>CM020221.1:26879677-29279677 GCA_009819775.1 Phoenicopterus ruber ruber | reverse complement strand
TTCTTCCTTGTGCTTTAGAGACTGAAGCAATTAAAGGGTTTGGATAAGTTTTTTTCTCTTGGTTATTTAAGCTACATGCTTGTGCATTTTGCAAGATGCTGTTTTCACAGCTGTTCTCCGGGATTTGTGGTTGTGAACCAGGTGGTACTGCAAGAGCCAAGGCTGCACAGTGTGTAGCACTGCGAGCTGTGCTGCTCTGATGGACCACAGTGGTTGACCGAGGTCAGGGCTTGGGCACTACCCAGGCAGAGTACCCCACCAATGTGCAGTTTTCACAGGATGTTTGACATGCAATTATGTTTGGAGGGTGCAGACAGATTATTTCAGTGTACTGGAGTGCTATTCTCAACCTGAGCAAGGGCTTTCCGGAGAGACCAACAGGAACTGCTCCAGTGGGGAGCTCAGGGATGAGTTTAAGGCTGCGTTGGAGAAAGGGCTACTTTGAGGTCAGAGATGATGAGTAAAGTGATACCATAGTCAGCACCTAGTCTCCTGGATTATGAGGGAATTTAGGTATCAAGGAACTCATAAAAAGTGAAAGGGGCACTTTGAGGGCAACATCTTGTCTCCATTGCTCTATTCACAAAATGTTGGAAATCAGCGGTACATCATGACAACAAAATGGGAAGGCAAGCCCAGCGTTGCTGAGGTATGGCAGGGACATGTCTGCAATTTGCTTTGTGAACGGCACAAAAGGCAGTTTGACACTGATCTTTACAACAAGCCATAGCCAGGAATGAAAATATTTGGGGAAGATCTTCTTGAATGGAGGTTACCAAATTGTGGCAGTTAGGACGCACTGAGCAGAAACTCAGCTGTCCATGAAGTGATCTACATGCCCATTTTAACAGGGACAGCTGGGAAGAATAGTTTAGGTTGTGCACTTTCACAGTTGGGCTGAGATGAGCCAAGGAGAAAGATGGGTTGATTTTGCAATGAACTGTGCAGTAGCTAATGTGCATCCATTTATTTGGAGACTGCGGGTGAAATTCATCAGAAGGCCAGATAGGATCTATGCACCAATTACATCCCACTCAAACCTTTGTGCACAGGAATGAATTTCACCTTGTCTGACCCATGAAGATGTGTGAATACTTATCTCCCTTTCCTTAAGACTTCATTTTTATAGTTTCAAATAGCTAGATTTTTCTTTTTCAATAGTAACTTTCCTTGATGTACATCTGTTTCCAGTTTAATACTTACCAGTAACCTGAAATGAATGGCAGAGATGTCTTTTGTCCGCAGTCTAATACGGAGGCAACTGAATCGTTTCCTTTTATAAAGTGAAATCCATTTCTTCTCAAGTCTTCTGCAACTGAGGTAAGGTTTGCAAAATGCTTTGGAGATGAAAAGCACTACAGTATATAAATATTAAGTATTATTTTTGTATCTTCATCATCTATGCTTTTAAAATTAATATGAAAAATCCCTGTGAATATCCAAATGCCCAGTAAAATGCATATCCTTCTTCTAATCTCAATTCTTTATTTCATCTATGAATCCTCTTAATCGTTGAAATTAATTACCATGATTAAAATGGGAGATGTGTTTTCCCAGAACAATCAAATTATTCTGTTGCAAATTTTCATATTCATTTTGCATCATTAGTTTAATTTCTTTTGATATTAAAACACACACACACACACACACACACTCTCACATTCCTGGGTACAACATCTTCTCTGTCTTTAGAGTAAGAAGGAGTCTTATTTTGCTGCTTGCTGACTACAGCAAAGTCACCCCGTGACCCCGTACAGTGGTAACCTCAGAAGGAGAAGGGGGGCTTACCTCGTCTGCCCCAGAGTCTCCTGTACGGGCAAAGGCCAAGACTGCTGTCTTGTCAGCCAGAGCTCAGGAGAGTGCAGTCATCCACCCATCCAAAAGAATCGACTCATAAAAACGAGACCTTCAAAAGACAGGGTATATTCACACTGCTGAATATGTGCCAACGGAAGGGAATTGTTACAGTTACAGCAAGACTTATACAAATGGCAGCTTGTGTTTAGCCCAAAGTCCTGCTTCTTCTAGTCCGTGTGAACCGTCTGATTTCTACTCCAGTGTCAGACAACTGAATGCAAGAGTACTTTACTGCGTTGGGGAAGCAAAATAGAACAAAGACTGATATTTTAGTAGCTGACTGGTGAACAGGGCCAGCATGTGTTTCCTGACAATCAAAGCAAGAGCAAATTCTCACTGCAGTTGGGTTTTGATCCAGTCTCCAGATATTGCTGATATTTGGATGCAGGCTTGTGTCTCGTTTCTGTTCAGTGCCTACTGTGGGTTTGCACACCTGAGCCCTATTCCCTATCAGCTGTTTACAAAAAGAAAAGGGAAAATATCCCAGTCCTTACACTGTCCAGATTCCCTGACCAGAACCAGTGGGAGTGAAGGGGAGAGGGAACTCTTTTAAAATACTAGTGTCAGTATGTTTTGAAGAGGCTCTATATGCAGCACTCGCAATGTGAGGCTTTAAGGAAGTCAATTGAATGGTTCCCTAGGAAGATCTTGCTTTGATATAACACAGAAAGTTCCTTTTGTTGCAAAAATGGCAAGAAGAAAGGGGGCAAAATGTGTGAGCTGAAAAGGAAGAGAGACTGAAATAGAGTCACATCACAGGTGCTGAAAATGGATCTTTTATTGTAGATCACAACAATACAGAATTGCTAATGCAGAAAGGATTTGAGAATAGAAAAGAAGGCATCCAGTGTGCAAGAAAGGCACAAGAAGATATGTCTTTTATTGCCCTTTAATTTTTTTCTGCCCCTCTCATCAGAACAAAGAGAAAGGTCAGGCATGAGATGCGGAGATTATTTTGGCAATACAGGCACTGTTGTAATGATATGTGACTGACAAAGCAGGGAGTTCTGTGGAAACCTCACAGAACTAATTGTTGGTCCAGAAAATGGCCTGTTGGCTGCGGAAAGAGGTGCGTGTGTGGGCGGAAAGAAAGTGAGACAGCTTAGCCAAAAATGGAGGGAGAACCAGTTGTGCAAAGAAACGAGCTGAAATGGGAGAAGCCTGCAAAGTAGTTAAGTTGAAAGGACACTGACAGTGTGGAGCCATGAAGCTGAATAGGATGGGGCCGGCTGGGTTTCTGTGGTTTACACAGGAAAGTCCTTACAGAGAATCAAATAGCTGTATGTTTTTGGTGTGGGGGATCCAGGCCAGAAGCTCAAAATGGCTGGGAAATGGTTGGTTTGTTCTTGAAGAGTCATTGAAGGAATGAAAATCACCTTCATCTACAACTTGCTATGAATTTTTTTTTGTTTTTTTTTTGCAAAGGGACATTAGCAAATCTTGGATGTAGACTCTGAAAATGCACAGTTTTGAACTTAAAAAATAAATAAAATTTGAATTCTAGTTTGAGGAAATCCTGATTTTCTTCTCACTATAGTTACCAACTGCAAGTGACACAGACTTTCCACAAATTCCTTGGCTCTGGATTGTGACAAGACAGCTTGTTATGACCACTGAGTTTCTTTGGCCATGGCCTTCTCTGTCCTAGTGCTGGCCAAAGGCCAGGGAGGAGCAGGACGACACAAAGGATGATACGTGAGGGTGAGCATGGTGTTGAGAAACGCAGCCTGATGAAATGTTGGAGTGCCCACCAGGAGCAAGGTGGAGTTTGACTTGGGGAAGGGAAGAGGGAGCCCTGGCATGTGGGAGTGTTGTTGAGTGTCCCCATGCATGGATGGAGTTGTCCAACCCCAATGCTGTCGAGGGCAACTGGGCAAAACCTGAAGGTCCACATGGCCAATATGTGGGGAGGGATCTACCCTTCCAAATGTCCGGCAAGCAATTGTGGTGCCAAGGGATATCAAGAGACGGTGAAGGAAGGGAGTCCACAGAGACATGGCCATTTTCTGTTTAGTCATGGAGAGGAAAGGAAAGAAAGCGTGGGAGTAATCTGATATTTCCACATTTTCCAAAGCAGAAAGTTCCAGGTTATCACTCAAATTAAAAAGACAGAGCAAGTGACTGCAAAACTGCATCTTGACTTCCCTTCCTCCCCCTCTCTCAGGGCAGAGAGAGGATTAGCTGTAAGCTCTGATTCCACGGTCAGTGCCTGCACTCACTTTATTGCTTTGCCTGTTTCCTACTGTGGCTGTGGAAAGTACAGAAAAGCTTTTATGTAATGAAAGTAAGCCCAGGAAAAGGATCTGCTCTGATGAGATTCCCCAGAAGACAATACTAGCTCTAATTCCTCCAGTTTAACTTTCTACTTCCGGAGGATTTGCCAAGGAAGGAATTTAATTTTTTTCCCTAGACAAATATATTAATATTTAATAAAAAAGCAAAGCCAGAAGACGCTTCTAGAGAAAACGAATTTACATAAACCTTTTGCTGTGTTTGAACAGAACAAGATAAATTGAGGGGGTTTAACTCAGATATTTTTTTCTTTTCTAAAAAATAATAACAATAAAATACCTGAAAGGTTTCAACTTCAGAAAATGGGGGTTTGTGTTACTCCATATCAAGTTATCTTGGGACTTAAAGAATGTATTACATCCTCTTCCCCACTAATTTGCCTCCTGATTCTGGCTTGCCTTCCTAGTCTGCGCTTGCCCCCAGTACCAGGCATTGGGAGGTGGCTTACCAAGAAAGCACTGAGCCAAAGGATGTTTTTCCACCTCAGACTGTCTCCTCATACTCTGCCTGTGTGACTGAGGCTAAGGCCTTTTACTTATCCATTTCTCAGCATTTTCACTCACGAACGTTTGTTGTTCATCCCCTTTTACAAGAGACTCCTTAGGACCTGTGTCATATTTTTTAAGGTTGTTCTAAGGTAAGTCTGGAGTCTAAAAGTTGATATGGACTATTTTAAAGAAAAACAAGAACTTCACTCTCAGAAAAGCAGAAATGATCTGTAAAACTTTCTGCTGGTGGGTAGGTCTGCCTGATGCCAAGCTCACTTCACTTCCCTTTGGTTTTCCTTCAATAGCCTGTCAAATATGATCTCTGTCTGGATGCTGGGGGACACAGATTTCACCCCAACAATTGACAGGGACTGCAAAAGTCATGGATGCCATGATACAGCATCTCCAGCTTGGTACACTGGTGGTACACTGAAAGAAAGGTTTGACTTCAGAGTGCTCTCACACTAATCCATTGCACTAGTTTTCTCTTCCCTCCACTTGTACATACCCCATAGAGGTGAGAGCATCAGTAAAAGACTGTTCAGCTAAAGACCATTTCCCTCCTCACTCACCATTTTGCTTGAAAGACTGCACAGAAATGTTTGCTAACTCTATTTTAGAAGGATATATCAAGTCTCCTACCCGGACCCCGCACAGTCTTTTTCAGTATCACTTCACTCTCCATTGCCAAGCTCTTAAACAAAAATATACCAAGATAATGTTAATAAATCATCTTCCCTCCCTTCCAGCTCAGCACCAGTAGAAAAGTGTGGTAAGTTATCATGTTTTTAAGTACGAACTCGTCTGGCTCTTTGTCATTTATCTTGTGTCTCCCACTCTGGTCTAGCTCAAGGCTGAACATTAGCAAATGATGAATGCGGGGCTGTCTCTCCTGGTTTGTACTGGCATTATTAACCCATATTCTCCTGAATATTTCATACTATAATACATTATTCATGAGTTGCTGGAGTTGTGGCAATTGACTCTCAGGTTAGCTGTCTTGGGGCGGGGGGGGGGGGCAGGACAGAAATGGTTGCTATTGATGGGTAATCCCTATTTTGCATTCTCAAGGATTTTCCTTACCCCTGTGATTCTGAGTATTGTAAAGCAGATTAGCTAGTGTAAATTCGCTATTTCACATGTATTTACACGAGCATCTGTCCTAATGATGTTTTTTTTTTCAGGCAGCTATGGTATCATATTTTGATTTATTGTGATTCTAAGAAACTCAAGAACCAATTGTGTAATGTAACAACTCTGTGGCTGTAACATATAGTCAGCGTTCTGTTGATTAAATAATGATCTATCAACTATTATCTTCTTTTTCCTTTCTTCCCTATATATCTATTATTTTCTCTTTTTTTCAGTTTGTATTCTTTTTTCTGCTTGATACATTATCTCAGAAAACAGCTGCTGCATACAGACAGCAGCAAGAGAAAAAGACAGATCTTGTATTCCCCCCTGGCCATGGCCAAGCTTGCATGAGACAAATCTCTGGAGGTCCAGAGTTCAGTAACTCGGTGGGCAGAGCTGGACTCTGAAGGTGTGATGGTTTCTTATTGTGTATGCAGGAGGTGAGGTCTTCGAATTCAGTCTGGAAGTGAGTAAAGAGCCATCTTTGTATCATACTGCATTTTGTGGTTTGTTTAGGTGTACATGTCACAAAGTAATAGCTTTATGCCTGAAGTTTCTGCAGGAAACCCCTCACTGAGAAGCAGTTCATAATGAGTGCCAACACTACATGTACATAGACCGGGGTCTTCCTGGGAGACTGAGATGTCTCTCTGCTGATCATGGCAGGCTTCATTTTCCGATTGACATACATGTGATTCACATGTGTGGTGATAAATAAGCATATTCTGACATAAGGTCTTGAGAAATGTTGACAGCTGTTGCACATCTGTAGACTTCAGGCTTTCTCGTCTTCTCTTTCTAACATTGCTGGAATGGATGACCAATGACTGTGGAAGATCTCCAAGCAAACAGCTGGCACAGATTTGAGGATGTTTATTTCAAGGACTATACCCTGCATTTTCTTCCTTTAAAAAAATTAAATGGTGAACACTTTTGACCCACTTTAGGCCAAGAAATTCTCCAGAACTTGTCCCATTTCCTCCCCTGAGCTCCTGTACAATGGTGGAACGTGGTCTGTATCACCACTGTCTTCAACCTGCAGAACTGCTCAATTTTGTGCTCCTAAAAGGTAGCAATTAGATGCTCCAGTAGAAACCAAGGGAAGAACCATAAATCTGTGCTGCTAGCATCAGTCTAAGTAGATGAGATGACAGAAAAATGATGAATTGGGAAACATGAGTGCTGAGAAATGGAAAGATGTTCCAGTATCCCCAGTCATATACTCCTTCCTCCTGCAGCAGAGGTGGCTGCACTTCTGTTGTCAACAAAATACAACGCAAAAATGGATTATGTTGCCTGTGGCTGTTTGCATATGTACAAAATCATAACAAAGAGATCATCTCCAGGAAAGCTCAGGGTCATGGCTGGAGGAGCTGGATTTTTCTGCAGAACATCTGCAGATCCCCCTGCAGTGATGATTACCAAGCTGTGTGTCATGTAATGAGGGGCTAAATATGGCTGAGGCTAGAGGCTCTGTAGGTAGATGGTTAATGAGGTGCTAATTGGGTAAGAAAAAAAAAGAAAGAGGGAAATGAGTAGGGAGGCTAGTGTATCTGATTCAGAAGAGCTCTGAAATGTGGAGTCATACAGGGTATTTTTGGCTCCAGCTCATATTCCTTCATTCTCAGGAGATGAACCTTTCCTGTGACTCTGCTGGAGATCTCATTGTCCAGCATGACCACTTTGCTGGTGCAGAGACATGGAACTCATGTACCATTTCATCTTGTTGAAGCTCAGTTGCTGCCAAGCTCTGCCTACATGGAGGGAGCAGTTGATGGGGTGAATGTTGGCAGGAGCTCCTGAGAGCTCCTCATTGATTCCATGCTTGAAGTTAACTGGTATGATTGGCTTGCTTACAGATCTCCTCTCCAAGTCCTCCTGACTTTGGGCTTTAGTGAAGGATGAAGTCTCACATGAAGTAAGGGTACGGTAAGAGGGAACCAGGGGCCAAGAATGTCAGAGCAGAAGCTCTTGGAGCTGCAGTCAGGTGCATAAAAGGCATCAGAGATGAGCTAAAATACTCTGTCCCATCCTGCACAAATCATTTAACCTTCCTATTGCTCAGCAGCCATGGCAACAAATGAGCATTGACACTTGTTAATCACAGTTTTGGGGACTACTGGAGACAAGTCTAGGGGGTCCCAAAGGAAAAAGTTGTAGGTGGTTTGAGTCTACATGCAGCTCTGTCCACTGCCATCTTTTCTCTGCCATCAGAGGCTCACACTGACAGCTACTGCCTGAGATAATTTCATTATCTACCTATGCCCATTGCAGAAAAGACCACAGACACTGTTTCTTGCTTCTGACCAATGGATGGTCTCCCAGTCTCTAAATTGCCCAGTGACACAGTTATTGTGGGTTCCCCTAACTGTCCCATTGCTCTACGACAATCATCTTCCCTTTTTCAGCTCTGGTGTGAAACGTTCTTGCATCTCTGTCTTGCCAATACACTAGGGAATGACACACATTTGAAAAAACCCCACTCATTTCCTCCCTTCTTCTTTCCCATGTTGTCTTTCGATAATGGTCTTTATGGAAATATCTCACTTGAACATCGTCAATTTTTATATTAAGACATTATAAGCTATATACTAGTAGTCTCAGTTTCTCAATATTATTTAATTTTCTTTGAAATGTTTGATTTTTTAAAAATATAACTATGGACTAAAACCTAGCAATTTAGATTTCAGTCACAGCATTGATTCAGACTTTTCATAGGCAATAAAGCAGTTCCTGTGGTTTAGTTTCTCTTTCTTTGAAACAGAGACCATGTTACACCCTCAGTTGTTGCAGGGTGGGCAGTAAGATTATGGTAATCAATGATAATTCTTTGATTGAATGAGGATGGCTGTACACATGCAAAATGCTGGAGTTACATATATTCCTGGTGCCTACAATTTCCGCCTGCCTTTCGGGCTGAATGGCACTGAGTTGCTGTTCAAAACACATTTAGATCCTCTGGGTACAGCAGGATTTTCAAGGTCTACAACCATGTGCAATGAAAGATGTGATAAATGCTGAAGTTGTTTCCTAAGTGAAATGAAGAAAACGAAAATTATACCAGTGCTGATGAAGGTAAGCAGCAAGCCTTAGATTTAAACAGGGAAAATGACAGCATTATCCGTCAGGTATCATGGCAACCAAGGAGCCTAGAATTTGGTGTCAACTTTCCAATCATATTGTCTCTTTACCCAGCATAACAAGGTACATTTCCCTTTGGGGAATTTAATCACTTCTCCACTGGAGGTCATTCAAATGTTTAAGTACCTGGCTGTGTTCAGGAACTGGGGGAATTCAAATTGCTCCTGGATACCTGCGCCTATATAATTGTATAGGAAAAAAAGAAAAAAAAAACCCAACCACCAGACAGCTATGTGAAAGCCATGCAGAAAAAACACAGTTGTATAAGACACCCTGTTTGTTATTGCTACATCTTGGTTGATACGAATTTCATGCTCAGTGTTATCCAGTGACTGGAGTTAAAATACTGTAAATCCAGGTCTTCTCTAGAGATAGCACAGCCCATTTTTTGCACAGTGAGCTGAACCAAGGATGCTAGCAAGGCCAGAGGTCTGCCCTGAAAAGTCATCTTTGAATGACACACTTGTCTTATTGTAGACACATACACATGCTTACATCTGCGTTGCAGTCTGGGATGAGAGAACTGCAAAAGGCTTTAGAAGCATGGATTTAGTCAGGGACAACTTCTCTTTGTGGCAGAAAAATAAGATTATGATGTAAAATAAATCAGTGGCAGAATTAGAAAGTAGAAAGTCTGAGATCTGGAATACTTAATCCTTGACCTGTTGCTCAAATGATGGCAGGAGCAATCAGGCTACGCTGGAATCCTCTTTACTGAGTGTGTGATGAACACGTAATATATTTCTAAATTATGAACTGGAGGGGATTTATTCAGACCTGGTTTTCTTTTCTGTCTGAGATAAGGGCTAAGAACAACAGCTGCAAGATATAAATGTAAGACTATGGTTGATGCAGATGGGAGTACAACCTCTTCCTAGCAGATCCAGAAAGGAACTAATTGCTTCCTTCAAATCATGTATATACACAATACATGCAGGTTTTTTTATCATATAAGTATTCTTTTATCATATAGATATGAGCAATAGCCTAAGCTATGACAAAGAAGGTTCTTCAGTTTTCCCGACTGGAGAACTGTACCTATCTAGTTCTATATAACACAATAATGTGATGCTGTACTATTGCTTTTATGCAAAGCTTTTAAGCTTAACTGTATGGCCTACACACAATCTTTACTCTCTCATTTCTTTATTCAATTTGAATCACGGATTTGAAAGACTCTGCATTTTAGTCAGTTTCTTACTTGCTTTTAAAACCAAATAGAGGATGGATTAAATAATATTTAAAAACAAAAAAGTATTTGATGTATCATTATTCAGAAAGTCACAGCAGGGTTTAAAATCATGTTTATACTGGATGCATTACTAGTCCAGTGGGAATCAACCAAACTTCTCACCCTGCTGCTAAATTTCACTGAATATGAGAGTCACCGAACATCATTCAACCAGTATCATCCTGGGCTCATCTTTTCTCCAGCAAGACGGAGAACTGGGACAGGACTTTAGAGCTAATTGCATGTCACCATGGAGAAATCTCTCACAGAAGCTCTCCAAAAACCAAGTGCTGATGAATAAAGTGGTAGGACACTCGGAGTGGTGGCACTAGGATTGCAGTGTGGTTAGCTACGCCTGGGACTTGGAAGTGTTCATCACAGCATCGTCTTCTGTTTCCAAATCCCTCCAGGACTATAAGCATGTGACACAGGGTTCAAGCCCCAGTTCAAGCAAAGCAGTGTTGCTTTTGCTGAATTTCAGTGTCAGGAACCTACACGTATAACCTGTGCTCAATTGGTCCCTTGTTTGGAAGTTACCAAACATCACTGTATTTTTCTGGCACAGTGCTTCAGGTGCCTCTGTTTCTGGTATGCCTACATGTACTTTAATGTGGAAAACAATGCTTTGTATTTAATTCTCCTCCCACCTAAACATGTACCTGCACAGTATGATCTGAGACCATCCTTGGAGATGGTTTGTGGTCTGAGGACAGGAAAACAGAAAGCTGGAGGACCTTGTTTATGCTGGGTAGGAGACAGAAAGGGCTGTGCTGGGAAGGATGCTGTTTGGAAAGGAGAGAGACATTAATGACGTGAGTGGCTGTCAGACATAATAGTCTCTCAGGGCTATTTTAATTAATGCACAGTGTCTCACAGCCTTGCATCTGTCGCAGTGCCTCTTCCTCCTTCATAGCTGCACCTCGGAGAGGGCTGTGTGTAGGGAAGAGGAGGATGGGAGCTTTGCTGGTTGTCTTCCATGTGAGGGAAATCCGTACCTGCTATTCAAAGCGTTTAGCAGTCCCGATAGGGCTGCTACAGTGACACAAACAGGGTTTATGGAGAGGAGCAGAATTTGGCCCTTTTGGTCCCCAGAGTGTGTCAATCTGGCCCTTGGGTGTTATAGCCTTCCGTGAAGATGTCCCTTAGCCTGCTTCTTGTTTGACTTTTTTTCTCATCTTAATTTAAGTTTATTTTGTTATACAATATGTTTATTGTTGGGAGTTACATGAAGGACACTGTGGCAGATACACTCGCCCTGATGAGGGCCAGAGCTTTTCAGGGCAGCAGCCGATGGCTCCTTTTTGCACCTGATTTTCACGCCTCCGGCGACCTGCCTGGCAGCTGTCACTCATACACCTCAGCTCAGGTGACTCCCCAGCCACTCACCCCACCCTGTGGTGGGAGGGGGAGAGGCGGGACCCCTCAGCTGGCAGACGGGGCCCTCAGCCAATGGTGTGCCTTGGCTGAGAGAAACTTCTAGACCTCTGACCACTCGGCAGGCAGGCGGGGCCCTCAGCCAATGGCGTGCCTCAGCTGAGAGAAACTTCTAGACCTCTGACCACTCGGCGGGCAGGCGGGGCCCTCAGCCAATGGCATGCCTTGGCTGAGAGAAGCTTCTGGAACGCTGACTATAAATGCCCACAGCTCAGATCCCACCAGGTGATAAAGGAGCCCCTGTGGGAAACCCCCTTGGAGTGGTTTTCCTTGGAGCAGCGTGTCTGTGCTGGGAAGCTCTTCCCTTGGGCTGAGACATTGCCCAAGGAAACTTCCCTGGGATTGAGTGCCCTCACCATCTTTTGGTGAGTGATTTCTTTTGGAGCGAACCCTCGCCCCCTGTGGGTGAGTGATCTTATTCTTCTGGGTACCCTTGAGTGAGAGTTTTCCCCTTTGTGAGCGAGTGTGTGCACACCCAGGACCATCGTTCTTGTGTTTTTGCTGTGTAGGGATAACATCCCCAACTGGTATATCAAACCTATAACTTGTTAAGTGGTCTTGGAGTGTCGTTTGGTTACCTTGTTGTTTTGTTAGTTTCGGTTGTTTGGTTTCAGGTGTGAATTAAGTTTATCTGTGTGGAGTTGTTTTGGTGTACCTCCGTGACAGACAGTAAAAACCTTTCTGCTTTAAACGTAACTACCTCAAAATGAGAAGTAAGAAAAAGCATACTGTCTGCTATAAATGTGTTGCAGGTCACGTAAATCATGTTAAAAGTTGGAATTAGGTAGGGAATCTTGCACAACAAAGTGCTATATATAATTTTCTGTTTCACACCCATTTTCTCTCCAAATGCTGAAGGCAAAGTATCTCTTCCCCCTGCCATCTTCCGCCTTCAAAGCCCTCCCCAAACTGCAGTCTGTTCAATGCCACAACACTTGCTAGAGACATTAGTCAGGTCCATGCCTCAGTGAAATAAACTGAGAGCAGAGGAGACTTCTTCTTGCTGGTATGACAAATATTAAGCTGAAATAATTTAACAGCAGACATAATGGAACTAATTCTGCGTTTCCCACTTTCTGACTGGTAGAAAACTGGCAGCTGCCAGACATGGAAAATGATTTTCTAATGTGATTGCTCTGAACCATTCTGCAGTTAAGAGGTCTTCTTTATTTTTTATTTTTTCAAGCAGAGATACTTTGCTGCATTGGAAGATATCAAGTGTAGGAAAGTCTTTGCCCTGAGTTTGTTTTGAGTGATTGCCTTCTCTTTGTGGCTGATTTTAACTGCAGTTAGCAAGGGATCATGCTTATGCAGTTCAAGAAATCAGACTGAATTGGTTGGTGAGGGAGATGGAGGATGGATACTCTTCAGTTAGATAATTGACTGTACTATCTCCTTCATAGGCTTGTCACAGGGCAATGAAGGAGGGTGACAGAAAGTCTTTGCATTTCTTGTGGGGAGGCTAGTAGAAGGTATTTTAGCAGAAGTTTATGCCCTCAACTGCATTTTTTCTTTGAACTCTTCAGAAATTTGTACCAGAATTGCTAGCTTATACTGTCATTTCTGCTGCTGGCACATGGTAGTTTCTAGGATATCTACTCATGGATGACAACCTTAATATGCTAGGTGCTGTACAAACACCAGTCTTCAGTGGATGAGGTTATAATAAAATATATCATGATCATGAAATACAACCTGAAGGGATTTAAAATGGGCCCTTCCACCCTGAAATACAAGCCTGGCTCATCTTGGCACAAGAACTAACCTGTGTAAGTGGAGCTGAAAGTAGGCTGATGCAGAACGAATTGTGCTGCTGAAGGAATGGCTGTTAAGCTGCAGGTGCATCCATCCCCCACAGAGGTGCGTGGAAATCAAATCATGTCAGCTCAAAGGTGAGGAGGTTGGTTTGCCTGTTCCTGGCTCTGTCCAGCGTCATTTTCCATTTTGACTTCAGTGCTTTGCTGTCTGCAGAAGCAGAAGGCTGTAATTTATCTTCCTTTTGACTAGAAATTCAACTGCAGAGTTGTTCTCCCACTTGTTCTCCATCTCCTTTTCATTTTTCTTCTATTACTGCAGTCTCCCTCCCTTCATCCCACCCTAGGGCACCTCATGATTGCTGCTGAAGGAAGACAAATTGACATGGTATTGCATGGATGGGGTCTCCAAATTACTGCCAGTAGTTACTGTAGTGTGTGTTCCCCCTGCTTCGGACAGTCCTCTCTCCCCTTCCTCCTCCTCTGCTGGGGAGAAGCCAGGAAGGCTGCAAGTGGCAGAAGGTGGTTGTTTTGAGTTGTAGTGGTTTTACAACACTTGGCATGTCCAGCCAACAGTGACTGAAGGTGTGCAGCATGGGCCATGGGATCTGGCAGTGAAATCCTGCTGAAATCTTGGAGGTTTCTGTCCTAGAGGTCACCTCACAGTAGTGGTATCTCAGGTCCTGGGGCTGGGCAACCCTGGAGCCTCTCCTCATCCAACAGCAAGTTTGCTGTGCTGGGATCCAGGTAGGAAAGGTGTGGGGGTTTTGCTGCTATCCTTATAATCAATCCTTGATGGGCACTGACTTGTCACTAATGCTAGCGCTGTAGAGGCTGGTGTGTTAGCTCATGGCGCCACTCTGGGTGTACATCAGAGTTGGAGGTATCTTCTGCTGCCTTTGCAGTCTGACTTCCTCTTTCAGGATGGGATGAGGATGAGTCAGTGTCTTTCTCCACTGAATTTCAAAGAAGTCTGTATACTAGCTTGGAAAGGGTTCCCAAATTCACAGAGCTCATATTAGCTGAGCAGCATCCCCCCTTCTGGGAGAACCTGTTTAATTTATGGGCTGCTAATTTCCATGGAAGTATCTTTCATGAACGAAATCTCCCCCAAGGTCCCTGCCTCTTTGTCAGCAAGCATCAGAAGCTTGTAGTGAAGCCTTGTATTACTAAGATTTCATTACTTACACTAAATATACTCCAGAGCATTTATTAATGTACTGTAAAGCAAAAGGAATAATTAAAAATAAACTATGCTTGTCAAAGAAATAAAGTGCATCTTATGCTGCATGATCCTAGCTTTTTTTTTTAAATTGCCCTTGTTCATTTTGCCATTAATTCAAGGAGTACAAGAATTGCAGTACAGTCTGCAAGACGTTAGAACAGTTTAATGATGCTTTTCTTAAAGAACAAGGAATACCACCTTCATTTTCTGTAAGTGGAGAGTCAATGACAGAAGGCCTCAAGTCTTTTACATCAGGATTTTAATAGCATAAATGATTTCAAGAAAAGATTATAAAGGCTCAGACCACTGTATACAGTTTACACATTTGAAATAGAAGCAGTCCTCAAAACGTTTAGTGACCTCTTTCCAGATTGAATGGATGTTTTCTCCAGTAGGTTAACATTTTTGCTTCTAAAATGGAAGCTTCCAGAATTGTCATTCATAGCCCAAATTGCAGCTTCCTTCTTGGTAAAACGTCTTTTCTGCCATTCTGGCAAGACAGTGACCAGTGGAAAATAAGGACAAGGTTAAAAGCTAACAGCTGGAGACCATATTCAGAGATGGTTAGATGCTTCCATGCCCCTAACAGGACATCTTTAGAGCTGAGCTTGCACAGAAACAAGAAATGCATTTTAAATTCAATCAAGCTATTGTCTCAACCTGTGGAACAGAACTGGACTTGCTTGTCTTTCTCACAGTGTCTCTATCTGACAGGAATGTAGGAAGAATTGCCTCCAGTCCCATTAAATGCACTCAGGCCTGTTCAGCTATATTCTTTTCCCAAGGGAAAATTAGGGAAATTAAAAAAAAGTGCTTATGGAAGTGCTGCCAATACATGCAGATGGAATTAAAGAAAAAAGGATCACTCATATATAGTAACTGTTGGGTTTTTTTGCTTTTGTTCGAAATAGAGTTGCTTCTCATTTCTGTACTCCAGGGAAAGAGATTTGCAACTAACGATGTTTGCAACTAGAAGAATAATTAGGAAGAACAACAACATATATCTCGGAACTAGCAGTACATTTTGAGCTTGCTCTCTCTTTTTTTGTTCTGACCTAATGGGATGTGCTTCTCAGATGTAAATGATATGGAATGGGGGGCTGTTTATGGAGCAATTGCTTTCCAGAAGATGTTTGCATGCTAAAATGCTACTCTGTTGGTTAAGCTTAAACCATTAAGGAAAAGAATAACCCATCCTATTCATAAAGATAGGCCTGAATGGAAATTTGTGATTCAAATGCACTGCCAGCTCTGTGTCTTTTTCAGCTTTTACCAGCTGAATCCATGTGTTGCAGTGAAAATGGTGTTTTATTCCTCTTTTACCTGTGTATCACTGGATGAAAGTGAGGAAATCTTCATCCCTTGTGCCTCTACCTGGAAAAGATCACCCTCCATTTATGAACTGTTTTCAGTACTTCAAAAGCATGTTTTCAAGAATAGTGCTGCCTGTATCTTATAGAGCAATTTTTACCAGCAGTCATCAAAGTACCTAAACAAGTAACATAGCAAAAATGATACAGGGAAAATGATGCCTGGAGAAGGCATCCCCAGGTGATACCAAGGCAAGAGGCAGAAAATAAGCACATCTCCACTAACTGGAGAGAGTCTTGGTCCAGTAAACTGCCTTGTTGATGTGCAGTTTAACTTCTTTCTGACCCTGGGGAAAAAGCGTCCACTATTACCCCCATGCAGTCCCCCGGAATTTACCTGGCATCCCTCCAGCATCTGCACAAGGGGTTGGACTGTTATTCCCAATGGTCTGATCTTTCATGTCTTTAGCTCCGAATTGACAAACAGAACAATGGCCAAACAGGTCTCATGGACAAGGGAAATCTGGCGCAGAGTTTCTCATCTTTGCCTTGTTTGCCTGACAGAGGAAGGATGCTGTCATGTTTTGTCCTCAGGTGGTTCTTAGGGGCTCTGGAGTCAAGGTGTAGCCTATTTGCTGAAGGTTCCTTTTTGGACTTAGAATCATAGAACAGTTTGGGTTGGAAGGGACCTTTAAAGGCCATCTAGTCCAACCCCCCTGCCATGAGCAGGGACATCCTCAACTAGATCAGGTTGCCCAGAGCCCTGTCCATCCTGACCTTCAATGTTTCCAGGGATGGGGCTTCTACCACTGCTCAGGGCAACCTGTTCCAGTGTTTCACCACCCTCACTGTAAAAAATTTCTTCCTTATGTCTAGTCTATATCTCCCCTCCTTTAGTTTAAAACCATTACCCATTGTTCTATCACAGCAGGCCCTGCTAAAAAGTTTTTCCCCATCTTTTTTATAGGCCCCCTTTAAGTATTGGAAGGCCGCAATAGCATCTCCCCAGAGCCTTCTCTTCTCCAGGCTGAACAAGCCCAACTCTCTCAGCCTTTCTTCCTAGGAGAGGTGCTCCAGCCCTCTGATCATTTTTGTGGCCCTTCTCTGGACCTGCTCCAACAGGTCCATGTCTTTCCTGTGTTGGGGGCTCCAGAGCTGGACGCAGCACTGCAGGGGGGTCTCACCAGAGCAGAGTAGAGGGGCAGAATCCCCTCCCTCGACCTGCTGGCCACGCTGCTTTTGATGCAGCCCAGGATACGGTTGGTTTTCTGGGCTGTGAGTGCACGTTGCTGGCTCACATCCAGCTTTTCATCCACCAGTACCCCCAAGTCCTTCTTGGAAGGACTGCTCTCAATCCCTTCATCTCCCAGCCTGTATTGATACCAGGGGTACATCTAACCACGCTTCCCCGTGCCTCAGTTTCCCTCTTGTTTCCCGCCTTTGACACTTTGCCTTTTGGAGTCTGCTCTAACATAATCTTTTTTAGCAGAAACCTGCTCCATGTTTGCACGGTACCTTGCATGGTGAGATTCTGAGGCAACGGTAGCTGATAAAATCCTGTGAGAAAGGGTAGTAAATTTGTTTCCATGCTACTGAGATGCTTCGTGTTAAACCTTGAAATCTTTTCACCTGTGGGTATGAATGAGATTCTGTATTTCACAGTTCTCTTAGGATGAATATGGGCAATAGTTCTTGTAAAATACTGGTACCTTGACAACAGAGTAAGCCCAGTCCCTTTCCAGCCTTTTGTATCTAAAAAAAATTACCGTTCTGAGGGGTTAAAAGAGACTCATTTTCCTTGCACGTTTATTCTGTGATCTGATGCTCCAGATGGGAACAGAGAGAATAGAAGTTTGGAGACCCATGGTTGTATATTTAAGACAAAGTAACAGATTTTTAAAATGTTTTCATTTCTGGGAAATCAAATACATTCTTTTTATTTTATTTTTCTAATTGCATCTGCTAGTTCAGCTGGAGGAAGAGGCCTGCACTGGGTTACAATAAAGATAAAGTGAACAGCTTTCCTACAATGCTCATCCAAATTGGATTTTCTTGCCCCCAAGAGGGAAGGGACTCTGAAACAAGGGAGGAAATCTCAGCTGGGGTCAGCACGGGGACATGTTCAGGCTTTCAGCTGTGCCTTCTTCTATGGCTCCTGCAGTCAGGAATGATCAAAATAGCCTCTTTCCCAAGGATGCTTGGACTTGCCTCCTTGCATAGTCAGTGAAGAGCAGGGCCTGGAGTGTTTGTTATGTACATGTGGTATGGAGTTGGAGCCCAGCCCACTTCTCATTGCATAAAGACAGTCAGACATTGTCCAGTAGGCAGTGAAAGGAATTGCTTAAAAACATCTTGAACTTAGGTACTAAACTAGCCTCCTAAGGTCTATGCTTGGCTTTCTGTGCCGGGGCTGGAGCAGTTCCTTTCTGGGAGCCTTCTGAATGTGTAGGAAAGGGTTGTATTTGCTGGGGGCAAATGCTGATGTAAGCAGGGAGAGGTGGACTTTATTCATAGTGCTGGCTGAGAAAAGCAAAAGCTTTGAGGAATGAAGGCAGAAGCAACCTGCAAGATTTAGACGCTGCCAGAATCTAAGGTCTGCAAAAAGACTCTTGGGTTCTTGGAGTTACGGGCAGCACAGGAGTGAGGTTCACAGTAACTGAGAAAGGGGATGACAAGGAGGGTGCAAAAGGTAAGCTCTGTTTTAACCTGTGTTTGACATTGTGCTGACAGCCAGATAGGAGAGGAGAAACGGCTGGGACAGAGGCTGTGTGAGGGCTGACTGATGGTCATACACTTTCAAGTTTCTCTTTTGAGAAATCAGTGGAGACCTGTGCAAAGATATCAGTGAGGCAGAAAGAAGAGGAAAAAGCAGAACGAATAAAGCTGATTAAGAAGAAACAATTTTCCTTGACTTGAATTGAGTCTCGGACTCAAAACCAGGTTCATTTTAGAAAGAGCTGAAAAGTTCCCACTGCCACATGCCTGGGGTCACTGGGATGAGATAAATTATTCAGGTTATTCAGCCTCTCATGGATTGGCCTTTTTTCTGCCTTATGTATGCAAAACAGACACCTGTCCACACAGAGGGTATTTGGAAGGTATAGAAAGCGTGTTCTAAACATGTGATGGTTCAACTATTCACCTTAAGTGACTGGTAGCCCCAGATTGCTTATCTGTCTCCTCTTCAGAAGGGAAGATTATTTTTTGCCCTATTTGAAAAGGTTTGCCCTGTTGTTTTTCTTCAGACAACATAATCCTAAATTCACCCCTCTGTGAATTCCAGCTCCAGGTGGTTCATGTCCTACTTGCCAAGTAAATTGCTACTGATAGAACAGTCTTCATACAACAGTCACAACTGTGCTGTACACTTTTCCTACTTCATTCAGTGTGGATGTGAAGTCATAGGTGAATACACTTTAAGAGTTGTCACTCCCATTCCAAGACCACCTTGTGTGAGATACCTCAAGAGGTACAGTATTTCTAGTCCATTAGATTGCATGATAAGGGGTTTTACTGCCCTAGCCAGAGACCTTGCCTTCCACAAGGCCAGTGGCTCTTTCATACTGGGAAGGCTCCAATCTCTGAGTATAATGGTTTTAGCTGGGGTTAGTTGTGTTGGAGAAGGCTGAATGGCAGGAAGGAAGCGCATGGCATTACATCTGCAGCAAATGCCATATGCCCTGGCTGTGGTCCCAGATTTGCGAGGAGGACACAGTTACGATCTCCTGCCTGAGGCTTGAGTCAGAACAGCTCTGTGGCTGGCTGGCGTGCCGCACCCCACCCACAGCACTGAAAGCTGTGTCCCGTGGGCGAAGGGTCTTCATCTCAGCTGAGGTGATAGTATTGCAAAACCCAGGAACAAGAGTGAAAAGGACAGATTCTCGCTGCAGGAGGCGACTTCCTACAGTGGGACTGCCTGTCTCTACTTGCACAAGAGGAGGAAGGGCTTTGCTTGTGTAATTTAACCTACTCTCATGTTATCATGGCCTGTATAAAACCTTGCTTCACGTGAGCCTCTTTGGAAGAGATTTATGATTTGAGAAGTTATTTTGTGGTTGGTGATTTAAGTCTCACTTAGCTGCAATGATATTCTTGATCTTCTTGCAGTAGCATCAGCAGATGACTTTCACTACCGAAAGCACAGCCAAAATTGTGTGTCTTACTGCTTTTTTGGGGATGGGTGCTGTCAAGACACACATTTCCAAACTGATATAGATCACATTTTTTTCTTTTCAGACCAAACCTTTTCTCCCCACATCCTTGCAAGCAGCCAGGAATATAAGACCAATGACACAAAAAGTCTGTAACCAATGCCACATTATCACAGTACCCCATTTACATTACGCCTATAAATCAGGCAGGCTGAAGCCATTTGTCAAAAAGACATTTGCTTGAATCAGATTCACTTTGTGTGCAGGGGATGGTTGGGAGGTTAGTACTTGCTAAATAATTAATCAGATCATGATTTGTTTGAAATACAATGCAAAAACAACCACAAGAACAAAATAAGGCTTTCAGCTAATGTGGCTTGAGCATTTGAAGAACATTTAATTATGTCATCCTTTGATCAACACATGCAGCCTTTAAACATAGACAAAGAGTTTCAATGATGTGGTGGTTAATAACCTTCTTGTCAACTGATATACATTATTAAAAGAGCAAAACCCCTACTATTTTCTGGCCTGTTCTTTTCAGGATGGAAAGCACTGTCATTTGTTTCTCTCCTAAATCCCTTGATGTTTCCAGGCAGTATTTCTTGTGGTCTTTGAAAGCTGTGACAAAACCAACAGTGGGTATAGTTCGGGTCTCTGACGTATGCTGCACAAAGCCAGTACCCTCTAACATTGAGTGGCAGAAGCAGTCTCTAGGACACCTGGCAGAGTGCACTTTGCATAACCGTATCTTTCCTCTGAGAAGCTAATGATGTTTCATGGACCCTTGAGTTGGCCAGTTTGTCTAAAGGCATAGCTTCCACACAGCAAACTGGGGAACTGGGAAGCTCAATGTTATTTTGAATCTCAATGTATTGCTGCTAAGGCAGTGTGACTAGACCCTCCTCTCAACAACAACAGTTACTATTTAAGGAAATAGCAGGGAATCCATCTTCTCTATAGCATCAGTGGAGAAGCCATCTGCTCCTGTCTTTCTGGATAGACAGCAACATCTCCTGTGGCAGGCTAATAGCAATTTCAAACTCAGTCATGAGTAAGGTGATCCTTGCATTTATCCTTTTTATCAAATTTGAGGTAGATCTGTACATTCTCCTAGGCTTGCGGAGCGAGGGGATGAAGCCTGTAGGAGTGCCATTTGTTACCCCCATTAATGACTCAGTAGATGACGTGCTTGTTAAGCATATGGGCCTTGTCAGCATCCTATTAATTCTGCATCCCATTAGTTGTGCTTCTTTACAGGATCTCTTTGCTTACCCCAATGTGTTATATCCAGTACTCTGGCAGGATTGACAACATGAAGACTGCAACATTTTAAATTCAGTCCATAAGTTTTTTGAGATTGGAGGCTGACAATGTTATAGGGAAGATTCATGGTCTTCTAAAAGTGCTCACCTGGGAGATGAAAATGGCTGGTGGGATCTTACCTTGTCATCAGCTGGAACAGAATGCCTCTTGCTGGTACGCTGAAGATGTCATCTCTAAGACTTATAACATCTGGTCTGATGGTATTTTCAGCTTTTTTCTTTTTTTGTAGTTTTAAGAGACTCTTCAGTCTGAACCTACCTTGTAGGGTTACAGGCTAAATTTAAGTGATTACTCTTCATGGACAGTTCATGGGTGGTGCTAAACATGGCACAAGATCCATCACTATTCAAGGGCACTGAACAGGGAGGTTCCCGTGGGAGCCTGGCTGACATTTCAAACATCCTCATATTTCAATACTTGTCATTTGTATGGTAGCCCACCTTTCGTACTAGATTCTCAGAGGACATTATAAACATTTGCTGTAGGCAGCATCAACCCGGGACTTAGATGAAGAAATTCATATGTCCATTTTATAGGAAGAAAGAGTGAGTTTGAAAGAGGTTAAGTGATTTGTCCACAGCTTGAGAATAAATCAAGGGCAGAACCTGGGACAAGACTCTTGGGTTATGACACTTATTCCCAAAAGACAAACATGCCTTAAAAAAAGGAGCAGTAAATCAGGCAGTTCTTCTGAGTTCTCTTGATTAAGGAAACGATTTGTACAAGCTATTTTCTAGGAATTTATTGCTGATTGCTGCTTTCCTTAATGTGTATGGAAAAGTGACTTCCACTCTTACTCAGCAGCAATTAAATGGCATGAAACATCAAACTGTAGAAAGTAAGAACTACTGCTCAATTTGATAAAAAATCCATGACTTTTTGGTATAATTAAGAATTTCATGATGAGTATTCACTTGTGTTGATTTTTTTAATTTTCAGAAGTATATTTCATAAGGCCTTTGAGCTGCTCAGCATCCTGCAATTTTTGTTAATTTCCTCTTTACCAGGTTTATCAGCCTTAATTATAGCTGAAAGCGATCTTTGTCTCAAGAAGATGAAAACCCTTTGTGAAAAAGCATTGATGCAGTTTGTTTCCAAACCTAGATATATTTCCTAATTAGGTCCTTGTTGTAATAGGTTGCATAATTGATGAAAACACAGGGAAATATTCAAAGTAGTAATTTTCTTTGAACAAATGTATATAAAAAGGAGGAAACTAAACTATTACTTTAATTAACCTGCTTTGGGAAGGCACTGTCAACATCAAACTGAATATTAGCCCTTCTGGGCCATGCGATATTTTATCTTACCTGTCTGTTAATCTGTTTAGCCTAAAGACCTGACACCTCCAGGAACAAAACCTCATTTCAACAAGCTAAGCAGGGTCAGACTTTAATGTTGCACTTGGATGAGAAAACTTCACGGGAAATCCCACATTTCAGTTTGTTCTGATACTTCTGTGATGCCTGTTTCATGACTGGCTATAAAGACGTGGGCCAATGCCAACAGGGATCAGCAGGCTCTAGTGACACCTTTCTACTCTTCCCTTGTAGCAGTCCTGGGTGTCACCCATTCAGCTTCTTGATCTGACAGAAAACTGGCAGTGGAGAAACTAAGAAATAAATATAACATCTGGGTATGGCTGTGCCCTCATGGGGGTGACGGGGCTGGTCCCCTGCCATGTCACCCCTGGGTTCACCTCTGCTGATCCCTGGACCACCCTCTAGGCAGGAGATGGCATCCATTGTTTGGCCCCTGAGGTTGATGTTTGGTAGCACTGTCGGACAGAGCAGGGATGTGTGTTGATGTGCTGGTGGGATGACTGATCTTTTCTCAGTCAAACTTCAACTCAGTCCCAAGATCTCTTCTGGCTTGGGGAGTCTTTCCTGGATGTCATTGTTCCATTTCTCTCCATTGCTTCAGATCTGCTGAGGTAATACTCGTGTACTTCAAGATTTACTGCTGTCCATGGACCATATGTTGTTTCAGGAGACAGACTGATACTGTGGTTAAAGCAAGCTCAGGGCTTTCAACCCTTGTCTCTGCCAGGGATTTGCTTGAACTGAAGATCCCCCCTTCCCTGTTTCTGTTAGTCCCTTTTCCAGCATGTGCTCTGAAAACACCAGCTTGCTTCTCAGGTTCCTTCAAGGCACCGCTACTATTGCAAAATGCCACAAGACTCCAATAAAACCACTGTCCAGCAAAAGGAGCTGCGTGACTTTCATAGCTAAAACACAGCAACTGGAGCCTTCTTCCTCTGTTTGCAGCAAGGACAAACTTGTCGCTACTCAAGGGGGCAGCAGGGGCGTCTCTTGGGAGAGAGGTGCTGTTGCCCTGGGTTGAGGGGGATCCTGCAGCTCCCTCGAGAGCCAGCAAGGATAAGCCCTCAGCACCCCACAGTCTGCAGATATGCTCGAAGCCTCATGAGATTTTCTTGGACGTGGAATAGGGAATCTCCAGGGAGCTTCAAAAAGAGCATCTATGACTCCCTGCTTTTGATTCTCTGACCTCTAAAGGTCAAAGTGGACGTTTGATTTAATGCCATGCATTTGTTCTGCCTCTATTACATTTATATCGCTGAGGCAGTATTCCTGGGACAACTGCAACATACATTAGCCAAGCTCTGCGAGTGACAGATAAGTCTGTTCTGCCTTTCGGATAATGTAGCACCCTCCTGGTTTTGCACAAATGAGAAAGGGAAAGGAATAGCACTGCATATTTTGTGCTGGGCTGTTGTATACAGCAGGCCTGCTTTCTGCCACACAAATGTAAAGGACATTTAAAACAAAGAGAAAATCTAGCCAACATCCCCCTTCCTTCCCCTTCTACAAAAGACTTTTCCCTTGCTCGAAAACCAGGACACGATTCCTGACTGATGACAAAATATAGGAAGAGTTGAGAGGAGGTGACTTAAAGGTAGTCAACTTGGAAGCTTTTGTTATTGTAATAATTTATGAACATTGGAAGGGAAATGAATGCATGGTTGGATTTAGATTCTGAATTCCCCATTGCTATGCTGACATTACATTTTCAGGATGTTTTTGCGTATATAAAACACAACAGCTGTCCTATGGGAAGTATAATTACAATTAAAAAAAACAAAAGAAAAGTTATGAGCATGCAATCAATCCTTGTGGGAGGGAGCCAATATCTGAGAGAAATGACAGAATCAAAGCTGCCCGAAATCTTTTAAGATGTACTTTTCCTGGGTAGTAGAACTGAAGTAAAGGCTGGGAAGGGCTGCAGGCAAGGCTGCAGGACAGCAGACAGATATGACTCTCAGTTGTCCATCACAGGTCCCAAATGGGATAACAAACACGAACAGTGAATGAGCATCTGAAATCCACAAATTAAGAGTCTGGCAGTGTTTGGATCTCGTTTTTGAGTCCTTCACAGTCCTAAACAGACTTGCATTAAGGCACAGAAAAAACACTCAAATCACCTGGCAGCACTACAATTCATTAGGAAGAACTAGATAGCACACATCAAAGCCCCAATAAAGGCTGCCATGCTTTCTGAGCAGCATTCACTAACTTTTTGGGGGATCTTTACCTGTCTCTAAAGATTTTGTGGCTATTTGATATTTTCATTCATTGTAGCTGCCATTTAACCAGTTTAAGCTTGTCCATTTTCTCTGGGCTCAGACAAGCAGAGATAAGACAATCCATAGACCTCTAATCAAACATGGTTCGGCAACTAACCTTTGAGATGTATCTCATATCTCTGTTCCTGACCAGCGACCAGCCCCTCTGCGCTATGGTCCATCTTCTCCAGCCAGACCTACAGAGGCAGGACAAGCCAGTGGGATGGCTACAACTCCCACTCTTGGACATCCAAGGAAAAGGAGGGGTGGGCTTTGGCCAGTAGATCCATGAGTGGCAGAGACTCCTGGGTGGCTCTGCAGAGACCAGCTCATGTCCTTCCAACCCTGTTATTGGTGGGGCCCCTTTCTCCCAAAGTCCGTGTGTAGTCCTTGGGGCACAGGACAGCCATCCTGGGTCAATTGAAGAGTTAAGTGTCTGGTGAATGGCTACAACTTCAGGGAAAGGACTTTTATGAAGCCAGAATCTAGGCTATCATGCTGACTGGCATCAGAAAGGATATTAATTTGTCCCCTCCATCCCCTCTGGCCTGTTTCTCTCGCCTTAAGCTGTAAACACTTCTCAGCAGAGACCGTGCCTTGACTT
Organism: Phoenicopterus ruber ruber; assembly: GCA_009819775.1. Classification (NCBI taxonomy): domain Eukaryota; kingdom Metazoa; phylum Chordata; class Aves; order Phoenicopteriformes; family Phoenicopteridae; genus Phoenicopterus; species Phoenicopterus ruber. The sequence continues at coordinate 29,254,147 of CM020221.1, read as the reverse complement.
TGTTTGTAGATCATCTATCTCAACAGGGCCCTCCTCTTGATGTATTCTTACAAAGCAAGAAATAATAATGGTGACTTTGCTCTGGTATTTAATAAGACGAAGCCTTCCAATCCTTATTGCAACCTCCAGCTGTGTGGAGTGTAGGGCTGGGAGGGATGATTAGATTATCTAGCTTAACCACCCATAAAACACAGGATGCAGAATTTCATTCTCCATCACAGCACAAATAATAAATAGAATAGTCCAAGGCAAACTCCAATATCCAATTTTTAATATCAAGTACAATATGCACGTAGAGGGAGACATTAAACAAATCCCTGTGTCTACCAATCTACAACCCCCTTGGCAGTACTTACACATTTCTTATTGCTCACTAGCTTATTTACTGTGAGGGAACGAAGTTAATGCTGAGCTCTGAAGCATTTCTAATGTGAACCAATTCTGCCCTGCAGTTCCATAATGAGCCCCACCCTTCCTCATCCCCCTCTGCTCCCCCTTCTTTCTACTTTTCCTTCTTTAATTTAAAAATAAAGTGAAAAGACACCTTTTCTATGAAGCAAAATTCAGATTAGTTTCCTGTAAGTGCTGTTTAGTGTCCAGGCTCGTAGCTTGAAGCCAGCCCTGTGAATCACAGGTTTGATTGCTCTGATAGTACAGGAGAGACTATCTTCTTTAAAAAGAAAGAATGAAAAAAGATATTAGCAGGATTGGGATTTTTCTTTCAGGAGGAAAGAGAAAGACAAAGCTTTATGGGGAAACTCTATTAAAGTCATCAACTTCCCTTTGCTTAAGGTCAAAAACTGTACAGTACCACTGGAATAATACGATTTTAGAAAACTTCTGTACAGCCTTTTCTTTTTTTGTCATGTTTATGCCTGGGGTCTTTTTATGTGATCACCGTTCTATTAATGGCCTTGAATCAACAAATGAGCAACAAGTAAAAAGGTGGGGACCAGGAGAAAATAGATGGTGTGGACAAACCACATGCCATGGGGAACCACACTGATGTACCAGTGAGCCCTGGAGGCAGGAGAGGATGAAGGGGATCCCTTGGTAAGGGAGATCTGGCAAAATTAAGACTACTGGGAATAAAGTAAGGCACAAGGGAGATGGCATGTGGAGTTGTGTGGAAAAATCAAATCTGTCCCACCCTTCTCCCAACATATTGTATAGCTTCAATTTGCCATTTGCTGCCTGCAGATAAATGCCGACTATTTTACCCTAAGGCTGGGCTTTGAAGACAAGTGTCATGTTTTGCCAATCAGGACTGAAGAAACCTGGGTGTGATCAAGGTCTGAAAGCAGCCCACGATTGGCACAGTGAAGTATCTGAGCTCATCAGCTGTAGGAATAATGAGGCAGAGAGAAGGAATTCACATGCAAAAAATTAAGTTACTCATGACACTTAATATAGTGTGTTTAAAAACTTGTCCCTGGTCTGTTATTTGCAGCAACCCCCTAACCCTTGTATTCACATTACTTTTCAGCAACGTCTCCTTCTGTAGCTCAGGGAAACTCACTTCAAATGCTTTTCTCAGCTTTTCAATCTGTAAAATGGGAGGCAATGCTTATCTTGTTTAGAAGCACACAGCTAAAATTAATAGTTAGCACCTTAAAAACCCTATGGAGGGTCTATGTATGATTTATTTTCAATAAATAGGAATAGAAAATGAATTAGGGCTTGGTCCTGCAATAGTCTCACCTTTTAAGCAATTTCATATGGAATTTTAGTATTCCACACCAGTAGGACTGGACACTTCATATTCTACATGTGTGAATTTAATTTGCTTAAAATAAAGTGGTTTTTTTTTTTTATGGTAAATCTTAGGGGATTAAGCAGGATTAGGCCTCTGTTTTGCTAGGTGTTATACAAACATAAGGCAAGGACCTCTTCTTGATAGAGTTTATAATTTTGAACTTTGATCCCACTCCCATCAATTTTAGAAGTACAGAGATAAGCATTAGTTTAAAAATACTTTTAATGACATCATATTCAGTGAAACAACCATGGGTTTAGCTTCCCAGTATTCATATAGTCACAGCCTAATTTCTGCTGTTATACAAAAAAATTTGAGTCTTTTCAGGGAGTGACGGCAGAAAGACTTAAACCTTGCATGTAATGTGAAATTTGGAGGGAAATACAAACTTTCAGCTGGGCTATACTGATGCAGCTGATGCGTGGTAACCTCTTGTCTCACAGTTATGTGTCTGGATGATCAAGCCTGTGCTTGCATGGCCCAGGTTCCCGCACTTGGCGTCCCTTCAGCTGCTTTGGGGTGCTTCACCCCCTTGCTTCATTGCAGAGACAGATTAAAAGTCACAGCAAAATGCTGTCCCTTGCTGTCAATAGCGAGGTGGTGCAGGAGGAGAAAAATTTCCCCAAACTGAGGGCTGGATTTGCTGCAAGTGAATTCAGTGCTTTAGTAGCATGGTGGTAGGCAGTAAGGAAGGGAGGAAAAGAAAGGGAAAAGAAATTAGTTCTTATCTTTTCTAAACTCTTTGGCTGTAGAACAAACACCTGCAGAGCCTGAGTGAGGGAAGAAAAAGAGACAACTTGCTAATACAGAAAATTAAAACATTTTCTTTCAAATCACGGGCATATGATGTAGTACTTTCCACTACAGCTTCAGGATTAGCATAAATTACGATGTGACCAAGGCATGACATAATCAAATCATTTAGGACTGTATTCTCAGGGGTACTGAGGCCTATGCAATTTGATGTCTGGTCTTCCCCTTTCCCTCCTGGTATTCTCTTTGTTTTTAAGATCAAATTGAACTCACCAACACAAAAGTGTAAAATAGAGGAACCTATTTCTCCGCACATGTGGAGCAGTGAGTGCTGTGGGCTGCCTTCACAGGTGCTGCATGTTACCGCCTGGTGCCCAGGATCCTGGTTCCTGACACTGACTTGCTTAGTGAAATATGAACTTGCCTAGGCTGAGACGCACTAACTCCTGCTCTTCCATGAGTTAATGGAAATAGGCCCGAGCATAGATGACAGATTATCCACTTGTCCTGGGAATAAAGTGGATGCAAGAAGCTGCAGTTATGTGTGTAAACCTCTTTTTCACAGGGAAAAAAGAGCAAAAATGATAAAGTTCAGTTTTGGGGAGAAGAGGAGGGTGAAAGAAGCCCTTTTAGCTACAGGAGGTTGCACTGTTGTGGGTTGGGACTACCCTAACAACTGTCAGGAAGAGTTTCTGGGATTGGATATTAGCGGAAGGGAAGGTTATCTGTGGAACATCAGGTCTTAATTTCCTAACACAGTCCTGTGCTTTTCCCCTACGCTCTTTCCCTAACAGCGCACCACAAGATGCTCATAGAATCATAGAATTGTTCTGGTTGGAAGAGACCTCCAAGGTCATCGGGTCCAACCATTAACCTATCACTACCAAGTCCCCCACTAATCATATCCCTTAGGGCCTCATCTAAACGCCTTTTGAATATCCCCAGAGATGGGGACTCCACCACCTCCCTGGGCAGCCTGTTCCAATGCCTGACAACCCTTTCGGTAAAGAAATTTTACAAATGTCTCATCCCTCGCCTCTAGCTTTATCTCACAGTGCTAATCCCTGCCTCCTTTCAACGCCCTTAACTTAATGCAATCTCAACGTTTGGAAACTGTATTCCTAGAAAGAACAGAAGGGAAACCCAGGGACGACAGACTCCCAGAGTCCCCTGTCAAGGACTGTGCAAAGTCCTTGTAACTCCTTCTTTAAATAGATGCTGGCAAATTACAGCAGTGTCATTTGTCTTCTGCTTAACAAGCTGCGTTCATCCTTTCTTACTGTCAGCTCTATTTTCCCCGGGTTATCAGTTGTCAGATATCTGCCAAAGGAGCAGATGAAATCTCACCCCTCAGGGAAGACATTGCTCCCTCACCTCCCTCTAAACCCTCTCCCCCACTCAATTCTCCTGTTTGGCCACTCTTTTATCTATAAATTGAATTCGACTGAAATTGGGTTTGAGGAATTGGCCTTTTTCTGTGTGCTGGTTATGAATAAAGCATCGTGTGGGCCTTTCAGTTTTAGATGCCTCTCATTTTTTTTCTGTCAGGTACAAAGTGACTCAAACTGGATTTAAAAGGAAGGATTGCTGATAAATAGGTGCTGGGTAAGCTGCAGTAGTTACGACTCCACTGAGAAATGGTATACACCAGTGGGGCTGGCAGACACATAGTTAAAACATTTCAGCTTGCTGGAGTGACATATTATTACATAAGCAGGTTCTAGATATTGAGACTGAGGTCATGAATAGGCCAAGCAGAGTTGAGTCTGACTGGTGGCAACATGCAGGATGCATCTGAAAGCTTCTTCAGCCCTTAAATCCCTCTCAGGAGTAGCATGGTTCCAAGGGGTAGCTTTTCCTATCTAGTAGTTCTATAAATACTGGGTATAAGATCTTCTGCCCCCCTGGAGAAGAGATTTGTATCTTAAATAAATCAAAAGAAGGATATTTAATATCTCAAACTATTCTTAAGCATCAAAATTCGTAAGTGCCAGGAAATTAAGTACTATTTATTCAGATTAATTTGGACTGGTTTAGCTCATATTCACAGATTGTCAGATTCTGAAGAACATATGTAGATTCTACAGTTTTTAAAACAATCTTTTTCTCACATTAGAGTAAAATAGATTCTTGTAAAATAAAAAGATTATTGTAAATAAAAAGATAGCAAGGAATGAGGACATAGGTTGTGACACAATGGGGACAAGGTTAAAGGTAACTGGGGTATAGCCTCAGTATAGTGGCTATTTTGACCTATTTCTTGCAAGATGCAAAATACGGAGGCGAGGTTAGGGATCCTGCAGAGAATGAGCATATAGGAAATGGAAATCATTATGTCAGAGGTGGAAGCAAGAATTCAGAAGAACTCAATATGACTGAGCTTTGGGACATCTGGCATTCACTCTCTTGGAGAAAAGACAGATTTTGGCACAGAAAATGCACTGAAGGACTTTTAGAGGCAAGAGAGTGTTTCAGTGCCAAACAGGCAGCTACTGACACACATGGTGTCCAAAGAGGGTGGGCAGGGAGAGGGAAGGGAGCAGGCAGCAGGGTGTTACTCTGACCATTGAAGGTATGGAGAGTGTTAGGGCAAATCTGAAGGAAAGAATAGTTTAAAAGATGTGGAGATAAATGGAAAAAATAATACAAAAGGTAATTCGGGTTTACTGGATGTGAGTGTGTTGCAGACTACTGGGATGTCTGTCTGACCTGACAGAGGTCCCTAGGCCACGAGTAACGCAGTGGAACTAATCTGCCCAGACTACAGCAAAGTGCTGGGTCCAAGGCTGCATGGGACATGAGTAGGCAAGTCAGAGAAGAGGAGGATGAATAGGTGAATAAACAAAACTGAGAGACCCATTTTGCTGGAAGGGGAACTAATTGCATTGGAGTGAAGTTTTTCAAGGATTATTTGTGGGACTGAATCATATTTGATATTTTCCGTAATGGCCTTGGCATAAAGAGTGGGTCTGTGCTGGTGAAACAGATGAAAAGCTTTGCCAGTGTGGAGGAAGCCTGAATTGGTATTTTGAACAACCAAGGCTAGAATAATATAATGGGATGAAATGTGATTACCCAGATTGTAAGGTCATGTATACTGGGACTAATGAAAGGTATTTCTTCTTTGATGGACCCATCAGGGAGGTCACCAGCTGGAAATGAGAGGGAAAGAGAAAGGCCTGGCTGTCTTAATTGCAGGATCTCTGTAAGCCAGCAATGAGATGTGTCTATAAAAATGCAAACGCAATCCTGTCAGGCAAGGTTATTCCAAAACCTTTTCCAAAATTTTTTGGAGAGGATTAGCAGAGAACCCTGTAAAGACCCTTATCTGGAGCATCCCAGATGCTAAGGGAGAGAAGAATTCAAACAGATGAGGTCTGCGCAAGTGACCACAGGAACATGCAGTCTATTTTACAAGAGGAAAAGGAAAATTCTGGTGTGTTTAGCCTCAGAAAGTGAAAGATGCGAGATGTGATTCACTGCAGTTGTGATTTAAAAATATCCCAGTTACACGGGCACTCCAAGTAATTTCCTCTAAAATAAAATCACTGCAGTGAAGAGAATCATCGTATAAACAGATGTTGTTGCCCAAATCAAGTGAACAATGAGGCGTATGTGTTAGATTAAGACGTAGCCAGTGCCCAATACCTAGCTGTGAGAAAAGTGGTAATGACAAGGGAGGTACCTGCTGCCTTTCCTTTAGGTAACTCAATCATGATGACAAGAATAACCCATTGGGTGTTTTTCTGTGAAATTCAATAGAAGAAAGTAGCTGTGCATGTGGTTTGAGATTCATGGGAGAGACATTTGCTGGGTGTTTTGGATCTGTGTCTTCTCCCAGAAGTTTGATTCTTGGAAAAAATTCAAAACAAGACAGTAAAAAGCTTACCAAAATCAATACATCCTTGTCCTCAAAGGGCTGCGTTCAATCTCTGGTTAAATATTATAAAACAAAGTACGTCTGGTCCTATTTTAATGCACGAATCATAGCCTAACCGCAGTTCTGGAATTGCAGTTGACGCCACCACTTTGTATCTGGGAAGCTACATAAAATTTAAAGTCAGATCTAGCAAATCATAACTCAAAGCCAGATCTAATTCCTTGCTTATTCCTGGGCCTGTTTGTGAGGCAGCCAGGATTTCCACCTTTTCATCAGCTGCTGCCAAAATGCTGGTGAACACTGTCACCTGGGGAGGTGAATCTGAGAGTGAGGACAGATGCTGTCATCTCAGGGGCACCTCTGCTTTTTTTGTAGGGTCCCACACTTTTCCCCCCCCTAGTTCCCAAACGAGTACAAAGCAAAAAAGAAAATACAGTTCTCCCAACCAAAACTGATCACTTGGGCTGGAAGAGCACCATGAACAGCATCTTCCTGTACATATGCATATGAAAAAGAGATATGATTGCATTGTTTTTAATGTGTTTTATTTGGTAGAGGTAAGAAGAGATAATTGAAATGAACATTCAGTTTAAACCAGAGGAAACTTCTTGCAACTGTCTGGTTTCACACTCAAAGATGTATTTCTTTTGAATGTGCAAACCAAGCAGATTTTTAGGGCATTCAGAATCTTTCCTATGAAAAGAAACACCGAGTCCTTTACCCAAACCTTGCCAATTACTGTAGAAATACTAAAGTGTCTTTGTGTATCCCCAGGAACAAATCCTTATCTTAATTACCCAAAAGCCACTCAGTTATGGAGTATCCTAAGTGTGTTTGTTAACTGTTCAAAGTGTATGAGAGAAAACTATGAAAAAAACAGCTGAAGTTTCTTCCACTCAGTGAACTTCTTCCATCTTCACCCCATTCTTACTCACAGGCTTTTACACCTCCCGTAGAAACTGATTTCTGGTCTGTCTTGTACCTTGTATCTCATGTTGGGGCCCTGGAAAAGAGGAAGGTGTTGGACCCCGGGATTTGCTTTTTATGTAATTTAATCACTTCAAATTATGTGTGGGGAACAAGGACCCAAAGAGGGATCCATCAAGACTGCAGTCTCAGCCTGTGCTATTATAAACCTGTACTTTTATTTTGTTTTCCCATCATTCTTATGGAGGAGTACACTAGACTGCAAGGATTTTTTTTTCCTAACAACACATTTATTACTTTAAATTAATTCCCATTCTCTTCCTAGTGACTTTACTGTTTGACGTTACTTTCTAAATGAAGCACCTGCCCTACTCATCCTAGATTTATTTACATTAGCAGAGACACAGCTAGCATTATTTATATGCAATATTTTCAGTGAATCCCTGTGCAAGGACATTTATAAAGTCTCCATTTAATACTTCAACTTTTACTGTCCTCCCTAGTAACTTCATTTCTAATTTTCTTCCACCACAATCTTTCTTCCTGTAACACCTCTAGGTTTTGCAATGCTGAAATATATGTACACATACATAACAGATACATATATAACCCAGCCCAGTTACAGAAGTGGAACAGAGCATTTAATTTCTGTCTTCAAATGATTTCACATCATCTTTTCCAGCTCCTTGAGAACTAACACTGAAGATATGTGTTTGGCATTTCTAGGTCTTGAACTGTTATCAGAGGTACCTTTTGTATCTGGGATTGTTTGGTCCTGAAAGTTGTTTCAGTCTTTGTTGGGCGCACACATTTTAAGATTTACCTGCTGCAGAATAAAGATGTTTTCCAAATTAATTTAAGAAGTAAACTACATGGTAAATTACCTGCTGAACATATAATCTGGATGCTTAGGTAAAGAGCTACAGAATAAGAGGTCCTGGCATGTGGCCCTGAGAGCAGAGATCTGCTGCACGCTCCCAGATTATATCACGTTCATCCAACATACTTTCATCTACTACCCATTGCTTCAATTCCCTTTTTAAATGGCTTCTTATATAGTCTCCCGCTGCATTCTTGGGTCTGGTTTCTCAGGCATTTCAGTCTTTGGATTGATGTCTGCGTTTTGGAAGTAATTTTATTGGTGTGGAAGATTTCCCTGAAGAATCTTGGACAGACAGAAATAAAGAATGTGGTAGAAATAGAAGAAGCACCATCCACAGACAGGGTTTTGCTTCCACTAATTTCAATGACGGAGGATCCCCCACAGCCAGTATACCCCCATGTTACATATTTGCCATGGTTTTCCCTAGTCCCTCTCTAAAAGGTCCCAAGCAGTGTGGCTGCCTCTAATTGAAATTCTACAGTAATTTCCTTTGCAAGATTGATGGACAGGGTGAAAAACTGATCAGTCCTCTCTTTTAAGTCCCAGAACAGAAGAATAATGGTTCATTTGATTAAATTAATGGCTTGCAGGTTTCAAAGAATTAAAAAGTAGTCAGGCTGTGAAATTCAGTTCCCTAGGAGAGTCACTGAGTCAAATGCTGTTAGTAGATTTTGGAAGGGTTAGAGATAGCGTTACTCACGTTAAAAACACACAGACAAGGTTTATTGGAGAGGATGATCAAATCCGTTTTGTTTTTCAAAGGTGAAATTCTCTACTGCTGAGAGCTTGGAAGGGTTCTTTTTTCCCTCTTCCTCACCTTCAAGGTCATTTAGTGCTGGATTTGGTGGGCAAAATCTTACACTATTGACAAAGTGGACTTTGTGTAGTCCAAGGTCTTGCTAACCTAGCCTTCACTCATGCCCTGACCCAGCCACCTCAAGTAGAGCAGAGATACGGCCATCGTACCACAGCAGCACCCCCCTGGATTGTTTACACGTCTGATAAGGGCTGGGCTACTTTCCTAGATAACTCTTCAACACCAAATATATTAGTGTCCTGGTAGCACAGGCAATAATGGCAGCTCTTGCTCCCTTGTTTCGTGTTTGCCCTCAAGATACTGAAGTGCTGTCTGAAACCTGGTGAGGGAAGGAGCACACCCTACACCTTTTTCTGTCCCAAATGCTCCCTATGGACATGGTATTCCTCAATTTCCTTCTTCCTGTGACTACTCAGGGACATTATGACTGTTCTCCCTTCATTTCAGTGCCCACTGTACATCCAAGCAGCAGGGCAAGAGCCATTCCCAATCAGGAAGCCATTTAGATACTTGGCACATGAACACCTTGATGCGAACTCCCAACTCCAACGGGTATTTTGTGTGGACTCAGTCCCATAGCAGGGGATAGGTAGTTGGCAGCATCTCCCAGCCCCTCTGGAGCACTCTTCAACCAGGTGGGAAAGCATCCACAACCCACGTAGCCGTGGCTCTGATCATACTCCAGCAAGCAAATAATCTTATGTCCCACAGAAATGTCTTGCGGCTTGGATGGAAAGCCATGAAATGATGTCACTTTAAACCATTTCAGTGCTAAATCTGTGCCATCCTCCTCTGTTTATCCTTTGGGATTTGACTTTTATATAACAGATAGGGTTCTTTGATATATGGCTTTCAGATTAACCCAAAAAGCAAAATAAATAATCTTTAGGCCAGAGAGAAAATAAGCATCTGGTTCATTGCAGCAAATGCATACAGCAAGCTCAATAGAAATATCCCATGGAGATGTTTGAAATGACAGGGAAATCAGCTCTGTGAATCAATATGTCTCATAAAAAAAAAGGCTCAGTCACATCTTGTTGGGCATAATGGAAATTGATTGGCAGTTATCTATTAGTGATAATTTCTGTTTGATGACTTGCCATATGTTATCAAGCTCTAAATCAGAAGGGAGCGGATTAAATGAATAGATTCTGTCATGAAAAAAGTACGGGTACCAGCAGCATAGCAGAGGATGCTATGCATAATATGCACAGTGTCCTTCTAAGAGAGATGAATTCTTTAAACTACCCTAATTTTTAAATATACAGGGGCTATGTAGCCTGACAGATTTACAGATTTGAGACTCCTAGGGACCCTTTCGCTCAAATCTTTCATTTGCTGCCTTTCAGTGACAAGCAATCAGTGAAATGTCTATAGGCCTCCAGATGATCTGTCCTTTAAGATTCAATAGGACTTCACATCTGCTGAGGTGAACCTATTAAAGGAGACTTTGTGATACAGTCCAGAGCTCTGCCTAAGTGCTGCAAACTGCACCGAGATCAGGTCTATTTGTGGGAATGTCTTGGGGGACACTTGGGGAGGAGGGTCATCTGTAAAGCATTTCCCTCTGCCAATTATAATTACACTGAGTTGAAGAACAGACCCTGAAACTCAGCGTATGAAGTTATGAACCTCCAGTCAAGTAAAATACTGATATTCTGTTGAAGCCCCATTAATCCAATATACCAACATGGGCATGGAGCATGAATTCAGTAGTATGAAAACTGCCTTATTTAATCTTCAGGAACTACCTCTGATAGTGTTAAAATTTTGCTTCCTTCTTCAGAGAAAAATACTGCCATGATTACACAAAAGATGCTGTGCAATGGTTATGAGTGAACACAGCTTAAGGGAGCTCATTTCAGTGAGTGCTGACAGAAGTTTTAATGCTATTTATTTGGGAAAATCCAGGTAGCTGAATTATCCAGCTACCTGAATTACTCAGTTCCGATGCCTTCTTACGGTAGGAAGAATAGGAGATGGAAGAGGCTGAGAGAGAGATCTCTCTTAAACCACTCTTCCCCTCTGATCATCCTAACTATGGCTTACAACAATGACTTATCTGACACCAGAACTTCATCGTGTTGAGGACCTTGTGAACACGAAGAGTAAAACCCCAGTACCCTGCCATGTAGGGTTATGTGGAGGTCACCTCATTCATTACATGGTGCTGCATCTTCCCAGACTCTTATTTTTTCCTCTTTGGTTTTCTGTGGATTATTCTTTTAGAATTACTAATTTCCGACAAATTATTGAAATCCAATCCTCAATGGTTTCAGATTCAAACTCAAAACCGAGAACCATAGGGCTTTAGAGAAAGCTCCCCCTGCCCCCTGAGACTCCAGTCCCTCTCTGGTAGGCTTGGGGGAGCTCTCTCCTCCACTCCTCTGCTGACTCACCTGGGTACAGCTTGACAGAAGCAGAAGCTATAATGTGAAGGCTTGTGTTTTACCTCTGAGAAAAAAAATGCATCTCCATTTTAATTTGAAAACCCAAGCCAAAAAGAAAATAATTTCATAATGTATATTAAAAAAAAGAGGAGCTCCAGTGCTAGGTTCCCTAATTTAATAAAATAGGTTGTTAACTAAAACTACAATGTCTGGAATGACTATTGATTTGCCACCTATTTGTCCCTGGGTGGGAGGAGGAGAGGAGGGGCTTGACAGTTTCCACAGCGCAGGGAGCTATGCAGGAAAAATTAAGATGAGCACGTGAACGCTTTTCTTGCTTGCACTGTTTGGGGCCTGATGCTGCAGTACAGCTTAGATATCCAAGGTGGTTTTATCTGTGAGTGAAAGGCAGTGATTAGCACAGTGTAGGAGAAAAATAGCCTCACTTAATCAGAATTACACCTTTTTAGAGATAACAATTTGCTAATTATTTCAAAAGAGTTGAATTATATCCTGGCAAGGGAAGAGGAGTTTTTTAACCGCTTGACACCAAATAACTAATAAATGGATGCCTAATGCTGCCTTCTACCTTAAAGGATCTCTGCAAAACTTCTGCTTATTCACTGCCAAAGGAAAGGTGTTATTTTAGCTCAAGGAAAATGTCTCATTTTCAGAACTAATGGGTGTGAATAAATGTGGGGCCAGAATTAGAACCAAGTCAGTAACCATGAGAGCACCTCACTCCTGGAAAAGCTTTCTGTTCAAAGCAAAACATCCTTCCCAGTGCCCTGTTCCCAGAAACCCCTTGTACACCAGTAGAAAAGCAGACACACCTTTGTGGAGGTGGGCAACGAACCAGCTGTAATCGTGTTTTTGAGACCAGTCGTATTTGTGCATGAAGTGCTGTGAATGCTTTGTGGTTCCAGCAGGAGGTTGTTCTCAGAGATAGCCACACTGGTAGAGGCTGAAGCTTTCAAGATTTAAACAGCTTTAGGTGAACAGCTTTCCACTTCTATTCATTTGCAGGCTGGAGTTGCCAACAGAAGGATTAGAAAATCCTGTATGAGATTACTCTCCTGAGACTGGCAATCCAATTTTGCATACTCCAGAAATCCAGATAAGACTCCAAGCTTCTGGATGCTTTTACCAAGTAAACTCTCTGACATTTATCAAGCTCGCACCTTCATAAAATACCAAACACCAAAAAGAAAACTGATAAAATAAATCTTCGTGGTGTTTGATGCTTTTCTGATCTATTCCTAGTTGTCTAAAGACTTAGGAATTGAGGTGAGAGAAAATACGGCAATGAAATAAAGAAAAAAAGGCTTGCTTAAGGTGTGTTAGTCAGGCTAAACACATCAGTTGACCTGCAGAACCAAAAAGAGCTGTAATATCCTCTTTGTGGGTTTTAATGATTGCCGTTACTGGTCAGTCTGCTGTCAGCTCTGCTTTCCTGGAGGTAGGTGGAAGGAAAGTAGACCCGGGACAGGAGCTACCCTGGCACGCTGCACTGCTGTGGGAGGCAAGGGGCTGCCACTAAGGGAACCGCAGCTGTGGAAGCAACTCAGGCTTCAAAAAAAAAAAAGTAATTGATTTACTGCCCTAGATTCAGAAGGGACTTTAATAAAAACTAACGAAGTTTACACTTTGAGGTAGCCCGTGTTAATTGGAGGAAAAATAGTCTGATCACAGCTTTGTTGTGTGACTGGATTAATCATTCCTCCAGGCTCACATCTGCACCTGCAAAGTGTCAATAATCACACAGCCTTTGCTTTGTCTCTTTACATGTCCCCAAATGAAGTCATGATCCCACCTAGGCCCTTTGGGAGTGAAGGATGTTCTCTTCCTGACCCCTTCCCTTTGTACGTGAAGGCTGGCTCAGAAAGCTGAGTGCTTCCTTTACCTCCTAATGCTGTATTTAGGAGTAAAAAATTTTAAATTACTCCTGTGCTTTCTTTGGGCTTGTCATGTTTGCCTTTACAAAACAGAGGGGACTTTGGAGCACATTGCTGTGTGCACAGCTTCAGCAGAGGCTCCGGCACTGAAGAGACAAGTCTGTGGAAAAACCCTTGGAGTGCGAGGGATGTCAGGTCTGCTGTGGTGAGAACAGTGCTCCTGAGGATATTTGGGGATAATCTATGTGTCACAGGTAGTCATATTTTGATGTGGCTTAGGTTTTGCTAATGCTTCATTTTATAGACCCCAAATCCTTTCCTGTTGATTAAACAGAATAAACTCTGTACTGGTAGAAAGCATCAGATCTCAGGCTGAGCTGTACATCTTGCTTTGCATAGTGGCCTTTTTAATGTGGTCTCTAAAGAATAAAACAGCAAGCAGATCTCACCTAAGTAACCAAAGTGATTGAATCTCTGTGATAATATCCAGACATTAAAGCCAGGCATCACAGCTGCTCCTGTTCAAAGTGCAGTTGCTGGACGTGAGCTCTCCTGAACTCGGAGAAATCGGAGCCAGACGGGACCTAATGGTGTGAAGGCAGAGTGGAGCAGGACATCAGAGCCCAAACACCCTATGCTGCACCTGCCCACACCATCCCTGACCCTCCCATGCCATCAGCAGTGCTGTGTTAGGGCTAGAAAGGGACCAAATTTCGTATGTTAAATTCCACACAGGATAAGTGTTTGAAAGAATGATGTTATAATGGACATCTTAATGCTGTATTAAAGCAGGGTAATTCATCTCTCCCTATAAAGACTTAAAGGGTTAGCATTCAATCTCTTCCTTTAATCCTCCAGGTATTTTCAATGCAAGGTAATGGATTTGGAGGGAATTTGTTTTGGGGATCAAAGCAGGCAGAAATTATGTCAGTAATGTTTTGCCAGTACTGTAATCAGAGAAAATATTTTTCCACAACAGAAAAGAACTAGGCACTGAGCCACTAGAAAGTTTAATTACTAGATGACTTTAAAACATGGTAATTTAGTCCCAATTAGCGTTATAATAATTTATTTATAAAATTCCAGTGTATGTAGTTATGTTCTACAATCCATTTATTCTTGTAAGATGTGTGGCCCATTAGACAGCGAAGTAGAAGGTCATTAACCTGCATTGCTAGTTCAGATTATGCTATTAGATTGAATTTAGTTTCTTCACTGGTGGATGTTGACATTTTAGAGTGCTTTCAGGGTAATTTATCTACAGCCATTCAGTTCTTTTCAGCCATTCAGAAACATTGCGGATCTAAAGTACTGCAGGTCTGATGAAGACAGATTTCTTGGCTAAATTTCAGATGTGGCTTGTCTTTGTGCTTCTGGTATTTTTCATGTTCTTTTTATGAAAGTGAGTTTATGGCACTGCTCATGCAAAATATTAAAAAAATTATGAGTCAGGTCCCGTCAAAATCAGCAGCTATAACTTAAACTCACAAGGTTTAAATATAATCAATTCTGGCTGTTTTTGTGATGCTCTCTGTGTTTAGAGATTTAAGGATTACATTCAAGGGAATTGTTTTCCCATAGGTCCCGTCCCATCCCATCCCATCCCCCCCGCCCGCAGTTAAGCAGATGAAGCGTGCTGTCCCATGACTGCAAGATTGAAGCATGACCCAAGCACAAACTTTGGCAGCGAGACCTGGGAAGAGAAAACCTCCAGATTTATTAGTGCAGCTGTGGCCAACCAGCAATGACACCTGACAGCATACCAAACTGAATTCATGCCTCTCTTGGTGATGACAAACTGGTGGACCTTGCAGAGGGCAGCAGCTGCCCAAAAGCCTCAGAACTGTAGAGAGACACTGCCAGAACCAGGACAGTCCGAAATAGGGGGTCCTGCCTTCCCCTCACTGTTGGGTTTGCTCAGTTATGAACTGAAAATAGGATGCTGCCTTCCTGGCCCACAGCAAACCTCCCACTCCTTCTCCGGTCTCCACAGTCCCTTGGGCCCACGCTGTTGATGGCAATGCTTCAAAGGACAGGTGACGTGAAAACGGCAAGTCCATCTTGGCTAAAGTGATACTGAAGAAGGGGACAGTGAGGGGGAAGATTTTAAATATGTGGTGCCTCATCTGGGCTTGTTGAGTAATCACGCCTTCTTTGATTCCCAAAGAAAACACAAGGAAAGTACCCAGACAAGGGAGAAGACATTACTGACGAGAGTTTGCGAAGCCTCGTTTCTTCTCATCGCTTTGGTCTGGTGAAACCTGCAGGGGCCTTTCTGCTCGTGGTGAAGTTTTTTTGCACAGCTAGAAATCCTACCTAAGCTTCCAAAGCTTTCTTTTTCAAGAAAACCTTTTGGTCAGCCATTTCAATTTCTTTTTAATAAATGGTCTTCCCTCAAATTGTCTCTGCTACAAGAGCAATTCTGGGAAAACAGATGACTCTGCACACTTAAAAATCGCAGCCTCTCAAATGGTATGTGCAGATACCATACAATGATGCTAAAATGGGTTTTGCAAA
This sequence comes from Phoenicopterus ruber ruber, assembly GCA_009819775.1. NCBI lineage: Eukaryota > Metazoa > Chordata > Aves > Phoenicopteriformes > Phoenicopteridae > Phoenicopterus > Phoenicopterus ruber. Next base: position 29,238,329 of record CM020221.1, on the reverse strand, counting down.
TTGCTGAAAGGTAGACCCAACAACCACTTGGTTTGCAAGGAAAGCCTTGTCTCCGAGAAGATTAAAAAGAAGGTATTCCTGTCTTATTCTGCTACTTTTTTTTTCTTTCTTATTTTTTTTAACAGCTTTCAGTCTTCCTCGTAAAAAAATCATGATATGGCTGTAGGAAAAAAAAAGTCTCACCACCCACGCGTGTTTTTAATGATCTTCATGCCTCTAACTGCAGAGACAACACCATTTCTTGTTTTATTTTTACTGCAGCTCATACAATTCCCTCCAGTATCCTGAGCTCCAGGAAAGCAGGAGGGACCAAACTGAGGAATTGTTTTTTAAGGGTATAAGGGCTCCTCCCTTGTCTCAGAGGTGTGCAGTGTGAGTACCGGCGTCCATGGGGACTGGGTGGTGTGGTATGGTGTACCCCATCCCATCACACCCCTGTGTTTGGGCTGGGTTACCCCCTTCTCACTGTCCTGAGCTGAGGGATGTCATCTCTTTCGGTCTCAAAGCTCCCTGAAACAATGTTCTTCTGCCTCATTGCTGTTGATTACTTCAAAATACCTCAGATCTGAAGCTCAGGGTATGGAAAGAGGTGTATATCTCAGAGGAGAAAGCTTGCAATCCCTTATATGCTTTTGTGAAAGAATGCTGGGAAACCTGTTTTCACTGTGTGTGTTTGCTGCCTGCCTGCAGCTCTGCCTGCAGGCTGGGAGGGATACGAAAGTGTCTCTGAGCCCACTGACACCCATTTGACTATTTGTGTACCTAAATTGGGAGGTCAATTCAGCACTTCAGGACTTTGAAATGTAACTTCTCAGCTCAGTTTTGCTGAGCAGATCTGCCTCTAGGCAGGGATATGCTGTCCATTTTCTTCATTTGTTGTGAAAACCATGGAAATAGCGCTCCGTTACTCATTGCGTGACTCCTGAATAAACGTGTGCTATGCAAGGTTTGCCTTTGTGGAGAAAATAGTTCTCCCTTTCAGGAGCTGTTTGGATAAAAGCAAGTGTTGTCATGGTAAGATGAATTCTGGCACTCCTTCGGTGGAATTAACAATTCCACCTTTGATTCTGAACTAAAAATAACAATAAAACACATGAGTCAAGGGAACAAATCTCAGCTAATCAACTGGACAGTACTCCCTACAGAGTAGGGAAAGAGGAGGGATTACTAAACAGTCTTGTAGTTGCTATATAATAAAAGCATAAATAAAACATGCAATTTTACACTCTTGCATTCATGTCCATTAGACATACAGGAAATAATACAATATGCGCTGTTAACTACAGCTTTCCTATATGTTTGGGACAACATAAATTATTTAATAACTGTTGAAAGCAGAAGTACTAGCTAACTTTCAAAATCTTGTTATATGTTTCCTACTCTGTGTTTGTTCAATAACTAGTTTGACGGAAGCGGATTATACAGGCACAGCCACACTCGAGCTGTTACAGCTGTCGATTTCTCTCTTCCACTGCCTCGCTGTTTGGACGCGTTTATGGGCTCAACAGGCTGGCTGTGGCTCATTTTCTCTCTTGATCCCTTACCACATTATAGACAGCTTCTTTTCGGTGTCAAGATGATAACAAAGAGTAACTGCTCAGGGGTTTTGCAAAAAGTAATGCATGCATCAGTTGGGTTGAGGGGACTGTGGGTGCTCGTTAGCACTGCCCAGTGTGCCGTATGCATTCGTACATAGGAAACCAGGCTGCCTTTTCTTTGTGATGTAGCCTGGTTAGATCAAACCTCAAATTATACTACCAAATATAATGGGATAATTCAAATGCCAGTGAAGAACTCTGTAGGATTCCAATAGTCTGTCATTGTTTCAGACATGCTAATTTGCTAGTGAATGAGTAATGTGGAATATCATTGAATGGAAAAGAGTGGGACAGCCTTAACCCATCAGTTTGAGCCATGAGGGCGCATCTGAAAACTCATCTGGAGAAGGCTGTGATGTTGGTCTCTCATGGATGCCAAGTGAAGGCAGTGGTGAAATGATGGTGGAAAATGTTCCAAAGATGGAGCAAAAGTGTAGGGTTTGTTTTAGCAGTGGGAAGATCCATGGAAGGAATATTTCCAGCGTGTGATAAATACTCCTGGAGATCAGTTGGTCATTAACTCATCATAGTCTTGAGGCAAATTCCTGCTCAGAAAATCTCGAAACTGTGGATTGCCAGAAGCTGAAAAAGATTTTCAGGAAATGGTACCTTTTAATTTGTTTGGCATACCAGTTCCCTAAATGTCTGCTACTAGCCAATGTCAAAGGCAGGTTACTGGGCTGGGATACCCTCGGTACAACCCCCGTTTTTCTGCTAGGGGCCTAGTAACCCCCAGGAAGCCCCAAAGCCCACTGTGCACACGCCCTGCAAACGAGGCAGTGATTGTAACGTGGTTGGGATCTCTGAATCCTGCCACTGCGATTGACACTTCTGGCTCACCGAGGCAGGTGAAGAGGAGATTCACAGAGTCACCAACTGATTCCCTGCTGATAAAGCAGGCCAGCAGCTCCAAGCTCTGGCTAGTGCTTTGCTGCAGCAATAGACGCCTTTGCAGCAGGCAAAGCCCTCTGGCTGGCAGCACTGTCCAAGAGACACATAGAGCTTCAATGTGTCCAGGTGTAAGTATAGAAATAAAATGATCCGAATGCTTTTCTTTCCTTTACACATTTCTGATTCAACTCAGCATTGTCTGTATTCAATAGCAAGACAGTGATTTTGCAGATTTTAAAACACTAATCATAGGCAATTATTTCTAAAAAGATTTGCTTGCAGCAGGCAGACTTTTCTCTTAAGTTGAAAGCCTTGCTGTTCCATTCTTTCTTCTGTTTAAAATTATAATAATTTTCTGGCTTGTGTTCTCTACCAGCTGAAATACCTCATCTTTTGACATAGTTCGAATCCAACTAATCTTCAGTTGGAAGATTTTTTTAAAAAATTAATCTATAGCAACAAAAGCATTGCCAGCAAACACAGCAAAATAAGCAGCTGAAGCTGTTTGTGTATATATCTTTAAATATAATTTTGGCCTTTACAAGGCAGCAGTCTTTATTATCTAAGGTGGTCCTATAAAATGAAACTTATTTTTCACAATTAGAATTTCAGAACAAAGCAGAGAATGCAGATTTCATGGCACAGACACAATGAACAAATATATGTTGCTTTCCCACAGCTGTTTATGATTGGAGGAAAAACCAAGAATCCTGAAATACATTTAAATCAGTAGTTTCTTTCCAGTATTTTTACATGAAATAATCCAAAATTTTGGTACAGATCTTGTTTATTTTCATATTTTCCTGTAAATTACCAACACTAAAATGAAATATTTATTGGCTCAGGATGAATTGTTTAATTAATTCTCAGATAAAATTATTCTACAACTTTCAAAATTGTTCATGGATTTAAAAATTAGTTCTTGGTCCATTTCTAAATGGAATGTCAAAGTCCAATTTCCACCCTACCATTGTTTTTTCTGTTACCCTGGGACCCCAGTTTCTGTGTTCCACCTACTTTCTGTTCATTGCTCTCCTAGAAGATGTCATCTGCTTTTCTTTTTAAACCATTGGTATTTTCAAGCTAGATCATAATATTTTGGAGGCTGGTGATGACTTTTGCTATGGGCATGGATAACATCTCTTTTTAGAGGATCACATCATCCAGCCCAGATGGTCCATAGGCACACTATGACAACACTGATTTCCTATGATACACCCTATGGTATACATGAAGTGGTGTGACCAGGATACACTTCATTCTGCAGCTTGAGTGACCAGGGATGCATTTATTGTTGTGATGATTAAGGCAGCCATTGCCATGGGTGCAAACCAGGGCCTCAACGTGGAGGATCCAGATTTAGAAATCTTAGCAACGTCAGATCTCACCTACTTCTCAGCTAATACGTAATAAACATAATAATTATTTTAGAAATATGTGAATCTCTTACCGTACGTCAGAACACCTCACATTGGGTGAGTGTATTGATCACTGCAATTTAATGTGTTGATTGTTATGGTTTAATTTTTAGCAGTTTCCACTAGAAAGGATTTTGGGTGCCCAGTGCCCTTTGAGATGTCCCTGGGTATTTTGCTTAGCCCCAAAAAGCTCGGGTATCCTGTAGGCATGTGTAACTTCCTGGCCTTTCCACACGTCTTGCGTATCCTGGGAGAGCATATCAGCATATTTGGGAGGACCGTCCTGGAGTGCCAGGGCACGTTTGCAGATTTCTGGCAAAGCACCCAATATTGCACCTTGCTTTCCTTCTCTGTGCTGAAGCTGCAGGGCTGATGGACTCTCTGCCTTGGCCCCAGTTGTTGGCCCTGAGGATGCGCTGAAGTGCCCCAGGTGCCCCCCAGGAAAGGCAGGCATGGTGGCCCACACTCCAGGACCTCACCCCACAGGCTAAATGACCCCCTTGCTAATCCAGCAGTTTTTCCCCAAGGTTCCACATCTAAATACAGGATTGGGGTTGGATTGAAATGGTTGTGAGGCATCCTCTGTGCTTTGCTTCCTGGGCATCCACCAGCAAGCAGCTGTGCCAAAACAGCGGAAATTACTGCCTTAGTTAACCAGGCTGGCTCTAACTTTTTCTCTGTCATTAAAGCGCCAAAAGAATGGACTGCTCTGAAGCACTTGCAGGTCAGAGCAGAAGATGGAGAGGACCGCTGCTTCTCTTAACAGGGGATTTCAATAGAGATGAGGCACATTCTACACATATGTAAAAAGAGTCCCTTTGTACCCTTTTTAGCTTTTTTTAATATACTTTCATTAGCAGCACATTCCCTTCTCTGAGTGTGGAATAAAGTCCCATCTTCTGCATATATTAAATTGCAGGTTTTGCTTCAACATGATTGCTCTCTCTCTGGACTCAGATTGTAATGAGGTGCCCCCCCCCCCCCCCCAAGCTCCTGGTGAAACAATTCCTGCTGTCATGAACTGAAAATGTATCTATAGAGTCTGCTTCTGGGGATGCTTTTGGGGAACTTTTTCCCCCCAAAGTTCTCAACTTTCCAATGAAGATAAATAACCACATCTTGCAGCTACAGTTTTTGACTGAGTGACAGGTTAAAAGAAGTTCCCTGTCAGCTTTCATAACAGAAGAAGAAATTGTTCCAACAATTCTTAGCAAAAAGAACAAGCCCTTTTTCTGCAAAACTATTTTGCTGTCCTGCTGCTAAATTGCAGCTCACACTGAGGCTCTTCAGGTTGGTTTCTTATCTCAAAAGAAAGGGAGTGACCTGAAGTCAAGGTATTTTTGTTACCTTCCCTTGTTTTATCTGAATGAATTTGTAAGTCCCAAATGCAAGGTGAATATAAAAAGCAGGCAGGTGTAATCTCTCTTTTAGGGATCCTGGTTCCTCAGTTTCTGTACCCGAGGAAGCACCTTTTTACTATGAATTAGCTGTAGTTAGAGAAAGGAAGTCAAAGAGCAAATGTTTGCTGCTTGCAATAGCCACCATCCAAAATCTGTGCATCACAGAGAGCACTGACACAGCAAGCACTTCCTTGGAGACTGCTGAGATGGAAAGCAAAGGTGAGCTGATGAGTATTCAGCTGTTCCTGTGGTGAGCTGCACCACAGCTGCTGCTTGAGAAAGGCTCAAAATGCTTCAGTATCAGCTAGGAAGCTCTGTCACCATTTTACAGCAATGCAGGCAATATGAAAATGGAGACCTTCTCACATACTTCTTAGCAGCTGTTAGTAAAAGCTTCCTGCGGGTTGGATTCTCGCACTGAAGTTAATTAGGACGCAGCATTTGGAGGGCGGCACAGGCGAAATGGTGAGAATTGACCCCAGAGGATGCAGAGGTGTGAGAGGGAGGGGCTGACCCAAACCAACATCACTTTACATTAGCCTTTCTTGAGTGGGCTGATGTTGGACCACATCAAAAGCTGGATGGTGAATTGTACCCCCTTGACTGCGCTGAATGGCAACCATGTCCTGTGATACTTCCGTGCTACTGAGCACTGCAGGAAACTGGAGCATAACGTGGTGTTGTGGACTGATTATAGAGCACAGTGCAGCTCTGCGTGAATAAAGACAAACAGAACTGGGGCTTGAATGGCGAGTTCAGTTTTATTTCCCTAAACAATTCTGATTAATGCTGCTTCTGTAAGTATCAGCAGCTTAGATCAAAAGGCAACTGCTCAACAAAATGTTTGTCCTGGAATTTTCACTGTTCAGGCTTGATTTTCTTCCTTGAAGATATCAGATTGCCAGGGAAGAAAAATGACAACAGGAAGTGTGCTTTGTCTGTGATACAAGCAAGATCGACAACAAAACATGCTGCAATACTTTTGTTTTCGCTAGGCCTAATGACACCGATAACATTTCTGCTGGTGGCTGTTTATGCTCCAAAAACTCAGGATGTGACCAGAATAAAAGATAATATTGGTGATTGTAGGACAGAGAGACTTGACACTTCTTTTTTGCTATATGAAGTCTAATCTGGTTTAGCTACAAAGCCTTCTCTCAAATGTGGTCTGCTCCTTCAAGGGCAATGGGGATCAAATACTCTGCTCTGCTGGCACTGCCCTGCTTTACAAGGGAAGTTCAGCACCTGAGGGGAAGGCAGCTTGGCAATGCAGCACTAGCTAGAAAGTAGGTCATGGTGATCCTTTCTTTGGGGATCCAGAAACCTTGTAGACATGGAGCTGCCTCTGGACTATCACCTGTAAGAGGCTCTTGGGAGGAAAACTGAATTGGTGAGTAGTTGTATAGGTCAGAGAGCAAGGTGAAGTGACAGGAGAGGCAGTAGCTGCTAGAGACCAGTTACAGAGAAAAGGAGCCTGGAAACTGGATTCCAGGTCCTTGAAATGTAATGTGGTCAGAAAATGAGAGATGGAGCAAAGTTAGGTCTGAATGCTTCCAAGGACCCAAGTTTCTTAACTTCCCTGCTTTACTCCCAGGCAGAGGTGTAATTGAAAATCAAAGGAGAAATACCAGGGAAGCCAGTTGCACAGCTAGACTTGACCACCAGGCTACCCGAGAGGGGATAGCAAGAGAGAGTGTAAGTGGATGGAACCGAGGCAGGTTCACAGTGGCAGAAGACTGGCACTACTGCCTTTCCTTAGGTGCTCTGAGAGGCTCCCAGACTAATTATTTGCTTACTGTGGTAAAGTCCCACGGGTGTGCTCAGTTCTGGGAGGAGCGGTGCCATCCTTCAGAGTAAAGATGACAGTCAATGTTGAGAGATGTTAATTACAGTTATTATTAGCTTTGCATTTCTCATTGAATGCTTGGAGTCATACATTTAATGAAATGTTAAAGCAGTGCTTTCTTCCCCTTAAGATAGTATATTTTTTTCTTCCTGAAATTTGTAGACATGTAAATGCATGGGAGATGCTGCTTACAAGTGGATCACTGACACCCCTTTTGCCTCCATAGATCCAGACACGTCCATCCTGGCATCCATTCATAGTCTCCAAAAAGTACTCAGGTGTGTATCCAATTAAAGAACATTGTCAAAAAAAAAAAAAGGAGAAATGGGGAAACTACACACTGCTGCTCTCGCAGAATGATTGCATGGTGAATTTTCCAAATGAGTTACCTGCCCTTCACCACGGTGCTAAAAAAAGGCTGTATTCATTTCAGCAGGCGTGAAGATAACACAGGTTGGGACTGGTAATGCAGCTCATTTTGGCAGTATTCTGAAATCTGTTGTCCATCCCCAAATGAGGCTGCTCAGCTTTTACCAGCCACAAAGAGAGTGAAAACAAGAGCCAAGAACTGAAGTGGCATGGATCCAGCCTGAAGTCCTGTTCCCTTTTTCCTGTTTCTGCTCGCAATCCTGTTTCTATGCATACAGTCGGGATAGGGAGAGCCATGTCCAGCCAGTTTCATGCTACTTCAGGAACATCTGTATGCTGAGAAGACATGCCCTGGGTTAAACTAGAGAAGATTTTATTTGGCAGTGGTAGCAGGTCTAAGACACCTGTTTCTTGAAGAACGTGGTTCACTAGGTTTTAGAAATGGCCTGGTTCAGATCTGTATTATTTGTGGAGCTGAGACTCAAGACCTCATGAGATTAAAAAGGAGGAAATGTGATGGGAGAGATTTCTAAGTAAGGGTTGTACCATTGTTGGAGGGTGTTATCCAACCTGGATGCCCAAGACCCCCTCTTTGAAGAACAAAACCAGCTGGAGCAGAAGCCGTCTACTTTCTCTTACAAGACCTGGAAACTTCAATTACAGAAGCCAAGATTCATCCATGCGACTGAGGACAATACAGGTCAATCAATCCAGTGTGATGTGATTCAAGACAGCAGACAACCCTTGTTGAATCAGAGGCTGCAACACAGTTCCCGATATCCTAGAAACAAAATTTAGACCTAATGCAAAAGGCAAAAAGTCACAGCTAGTCAGTTCAGCCTCCTTGACTCTTTGAGGTCTATGTTTACACAGATAGCTAAATCTCATCTTGAGCTACAGAGAGTGCATGAGAACAATTTAATCAACACATGCAGACCTCAAGCCTGTTTAAAGCTTATGCCCAACACTTGAGCTCAGGGTCTGTGGAAATAACAGATGTGTGCTGAAAATCAGTCCTGAGTTTTAGGTAAGAGCTAGAAGTAGTCTGGAACAAGGCCTTGAGTAGGACCATCTCTTGGTCATGACTTGATCATGTGAAAGTTATGCCAATAGCCACAATGTTCCCTTTTCTCCCAGTGTGTTTTGCTGCTTACAGAAATGTGTTTGCAAGGCTGAGCTGGGAGTGCGTATGAGTATACAGACCGTTATGGAGGCAACCCTCTCTTTTTGCAGAGTCCAGCAATGTGATGTTTCGTGGGAGAGATTCTTAGTTGCTTTGGGTCTGGGGCTGATAAGATGTAGTAGCTTGTCAGTAGTGTCATTGTGTCCGTGTAATCCAATTAGTGATAGTCCCTCACTTTGCACCATGCTGTTTGAGTGGATCTCAGGCAGAATAATTGACAGGCTCCAATTAACTGAAAGCTTTTCAAGCAAAAATATTTGTAAATAAGAATTTAACCCAATAGTTCTGTGTTTCAGCCACCTTTTTTCTATAATATTATTGCAGTCAACCTGATGTTAGATGTTTCAAAGCTGTTAATTGGTCTGTCATCTCCAGCCCCCTGGAGCTTGCACAACAATTACCATTCTGTCCCCTCGCCCCCTGACACCAAATGTATTTTAGATGCTGAAATCCAGATATGCCAAGCAATGAGCCTTCACCCGCTCTGTAATGCAAAGAAGGTGGCACTGGGAATCACGAGTGGCACAGAGGAGGCTGAGAATTTTCCCCATTGGGGCAGACCCAAAGCAAGACCCTGGTTCAGAGAAGATCCCCTTGTTCAGTGCCCCAGACCAGGCCACGTGGGGCACCCACCCAGCTGGTGCCAGAGATCAGTTGCCTTCTACAATGTTACTCAGGGCTCTGCATGCCTGGCGTGGACCTGTCTTGTCCCCTTATAGCCAGGGCACATATGTCTCTCAAAAATGCCTTATGAAGCATCTGCATGCATGATTCATAGTTCATTTATTTCCATTTTGTAGCTGATTCGAGCTTTAAGATCACTTTGCAACAGGCTTCTCTAGCATATTCCCTTTGTGATGCCAGCGTAAGTTTCCTTCGTGCTGGTTTATCTCTGATCTGAGCAAGTTTTATCAAAGGCTGGGAAGGTGAAACTTGTCCAACCTTTCTGCTGGTAGCTGGATGTTCCTCTTGGCTATCAGCAAGAGGAGTTGCAGAAAGGTATTTTGCAATGCAGGAAATAAGGGAACTTACTGACTGTGAAATAGACTGAGAGATCCCTAAATCCAGTTTATATAAAGACTGGTCATTGATTTTGAGATCCATAACTGGAGAATAGTTGCTGTTATGAATGTTCTAACAGCAATGGCTCAAAACCCAAACAAAAACCCAAACAGACAAACAACCCCCCCAACCTCCAAATCTCCCAAGCCCTCAGGTGTTCGTACAACTGCTTAACTTTTCTTTAAAAAATGAACATAATACAGAGTGTATCTTTATTCTTCAGGTAGTTCTTGTAGCAGTTCTAGGGTGGAGCAAGCTGGTGTTATGCATAATGTATGCTTTTTGTGGAAGGTTATGTAAACAGATTTTTTTTTTTTTTAAAAAATCACCAAAGTCACCTGGAAATATTTAGGCTCCAGGCTTCCTTCTAAACACCACTTTATTGGTTTTTGCTGTAGTGTGAAACAGTAGAGAAAAATTCTCATGTTATCTGTCTCCAACAGATTTACAATATTGCAAGATTAATTATATTAGCCGCATTTCACGACTCCGTGCATTTGTATTACCATTTCAGAAGCACAATTTATCAACAGCAAACTTCAGGGCATTTACTTTCTGTGCCCTGGCATTGCGAACTTCAAAGTATGTGAGCTTGCCTATGAGCTGCACATGAGTGCGTGCTCCCTTTCCCAATGAAAATTTTATGGTTTCAACCTCCTTCATGGGTTGGACAATATTTTCCTAATTATGATGTGAATACCAGGGTCAGATTCTGATGCCCTTTTTCTACTCAGCTTTTGATACTGTAAATGATCCCTTTTAAGTAATTGTGGTTCATCATGGAGGAAATGAGTAACCTGGAGGATGGATCAATAGAAACTGGCTAGAGATGCTCTCCAGCTTGATGTCGAGGCTGTCCTGAGTCACTTCATCTATCCCTCACTCATTACAAGATTGCTCTTCATGGTCTATTCTCTATATCTTAGCTCCAACCAGTTCCCAAATAATTACTTCTGGAATGAGCATCATTTAAACTTCAGCCTGCCTGAAATATTTTACTTGCTCTTCAGCAGATTGCATCTTCCTCCTTTGGACTCAGACCTTTTCTTCTTTCAGACTTGATCTTTTTCTGCATTTACTCTAGATAATACCAGCATTAGTTTTCAGGGTGCTAGTAGCATCTACGTAGATACTGCTCTGATTTTACAAAAGGCTTCACAGCCCTTGCTGAGCTCTGGACTGTCAGAGTTACAGATGCTTAGTAATTTAAAGCTACCTCAGGTATGTCCATATTACAATGATTCTCACTGTGGCTGCAACATAACCATGCCCTGAATTTTATCCACTTTTCTCCTTACCTACTCCCACTTAAAATACTTCAAACACTTCCAATCCTTTCTTTACAGCAGGGGGATGAGGGGCTGGATGTGTGCAATGCAGCAGCGTTACCTGACCGCTGAGAACGCTAGCTGGTAGGGGGCTGACAAATTGCACGTTACTTTTTTGTGTGACTGGGTTTGGCAGAGTTTTTGTTATGTCAGTGGCGGTGCTGTGCAAATGGCAACCTGGCTCTTGAACACCTGAGTGGGAATAAGAAGCCTCAAAACGGAGATCTGCTGTGGGAAGTGCCAGAAACGCCATTTTGCTTCTCCAGTTCCTCTGATCTCTTTGAGTCCTGTGGGAGTTAAAGTTGCCCTGTGGCTCTTTTTAGAAAGTCATGATTTCCTTTAAATTGTCACCTTCTTTTCCAGAGAAGGAAATATACAAAGAGCAGAGAGACATACACTGCCTACCCTCAGACACAAACACATGGTTCACCCATCTGCCCACCAAGCAGCCACATATTCGGTAATTGAAATAAAAACCACCTGGTACTGGATAAAGTGACAATCCTACTGAATTGATAGTTGGCATAAAAAGGACTGCCTTCCTCTTTATTTTCTACTACGTTATGGTTTGCAAGTTCCAATCATTTTGAACAATCCAACAAAAAAAAAAAGACAGACATGAGCGAAGTGGGCTGGACGTTCAAAAAATACATAAATTAGTCCATGTTCATTTGACAAAGAAGGTGGTTGGACTGCAGACTCATTTCTGTGATGCAGTGGCACAAGTAACCTAGGCGGGTCAGTTGCCTTGGGTATAGCCTCAGTTTCAATGTAAAGAAGACAATTTTAAGTACTTAAACTCCTGAGGATAATGATACTATTCACGTAAAACATTTGAAGGGAGAACACGTACTCTCTAATAATGAAGGAAGAAGCAAGCTCAGGCTGATCTCCTTTAACAGGCCGACTCACAGCTTCAATTTTCCTTCAATTACATAGATGTGGTTGCGAATTTGGATACAGTTATCTAGTAATTTTCCCACACAAAGATTAAGAGCCATGAGTTTTGGCTGTGAATGCTGTCTTGGTGTCCTGCAACAAAAACCACGACAGCTTCACGATACGAGTGGAGCTACATCCACTCAAGATCAGACTCACCTCAGAATACAAATGTTTACCCGCAGCAGCTCGTTGGGATGTGGTGGCCGAGAAAGGTCCTGACCTGCACCTTGGTGCACTCTATTTCTCATATGCAAAATCAGTTCAGATTCTGGAAGACCCAGCAGAATGCTGATAAATTTATCATCATGCAGGGTCCAAGGAGCAAGAGATACCAGATTCCAGCCTTCATCACCCTCGGTGTTGTTGCATGAAAAGCAGTGTGGATGACACACTTGAAGAATACAACTCACACATCCAAAACAAAAGGTATGTAAGGCTAACAAATTTCTGTGTTCAGTAAGTCACTCCTTGGATAGGGCAACTTCATATAAAGGGGTATTTGAAAGTCCACTGAAATATTTTATTTCTTAGTCTTCTCTTGTTATTAATCTCTTTTTTTTGCCTCTGATGTGTGAGTGCCAACATATGGAAGCATTATAAATCACAATAAGAAATAAATAGTCCCATTTATTCTGCAGGGGGATATTAAATTTTCACCACCCCTAACTTCCTATTCTCCCATCATCAACCATTGAATACTTCAGTAGCTTGATGCTGTGCATGACTAAAATTGGGACCCAACTCACAGTAGAGCATGCTTAGAAAAACAGGCCCAGATGCCCTATTTCTATGTGCCCCTTTCCAGCCACTCTCTTACCTGCTTTTTGCCAGGTCCTTCTGATATACTCAAAAACCAGTGGCAGTTCAAGTGTGATGTGTTTCACTTCTGGGATCTTCTTATAAAAGAACATGTGCTATTGTAATTAAAATGACCTTCATGCCCATCAGGTGAGTTTGTAGACAGCACACAGTAGCCTGTACCATGTGCTTAGCAAGAGCAGTCACAGGAGACCTTCAAATGTATCTTCACTCTCTAGTCTCTCACAGACCCTTCCAACTCTCCTGCTTTCATACTGTATTTCCCTCTGGGAAGAGATTAAAACCAGAGTCAGGCCCCGTGCTTTCAAGAAGCTCAAGCAAGAATTGTTCTGGCACAGTGTAAAGGCGGGAGACACCACCCCAGGCTTCTTGAGCAAATCCCCTCCCCAAGGTCAGCTGGAAGAGCATGCTGCCTCCTTCAGGCTTCCTTTTAAGGAGTCAGGCTGGGGACGTGGGGAAAACAGAGGAATGAAATTCCTTTTACCTTCCCTTCCTTAGCTGTAATGTCTAAAAGATGGACCTCAGGGCCACAGCTTTTACACAGCAGATGGAAGAGTGGCTGGGGAGTAGTGCACCTGCTCCCAAGTCTGTTGTTCACGTCCCTTCCTCAGAGTGAAAGAATTATTCAGATAGGTTCAAATTTCTCACTTGCACAATGAATATCTGATGCCCCAGATGGTCTTTTTCTATTTGAGTGGAGGGAAAAATAAAGCTTGCCAAATTATCAAGCTTGCATTTTCCTAGCATTCGTATCTTGGTGTCCCAGACATCATCTTAATCTCCTTTAGCAAGTGCTTAGGTCGCTTGGATCATTAAACTAAGCTACTTGAAACAAAACCAAGGTGGTGGCAGCAAATAGACAGTGGAGTGTTGGGTTAAACTGACATTCAGCAAGCAATTCGGTATTCAAATAGCCTCTCCAGGGCAAGGAATTCCCCTTTAGCCTGCTCCTGAAGGGCAGGAGATGATCAAGCCTACTGGAGAGGATGAGATGTTAATGCCAATGGCATGGCTCACAGTGGGAAGGAAGAACAAGCAAAGCTCTTTAAGGTGCAGCATTGCAAAAACCTGCCTGGGAAGGGACTCCCAGCACAATCGTTCACAAATTGTTGTCTGCACTTACAGAGAGAAAGGGAAAACATCAGATTTAAGAAGTGACCTTTTAAAAAATAGACAACCAAACAAATACAAATAGACCAGCAGATTACTAGGATGCTTTGGGGATGTCCTAAGCTGTTACGAACACGGTCAGGGATGTTCTTTGTTTTCTCCAGCACAAAGATATCCGTGAGCTGCACTTCACTCCTACACTGGCATAGCAGAGAAAACCAATGTCTGCTTGCACCAAGTGGAACTGAGGAGAAGATGGCAATTCAAAATTGCAATTTGGATGTTTTGGTGCAAATTCCAACCCTTCCCCTGGAAAATATTGGGAGTGGGGAATAAAGTGGGACCCGTAGAGGAGATCAGCTTTCTAACTCCAGGAAGACAGAGAAAAGCCTAGAAGAAAAACGGGGGCAGAAAGTGACAAGACTTATTTCTGCTTTAGGCCAGCGAGAATATGATGCTAGAAAGAGAGTGCAGGTATTAACTCCCAGTCTTGCCAAAGTCTACTAGTTTTGTTGTGGAGACACTGCACATCCTACAGCAATTCAGAGGTAGTGCAGTGCTCTCTCCGTGCTAGTCTCCAATGCAGTGCAGTGCAGAAGAAGACACCAGTACAGCTCTCCCTGCTGCACCACAGGGTCACATCCCTTTCCCCCCCAGATAATGATCAGCTTAACATCTAAAGCACAAGGGTTGTTATTGCTGGGTTTCACAAAAACAGAACACCTTTGTAAAGTATACCTGAATTTGGACACACGACCCTACCTTGTGCCCATGAAGCTGTGTTGAATCAAGTCAGGTTTTAGGAAAAGCCAGATTATTTTCCACTGTGTTTATTCTCCTGCAGGAGCCATTACTGTAAGTGATTAATAACTGCTGTTTATTAACAACAGTTAATAAACAGGTTCTCTGGTGTCCTTGCTGTTCTCTTTAGATAACATCTAGGAAAAATGCACTGAGAAATTAGCCAGTTAATGTGCTGTGTATCAGTACTGCAGATGGATGGTTGATTGTGCTTTTCACTGCTGTGAATCACACTGGAGCCATTTCACTTATCAAGAAAGCAGAATTACTCCCAGGGAACAACATCCTCATTCATTATTTGTGTACGGAGGCCTCTTTTTACAGCAGGGTCCGTCTGGATCCACTGGGAGGTCAGCATGTGTTGTGGTACCATCTCCTTGCTTGGAGGGCATAACAGGGACTCCATCAGCTTGATAGACAGCGCATCCCCCTCATAGGAGTGGTTCTGGCAGCTCCAGGAGCAGTGAGAAGTTCAAACACTAAAAAGGGAGAACTTTTTTTCCTTTCATCAATGTAGAAGCTCCCTACTGAAAGCCATTTTTGCTCAGAGCATTGGTGGTTTAACAGGCCACTCAGTTTAAGATAGAGATCGTAGTTTGTCCATAGTTTTGACATACACGATTCACTTACTCTGAAGCTCAGAAGCATGCAGGAGATGTATTAGGTACAGGGTTAAAACTCCCCTATGTTTAGACTGGGGGTTGGAAGAAGAGGGCAAGGCTTTGGAAGGGGAGGGAGGTGAGGGGAGGCAACCAGTGAAGCTCATTAAGGACTGGCGCCTTGTTGGCCCCCTGGCCTTCTCCAGAAAGCGATGCACTTTGGCTAACACAGTCCCTTCCTTTCATGCTGTGGGCCTGTCCCCATTACAGCATTCCCCAAACTCTGTTGGAGATGGCCACAAAGGGCAGCATTATGTCTGGGAAGTGAATGGTGTGTAGTTGGTTCCAGCTGAAAGAGAAAGACAAGCGAAAGCACTTCCCAGGGACAATGAGAGGGTTTGTAGCTCAGGAAGCTTCCCAGTCCATTAGCATCTGTGGAGGACAATAGCCGTGTGTGGCAGAGAGGAGGAGAACGTGGCCTTGCCAGTGGCCCCTGCCCGTCACTGACAGAGCAGCATAGCTACCGCGGGACAGAGCCTGAATGGGCTGATTCATGGGCAAGCACCCCGGTGTCTTGCCAGCAAGGAGAGACCACGGGGGGTTTGTCACCGCTGGGCTGATCTGGGATATCGAGTACCTTTCTGACCTCTGGCTGTGCGGCAGCCCAGCCCAAAGGCTGTCCTTCCCGCTGGCAGGCAAATGAGGAAAGGCTTGTCTAAGGGAAACCCAGGGTAAATGGCACAAATTCCCTCTGCAGGCTCAATCCCGGCTGCTCCCATCCTCGGATTTCTGCCGGTCAGGATGGGCAACAATGCTGGAAGTGAGGAGCCCGGGTCATCTTCGTAGGGAGCTACTGGTGAGGGTGAACAACATCTCTCTCCTGTCACAACTTTATACACAGCCTCCAAAACAGACCTGAGGGAAAATATTTTGGGGAAAAAAAAAGTGCCGATGTTTCCTGAACAGAAGTGAAATATAGTTTGGAGACATTCAAATATTTTCCTCCATTTATGACAGTTTCAGCTAATTTGCTCATTTCTGAAGGACACTGAAATGCTTGGTAATGTTTTTAACAATGTAGATGTTTGGGCCGTTTCAAAACACACTGGAATTTTCCTTTTTGAAACAACTTTAACTTTACTCTAAAATAATCCACAAATTTCTCAAAACTCCACATAAAAAATTGGCATAAAGTTTGTTTTTTTATCTAGTAAATCAGTTCCTCTGATCCAAAAATTTGTTTCCTCTTTTTGAATCACCAATTTATTTTGTGACGTTACAACCACCACTGTAGAGGACCAAAAGCTTTCAGATTCCCTCAGGAGAAATCTTTCTTTCATGGCGCTCACTTTCTGGGGCCTTTTCTGAGCAGAACCCATGAAATATTGCTATGATGTTGGGGAGGTTTCATGGAGCAATACACAGTCTTTGTTAGAAATATGGCACAGATATACCCAGGCCTTGATAGAGAGTTTGTCTTTAGTTCCTGTTTGCAAGCACTTGAAAATGGGATGGAGTTTGATTTTATCAGGAAAATCTCCTTGCAAGAGAAAAATGGGTTTGTGAACCCAAATGGCCTTTACCATTTAGAGGAGAAAAAAAATGTACTCTGTTAAGAAAACATTAAACCATGTTTACATTGCATTAGGAGGGGGTTCACTGAGCCTTTGATGCTGAGGAGCTGAAATTCATACTAACGGTGCTTCAAGTCCCGTGCAGAGAGAGCCCATTTGGGACTGGGGTGCAGTAGGTGCATTCTCCAACTTTGTTTTCCCTGGAATAAGTACAGACAAGCACAACAAATGGGGTCAGTTTGCTTTCAAACATCAGTCCTGATCTGACCAAATGCAGAAATTTAGCCGTGCCTGACCGTAAAACGTGTCCATCCGCATATGCAGACTGTCTTTGATTCTAAGGCGTGTCTGGGGGAAAGAATAGAAATATTTTATTCTTG
Source organism: Phoenicopterus ruber ruber (assembly GCA_009819775.1). Taxonomy (NCBI): domain Eukaryota; kingdom Metazoa; phylum Chordata; class Aves; order Phoenicopteriformes; family Phoenicopteridae; genus Phoenicopterus; species Phoenicopterus ruber. The sequence goes on along the minus strand of CM020221.1, from coordinate 29,221,009 downwards.
GAGCCAGAGGGAGAAAAACCATCTAGTCTTACCATCAACATGTTTTCTTAACTTTAAATAAGGTTAAGAAAGGGAGTAATTCAACCGTGGCAACTCTAATTGGCTACAAGTATAATCCAATAACCTCATTTCACCCATATTGTTAGTTGAGTTAATTGGACCTGCACAGCCACCAGCTAAATATATTGGTGTATGCAAATGGTGAAACTAATTTCCTGCATAAACCTTCCTTCTGCCGACGTAGGAATTGGGCAGAAGGGGTGGGGGATAAAGAAGGCTGTGCTGACGTTGTTACTTCAAAAGATCAATTCTCTTCCAATTATTTCTCTCTCTAGATAGACAGGACAGAAAATATCATTAATTCCTTTAAATAGAGGGGAGGAGGAAAGTGATTTCATTCCCACTTGAAGAGACTACAGAGCAAAAGTGATTGAGCCTTTAGCTTTTAGGTGCCTCAAATCCAGACTGGGTTTCACAGCCCCTGGGTCAGGCAGCCCTGTTTTCTTTGCAATATATGGAGCGAGGGAACCTGCACCAAAATGGGTTCCTGGGTGTTGCAAGGACTTGCATCGCCTGGAGGAAGAAGGGTAAACCGATCTTCACTCTAACATTGATTTCAGCAAGATCTTGCGCAATAGAGGATTTGTAATTTGTACCATGCTGTGTGTCAGCCAAATCCATTTCCACTGTTAACCTAAAAGCCTTCCAAGAACATGTCTCCTGGAGTCTGATATAGAGGACTGACAGTCAGGCCATGTATCCAACTGTCTATACCTAGAGTAATTGCTTTTTTGCCATCACAAGAGGGGCGGGTCTTAAGAAGTGAAGGTCTGGCCTGAAGCTCACCTACTCTTCCTGAGGAGGAGAAGCGGAGAGGGAGGTGCTGATCTCTTCTCCCTGGTACCCAGTGATAGCACATGTGGGAATGGTTCAAAGATGTGTCAGGGGAGGTTTAGACTTGACATCAGGAAGCATTTCTACCGAGAGGGTGGTCAAACACTACAACAGGCTTCCTAGAGAGGTAGTTGATGCCCCATGCCTGTCAGTATTTAAGAGGCATTTGGACAATGCTTAAGGATAACATGCTTTAACTTCCGGTCAGCCCTGAAGTGGTCAGGCGGTTGGACCAATTGAACTATTCTATTCTATTCTATTCTATTCTATTCTATTCTACTCTACTCTACTCTACTCTACTCCTATTCTATTCTATTCTATTCTATTCTATTCTACTCCAGCAAGCGAGGACCTGATGGCAGCAAGTCTCAGTAGCTGCAGGGGAAGGTGTGCAAAGCTGACTTTGTGGAGGTGAAGAGTAGCCTCCACATAGCTAAGTCTTGGCTTAAAAATGTCTCGGCTTAAACCCTCAGGATTCTCCATTATTATTTAGCTGATGCTTTGCATTTTCTTTCTGCTGCTTTTAAGCAGTAGGAATCATAACTATTTCTTTACATCACACCAGCTCCGTGTACCATCTCTATTACACCTGCTCATTAGGCTTTGCCTCTTGCAGATTGGAAGAGTTGCAGGACATGGACCATCTCTGATGCTCTCTGTGCTCTGCACTTGCATCATGCCTCCCTCCCCCCATATCTGGCTGCAACCATCTCTCCTTTGAATGTGATGGCAGCAGCAGCATGTACTCATCTCAGTTTCCATCTTTCATAGGCAGTCCCAAACGGGAGGATGTGCACGTCCTTGGGTGTCTTTCAACTGACTTTGGAGCAGGCCCGCAGTGAATTGGGACTAGCAGTGTGGGGGAAGCAGGAGATGCTGCCTGTGATTACTATTTGAACTTGATAAGGGGATAGGAAGGAAAAGGAAAATGGAGTTCTGAAGCAGGACTGAATGGTTAATGCTTTCCACAGTTACACTTGAATTTCAGCCCCTGCTAATATTCCCAGGGAAATCACAACTCACACACATTCATGCACACACAGGTTTAATTTCAGCAGTAAATGAAGTCATAATGCAAACAGAAAGCTAACAGCAGGGAAGGCTATGCTTGGCCAGGTCTGCTCATGCTACAAGTAATACATATGCACCAGTGCAAAAAACTGGCCCCAGAGAGCAGTTAAGTCTTTCTAGCAGAAACACACACTGAGAAGGCAACCATAACTTTTAACTACAGCTTCCTACAAAAGAAAGTGCTGTGGTCTTTAATATCAGAAAGGGGAGGAGATGACGGAGGGCGAAGTGGTACAGAAATCAGGTGGAGGACAGGTTGGAAATCTGCCTGCTTTTAGTGAACAGAGGCACAGGGGCAAGAAGCATTTCCAATGAAAATGCTAGATCTGCCTGGTCTGAATTTTGCATGTGTTCGTACCTGGGTGTTGATGATGGGGGAATTACTGCAGAGTGTTCAGAAGAGGGCTGGATGGGGAAAGTTGTGGCTGAGGAGGTCATGGCATCACCTCTGCCCCTGAGAGCTGAAGTTCAGCTGACACCTGGGAGCTACTAACTGAAGGAAAGGGTTTCTGGATGGGCATGGTCCCACCACAGCTGGGCCAGGTCTTGCACTGGAGAAACCGACAGTGTACCTGTCCAATATACAAAAAGTTTAGGCCTGGTTTTGTCCTGTGAGCTTGAGAACTCTGTGATTAAGATATGACCCACAGTAAGCAGCCCTACGGCTGATCTTCACTGGGTCAGAGCCTAACCTTCATCCTTGAAACAGGAGTTGGTTCCACCCGTGCAAGGTGAGAGTAACGACCTTTCTAAATTGGCTGCAAAATGCTTCATGTAAAATTAACTCAATGTGGTTTGGACCACTCAACAGGGGGTGAAGCTCTAAGTGGGAGTGAGCAGAGGACAGCTCTGTATGTAGCTTACTTCTGCCTTGCCCCATAGAAGCATACTTCCACTGCTTTGTGGAGGACAGTAAGTGGGCTTAGGAGAAAGGGCAATCATTTGCCCTTCTAGCCTCAACGACTGCCAGAGTGCTTTTTTGACCATGCAGGGCTGCTTGTCCTACTGAACAGTTCACAGGCCAAGCTCTGCTGCCACAGCCCCAAGCACTCTCAGGAGGAGGAATGCTGTTTGGGCTTCCCATCTCTGGGAGCACCCCATGGCAATGTGCCACCAGGGTCTGTGCAGAAACTGGAGACAAGACATACAGAATTAGAGAAAAGGAACAAAAATGGAAACAGGGAAACAAATCAGAGCGAGGAAAGAAGAAAAAAAAGAAGAAAGGAAAGAAAAAGAAAGGAAAGAAGTGGTAGCAGAGTAGGAGAAGGGGCTTGGAGGGGGTTTGTCTGCCCAGCCCAGGGGAAGGAGAGTGCCCAGCAGGAGTGTGCTGGATGTGTCCCCTTCCCTCGCCCCCAGCACTGCATTTCCATGAGCAGGTACCTGGCCCTCAGTTTCTGGGGCTGGGCTAGGAGGGAAGGATGTGTAACTGGAGCTGTGAGGACTAGGCAAAGCATTACCTGGGTGTAATCTGTTCACCAAGGAGCAGCAGAGTTGCTTTACTGTTTACTCAGCTGTGGTCAGCGTGCAGGCAGGGCTCCCCAGCGTGCCCCAGCTGGGGACGAGCAGAGCGCAGCAGGGCCATGGCTTCCTTTAGCAGGTGTCCCTGTGTCGTGGGGAAAGTCTGATGTCTGACTGGGCTACAGATCTGAAATCTGAGCTTGTTCTTTCCTAGCAATCCAGACTGTGTCACAGTGTCAGCTGTGGTCTTGCTCGTGGCAGCACGTGAGAGTCCCCAAGCAGGATTCCCACGAGTTAAGTGAAGTAGAAATGTGCAGACGGGGATGGTGAGGAAGGTTTGGAGGATTTGCTTTTTGCTAGGAAGCACTGACACATTCGAACTCATGGTTGCTTAGATGAAACAGTCCTTTAGCAGCAGCAGTTCAGGTGAATTCCTCCCAGAGGATTTTTTGGAACATATATATTTTTATTTGCCAACATGTTCTGTTCCAATCTTGCAAACAATGTTGTTATGTCAGAGTGAACTTCTGTTTGATGTTGTAGCTCAGTTATCACAAACTCTAGCATTTTTATAAGTAAAACCACTATGAAATATATTACAGATACTACAAAATTCTGATTTCTCAGAATTGATTCTTTCCCTTGAATGTCTGGTACGCTGAAAAAAACAGGAAACAAACAAAAAACATGGCCAGCCTCCCAAGATTTTACTTTCTTTATCCTGATCTGGTACAGGAATTATATTTACAACCTTAAATCCTTTATGACAAAAAGACTCGTTGTTTATTGCCAGACTTGGAGTACAGGTAACTTCTATTCCTACCTGGAATAGTTTTAATCTAAGGAGTCTTCCAGAGAGTGTCAATTGGCTTATGCAACTGGCCCTTCTTTAAAAATAAGGGTAAATTATGAAAATAAACCAAAGAAAACTCTGAATATTAAGAAAAAGTTTACTTTTCTCCCACAAGAACCTGGTACTTAAAAAATATCCTACCAGGATGGGAAACATTCAGAAAACTTCCAAATAACACATCTTTATACATCAAGACAGCTTTAAAATGTTCTTTTTCTTTCTTTCATCATTTCTTACCCCAGTAGGAGAGTGAGCTTTCTTGTTGCAGAAAGCCTTAAGCAAACACTGTAAATATTTGGAGGCTCAAATGACTAGATTAGCAGTGATGCCATCATTAACAGCAGTGACAGAAAAGTGTTAGAGTTGCAACTTTTTATGTTTTTTAATTGGCCCTGCAATTGTATTGTCAAAACATTTACCCAAGGGTGTGATTAATAATAATAGGTGACAGCTTCAATTATCCTCAAACATATTAGAAAATTTCAACACTCAGATACAATCTTTAAAAGCACATCTTAAGCTGCTTTTACAAGCTCACTATGACAAGAATAAATACAGAGATAAAATTTGGAATTAAAACACTGGCTTATTTTAATCAGGATTTGTTTTTTTTCTTTAAGCAGCACAGACAGAATGTTTATGTACACATCGATACTTATCTGAGGATCACCAAACATTTTGCCTGCAGTTTTCCTGAGTTCCTTAATTCAGTCCCCGACATAGGGGACATGACATTGAGAAGCAAAGTCATCTAACGCTGTGTTAATGATATACAGCCCATCAGAATTTTTGAAGAATAAAAATAAAACCTCCCAACCCCTCAATAAAAATGAGTAAAACCATGAAATATCTTACACATCTAAACCACAGGCTTTCCTTTGCAACTAAATAAAAAGCAAGCTGTGTGTCTCCATATGTTTCATTTCCTTCCATCTTTTGCTTGTGTGGTGCACAGTGATGCATTTATCTTTTTTCTGGCTTTTGTGTGCAATCAGTTTGTGAACCATCATCTCCAAAGAAAGAACAGTTGTTCGCAGTCCCAGGAGGAGGCACGCGGATTTAGTAACTGTGGGATTGGCTTAGAAAAGGATTCAGGAGACATTTTGTCTTGCCATTTACAGACTTTGTAGCACCATGCAACGCAGGACATGTAATGCAGGCATCAATGGCCACAACATGCTTTTCAGTGCCTTCAGCTTTATATGGTGGGGCCAGAAGATAACAAGAGAAGGGAAGAGTACATCCAGTGTCATATCAGCTCTTGTGAACAAACAACAATTCCTGATCTTTATCCAGGATTTTTTACTGGTTCTTTACAATCAATGAATCCATATGTCTGCCTATTTTCCCTGGAGAATTTTTAAGGTTTTAATAATGTATTATTAAAGCAAACTTAGTATTGTTTACTTTTTTAGGATCTTGATCTCCATCAGATCATTTAAACGAAGGAACAACATACTTTTTGAAGTGATTGATAAAGACTAAGTCAGGGAAAAACAACCCCACAGTTTTTGGGCCCAGCAAAGTTAAAACAGTTGGTTCTCAGACACCAAGAGTATTGCTGTGACAGGTGTGTTGTTGGCAAGCAGTGCTGTGTTTGATCCATAAATGATTGAAAGGATCCCAGATCCAAGTGCTCCATCTGTGTTATTTTTAATTGGGATGGCTCACAGGAATAGTGACCATGCAAAAGCCATGAGCTTCCTTGAAAAAAGACAGCTGAAATCTCCTTACTTAAAGGGCCCTTGGGCAGCATTTTGCTTAAGCGTATATTTAACATTCAGTGAATGACTAGGCATGCTGACATATAGGAGAGTCCCAAGATGCTGAGGGCTGGGCAAGTGTGCAAGTACTTTTGCTAGTTCCAGAGCTGGGTCATTGAGAATATCTCAGCAATGAGCTATGATTTGAATTGATTTTATTATTTTTTCTAAGAACCAAGTAAGGCTTCTGTGTTCACAAACCAGTAAGAAATGACAAGAAATGAGATCTAATTATACCATCTGGAACATTCTCTTTGACCACAATGCAAAATTTTTAATGTTTGGTTGGTTGGGGTTTTTTCCACCACCAGTTATATAAGTCCAAGGTGCAAAACTTCTAATGCTTCCAGAAAAAGTATTACATGTTTCAACAAATATATCTGGGGACATTTTCCTTTGCTCAGTCTCATTACACAGAGTCTTTAATTGCAATCTAAACAAAGTTTTACTCACTTCAGTCCATCTGGACAAAAGAAAGAAGGAAAGAAAAAGAGAGAAAGAGAGAAAAGAAGGAAGGGAGGGAGGGAGGAAGGAAGGGGAGGTATATGGTGGTGGTGGTTGTGGTGGTGAGGGGGCTGAAAGGATGCTGAGCCCTAAAATACTGCATCTAACATCCTCCTGCTGCTTACCCTGCGCTTTAATTATGTGAACATCCTGTTCCTCTTTCTAGTCCCACTAAACTGTGCGTCTCATTGATTTCCCATGGCAGCAAAGTCAACACATGCTGCATAAAAGACTTATTCCCTTTTATATATTGTTTTAATTTTCCTGCCAGTCATTTTCATTGACCGTTGCTTTTGGATTGCAAGGCTGAAAGAGGCAGAGCATGCAGTCTTCTGGGTTGTAAATCACTTATTTGTTTACTAATCCTCCCCTTTTCTGCCTCTTCTTAAATTTTTTTTTTCCTGTTTTTTTTTTCTTTTGCTCACTAGTGAAACTTAGTGGGACTTTGAGCATGCGGATTCTATGACACCATCCCCCTCTGTTGGAACAAGGCAGTTGGCACACTGCAGCGGCACCGCGGCTCACAGAGCTCTTCATGGCGAGGTCCTCCGCCTGCTCCACCAACATACCTATGGCTGGGAAGAAGCTACCCGGCTGCAGCAGTGTAGGCAGCATGCTGAGTCCGAGTCATGTAAATCCACTGGGTAAATGTTGTTACCTTGAACACACTATTTTGGGAGATGGATATCTGAAAGATGAAAAACAGCATCAAGATGCAAAAGGTGAAAATGAAGTTTTGGATATTATAGAAATTAGGGAGAAAGAATAAACATTTCTCTAGCTGAGAAGTCTGGATGAGAATCTATCAGGCATCTGCATTATCAATCTTATTATATTAAGCATAAGTGTAAACACTGAAAAATTCATGAAGCAGAATGAAACAGTAAAGCCTAGTTAAAACCCAGAGCTCCAGTTTGATATATGCAGTGCTGACAGGATAAAGTGAAAGGAAAGAAGGAGAAAGAGGGCAGTTTTACATGCTCTTTCCTTCACGGATTTTTTAAGATGATTTGCATTCATGAAGTTCAAATGCTGGAAGGTGGATCTGTGTGTGTTGCATAGGGCACCTCTCAATGATTCACCCCTGGAGGTTCCTCTCCCTCCCCTCTTGGTCCCGGGGACTGTTTCCTTTGGTCAGACTGTTCAAAAGTACAGCCCTGGCTAGTATCAGATGAGGGCTAGACTTACCAAAACCAAAGAGTATGAGGAAAGAGTTTGGACATTAGAAAAGGGAGTCAGACTTTCACACTTGGCTGGGAACTCTTTTGGGAATGAAGCCATGAAAGTGGTGATGTGGCAACTGCTGGAAATCAAACTCCTTTGCTACAATGGACCCTGCTGGGCATGTGAAGGCATTTCAGACTGAGCTCTCCGCTAAGTTTAGCTCTGTATGTGCAAACATTTCATGCTTATACCTTAGTGAATATATCCTAGCTACATGTGATGAGCATCATACGGATATTACCATATGAAGGCTATTGCAATCGATGATACCCTTGGCTATGCTACCAGTGGGCCACTGAGGATTACACCGCTGCAGGTCTAGATGTGCATGTGTGTGTGGGCACACGTGTGTGAAAGAAGATTCAATTCCTGTCCAGTTTCACTCAGCGCATTTGCTACCAAGATTTGATAACAAAGGCAGATAAAACATCCCATTCTCTGAGGATGTGCAGACAATGCCAATAAAAAGGAGAGGGATCTGAGCTTTGACTCCGTGAGTACAAAGAAAGCAGGCAAATGCTCATAGGGCCTTTTAATACTGAGACTTCAAAGAAAGCCTCTGCACACAAAAAAAGGGAGGGGGGGAGGGAAAAGTGAAAAGAGAGAACCAACAAAAGAAGTTAAGTGTGGAGAAAGACAACTCACTGATGAAAATTTATGGAAACCCCAGTGAATAACTCAGTTAGATATTATATGTACAGAGAAAGAGGACAAATGCAAGTCATATTGGAAGTTGTTTGAGCCAAAGAAGAGCCAGATGTTTTGCTTATGAAGACAAACATGAGATAAAAGGAATAAGCACTTGTACTTGTGCACATGCAGGGACAATTTCCTTGGGTTTGGGGAGCTGTGTTCCTTCAAGGAACCAGACCTTTTCTTTTCTCATTTCCCTTCTTCTAGTTTGGGTTTCTCTAGCAGAGAGATGTCCTCCTGCCAGGGCTTTGTTTAGACTCCTGAATGTTGGAATGAAGAGAGTTGGGGAAATCTAGTCCCTAGGAATCTACTGAGTCATTCCACCCTCGTTCTCCAAATCCTCCATAAATACGTAGTACGGGGAGCTGTTATCCTCCTGAAGCACTACAATGTTTGCTTCCTTCATCCCCCACAAGGCATTGTCCTCCTCATCTCTGCTGACCAAAGAGGACCTTCTACACTCAAATCAAAATGCCTTCCTTCTCCCTTAACTACAGGACTAGGAGATGAGGCAGAGAAGATAGTCCTGCACACAGGGAAACACAATGGGATTTTTTGCTTGGAGACAAAGAACAATTTTTACTTTATTGTCTGGTAAAGCTGTACTGCAAGAATTTGGAGTCTGTATTTAAGGTATTTAGTGGTGTGGGTGTTGTACTCTCACTTCCCAATAACTGCCATGGGATTTGTGGCATTTGATTTCTAATTGCTGGGTTTGAAGCTCTATGTGAGATACTGAGGCTTGAAAATCATCTTTCTCATCTATCCGAAACTGAAAATTTTGGATATATTTAATGTTTCGCCTTTGCACAGTGGAGGGGACTCGTGAGGCAGCCAGTCAATCAGTCAGTCTCAGAGGATCTGTTGGGTAAGGACGTTTCTTTTGATATTTACAGAACTAAAGTTTGATCCAAAACCACAGGCAACCATAGTTCAAGCCTCAAGAACAAAGTGAACAACAACAAAAGCTCTAAAAGCAAAGCAAAGAACAAAACCAGTAGCTAAGTTCTGATGACAGTCGAGTAAGTTTTAACAGGTATGTATGTGTGAATAAACACAGGCATACATGGACACAGACACACACACACAGACATGCACACTTTGAATAAACTGACTTACTCTCCTTACAGAGCAACTTACCTCAAAGACAATGTTTACAACTAGCCAAAACTGACTAAGTCCTTGACAGAAATCCCATTAGTTTGAGACTGATACTGATGCATTTTGATATTTTGTTTTTATATGTGGCATCATAAAAAAATGGAACAATTCAGGGGATTCATCTGACTTTTCCATCAGGTGTACTTGCTCTGCATGGCTAAGCCCTAAATTCATCTACATGGTGAGAAGTAGCTATAATCTGTAGTGACTAAATAGCAGGAGTTAAGCTTCATTATCTGAACTTAATCTAGACTGAAGAGTCAGCAATACTGGTACCATTTTAAAAATGTGAGGACTTACACTGTACATGCGGTTCACCTTAGAGATCTACACTAGCTCTGAGAATACTGTGCATATTTTCCAGGTAAGACATGAAATCTATTTACATGTTATGACATCTTTATTTGCAACTCACCAAGAAATCTACTGATTTCAAGGCTGCAAGTCCGAAATAATTGTTTCTTTAATACAGTTGGCATTTGTGGACCTTTCTCAGCTTTCATTTGGCTGAGGGGTAATGCCATTTTAAAGGGTTAAAAACTTAATTTAATCTCTTTTGAACTTCTTTCAAGTAGTAGGACCTTCTCTGCCGATTATTTTTAGTTGTTACATTGACTACATGGTTGTCACCGCCCAAATTTTCTGCCCGCAGCGGTGCTGCACCCCAGCTATGGGTCATAAACAAATAGTGGCAGAGAAGAGGGAGGAGTGACTCAGGTTTGCTGATCTACTTTGTTGGAATTGAGCACAGACGGTGCTAAGGTTCACAATTCAGATTTAACATCACGTCCCAACTTTCTGCCCGCAGCGGTGCAGCACCCCAGCTGTGGGTCATAAACAGATAGTGACAGAGAAGAGGGACGAGTGACTCGGGTTACTGTGCCAATTTATTCATTCAGTAACTGGGCGTACAAGTTGTCATTCAATATCTGGGCATACAAGTTATCACTGAATAACAGTAAGTTCACTAATTGCTAATCCTGCTTTTCAGTAAAAAGAGAGAAGGAGAGAGAGAGAGAGAGAGGAATCAATCATCAGTCCAGGGTCCAGCGTTGGTCCAGCCAACGGGGGTCTCTGGTCAGTGGTCAGGGAGGCCCTCCCGTTGAGTCATGAGGTTCAGAAAGGACCCCCTTGCTTTCTAAACTCCTTCTCAGAGGAGTCTAGGTGCGGCTGAGTCCAGTCCTAGTCTCAGACTTGGTCAATGGTTTATGTCTAAAGGAGTATATCATGTATACCTTTGGGCTAAATTGAAAGATAGAGACAGAGAAAAAAATAGAGGTAAAGGAAAGATCACCACCCTGGGTTCCAGCGATGTCTCTGGTCCAGTTCCGTCAGATGGTGGGCGCGCGCACCCAGCCCCTCTGAGTTGCACTATTTATTGACTAGTCCCACTGCATATGCTAATTACTTTGCATGCGTAGTCTGTGGTTCTCGAACCTTCTTAAAATGGATCGGCGGGTTTGAGAGGTTGAGGGGTTTGAGGCTAGTGATTTCAGTGCTGCCGCGCCCCCCCCCCCCGTCAGAGATGCAGGGGTGATGCTGTCTCAGGCTTGTCTGTTTTTTAAGCAATTACTCAAGATAAAGCCCAGAAAAGCGCTATCCTGCCTCCGCAAGATCCTGCCTTCCAGCTGCACCTTACTTTGTTAGCCTGGGAGCATCCTTCACACCAGGTCCTCCTTTGTCCAGACAATAACTCTTTCAGCTTCTCAGTTTCTTCAAGGTCCTTCTTTGCCGCATGTTTGAGACATTAACTCTTTCAGCCTCTCAGTCTCTTACAATGGTGTACATCAGACCTCCACCTGCATTGTAGGCAACAGCATCTCTGTTTTTCTCGGCCTTTTTCTGTCCTTTATCTAGAATTTTACACTCATGTCAATCGTATGGGTTGTTCAGTGGCACAGGCGCTGACTTCATATGAAGGCATTTTGCCAGTTTCACCATGGGAGCTTTAATTTTTACCCACATTCTTTAGAAATAGCTTATTGTCGAGAAAGCCTCATGGTGTGAAAAATGTGCTATTTAATGCTGCTTAATTGCTACACAGTTTTCTGTCCACTTTTTTACTCCCTGACCTAGCCCTTGCACACACACATGCATTCACCGATACACACATTTACTCAGTGTTTTCAGGCGTCAGAACAAATAAAGAGAAAGTTTCAGACTCCTTGGTATTCATGATACACAGTGGAAATGTGCTCAGCTGGGTTCAGCCATCTCTCAGGCTGCAAAGATGAGTGAATCAAGGACTCCCTGATCCAAGCCCCGTACAGCTACAGGGAGAGGGAACACATGCCTGAACTGCTTCAAGGAACAAGAATGTATTCCAATGAACTATCCTCTTTATGAGAGACATTCAAAAATCTTACACTGTCTTCAAACTGAGATTTAGAAATGGGAGAACTCATCATTTTGGTCATCTCCAGGTTTTTTGATTTGATAGTCCTCTGGAATTCTTTCATTTTTGCTAACATGAATAATTTTTAACTAACATTTCCCTATGAAATTTCCTTACAGTTCCAAAATCCTTGAGACAGTGTATGTTCTGGAAATACTGCTATGCTCTGTCTCCAGGCTCAGGAGTTTTACAGTATGCAGAGTAATATGCAGGGTAATTGATATCTGTCCCAAGTAAGCCAGTAAGAGTCACTGCTCTTCCAGTGATTTCTGCATCCAGGCTTGGCATGGTAAGCAACTTAAATTGAAGTCACCAACAGCCAAACAGATTGCACAATTTTGGCACTCCTGCTTCCTTCTATACAGTCTTGAGCAAAAAAAAAATACTTGTGAGTTATTACATGTTTTTACAGTCCCAAACTACTCTTCTCTTCTCTTTCCCCCGCAAAATAAATGTAAAAGATGACTGATACATTGTAAAATGTTTGGGAAAACAAGTTTTGACGCCATTGAAAACAGTAACAAAGCAAATCCTTCAGTCCTGCCAAATTCCAAATCATTGTATCAGTTCTGGTTTTACTCAGGCTAGATCACCAGTTATGGGGAGATAATGTGAAAGAAATTACGTAGCCACTGGGCCTGGTTTTCCATTAGTCTGCAAATTGCAAACATTCCGATTTAGAGGCAGTTTATATTCACTTTGTTGGGATGTAAAACTGCAGTCCCGCTGGCTTGAGGGAAGATTAATTCATACCAGCCAAGAATTTGGCCCTTAAAGTACTACCAATGAGATGGTCTTTTGGTAATGAGCAAATTGATTCTGATAATAACAGTATCAACCCAAATAGCACAGGAAGCTCTTAAGGCCAAGAGCTTAGTAAGATCCAGAAAAAAGATTGGACGTTTATGTGGATAGTAAGTTTATCTGGAGTCAGCCTGTCTGTTCACCTCCACCATGCCAGACCTACCCTCCTGTAGATTTTGAGAGTTTTACTCAAGTGTGATTTTCAGTAAAAGAAGCTGCTAGTGTGAGATACTGGGGAATATGATTTGGGGTCCTTAGAGTTTCACCACCATTCCAAGAGAATAAGGTGTACTATGGTCTTTGAACATGATGAAGTTGCCAAGCACAGCTGACATGTTAGAGTCACCTCTGTGCCCTAGGCCCCTTTCAGTTTGGGTAATCACATTTTTCCCACTAGATCCCACAAGTGTGTATGAAAGGGATGATGTTTTTCACTCTGGCTAGGACTTTGTTCCAAGGTGCTAATGTTTCAAGAGGAGCTCAGGGGCTCCCAGTACTTTCCTGGAGACACTCTACCTGCCACAGGACTGGGTTCAAAGTCAGTCGGGTAGCAATACACTGAGCCTGAGCTCTGTGGAAAGAGCCAGAAAGGGGTGATTCTTGCATGTAGAATGAAGACTGTCCCTGTTCATTGCAGGGGGGTTGGACTAGATGACCTTTAAAGGTCCCTTCCAACCCAAACCATTCTATGATTCTAAGATGGTACAAAGTCTGGTGCAATAGAGGTTGACATGCACTCTGTGAGGTCCCTGTGGAGTTGGATTTGGTTATTGAATTTATACGCTGGGCTACATTCCAGTCTGTTACTAGCTTCTTGTTTGAGCAGGCATAAATTCCTCGAAAAGTAATTTTGATTTTTGCATCTGACAAATTACTCCTGTATATCTGCTATTTTTCTCTCCTTCCGTCCATATTTTTCTTACAGCGATGCCCATCCTTTTTTCCCCAGCATTACCATGTTGACAAATACCTATGTGTAAGTTCAGACAGAAATCACTACTGAACTGCAGCAGTCCACCCTTTCATTTTATCAATGATCTGGGAGAACGAGATTGCAGCAGGATCTTAATTTCCCTTGTTAGAGCTGTAGCATTTGAGGCTGATGAAGTTCACAGTAAACCCATCATAAATGAACCTTAGCTGATATATTATCTATCAAGGCAATATAACGAACATCTGGCGGGGATTGCAATCTGTATGCAGTGAGGCAGCAACTGTTAAACTGCTGAGGTGCAGTGCGTTGCACTTGGTGAGTTCAGCCACGAGAAAGTGGAATCAGGCTTTCACTGAACCTGTCTTCACACTCATGAAGTAGGGAGACACAGGCTGCCCATGGGCCCAAAGGACCATGCAGAGCACACTGTGAAATGCAATACTTCAGCCTGCCAAGCTGCAAAGCAGCTGCGTACCCTGTTCTGAATCTTTTGGAAAATAAGGGTCTATGCTGAAGTAAGGTCACAAAGAGGATTCACTTTTACAATCTGCCAGTGAACTGCTATGATAACTGATGCCATTTGACAAGAGAAAAGGTGTTTCCTTCTGACTCCAAAACAGGTAACACAATTGACAGGTGAGCCCGGATTCAGGGACATGTAATGTTTTTTCACCCAATGCTACACTGGCCATAATAGAGGATCTGCAGGGTAGATAAGGCCTTGAGGGAGAGATGCACAACCATTCTGGCTTGCTGAGGGCTTGCAAACACATGGATGAAATTTTATGAACAACTTAAGAATGTGAAAATGACTGCACTGGATGAAAACAAAGGAAGTGCTTTCAGCGTAAAAAGTGATAAGAATAATGAACCCATTGCTTAAGGGATTGGTCACTGTCACCTCTTTCTGAAGGGCCTTCAGGGGAAAAAGAAAGTGAATGTCTTTCAAAGCAGACACTTAGAATAATTAGTTTCTCTCTTAACTGACTGTTGGAATGGAAAGCAGTCAGTGATCAGCAGCCCATAGCAGCAGTCTGTAACAGATTAAAGCACTGAGAAGAAATGCTTCCTGCTAAAATGAATAGAGAATATAAACAGACAGTGCAACTACTCTGAATTCAGGTAGACAACCAGACTCTTACAAATATGTGTGTGGGGTTTCTGGCTTTGTTTTCAATTCATGATTGCAATGAACCGGACCTTAACAGTACCCAGACATCATGTTAGCAAGCAATGTTGTAATCTGGATAGACAGCATCTCTCAGCTTTTTATTTCATTGGCTGTAAAGCATCTGAATAGCAGCATGAGCAACTCGGCTGAAAGTCTCAAAGGGAAGAAAAAGTTCGTGCACTTAATGACGAGTTCATGAGGTATCCTTCCCTCCTCTTGCCAGGGATCACGTTTGTCTTTAGTATTCAGTCTAATCTTACACAGATTCCTGCATTTCCTTTCCAAGACACATCCACACACCTCTTCTGTCAAAGATGAGATGTGGAGCATTAAAGCGTGGATTTTAAGGACTTTGTTTTCTTGAACTGAATAGATTTAGGGATTTTCATGAGAACTGGAGAACTGAAACTCCCCCTGTCATGGAGATGTCCAAAGATGTGTCAGTGCCAGACCTGGAAATACTATCTACAGGGAAATGCTAACAGCAGGGTGGAGGGAGTTTATTTCTTCTTCCAGTGTTTCTCCCTCGTAATGTGTCTTGCTCATGTCATTTTAAGGTGTGAGGCACGTTGCCAAATTTCCAGAGAAAGGAAAGAGTCTGAGGTTTTCTTTCATTTGCCAAAGGCTGCCTACCTCTAATCTAATAGAAAACAGATATGTGATGGAGTTTGTACAGCTCCAATTTGTCTGGTTTGCAGACAAATCAGGATACAGTTGGGAGGAAAATGAGCTGCAGGGAATTGTGAATTCCTTGGGGGAGATGCCTGGAGAAGAGTTCATCTTCAGGTGGAGGCAGATTGCCAAAAAGAGACTTTGGCCCCAAAGATGGGACAGAAAAGGATTCCCCTCTCACCCCAGGGCTTGGGGATAGCTTGCAGACCAGAAACCATCCCCTGGGTTAAGGAAGGTTGTGCGTGCTTGTTGGACCATTTCACAGAGACACAGAAAATGGGACCATTAGCAGTCAGTGCTACTCATGGGCAGCCCTGCTCAAAATGACCTTTGCATCATGCAGTTTTCGCTGCTGAAAGGCCATTTCCCTGGCAATTGCTGAATCATCAGCTCCAGTTTACCAGAAGAGCTGTTTTCCTTAGCAGAAAGGACCCTGTGGCAATGTAAGTTCATGTCCTGAATGGAGTTTTTATCCCCTTTGTTTCTGAGTTTTTAAATAGATAATGTTGTGTCTCACATTTCGATTTTGGTAAACTGAGAGGTGGAATGTGCGTAAGCGTGGGTTTATACACAAGTCTATACGAGGCAGAACAACCCACTCTATTATGCCAAGTATGTGTGACCGAACTGTATCTCATCCAAAGACATTTCTTAGATGCGGGAAATTCCAGAGACTGACTCACAACAGCCCTTCACAAGACAGATTTCTCCCCAAGCCATGCCTCATTCAACCCACGACCACATAAACTCACATCCTATTCTAAGTGTAGCCTCTGTTTCCTTATGACACAAAGGAATTTATCCTCTCTGTGGGCAGGCAAATAAAGGGGAAAATAAAACTTAATTGTTCTGGAGTGTTTTCTGCCTCTGATACTCAGTTGCAAGATCAGGGATAATATAATTAATGTAGATAATGGATGGATATCGAAACCAGACAGATCTGCAGACCCATTGTGTTGGTGGTCACTAATCAGTTTTGTAAGCTCATTTGTCTCCAAAGTCTCTCTTACTCAATGAATGGCTCACTGAGGACTACTCTTCACTACAAAGGTCTGGTTAGTGTATTTACAGCGGCGAAGTTCTGGTAGTGGAGATGCAACTTGTGTAGCCAAAATAGTTCTTTTCCTGGTAGTAAAACCACTTCCCTAAGTGACATAAGCTCTCCTGACAAAAGGGCTCTTTTGCTAAGATGAGTTGCATCTGCACAGGGAGTTCTGACATTCAAAGTGTACAAAGTTGAATCATCCCGTTTTGACTATGAATGAATGGGGCATCTTTCAATGTCAGTGCAGGGGAATCCCAGCGGTACTTGTTATGCAGGAAAATTCAACCGTGAAGTTAAAGCGTAATTTTAAAAATCTCCTTTATTTGAGTGGAAATGTAACGACTCCCACTTTCAGCTCCAGCAAAATGATTTTCCCGTCCCCCTAACGCATGTTTAGTGACTGGTGTGAAATGCGTTTCATGATCTCAGTATTTTCCGTCTTTTTGTTTGAATCAGTAGATCTCACAGTGTCCTTTGGCCCAAGGCTGACAACACTAACTGGTTGCCTCTGGTCTCCTCTATCCTGCCTGTGCAAGTTGCCTCATGAGTCTAAAAAGGGAATTCTGCTCCTGAATTTGAGGGAATTACGGAATCGTACTCTTTGGTGGATCACACTGAAATGGTTCACTGTGTCCATTGACACACTCGATTCCATTTTCATAGAATCATAGAAGATTCCAAGAATTCTGATCTCAGAATTTTTCCAGCCATACAGAAATTCAACAAATTCCTCCTGATTTAAGCCTCCTTCTATTAATCCTACCAGTGTAGCCCTCACAGGTGAATGGTGGCACAATGGCTGAAGTAGATTCACTTCTGGGTCCGAAGTTGAGTTCATGCCTTGACCTAGACTTGGATCGAACCTCAATCCAGTTGGCAAGTTCTAAGAAGGGATTTGATCTTTTGGGCTGGTGAGACAAAAGGTGGCCAGTTGGGATGCTTCTGTCACTGACTACAAAAGAGGTTGTTTCTCAGCCACCATGGAAGAACAAACGTCATGTAAACCTCAGGTCATGGGCTCTGAGGCTGCCAAAGAGACAGCTTTTACCGATCTGGTGGGACTGCCAGGTTACTGGAGCAGCTGGGAACAGAGCCAAGCTCTTCTGAGTCACAGCCCAAAACATGCTCTTTCCCTCTGCCCATCGTAACACTCGTAAAATTCACAACAGCTGCCGAATGAGGCACCGTGTACAGAAAACAAGTTAAATATATTTAGCCAATGAAGAGCTCTTACTGGTGAAGTCAGTCCTTCATGTTTTATAATGTTCACACCACAGCTAATTTGGGATATTGTTTCCGTATTGAAACCTTATTTAGTATCGTCGCTGTGTAACACTAATGCTGTGCCTTCTGCAGGTTGTAGCACAAGGACTCCAGGATATTTATACCTACAGTACGTTGAGGCAATGGAGTACATTAAATTCCAACTCAGTGGAGATTTATTATGTTAGAATGAACATTGCCTACAGTACAGTAACTCACAGAGATAAGATGAAACATGCTACTGGTACAAGAATTTGCATTTTGTAGTTTAGGATTGTAACTGATACAGCAGGTGGCTTAATCAGGGGGCTTAGCTGTGTGACTCCACTGAAGGTCATTTTTGCTTAGGGTGGATATTGCTTGGATTGCAGAATAGCGGATCCAAGCTGGTGATGTTTGACTTTAAATATGAGTAAACAGTTCAATTGTTTTCACAGTAAATATTTGCTGCAATATAAAACCCAATGTTTGTTTTGTTCATGCTTATTTGTGTTTGCTTTCTAGTAAATGACTGTGAGGTAAGAATATGTATAAAATCAATGCATTTTAAACAAACATCAAATAATATATGTCCCTTAACTTCTTAATTTTGAAATGCAAAAATTGAAACCTAGGAGGGATTTTTGTAGACCCAGGGAACAATGACAATTCCGTGCAATTTGTTACAAAGCATACAAAGCTAGTCTGTGTGTGTCAAATGATGCAGTTTGTTAACATTGAGAAAGCAAAGTAAATATTTCTTCCTCTTCAGTCACAGGTTGCATAAAGACAACCTCCTCCTTTGTGTTAAGTTATTACTTTTTTCTTGAGTCTTTAATTTAGGAAAAACAAAGTAAGGAAAGATAGGCATCTTTGAGAGCCAAGAAAATGTCCATGACTTCTAGATAAATATCAAATGAATTTTTTCCTTTCCAGAAACAGGAGTCACCCATCATTTCTGTACCATGGTCACCTCTGTCTGGATCCCCAGCATCAGACAAAAGTTGTCCTTCATTTGTCTATTGCTAATGTCAATGGGGAGGCTCCCATGGATTTCAAAGGAATTAGGATTTGGGCCTTTGCACTTATTTTACACTTATTTGTATTTATATGTATTTGTTATATTGGAAGATCTCATTCAGACCAGCTCATTGGAAGTGGCAGGTGCTCATCCCACTGCAAGCCCCCTTGTGACTCCCACCCCTATGGAAACATTCAGCAGAAAGCACCAGTTTGTTGAAAAGACCTCATCCCCCACCTCCCTGACAGCCTCTGCTGATATGAACAGTAAAATACACAGTAACAGACTTTGAGTAAGATTGAAAAAGAGGAAAAAAATATGCTCCCAGCAGGTAAAATACTGCTGACATTTTTAATAATAATGAAACATAAGACCACAGTAGGGCAAAACTGAAATCCATTTTGCATGTCAAAGAATTCATTGCATTTAATTTGTTTGGGATATTTTACCAGGTTTCAATTTCTTCGGGAATAAGTTCAAGGTTATGAAAAGTTTTGCTAGGACTAGATGTTCATAAGGCTTTGAGACGAAAGAGAATAAAGCAGAGGAAGGTCTTCCAACTCAGTTTTGATTGATGAAGTCTTTTGTGAAAAATCCTCTTCTTCACTCTCAATTTGGCTTTGAATTTGTATTACAGAAACGAAGATGGGGCAGTGTGAAAAAAACCCATTGCTACAGCTTTTTTTTTAGACAGTCCTAGCTCACATTTACTGCAAACTTATTGAATTTGTCTAAATGGTTCCCAAAGGCTATGGCAAGACTTAAATGTCTGCAGTCTTGAGCTGAATTTGACTTTGCTTCTTGCTTGATTTTTTCCTTATAAGCTTCTCTTTCCTTTAAACAACCTGATTTCTGTCAAATCTGTACAAGAGCAGCTTCATTTGGGCTCTTGATATGAAAATCAGTAACGGGGGAACTTCAAAAGCTTCTGAAAGGCCATGATAAGCCTCTGAATTACGAGAGGTTTATTAAGGGATTTCATGGGGGTTCTCAGGACGTGTCCATGGATTGGAAGGATGGGAATAGATGAGCCCTGGCAAGGTGGAGACAGGGCAATCTCCAGGCATGGCACTTGCTTTCCATGTGTGGACAGACCTCTTGACATGGCTTGGGCTGGCTCTCAGCCCGATGGCAGTGCAGGTGTGGGGTGGCTGGGGGCAACCACCTCGTGCCCCGCAATGGGGACGGGGTGCACCAGGTGTCACCCTTTTGGCCCTTCGGACCTCTTGGCTCTTCAGTATTTATCCACTAGAGGTCTGTGTGTGCCCTCGAGAGCCTCCGACTACGGCTGAGCAAGTCTTACCAAGCAACACTTTCCCCTCATTTTTGGAGGAAAACATCAATTCAGCAACGCTGCTCCCTTTTTCATGTGCAATTCCACACCAATTTTCGTGAGTGGTTTGGTTCAAAACATGTCCCCACCTTCCAGAATGATTCCTTTTTACGTTTTTAAAGGAAAAGAAACAAAAGGTCTTCCCCGCCCCCCCCCCCCCCCCCCCCCCCAACCTTGAGGATCACTAAATGACAATTGTCTTAGCTTTTACTTGAAAAAAATCCCCAAATAATGTCAGTTTTTCAGTGTAAAAAGGGAATGTTTCATAGGGGGAAATTTCAAACTAAATGGTTTGTAAGACCCAGTTTCCCTCCATCCCCATATTTGTGGAAAATTAAGAAAACCCAAAACAACCGATCTCCTGCCTGCCCAAGATACAAAGAAATGACCACCAAAATCCAAATAGTTTGAGTGTGAGGAAACAGTTTTTCTCTGTTTCATTTTCACCAGTGATCTGAAAAGGCATTATTCGCTCAGATCCACTCTTGCTAACATGTACTGCCTTGCTAAACAAAAGAGAGAAAGCCAGAGCTCAAGCTATGTTGAAATGCATATGTTTCCCTTCACATATTAGATTCATAGGACTACCTGCCATTAAATACATTAAATAAATTGTCTGGGGGAGGCAAGTTGGTGCACCCTGAAGGTTAACCATGCCATAACCCATAGAGGATACTTCGCTCTTCTTTATCTGTTGCTCATTGCTCCATGGAAAACTAAAGGTGAATCGCAGCTCGTAGAAGTGAGAGCATCCTCAGGCTGCTCCAGATTGGTATGGCTGGCCCTCTACAGCACCTGTACAGACTGAAGAAATTCAAATGACAAGTTTAGACTATTTTAGCTTTTATAACTCATGCTTAGTCAGTGTGCATTCAGCAGAAATTTATGGAGTTTTTATTTTCAAATGAGATAGCCGTGCAAAATTTACACTGGTATAACTCCAGAAACATTAATCAAGGAACAAATTCATCTTCTGACTCTTTTTGTATGTCTAATCTAGGAAGAAAATGACTGCAGCTAGGTTTGATGTTTTGTAAACATCTGTCTGCTCATTTAAATTGCATCCACACAAGACGACACAGAAATGCTGTTTATTCTTTTTTATTTATTTATTTTTAATTTAAAAGTCTTACTGTTTTCTGTTTGTTGTGTTTTTTGTTTGTTTTTTTTTTTTTTAAAGCAGAAATAACCAATTTCAGGAAAACGATAAGTGTGGAACACCAATGAACTGCGAAGTGCAATAAATCTTTTTCCAAAGAAGTTCACGTATCTCAATTCTGCTCTCTCTTACGCTGGCTTCAATGCTGAGTGTAACTACTGAGTAACAAAGTTACTTCATTGGTTCTTTTATAAATCAGAACAGAATATGATCCACTAGCTAAATGGAGAAATATTGACATTTCCTTTATGATCCAAGGGAAATAATTTGAAAAATATGGCTACATGATGGAGATAATTTTTATATAAAGGTCAGAAATGCTACTACTGAAATTCTCAGCTACTGAAGCTTCTGAAATAATACAACTATAATATTATTTATTTGAGAATAGAACCTATGATTAAGAAGGATGTATCTTGAAAAATTAATTCTCAAAGTGTGAGCGACGGTGGTAGAGATTTTCTGGTTTCACCGAAGAGCTGAGTGATCGATGAAACGAAATTAATCTCTTGTTAACTAGCATAAATCCTAAAATGGGATAGCTCAGATTAACTCACAACCCATTTTAAATGTTGAAAAGCTGGAGAGATGCTAGTCTGAGAGTATGTATCAGAAGAGAGAATTAATCTCTGCTCAAATCACTGGAAATTTTGTCTTATCAAAGGCAGGAAGGACATTTTAATGTTAAGTGAGTAAAGAAGACACACACACGCCACAAGCTCCAAAGGTGGAATTATTTGCAGAAAATAACCAGCAAGTGGTTTTGAATAATGAATGCGTTCAAGAAACTAATGATCCTTAATGGAACTAAGATTTCATCCATGGCATTCATGGGCAAATTGGTGACATCAGTATGTGGAGATCAATTGATGTTATTCTGAATTTATTAGACACAATGTTCCTTGCATCTTTTCTTTTAGGAAAGATGTTAAAAAAACAACAATTAAAGATTTTAGTAAGAAAGAAAAAACAAACCCAAAAGCCTGTGTAATTCTCACTTAAGGAGTTTGATTTTATTGGGATTTGATCAAAGTGAATCATAATTAAAGTGGTAGAAGAAAATACATTTAAATAAAGAAAACTGAGCAGATAACAAGGTGCAGCTTGCTTTTAGGCTATCACTTGGAAATGATAGTGGAAGATTAATACCAAACAGCCCTGTGTGCCATTAAGCAGAGTAGAGCTGGCACGTATCTTTTGATGTTCCCGTATTATTTTTTTAATATGGCTTTTTTTTTTTTACAGAAAAAAATGGTAATCACCTCTTCGTACAGCCTAAAGACACAAATGAATGCTTCCCAGTTGCTTTCTGTCCACATATCCAAAATCAGACACTAGGAGACTGCGGGTTTTCCCCAGTGTAAGTCAAGTCTGGGGGAGCCACACAGCAGGCGGACACGATTTTGTGTTTGAGTAGAAAGAAACATTGTGGCTTCACCTCGGAGTCATACAGGGGAACCCTCACACCCCCCTGCCATGACATCGTGTGAAAAAAAAGTCAGAACCATTTTCTAATACCAGAACTGTTGCAAGGAACAAAATTATTTTATTCCGGGCTTCACTCCTACGGATAAAGGTGAATTACTCCTTGGACTGGAATCTGGTGGTTGGCCAGAGACCAGTACTCATGACCCCTTTTTCACCCACGTGAGCAAACAGAAAGAAGAAGCAACAATTACACTTGCAAAAAGACACACAGGTACACAGTGCTGCAAAAGAAAGCATAGCTTCACTGAGCGAAAGGAAAATCATTAGCTGAACCGTTGGAAGGAGAAGGAATAGAAAGAAGAATGAGAAGGAAAATTGAGAGCTTTTTTAATGTTAGGAATCAACAAATCAGGAAAAACAATGACTTTAGCTAAAACCTGATTCTAGTTTAATGTGCAAGGGAGGCAGTTAATTTTTTTTGAAGCAATTTATAGTTAACATTGAAAAAGGGAAACAGATGGCAATCAATAACCCTGGGAAATTGTGATGTGCAGGAAAAAATAACAGGAGGCTACAAATATTAGAGAAAAATCCATGCTTGTAAGTCATACAGACTTCTTTCCTTTCAGTTATATTAGGAACTAAAATCCCTGCAAAAGATACTCCTCTCATTGGTAGAGAGAGAAATAATGAAACTCTTTTTGGTGCAGAGAAAGCAGAATTTTTTCAAAGACTACTTTTGTCCTGTAGCTGGAGAGATGCAGGTGATGAACTTACTACACAAAGATGAAGAACTTTCCGATCCATGAATAAAATGAGGATGTTAGGCAATTTCTTGTAGAGAATATTTTCTGTCTGATAACAGAGTCTGAGGGTTTTTTTTTTAAAAAAAAGATAACAGAGGAGCATCTGTCCACCTGATCTTAGTGTGTGATTAACTTTAGCTGGCTAGGGAAACTGCAGAAGGCAAAGACAGTGCTAATGTTGGGACTGATATTAAAAAAAGACAAATATGATGAACTGGTAGCTGCTAATAGATGAAATAGCAGCTACAGTCACTAGTCTGCTTAGCTAACGTCATATGGCTCCCAGGTACACTGGTAGAAGGGCTATAAACACTGAAAAAAACAGGAATATAATTGCCCATAATTAAAGAAGTTATTGGCTAAATTTTAGGGAGTTAATGATTGTATGATAGGAGATCATTATGCAGTGAAAGAATCAGGGAATAAAATCTAAAATTCTCCTTTGTAAGTGAGATGAACAGAAGTATTTGCAAGAGGAAAGGAAGTCTGATAACAGAGAGGCCCCTTTGTCACCATAGACAAAGGTTAAGCAACAACCAAAGTTGGGAGGTTTGAAGAAAAATTTAGAGAAGGCAGCAAAGTATATTTTGTATATTTTATTTAGACAAGGATATTAATGGTTACAAATACTGAAGGCTGTGATGAGTGCACCAGCAGCTCCATTTGTAAATCTGCAGCGAATTTTTTTCTAAAAAAGATAAGAAAAGCTCCAAGTTTGGGTGCTGCAAGAATTCAGGCAAGATGGATACAAGCTGCAGCTGATTAAAAGCTATCTCTGCTCATGGGTGTGTGTGTATGTGGGTAGCTGGAAATTTGATTGTGCTTTTTATAAACTGCATTCACAAAGAGGAAAAAATGGGAGGCATTAAGAACCTCTTATGCCTGGAGGAGAGATGCACCACAAGAAACAAAGGCCAAAGCTGAATTAAGACTCAAAAGAAGCTTTTCAGAATAGATGGTAATGGCGATTAAGTGCTGGAACAAAGTACAAGGAAAGGGATAGAGACAAAGTCTCTTCACATTTTACAGCAAAGTCTGAAAGCTTTTTTAGGAGACAAGCTTTAATCTAAGACAAAGAATGCTTTAGTCAAATACAAGTTATTGGACTAAGGGCTGGATAATTGGGTGGCCTGAGATATTTCAATACGAAAACAGAGGGATCTCTTTTGATCTTACTCTTGTGAATCTGTGAGTTAGATTCTGCACAACTCCTGTTGCAGAGTTTCACCCATTTACTGTTATACTGAAACTGGTAACACACATTTGATTCCAAATTCATCTCCAGCAAAGGATTGGTCTTGTTTTGAAAAACTAGCTAGGAACTAGTTCCTTTTCCCAGAAGTTAGCAGATCGCCACTTAATGTCTAACTTCTATCTTCAACCAATCTGATTTTAAACTTCTTCTCACTGGCCCTTGTTATGCTCTCCCCTGGCTGGTAAAAAATTTATTATCCAGAAATGCTCCCTGTGCTTCTCTGAAAGTATTTTGCCACACTTTACACTTCCCTTTTTCACAAATTAGGTGCATATTAATGGGCATTTAAGTTACAAAATAGGACTTCTCAATGGCAGCAGGCATTTTGTTTGAATAAAAATCATTTCAGTGGATACCCACCAGGGTTAAAAATAAGGTGAAGGATGCAGATTTATTCATGTATTGAAAGCTTTGCATTGTAGGAAATTTTCCTATTGTTTAGCAAAGAGCAAGAGCGGGATTTTGAAATGGGCTAATTCCATCCCCACTGGAGTAAGCAGTAGAACTCCCGTGTAAATGAAAGGAGCAGCGCTGGGGCAGCATACATCCCAGCTTTATATTCCAACCTAAAATACTGTTCTCATTTTTCCACTTGCTTGATGTCTTGTGTTGTCATTTACAGCATTGCAAACCGAGTGCAGTGTAGGTTTAAAACAACATTAGGTCAGATTCTTCCGCTCTTTTGTATCAGCTGTAGCATCTGGCAGCCTATTTATATTAGCTTTACATAGCGTAAATGAGTGCATTTATGCAATAGAAACTGCAGAGGTGCTCCCATTATGCTTTTATTTCCTCTTCAAAAAAGTCGTAGCTTTCTTCTCAATATCATCCAGGTATGCTGAATTTCCCCTTTCGCATGCTTTGTTATAGAAACTATACAATGTAATGGTTTCTGTTCTCTATTGGTGTAAAACAAAGTGATTGACTATGCATCCCACAGTCAATACTGCTAATATTCAGAGAGAGCTCATCTTCGTCTCTCATGACATCACATCATCTCTACTGCCTTTAGTCAATCCAGAAGAATCACGACCTAGTCATGTTCTTGGAACTAGGTTCCTTGTGGCCTCAGATATTTAGTATATTTACAGTTGCAATGTTTCTACATTCCAGATACTTAGTATATATTTAAAGGATAATGAGGCAAAACAGTTGAGTGCAATGTGTTATCATGAAGTAACTCCCTCACTCTCATGGCCCACCCATCAGCTTGCTGTAAGCTTGATCAGTTCCTTAAGAATGATGAATAGTGTTAAAATTTGCTATATTCCTTTCTGCCAGATGCTCTGAAAAGCCTGTTAAAAGTCTATAAAACAAGCAAACCAAGTTCAGTTACGCTCTGCACTTTTCCGGCACTGCTGCTAGCACAAAAATTGATTGATCGTGCTTTGTGCTAGGCTAAATCCGGCCTGTTCACCTGCAAAATACTGCTCTCTTGTACTTTTTTTGTTGTTCTCAGCAACATCCTGGTGAATGTTTTTCCTAGTACAGGGATTTCTCTGTAATTCTAACGCTTGCCTCTTTTCTCCTGTGTGTGCTAATCTCATTAAAAGATTCGCTCACTGCCTCAGCGGCACATCCCCCAGCTGCTGACCAGAGTCCCGGTGCTCCTCTGTCACTTCCCTGCAGAAAACTGGAACGTGTCACCTCCTTCATCGCACAGGGCTGCACATGTAGAAAGGTGGGTTTTTGGTAGCTCCCTCAGCATTTACTGGGAACTCTCGCTGGCTGCAACAATGTACGGCATTCCAGGCAATAATGTTGGGGAACGCAAGTGAATAGCTTAGAGCAAAGGTACCAACAGTGGTTGGTAGAAAAATGAAGCAGCTGTGGTCATTTTTTTGGCAGGAAGGAATGTAAAGCATGCATTTGTCTCAGCTATAATTACTACAAGAAGAAAGGCTTGTAATCAAGTTGAAACCTTTGAGGGCAAATGATTTTCAGGAAACATATAACATCATAGAATCGTTAAACCTAAAAGTGGTTTGGGCTAATGTGAAGTAAATGGGAAAGCAAAGGTGAATCCTGCCACAGATGTGTAGGCATTAAGGAGACAAAACTTTTACATCACTGCTGAAAGAAAGAGGAGTGAACATCCAAGAGACCTGGAGCGCAAGTGAAAGAGACATCATGGCACAGCGGGGGTGCTAGCCACCAGCCCAAATGAGAAAGCCAAGGTGAAGGAGAACAGAATAACTTCTGGTGAGTGAGAGGAATGGAAGCTGGCAGATAAGGAAAGGAGGAATCCAGTAGGTTAATCATAGACAATCAAACACAGTAAAGAAAGAGGCAAGGATTGAATAAGGGTAAGAAATGTAAGAGAGTAGAAGAACATAAAAATAAAAGTGATGCAGGTGTCATCTTAGTCTGTAAGAGACCTGTTGGACGTCTTCAAATTTAATATGCTGATGGTGAAAAATTGCAGGCACACAGCTGAGTCCCAGTGAGCAAAGCTACAGGTTTGGTGAGACAGGAAGAATATTCTGAAGAGTTTATGACGGCCTGAGCAGTCCTGGAGAAGCAGAGGAGAGCGGTGTCCCAGGTGCAAGAGAGAGTAAACTTCAAAGTTTAAAAGGTAATAAACAGCTTTTGGAAAAGAGAAAGGGTGCTGGAGATTATAGAGAGCTACAGAGCTTCTGCAAGCAGACAGTGAGCATATGGTGAAGTCGTAAACAAGCTATTGAGCAAGATTAACCAACATGAGCAAGTATCGCTTCCAAGAGACACGCCACGTTCCTTGGAGTAGAAAAACCCCAGAGGTGTTTTGCATGTCTGGGAAAATGTCTTGCCTTTGCCTGGCTGTACAAATAGCCATCCAGCAAAATACCCAGCTCTTTCCCAGAGAAGTGTTCCCAGTGAAGGGTGAAAGGCAGTTTTGCACTGCCCTGCTCCCTGTTGTGGCCTGTGAACTGCTGCGTGCAGCTCCCATACAGCTGCTGGTGGATGAATTGATATCTTCACCTTAGTTACCACAGCCAAACCCATTTCTCTTTGTGCTGCTGCTGCTGCAGGCTGCTGGTTACAGTTGTTTTTTCATAGCCTCTTCCCAGGTGGTCAGCAAGCTGCTGGTGGTGGCTGAGGGATGAGGGCCTTTGTTGAGGGGAAATGCTAACGACTCCAGGAGAGAAGCACATCTACTGTGGGAGAGGTGTCTTTGGTTTAGGGACAGGATTGATAGCTGGCCTCAAGCAGAGAGCTTAACTAATCCTTAACAGGGTGTCTGGCCAGCCGGTGTAGATTCCCTTAAAGGCTGTGAATGAAAGTACAACAAATGCCTTACAAACAAGTGAAAGGCAACAGCCAGTGATCAAAATACCAACCAACCAAACACACACTGTTGACAGCAATCACTGTCACTCCCAGTCCTCACAAACTTATGCCTGTGCATACCTGTAGCAGTGCCAAGGTTGGCCCTGCTTTCGAATAGTCCATAGAGAGTTGTCTTTCCACTAAGGGAGTGTTATGGCACTGTTTAATTTCCCTTCCGTAGCCTGAGTGAGCCTGAGGGATGGGGAAATGCTTCCCAAGGGGGTCAGCAGCTTTCTGAAGATAGAAGGTAAAATGCTGCAACTTCAGCATTTATTTTAATGAACAATGGAAGACTATTATGTTAGTTGTGACGGTATGTGGACCTTATTGGCTGCTCGAATATATTTGGTCATCTGTTGGAAAAGTAAAATTTCAACAGCAGAGTTCAGTCAGCCTTCCCTCTGCCTTCATTGGTCTCTGTCACTTGCACAAAAATGCAAAAATCATAAAACCATAAATCATTTTGGTTGTGCAAAAATAATCTGATTGTATTGCTCTACTTTCATTTCCATTAGCTTTAC
This sequence comes from Phoenicopterus ruber ruber, assembly GCA_009819775.1. NCBI lineage: Eukaryota > Metazoa > Chordata > Aves > Phoenicopteriformes > Phoenicopteridae > Phoenicopterus > Phoenicopterus ruber. Next base: position 29,192,293 of record CM020221.1, on the reverse strand, counting down.
TGAGAAGTCAGAATTTTTCAAGAAGTTACATGCAGTAACTAGGGATATGTTCATGCTGTTAGTTAAGCAGAGGCTTGAGTTCTGTCAAGAGTAATCCATACTTTAAGCCTCTGGCACAATTTCTGCTCGAAATGGGAAATGCTCTTAAAGTCCAAGGTTTAAGGTCAAAAGTACTCCTGCTTATACCTGATCTCACTCTTCCAATGGTTTTGTCCTATTGGGAAATGGAGGGTGAGAGAAGCCATGTGAGTTCTTCGGGGCTCCCACAACATGTTTCATGATGCCGCCCCCTGAGGTAGCAGCTCGGTGGACAGTGCCTCTGGGGGCTTTGCAAGGTGGTTTGTTCCCAGGTCTCCCAGGTCACTCTCCTAAGACCAGTTTTATGGGATAACCTTATCCCAGGTAGCCGGTGTGACTCAGTTATTTTTTCACTAAACAAGAGTATTTCAGTCCTTTTGTTAGGGAGTTTCTGTTTGCGTCTGAAGCTGAGTTTAACATGTGCTGTGTTAAGTAATGACAATTAGTATACTTATATAGATAATAATAAAAACATAATTCTATATATAATACATATAATACATAGATAAAATAATAAATAACAATAATAAATAGTGGCAACATTCCCTGTTCCCCCCTCAGACACTCCAGTCACCACTGAGCTGCATTCTGCTCCCAAAAAATAGAACTGGCTCTTCATCTCTCAACAATGGGTGCTTGCTGACAGGTAACAGAGGATTTTGGTTTTATCTAGATACTGTGAGGTGTACAGCATAGAAAAGAAATCAGCGATTGATATCTGAACAAAGACTTTGTAAAAAGAAGAAAAGCAGGGCAATTATCCAGGATAAATATGTCACACACCCATGCCGAAGCAGAGGGATGTAAGCACACCGTAAAAGACCCATCTAATCAGAACTTCTGACTCTCATTTCTGGTGGATGCTAAAATTACCTTGAATATGAATCAAATGGATAAAGGAGTAGATCATTGGTGCTTGTGATGAGAGATTGGTGTTGCAGAAAGCTTCCATCTAGATCAAAATGACATTATGATTTGTGCTCTCTTTCTGATGGTCTCCTCAGTAAATTTTAACTAAATACAGGAAAACAAACACTTCCAGCTGTCTCATGCTGTGGACTTGTCCCCAAGCCTGTGAAGACAGCAGAATTATTTGCAGCACAGCTTTTTTCTGGACATGGGTTGGGGGAGGGCAGTTTCTTCACATATTTTTGTGGGTAAGGAGTCCTGAACAGGGAAGGGTTGCATTGCTTTCCTCAGGGACTTGGATATGAAGTTAGTGCCTAATCATGCTTAGCAAATTTGATTCTCCTCAGTGGTCAGTCTCCTGGTAATTGTTGAAGACCTAATCCATCACTCATTTTAGATTGCTTTACACTGACTTTTGAAGATAAAATTTAAAATAGTTATCGTCTAGTAAAAGACATTTCTCAGTATCACAAAAAGACATCTATCAAATGAAATGCTATACAATTGTCACTTCTAGATTTTTTTTTTGATATATATATAGCCGACATCAAATTCTGAGCATGTTCATATCTTATATCTCTGTATTTTTCTAAGCCTAGATGATCAGACAGACCATGCTGCAAAATTGGAGGTTGGATCTGAATTCTGTGGAGGAATGTTAGAACTAATATTCTGCTTCCAACCTTAATCAACATCCTCAAAGATTCAGCAGATAGATAGTACGAAACTGGGGTTTGTATCTGCATCTTTCAGGAGGCTGTCCCAGTTCTGGCCTCTCTCTGCTGTGAGCATCCTTAAAAGATACATCAAATAGCACAACATGAGTTCAAACAACTTTGCTTGTAACTGCAATGAATCTGAAATGTACTGATGAAAGATTTATTAATGTCGTGCAAGGTAGACTGTCCTCATGTTAGCAGAGACAGTTTGAATCACTGAGCGAGCGTGTCATCAAAGAGAAATCAGCATGGTAATTGGAACAGCATTCTTAACCTAATTGCAATGGAGGTTAAGTCATCATCTGAGTAGGGCCTTGGATAATGACAACCACACAAATAAAGCGATAGTAATCTATGCCACACCTCCCTTTCTGCTGTTGCGGTGGATTAGGATGCGTGGCTCAGGCTGAGACAGACATGGGTACCTCCCTTGGATTTTCAGCTACAGTGACTCCAGTGGACTTCAGCCAAGATGTGCTGACAAAACAATTTTCCCTGGGGAGAGACAAGCCTTATCGTCTGTGCTTGTGGAGATGCTAGTACACGAACAGTGAAAATTATAACTCAGAAAATGTATTGTGATACTTTTCTAGTGTGCGTAAACACACAGGTGAACCTAGAGTTTCCTAAGCCATGCTAATACTGTCCTTTCTGACACCAGAGAATGTTTTTTTGGGGGGGGGCATCCTCACTGAAAATAATGAAAGTCATGTACAGAACAGTGCACTGCTTCTGGGGCCCTTGGAACTATTACTCTGGGGTTTTGACCCATCACTACAGAATTTCTAAATGATTATATGGGCCCAACCATTCAACTGGTGATTTTAACATCTCTAATAGATGGATGTCATTCTAGTTAGCAGGCTGAAATTAATTTCTGCTCCTATTCTCTGAAATGTCTGAAATGCAAGTCTGAAATGCAAGTTAGTGGTATTGCCTAGCATTTAGCAGAGTGAAATACTTGGAAGTGTCTAACAGTACTTTCTTCTGGCTAAAACTGTTCTGACCCTGCACCTCAGTTTTTGAGGCCTTTTTTTCTAAGTCCTTCGAAAGATATAGTTTTGTTCAACATGCTTTGTTTAGAGTGACTAACTCATGTACCGCAACTGTACCGCCATTCCCAGGCATCGCTGGCTTTCGACCCTGTATTCAATAGGCATGAGTCACTTCCGTGGCCTAGCATCTGACCTTTTTCTGCCTGATACTGCCTCCACTCTGACTGATTGTTACATTTTCAAGAATATATCTTCTCACTGTCTCCCAAGTTCTCACTTTCTCCTGGGTTCTCGTGGGTTTCTCCTCCCATTTTGGAGGACCTTTGTTGTTGACTACTGGGCTTACTGAGGAGCTGGTGGCAAAGCCATTTTATTTGACTTCAAAATTTATCCCAAAACTCTTGTCTGTCACAATGGCCAAAACACATGATACTGGGCCATTGATGGACTGATTTTACTGTTTTTGAAGCTGACCTTATATGTCCTTTCTTTGCCTTTACTACACTCAACTCTGATAGTCCAATATTCAGACACTTCTGCCTGCTACTATTAGCCATTGAAAATGCTTCATTTATTTGTACAGCACGGGCTTTTGGGTCTGCATGTAAGGTTCAACTGATATTGTCTCTGGAACTAGAGTGCCATCAGGCTATAACTGAAAGCTCATCACACGCTGACATTCAGCGCTCTCTGAAAGTCAGATTGGCATGGCAACACAGCAGGTGTTCTAGTTTTGGATTCAAAGAGATCCAAGAAACACAATAGCAAAAATTAAAAACTCATGTATAAGAAATTAACAACAACAACAAAAAGCAGCAGCAGGCATAAATTTTTCAGGGTGCTTGGGGTGGGTTGACCCTGGCTGGACGCCAGGTGCCACCAAAGCCGCTCTTTCACTCCCCTCCTCAGCTGGACAGGGGAGAGAAAATATAATGAAAGGCTCGTCGGTTGAGATAAGGACAGGGAGAGATCATTCACCAGTTACTGTCATGGGCAAAACAGACTCAACTTGGGGAAATTAGTTTAACTTATTACCAATCAAATCAGAGTAGGGTAATGTGAAATGAAACCAAATCTTAAAAACACCTTCCCCTCATCCCTCCTTTCTTCTCAATTTCACTCCCGAGTTCTTTCACTCCCGAGTTCTCGCCCTCCTCCCCCTCAGCAGCACAGGGGGACAGGGGATGGGAGCTGCAGTCAGTTCATCACACGTTGTCTCTGCTGCTCCTTCCTCCTCAGGGGGAGGACTCCTCACACTCTTCCCCTGCTCCAGTGTGGAGTCCCTACCATGGGAGACAGTTCTCCATGAACTTCTCCAAACGTAGGTCTTCCCATGGGCTGCAGTTCTTCACAAATTGCTCCAGTGTGGGTCCCTTCCATGGGGTGCAGTCCTTCAGGAATGAACTACTCCAGCGTGGGTCCCCCGCGGGGTCACAGGTCCTGCCAGCAAACCTGCTCCAGCGTGGGCTACTTTCTCTCCATGGGTCCACAGGTCCTGCCAGGAGCCTGCTCCCCAGTGTGGTCTTCCGCTGAGGTTATACACTTCTTAAGGCATCCACCTACTCTGGTGTGGGATCCTCCACGGGCTGCAGGTGGATATCTGCTCCACCTTTAACCTCCATGGGCTGCAGGGGGACAGCCTGCCTCACCATGGTCTTCACCACGGGCTGCAGGGGAATCTCTGCTCTGGCACCTGGAGCACCTCCTCCCCCTCCTTCTTCACTGACCTTGGGGTCTGCAGAGTTGGCGCTCTCACATCTCACTCCTCTCTCTGCTGCTCTTTCCCAGAGCAGTTTTTTTTCCCCCTTCTTAATTATGTTATCCCAGAGGTGCTACCACCATCACTGATGGGCTCGGCCTTGGCCAGTGGCAGGTCCATCTTGGCATTGGATCTATTGGACACAGGGGAAGCTTCTAGCAGCTTCTGACAGAAGCCACCCTCTGTAGCCCCCCCACTACCAAAACCTTTCCACGCAAACCCAATACAGTGTTGTTTGGTTAATCCCTATTTAGCAAAAAGGAGGAATTGCCTCAGTAATTATTTTTACATGATAGAAAAATGGGTATAAAAATTCTCTATGATGAATATTTATTCAAGGAGGTTGCAGACTGTTACTGTCCAAAGTCAGTCTCCCACCCTGTTGCTCAAATATGTTCTGTTTACAGTGAAAGGAATAATACACAATAAATAGATTGCTTCTTACATTGGACAGGGATAAATAAATTCACCCTTCATCACTGATGGCACGGAGAGTTGGATGACCAGCTCAAAGATCCTCTACCCAGACGCTATGGATAAGAATGGTCCACACAAGTGTATGTTGACCTTAGTCTAGAAAGGCTATTGCTAGGCTGTTGCCAACAAGGCTGAGACAGGTCCCAGTATAAAGTATTTGCACGATCCTTGTTTAATTCCTTGTTTAACTCCTTGTTTAACATCTTGTCCTTGCATTTTTCCAAATTTGCACCTGAGTACCTTGTAGTCCATCCAACTGGGGATCCAGGCACTTGCACGTATAGGTGTGCCCGTTCATGGATAAAATGAGGAATGGATGAGGTGGCTGGAGAGTGCCTACGCAGAAGCATATAACATGATGGGGTGTGAGTTCATACAACAGTACCTGTTGACTCTGTAGGGGAAGAATGGGCCTAACGGCTGTGCCCATCACCTGGGAAAACACTAATTAAGTTCAGTGATCATTTCTGGGCCTTAGCTTTCTTGCTTAGACTGCCCCTATATGTGATACAACGAATACCAACAGCTCGCTCTACTAAATATGGACTTAGATGCAGCCACAGTTGCTGTAAATGCCACCAATGAAGCTTGCTTTCAGGGGTTGCTTTATTCTCCCTTTCACTTAATTTGCATAAGCCAGTTTATTTGCCTGCTTTAACATGTCTGAATCTTGGATGGTGAACTTCTCTGGGAAGTCTGCATTATTTGCTCCTTGAGTAAGGTTTTCCAAGAGCCCTGGGAATTTTAACTTAACACTGTTCCCTTTCAAGTTAATGGTTAAACATTTGTCCAGTTGCTGACATCTTCCTCCGTTGATAACAGTGATATATTTAGAAAATCCTGCATATCACAGCCTCTAAACAATATTATATCCAGAGTTACTAATATTGAAACCAAAGGAAAGTTGATGAAAAAACATCTGGGCTGTGATGATTAACACAATAGACAGTCAGACCCTGTTGAGAGAATCTGAATTGCCCCCTCAACACAAAGCAACTAATAATGTTGTTAATGAATTCTGTAAAAGATAAAGATTCCATTCCATACAGAAAGAAAACTTTTGGAAGTAAACAGTGGTGGTCTTGGTTTTTTTAATTCCACATCTGAAATTAAAAAAAACTGTTCATTTTAATTCTTGAAGAAATGTCCTCACTCCTTGTAGTCCCTGAGGTTTCCTCCTCCTTTTTGTCTTTAGGTGAGTGTGAGAGATTTGTTGATAGTACATTGATTATGGAGAAAAAGTTGTTTCACGCTTCTCATGCAGATGCCCTCCTAATGATCTCCTCCACACTTCCCTCCAGACTCTCTTCCCATTGTGAAACTGTGTAAGATCAGCCACAAACAAGGCTGATGGCAGGGAGAACATTTAGCCTGTTCTACCACATCCTGTGGGGCTGGGCTTAACTAGTCAAACAGCAGGACTTTTCCCGATAGTGTGGTTCAGATGGTATCCAAGATGGGGTGATTTATACAGCTGGTGCAACTCCTCATGTCTCAGTCAATGCCTTAGAGTAAGAGTATTCATCATTCAGTAGATGCATGAAATATTAAGCCCTGGATTCTTGCAGACATTAAAGACACCAAAATATCCACATACAGAAGTTAGTGTTGTAGATTAATTCTTGCTCTGACTCTGAGCAAGATTCAGAATATGATATGCTGTTTTCTCAGATTCTTCCTCCAGGGCCAATTATGTACAACAACATTCTTCTTCCTGTCCTAAAACGTTACTGCATCTGCTCTGAACAATTAAAACAGCCATTATATCCCTGCCCCTAGATATAGATGCATTTCATTAGTGGAGGGATAATGCTGCATATGGCCATTGTTTTGTAGGGTTTTTGATAACAAGATTACTCAGTATTGATTATAAGGGTGGCAACAGGAAGATTTATTATGCTGCAAGAGTGTTAGGGGAAAAACCCAAGTCCAGTGGTCCTCTAGCTGGGAACCCAGGGAAGTGATGGATGCCTCAGTACCACCACTATTGGAGTAAATCATAGTGACAGTGTTTCAAAGATGTCAAAAGCAAAACTGTCATCATGCAACATTCATCCCTAACCTATGTGAAAAGGAAAAAAAAACCCAGAAATTAGAATCTTAATCTTTATTGAGACTATGGAAGGATATCAGTGAGGACTAAAACTGGCTGATTCCCTTGGAAACCATGAGAACCAAGATATATCTGCAGCCAAAAATAGGTATTGGAGCGTGAGAGAAATCTCCCTAAATTTGCTTGGGATAGTATTAGCTAATTACAGTTAGGTAGTGTCAGATTGCTCCGGAGAACTGTGTTATGTTTGCAGAGCTTTTCTTAAGCAAGGCACCTTGAATTGAGAAAGATTAGCTTGCTGGTGTAGCACAGTTAAAGGAACTGGTTGCACTGTTGTGCGTTATAAAGGCAGTTATTATCTTACAGCAGGCTGGAGAAGAGAAGAACAGTCTTGAATGGGCCCAGTTAGTAGGAAAGAAGTCAAATGCAGGGAGGAGATGGTTTTTCTTTCTCTAACCTATGGCATGACTTTTTTCTTGCAAGGATCTGGAGTGACATTAATAAAAGGTGCTGTTTCTGTGCTAGTTTCTGGCTGAGAAATCCTCCAAGAAAAACAGCTGGAAAAAATATCTACAAATGAAGGATCCATAAAATTTCGTCCTGGGACAATTCTGTTGCTGTCAGTGCAATTACACCAGAGTTGAACTTGTTTAAAGGAGTCCAGCAACATGCTAATCTCAAAGTAAAACACTCCAAGCATTATGGGTTATTCCTGCAGCTGGTGAAGTGATGGACACAGAACAGAAACTGAGACATCCTTTCTGTTATTTTTGATAAAAATGGCACTCTAAGCTGCTTCCAGAACCCATATTGCTTTTTCTTTTTGGGAAAATAGGATAATGTCTATTATTCAGGTTTCTTGTCTCATCCTGAGTGGTGCTTTGCTATTGAATCCTTTGGAATAATAGTAGAAAATGGACTGAAATAGAAAACAGAGAAACTGGAATCCCATAGTAGCACTAACTAGCAATAACCTCTATAACCAGCCACCACAGGCACTCAAAACTTTTTAATTGCTAACAAGAAGAAATAGCTTTGCCCTTGTGAATCAATGAGATACTCATGCGGGGTGTTTGCAGTAGCTTACTTCATGTACTCTGGAAGAGAAGGATGAGAGAAGAATGAAAATTGAAAGTAGATGGAAAATCTGTTGACTGATTTTGAAATATAGCTGCCTGACCATCTTCTTTTATTTAGACAAAACAGCCTGTAAGCAGAATTCCCATCACTGATATGTTATTGTTGCCAGCTAGAGAACTGCTCACTGCAGATGCACCTTCTGCGTGTTGCATTTCAAACCCTTTCAGCTGAAGCATTTTGCTCTCTTGTTTATTTGAGAGATTTTCCGAAAGATTTTCTGCCAAAAAAGCATCCAAATAACCCACCAAGGAAAAAAACCCCAACCCCCAAATACCCCATGTGTTCCACTATTTAACTTTCAGCTGTATAGAAAAATATAGCCTGTCAGAAGACACAAATGTCTGATGGAGAATGGCAATGGCGAACGCATTTTAAAAGGGTCCATTAAACCTTGCAGGCAACATTAATTTTTTACCTACAGAAGGTGTGAGCTGGAGGTATTTGGGAGTTGGAGGAACAAAATGTGAATGGTTCAAAAGAAGTTGAATTTATATTAGTGAATATCAGTGCATTTCTAACTGCACGTCCTTACTGACTGTTGGGTATTTTAAAATCTTAACCTTATAGCTAATCTTGAGAGAGGTAGAGTTGACCAAATTCCAAATAAATGGCAAGCAATTTGATTGTCTAAAAAATGACTGGCATAAGTCTTAGTTGTAAACATATTCATGTGTTCATTTCCTTAATTATATTACTTTGAATGATTTTTATAGTTATTTTGTACTATAATACATTAAATATTTAAATTTTCTGGATGTCTTCAATGATGACAGAAAGACTAAAGTGTTAATGAAGTTTTCAATGTTGTTAGGCAGAAATACTTTAAAAATGCTGGGTAGAGGAGGAAGATTGGACCCAATTCAGTGTCCAGACTGGCAAGGGTCCAGCCTAGGATTCCCCAGTTAATGGCTAGACGAGTGGAAAAATGCAGCGTCCTGTTAAATATTCTCTGCTATTTAATCTTTCCTAATCAACATCTTCTACAGATCATTAAGAAACCTTTAAAGTTGGGTTTCCTAGAACAAAGAATGCCAAAGTCTCAAGCTTTTCCAATCTACTGTAATTTTCCTATTTAAAAAATAATTTAAAATAATTCTTACACACAGATTAAGTTATGAAAATAGGAACTTCTGCACCAGATAGGACATCTTTACACTTAGGTTGAAAATAGAAAGGAATTTCAAAAACATAGCTTTTTTTTACATCATTGTACTTCTTTTTCTTAGTCAACTCCTGAGGTAATACTACACTAAATCTAGATTTGATGTATAGTATAAAGAGTGAAGGGACTTGATGGGGTGGCAATTAGTTAACTTGTCACTGATCAATTAATGCTCCCCAAAGCAATAGCACTGTGCCCTGAGGAATCTAGCACTGGGCAAGGGCATGGGAGAAATTTGGGTTCTCTTTGTGTCCAAGTCAGTAACGTGCTGTGTATCAATTTCTCTCTCCTGTCTTGTTTATATAAATGCCAGTGTTTGCACATATAAACTTACACACATTTGAGAAAGGAAATATTTCTCAAGATCTGCTTGTATAATGTCTGTTATCGCAAACACCTCACCTTTGTTGGGGTCTTTAGGTGATATTATTCCAATTTTAGGACTGTGTTGGAGTTCTGTATTCCTGAAGCTGCTGCTCCTGGAAAGGAGACGAAGCTTTCTTTCCCAGCTTAATGGATTGAACTGTCTTTCAACCTTTTATATGATATATCATAGCTAGCACTGTCTCCAAGACACTAATAAAGAGAAGACTCAATAGTATTGGCATGATAAAGTGAAAACTATTAATAAAGAAAAGCAAGTCCATCATACTCATTAGATTTAAGTGCAAGGGAAAGAATATAGTGTGTGTGTGATGTGGCTGGGGAATTATATTACAAGGCCAATCAATTTCCTTGTAGAGTTTTTGTTGTTACTGTTGTTAGTGAGTAATTAATATAAATAATGCTGACTGTATTTAAATATTGAGGATAGTAGGGAAAATAGTGTAGAAGATGGCAAGCAGATGGATCATTTAATTTATTCCCCAATTACAGCTGACATGTTGGGTATAGAAATCTGTGACTCATCTATTATTTTTTATGGTCCATTTTACAGCTGTGTTTATTGTTATAATAAATAAATACATTATCTCATTAGGCTGGTATTGTAAAAAGCTTGTAAAATAACAAACATCCTCCTCTTTCAGCTCTTCCCCCCCATATCAGGTTATTACAGCCAAAGAGGAAGGATGAGTTTATACCTTATTAAGAACAAGGTAGATCTCACTTAGCTTGTAAAAGTACAGAGATATCCTGTGAAAACAACTCTCTTAAGTCAAGGTAAATAAATCTGATTCTTTTTAGCAGAGGTAATGGGGAGAGTCCTGCTGTATCTTTCCCCTGTTTGACAGAGGAGAAAACATATCACTCGGCCTTGCTCTCCAGGCAGTAAATATACATTGCAAATAAATGTCAGATTGGCAATAAAGTTCATTGTATTTAAGTTTCAGACTATCCCATAAAATGGCAATTTGATGGGCAAAAACAACTGACTGTTACAGTATTTAAAGTTCAGAAGCTCCCTTTCTGAGACTGGCAACGGGAAGAACTTGTCCCATTCAGTCGGATCCAGCTCTGGGGTGGGCACAACCCACTGTCTGGGGCAGCTGGCTTCGGGGGTGGCACAACAGCAGGGACCGGCTTTCTTGCTCTTCTCTCTGCCAGAGACAAGGAAAACTGTGATTGCTTTAGGGGAAGGGAGGGCAGTGGAAGGACAACAGTTGCAGTCACTATGCCCCAACCTACCTACAGGAAGAGCAAGTCTGACTCTCCAATCCAAGTGACAGGTACCTAGCGCAACTCAAGCCATTCCCAAACCTGCCATCCTGTGGCAGAAGGAATGGCTGCCTGTTAAGCACTTCTTTCTGTAGGGGTCAGAATTGTTTTGTGCATCCTGTTGAGAGGCACTGTGCAGCTCAGCATTCGGAGGGGTCTGGGGCTCGCATGTACCTTCTCCCTGTGCGTGGAAGAATCACAGCCTCCAAGCTGGAAAGTCATCAGTCCAGCTTGCAGACCTCAGGCAAGCTACTCCTGTTGCGGGGTGGCTATTCTCTCCCACTTTTAAAATCTATGGACAAGATGCACCCCGGTGGGCTGGCATCTTCTGCAGATGAGGTCCTCAATGTTTAGCTGGGGAGGTGGCACAGGGAACCTGCCAGCTGCTGCCCAGCACCCAGAATCAATGGTTCTCAGGGGGGTGCCAGTTGTCCCTGATGCAACACAACAACAGACCTTGCTATTGCTACTTTATTAACTGTTTCACTGACCCCAAGCATCTCAAATAGGCTGGGCTTGTTTCCTGGGTGGAGCAAGATTACAGGTAAACATGATCTACAGACGTAATTTCTCACTGTTTACACTTGGCCCTTTGTATTCTCTATGACCTTCCTTAGAACAACTGAGAAAAATAATATATTTCTTAGCTTTCATTATTTTAAAAGAAGATCATTCGGTGTCTGCTCTTCCTTCTAGAAGAAAGCATTCAGATATTCAGGCAATGATTATTTTCATTCTTTTGAGCCAGGCTGGGATGTTTCTCTCTTAAGTAATTCTACTCTCCTATTGTAGAACCATAACTACACCAAATGTTGTACACAGCACATTCACAAGGGTGGGGATCTTTTCTTCTGCATGCAGTTGTTCCAGAATAAGAAGTTATTGTTTTAGAAGCTTGTGAAATTTCAACATTACAAGTTTCAAAAGCAACCGTGCTCACTGGTTACACAGCAGAACAGTTAAGGCTGAGCTCTGTCTTTTGTGACTATGGTGAAAATCCAGCCTTCATTTAGACAATTTTGTGTGGGTTAACCAATCAAAACCTATATTATCAATTGATATGCTGGGAATGTTCATCTGGGGACAGCAATTTAGTCATCTGAAGAAAATTAATGACAGCACTGTTCTCCAAGAGGCTTTGTTTTTTCTTGGTTTGCTTAACTGGGGACTGAGGCGAGACATCTCTGAGCAGTCCCAACAGGCACCACAGGTGAAATGATCTGCCCATGGCCACCAAGGGAGCAGAGCCCTGGGTTTGAGACCCAGATCACTGCTCCTGCTCTGCTCAGACAGGATGCCAGTCTCCAGGGATAATGAAAAGCAGTTGAGAAGTAAGAGAAGGGGTTTGTCAGCTGTTGTATTTCAGCCTGGAAACAAGCAGCCCCCTCATCACTTCTCCCATTCCCTACAGACATGACTCTTCACGATGAAGCAGGCTGGTACATGTGTTATTTGTGTTTTCACATTACATTTAAAGAGGCAGCAAGAGCTTGAACTTTGGCTGAGAGGTCACCAGCCTGGGGAAAGAAGAAAAAAAAAAAAGGTTAAGAAACGCTGTTTTAAGCAGTATTAGTTCCTGATTGCACAGCACACTCATCAGCTTAATCCCCTGAAGTGTCACAAGAACAGAGCTTTTCCAGCAAGTAGAGGAACAGCATGTACAAGCAATTTCACATTACGTTCCTTCCTGATGGATCCATGGTCTCAGCCTCTTAGGTCTGCTGCTGATATACATCAAGCTTCTCATCTGATGTATTATGTCTACCACTGAACTCCTGTCCAAAGGGGATTTCTTGTGGAAGAAGGAATAAATTTTTAGGAGATATAAAGGAGCTGGGTTATAATTTAAAAAATACTTTTCTAGAGTTCAGTCAGAAGGATATTGGGGGAGAGAACACAGGACAAATTTTCAGCCACTGATCTTTGACATCGACACGTTTGTAATACATATAAAGCTTCATCACTCAAGGTGAGAGCCTTATCTAAACAAGGGTAGGAAGAATGTTTCTCCACCGAAAAAAATGTCCTGCTGCTGCAATGCTAGTTATATCCACACCATGCTTATTCAAAGGGAGGAGGCAGGTATACTGAATTATATCCACCTGGTGTGATCTGGGTAAAGAAAACAGACCTGTGGCTCACAAAGTAAATTGAATCTGAATTTCTGTTACTGTATGAGCAAATATCTCAACTTAACTATGTTACCCTACAGTCTGCTGGAGGGCTATTACCCATTCTGTTATCTACGGCTTCCTCCTGCTTGGTTGTATTGCTACTCACAGCTTAATATTTCCCCACATCACTATTTTTCCTCTGTTGTTTCTATCTATAATTAGAGCACAGATTTAGCAATGCACTTTTCCCTATTTACTTGTATGATGTGGATGAGGACTTGGTGGCTCTCTTAATCAATACATCTATCTGCTGCTGCTTCCACAAGCTTTTAAAGAATTGCCAGCTCAGGTCAATGCTGATGTCTCCAGTGATGTGTAAACAGGCGGAGGTGTAAATAGAGAGCTGTTGCAGCTGTGCAGGGGCTTCTCTGCTATGTAGCAAGAATGTGGAGTAAGCAGCCTGGCTTTGAGCAGATGCTAGCACAATAAGGCACCTCTTTATCTGTGCTAGAATTTTTGAGGCAGCAGGAATATGCATCCAGGCACCTTACTGTTGTCCGTGCTATACTGGGCATCGGGATGCCTGGACCAACATGCTGCTTCCCAGTACTGAAAGAGGCCAGAAACCATTTGGTTTTGCTTTAAATGGTGTTAAATGCTGTGGGTCAGAGTAGCAAAAGAAAATCTGTCTTCCCTGTGCAGTCAAATGTTTTCAGGCGGTTTTGGAGAAATACAAAAGGAATATGCTCATAGAGATGTGGAGTTATACAGTGGAGTTGTGTATTGTGCACTACTCTATCTTCCTTGTGAGAGCGTTTGTCCTCTCTACTTAAAAATATTGCTTTATTAAGTCACATATTTGTGGGTGGGAAAAATGAGCTTATGGAGCACGGGAAAGTGAAAGGTTATCATACTATTAGCAAGGATTCAAGAGACTGTTTTAATAGTGACTCCTTTAAATTTGATTCTGGTCCTCACCAGGTCTGCTCAGGCCCCAGATGAAAGCTTCCAAGTAAGAAGGATTTGAGTTCTCAGGGCTGGAAACCAAACAAGCTGACAAGCTATGAACGGTGGACTCTGAGTCCACTATTTCTTGGATTTACTGTTTGACAAGCATTGGCAAGAGGAAGATTCCTGGGTACATAGCCCACCAAGGCCTGCAGAGTTTGCTAAGATTTTACATACAAGGAGAGAGCTGGGGAAGCTGAGCTTGTTGCAACCATGCAACTTTATTACTGATGGCACTGCATTCCCTCAACTCCATTTCGTTCAGTGAATGGCAGGTGGCTGGACCTTGTTTTGTCTCAAAATGCTGGGGAGCTGAGTAAGAACTGGATTTCCATTCCATCAGGGTGAATGCAACAAAATTAGGTGGATAAAAAGAAAAACATACATCAGTCTGCCTCACTCTTATCTCCCATGAGAGGGATTAGATTCAGAAGTCCAGTCTTTCTAGTGCTACACTTTCATTTAAAAAGAGCAGACCTTTGTCCCTTCTGTCCGGGGAGCTGCCACTTGGTGTTTCATATCTGGTGCCTGTCTTTGCACAGGGCATCCCTGTGTTCAGGCAAATTGTTGTCCTGCTCCTCTCCCAGAATCCAGAGGCAAAGGCCACACGGGGCAGAGAGGTGCTGAGCTCCGTTACTAGCATAATGAGGGAGTAGATCTGCTCTACTCAGCCACGTTGTGCAATGTTTTGTTGTCAGGCTCAAACCCTGTGAACCTTTCAGGGATTAAAATTGATGAGATTCTCTGCTGCCACCAGGCTCTTCAGAGCACGCGATTTTCCTGAGCTGCAGTCACTCGGAGTGGGAATTGCTGTCAGAAGGTCAGAAAGCTGTTAAGAAAAGAAAGTCTATATTGCTGTTTTCCATTATTTGAAGTCTAAAACTGATACCAAACAGCTATAGGTTTGATGCGGCTTTCCTGTACCCCAGCAGCAATACAGATCATTGAATTAATCCATTGAATTTTTTTTATTGATATGTAAGAGAAGAAAGGGATCTTCCAGTGCTTTTTGACATTTTTTGTTGTGGGGAACTATACATTTAAGAGGCTTACATTAAGAGCCAGTGTGTGATGTTATTCATAGGCTTACGCTGCACCATGCTGATCAGTCAAGATAGAAACACAGGATGCAACTCTGTTGTCTCAACAAACTTGTCTGATTAATTTCCCCTACTGGTATTAATATACCAGCTGCATTATCTCTGTTTGAGCTGCATTTGCATCACAAAGAAATTATTTTGTCCCAGCCTGTATAATTTCAAGTGATGTTGGTGGCTCACAGACACTCACTGTCCAAGTTATTGTCCAGGACTGAAACTTTGCAGAGAAATGAGCTCCTGTCTCACGTCAGTGTTATCTGCCTTAGTATTACTATTCTTTTTTCTTTTAGTTCATGCAGTCTAGATTTGTTTCAAACCTATGGTGAATGCTATGCTGATCTTTATCCTGCTGAGTTTACATTCAAGAAGAGAGGTGATGTCCCCTAATAGGTGCTATAATTTAGGATGGGAAGGGGAGCTAGGGCTTGCCTGCAGAGTCGTCTTAACCCCTGTCTGTGATGAGGTTCTAAAAGGTTTTAAAAACCCCACCAGGAGGCAACAGAGAAATATGCAGAAAAGTCATTTAAAAATACAAGAACTTTCACCAGTGAATTTATGAGCAATTGTTGTCCTGCACCTGGAAGCCCAGACATTCAAATCTTTCCTTGTTTTTGCTATATACAATGTGTACGTCTTGTCCTTTTGTGATTCGTGGCCTCAGGGGTAATTTTGTACACGTGATTTGTGCTTTAAGTGAAGGAAGTGGTGCTTCCCTTCAGGAATTTTGAACCTGGCTTCCTTTCAGTTTATTGTGTTCCCTGTGTGCTGAGACAGGGAGGGAAGTGAGGAAAAGGCAATGGAGAGGAGATGCTCAGATACTGACAGCTCTGGGGAAGGAGGGAGCAAGCAAGAGAGAGGCAGCTCAGATGGGAAGGAAATTTAGAGCTGAGAAACTGGTGGGGACAAAAAAAAGACAGCCTGGTCTGCATTATTTGAATGAATGTTCCTCTCCTGCCTTTTTGTATGCTTTGGAAACCAAGTGGGAGCTTTTTTCCTATCTGAAATCAGCCTGGTTGCCCTCACTTTGGTGCTTTCAATCTTATTTCTTCCTAGATGTGAGGTTACCCAAAGTGAACTGTGGATTTCCAAAAAGGCATTTTCAACATTGTTTCTCTTCATGCATAAAACATCCATTGCATGTTTGATTTCCACAGAAATAAGAGCCACATGAGTAAGAGCTCATATAATGCCTTGCTTCCTTTTCTCCTAATTTATTTCAGGGAGCCACATACATCTGCATTCTTTCATCTCATCCTCTTTTCTGGCCTCCAGGCCTATTGAGGCAGCAACTATTTTCTTTGTCAGCACTCACCAGACCCTGACTCCAGGCAATTTTTGTAAATAGTTTTCCAATACTAGTGCACTAATTTTATATGCTTCACAGCCTATTTGCAAGTAATTTAATCATGTATGTAATTTTTCTAACCAGGGATTATGATGTTCTCTCCCTGTTTAAATGATTCCCAGAACTTGCTGCCATTTTATATGTTTGAGATACGTTTGTTTCTACTACTTTGTAATTTCTATGCTTCTAAGAGGAAGTCTTTTGTTTAAGAGCATCAGCAGAGGGAGAGAGAATATGCAGGAGAAAACATTTTTCTCATAACATGGGGCAGCAAGCTCTACGTCTTTGGAGAGAGTCAGATATTATTCTCTATTCAACCACTGGGAATTGTGCCAAGATGCCCAAGTGCCAGCTGAGCTGATGTGGATGAGAACTAACAAACTCATTTCACAGAGGCAGAGCATAAAAATAATCATCGCACAACAGCCAGATCAGTAGGAACTGTTGACCAAGGTCTCTGGGGAGCATGTCTTTGGGCAGAGAAACCTGAGCCGTGGTGGAGAGGGGGTTTGTCTGAGCTTTGCCACCATAGCAGAAACGCAGTTCCTATTTCTGCTTGCAGTTTCTCACCTATCTCTGCTCTAAATAAACTCTATTGCTTTAGATTGCTTTTAGTGTTTTGATACAAGTACCACTAAACAGAAGTACCCTTTGGTTCGTTGTTATAGGTGTTTTATAAATGTTGCAATGTTATTTCTATTCATTAATGTTGGGTGAAATGTCAGCATTTTCCACCAGTATTCAGTCTTTCACTCTGAAAATAGTATAGCATTTATTCGTTCCCCCCTGCCCGCCCCCAGTAAAACACAAGAATTGCAATTTTTTATTTTCTGCAGGAGAAAACATTGCGGGGGTGGGGTGTTTGTGGGTTTTTTTGGTTGTGCTTTTTTACTGCTAAACAGTTTTCCGTTTGTAGAACTCCATTTTCTGTGTGTAAACAGAAAGGATTTTCTTTCTCTAATACCTTAACATCACATAACTCGGCACTTTAAGATCAGAGCCGCGTAGCCCTTGTTGTCAGAAACGTAATTAAAATGAGAGCTGCAGTACAATGGTCATGAGGACACCAGGGGATAACTGCCTAGCATTACAGCAAGCATTATGATTAACTTCAGTCATTTGGCCCAATTTAATACTTACATACTGCAAGCTACTGAGATTCCGGTGAAATTTGAGAGATGTTTTCTTCTCTTCTGCTTTAAAGCCTGTAGTGAGAAGCTGCTTTGTATTATTTGCATTTTCATCTAGACTGGAAGAATGCCTGTTGGATAACATAGAAACTGCAGTGATTAAAAAGACCCAGTGACTGAGCGAAAATCCAGGCTCTGACAGGCATAAGTCTCCCTTCAAAGACTGCCAACGACCCAGAACTAAAGTATTGTCTGAATAACTTGTGCTCAGAGCATTTGAGAACCTAATCTTAGCCTACATTTTGTAGAAAGAAACCAAACACTAAAGAAAGAAAAAGACCTCCAAATTTGAAGCTCATACAAATAAAGCAACAAAGGGAGTTTCTGCAAGTAAAATTTTCATTGTGAAATCACAAGAATTTCTCACAGTCTAGACAGCCCCTGACAGAAATCCCCCAGGCTTCCCAGCCAGCCTTTCTGGGTGCTCTGAAACGCACCTTCACCCTCAGCTCAACCTACCCTAGAAAATAAGCTGACTGCACTTGTCTCTTACTTATAGGCTTTCTGGTTATATTAACTCCCTTCAGCTGGCCCCAATGAGTAACACATTTCTTCTTCTTGGTTGGCTTCTGTAGTAAATGGAATAGCTGCTCGGTCTCGTGAGCCTGGTTACTCCATTCTTACTAAGCTGCTGCATGTAAAGTATATCAGAAACTGTATGTATTGTTTGGGGCATTTTTTTGTGTTTATGTTGTTATTGCTATTAGCTACCTTTTGGAGCAGAAAGCTCACGTGTGTTGCTAAAAGAACTCCTTAGCAGGTGTTTCTGCACAAGGAGCTCATTGTAGAATTGGGAATAAGTGATGCTGCTGGGGTTGTGTGAGGAGATGCGGCAGTGTTGGGAGGGGACCCCTGAGTTGTGGGCACACTCGGGTGCTGTGAGGACAGAATGGGGTCTGAAAACCCTTTGTATGTGAGTATGGTAGCAGGGATGTGGACTTAATCTTCTGATCTGATAACACTCCCTCACAGGCAAAGCAGACCTCATCCTGCTATTGGGAAGAATTATTGGGTTTCTTGGAAACCCCTTGCCCTCACTTGTCTGGTTTTCCCTGTGATGCCCGCCCCAGCAGCCACCTTTGCTATGCTAATAGCAGTAGGGACCCGTGACACACATGATTAGAAGGAGCATTTTGTTGTGTGCAAGTCTGCCAGCCGCTTTCTCAGCCTGAGCTCAAAGCATTGCACGCCAAGCCAGGGCTGCTGCTAGCTGAATATGTAAAAGTTGAGCTTCAAGCCACTATAGGCTTTATAATTGCTTATTGCATTAACTCAGATGCTACCATGGCGCATGCTGTGTGTTACTCTGATTTTATTAAAATAAAAAGATGAAATGCCAAATTAAAGAAAAATGAAGGGGATTATCATGGCTCCAGGTTAAACATAAACAGCAGGATTCAGAGAGCTTCTGGAGAACAGAACTCTTCCAATAAAACCTCTCCATTTATAAAACATTTAAAAAGAAAAGGGGAAAATATCTATATGCTATATCAGGAAAATTGCCTTTAAATGGTATGTTTCTCGGGAGTTTCTATGAGGCATTAGTAGCTCTCCAAGAAACAGAGGTCTTATTTTTATGTTAATGATAACTGAAATAAAGACAGAGGGAGAGAAAATGCAAAATGCTCTGCCATATAATCTGGGTTGGTTTGGGATAAGTATCTACGCTTTATTGAAAGTTTTCTGATGGCTAGTGGCAACTCTTTAAAGGAAATATTTGGGGTTTTTGTTGCTTGATGATAATCATTGCCAAATGCAGGAGTGCTGTGAAAGGTGAAAGATTTGTTTTATTTCATTTTCCTCCCTTGCTTTTTGTTGCTTCCTTCCTGCTCCAGGAACATAAATAATGATAATAATAAACACAGGAAAAACCTTCAGATAACTTACAAATGAAATGCAGGAGATGTATTTTTATAAACGGGAGTGCGAATGTCACACTAGTAAAATTAGAAAGAAATGTGTAAGTCCTGAGCTTCCCTGAGCTGGAGAGGAAGGCTTAGGAGATTTGATTTCTGAGCACTGCCCAGACAAAGAACTGCAAGGGAAATCTCTGTTTTCATTAAAAACCCAAGCTAAAAAAATCTTTCTCAAAGTCTGATTACAAGGCCCTGACTTTGACCCCTATTTTAGTTTTACTGCTCCTAGAAAAAGAACAAATAAAATGTGTTTCAGCTTGAAACCTCTGGCATGGCCACGGCAGGGTGCAATCTGCATGCAAATGTCTGGTGAAATTATTTGGTGGGAGCCAGCACCACCCTCTGCAGCACCAGAGCAAGAGAGCAAGAGAAATGGAGGGAAAGGGAATAAAATGATTCCTAAAGATGCGTAACAGCCTGGAGATGTGTTCAATGTTTAAATTTGTGCCCAATGAGCACTTCAGCCAAAGTTAACCAAAACAGAAAGAGGCTGTGGACTTCTTCCCTGTTAAACTGATGTCATGGTGCGTGCAAGTTCATTTGGGGCTTACAGGGTAGGATGAGATGTTAGCTCATTGCCTCCTGAGTCTATATCTAGGATGTTTGGCACAGGAATGACCTTTTTTAATGTAAAGGAGGATCACGGTGCTTGCTGGGCTCCGTTTTGCAGCCTGTTCTAATAACCTGTGTTCTCCGTGATGCACCAGCTCTAAGCATGGGTAAATAGACAGCTGCTTTGGGCAGCAGACTGCTATGGGGAGCAAAAGAGCCCGGCTCATACATCAAAGAGTATAAAGTAATAGAGTATTGGTCATATGTGTTTGTGCTTGGTGGGGGAAAAAGAGTGCATTTTGTTTGGTCCTATGCTCAAAACCTAGGAGACCATGATGTCGAGTGTCCTTGGAACAGTGTGATGTTTTGAGGCTGAGGTGTACAAGTGAAGACTGTCTTCACTTGTGTTTTTAACACTACATTGCCCAAAAATGCACTTCAGTGTCTTTGACTATCAGTTAATGAAGCATTTCTACGGGATCTCTGAGATTTGTCATAAGATCATTGCCAGGAGTGGTTACAGCTGCAAATTTAATCGTCTGCTTCTGTATCCTAATGCAAGTGTTGAAAGCCTGTGGAGCAGGTGAGCTCATCATTTATCTGTAGAAAAGTTCACTTGCAGTCAGTGTGCTTATAAATCTTGACCTTCACCAGTATGCTTTTGTGCTGTATTATTTAGATACCAGATTCACACCAGTGGACCTGTCTCAGATGACTGTTTGCGTTTTACTTTCTATACCTAGTGTAAAAAATTCAAGGAATTAATTAGAAGAAAATGTTAGATAATTTTCTTAAGCTAGATATTCTTGGGTCTGGTAACATTTTCTCTGAATATGAACTGAGGATTTGGAAAATGGGATTGACTTGGACAGGTAAACAGGATTTTGGGTGCTTTTCTGAACCACCTGAATTTTTAAGACTCATCTATTGACTGGAATAAGGTCCTTAAATCCCTTCTGAAAATACCAGACCAACCACTGGATTTGAGAAACCCAGGAGCATACAACGGCATCACGCAGGACTACCACCCAGTCCTAGGAAAGTAGCTCGGCTCTCTCCTCCCCACTTCTGTAGGAAGAGCTGTAAATGAACAGTGTGTGTTTGAAAAGGGATGAGAAATATGCAGAAAAAGGAAGGCTCTTTTCTGAAGCATGCTGTAAATGGGAAGGACACCTGTGTAAGTCTTTGGAAAGGGACGGGTTATGTTGAATAACCCAGAGTCAACAGCTCTGTTGCTCGCTTCGCTGTTCCCACACCTAGCTCTGAAAATGTAAATTCTTTCTGTCTGTCGTCAGCAGCTTTTGTTTGAACCCAGATGAAATATTGTAAAGTTTTCAAAACAAGTTTTGTATTTTATCTTGGTAAAAGACATTCTCCCAGCCTCACAAGTTCAGAAATAGCCTCCCTTTTCCTGCTCAAAGCCATATGCTGCTGACAGCCCTACCTGATTATGTGATTCTCTTTCTAGATCTTCTTCTTTTTTGGAAATAAAAAGCAATTTCCTTGACTGCAGTGAAAAATAGGTTATTTTCCCCATTAACAAAGAGAATACTTTGTCTGTAAAGCTAAAATAAACAGGAACCAATGTCTGATCTACACTCAGCATGTGTTTCTACTCTAGACACGGTTAAGATGGCTTTGCTTTGAATTCTGATGAAGTTGAAAGTGGAATAATTGTAATTTTTCCAGTGCTTTTCAATGTGTTAGCGGTAATACCTCTTAGACTGAACTTCGTGGGAGTGATGTTTCCCTGCAGCTGAGGTGACTGCAGTATCTGTCCTGTCCTTTCAGCAAAGAGAAGAGAAAATCCTGATAACTGGATGTGAATCAAAGCCCTTATATAGACTGTGCTGGTTGCATATATTTTTATGGAGAGGTTTACTTCTCCTCTGTCTTTCTACCACCTACAGATGTGAGCTGTACATGCCTGTTCAGAATGGCAGTAATTATCTTCTGTCCCTTGTTGTCTCTATTGCCCTGCTCTTCTAGGGACTAAAAAGGAAATAATGAAAAAGCCTTCTGCCAGCGTTTCTGAATTGGGTGGAATCGGGAACTATCCGCAGTTCTTGCAGTAAAGCCTGGCCCTCTTCATTTTCCAGATCACCAGAACCTTGGCCACATCAAATTTCCAGATCAATTGCTATTAGATTTCATCCAAACAAATCAGGAGAGTCCATCTAGTAGGGCATCCTGAGAGCTAAAGATTTGGTTTCTTTCTGCACTGGGGGAAAGCACAAACATTTCATTTTTGTGAAATGGAAGCGTTCCTCCAAGTGTTTTGTTTCGATCTGATGGGAAATGTCATTTGGCTTTATTATATTGTGTTTGAAAAGAAGCAATTCATCTTATTGATGCAAAATATTTTGACTGCCTCAGAATGAAATGCTTCAATAACTTTCCACTGGAAGTTTCAACAAAAGGAACATGCTCCTGCCAGCTCCCTCTTGCTGAGCAGATCCAGGGAAACCCTTCTGTTAGGGCGATTCTGCTCAGCACTAACTTCCAGGTCAGATCTCTTCTTGATTGCTCACAAAACTACTATACCCTCTCCAGGTCAGAGACAGGTTCCTCTTGATGCTTAAAAATGCCTTTGGATGCAGTGTAACTCCTGACCTGTAGCTCCAGGGCAGGAGGAAGAAATAACAGTTGAAGAATAAGAAATGATTTTGTCAACGCTTCAGTTCATCTGGAATTTTGGACTAGGAGGTCTCACTGGAAAACCAGTGAGCTTTGGGTCAGTATCCATGCTTCTGGAGGTGCTCCTGCCAAATCATCAGCTACCTTGACTGAAATGTCTTAATCATTGTGAGCATATTCCTTTCCTCTAATGTTTTCTGCACATGGTTATAATACATGTTTGTTCAGTTATGTGCCAGAGAGATAATGACGTGTTCTTCAGATAAATACATTAATATCTGTATTTTTGCCAGAACAGTTCAAACCAGTTCTATCTTCTCCCTGTAAATGTTGTGGAGGTACTCTTAGATTACCATAGCTTAGGTATAAGATTCAAATGATGGCTATTTAAATGAAGAGTAGTTTTCTTTCATATAAACATGCTCTAATCAGCGCTGTGTTCAGTGGAGCAGCGTTAGTCTCGGGGACTAAGACCTGGAAACTAAAATAATAGAAGGAGAAACTGAAATTGAAGACTATGAAAATCCATGCAACTCTAAATTTAGGAAGGTCACCAACAAGTGAAAGATGTCATCCTAGTTTTGTAGTCAGCCATGAGTGAAGTGAGAAAATATGGTGAACATCATAAATCGGTGATAAATTAGATTTAAAAAAACCCAAAACAAACAAAAATCCAACCTTCTCCCTCTGCTTAGTTTCATGTCAGGCGATATCCCAGGTAAAGAAAATTCCCATTCTCTACATCAATAACATTTTTTCCACTTTGACAAGAGCGCTTTAATAATGTTAAATGAAAAAAATCTTCAACATTCTCCAAAAAAAAAAATTTAATTTCTTCAAACAGTATGGAAATTGCTCATGATGCCTTGTTCATTCTGAATTAAGTTCATGAATGAAAAACGAGGAGATTCGCTCAAAGAATACCCATTACTCTCTATTTTGTTGAGATGATTTATGTCAGAAGTATGACACTTTTCCTTCTTTAGGTCCTTCCAGAATATTTGTTTTTGTAAAACTGTTGCATAAAAGATCTACTTTCTAACCCTTGCGAGTGAGAAATAACTCCATTGTGAAAAGAGGGGGGGAAAAGTGTCTAAACCTTTCCAGGTGGAAAATAATTCTAAATTGAATTTTACAAGTCACTGTGGTTTTATTAACACTGATAAAATAAAATAAAGTGAGGGAGAGAAGGAGAGAGAGAGAAAAGAAATTCAAAATCAATCTTATTTTAGTGGAGACTGCTCAGTGACTTGCATAAAATAAAATTAATCTTGTTTGGGAACAACAGGAAGTACATAATAGAGAATAAGGCTAAGATTGATCCTGAAGTTAGACAGCTTTGTTGCCAAGCTGCTTATACACAAAGGAGGGAAAAAATATTCAGCTCATCTGCGATAAATTATTAATCTATTTTTTTTACAATATTGTTAATGTTTGTGGCATAAAAGAAAGATCAAAGCAAGTGCATACTCAGCAGCACATTCTTGGTACAAAAATCTTCTGTCATTGGAATAAATACGATTTTTTTATTAGTAAGCTATTTATATTGCAAAAAGTTAGATTTATTCCTGATTTATAACCCAAGATTTCTGCACAAAATATGTCAAAATACGTCCTTGGCACAATCAAAAATCATCAATTTGTTTTCCGTTGATTGGAAAGAAGCTGGGGTCTAGCTCTTTAAAATCAAGAGGAATTACAGCCTGCAACACGAAAATAATTGGCCTGGCACCAGTGAGCATATAACTCTCTGGAGTCAGACATGCGCAACCTGCGGATCCCTTGTGCCTCTCGAATGAGGCTGGTGGTGTTGGTGTCTGCTCTGCATCGTCCCAAGGGCTAGGCAAAGAATTGGTGTGGAAAGACACAAATCAAATCCTTCCCGATCTCATTAGAGAAGTGGTGCCGGCTGGGTACGAAATGGGTGCCTGTGAGCCGCTAGACCCTGTCCCTTTTGGATTTCAGCCATTCAGGTGGGTTCTCTTATACCTTTGGAAGGGACACGCTTTTCCCCAGAGGAGGCATTAACCTACATCTCAACTCTGCCTGTGCTGCTGGTAGGGGTGCAGCATCTGGCTGACTTCCCTTGCCTTAGCTGGGTTGAGAAAGGCCCCCGTATCAATATGCTGTTAGGAAGACAGACAAGCCCATGCACACAGCACAAGTCAGTGTAAGTATATTAAGCTAACCTCAATAGCAAACAGAGAGGAAAGATGTGATAACTTGCTTCTGCTTATTTAAGAGTGGAAATAAGATAAAATTTAGGCAGTGGATGGACATGTGTAACTATTAATGTTTGAAGAGCAGGTTTTAGTTTAATTTAAAGATGATTGGTCTTAAATATTTTTTACCTGTCTGCCTTCTTCCTCTCCCTACCCCCCAAAAATCTTCCCCAAAAAGGTGATATTTTCTGATTTCTCTCTAGATTCTTATCTGCATTTCGGTCCTTGCCCCCTTTTAAAGACCCAAGAAAATTTATTCTCTTCTGTAAAAGAAAAGCTATGTTATTGTATTGGGTTTGCATGGCAAGGTTTTGGTAGCGGGGGGGCTACGGGGGGTGGCTTCTGTGAGAAGCTGCTAGAAGCTTCCCCTATGTCCGATAGACCCAATACCAGCTGGCTCCAAGACGGACCTGCCACTGGCCGAGGCCTAAGCCCATCAGCAATGGTGGTAGTGCCTCTGGGATAACATGCTTAAGAAGGGGAAAAAAACTTGCCGTGGGAAACAGCAGCAGAGAGAGGAGTGAGATGTGAGAGCGATAACTCTGCAGACCCCAATGTCAGTGGAGAAGGAGGGGGAGGAGGTGCTCCAGGTGCCAGAGCAGAGATTCCCCTGCAGCCTGTAGTGAAGACCATGGTGAGGCAGACTGTCCCCCTGCAGCCCGTGGAGGTCCACGGTGGAGAAGATATCCACCTGCAGCCCATGGAGGAACCCATGTGGGAGCAGGTGGATTTTCCTAAAAGAGGCTGTGACCGCACTGGAGCAGGTTCCTGGCAGGACCTGTGGATCCGTGGAGAGAGGAGCCCACACTGGAGCAGGTTTGCTGGCAGGACTTGTGACCCTGTGGGGGACCCACGCTGGAGCAGTTCGTGAAGAACTGTGGCCCATGGAAAGGACTCATGCTGGAGAAGTTCATGGAGGACTGTCTCCCGTGGGAATGACCCCACGCTGGAGCAGGGGAAGAGTGTGAGGAGTCCTCCCCCTGAGGAGGAAGGAGCGGCAGAGACAACGTGTGATGAACTGACCGCAACCCCCATTCCCCATCCCCCTGCGCTGCTGAGGGTAAGGAGGTAGAGAATTTGGGAGTGAAGTTGAGCCCCGGAAAAAGGGAGGGGTGAGAGGAAGGTGTTTTAAGAATTGATTTTATTTCTCATTATCCTACTCTGATTTCATTGGTAATGAGTTAAATTAGTTTTTCCCCAAGTCAAGTCTGTTTTGCCCATGATGGTAACTGGTGAATGATCTCTCCCTGTCCTTACCTCAACCCACAAGCCTTTCATTATATTTTCTCTCCCCTGTCCAGCTGAGGAGGGGAGTTATAGAGTGGCTTTGGTGGGCACCTGATGTCCAGCCAGGGTCAACCCACCACAATTATTATTCACTTTAATGCAAGCACTAATACTGTTTTTCATGTTTGAGGTAACTGAATTCTGTGTCACTTGCAAAACTCAGTTTCTCCTTTGGCATGGAGAGTTGTTCCATTAAGTTGTTTTGCTGCCTGGGAGCTCTGTTGACAGCTACTCTTCTTCTCAGGTACTGACTCTGATGAAGAGTTAATCTTTCTCCTTCTCTCCTGTTCAATATTTTCCCTGCTTGATGGACAAATTGGTTCTCGAGATTTGTAATGAGTAGTGGCACCTTTCGGCTGTAGGTGACTAGTATTGAACCTGGCTTGGGCTGGGAATAACTCCAGAGAGACTACACACAGTCTTTACCCTCTGATGGGTCTTGGGTGACGTCTGGGATATGACTCCCATTCTTAATATCCACATCTCAAAACCTGACCTTGCAGCTGATAGTAATCTCCATTGACATGCTCAGCCACGAGGCTGGGAATCGGATATGGAGACTGAATTACCCTTTGCCTTGGGAGGAGGTGACTGCAAAGCCTGCATGAAGTGCAGTGACACATGGAGTGTAAGTGGTGGAACTTCACAGCCTGCCCTATGTTTGCCTGGTGGACAGGGAGCAGCTGTCACCAGTGTGATGCGTTCAGCCATTCTCATCAGTGTAAACTGCAGAGATTTTAACTTTCTTCCTTGCAGTTTACTTCATTCAGAAAGTGCAGTTATTCAGTGTACAAGTTTTGGCTGGGATAGAGTCAGTTTTCTTTATAGTTGCTTGTTTGGTGCTATGTTTTGGATTTGTGACTAAAATAGTGTTGATACAATAGGGATGTTTTGGCTATTTCTAAACAGTCCTTACACAGTGCCAAGGCCTCTTCTGTTTCCCTCGCTTCCCCACTAGTAATTAGGCTGGAGGTGCACAAGAAGTTGAGGGGGGACACAGCTGGGACAGCTGACCCCAACTGACCAAAGGGATATTCCATGCCATATGACATCATGTTCAACAATAAAAGCTGGGGGAAGAAGGAGGAAGGGGGGGATGATGTGATGGCCAGAGTGATGGCGTTTGTCTTCCCAAGTAACGGTTACGCATGATGGAGCCCTGCTTTCCTGGAGATGGCTGAACACCTGCCTGCTGGTGGGAAATAAGGAATGAATCCCTTGTTTTGCTTTTCTTGCACTGGCAGCTTTTGCTTTACCTGTTAAACTGTCTTTATCTCAACCCACGAGTTTTCTCACTTTTACCCTTCAGGTTTTCTCCCCCATCCCACTGGAATGGTGGGGGGGAGCAAGCAGCTGTGTGGGGCTTAGCTGCCCATCAGAATTAAACTCCAGCATTCAGAAACTTGCGGAGATGTTAGAGGAAACATTACCCTATACTTGGACTTTTAGTAGGAATATGTTTGTGTGTACATATGTGCTCAATAGTTTCTTAGTGTATGTAAGGGTGACAGGGTGTAGGTAGCTATGTTGTATTTGAGTGTCTGTGAAGACTCAAGAGTGTATCTGCCAAGGTGGGTGGATTTATTGCTGCCATGGTCTAACCTTTTGGAGGGATGCTAAGTCAAGGGGACAACTTGAGGCACTGTCTCAGCATACTTACTGGTGCAAAGGGGTGGTGTCCAACCCCATCAACACCTACTCTTACCTGCCCCTTTTTCACAAACCAGCTTTTGGCACTTTCTTGCCTCTGGCTTTGCCCCTCCAATTTATAATAGAGTATCTTTTATCACCCAGGGATGGGCCATGATAATAAAGACACAGCCTCATCCATGTTGTCTGACACCAGTGCCTTTCCAATATTCAAGGAAGCTGCCTTTGAGCACTGTCTGCTCCTTCCATTTTTGTGATTCCATTTTCCTAGCAATGCAGAACTGGTGATGGTGTATTTCAGTCTTGGTGGATTGCCTTTGAACTATCGTATACCAGAAATGACATAGAGACAAACAGGCTTGTAAGGCATGAAGCGTAGTGAGTCAGCTCTGCCTCTTCAGTTTTTTGGAATGCAAGAATGAAGGAATAGTTGCAGCAAAGCAATGAGTCAGATTTACAGGAAAAGTCTATTATTATAGACCATCAGAGGTCCTTAGTCTCAGATACATATACGCCATGTGCTTCATCCCTCTTCCAAACCGGTGTATACAATTTTTGTGCCTTTGAAAGGTCTCCACCAGTTCTGGCTCAAGGAGTCATCAGGCTTTCAGATGTGTATGACTTCTGAGTGTTCTTTTGTTTAACTGTCATAAAGAAACCATGTAGCTGTTTGAAATGATGTGAGAAATCATTTTGCCTAAGTGACAATGGCATCACATTCCGTCTCTTTTATCTTGCAGTTCTCTGAAAGGTTGCAGTGTAGTGATTTACAAAAATCATCATTTCGTCCTTTTTCTGATTAATTTTTCTACTGTAGATTTTTTCAGTCTTGAGTTATGCAACTTCTTTTATCTCTCTGATTCATTTTCCCATCTTTTTGCACCAAGTCTGTTGTGGGGATTTACTTACAGCTGACTTGTAATTGCTGGTTTTTTTTTTTTTTTTTTTTTAACTGGAAGTGTGTAATTGTTACATCAGCAAGTAATTCAGTCATACTGTGTAAAACTCAACGTGTTAGATGCTGATCTGGCTTTACTCAAGATACCTTTCTTGTTCTTTTGAAAATGATTACATTTTTGTTGGTTTTATTTTTTTTCCTGCTTGAATGATTTTATTTTAATTCTTTCTTGATACAAGATATATCTCTTCTGTTTATCTATCTCTTCCTCTAGACTGAGAGGTTATAAGGCTCTTTCCCTTTCCATAACCAGACCATTTGGGAATCTTCTTTTTGCTTCTCCATTGGTTGCATCAAACAAAGTTGTTCTTATTCTTGCCTACTAGATTGTACTGATATATATTATTAACATTTCAGAAGAAGACACTAAAAATTCTTTGAGATAAAGCTCTTCACTAAGATTTCCAAGGCAGCCATGGTTGTTTGGTTTCTTTTATTGAAAAATCTGAACAACCTTAAAACAAATATCCTGTATTTACCTTCTGAAAATCAGTCTCTTTTTATGCACTTTTTCTAGTTCAGAATGTGAAAACCTTGTCCTTACAGTCACCAGCTACTTTAAAATCCTCAGGAATGTTTTCTTAGCTCTCCTGTGATGCTCAAACTATCCTTCCAGTCTACCAAAAGGTCTGCCATTTTTATTATTGCTACTCAATACTTTCTGTGCCTGCAGACAGACCATTAATAGAATTGTGGCTAATCTCCAGTCCAGAATGATATATTTTGTGCAGTCTTTCAGCAACTGCAATATTGCTTTGACACCCCTGTCATTTAAGAGAAGATACATTGGAGCAGAAGTGATGCATGAGCAAAAGTTACTTAAAAAGACAAAATAGAAGCTTGCTCATTAGCAAATGCCATGTGGTGAGGTTATGGTTCAATGAAAAACCCCTTTTAAATCAATCTCTGCTTCTCTTTTGCCAATTTCTAATCTCAACACCACTGCTGGATTGCAACTTTATCATGTTGGAAGGACATAGCTTGATGCCATAAACTATGTCTAAATATGCATTAAATAGTTACACAGTCACAAGTGCCTGAGCCAAATGAGAGTTGTTATTGATTCCGTTTTACATGCGAAATAGATTTGAATCATCATTAGTTTCAAATGTAAGACTGGGGGAAAACCTATCACAATTACTAAGTGAAATGCAGTTGTCAAGCCTCGCTCTTGTGCTGAGATGGGCACAGCTGGCATAGCAGAGGGAGGGGAATGTGGGGATTTGGGGGGCGAGGGTGAGCCTGGGTAATGACCCCTGGTGTGGCTGTTGGGAGGAACCGAACCGGAGAGCGCTCAGCACTGACGGCGTGTGTCCTCGCGGCTCGAGGTGATAAACCAAATGGTGGGTGATGCAGGGAAGTAGGTGAGGCATTGGGAGTGGGGAGAGTCAGATACAGGTGCCTGCTGAGCCTCAGCTCTTCCTCCTTGACAAATCGTTTTAATCTCTCTGGGTGGGATTTGTCTCATCTAACTTTAGTGTTCGAAAGTAACTGCTTAGCTACCCATGGATTTTTTGTTATGCATGTACTGAAAGGAAATGAATGCCAAAAGAAAGCAAGGGCAGGTAGGAGAAAGTTGTCCTGCCAGGTTGCACTGCTGGAGATAAAAGCAATAGCTGAGCTGAAGCTCTCTGGCATCAGTGGGAGGCTTTGCATTTATTTTCATAGATTTTTGAGGTAAGACTGAAGGTCTTCAGCTCTGGGCACTCTCCTGTGCTTAGAAAACAGATATTTATCCATGGGGCAAATCTGTCCAGGCAGAGCTTTCTTTAGCCACCTAAAATTAATTCTTAAGATCTATTTCTAGAATGGCTTTTCTATCCTCTGCATTGCCTTGGCGGCTCAAAGAGCAGAGAGTGGTACCTGGAGATTCCCGTTTCTCAGGAATAAGTGTTTGTGGCAGTCATTAAAGAATTTCCTCAGCCATCCTTTTGGGAAATGAGCCTGCTTTGCTTCCTGCCCAGCCTAGCAGGAGGGATTAGATGAGCCACCATCCAAGAGCATGCTAAATAGGTGTCAAGCCAGACCTGAGAACTAGTCTGAAGCATCTCTCTGGACGATGAGTTCCCTGGCTTGGCGACTGGTAGGGAAGCAAGCTGCCAAGCTCGGACACATTTCGAAGTGAGGTAATTAGTGCTGTAATCTAGCTGTCAAATCCTGAGCTATAAAAACCAGTATCCATGTCAAAAATGAATCACACATAAAACCTGGTGACAAGGTATTCCTCTGCGGTACTGAGCATGTAGGGGTGCGTGCTGGTATACGTTTATGTGGATATTTTTATGTATTTACTTATAAATATACATGTGCGTGTTTGTGTCTGGAAAGTGACCAAATTTTGGCCCTGAGAACTAGGAGAAATTTTCCAGATAAGAGTTTGAATTACTAAGCCTTTTCTCTAACAAATAATTTTTTGTATTTCTAAAGGTGTGTGAAACATTCTGTACAATGTTTCATTTTGCGGAAAAAAACCCTATATTTGTCAAGGCTGAAAAATTCCTTGGAAACATTTTATCCACAAAGGGGTCTGCACATTGGGGAAAGTGTGGGAGCAGTAAGAGAGAGCAACAATAAAACAGATGCAATTGTAAACTGAAGAGAAATGTTTTGACAAAGACCTTTGAAAGGTTTTACCTTTACTTCAGTGCAGAACTAGGAAAAACTCTTAAACATAAAAAAAAAAGGTACTTTGATATCCTTGCAGGGTAACTAGTCTATTTTAATGTTAAAGACTTCTGGTGGGTTTTCAGGTAACACATTGTATTTCCAAATGCTCTGATCATCTTGCTTGCTAGTCAGCAGTTCAAGATGGCTGCAGATTAAGTTTGCATGACATGAGATGGTGCTAGGAAGAGATGCATCCTTTGCATCAAGTACTGGAAAGATTGTTGCCACATTCAGCAAGACCATATAATGTAGAAGAAGCTTGGGATTAACACAATTAACCTGATCCCGGTATTGGCCCTCGCTTCTCAGCTATCTCAGGTTTCAGTTCACTGAATGGTGTTTTGTGATCCTGACATACCTTCAAACACAAGCAAACACATTATGAATTGCTTTATTTGGGTTTTTTTTTCTGTGAATCAACATAAAGCAGAGAGCATGCAAAGTACTGCAGTACCCAGGGGATCCTGTTGCTCTGAATTCATGAGCAACCAAGGAGATTCTCCCAAATGGAGACCTCTGGGGGTTAAGTGCCCATTACTGGTTTGCAGCATCACTTGGAGTGAATGTGGCCTGGATGTGAGGGTGGGACACCTGGGAGAGACCTGTGACATGAAGGGGATGGACTATTAGGAAAGCAAACAATATACAAGTGCTAAACTGGCAACATGCCTCCCAGAACGGATGTGGTCTTCTGTTTCTGTTGCCTGCAGCATTTCAGCAAAAGCTAAATTGGAAAAATTTACCTCTCATGTTTATGACTTTCACCAAGGTTTCCTAAATATTAGCGTGGGAGGTAGAAAAGCTAATTTTTCACCAACATTTTGTAATGATAGTTATTCCCTCCAGTACTTCTAAGGAAAGAAACAATTTTTCATCTCTATGCTCTTCTCTACATTATCATACCAGGGATGAGTATTAAAAAAACCACCTCTCTTATTCAGGAAAAACAAATAAGACCTTTGCTAGTTCAACATTTAAAAAAAAAAAAAAAAGTGTTGCAGTGTACTAGAATAACAAATGAGAAATTTATTAGAAGGAGAAGAGTGTTTGGCAAAAAATACTGTATTTATGACCTATGGTGGTGGATTTGTCTTACTAATAATCCAGCTGACATACTGATTAGACCTTTTGGAATAGGAATAACATTGGTTGCCACTGACAAACGCTTTGAACTTGGAAGAGAAATGGAGAAGGCACTGAGAGGCTTCATTCTACCTTTGCCTGCCATTTCATTGAAACTCAAAGTTAGGCAGAGTGAAGCTGGTTCTCCACTCAGCTGGAGATCCTGTCCCACATCAGAGATACTCACACACTAATATCATAGAGGGCCCAAGCTGGTGAGCTTCTAAATCTGATGCATAAAAAAGTCAACAGGCTGGGCACCTTTACAAGGTTCTTTGGGATGGTTGGTGGTTTCAAAGGATGCTTGCTATTGAACATGAATGACTCATGAGCATTTAACACAGATTTGAGGTACTCCCAGTTAGACTCTCGTTTGGCTTTGGATCTCTCTCTCAACGTGCTTGGGAACAGGTCCCTGTCTCTACCTCTTAATTCTTTGGAAATGGTAGCAAAAAAGAGGGGGGCATGAGATGATGACATCCACCTAAACTATTAAATGCATCTAAATAGCATTCATTTTATCTATGTGAAATGGAAAACTTCTTGCACTTTGAAGGGCAATAGGTGCCTAACTGCCCAAGCCAGAGCTCCTCTGCACAGAAATGTGCAGCCCTAAGGAACTTTCAGGCTGAGTAGGAAGGTCCAGAAAGCCCAGTCTCCTGATTCAGTGTGTGTGGTTTTATGGTTTGGGTTTTTTTTGGGGTGAAGGGGAATAGCCTTGTCCCTCAACCCCTTTTCTCATCCCCTCTGAGACATTGCCAAAACACAATACAGCCAGACTGTAGGGTGAAGACTGCAATGAGCTGCCTGTGCCACTTTTCCACCCCCTCCCACCTATGTGCTGAAAGTAATAATATTGATTCTGTAATGCCTCATTGTAGGCAAAATATTTCATGATTATGGGCCTAATTCCAACCTGATACCAATCATAACAAGGGCAGCTAAGGTCAGGTCTTAATTTAGGCCAAGACCTGCAGCCTACTGGGAGAAATAACATGGCAGTGATCTTGATATTCATCTGCAGAGTGCAGCGAAAGAAAGTCTGACTGCCCCTGAGGGAGAGGCTGATGTGTGGGGTAAGATCTGCTGTTGGAGAGAGGGCCATTCCCCGCAGGTTTTGTATTCTCTTCTGTCTCTATGGTGTCAACAGGTGCATGCAAGTCCAACTCTGAGTTTCTTCTTTGCACTCTTCATGGCAGCTCTGCCCTTTTCATGGCAGGTACAGCTCATCCATAGGGTGGTAAATTGAATTTTCATATGTTTCTGAGAAGTGTTGAACCAGCTCTGGGTGCATTAAGAGAGCTGGCCAAAATCCTATTGACATTCCTGGGGATGCTTGATAACTTGTGCTGTGGTAAGTGCTTAAACCCTGATGCTCTATAGATCTAGGCTTAAACTGATACCATCGTGAGACATTAATAACAAGGTTCTGTCTATTAAATCATCGATCAGTTCTGGGGCTGTCAAAGCCCGCAGTATGGGAAAATTGCTGTCTGACAAATAGAAAAAGCTAGAGAAAGTAGAAGTTGAGCAACTCAACAGCTTTTGAAATCATCAGATTGATGGCTCAGCAGATACCTAGTGAAGATACGGCTTTTTTTAAGGACAAGAAAAGACTTTGTCAAAAATCCATCGTTTGGATGGAGATGCATGGAATGGCTGGATGGAAAATCAAACCCTAATACTAATAAAAGAAAGCCCTAGCTGGCAACGTGATTATTGCTTATACTGCTGATTACAACTGGGACTGTATCGCTTGAAGCCCATACCAACCATCTTTTCAGGTAGCTAGGTCTTATCGTCTGTCCCCAGCCCCACCTCCCCCACCCCCTCCCATTCTGCCAATATGTTTTGGAAATGATTTGTCATGTTTTGCTTGGATGAGGACACTGCATCTAGAGACAAGGACACAGGCATTGGTAAGAGGGTGCTTGGTTCATGTGGCTAAGATCACTGTTACTCTAACCAGTGTCTTACGTGGCTTCCATCAAATGTGCCGGGGCAATGCTTCCTTGCAAGTGAATGAGCAGTCCCACTAGGTATCAAAGGCCAGCAATTTCTCCATTAAAGGCAGAGCAGAGATGGCGCCTGTTCTATCTGCCTTTAAATCTTTGCCTTCACAACTAGCCTGGTTTGTGAAGATACTGGCCTTAAGTTTGACTTCAGAATCAGCAGAAAACAGTCATTTTCCATTTGCAGGGAGGCACAATGAATGATTGGAATAGGTATAAAAATCACTTTCTGCTTTATGATGTGTGGATTAATGAAAGTATTAAACCATTCTAAATGATAGATAAGGAAATTATTTCCACTGTAGCTTGAAAGAAAAAAAACGCTTCATCTTAAATTTAAGAGCTTTAAAACTTTGCAAGCTCATCAAAAGTGCATGGGCAACAAAGAGGGGCAAGTTTATAACCATTTATGGATCACCCTAATTTTTTAACATTCATAACTTTTCTGCTTCATTACTGTTAGTGTTTCCCATAAGCTTTGAGAAACCAACTAATTTCTCCAGAAGAGAAGAGTAAATATGGGTCAGGCTAATACGCTTTTATGGGCAGTGCTGGGATTTTCCCATTTTATTGCCATTTTGCACTATTAATTTTATATCATTGACATTGTTGTCTTCATTGCTCATGTCTCACAGGCTTGAAAAGGATTATTTACTTTCAGAAGTTCAAGCTGGAATTGAAATGGGATGAAATTCAAATGTGGTTCAGCTGGACAGTACAAGTGCTATGATGTGACTGTTTCTGGCTTCATACATGGAGCAGAGTATAGCTTTTTGTTGTCTTCATGTGCAGCTGTGATTGTGTTTGACTATGACTTGTATGTGAATGTGTTTGCACCAGAATATGTGCAACCAGGTGTGTACCTGTAGATGAGTATGTGGTCTCTTGTGTAGTTGTATATATTCACATGTAAATATTGTTGTCTTGTGAATGTATGATCCTTACTGTATCTATATACTTGTACTAGTGTTTGCATGGAGGTATAGTTTTATGTATTTTGACATAAAGATGTGTGAATTCAAATGAGAGAATGATGCTTTGTGTGGAGTGACTGCAGAACTATTCATGCATGCTTTGTGCAAAAAAATGTTTGCTTGAGCATGGTAATTGCCAATAGAAGCTCACACAATATTGAGTAGAACCAGATCATAAATCATTTCATCTAGAAGAGCACTTGGAAAATGGAAGACATGGGTCTGTTTATTGGTACCTGGAGTTTGTCTTGCTGTCTTGAAAACTCAGTCATAAATGGGTAATAGGCTGTTCTTAACCTGATGTGCTGGATAATGACTGGTAGAATGTGCTCATTTATGGCATTTATGTAGAAAATAGAGAGCAGCTGGTTTAAAAAGAGGTTGATAGGTCACATGTGAGGGAAGAAGTCATGGCTCCAGTGGACAAATAGAAGAATGTAGAACTGCAGGGCAAGGGGAGAGGAGCAAGAAGCCGAGGTTCCTTCAGTGAAAGTGATGAATAACTACCTTTGATTTCCCAAGAAAGTCTGTTCCCTCCCCAGCTCCTTTCTGCCTTACATAAAATCCTTGTGTAGTTTTCTGATGGGCTTACAAATCAGTCTGTCTATATTTCTCAAAAACCAGAAGCCTCTTGACCTCATATAAATCTAGACTCAGAATTGTAACTTTGAATAATACAAAGTACTAGTTATGTAAAACTGCAGAATCATCTTCTGGACCATGCATCCTCCTCATGTTGCCTGCTCTTGTGAATTTTGATAACACAAGAAACAACTCAAAGCAGAACAAATAACTTTAGCTTTGAAGTTCCATGTCCTTCATAACAGGTACCACAGAATTTCACCTAGCAAATCCTGTGCCAAGCCTGCATAATTAGTAATGGAATTATGAAGTGGAACTGCAGTGGTATCTTAAGACATCTAGAATGACAAAAGGATTTTAAGTTATGGTAAATCTGCCATATCTCTGGGTATCCTGGGTACAGAAAACCATCGTTAAAAAAAAAATAAAAGGAAATAAACATTTATAATCTGTGATCAAGGAGAAAACTCTCCAGCTCAGTCTTCTCCCTCCTACAATGTAATGATTTACTGCTGTTGCGATGGTAGAAATTCACTACCTGGCAGCAGCATAGCATGACTAGGCTTTGGCATTCAGGTCCATCAGAACCACATCAGCCACATGAAAACTAACACACTCAAATGAGATGATTTTTAGGTGATTAATAATCTCCCATTCCTAATCAATAGTTCAGTTATCATCTTAGCAGAATTTGTTAATGTTTCTTGTTCTTTATTTGCTATAACCATTTTACCCCTACCTAGCATTGGGCAAAGCCATTAGAATGTTACATAATAGTTATGCCTGAAAAGTGCTACAGTAGTCACGACAGTAGTGTCCCCAATCATAACGCTTCCTCTTTGGGTTCAGGTTTGAGCAAAAGGACACATGCTCTGTTGCCCCTCACTAACAGTAACTTGCCAGCTGATCCGACTTCTCCATGTGCTGAACCCTGTCCTTCAACTGCTATTTCTCACAGTGGAGGCTTCAGTTGATTAATTTTTTTAATTATTATTATTTTTATCTGATGCTTTTCAGAGTCTTACCAGTAATTAATTAACAGGGGTGCTCTGCTCAGCTTGTCTATCACAGGACAAGCAGATTGTCAGTCTGGCGCTGCTGACCCGGTTACATCAGCCTTCATTATTTTAGTGATCAGAGATCTCTTGAAGAAGCCACATGGAGTTCATTAAGCAGATTATAACATCCAGTCTGCACTGCCTATTGAATGCCACAGGGATAACTGAAGGTGGAGTTGACTTGATTAAATAATTATACATGAGATACCACTTGAATGTTCTAAAAAAAAAATATTTATTTTCTTCTTCTTTAGATTTTCAAGTTAAGTATGGCTCTATCCTTCAAACGTGGCATATTTAGAACCTTTCACAGTCAGAGTGGGTATTAATTTAGGTGATCCTCTACTTACAAGAAGCATGAGCTGGAGTGGTAAATTAGTATGGTGCTAATTTCTACAGAGCAATCCGTACGGGTCATGGCAAGTCTGAGCGGGGTGCAGCAGTGCGAGAGCAAAGCAGAGCTACAAGCAAGAGCTGTCATACTAACCTGTGAAGTACTAGTCAGCAAGGAACCACAATGAAGCTGCGATTTCTTTCTGGTTAAGAGGCAATACCTTCACAAAACCGCCTGCAAGAAAGAAAATGTCAATGAGTTTATGGTAAAGTTCCTGTTATAAAAAGATCTGAATAGAAAACACTTTCTATTCCATGCCAAATTCAAAATTAGGAAAAGATTGCTTTTTTCAGTTAAAGCAAAATTTCAGTGGATGTGGTAAAATGGTTAATATAAATGTCACTTATAACCAATCCTCGGTTCTAACAGAACTGAAATATTCCAGTTATCTGTTCAGCATTTAGAAAAATGAAAGGATATTTAGAAGAATGTAGTTCTACAACAAAAGAAAAAAAAGTGGTGTTTAAAAAACCAAAACACAAAAATGACCATTCAGAGCAATTCAGTATGTACTTAAGGTATTGACAAAATTATCATACACTTGCAACATGCTTCAGTTGTGCTGAACCTGACATTTTGACCAAAAATGGTTTCAGTGTGATAACTTCATCTCATCTCCAGGTCTGAGCAAAGCAAATATTTTTAGATATGTAAGTTCAGTTGGCTTTGAGGCAGGAGACATCTTGTTGTCCTTTCACCTTAACTTAACTTGTAACTAATGCTGTGAGAGCAGCAGCCACTGACATGAGGTGCATCCTTTTACTGTCAAGTTGAGCTCACATGAGCAGAAGTTTGTTCCCTGCTCACATCACATCGGAGAGTGGTGGGGAACTTTTTAAGTGCCGCAACAATCCCTAGTCTGTCTACTTATGCAGAAAGCAATTTTATGTCCCCTTAAATGACACCATGTGTTCAGAATCAGCCCAGCCTAGCTGTATTTTATGAAGATGCTCTTTTCTGCACATCGGTCAGTAATTTTTTCCCCTTGCCTTCCATTTCTGACTGGTCATTTGTTACGGGTCTTGAGCAAAATTTCTCCTCTGCCCAGAATAGGGTGTGAGGTATATATCTGCAGTCTTGCTGGAGAATGATGTAGGGTGAAAATGAACCTTTTATATAGGATGCTCTGAGCCCAGGCTAAAATTATTTATGAGTCTGTGCTAGTTTTTTCTGAGTCCATTTGTTTTCTGATAGGGATGTTCATACTTTCCCAACTGTGGGTCACACTGACAGTTTTCCAGGCACCTTCAGGCTATATGTGATATTGAGAAATGAGATCAGATAACAGCCAGCTTGTTTTCTGAACCTGGAAGGTGCCCCACAGGCAATGCTAGTTCTTGATCTGTTTAGGAGCCCAGGGGATGGCACGGGGGGACACAGAGGTTGTACAGACTAGACTCATGGTACCTCTGTAGGCCTGGTGTTAAAAATCAGTGCCTTCAATGGATATTTGGAACCCAGTGCCTTCCCATGGAGCTCAAGGGAAACTAGAAGGAAGCTAATAACTTGTATCTTAAGGTAACCACAAGTTACAAGTTCCCCTAAGCCTTGTAGTTTGGATCGGGACTAACCTCTGAATGACACTGGATCAGATCTCTTAGATCAAGCCTCTAACCTTTTCTTATGCTTGTTATCCCCCATAGTGTGAAGCTGCTGTCTGTTACTCACATTCTTTCTCCTCTGTTGTGCATTCAGTAGTAGAGCTCAGGTTTGACAAAGGGGAAATTCCCATTTGGGATTCACCAGTGACTGTCACAGATCAGTGGCATTTACCCAGGGAGATGTCAAGTGGTGTCATGGAGGTAGAAGAAGTGATTCTTAATTTATTGAGGTTAACTTGTGAAATTAGCCTAATTTGCAATTTATGGCCCTTGACCATCATGAATTGGTCTGTGCAGAAAAAATAATCTGGCTGACAGCATAATAATTATACCTTTGCACTAATGTGAAAGGATGTTTCTTTTCACCTTGCTCCAGCATGCTAGTGCACTGCCTTCGTTCCATGCCCGGTGAAATTCAACCCTTTTGGGAGCATTCTTTATTAACCTGGCTTTGCTCAAATCCTTGGATAATTAGCTTGGATTTAATATCATCATGCCTAGGACTTGATCTCACACACTTAGGATAGACATCTTTGCAACTACACACCATAGGCATTGCTTAACTGCAAGCCTAGACAATTTCTCTACAGTTAAAATGAAAATAGGAGAACTGCAGGTGTTGACATGGGCTGTTGTTATGAGCAAGGAATTTTGCTCCCTAACTAGATTCTTTGACACTTTGACAGGTCACTTAGTCACAGATGCAGATGAGTGTAATTACACCCAGGAAGTGATTGCTGAAGTTCTCTTATTGATATGCATGCTGGAGTACTGCTGAGATGGGTTCCTTTTTTCTTTTCCCTTGAAAAAATATTCCCCTAGGGATTTATATACCTTGAGTCAACTTGTCAACCGTTATAAAAGGGATGCCATGGAATATCTAATGTGGAGGAGGCTTAGTTGAGTGCTGGAAGAAATGGAGAATTTTTTGCTTTTGAAAATAAATTAGAAAATGTTTCCTCTCTCCTCCACTCGTACCCTGAGTGTCACCCTGGTGCTGAGTGGAGGCCACCCATGCTGTCCCATAGCTACAAGCAAGAGGCCAAGGTCCTGAGAAGAGATTAGGTGATGATGGGATCTAGCAGTAAATGTGTGACACAGTTCTCATACACAGCTCCTCCTACGCTAGACCCGCAGGCAGTGTGACTCAGTATGGGCACAGTGAGAGATCCGTGTGTGACTAAGTATAGCAGCTCATCCTTTTTGCTCTGGGGGACCTTGCTTTGGTATCGTGGCCAAAATAATTAGAGATCATAGAAGCCTTACTGGAATAGGGCACTGCTGCTTATTTTATAAACACTGCTGAAGGTGTAGGAAGAAGGATGTGTTAGAAGCATGAGACTGGTGACCTATAGGTCCACAGTGGGTGGGTGGCAGCTCAGAGGAGCCATAAGGAGGCTGGGAAAAGCACAGCTGAAATAGCAGACAGTAAGCTGGGCCTGGGGGAAACACGTAGGTATGAAAATGAATTACTACAGCTTTGCTCGTTGGTATCTTTCAAGGGGTTGTCCCACAGTTGAATGCAGCCTCCCTTCCTTAATCCTAAAGGGAGTTCAGTGGAACAGCACCATCTGTCCATTCCCTGTGCTCAAAAATCACTGCTGAGCTTAACACACGTGATACTAGCAAAGCAGCAAATAAAAACAGTGCATCTCATTTCTGGATTTGTGTAATTGTATTCAGCATTACCAAAGATAATATACTGGACTAAATGGTCTACCAACCAAGGGCAATGGAATAAAAATCATGCAGATCCAGACTGGAGTAGCCTTCAGCTGGGCTGATATGAAGATGGGTGGTACTTCTACAATGCTAAAATAAGTTAATAATATCTATTTTTTTTTTATCAATGGGAAATGAATTCACAGAATTTGGTCTTGTGAATCATAATGATGTAATTGCAGGTAAAAGTACTAATTAAAAAGAAAATGTCTTTCCTTGTTCTAACTCTGGGCTTTGTTAGAGTACTGTAAGATCCAATCCTGCAGGGTGCTTGGTAGCTCTCATTAATGGTGCTAAGCACTTCTTACTAAATCAGAAGTCCCACTGGGCTTTTTCAGCAGTTGAGGTTGTTCTGTGCTTCTCTGCTTGTAATTGCTTTTATAAAGAAGAATCAGCATATTGAAATGTGCTCAAGCCCACTTGTCAGCCTCTGAAGCAAAATGAAAAGGCAATAAATCCTGATTGAAACTCTGACTTGATGCTCAGACCTGAACTCTTTAATGTTGATGAAAAGATTGATTGGCATGGCAGGGTGTGATGCTCACTCTGCAAGTGTGACCCAGTAACACTCAAAGCAAGCCCTGCTCTGGGATGCAAGATGGTCTGACGCTCTCAACTCAGGCTATGTTTGATTCTTTATGGATTTAGAATTAAAATGTGGTAGCAGCTGGAGAGCTGTTGTGGCAATGGTGACAAACCTACAGCGAAGTGTAGGGTAGGGGAGCACAGAACTCCCTCCCTCCCTCTCTTTCACAAATTATTCTGGTTAAAAAAAAAACCCAAACAAAACCAAAAAAACCCCAAACAAAACCCCCACAACAAAAGACTGAAACAGACTTACAACAACACAATACAGACTCTTGTCTTACAACAACAACAACAACAGACTGTTTCATGGGACCAGTCCTCTGATTTGAGTGCTGCTTTTTCGTGGTTTGGTTTCTAGCACCCTTTTTGAGAGATTAAGATTTTAAAGGTTTCTGAAAGCTAGGGCTTTTGAAGATGTCCTGAAGTGGGTATCCCAAAATAGAGATCCTCAGTTTTACCTTTTGGAGGGAATTTCCTTCACTCTTACAGAAAAGCCTGTGGTTAAGGTTGTGATGCATTGGGGGCCATTGGGAATGTTTCTTCCCTTAGTTTGCCCTAGTGTTTTTCAGTTCTGAAACTTGTTTTCATAAACGCCGGTTTGACTGGAGTTGCTCGGGAAGCTAATTTGATGTTTATGAAGCAGTTGGGACTGATATGAGATCTGTTGAAGACAAGGGGAAACTTTTCCACTTATTGTCCATGGACTTTGGACCAGTCCCTTTGAGAGGTACATATGACAACTAATTGGTATGTAAGTTCAAATTACAGGATTGTCAGGAATATAATTTTTATCTCATGTGAAAGGTCCTAGCTCAACTTCTTGAGCTATGGGAGAGCAATCTTTGTCAACTTAGGGATGTATTGTGGATGTTGTGTCACAGCCTTATTCTCCTTCTGTCAGAGCTACAGGAGAAAATAATTCTTTCCCTCACACCTCTGACAGGTCTTTGTGCTGCTTGTCACAGTTCATTTTAAAAAACACCCCACAAATAAAAATAAAAAAAAAATACTTTGGATGAGGATGAGACCGTGACAAATAGTTCACATAAGCTGCTGTTCTGACAACTGAAGAAGAGCTTGGTCTCATGGTCTGAGAGAAGGGGACATGGAAGTGAAACGTGCAGTTGTTACGGAGAGCTCAGTTTCACAGAAATGGTTAGTATTGGAGTTCTTTTCCTCAGCTTCTCTGCACTGAAGGGAGAAGTGACCTTTCCCTGCTCTCTGTGCTTGAAGGACCTCCACTGGCACCTTT
Organism: Phoenicopterus ruber ruber; assembly: GCA_009819775.1. Classification (NCBI taxonomy): domain Eukaryota; kingdom Metazoa; phylum Chordata; class Aves; order Phoenicopteriformes; family Phoenicopteridae; genus Phoenicopterus; species Phoenicopterus ruber. The sequence goes on along the minus strand of CM020221.1, from coordinate 29,149,394 downwards.
GTCCTCACCTCAGTAGCTTCAATTCATTCCGTCTCCATTACCCATCTGGCTTCATCACTTTCCCCCCTGGAAACCAGGGACTGGACGGATGGCACTTGCACGCGCCCTTCATCCCAGCACTGAGGCAAAGTCCAAGTAAGGAGGATGCCAGAGGTGAATCTGGGGCAAGCCAAGGCCATGCTACAAAATGTGCTGGCCTCTGGCAGTGCTGTCAATTAGTTGAGACTGAAACAACCTGATATAACATCTCAGGTGAGTTGCACCACTTTTCTGTACATCTCCACTTTGCATTCACTGCTTGTGTGCTTGGTCTATACCGATTATGCTTTTCAGAGGTTGTTATGTGAATATTCAGCAGTGAACACAGCAGTTCTGTACGGTCCTCCCCTGACATATGATGTTATTTGAAATAAGATATAGCAAAATTATTAATAGAAATGAAAGACAATATGTCAAAGACCACTGTGATTCATAATAATGGTGTGATTAATAGTAAAAGTGACAGTTAATATCAATGACAGTAGTAGTGGAAAAAGATGAGGAGAAAACAGAAACCTCTCCCAGGACTCAAATCCTCTCTGCTGTAACACATAAATGATAGGAAGAGCCATACTGAGTGAGGGCAGTGACTGCTTAGGTCTTTATCCTGCTTTTGGCAGTAGTTACTAGCATATATATCTCCGTATATATAAGGAAGATCTTAAGGGCAGAAAAAGCATGCAATGCTTTTCTGGTACATGTTCCCAGACCCAGTGACTTGTGGTTCGGGAACTTCCTGAGCCAGAGATGGCATCTTTGTGTTTAATAATCCTTTCTAGATTTTTCTTCTCTAAATTTGAAGCCGTGTAAAAATTTTAGCATGTTCAGTAGCCTGCAGAAGGGAGTTCCACAGTTTAACTCTGAGCTATGTGATGAAGTCCTGGCTGCTCTGAACCCGTTGCCTGGAAATTTCATATGATGCCCTCTAATTCTTGCATTAGGAGAGGCAGAAACTAATCACTCCTTATTTTGCTCTGTGTGCTTTTGAATTTTTGTGAATTTCCTTCACTCTGGCAATTCTAAAGCATCCATTTTTGAGCACTAACTGTTTGAGGTTAACAAGAAATCACTAGGGGAATAATATTTAAAATAATATATATTTGCCATATCAGCCAAGTAAGACTCCTTCCTCCAAATTTTCAATCTCAGAATCAGTGAATTATAACTAGATTGTTGTAACAAAAGTAAAAATAAATAAATAGATAAATAGATCAATAGCAATAAATCCTCCTCCGCCACCACCCTCCCCTTCTGTGCTGCATATCCAGTTTTCAGCAGCTGTTATTACCTTCTGCACTCTGAAATGAAATTGATACACTCTTTCGTAATTTTGTACAGTTGTAGCTCTGGTTTTTTTGTCAATTAGGGTATTAGTGACTTTGTGCCTTAAAAAAAAAATCCAGGTGAACTAATTTTCTGCTTTTAGAAGACTAGCTCTTATTAAACAAAAAAGTCATTATGTAAATCAGCACTGCAGTCTTGGCGTTCAATGAGGTACTGGTCATTCCCTTTTGAAAAGGATATGGCTGACCTAGAGGGGATTCAGAAAAGGCTGAGTAAAATATCAAGCACTGGAGAAGACTCCTCTGTGAAGAGTCATGAGAAGAATGTGATAGCTTAGAAAAGAGATGAATAAGAGAAGCCAAGATAAAAGATCAAATAATGAATCATCTAGAAAAGATAAATAAGATTCTCTTATGACATGGCCATTCAATTCAATTAGAAGGTGGGAAATTCAGAACTTATTGAAAGAAATACTTTTTTGCATGGGATGTAATTAGACTTTTGAACTCATTGCCACAGGAAATTGCTGAAGTCTAGACAATATGAAGCCTCACGAAATAGATTGGCCACTTATATGAAAAATAAAAATGACAGTGCTGAATGTTAAATAACATTAGCGAAGAGATATTACTCTTGGTGATTCATATCTCAAACCCATCTTTCATGCCATATTCTTCTGCATGAGGCATTGGGATGAGATCTAGGTTGGATAAAGAGGGGAAGATCATCACATATATATTTGCTGTGGGCTCTTACACCTTCCTCTCTTTGGTTTGTTACTGTTCTCTGTCAGATACTGAACCAGATTTTTGGCTTTGCTTCAGTACGGCAGCGTGTCTGCCTTTACTCAGGAAGGGGGGAGGGATGGGAGAAAGAGGACGAGAGGAGTCTTTTGGCAAGATGGTAGTGTGACTGACAGCCATCGTGTGTGCTCTTCACCAGAGCCTGAAGCGGAGGCTGCTGCTGCCTTTTACATCGTTAGATGTTGAGGCACCGATCCTCACGTGCAGGGAGTAAAACTGGGGGGCCATTGCCAGCCAAGCCTGTATTGCTGAATCAGAGTGGGTGGAGATGCTGTCGGAAAAGCTGGAAAGGGCTGGATGCATACGTATATGTGGGTGGACTGAATGTCCTCATATACATACTTGAGCATGTTTTTTGTTGTCTATGCCAGCAGCTGCATGAGGTAGCTCTCCCTCACTATGCTGCTGCTGAGATGCATGGCTCAAGTCTTTCAAGAGCAACTCCAGGAGCGCTGCGGTGCATCTCCAGCTGAGCCAGTGGAGCTATGCTGGTGCTGTGCCACCAGATTTGGGTGTCCCACCTCTTTCTTCCTGAAAGATGCTGAATTCACCTATGTGTGACCAGCAGTGCAACAGCTACTTGCTTATCTGGTGTGCAAATTCCCCTTCCCTCCTATTCCCAGGAAGCCTTTTGAGCTGCTCCTGACTCCTGAATGCTTATGAATTCATGGCTATCACATGGGAGACATAGACACAGGAGCTCTGACCTGACTATCCAGTCTATCATTTCAGACACATTTCTATTGCAATGCTTTGGTTTCCAGTATAGCAGAGCTTCCAAACATGTTTAATAATAAGCCTGTGAGAAGTCTAGGCAAATCAGGAAAATATTAAAGGATCAGCTTCATTTTTAGTGTATCTAAATCTAGTCCACTTCAGCATTGACAAATTTCTATTAAGCAAGCACTGATATAGGTCTCCAACTTTAAGTACATGTTTATAATCCACTGAAGAGGATTGAGATCAATAGGTTTGAGGAATGTGCTTAAAATGAAGAGTATACTTGAGTGCTTGAAGAGTCAAGGCCCTTGTAAAGAGCTCATCAAAGGTTTTTCTAGATGCAAAGTTGCACTGATACAAACTTGAAAGTGATTTGAAATTGGTTGGATTAAACTCATCTGAAAGTTTGGTAAATGCATTTGATGAAAAGGTAGGTTTGTGGGTTGAGAGGCAAATTTTGCTAGAGCTAGTCAGAGTTAAAGACACTGCCATTCTCCCAGGTCTTCTTGCCCCTATCCTGAAGATCAATGCCCCCAGGGCAGAGTGGTAAAACATACATGTCCCTGTCCCTCCGCTGCTGTGTTTTACAGGCTCCTAGATTAAACTGTTTAGTAAAGTGATTTTACTCTAAAATCTCAAACTAGGAACAGAAGCAATTGAGATGTCTAAGCTCCCTTTTGGTTTTCCTGAATTAGTGGGCAGTAACCTCTGGCAACGGGACAGGCAAGCAGCCAGGGAGTCAGAGCATCTTCATCTCCCCCTGCTGTTTGTGTCTGTTAGAGATGATAGTGAATAAATGGAAATGAATCACTCAGTCTGGAGTGTCTTCATGCAGGAGCGTTTAAGGAAGGCTTACACCAGTTTAACAGGATCAGCAGTCTACAACCGCCCAAACTTTCCCCTGCAACACTGGGCTGGGGATGGGAAGTCACTAGTTTAATATGCCTTATTGAATGAATGTTTGTTAGCCAAACTGCAAAAATCGTGTGCATGCTCTCAGCTCACAGAAATCACAGCGTAAACTGTGTTAAATACATGGTTCACTGGAGAGCTGTGTAATGGAAGCACACTCCCAAAGTTTAATAAAAAACTCATAAAGTCTTTAACACCCTGCCTGCCTGCACACAGAGTGCCAGTGCCTTTATCATGCTTCTGAATAGGCACCACACTTAGAATACATTGGTGATGTCAAAAGAGACTTCAGAAATTAGGATGTGGTTCTACAAATGCATGCCTTGGATATTTGTGACTGCAATGGCTTTCTATTCTATGTAAAGTAACAGTATCTATCATTCACTGAATTTCAGTCTTTATTCCCATTCTCATGCTTTTTCTTGTCCTTTTGGAACTTGTATGTAAATCAAAATACATCCTTAATCTCTCGGTATGCATTCTCCCCCCCATAGCTCCTGGCAATACAGTCTAGTTCAAGTTGAGTTGCTTTTATTAAGCCTTTGATTCTGGGAGAAAATAAGAACTTTTTTTTTTTTTTTTTCCATTATTGCCAGTATGGGATCATCGCATGTTTGAGTTCAATCCATTGCCCAGGAAACTCTTACACAGATGGTCAATAGTTCATGCAAGGAGGCAGCAGACCATGTAAACAAGCCTTTGGATTCAGGCATTATTATTACCAGAGTAGCTTAGTAATAAAGCCAAACCCTTTGAGAAATTGCTCATTGCTATTGCTAGCGTTCAAGCCTAGTCTAATATAGGATTTAAAAAAAGGCCAGAATAAATTGGATTGCTGGAAATTTTATTTCTGTTTAAGTTTATATATATACACACACACACATATGCATGTGTGTTTGTGTGTGTATATATGCAATTGTACAAGATAATCAGAACTAGTCAGATCAGACTAGATCTCAGTCATTTTCTAAATCTTTGTTATTCCGCAGCCATTTTCCATAAATTCTAAAGTATACGGAATTTTATTGGTCCTAAAAAGTATGCATGCTATAAAGTGCAAGCAATAGGAGATCAATATGTACTATGTAGACTCCAGGAGGAAAGACCAGACACAAGTAAAAGAATCATTTAGGTTGGAAAAGACCTTTAAGCTCATTGAGTCCAACCATTAACCTAGCACTGCCAAGTCCACCACTAAACCATGTCCCCAACCTCCACATCTACACGTCTTTTAAATACCTCCAGGGATGGTGACTCCACCACATCCCTGGGCAGCCTGTTCCAATGCTTGACAACCCTTTCAGTGAAGAAATTTTTCCTAATATCCAATCTAAACCTACCTGGTGCAACTCGAGGCCGTTTCCTCTTGTCCTATTGCTTGTTACTTGGGAGAAGAGACTGACCCCCACCTTCCTACAACCTCCTTTCAGTAGTAGTAGAGAGTGATAAGGTCTCCCCTCAGCCTCCTTTTCTCCAGGCTAAACACCCCCAGTTCCCTCAGCCGGTCCTCACAGGACTTGTGCTCCAGACCCTTCACCAGCTTCGTTGCCCTTCTCTGGACACACAAAGTCCCTCAGTTAATCAGAAGGAAACTGCCTTTTTAGAAGAGGCGTGATTTTATTTTTATTTTATTTTTAGCTCTCCCCACTTTTGATCCAGGATTTGAGCACAGGTTTCACTACTGGATTTTAAATCTCTCTGGATGCTGTGCACTACTCTTTAGCCCAGCAGTGACAGCTTCACAGCTCTGCAGTCTCATTTTTCTACAGAAGTTTTTCTCTAGAGAGATCCTCCCAAAGTCCTTAAGAACAGCAGCACTGCTCTTACTTATACTGACGTCTGTCAGTCAAAGATTACATCTTATAAAAATTCATCATGATTTAAGTTTTATTCCCTAGTTTTTCACCTGTATAGAGAAATGCAGCCAAACTGCCTGCACGAGCCATTGCGATTTGGGGAGGGAGGGAGAACATCAAACTTGGTGGAAAGGGAAGCCAGAAAAATGCAATGGTGCTGGACACCAACTTCATTCACTGCAAGTGGATCTTGGTAATGGTTTTTGACGAAGTAAGGAGTCAGCTGGGTCCTGGTGAGCAAGAGGAAATCACCTTCATACACGTTCCTGCTCAGGCCTGTGAGAGAAGGTGGAAGGGTGAAGGGCTGCTCCTGCAGGTCAGACCTTGGACCAGACTCGCTCTAAAGAGGCAGAAAGTGGGAAGAATAGTGTGACTCCAGTGCAAATGCATTTCTGCTCCCCTTTCCACGCCCCAGCTTGAGTTAGCAAGTGAACGAAATAAGCAATACTAATAGTGCTCTGCAGAGAGCAATGGTTTTTTCTGCTCTGCTGTCTACTTAAAATTCTCTGTGTCAGTGACAAACCTGAGATGCCCTACTGCTTAACTCTCCCTTTTTTAAGTTGTGATGTGGAGAAATGGGAAAATGCATAACCGCAAACACTCTTGGGCTCTCTAATGCTTCAGGAACCACACTAGAAACTGCTGAGTTCCCCTAAAATCATGCTTGCACACTGCCTGAGGAGAGACCACCTGTCAGACTGCACATGTGCATCTCTTCTTACTAGGCCTCAGCGTACGCGCTGCCCGTTGCAAGACCATCGCAGGCGAGCTGTGGGTATGTGAAGTTACTAGCTGGCATGTTGCCAGCAAACCAGAAGTGGACCTTTTGTATGTGCTGTAGTATCAAACCTCATTTCAGGAGTTTATGGATATGAAGAGCAAGAGATCCAGAAATGAACTGGATTATTTATAAAGCGAAAATCCACTACGGGAGATTAATCACAAAGACCTCAATTCTCGCCCTGGAAAGCCCTGATCCACAGATTGCTGGAAGTGGAGGAGCATTTCTTGGGGGATATAATCTCTGCTTTCCTTCTCACTTAAGCATCTGCTTTCAGCTGGAGCTGGGCACAGGACACCTAACTAAAAGGTTTTTTGTTTGATCCAGTATGATTTTCTTGTGCATAAACTAACACTGAAGAAAACCAGGAGTGCTGGCTCTGCTCCTAGTGAACTGTAGTTAGCATTGAATAAACACTGATCAGCCCCAGCTGAGAGCAAGTGCTAGTATGGATTAAATGTCCTACAGCTATGGAACAAGTTGGCAGGTTTGTATTTCTTGTGCAAGCCACAGTTGTCCTGTGTCCTAAAACACTCTTTGTGTCTGCTGTGGTGTTTCAGCTATGTGCTACTTGTGTGTGTCACGTTTCTGAAAGGTGATGGGCTACAGGGAAGTGGATGAGAAGGCGGAAAGTTGCATCTTTACCCTTCCAGTGATGATTAAATCAATAGTTATCTTTCTGTGTGAAATCGCAGTTGTCTCATTAAAGGCCGAGTTATAGCTTGCATGTTCTGCTGCTGTTTCTTCACTGGTTTTGGGGTAATGTTCTCAAACTGTTTGTAGCGGGTCAGTCCTTTTGTACAGGCAAAAAATTTGATTTCTTTTCCCACTTTTCTCCTTCAATGTCCTCTTCAACACATAAGGATTTGTATCCATACGTGCCAAAGGCAGTGTTAAAAATCCATATTTGCCAAGAAAAGAGGGAGCACTAACATTTGGAAAAGTGGGAGGATGAATCTTCACTGAAGATACAAAGTCGATAAAGAGACTTGCAGTGACCTGAGCATAGGTCAAGTTGACTTATGTGAGAATAGAGAGAAAAGAATAAAAGGAAAACAAGTTAGAGGAAAAGGCAGCACTAAAAATATGAGTTGCAGCCATTAGTTGCAGTACTGTCAGTTCCTAAAGTGCCGGGGCAATACTTTGCCTTTCTTTGTCTCCTGTGCTAGGATGTAAAAGCACAGGAGAGAATCAGCCTGTGCACTAGTCTTGCAGTAAACAGAATAGGTCTGTTTTCCTGCACAGGGAAATTGAGTCACGGGTCAGGAAAATGTGCTGTCATGGGACTTGTGATAGAGCATATCTGGGGAAAGAAGAAAGACCTTGTGAACCTGTGGCTCTGTGAGGTTGCTTACCCGTGTCATGCTTTTTTATCTCTGACCACAACACTTTGGATGGAGATCCTAATCCACTGTTTTATGTCACTACAGGAGCTCTGCATAGAGACGTGTAGGGTAAGAGGCATGGTTAAAAAAGAATTCAGTAATTTACGTCCTTCATTACCCAGCAGGCTTTGTAAGTCTTGGCTTTATGTATCTTAGGCTGGTGCACTTCTTATTGGAGACCATAAAAGAGAATTTGGATGAACTGCAAAGTAGATGCAAGAATATTATACTTCCTTAATTTTTACATTTGTCATGTCCGAGATGCTAGTTGCACAAAGCATAGGGTGGGGGAAGGAATTTCTCACCATGTGATTTGGAGATGCTCATGGGGATTTTTCTTGCTCTGCAGAGAGATGGCAAGGGATCAACAGTTAGGATATGTAGGAATGTCATACTCAATTAATTTCCTGAAATTACACTCTGAAGTTGTGTTTAGAAAATGAATTAATATTGGTGAAAAGCACTGATATCTTTGGATAAAGGGCAACAGAGAAGAACACATTGTTATTATTAAACTGTTGTAGAAATCCTCTCTTTGGCTTTGACTGAATTATTGCAGTGAGTTTCCTTGGTGATGTGACGTAGAATTTACTGGAGTGTTTGTGCTGTATAATTGAAAATGACACTACCTTTATTAAACAATCTTTGGGACTCTTAACTCTTTTCAATGCTGCAAACCAGCTTTGCCAGTGATTCTTATCAAGTGTCCTGAGCCAGTGAAGTGGAGGCTGGTCAGACATCCACTATGAGACATCTAAGTTAAGGGAAGACTGAAGGCTCAAAATACATGCCTTGCTCAAGGTAAATGCAATAATAATAGATGGATGATGAATGTGGCTGAAGTCACAATTAACCACTCATTAAGTTGTTGGCCATTGACAACAAAGGAAAGAGTGAAAGTGCTTGTCATCTTCTCCCTCAAACTAAGAACATAAGGTTCAGGGTGAAGAGACCTCTACATTAGTCATCAGTTTAAAGCCAGCTTTGTTGGCACTACCTGAGAGCTGTCACCAATGGCTGTTCATTTATCTGAGTAAAATGAGTTAATGGTTCAAGTCCAGTTTTTCTTAGACAGGCATTGCAACGAATCTCATCTCAATCAATGCTAACTGCTGCTCCTGACAGCAGCCTCCCAAGAGAGTCTTTAGGGAGCAAGCAGGCCATGGAGGTCAGATCTGATGGGGTCACACACCTAGGGATCAGTAACAGGGCTTGCCTCTCAAAAGCTGCCAGTCTGGCATTAAATACAATGAGTACTGGAGACTGAAACTGTGGTTTGAATTTCTCTCATGTGTGAGATGATAGAGTGCTCAGATTAAAGGTGTCTAGCGTGTTAATCGTTGGTGCAAAGTACTAAGCCATCTTTTCAACGGTGTTCTGTTCTGGTGCAGCAGGGTGGTAATGTGCTTCACAGCTGAACTCCATCCTACGGCAACACTGACCACCTGGGGTGTAGCAGGACCCTTACATCTAGAGTGACTGCAATGTAGCAGCTCTGCTCTCTGATAGTGGGTTTTACTGGTGTTGCATCTCTGGTAACCTGTGGGGTCTGATGAAGGAGCTACAAGACTGAAAGCTTATTTTTGTTCTCCAAGTATACGCTGATCTCAAAAAAGAAATTACATCTTCGTAAGAATATAATCACTCCCTTGTCAAATTAAATTGAGTAAATTTTCTTCTCTTAAATTGAGTTTGATTTTTGTAATGACTGCTTAGTCCTACAAATATTGGTATAACGGGAATATAGATATACTTTGATTGAATGTGGTTCCTCTCCTGGCTACCCCAACTTGATTACATATCCCAGTGGATCCTAAATAGGAAGCTCTGGCTTCCTTAAATCAAAATGGTTGCTTCTTTGTCACACCGTTAAGAAAAAGCCAGGAGCCTGATTAATAGCTGGGCTCCAGGCCTCTTTCACAAAGAACAGAGAAACTGTGCAAAGAAATCAACAGGTATGTTAAATATTGATACCTATGTGGCACTGACTGATGATTTGTAGCTCCTCGTTCTGGGATGGGACAGAATAATATATAATGGAAAGAAAGTAAAATTATTATACAGTATAAATATATATTTAATGAAGGAAATTTAAATTATTTCCCTATTCAAATAAGACAATTCGGTCATCACTGATCAGACAATCTCTGATCTTGGGTATTGAAATTCTTCAGTGTTTGACTACGCAAGAAACAAATTTGTTCTAGATGTTCTGGGAGGTCTTAAAATGTAGCAGTTTTTTATTTTATCTTTCTCCCAAAACCTCTCCTTGCCTCCCTGGAAATTAATGGTTTAATACAATGCTTAACTTCACACTGGTACACAGCAGGCCAGACATAGCAATTGGTTGAACCCTATGTCTGTAAAACCAACGGTATTGATTTGGCAGTCTTTCTGCGATGGGCTAGACCCTCTCTCTTCGATCTTCGGTTTGTGAAATTACCGAGGCGTCAGATGCAGACTGACACAATCCATATCAGTACGGATGAGGGCAGAGTGTGAGCCGAGACATGATATTTTGCTAGTGATTTGCTTATTATCTACATCTCCCCAGCCTTTCAGGAAATGCAAGCCTTGGGGGAGGGAAGGAAAAGCAGCTGGATGAGTTGAGGTCAAGGAAAAAAACCAGAGCATGTTAGATCAAGTTTGAAACGAGATCAGAAGAGACAGAATTTTATTTCTTTTTACTTTTCCTATACATGTTGTCATTACAGATCAAGTTATTTCTGACCCACTGGTGGTAACTTTGGGAATAAATACTTGATCCTGGGACTTGCTGAGTACTTTGCCCCGGTCTGAGATCTGCTGAACCCAGTGAAAAGACCTGCTCTGGATCAGGCTTTGCAGCAGGAGTTGAGGCTGCTTCCAGCCGGAAGCCCAGTTTCTTACTTTCTCCAAGAAATATTTTTCTTTTCTTTGCTGCCTGAAGTTCTACAAATCTTTCCTCACCAGGATATGATGTCTCTGCAAAATTAGACTCTTTATTGGTTTGTTACTCCATCCAAGGAATTAAATTATTTTCTCTGTATCCTGGAGGAGTCAGAACGGGACAAATCTGAACGAAATAACTCATCAGAGGGCTGGTTCCCTTTGTGTCATCCAACAGAGAGAATTAGTATGAAAGGGTAGTAGGAAAAACAACTGAATTGGCTTAAAACTACTGGTTTTTTTTTTTCCTGTTGAGCTCTCCCCTTGGATTATTTGGGTTTCTTTCCTTGTAATGAGTGCTTGTGAAGATTATGAATGCCAAGAACTGCAACATACCCTGTGCTTCTACTCCATCTAATCACAAGTCATGTACAGTTAGAGAGTGGAGCTACAGCTGCTAATCCCTTCTGACTTCCAGATGAATTGAAATGCTCGGCTGATACATACCAGGTCACAGGTTCATCTCATTCACAGGGAAAAGTGAGTGCTCTCTGTAAACAAACTACAGCTGCTCAGTTGAGCCAGGCCAGATTTATTATTCTTTTTCTTCCAGGTCATCAAGTCATGGTGAATTGCTTCAGAGCCTAGTGGACTCCATCCAAAGCCTGCATTCAGTTTCAGAGGTCCAGGGTCATTATGGGACTTACCCATGGTGGTACCCAGGTGACACCTCAATGTCTTCTAGGAGCTGGATGAAAAGCAGACCAAGATTCACTGAAAATATTTTCTTTTAGTTTGAATTAACCCGTAGTATTAATGAAGTTTTCGGGTCAGGCTCTGCCTCCTGTTAGCTCATGAAATTGGCTTTGTGATATCAATGTTGCATGAGACATTACATCAGTTAAATGTGGTTGGATTGCATTGACTTGCTCTTACGCATCTACCTACTCTGTGCATAATCCTGAGATGTCTGTTAAAGTTTTCTTTCCTCCTGGAGATGCCTATTTATACATTCTGTCACTTACTACGTATGGATGTGTACAGTCTGCTTACAATTACTTAGAACTGCTGATTTCATATCCAAGCATACAGTGCATTTAAACTGTGAACATGTTTAGGAAGCTCTATTCATTTTTGACGCCTTATGCCCAGAGGAAAGAATGAAAGGAAAAATATGTGCATTTTTGAGTAGGAATAAAAAAGGATTGCTCTCAGGAGACTTTCTCTTCAGATTCTGTGATGGGTAATGCTCCTGTCAGTTATTAGGTTATTCAGAAACAAGCTAAAAAAAAAAAAAGACTTAATTTTAGCTTCATTTGCTTTTTGGATTGATGTCATTTCTACTCCTGTGAAAACAGGTATTCCCTGTGGAAACAAAGAGCTCTCAGCTGGACGACAAATCAATGCCAGTTAAGATCACAGTAATGATTAAGGACTTCCCACCCTGGGTCTTCATTTGAGATTTTGTTAATGCTTTTGGAGAGACATATTCAAGCAGTTGTGAAGTTTCACCACACTGTTAGCTTTGGAACATTTAGTATAAGTGACAAAGTGCTAAAATAAGTAATGTGCTTCCTTATATCTATGGTTTCTTAGCATAGTACTAGGGACTATAATGACTTGATGGATTGATATCCGTGACTTAACACTTGTTCTTGGAGAAGGTAGAGTGTACCATGCCTGTTGAATGTTCAGGTTTTCTTAACTTGTGTTAATTATTTGATAGTTGTATGACTCTTTCTTCAGTGAAATCCCCCTCTCAGGATAAGAAGTCAATGCGAGATGTAAAACCTAAATTGATGGCAATGAGGATTTATGTCTTGTAATTTAAACAAACAAAAATGTATGGCTCTGAAGCAGATTAATTAGCTAGGATCCTTCTCTGCCCTATGAAAACCACATGGCAATTCAATCCACCTATTTTAGGTACCAGTTTTAGAAGGAATTGCCCTTTGGAAGTCACTTGTTTCTCCTTTGTAGAGAGAGGAAACTTGGATGCCAGGCTAAGAAGTGGGATGCGTAATTTTTATATTGGTTTTATACAGCTTAAATTGGTGTGTGAATCCTACCATTGGTGTTTTTAAGAATCCCACGTCTCTTCTCTGAGGAGCTGTAAGGGCTAGGAGCTGGCTACCCTGGTGTAAAGAATTTTGTCTTTTTGTCCTGAATTCTACTGCTCTCTCCAGTACTGTTGGGTGGATTTTCCAGTGATTTTCCACAGAAGGAGCTGCATTATAGCTGTGGAGCAACTCGTTTAGGTCTGAAACTTTTAAATAATTCTAACAGACAGGTAGTCACAGGACAAGGGACTATTCCTTGGAACAGTATGGAGTGCTTCGAGTCTGCAAAAGTTCATGCGTGGATATTATTTGCCTCTTTATTTGGTTCTAAATTGCTTCAACCTGCTCTAGTGAAAGGGCCCTAGTCTTGCTGGTGTACCTGGATGCAGCATGATGTTTTTCTTTGGGAGCAGATGAAGCTGTAAAAGTCACAACAGACAGCTAAGGACCTAATCTCCTTTCACAATTGATGGGGTTTATACCCTTAAATCCTCATTGACTTTAAATGCTTTCTCTTTGGTTGGTAAGAAGTTCTACAGTCAAACACAAACACTGCATTAAAAGTGCTTCCTCTTTGTAGTAGCTGAAAAGCACCTTGAAGGTGGATGTTATATGGATAACTCAAAAACAAAAAAATCTGAAAAGTAAGAAATGCTTCAGAGAGATACTCTAAGACTTTTCTCAACATCTCTTTACATCTCTGTCTCTTGAGCCCTTGATAAAACTCAGTCATAATGCAAATGGAATAACGTTGGTGAGTTTTAAGAAAAAAGAAATTGAAAAAATTATTTGTTACCTACTAGAGGGAAGGTTAGAGAAGAGGGAAAATAGGAAAGAAAAAAACAACAAACAACCAACCCACTAAGCTAATTTTGCCCTCTGATAGAGGGTTTGGTATTCACATTTTTCAGTGCAATCTGTGATGTAGACTAAGAATGTAATTCTGTGTTGTAAACTTATTTAAAATGAATGAGACTGACAGCTCAGATTCCTCTAACAATATTTTATGTGCCTAAGTTTATAGGTTGATCTTGTACACTTAGTGGATTTCTTAGTCCAGGTGTCATTCTGATTTCAAAAGGAGGAAAAGAAACCTAAGTGTCAAGGTAAGAGATGTCAGCTGAACCCTTCTTGCATGGTGTCCCGGCACTTTCACTCTCCCTTCACATCCTTTCCTAAGTCCATGTTTCCTTTCTGCTGATGCATCTGGGGAATGGCTGGCCAAGAGATGTGAGAGCCGAGGCTTGGATCTTCATGTTTAGCCTAAGGATTTCTATGACCTGAGCGTGGAAATATTGCTTCCTCAAGTTGAATGTTGAGGTATGTAAAATTGAGCAGGTGGTTTCAGCCCTCGCCTACATCGCAGATCTCTGAGAACAGCCACCATTTCTGGCACTTACTGCAGAATCCCCCAAGAGAGCCCTGCATGGGCAAAGAGAATAAATTTCTTTCTCATTTGTAGAAGTGGTCACTAAAGTTCAGCGTTAAGCGAATGGGGATGCATCATAGGAGAGATTTTGCTGCTCCTGTCTATAATAAGGTTAAAAGGTAACTTGATCACATTCTCTAAGTATCTCCAGTGGGGATATCTAGTATATAGTGCAGAGGTGGGAGAGGGCTCATTAATTTTAGACAAAGTCGTAACAAGAAACAGTAGCTGGAAAATGAAACTAGATGAATTAAAAATGAAAGTAAGATCTTTTTTATCTCTGATTTATTTATTTTCTAACAGCAGAGATAATTAACAACCTTGGCTGGCTGTTCAGAGGAAAAGGAAGGTTTTCCATCGCTTTCAATCTTTAAATTGCAATGAGATTTCTTTCTGAGAGGGGAGTTTTAACCACTCCAGAAGTTATTGAGCTGAGTAGAGGAATTTCTGGGTGAAGTGTTGCCATTTATATTATTGAGACTTTGAGGCTGCAGGATCACCATGGGTCTTTTTGGCCTTAAAAAACCCCTATAAACAGCTGTGTATAATATAACCTTTCAAAGCTATTTTGTTGAATATTTGAGCTTTTATGATATTATACCTGCACATTTCTGCATGCGTGTACACCTCTTTTGGGCTATTTGTGTAGTGCTTTTAAGCTCAGTTTTACCTGTATCATAAACTACATCCTCCTTAACATCAATGCTGGAAATGAGTAAAGTGGAGGGAAAAGCACAGATTGTTGTGGCTCTGGTTGTAATTCATCCTCAGGCCTCTCTCTGAAACTGTTTGAACTCCTTCCTAACAGATAGCAATGTGTCTTAAATACACATCTGTACGAAGAAAGTATTCAAGTCTCCGGGGCTTTTCTTAGCCTGTCCTTGTTGTTCTTGTAATACCTAGACTTCCTTGTATTTTCCTCTTCCTGTAAATCTACAAGATCTTTCAATAAACTTTTCCCTTCTCCATGGGCTCACATCTCCAGCCTCAGTCCAGTGAGGATCTAAACGATCTCCTTTCCCACTAATCAACTGTCCTCGCTCAATATCATCTGCAGGTGGAGGTTCTGCCCTGCTGCAGAGCATGAGCAGAGCAAGGAGCTTGCTAGAGCCAGAAAAGGGAGATGAGATAAAACAAGGAATCTATTTAGCACCCATATCAGGAATCAACGCTCATTTTCATAACGAATTTCCCTGTGTTTGTCATCACTGCAGCCTTTCATTAGGAGGATGACAGCTGAGGTTTCTGCATCTGCCATTCCATGGTACCCCCAGCAGTAGGTTGCTCAAGGAAAGATCTCTTACTTTAATCACTGCTGTGAAGCATTGGGTTGCGGGTGGGACTGGGGCTGTTTCTGACAAGACAGGAAAGGAGAGAGAATGAAAAGAAAGCTTTCTGTGCCTACAGCTTGTCAGCTGAGGACTAATATATGTGCCCCTGAACTCTTCTTAACTCACTTCTTTATTGATTTATTTGTATGTGTGGTACTTCATGATGAAGGAATACTGTCCACCCTTCCGCCTGAAATATGGCCACCTCTGCAGTGGAGCATGATGGGTATTTAGGACCAACCAGACAACATGACATTTCAGAAGCAGAGGAAGGGAAAACCAACAGATTTAGCTGAAGTATAGGGGAAACGTTTGTGGAGCCCATCTACACAGCGTATAAACAGGGTACCATCATGTGGCCCAACAGGTTTTATGTGTGTCCAGCTTGGGGAAGTACCACTCTAGGCTTTTTAGCCACACACTTCAAGATTTTGATATTCTCAATTTACAGGAAAGAATTCTTCTTTCAGGAAGGGTGGTGGGAGACCCCACTAGGCTGTATCGACAACCAGCTTGCCGGACAGTGCTGTCCCTCAGCAGCTGCTGGGGGACTATAAGTAATCAATGTGAAGGGACATGGAAGTGCAATTGTTTTCCCTTGCTGGATGGGATTTATCTGATGAGTCTCCTATCATCTGCTTTGTAGCATAAAGAGTTAAGAGTTGAAAAAAGTGGTGGTTATGTGTAGATAGAAGCTTCTAGCAGTGACTTACATGCATGCATACACACAGTGTGGCTTGACTCAAGATGAAGAAGCACTGAGGGTCTGCCTTGTACACTTCAATTTCTCCTGCCTTTGCAGGCATGAGTACCAGGGGAGGTCTCATGTAAATTGGAGACAGAGAAATGATTATCTGTTTATCTTGCTTTCCTTTCAGAGCGGTACAATGAAATCAGTAGAACTCTCCTCCCCCCCGCCTCCTCTCTTCCTAGCAAATAAACCTTGTTTTAGAAAAATTAGAATGCATTGTAGATAAAGGAAGGTGACCCTAGGTCTTGGATCCGTTTCCTTCATTAGCAGCAAATCGGCATGTAGTGATTGCTGCTTCTAGTATCAATGCTGGAGCATTTAACTAGTCAGAAGAGTTTACAGATGCCAGAAGAGAAAGCCAGCGATGCATATAATATATTGCTGGAATCATAAATAGCTGAGACAAGGGCTGGTTATTGCTTAGTCCAATATTGTTGTTTAATAGCAACTCTAAATACACTCTGCTGGGTTAAATATTGTACTATTAACTCCAGAGATAATGATCTTCCTAGATTGAATGAGGGACAATCATATTATGGTGTGATGCATTTCTTTGAGCTCCCCATATGTGAACAGGGTAATTGAGGGGACTAGCAATTCTGTAAGCCACCCTGAGGGTCAAATTCTTTTATTGTACAGGCTCCCCATTCCTAGAGAGGGTAGAAGGACTTACTCAATGAATACAAAAGCATTAGATGACTCTGCTTTGTGTATTTGTAATGCACCCATCAAGCCAGCGTCCCAGCCTGTGGATATTATCAATCTCTGACTAATTATGAGATATCCATTCCACAGTAGTAGCTTCAAAGGTAACAATTTATCCAGGCCTTTCCCTCATCCTTTCTTATAGGTAACTGAAGGAAGAAATGAGTTGTCTTCTTGTTGATCTCTTTCTCTCTCTCCTGTCTGAGTTAGAAGAAAAATGAAAAAGGACTCAGCAGGGAAAGGAGCCTTGTTTCTAAAAGAGCAGTAATGTCCCTAGAAAATGTCCTACCCTTAAACCCAGCTGAATAGTTCAATGAGAGCATAGATCACATAGACAGTTAGAGTGGAAGTTTTTATGATATTTTAGGAATACATTTTTTAGCTGGCCAAACAAGAGAGAAATCTGGAGGATGAAAGAAATGCCCACAGTTTACCTTTGCTTGCAACAGCCTATTCGCTTTACTTATATTGTGCATTTGATACTAGAGTGTCCTTCCTTTTCTGTTTCTCATGTTCTCAGTTCCTGTTTTGATCAGTGCTGTATTTAATTGTGTCATTTAAAGGATTCAAAGTTATTGAGGAGAGGAAAATACATATATTTATATATCATAGAGTGGTTTGGGTTGGAAGGAACCTTAAAGATCATCTAGTTCCAACCCTCCTGTGATGGGCAGGGACACCTTCCACTAGACCAGGTTGCTCAAAGCCCCATCCAACCTGGCCTTGAACACTGCCGGGGATGGGGCATCCACAGCTTCTCTGGGCAACCTGTTCCAGTGCCTCACCACCCTCAGAGGGAAGAATTTCTTCCTTATATCTAATCTAAATCTACCCTCTTTCAATTTAAAGCCATTGCCCCTTGTCCTGTCACCACATGCCCTTGTCAAAAATCCCTCTCCAGCTTTCTTGTAGGCCCCCTTTAGGGACTGGAAGGCTGCTCGAAGGTCTCCCCAGAGCCTTCTCTTCTCCAGGCTGAACAAGCCCAACTCTCTCAGCCTGTCTTCCTAGGAGAGGTGCTCCAGCCCTCTGATCACAAGTGGTGTTCCCCAGGGCTCAGTATTGGGGCCAGTCCTGTTTAATATCTCTATCGATGATCTGGATGAGGGGATTGAGTGCACCCTCAGTAAGTTTGCAGATGACACCAAGTTGGGAGGGAGCGTTGATCTGCTGGAGGGCAGGCAGGCGCTACAGCGGGATCTGGACAGGCTGGATCGATGGGCCGAGGCCAATGGTATGAGGTTCAACAAGGCTGAGTGCTGGGTCCTGCACTTGGGTCACAACAACCCCAGGCAACTCTACAGGCTTGGGGAGGAGTGGCTGGAAAGTGCCCGGCGGAAAAGGACCTGGGGGTGTTGGTCGACGGCCAGCTGAATATGAGCCAGCAGTGTGCCCAGGTGGCCAAGAAGGCCAACGGCATCCTGGCCTGTATCAGAAATAGTGTGGCCAGCAGGAGTAGGGAAGTGATCGTCCCCCTGTACTCGGCCCTGGTGAGGCTGCACCTTGAGTACTGTGTTCAGTTTTGGGCCCCTCACTACAAGAAAGACATTGAGGTGCTGGAGTGTGTCCAGAGAAGGGCAACAAAGCTGGTTGAAGGGTCTAGAGCACAAGTGCTGTGAGGAGCGGCTGAGGGAACTGGGGATGTTTAGCCTGGAGAAAAGGAGGCTGAGGGGAGACCTTATTGCTCTCTACAACTACCTGAAAGGAGGTTGTAGAGAGATGGGGGTCGGTCTCTTCTCCCTACTAACAGATGACGGAACAAGAGGAAATGGCCTCAAGTTGCGCCAGGGGAGGTTTAGATTGGATATTTGCAAAAATTTCTTCACCAAAAGTGTTGTCGGGCACGGGAACAGGCTGCCCAGGGAGGTGGTGGAGTCACCATCCCTGCAGGTATTCAAAAGGCGTTTAGATGTGGCGCTAAGGGATATGATTTAGTGGTGGACTTGGCAGTGATAGGTTAACGGTTGGACTCGATGATCTTGGAGGTCTCTTTCAACCAGAACGATTCTATAATCATCTCTGTGGCCTTCATCTGGACTCACTCCAACAGGTCCATTTCCTTCTTGTGTTGGGGACCCCAGAGCTGGACTCCAGGTGGGGTCTCATGAGAGCACAGGGGGAGAAGCATCTCCCTCGACCTGCTGCTCACACTTCTTTTGATGCAGCCCAGGATACGGTTGGCTTTCTGGGCTGCGAGTACACATTGCTGGGTCATGTTGAGCTTCTCATCAACCAACATCCCCAAGTCCTTCTCCTCAGGACTGCTCTCAGTCCATTCTCTGCCCAGCCTGTGTTTGTGCTTGGGATTGCCCCAACCCATGTGCAGGACCTTGCACTTGGCCTTGTTGAATTTCATGAAGTTCGCACGGGCCCACCTCTCAAGTCTGTCCAGGTCCTTCTGGATGGCATCCCATCCCTCCAGTGTATCAGCCACACCACACAGCTTGGTGTCATGGGCAAACTTGTTGAGGGTGCACTCCATCCCACTGTCCATGTTGCTAACAAAGATGTTAAACAGTGCCAGTCCCAATACTGACCCCTGAGGAATGCCACTCATCACTGGTCTCCACTTGGACATTGAGCCGTGGACTGCAACTCTCTGAGTGCGACCATCCAGCCAATTCCTTATCCACCGAGTGGTCCATCCGTCAAATCCATGTCTCTCCAATTTAGAGACAAGGATGTCATGTGGGATAGTGTCAAATATTTTACACAAATCGAGGTAGATGACGTCAGTTGCTCTTCTCTTATCCACCAATGCTGTAATCCCATTGTAGAAGGCCACCAAATTTGTCAGGCATGATTTGCTCTTAGTGAAGCCATGTTGGCTGTCACCAATCACCTCCTTATTTTCCATGTACCTTAACATAGTTTTCAGGAGGATCTGCTCCATGGTCTTGCCAGGCACAGAGGTGAGACTGACTGGCCTGTAGCTCCCCGGGTCTTCCTTTTTTCCCTTTTTAAAAATGGGGGTTATGTTTCCCCTTTTCCAGTCAGTGGGAACTTCACCGGACTGCCATGACTTCTCAAATACGATGGGTAGTGGCTTAGCAACTTCATCTGCCAGTTCCCTCAGGACCCACGGATGCATCTCATCAGGTCCCATGGACTTGTGCACCTTCAGGTTCCTTAGATGGGCTTGAACCTGGTCTTCTCCTACAGTGGGCAGCTCTTCATTTTCCCAGTCCCTGCCCTTGCCTTCTGTGGCTTGGGTGGTGTGGCTGGAGCACTTGCTGGTGAAGACTGAGGCAAAAAAGTTGTTGAGTACCTCAGCCTTTTCCATATCCCGGGTAGCCAGGTCTCCCATTTCCTTCCGGAGAGGGCCCACATTTTCCCTAGTCTTCCTTTTATCACCGACATACCTACAGAAGCTTTTCTTGTTGCCCCTGACATCCCTGGCCAGATTTACTTCTATCAGGGCTTTAGCTTTCCTAACCTGATCCCTGGCTGCTTGGACAATTTCACTGTTATTCCTCCCAGACTACCTGTCCTTGCTTCCACCCTCTGTAGGCTTCCTTCTTGTGTCTGAGTTTGTCCGGGAGCTCCTTGTTCATCCGTGCAGGACTCCTGGCGTTTTTGCTTGACTTCCTCTTTGTTGGGATGCATTGCTCCTGAGCTTGGAGGAGGTGATCCTTGAATATTAACCAGCTTTCCTGGGCCCCTCTTCCCTCTAGGGCTTTATCCCATGGTACTCTGCCAAGCAGCTCCCTGAAGAGGCCAAAGTCTGCTCTCCTGAAGTCCAGGGTAGTGAGCTTGCTGTGTGCCCTCCTTGCTGCCCTAAGGATCTTGAACTCCACCATTTCATGGTCACTGCAGCCAAGGCTGTCCTTGAGATTCACGTTCCCCGCCAGACCCTCCATGTTGGTGAGAACAAGGTCCAGCATAGCACCTCTCCTCATTGGTTCCTCTATCACTTGGAGAAGGAAGTTATCATCAGTGCATTCCAGGAACCTCATGGATTTCTTATGCCCTGCTGTGTTGTCCCTCCAACAGATATCGGGGTGCTTGAAGTCCCCCATGAGGACCAGGGCTTGTGAACGCGAGGCTGCTTCTGTCTGTCCATAGAGGGCCTTATCTGTTCAGTCTTCCTGGTCAAGTGGCCTGTAACAGACCCCCACTATAATGCCACCTGTCCCTGCCCTCCCTTTAATCCTGACCCATAAGCTCTTGCTCTGCTCCTCATCCATCCCCAGGCGGAGCTCTATGCACTCCAGCTGGTCATTGACATAGAGGGCGACACCCCCTCATCTCCCCTGCCTGTCCTTCCTGAAGAGCCTGTATCCTTCCATTCCAACAATCCAGTAACAGGAGCCATCCCAGCATGTCTCCATGATGCCAATAAGATCGTAGCCCTGCAGGCGTGTGCACGTCTCTAACTCCTCTTGTTCATTCCCCATGCTACGTATGCATGTATATATATGCATGTATACACACGCGTGTGTGTGTATATACACATATAAAGTTCTCAGTAACAAAGGCAAATTTTATGTAGACTTTTCTGTTCCCTTCTGAGATTTAACCCTTTACGCTCATTTGCTTTAAATTCAGGACCTTTCGAGAGCAGCCTGATGTTGACTAAACCCACACAGGCTACCAAAGGCTGGCATCAGTTGTCAAGAGGGATGTGCACCTCAGTTCTGTTCTCATTGTTCCTATAATATCATGTTTTCCATTTAGTAATTCTTAGATTTGTCTAGATTCCCAGATTGAAGAATGTCTATTGGTTTGGGCTTTTGGTTTATTCTATTGAAATCTAATATAGAATAATAGAACATTAAGTAATAATAGAAATAAAACACAAACAAAAACTTACACTCTTGCTTGATTACAATGTTTTTGAGAAAAAATGAAACTAGTCCGATTTTTCGAAGTTATATTAATTTGCACTAATTCAAGACCTACTCATCTTTGTGTCGTCTTTTGCTTTTGAGGTTTTTTTTCTTTAGAAGATCTATCCTTTTCCCCCAAAAGCAGAAAGGGACTGAAATTCCACAAGGCAGTATATTCCATAGCAGAGACCAGGGAGATATACTCTAAACCACTTGCGTGTCTTATTTTTTTAAAAAAAGACTTATTCTTTATTGAATAACTATAATGTAGCGTAATATACAAGATCATAACATGAGGAGGCATCAACCATCCTCATAACACATAAAATAGAAATTATGGGAAGTTATTGAAATTGCCATAGAGCAGATACTCCTTTTTATGAATGGCATAGCCATTTACACTGAAAGAAATATCTTCCTACCTGAACTGACATCATGAGGTAAACACACCAGACTGTTTTGTTAAAACTCTTACCAGAAATAAAGCAGCACATTGTTTTGGAAATGTCTTAGTTGTGGGATTCATGAGTTTTAATGCTTGAAGCAACCTCAGCCTGCCTGTATCTATCTATAAAGTAAGGATTTATCTCTGGGCTTTGAGGGGGAAGGAGGTAAAAAACTGAGAGCAGTGTGGGGGTATAAGATAAAAGTTCTCAGTAACTGGCTTAAAATAAACGTGTACCGAAAAGAGGAGGGTACAACCATGTATCAGTTGTTCACCTGCCATGAAATGATGCAGTGTCACCGAAAGCAGAGTACCAATAGCAGCACCAAGTGACAGGTTTACCTTCAGACCAGTTGCAGGATGCAGCTGCAACATATGATATGGAAAAACAATGAAACATTCTCAAGTCATTCATACAAGAATAAAGAAAGAGCAAATGGAACCAGAGCCACGTCTATTTGTTGGTGGAGTAGTCAGCTGTCTAGTAAAGCCAAGACCTCCAGTAAGAGCAATTATAGATATGTCTGTTGACATGGAGTAGATAAGATGTTCTATTGTATTTAAAACTAAGAGGAAAAAAGATATTCCAAGCAACTGTAGTTTCATTGGTCTGATCCCAACTGTGTATAGAGGTTTAGGACATATTTGGAGGAAAAGAACAAATAAAGACCCGGTTTTAAATAGAAATCAGGGCAACACACAGCCTAAGTTTGCTAAAAATTGGTCATGCTAAGCAAATGTGGTATTTTTTTTTTTTTAGCAAAATAAACATTCCTCTGTACAGGAAAAAGCAGATGCTCTAATCTTCCTTCTTCAGTAAAGCATTTGATGTAAGATTACATGAAGAGTTGCGAGTTAAAAAGATGAAGATAGGGTTGAAAAATGAGGGAAGAATTGGATAAAAGAGAATATTAAATGGGGAAGGGTTGCACTGGAAGTAGGCTCCTGGCCAAGTTACCTAAGGAGTGTTCTTAGGCTTAGTTTTGTGTAATATTTTCATTAGGGACTTTGGTGCTGTAGGAATTTGCTGATGAAATTTGCTGATGGTACAAAATTTGGAGGCAGCGGTACAGAGGAGCATTGGGATATTGTTCAAATGAACTCAATGACCTTCAAGGGGAAGCAATAGAAATGGAATGAAATTCAGGCTAACAAAGGGCAAGTTCATACACTTTGGGGCTAATCATAAGATTTTTCTCATTTAGGCTGGGAACTCTGCAGTGGAAATGACAGAGGAGGAAAAGGACATGGATTAGTTGAGCATAGGATGACTGTGAGCCCTCATCTTGCAGTACTTTGGAAAAGACAAATGGGACCCTTCAGCCTATCAAGATAAGTAATATCCAATGGAGACAGAAAAATCTGAATTCCATGGCACAAGGCAGTGATACATAGCAAATCATTGCAGAGTACAAAGCGATGGTGAGACTTTATCTGGAACACCATGCTGAGCCCTGGTGGCTCCTAGAGGAGAAAGCACAAGGTCTGGAACAGCTGCAGGTAAGGCCTGCCAGGAGGATAAGTTAGGGAAAACTGACACAGGCTGGTTTGGCAGCCTTGGTGGAGTCTGAGGAAGGCCTGTGTATGTGGGAGGAGGTCAGGAAAACTTGTTCAGGATGGACTTGCTCTGTGTGAAGGGCACATGGACCAGAATTGTTGAAGTTAGCGGCTTTTTCTGTCCATCTGAGTAGGTATACGCTGCCGCGCACCTGCATAGCAGGTCCAATGGACAGCAGCAGTGGGAGATGCACACTCTACCAGGGTGAAACTGAAGTGTGCTCTCTGCTTTCCTCTGATCTGAGTAATTGTCCCATCTAGACGAGTAGGGTACTGCAAACACAGTGTACACCAGGAGATAGTGTTGGTGCCAACTGCTGCACTGAGTGAGTGGTGGTAGGCTTGGATCTGCTCCCATAATATGCCCTTCCAGCTGCTTGTTTTTTTTTTTTCCTAGTGGCTTATGCTATTAATTTTCATCCCTGGGGCTAATCATGGTTCTACTCTAAACTTCTCCTGCCTCCAACATGATAAGGATCAGGGTGCATGCTGGACGCAACATCATATTTCGGGTCAACTGCCAAACTGTGTCTGGACTCAGACACTGCAGGTGAACATTTACACACCTGGAGAAAGCTTGATTTTGTGTTTAACTACGCTTTCAAACATTGTGAGTCAGCTCTGTCTTGAGCTATCTGGCACCTCCTAAGGTGTCATGCCTCTACGGCAAAGGTTTCAAATAGGGACAACATAATCTCAGTCTAAGTCACCTCTACTGCTAAAAATTAATTAAACATTATCAAATTAGTCACAGTTTGATGACTATCAGCCTCTTGGTATAATTAAGATACAAGAATTATACAAAAGTTTCCACCTACTGGGTAAGCAAAATCTACTACCACTTGATTATTTTCTGGATTAATCTTTTAGGCTTAATAATAGTAGGATAAAATGCAGGGAAGAGAAGTGCAAAGCATGGCACATATGAGAAATTCAGTTGCACAAACACAAAACAGGGACTATCTGGCTCAGCAGCAGTACTTCTAGAGAGAATATAATACGGGGTTATAGAACAGGACTCAGCAATGCAAGCTCTGGGAAAGTGGGATGATTTCACTGCTTCCCGATGCAACGGGGTTCACAAAGCCTGACAGAGAATCTGATCATGAAGGATTTTGTATTTTTTTTTCTCCTCAAAAACTGTGTGTATCCTTTGTGGTGTTCATGAGGTAGGCAGCTTGGTGGTCTAGTGCATGGAACAAACACGCAGAGAGAGATCAAGTGTAAAACTCTATTTCCAAAGCTGAGGAGTATCTCATTGATTATCAAGTACTGTGCGCTAGCTAAATTAGGATGAAATACAGCTGCAAATAGTTCAGGAAGGATAATTGTCTGATGAAATCAACAGAAGTTCCCACCTTAGGTAACTCTGTTTCTAATAACTTGGTCTTTCAGACTGCTGTAAATCTTCGGGATGATGCTGCATCCTTGGTGAAAGTCAAGGAAATGAAAACACCGTGCACAAGCAGTGTATCCCTTACTAGTTCACTGAATCAAGTCTCAGAGCTATTACAAAAGACTCCATAACTTAAAGAAAATGCCACTGTTATGATTACTTGCTTTATTCTTGGAGGACTTGTCTTCCCTAGAAATCTGTTACAAATTCATCACATCTAACTACACAGGGAAAAAGACATAAACAAAGCATTTTTTCCACCAGGTGAAATTCCTTTTTAACTTGGGAGAGACAAGCTAACAGGTATGACAGCTAACTGTGGATAAGGAAACTCTGTTTATGGCCTGTTCCTTGTGGCAGAGTTTTTTTCTAATAGGCCTAGAAGATCCCTTATGATTAACTTGAGGCAGATGACTGACTCCCACAAACTGCTTCCACCACATCCGTTTGCTTTTCTAGGTGAAGGTGTAAAGGATTTTTTTTTTCCTGACCTTTTCTTTTTCTCCTGTGTGGATCTATATTTGATATCTACAGCACTTAATTCACTTGGGAAATTTGTACAGTAACTCAAATCACATCCTGAGCTTACAAATGGCTAGTGTTGCTCTGGCAGAGCCAGATACGCAGTGCCTGCTCCTCTATTTATTGTAGCACTCTGTGGCACAAAAAGCCAGAGAGAGGGGGTTTGACCGCATACAGATTAGGTTTTCTTCCATTTTTCTGCAAACAAACGAGGGGAAAGTGTGTGTCAGTGTTTGCACAAATGTTTAGAGATGGTTGATTCAGATTCATCCCAAGCGCGTCAGGGCATATGGAGCAGGGCAGGAGGGCGATGGCGATGCCTTGCGGAGTGACTCCCAAACAGCACAGCTGGGCTTCTAGACCAGCCGGCAAGTGCTGACAAATCCTGAAGGCGACCTAGTGATTTTTGTTCGGGAAAGGGGCTGGTGAATGATGGATTTGAAACTGGACCTCCCATCTGTTCCTGATTCATCTTCCACTGAAGCTAAAGAATGAGAATGAGCAACCAGGCAAAAGCTTCATCCAGCCATCTGGGGATCGTGCCACCAAGCCAGACAGCAGTAATTTAAATTTTCTCTCTCGTAAGACCAGTATATACTGGCAGAAATTTATTGTTTCTTCATTACTAAGGATTTACTGGATGCTTCGTTGTTCTTGGGGGGGAAGGCAATATTTCCTGCTTTGTAAATGTGACCTTTCCTTTCTGGGTATTTTTTAGCCAGCTATATTTTGCTTGTATGAGATAAATGTGTGGAGCATTACAGAGAGGACAAAGTCTCAGTGGAGGATTAATAAGGATTGTCCTGCATGGTGAGGAATACTTAGCTGTGTTATTATCTAAATCTTCATATAGAATACTTTTGCAGGGCTGTGATATAGTACCAAATGGCTATAGAAAATCACCAGATTGTATTGCGGGGAGGGAGGGTTGGAAAGCAATGAATTTTAGGAAAAAAGTAGACCAGATCCTTAATGATTAAATTAGTGATGCTTGCTTAGAGATAATGACACTTATATCCACAGAAGTTCTGGCCACAGCAAGTGCAGCCAGGGACCTGGGGCTGCGGGAACACAGACCCCAAGATGACATGGAGCATGTACAGAAGACCAGTCTGTTTTCAAGTGATGTGAGCACTTCTTGTTTTGCAAAAGGGCAAATCTGCTCTAGATTAGCTCTAATTAGCCTCCTGTCTCTATGGTTGCAACTGAATGATGTGGGGTTTTTTATGCTGTAAATCTCTTTTTAGTCTGTAAAAAGTCTGTCATTTATTTTCAAAGCAGCTGTGCTTTTCTGATAGATAGAGAGACATCTGTTCTGGTTATTGTATCAGTCCAACACATTCATGACGGCTTTTCCCACCACCTCCCTATGCCGTGCTATCACCTCCTTTCCTCCTGAGAGGAAGCAGGAGGGAAGCTGTCTTTGATCTTTGGAACCTATTAGGGTTAAGGATGCTACATGCATGCTGGCTATCTGAATTAGGTGAAAATACAAAACACCATTGTATGAAACACTTTAAAATAATAACTTTATTCCCTGGAAACAAACAGGCTATCTATGACATTCAAAGAAGCAAGCTAGGAAAAAAATTCCAAATGAAGCTTATGTAAAGTGAACAAGTTACTTATTGGAAAATTGCTCTCACAGAGTACCTGATAGTGGTTCCCAATCAAATTGGAAGGATGTGTTACATTGGGTGCACAGGGAGCTGCCCTAGGACTGGTACTAATCATTATTTTATTAATAATTTATTAATAAATTAAAATTAATAATTATTTCATTAGCATCTTCTGTGATATAGGCAGTATAGCTTACTGATGGTATGAAACCTGGAAAGTCTGCAGATGCCACAGACACTGAGAAGAATTCAAAATGAACTTCATAAATCAGAGGAACTGTGTGCAAGAAAAAAGCCTGTGATTCAGTAAGAGCAAATGCGAAGCATCACATAGAAGTCGAGGATTACCTGGCTCAGTGGGCTTTCTGCAGGAGTGGATCTAAGGCTTCTAAGAGGCTACAAAACAGTGAGCACCGGGAATATCACGCCAGTGCAGAACCCCCAGAGAGCTTTTAGCTAAGTGTAGAAGAAGAAGTGGTGTGGGTAACATGCACTAAAAAAACTCAGCTGCAATGCTTCCTTTGCTTATGGGCTCCACGCTTTGAGAAAAAATGAGGGAAAACTGAAAACAGTTTTACGTGTAGTCATAGAAATGATCCCAGCATCTAAAAAGAGCCAGACATATGGATTATGGGAATTTCACTAGAGTTTGTAAAGAATAGGTTAGAAAAAAAGTCAAAATAGATGTAAATGTAGTAATTTTCCAATACAATTGAGGAACAGACCAACTGATGTCTCAAAGTCATGTCCAGCCATACTGCCTCTAGGTCAATGACTTTCTTTTTTTTTTCCTAGTGCAACTTGAATTTTCCCCACCTTAAAAGAAAATCAGGATTAATTTTTTTGTACTTGAATTTAGAGTAAAAAAAATTAGGGGTTTCTCTGAATGAAAATTAGCTAACAATCCTAAAAACTACTTTGATCCAAAACCTGGAAGAAAACTATACGGCATTTTAGAAAGTATCTGTACCATTACATAGGATGAGAGTGCCTGATACCCAAACTTCAGGAATTAAAATGTCAAACCACATCCAGTTTGCATCATGTTATTTGTAGCACAGTAATACCAAGCAAATGAAGAAAAATCATGGCACTAAAGCAGAATGTACTATCCAACCAGGTCTGAATGAAACCTCTTGGCCATAGCATAAGGGAAGTCCCGTGTGAAGGAGGATAAACCATGATCCTTAGACCAGCAAGCTCAGCAGTGCACAAAATGGTGTGAAGTGGCCTGTCCCTCTGCTCTCCTCGCTGGAGATGTCCATTCAGATATTGCATTTTGAGCAACGTGTGCAGGTGAAGCTGCTGTGGTGCAGACTCTCAGTCACATCCCAAAGCTGCTTCAAATAGTCAGCACAGTCTTACCTATTGGGGCTTTCTAATGTCTTACCATGCTCTTGGAGAAAAGATGGTAAGAGAAATTAATTTCCAACCTATTGCTTGAACCTCCACTTTTTATTAAATAACCTTTTTGCTGTCTATAGCTACTCTTCCTGCCTTTGTCTACTGAGGCTCGGTATGGTTGTGATGCTGAGGCAATTTTGTGCCAGCCAACGTGGGAATCGCTTCACTCCTTTCTTTACCAACCCAGCAGCATCTGTTTTTCAGACATGACGCCAAAAGAGAAATGTACTCCTCTACTTAGGTATCCTGCAGCACCAAGATCAATTATACAAAATCCATGCTCTTGGGCTTTAAAGGCTATAGATAGCGGGGATTTTGGAAATTAGATTGAAGTAGTTAAGTGTTGCAAATTTCCCCTCTTGAGTGACTGTGGCTTGATACGGCTGCTTAAAGGATTCTTTGGCAAATGAATTGCATTTCCTAGTGGGATTTGTTCTGTGAATAAATAAATTTCTATAATCAACTACTGATGCTTCTGCAGTCTTCATAGCCTGCCTTTCAACTAAATGCACATGTGTATACAAATTTCTGTCCATTTAAAATCACGTAAGGCATCAAACTGGAATGAAAACTAGCAAAAAAAAAAAAAATCCATCAATTTTTTACTTTGCTTTGTAAATTTGTGAATTTTGTTAGTGCTTTGGCCTATTTAATGCTGACTAGATGTCAATCAAATGCAGAGCTGACTTGCCAGTGGGAGTGCTCTGGAAATGAGAGGTAGCATCTTGGAACATCTTGCTGTTAAAGAGTGATATCCCCTCAGCTTTCCAAAGATGTCTCATTTCCTTTTAAAGTGATTCTGTCAAAAATCCAAACAGCTCTCTTGTTTCAAACAGAAGCAGAATTAGAGAATGCAAGCCTGGAGGGAAGGGAGCTTGAGGGAAGAAACTCCCCAGGCTAGACAATGAAAGATCTTTAGGCATTGTATTTATGTTTAAGTTGATAGTCGAGCTTCCAGAATACTGACAGAACTGGCTGCAGTTTTGGCATGTTTTCAGGGTTTTTTTGGTTTTGCTTTCTCTGACCTTTGGAAGGCCTTGAGGCTTTATGTGCACCCTAATAAAAAGGAACTGAAAATCTGGTTGCTTATTTGATCCTGAAATGGAAAGAAAACTCTTCTGAAAAATATTGTTTTCATAGTAGCAGCTGGTATCAGGCACAGGGCTGGGGAACCTCCACGGTTACAGTTTTGAGTCTTAATAGCTTCCGACGTAAATAGGACTGACTGAGAAATACTGCCACAGTTTGCGTGTTGTACACAGTTGATTATGCACAACATTGTGATTGCATCACTGTTCTTCCTTAAATAACCTCCTTACTGCTCTTTGAGTCTGAGCCTAGTGATGCCAGCGCTTCTGTCAACTTGGGGAGTTCAGTGCTTGCCAATGTGAGAATTATCTGTGAGCTCGTTAGTGCTAGCTCTTTGAACATCTTGCTCTTGAACTGCCAGCTGTTATAGGATCTAATCTATTTTCTTGACAAAGTTGGAGTAAATAAATAAATACCCTCACCCCCAGCAAATACGTACTCACACTTGACATCTACCTTCTTCCATAGAAATTTTTGTTCTTTCTCTCGGTTGCTTTTCTTGTTATCCGTCCTCTTCCCAATCCCTCCAAAAAATTAACTTAGCCTAGAAATGGAGCTTTATAGAAACATTTTTCTAGATGTGTCTCCACTGTGGAGAAGTGAATGTTATTTTCTTCTTCTCCTTTCAGAAAATGAAGCATCCATTTTCAGTTGTACCACTGTGCCATGGCCACATGCACCAAGTGGTGCTGAAACTTCCAAGCTTAAAATAAAATAAAGTAAAGGACTGCTCTGCCAGCTCAGACTCCAAGAACAAGGTTAGGATTCAGTCCTGGCAAAAGGCTGTTGCCGTTTCTGATGGGAGTAAGATCAAGATGGAAAATAAAGTGTTTTCATTGCATTGGAAAGGGATATAATTGTACAAAGATGGGAACTCTATTCTCCTCTGTCTTATCTCTGCTGACTTTGAGGTGGTAGGCTGTTTTTGTCTTGCTTTGCCTCTAAGTGTTTTGGTAGCAAAGATCTCATTCTAAGCCCCTACATGTAACCACAGTACTTTTGTTTCCCCAAATGCTCTATTACATTAGTAGAAGATAACTACTCCTTTTTCATTAATTCACTTAATACTCCACTTGATTAAACACAAAGTGCCTGGAGCTTACACACACACATATGCATATATATAATCAGCCCAAGAAACCTGATCTTCACACAACATTTTCTGTTTGTTTGACTTTCATTGACTGAGGCTGAGACATTTTAAAAGGCAGGGAATTGTCAGTTATCATAGAATCATAGAATGGTTTGGGTTGGAAGGGACCTTAAAGATCACCTAGTCCCACCCCCCCTGCCATGGGCAGGGACACCTTCCACTAGACCAGGTTGCTCAAAGCCCCATCCAGCCTGGCCTTGAACACCGCCAGGGATGGGGCATCCACAGCTTCTCTGGGCAACCTGTGCCAGTGCCTCACCACCCTCATACTGACCTCTGTCACAGCAATTTAGGAGCCAGGTAGCAGAGCTCAGGATCCCAACTGTGGTGATATCAAAGCTGTGTTACCGATTCCTAGGGTAACCTTTTAATGTGGAAAAGGTAGGAGAACAGCCTCTGCACAGAGGTTGCAGCTAAAACAGAAGAGTTTGAGCAAGCAAAGGAATATATCTCAGTTCACTGTCTGAACCCCCTGACAAGGGGAGTTACTCCCTTCCCTTTGCATCCCTTCTATTAATACAATCCCTTAATATCTCTTCTCTGCCACTTTCCACAGAAAAGATCGAAGATTTTGCCTACGTTTATTCTAGTTCTTGCTTACATCTTTATACTGTTATCATTTTTAATGGAGCCAGCTCCCATAATATTATCACAAGCCTGTGCAATTTGGAGTTTGTCTTAAATCCTCAGCTGAAGTCCAAGGTTGTGGGAGCAATTTTAGTTGTACAAAATTGGTCTAATTCGGCTCACACTTTAGACCTTGTGCAAAGTGTGCTGTGCAAAGACTATATCGCTTTCCAAAGCTCCAATGTCCTGGAAATGATCAGGCTTCACATAATTCCTTTGAAAGATGGGAATAAGGTATCTTGGTGAAGATAAATTCAAAAGTAGATGGCTGTTTTCATACGGAAGATGAACTGAGGGGACTGATTCCTACGGAGTGTGATGGAAGCTTCCTCTGTCCTGTATCTGCTTATAAGGATCTTTCACCAAGTCTGGGAAGCAGATCAATGGTACTGCCTAGTAAGTAGAAGTGGTCTGAAAGCTGAGTTTCAAATACCTGAGACAACCTATGACCTGTTGTATACCCTGATGAGTCACCAGCCCACCTTTCCTTTCTGTAACGAGAAGGTTTGGGGTGAATCTATCTTTCTCCAGCTAATGTTGCCTGCAAATGAATTCCTGGTCTTCACATAGCAAGCAAGGTGTGATTAGGAGGTTGAGTTGGCATTGGCACATCCAGCTGGCATGCCTGTTTAGATCCAATGTGCTTTGGCAGCAGCACCCCAGCTACAGGTGCCAAAGAGGTGGTGAAAGAAGCCTTGAGACTCAGAATGCCAGTGGTGGAGGAGGAGCAGCAGGTGCCAGGAAAAAGAAAAAAAGGAAGAAACAATAGCATCAATGACTTTTTGATGGCAGTACTTTGTGTTCAGCAATTAATGTAGCAAGTACTGCCCAATTGGCATGGACAGGAAGAAAGGCATAAATAACCCCCTTGACAAATTAAACTCAATTTTCCCCAAGAATCTGCACCCATTTACAGCCCCAGAAATTGCTCCCATGTGCAAATAGCTTCCTTCTTTTTTTTTTTTTTTTTAATAGGGCAGATTCGATGAGCATCTCTGCTCTTGAAGGATAGTTATTAGGGCTGGCTTCCCCATCCCAGTGAACCTGTAATTTCACAAATAACACCTATTGCAGCTTCATCTTAGAAAAAAAGAGAGAAAGAAAAAGGAGCTGGAAAAGAGCAGGGAAGTAATTTCTATCAAACAAAGATTCTGGGCCAAATTGTCAGCTACTGAAGAACAACGTAGCAGCCAAGGGATGGCACCGGTCCTGGCTGTTTCTGTCTCTTTTTCCTTCACTCAGGCAATAGGTGCTATGATTTGTCCAAGCTGTAGACAATGACTCTAAAGTGGTACTCAAGTGTTGGTCAGGAGCACTTGGATTTGTCAGAAGAGAAGATTCTTCATCCTTGGCTTATTTTGTGTTATCTACCTATTTCTTCAGATGGGAAATCGAACTAGGTTGGATTTACTGAAGCGTGTGTTAATGCTAAGCTCTGTCTGGATGATCATGAGGTGGAAAAAATGAATGTCTAGCAAATGAATTCCTCCCAGCTTCATCCAACTGGAAGGGGGAACTGCTCAAACAGACCTTGGAGTGGAAGATTTTTTGTTCTTTTACCATATCTACTCCTCGTCAAAACTCTGTCGGAGGACCAACAGAATACAGCTGCCACAGACACAGGAGGAGCATCTCTGAAACTAATCTTGTCTGTCCAAGCAAGGTGAGTGATAGGAGTTTGGGTACTCTCTGCAGTGATGCCTTTGCTTTTCACATCTGTGTTCGCAGTAGTTTTTGATGAAAATAACATTATGCCCCTCAGGTAGTGACATTATATCCTCAGGTAGTGGAATTAGCTAATGCACAAGTTTGGGTTTTATTCTTTCCTTTTTTCCCTTTTTTCCCCTGCTATTTGGACTCTACTAACCCCCCAAATCTGTGTGGCTTCTATTCTGAAGCTGCCTTGAGCCCAGACAATTCAGCTCATACGTGGAGCTGGCTTGTGGTCATGTAAGCCTGTCTTTACTCCCCCTGTGATCTTACATACATTATACACTCCATTTCATGGTTACAATTTGTGCCCGTGTGGTGTTGTCACACTGCCTAGGTGACTAAGGCTTGTTGTATTACGCGTTTGAAATCACCTTAACTGGCTAAGAAGGATCTCAAAACACATATCTAGTTCCCAGCCATAATATATCCTGGCCCGTTCCACTGACATCTCTCTCAGCCTGATGGGCATATCCTAACCTCCAAGGCAAATTTTGCTGAATCCCACTAAGTGTCTATAAAATAAGGTATTGCCATAAGAAGGTATAAAACCAGGACCAGAAGAGACTTTTAGGTCACTCAGTGCTGTCCCCTGGTATCACAGGCAGCCATATCATTTAACTTCTTTCATAAACTTATCAAGGCTTTTCATCCTGAAAGTAGTTTGGCCTTTCTGGGAGATCCAAAAGGGATTTGAAAGGGCAAAGTATATCCAGAGCATTTGATGATAGTGACTGCACAGGCTTTAGAAAGCCACACTCTGTATGCTGTTTGGCTTTGCTCCTATGTCTTGAACGCAGCTGGAAATCTTGCTATTGGAAACAATAAAATTAGGGCTGTACGGGCAAACCCCCCCAACTTTTCAAGAACCTTGTATCATTCCTCTCTCCTCCCAAACATGCAATATTAATAGAGTTTTTTTCCAATGGACGCTTGTATCTTTTGACCTCTATGGAAGGACCTCCAAAATGTGAGTTCTTTCTCCTCCCTTCCCCCATTAGTTAAAACTTCTATTTGACAAAGAACAGTGAGTCCCAGAAAAAAAAAGATGGGTAAAATAGCCTCTGGGATGTGAAGGAGAAACTGAGGTTTTGCTTGGAGTAATTTGCGGGGTTGAGTAATAAAGCGGAACATGGAGAAGTTGACAAAACAAGTGAAATGGTATTTAGCAGTGTTGCCATCACAAATTCTCAGCATGAGCAAGCTGATGCAGTCTGCTATTTACAGGAAATTTAGTGAACAAAATGCTGAAATGATTCCTAATCTGCATTTTTAAAAACATCACCAGACTCTTGCTTGGCCACTAGTTGGAGGCAGTGCCATGACATACTGTTTCCTTCTTCATGATGTTTTCTTTTTCTTTTTGAGTTGTTCCATCCTTGTTTCATACCTTAGCATAGATGCTGATTCCTGATTTTGTGCTGCTCCACCTTTTGGTCTAGTTTTACTTGAAAGAAGGAGAGTGGAACTTTTTACAAAGTGTAGTTTTTATTTTAAGTATCTTGGAAGCCTGTTTTTTGCCTATGATGCTGGGAGGGACAGGGAAGTTGTATGTGGTATATGAGAGTTAAGGAATACATAGGCATCGTTTAACCACCAGCATCCATCTTCCAGGCAGTTGGTCTAGCCATGATTTTGTACGCACACAAAATTTGTGCTGAAGTCAGACATGAACATTAACAGAGATCCCACAGTTTGTTATGTGAATATGAAAGGTTTAGATGGGTTAAAGGGATGCTTTTAGCTATTCCCTCTCCGCTCCTTGCCTACAGGAAGCAGCATATGGATGAAGTCTGCTGCGTCAGTGTTAAGCTGTTAGTGGAGTTATGAATTTTGGTACCTTTTGCCTTTTTAGTTCATAAGATGACTGTAGTGCCTAATTCTTTAATTTTTGTAAAGAATCAGATCCCAGGAGCCTTAAAGCCTGGCATGACAGGCAAAAGGGACTCAGTCCTTTAATTTGCTGCCCTTCAGTTTCCAGACAGAAGTAGGGAAAAATTCAGCTCGGGTTTACCTGAGGGGAGCCCTTGAACTACTCTCCATGAAAATTTCCTGATTTGCTCAAAAATGCTCAGAAGGAAATATTAGAACAGCCCCAAAATGCAGGTGTTTATATGAATAACTAATTGCATTCTGGTCACGTCCACTCCCTTGGCAGATCTCATGAGATAGATACCCTCTGGCTGGGAAGCTTCACTATTCAGATCTCCCTTTGGCAATGCGTGGCCTTATCAGTGAGAAATGTAACTCTGAAGAAGTTGAGGCTATTCAAGACACTACTGTGATTGAGAATATTTTCAAACATGCTTTTGATATGGTTGCTCATAACTTGAGGGGTTATAAATATGCCCCTTTCCTCCCTCTCTCCTCTTCTACCCACACACTCGGGGCTGTTGCCAAGTCTCAGACTGTATAGCCCCATAAATATATTTAAGGCTTGCTTTCGTTGGATTTGGGGGGGGGGGGGGGGGGGAGGGGTGTTGCATTTTTGTTGTTGTTGTTATTGTTCTTTATTTTTTTTCCAACTGGAAAGACAACAAGCACTGGAACCTCTTCTGATAATTAGATCTTGGGAACCAGCCCATCTGTTTCTGTTTATATGCTACCCAAAAAAATGTCTATTTTAGCAACACTAACTGCCAGCAAGGTCCAGAAGTCCTTTTCGGTAATTATGTACTTTTGGTCTTTAGAAAACACATTTAGTAGCCAGTTGACCCTAGTGGAATACCATTTTATAGAGGAGATCTTTGCTAGCAGTAATTGGCCAGCTGGAAATTTCCCTTGGGCAAGTTTAAAACACATCTTCTTTATCTACAATGGAAAAGAAGTTTGTCCTATTATCCTCCCAGACATAAAGATGTACTTTAGCCTCACACAGAACTTTGAAAACATTCCCATTAGAAAGATCTCTGCTTATATACGGGAGGGCTCAATATGTTTAGTAATTATTACACAGAGTGCATTTGCAGAAAAATGGGAAATTTGTGGCTTGGCAGTTCGTGTATTTCTCAGCCAGATCTGCCATTTGCTGTCATATCTCTAGACTCTTTGCAGCATTTTAGTAAATAATGAAAATACTCGGTCTGACTCTCCGCTCCATTACCAGCCTTTATAGCGGTGGAACTTCATTTAGCATCACAATTATGTACATCTATCGCCTCCTGGAGGAGGGGGTAAAGCACAGAGAGGTTCTGGCTGACAAGTCGAACATTGCTAAAGAAAGTTCTGGATGGGAATAATAGTTTTTAATTTTTAGACAAAATTACTGTGAAGAGGAAGAAAAAAATAATTTCCTCATCAGCTACAAGTGACCTCAAGGATAAATGATAATATCAGAAGTGAAACCAAGTTACTCTAATTTTCAGCATCAGGTTTTAATGAAAAGAGTATTCTTTTCCTGTGGTATTGTCACAATTAATTTCTAGGGGGATAATTGGAATTAAACATGATTGATTTCAGGTAGGAAAGTAAGCAGCAGGGGCAGATGAACTTCTGAGCCACAAAGCTCTTTTTTTTCTTTCTATTGTCATCAAGAATAATAATTAAAAGAAGGCATAGCTCAGCCTCCTTCAAGATATGATATTTCAGCAGAAGTGTCCCTAAAATTAATGTTCTACAAGTTTTCCACCAAGCCTCAGCAGCTATTTAACTTTTGATCTCTCTTTTTTGTACTGGCAACCAAATGCTTGCTTCCTCCATTAACAGTAAGACCATCCTAAGAAAGACTGTCTGCCGCCTGTGGCTGAGAGGCATAGGGAGGCCTGCTAGGACAGGGAGCACTCCTGCTGATCTGCTATTTCACTCACATCACTCATCCGAATGCAGGTCGGGGTCTGCCCTGATGGAGGGGCGGGATGGAGATGCAGGTCTGAATGCTGAGGACCTGCCCCATTTGATTTTCTCACACTGGCTGGCAGATGCACCAAAACCTCCCAGTCATGACACCGTTGGCCCTTCAAACGCCCGTGGGATGAGGGCTGCTCTGGCACTGCCTCAGGAATGAGTTTTCTTCAGCCAACATTGTTCCAGCATTTTCATCCAGACTAACACCCGTAACAAACATAACCCATTTTAGCTTATGAGTCACACATGAACTCATCCTCCTGATAGCACAGGTACTCATTTTCCCTAAGCATCTGAGAAAGAAATGACCTGTCTGTGGCATATGTCCAAAAAACTCCCTGCTGCTATTTTGCGATTGACTCTTTAAGTAACAAACTATTGTTTCTGCTCCTTGGCAGGATGACTGAACACAACACAAATAACGTATTGCTGGTGAGAAATTAGTTTGAAAATATCATTTGAAAGATGCAAGACAAACTTTTTGTTTGGGGTTTTTTTTGGTGCTTTAAGGTGGCTGAAATATTTTCTTGGGGAAATGTAACTGTGTTTTGTTGTGACGCAGCATCTTGCTCTGAAATTTTTTTTCTGATGCATTTTGCATTGCCCGGATCTTGTCCTAACCTGTTATCACCTATATGTTAATAACATGGTCTAGAAGGTTTTCATGTGATATTAAATGTTTCAGCTATTTATCTCTTTTTTATTGTTGCTTTCAAAACAAAACCTTTTGCTTTTCATTTTTCAGAAGAAAACCATTCTTCAGTTATTTTTTCTGCACTTAATGAAAAATGTTGAAATACTGTTATCCTGCTCTGATTCAGGACTGAACTGATTCAGGAATCGCCCACACACAATCAGCCATGGCAAGATGGAAATTAAGTTATTTTAGTAGCACTGTTGCTCTGCTTCTTGCCTAGTGTGCACTCTCTTTCAGTGGTATAATTTTCAAGAAAACATTTTGGAGAAGCTGTGTGGTGCAAGAAGGGTGGATCTGTAGAGGGAAATGGTGCTGAACAGGTATGTAGATCTTGCAGGTATTTCAGGGAGTTTTACTTTGGATCAGCTTTAACGGTGTCCCATGAGCTGAAAGCCTATTAGCAGGTGGAGCGGCTTGATTTCGTGCTAAAGGAGTCTAATTCACATGCTTCAAGGCTATGTGGTGATGCAAATCAAAATGCTGTAAGGGGAGCTGATCAGGAGATTCACTCTGTTTTAACAAGTTACTGCAGATGCAGTCTTAGATATTGCCTTCTAGGGACAGACCACTGCTGTGGACACTTAGTCTTCTGTTTACTGCCTTAAAATGTTCTCCATTTCAAATTTTGACCTTCCAGTTATACAGAGCTTGACAATAAAGGGTGTCCTATCATGCTTTCATGATGATCTTGCATTTCTCA
This sequence comes from Phoenicopterus ruber ruber, assembly GCA_009819775.1. NCBI lineage: Eukaryota > Metazoa > Chordata > Aves > Phoenicopteriformes > Phoenicopteridae > Phoenicopterus > Phoenicopterus ruber. The sequence continues at coordinate 29,110,882 of CM020221.1, read as the reverse complement.
CGCAGAATGAAAAAAATCACCATTTATTGTTATTAATAGCAACTGTTGACTGTGCAATGGTAATTACAATGTGAATTACTATGAAAGAAGGGATATCCATTATTGTAATTGTTTAGAAAACTGTAGCATGATGGAAGCTTTTGTTAAATAAGTCTGAAGGCAAGTATGGAGACTTTTATCTTGCTATTTTTAATCTAAATAAGTGTAATTTCAAGATCTGAGAGACCAAAAATCATACCATTAAATTCCAGAAACATAAATTGTTTTGTCAAGTTATTAGTGGAACTGACAATTTGACAGTTTTTTGTAAATGCTGACATGACGTGTACATACTTAAGTGGTTTTTCTCTGCAGGAAGTAGATTAATTCACTCTTTTTAGCCCCACAAATTGTCATCTTAGGGAGATGGTTTATTAAATTTACCTGAATATGAAATTAAAATGTGATTGATGTCTTCTTATTTCATGTATGTATAATTTTGTGATACTAGTGAGAGCTGTGTATTTTGAACATTATGTGTGATGAGAATTCAGTTGCAATTAAGTTAAATAGACGACGAGGAAGCAGTTGATAACGGTAGGTGTTTCGTGACTAGTTAGCTCTTGTAGTCTCAGAAATAGTAATTAACCTGGGAGGATCTGAGATATTTCTAGCTATTGAAATGGAACTGTCTTTAGGGAGAGTAAAAGAGTGCTTATCCTTGGAGGGCAGTTTCTGAAGACATTGACTTTCTGCCGTTTCTTCAGTGAAGTCTCTTCACATTTACAGTATTGCCTTATGCTTTTATGACCCCAAATGTCTACTAGAAGAAAATTTTGATTGGAGCGTACCAGATCCTTCTAATTTTATGGAGATATTAGCAATACTAGCTTGGTAATGTCCAGAAGCAAGGCCAAAGATAAGGCAGTAAAGTTCGGCTCTGCTGAACTAAAACTGATGCTGCATTCATCTCAGAATGAATCCTTATTTCAGTGCTTAAACGCATGTCCCTTTCATTTCCTTGATGGCTGAGAAGAGATTGTAAGTCACTACTCAGTTGTGCTGAAGACATTTACAAATTGAAGTCTTCTAGATAAATCTTGTAGGAAAAGGATTTAAATTTCAATATAAATGACAGAAATGAAGGAATTAATGATTTGCACAACTTCTTAAAATAGTTAATGCAAAAACTTCCTGTAATGCAATGTTCTGGCTGAAAATTAACATGCAGAAATCCAAGACAATTTAAAATGATAGCTCCCATAGCTACTGTAACTCATCTAGCAATCCAGTTAGGCAGTCCTTGATAAAAGTGCATCTGTCCATGTCTAATTTGGAGTTCTGGAGATGGACATGTTAACTCCTCAGTGGGATAAAGGTAGATAGATAACTTGGGATATTAGTTGCTCACATTCTCCTTAAATAAGCACAATAGTGACTCAGCTAAATTGTACTATAAAGGTAAAATTTCATCATCACCTGGACACACTATTGCACAAAAAGAGACTTCTCACATCAAATGAAGGAACCTCATTGGCTGCAGGGGGTTTGGGAAGGGACCCAGGGATGCAGTGGGGATTTGTATGCTGCACGTGGGTGTATACTGTGAAGATCTTCTTCTAGTTGGTCTTCTGCAAACCGCAAGCATCCTTTCTCTTGGGCAAGCTGATAACACAAGACTGCATAAACACCAGTTAACATTTCCCTGCCTGTGGTCAGAGAAAGCCATCACTCAAAACCTAACTAACTGCAGTAGTACTGGGAAAAAAAAAAAAAAGAATTAACTATTAGATGTGTGTATTTTCAGCAAAAGTGTCTTCTGAACCTTTGGAGACGAAATAAATCTTACTATCCCGATGATAGTCTCTGAAAGTCTCTGAAACTTGGTGGTCTAGATAATTCGAGGAAAATGGAATCTTGTATATTTGACAGCATAATTATTATGCTCTGTCAGATTTATACAGCTCTTTCATAAGAAACACTTAATACTTCATACGGATATTACTTTTCCCATCAAATATCACTTCAGAAAAAGTTAATAATTTAGGAACTTTTATATTAAAAAATAGCTAATTCAACAGATGCATCTGACACCATCATCAGACATTGCATGAAGGGCACTAAAACTTTTCCCTTTTGCCTTGAAGTAAACCTGGTGTTTATGCCAAACTCTCCCAAGCTTGATGATCCTGGATTTCAAGCAGTAGTTTAAAGCTACCCTATAGAGGATAGATGGTTGCTCCTTTCAGTGTCATTCTGTCCTGAGATTCATGGCCAGTTTACTCCACTACACTTCCTTTGCCCTGCTCTATCTCTGATCTCATTAGAAAAAAAAAAATTCTATTTAGCCTTCCCTTCAAGTTTTAATTTTCAGGTTTATCCCAATTTCATTGGCACAGAAAATCACCTGTAAGCTATATCACACTGCCCATACACCTATTACTTGGAGAAGTAATAAAATCAGCCTCTGATATAGTTCTTAAAAAATGGAGAGAAGTGCGGGCTTCACTGTGAACATGACAATGTTTCTTTAACTAGTTCGAAGGGTGAGCATTTTCCTGATTTAGAAGCAACAAATAATTCAGGATACATAGCGTAAAATGGAAGACTTGAGGAAAAAAAAAAAGAATTAAAATCCTTACAGATATAATTGATTTGAATGTTTTTTTCATTCATAAATGCATGCTGGGTAGAACCTTGGATGGGACTCCTTCCTTTTAGAGACAAATATAAATTAAGATGCATATGTTTTACTATGCATACATACACACACATATGCATTTACCTAAGCCTAAATGTATATGTGCGTAATATGTATGTACATGAGCTTCTTTTCCACTAATTTACCAGGCACCCTGAAGAAAACAAAGTGCTGTGAAGCTTTGCTGTTGTGGGACAAGATTTGGAAGGAATAAATATCCAGTGAGTAACATTTTAGGACATCACTTAGGCTCAAATCTCAGTTTGTGAAGTCAGAGGGAAATCTGGATAACATTGAGTAAATAAAAGATTGTTTCTGAAGTGTCTTCCACGGGAGCTTAAATATTTCATCCTTGACATTGCAAATGTTCTTACTCTGTCAGGGACACCATTGCCAAGTTAGCTTCATTGATTCTCAAGGAAAAGAACTATAACACCACTTCATTTTTCACTAATTATGGAAGAATACAACAGACCCACTGCAGCACATTAAGTGGAATTAAGGGATGCGTGTAGCATCTTTCTACAGCAGTTCCTGAGACACCCATCAGTCTGTGTCTCCTGCTTTGCACAGGAGATGATAGATTAATGCAATACAGAAGCTGTGCTGTTGTCTAGCTCAAGCTGAATGCCACCAATAGCCAAACGGACAAATTTGGTCAGCGTGGGGTGAGGGGTTGTTGTTAATTGTTGCTGCTGTTGAAAATCTAAGCGCTTTGTCTCACAGGCTCATTTTTCTGCATGTTTGTGTCTTTGAATCTCAGGAGGAGGCAATGGAAATCACACATCACACAAAAGGTAAGTACAGACAGCAGTAAGAAGTAGGAGGATTTGGTAGACAGGACTTCCTTCAAGAGGCATTTGAAAGTGTTTCTCTCCATTTACCAGGTAGGGAGTTTAGGCACGCACTTTCAGAGGATTGCTTTGCTTGGTACTTAAAATTATGTATGACTTGAATTTTGCTGTGCTTTTTTAGGATTCATCAGCTGATACACTAATGGAGTACAATACCTAAAATTTGTAGGGGTATGGATCACCTCTCGGGAGATAGCTTGCTTGATTCAGAAGCAGAGAATAACTTCGAATAAGGATCTATCTGCCTGTGGTAAGTGAGGTGACTTTCCCACTTCGTCCCTGTTTGCTGTTAGCACAGAAACCAGCACAGAAAGCTGAGCTTTGGTAGCTGCTGCTGTGTAAGTATAGGTCTATATTCTTCGGGAAATCTGGTTCCAGGTGAAATGAAACTTGAGGAAAGAGGCATGTTGTCAACTCATATTTGCCATTACAGCTGTGTGCACACATGCTGGTTCTTACCTATATGGGATGAGCAGCAAGCCTGCCTTCAGGTCACACTAACCTCCCATCCACCCCACAGTGGCCACTGCTGGTTTATGCCCTTCTAGCGACATGCTAGGACCTGGGGGTGGTGGTTGACAGCCAGCTGAATATGAGCCAGCAGCGTGTCCTATGAGGAGCGGCTGAGGGAACTGGCGTTGTTTAGTCTGGAGAAAAGGAGGCTGAGGGAAGACCTTATTGCTCTCTACAACTACCTGAAAGGAGGTTGTAGAAAGGTGGGGGTTGGTCTCTTCTCCCAAGTAACAAGTGATAGGACAAGACGAAATGGCCTCAAGTTGCACCAGGGGAGGTTTAGATTGGATATTCGGAAAAATTTCTTCACCAAAAGGGTTATCAAGCACTGGAACAGGCTGCCCAGGGAAGTGGTGGAGTCACCATCCCTGGAGGTATTTAAAAGACGTGTAGATGTGGAGGTTGGGGACATGGTTTAGTGGTGGACTTGGCAGTGCTAGGTCAACAGTTAGACACGACAATCTTAAAGGTCTGTTCCAATCTAAACGATTCTATGATTCTGTGATTCTCTGCTGGATCTTTCAGAGAATTACACTGCATTTCTCATTGCATTGCTTCACTCCAGTTAGAAAAATGAAGGTAGCTGCATACATTCAGAAGCGTCTGTCTAAATATAACATGCAACTCACTAGAGAAAATCACTCCCCTAAGTTGGAGTTGAGAGAGATGGCACTGACTGACCTTGGTATGTATCCCTTTAAAGATACGGGGTCATCAAATATATAGGTTTGCTTAAGATACCAGCAGCAAAAAGGAGACATTCTTCCAGAGCGATGAAACACATTTACCAGGAGACTAAGCAGCATATGAACTCTTGAAATATGTGGTCTAGTGAGTTTCTTAAGGATATTTGGCCCTCACAGAAAATATTCAGTCATCTTAATCTTCAAGGGTCGAGGAAAATGACTGTCAACATGTTGAGGAAAACTGCAGAGTGAATTGAGTCCATCCTTCTACCTTCTGCCTTGGTTGGACAGAAAACCACTATTAAGGAGAGTCAGAGAGGCAAGTGTTGACACCAATAAAGGGTCTCTGCCACTGAATCCTAACCTAGGATACGTCTTTAGTAGGTGGTGTTTTGCTTTGCCAGGCCAAGGGTTAAATCCAAATCACTGATAATGAAGATATTTCTATAAATACGCAATCGTTTTTGCTATGCTGACAACTCTTTTAATATCCTGTTATGATTAATCGAAACACTTGTCTAACACTTGCTACATATCTGCTGTAAACATTTAATTCCTTTACTTTGCATCTGTTTCTTGATCATGAGATGCATAGGTGAGGCAAAGGATTAAGAAAATGCTGTTATTCAGGAAATCAAAAGCTTTCACATCTTCTTCCCCCCTCTCTCCCAAACCAAAGGCAGGTATAAAAAGGTTTTATGTTACTCCATAGGTACAGTTTCTAACACAGACAAAGCATATGTTGTGCTGATAAAAAATGAGATCTTCCAGAGCACAGCTGAACCATCAGTGTGTTTCAGTAAAGGAACACCGGTTTCTACAGCCAGTGGTACCCATGCACGGCACAGAGATAACACATCACTGGAGTGTCTCTGTTGTCCAGCCTGACTGCCTGAAGTTGCTCTTTCAGAGAGGAAGAAAGGACAGAAGAAGTAATAGGCAACAGTCAAAGTGGAGACTTAGGATTAAAGGATGGGCATTTCTGGAAATGAAGTGTATCTTTTTGCTGTCAAGAAAATAACATTTTATTGGATAGCAAAGCAGATGCCTAGCCAGCATCCAGCTACACCAGTTCAAATAGAAACAAAATATTTACAACATCTGGGAGGTGAGGAATAAGTGAGCTTTTGGAATATTATGGTAAAATCCTTTTTTTCTCCATTTTCCTTGGTATAACACTTCTAATTTATACTACAACTTTTTATCTTTTCATATTTTTATTATGATTGTCTATTTTATAAATCTGCAAGGGGACTCATGAGGGTTTGGCTGTATTTGAACTGGATTCATACTAATACAGAAGGTGAGCTAGCACTTTTTCTTGTCTGCTTCTAACATCCGAGCATATGAAATACACTGTCGTATTTCAGCACATTGCAGCGTTATCTCAATATAACACAAACTTTGATTGTGGTGACCTGCTTACGCATTACCTTTGAGCGATGGAGCAAACTCAGTGTGGTTATATGTTTGTCAGGAAAAACAATCACAGTTGCGCTTAGACTAATACCACAAAATTACAGGGAAGTTCTTTTCGGCTGTATATTGGATCTGTAATCAAAAGCTTTCACTGCTTTCAGAATGCAGAGTACCGTGTTGCACAGATACTCTCAATTAAATATAGGAATTGGATAGTTTTCCCCTGAAATAGGTGTGTGATTCTTTGGCAAGGCTTCTGTGAGACTGTCCATTTAATGGGTTTGTGCACTTAAAGATTGTTTCCTTTAGACTAAAGCAAATGTTATAACAAGCAATGTCAGACCGATAGCGCACTCTGGTCTGGAACTGGTTTTCCCCCGATTGCAAGTTATCAATTTGCTGCATCTGTGGACATGAGTTGAGACACAGTAACAGTCCACGTGGATGCTCTCGGCACAGCCCAATTGCAAAGTGAGACAGTTTGAGTTCAGATATAGCAAACCTGTTTTCTCTCATAATTGGGGTGGGTTAGAAGTCAGCATCCCAATTATTATGTGCCGGCTGAAGGTGGGAACTTAAGATGCAATAGTTTATTGCCCTGCAAAAGTGTGAGCAGATTCTGTGGCTTCTTAAATACAGCCGGCTGAGAGCTGATGCAGTAGCATAAAGGAAGGCAATGTATGTCTGATACTGGTCTAACCTACTTGTGGTCGAAGAACCAGGGGTTGGTGTGAAATCATCGAGCAAGTAACCATGCATAGCTATTGATTTTCTCTTTTTGATTTTCCCTTTTCTTTCCCCCCTCTGGTTCAATAGCTTCTTTGAATCTGCTCAGGGACAGTGTGACTTCATGGAGAAAGGGAACATGCCAAACAAAAAGAAAACATGAAGTGCTGTGGAGATCAGTGCAGAACTCCCCAGGGTTTTATTAACTAAGTAAATGACTTGCATGCCAGCAGCCAAAAGGTAAATGCTCAAGTCAGAGATGATGCCAAAAAAAAAAAAGAGAAAAGAAAAAAAACATACAGGAACGAATGATTGAAATTTTGCAACAGGCAGATGAAAAACTGGATTCTAGATTAACTCCATTGGCTGTAAGTTTGGAAAGCAGCTTAATATAGATAACGGCAGAATAAAAAGATGCAGCAATGTGAAAAAAAATAAAGTACCTTTCAGAAGAGAAGATGTTGAAGGCTGCATACTGAAAAGGGAAGAGACTTGGGAGTTTAACTGAAGGTAAAAAATAAAGTAAAAAAATAAAAAGCCACTCTGTGTTCAGGTGCATTTCAGGATACCATAAGTATTCTAAGTAGTCTTGTAAGGGAAATGTAGTATAAATCAAAGAAGATAGCATTATTGCTAGAAGACTTGGGGAATGAAGACCTTGCTCATAGCAGAGTGTTCAGGTTTGGTGACTAAAATTGAGAAAACATTTAATCACTGTTGAAGGGAAAGCAGTACTGAGCAATCACAGATTAGTCCTGATTTCCAAGATTCAACCACACTAAAATGAGTAAGAAAAGTCAGACTTACTTATTTCTCCCTGCTAAAGATAAGAAAGAGTTCCATGAGGACCTATGCATTTCTGACAGAATCACCAAAGAAGCCTGAGAAAATGTGATCCAATTACATTATTTAAATAACCTGCAAGTGGGAACATTTGGCCAGATGTGTGGAGGAAGGGAATTTCAAGTGAAAGTCTTGGATTTCAGAATTAAATTGGCAAAATCAGAAAATTAGTTTTTGATGGGGAGGGTCAGAGAGAGAAAGAGATCCATGGAGCTTGAGTAAAAATGAACAAGTCTTTCTCAATCTAATAAGCTCTTCCTTATTGTTCGTAAAACTAAGACAACAGTGACCAGAAGGTGACCCCCTGGAAGCACAAGCTAAGAGTGCTTCCTTACACATCTCCATGCACATCTGACCTACACAAATTCTGTTTCCTAAAGATTTCTTTTCCCTACTGTAGGATTCTGGGAGCTGAGATCAACTCCACAAGTGACAATGGCTTAATATTTGTACTGCAGTAGTTGGTAACTGCTTGAATCTGGTATTGGTCTTCAGGATGCCAGGTCATGCACAGGGCAAAAAAGGACTTTCCCTCTCCTAAAGGTTTTATGAGCCACAAAATCAGAATTTTATTCTCAAAAGGAATTTGTTCCTATATCCCAAATGATTCCAGTCAAGGACTTAGGCTGACCTTCTCATACCTTTGGAGTATCATCCAGTACTTCTAAGATACCATAAAAACATAATAGAAATATTGTAAAATGGCTGCTAAATGCAAAGCCATCATGTCTGTCACTGGATCTGCAAATTGTTAAAAGCTGGGAGCTTATAAAACCAGAATACTGTTCTTCTCTTCTTATACACTGTTAAGGAGACCAAGCTGTTACTGGAAACACAACACTGTGCAAGATGAACCTTTGCTCCAAACCAAGACAGATCTCTTGTGCTATGCATGTTGTCTACAAAGAAACGTCCTGATCATTTGGAACTCTCCAAGGTGGTGAGTTCTTCATTTTTCCTCAGTCCTTATCGTGCCCTGAATGACCAGCTGGTGCTAAGTATAGTGACGCTTTTATCATTTTCCGGTTTGCACAGATAAAGAAACAGTTATGCTGTAAGAGGTCTTTTTGTATGCTGCTTTAACATAAAATGTATGAGCTTTGTAAACCCTTCAGTGGAAATAAATATACAAAAGGAATTTGGTACAGGCTTCTGTGTGGTTCTCCAGAAGTCCATGATAACTTATCTGCTTTAAGCTGGTATAGATTGCATTTGTGCTGGTTTTGGTGCTAAGGGAAAAGGTATTCTGATAAGGAAGGAATGATTGGGGGGATCTGATAATACACGTGAAGAGGCTAAATTTCATTAAGCTAATTTTAACTTAGGAGGCTTGTTAATGGACAAAAGCGTGTCCCTAACGGTGTTCTGGTCTGTGATTTGCCCCTTTTCTTTAAGAGTGACTGAGGGAGAGTAAGGAGCTATGTTCCTAGGCTACAATTGGCTTACAGCTATCTTCCACCCCCTCACATGGCATCTTCTTTGGCGCATACGCAGTGCCCAGAGAGAGCCTGATACTGGTGGGCCTTTCAGGACCATGTTAAATACCTGACCCCTTAAAAGGCAATATCTTTGATAACTTCTCTAGGGGAATGGCTAGGAAAGCATCAGAGAGTTACAAATTACCACAACTCCACTGTGGGGTCTCGTCCAGAACTAAAATCCAGCTAAAAAATTGAAAGGCCAAAGTTGAGATTTGAACTTCTGATCCAGACCTACCACTTTTGCTGGTGCCAATCTCCATTTCAGCTCAGGTTTGTTTGAAACCAGTCCTCACACACTTTGAATGTGACCTGAATAGACACGCTCATCACTTGATGAATTATACATTTGGAATGTATTGTCATGGGTTTTGCACTATTTGTTATTTCATGTGATATGTTTCCCCTTCAGTAGTCTTTACTAGTAACTTTAAAACAGTAGGTTGTAGTGAATATTTACTATCGATAGTATTAATATCAAGCTGTGAGGGCATGAAGGGCCTGGTGAGAAGTGACTGGTATCATCTGTTGTTGTTGTTCCAAGCAGCCATAGCATAAGTGACTTGTGTTTCTTTTGAAAAATTTCCTCTCATCCCATCTGTTGGCCATATTGGTGAAAAACATGGTTTTCAGCATGCCCACACCTACTCGCTGGCCAACAATCTGTTCTGGCCTAAACACTGCTGCTTACTGTGCCGTAGCAAATTGTTCTCCTTAGGAACAACCAAGGGAATCTCTGCCTGCGAGGTGGGCTTTAGAATCTGAGAAAAATGACCATATGCATCCATCTATTTTGAACTGGTGGGATTCTTTAGCTTGCCTCGCTGCTCTTTCAGGGGATAGAGAGAGGAATTATGCTGGATTTTCAGCCAACTAGATCAATTGAGATAGTTTTCTGAAAAGTGTGTGTGCAAAGACTTGGTAAAACCTAGGCTGGCCACATTCCAAGTTAAAAGAAACCAAAAATGGGCCATATCTTAGAATCCATCTCAGATTTTACATTGATTTAGTGCACTGGAGAGGTTGCTTTTAGGTGGGAATCTGCTTTGTGTTTGTACTTGGAGTCTTTTGATATGCACCTGAGTGCAGTGCTGGTGCCCTCAGAGTGGTTTTCTTCCTGGCTGAGCCAAAGTTGAAGCCCATGCTTGAGCACTATCAGAAGCCCCCTGCACGCCAGGTGGATCCATGCCCTCCATCACCCGGCCCTCTACATACGCACACTGCACACCTGGGAAAAGCAACTGGCAGAAACTTCACTGCAATAAGCACAGTGCAGACGTATGATCCAGAATCGTAATGGGTTTCAGCAAATTAAACTCTGGTCCTTCTCTCTTTCCATTTCACCAGGCAGAAGGCGTACCCGCTGAGACCAGGGCTGTCTGGAAGGGTGTGTGGCAACTCATATGGCACAGAGACAACCACCAAAATCCCTAACTGTGTGCTTAATGAATGAATCTGAAGACCTGATGCAAACATTATTGAAGTACTAGGGGAAAAGCATTTTAAAAACTTCTCACTGACTTGGCTGGGTTTTGCTTTTGGGGTTTGGACCTTGGCCTAATTTAGTGGTGCCACTTTTCTCCTAAATTTCAAATAGTGCTTTTCACAGCTGATATTCTTTGCTTATTCCTTTCCATCCAGAGAGAGCGAGCACATTCCCATTTACGGGGAAAAGTTTGCGCTCTCCTAATAGCGACTTTTTATAATTGTTATGTATGAGTGTAATGTTTTTAGGTAAGTTGTTCTCACAATATGATAATGTCGTGGTGTCCTTCAGAAACATTGCAATTTTAAGTTTGGGACTCAATAAATCATTCTATTCTTTATATTTTGCAAGTCAGTGGGAAAATGATCTCTAATGTCCTATTCTTTCAAAAGCAACAAGGACTGAGAACAGAGTCTAAAATCCAAAATTTAATCATGCTTGGAACATGAACAATACAGCTTAAATATGAGGTTTGGGGCCCAGCAAAACCTTGGCTGTAGTGCTGTTAACTTGCTTTAAAAGCTGTGGGAATCAGGAAAGACTTCCAAGATGAAAAATGGTTAATGAGGAAGAAGTGTCTTCAGCTGATGCCCATTTTGAGAGTCTGTGTCTACTAATTCTCTCCCTGACTTTCTTCAGCTGTTTCTAGCTATTTTAGAGTGTGTTTTCTTGTTGGATCTACCAGGTATGTTGCTGCTTTTTTTTTTAAGAGAAAGCAAAGCAAAGTATTGGTCTTAGGCTTTGTAGTATGCTCCTTACACCATAAAATTACATACGGAGGCAAGATCTAGAAGGCCCTGGGTAGTAAGTAGACTGTATCATTCATTATTCTTTTAAGCATAGATGCAAACTGCAGGTGCCTGAATCCAGCAAAAGATGCACTCACGTATACTCTAAATACAACTCTAAGTGGCTATAAAATGTTAATGTTCCATACCAAGGAAGTATGGAATAATATATGAAATGAAATAACACTTTAGTGACTCTACTTATCTCTGGGCTTCAAGTGATAGTTTTTACAAGGCTACATGAAATTTCTTGTGTGATTATGAATATATCTATTGCTGTTGGAAGCAATTATTTTGCTGAGCCTATGTGCATGAATTTGTTTTCCTTGCTCCTTTTTAGGATGTGCAAAAGTCTGTTTTGCCAGGACAAAGGGAATGCTGCCTGTCTGCATTATTTCCAATAAATCCAGAGCCCCTGTTTGCTTCCAGTCATCCTCCAGCGCTGTTGAGGTAGGTCAATACTTCAGATATGCCTGAAAATTCCTCTTGAACAGCAAAGTGTCTTGAAAATCCCAACTATCAAAGGTGGGTAGAAGAACAATGTTCTCAGCTAGGAGAGCAAACCTTCATTGTGTTCCCTTGCTAATGACTTTCTGGGAGCTGTATCCTGAGAGTGTTTCCTTGCCCTTTCATTATATGCCCATAGCAGAGCAAATAGACTGTCCTTAAAGCTCAGCTTACAAACAGGCAAGAGAAGGAGGAAGATGGACAAAACCACACGCTGGCATTGTCTCTTGGTCTGGGTTTTCATATCAAAAATCACCAGGCTACTTTTTCTAAGAGAAAAGTTATCATTCTCAGAGTCATAACGACTGTCTGTAGGCTGACATGACTGCATTGAGAGGTCATACCAAAATCTGGGTTATGGTTATTAGTTTCAAAAAGAGAGGAAACTGAAATCCATTTCAGGAGGCACAGAAGGTCTGGCCAACAGTCATTTTTTTGCTCTGGTTACACTGCAGATTGGTGTGCTCTTCACAACAAGCAAAAACATTTTTCTAGGTTGTTAACTAACATTATGAACATATTTCCTTTTGGTAGAATGTGAGTTTTTATTGCTGTTACTCCCTCATGCACAAACAAGACTGGGAAGGAAAAAAAAATCCTATCATAATAAAACAGATTTATTAAACTAGGGCTATTTGCTTACAGAGTGATGCTGAAATTAGAAAGGCCTTGTTCCCTCAGATAAACTAGTTCTGAGACATATCTTTTATTAAAACGTAACACCCACACAATCCCCTCTTGCAGTAGTGTAAGGAAAAAACCCAAACAAACCAAAGAAACTATTTGAAGTGAGGGTAAATGTGGCTTGCACCCTAGCTTATCGTACTAAGAGGAGGACTTCCATGGCAATAGAATCAATTAATTAATTACCATCTTTGATTATCTGCCTTCGGTGTTTCTTTGCAGTCCTGTGTCCTAGGATGCTCTAATATGGCTGAGATGTTCTGTGTGGGTATACTGCGATATTTCCATTTAGCATATGTAGTGCCCAACTAAGAAAACATTAAAGGTCTGTGAGTGTCCTGCTGGAACACCTGGAAACAGGAGCCTTGTTGTTGTTACCCCCTGCAAGTTATGGCTGTTAAATAATAGGGACACTAGATGGCTTAGTGGTCTCCTAAATACTGGGAGACCTCCTTGGTTCTCTTCCTAGTCCTGCCACTCCTGCATGATCCTGAGCAAACATGTCTGTATATTGTTTTTTCCTCTCCATTTCACCTCTTGTGTGCCTGGTCTCTTCTGTCTCCCAAATTCTCTGGATGCTAGAAACCAGGTTTTGTAAAGCACTTTTCTTACTTTATTGAGTTCTTTAACTTATTTCATGCCAAATTTTTGCCTGGAGATTAGTTACAAAATTATGTATTTGTTCTTGATTTAGAAAGTCTTTGCAGATAGAAGCTTTGTGCTTGTGTTGTGGGTGCTTCTGGTGGCAGAGATACCCTATGGATGTTTTTGGAGAAAGATTTGGGATTTATGAGCCCACTTTCATTCTTTGTAACTGAACAAGTTGGCATCTAGAATGGGTTGCATAGATGACAGCTGATGTGGCCTGGGTCCACAGGCAACTTGTGTCTATCCTATTCCTTTCTGCCCCTAAAAGTTCATCAAAGTTGGAGGCAACTGTCCTATATACGCTAGGGGCTTTCAAAATCTCTACCCAAGCCACCCAATGGAAACCTAACACAGGTTAGTACATGCTCTTCTCTTTCCCCAAATCCAGATGCTTTCTGCTTGGGTTGCATGGGGTTAACTATTAGAGTTATCTTTTTAGTGAATGAGATATTGCAGGGCCCTACAGGATGTCAGAAGTGTCACCCAGAGATGCTGAAGTGTTAGAGGGGCTTCTACAGAGTGAGAGGGAGAGGATGAGGCTAAGGCTAAGAGCTGCCTTCTGTTTGGGGAGTGCCAGGGACACACTGTACCTTTGTTTAGGAGATGACAAAGACCACAGAATTTGCAAAGGTTTGTGCTGCAGGTCAGCAATAAGAGTCAGCTCATATTTGTCCTCTACATGTTTGAAGAATACCCTTCAACAATGCCACTATATTGCCATTTCAGAGACGAAATTCAGCCTGCAGCTTCCCTTTGCCCTCCCTTTCCTCAAGAGCTGCATCCTCATCCTCCAATCTTAGCTGCATTTCATTTCTCCAGTTAGCTAAGTGCTTTGGGAAATGTACGTCTGAGTCAATGAAGGTTAACGGGATCAGAGCCTTGGTTGGTGTCAGGCAGTATTGCTCCATCGTCATTGAAGAAATGGTACCAATTTAGGTATATCCTATTGTGTTTCTCCTGAGGACTAGCATCATTAATTGGTTTGTGCTTATTAAACAGTGTCGTCCTGACTCTGCTTTTCTCTGCTTCTGTGGAAATATATCAGTTTAAAAGTTCAATCCCTGCAAAATAGCATGTGTAAGGCAGCTGTTCACTGAATGGAAAATTATCTGGTTTGTTACAGGAATGCGTATGTAAATCACTGTTGGGAAACACTATGTTAAAACTTATTGTTACCAAATCCTCCACATTCTGAATTGGAAACATTGTTAACTGAGGGGCTATTTTTCCTTGGCATTTTGTAAGAGGATCCTAAAGACGTCAAGAGGAGGAAGGAAGTGGGTGTTGATGAATTTGATAACAATGAGTCGTTTTAGCTCTGGGACAATTTTGATAAACATGGCTGGTTCTTTGCCATTCCAGGAGAAACTCGGGCTTCATCTGAATAGGTTTTACTAATGGCCAGGACAGACAGTTCCTTGCTTGAGAGCTCAGGCTTTGGGTCACTGTGGTGGTAGGCGATGGTATTCAGTGTGGTACAGACTGAATGTGGGAGATGAGAGCTCAGCAAAGAGAAGTGAAGGAAGGGCCAGACTGGTTTGCTGCTGTCATCTCACTCCGAGTAGCCAAGTGGCCTTTTTTTGGCTCAGCTATTATAGGAGCACATGCTTTCTCTTAAAGCCTCTTACAAAGAATCCCCCACTGTCCTAAATGGCTTGGTCTCCCCAGGGCACGAGCCACTCAGGAAAAGGTGTCATCTCTCGCATGTCTCCTGTCTAGTTCTTTGGTAGATAACATATGCTAACCTGTGTCGGTGCTTTTGCTTCCTTCTTGCTGTGGGGAAGCATCTGTTAAAATTAAAGTGTCCTTGGCTAAGAGAAGTTAGTGGGATAACCACCAGTTCAACCAGTGCTGCTACATGATCAAAGCAGAATTTAAATAGAAGTTCGGGGTGGAAGAGGTAGTCCAAGTTCAATGTACGGGATACCTTGAACTCTGGGTAGAAATCACATTTGCTTTTCCTGTCCTTATCCCACCCCCTTGCATTTCTGAGTACACCTTTTCCAGACCTGGAAAAAGAAAGATGTCTGACCAGAAGATGGATGAGAGCTCTCTCTAGGAGTCAGTCTGAATTGTGCTGAGTGCCCTGCAGCCCTCTTACATGTGTATATCATCTTTGTGCCTCTCTTATGCATAGCAGGATAATTCTGGGGTTTGAATTAGGTGAACTATTTTTGTTTTGCCATTTTAAATATTTGATGAGATAGTGTTGCTTATTCCATTTGTGTCCTTTGCATTGCCGTATTTCTGTGGCATCCAGGTTTGTGTTTTAGTTTTCTGGGTTGATTTTTGGCTTATTTTGTGTTTTTATAATGTGACTTTCTCTCTCTGCCTGTCATGATATTTCAATTATTCATAATCACTACTATAACACAAGACATCTCATCTACCTGGATTATTTTGACATTCCTCATGCTATATGTGCCTAAATCTTTCTAGATGTTGATGTGGCACAAGATCTGACAGCATCACAGACCTTTCAGAGTCACAGAGTTCCCATGATCTTTTCTAAATTCAGACAATTTTAGGAAACTATCTTTTACCTATCTTCGCAATTAGTCGCTGTGAACTCCAAATGGCTATTCTGGCTCACCTTCAGATTAAAAGCTAAGCACAATCATGATCTTTTAGGTGAAGTTCTTTACTTGCCTTGAAGCAAAACCTTGACAAACTTTGTCTTTCTTTCGAAATGGGGGCTGAGTGTTTTGTAGTATTCATGACAGGTATATGCTTTCCAACTAAGAAAACAGGTGACAGGCTTCTTCATATATTCATGCACTTCGCAATTCTAGTGCCACCTATCACAAAGCAGTGTAAAAAAAAGACCAGCAACAGATGATGACAGCAAAAAAATCTCACTGCCGAGTTAAGTACCTCTCTACCATCTGGAAAGGCACAGCAATAGCATGCCAATGTTGAGTCTTTATGTGCTTACGTGTGCCGTGCCACAGACACTGACACCAGGACTCTTCCAGGTGGAGATTCCCAGCAGAAGTGCCCTGAAGTTGGGAGAATTGTGCTTGGGTAAACCAGTCCTGAGTGAGAGCACAGGGGTGATGAGGGAACGTGGCAGCAGATATGATACGTACTAAAGGTCTAACCCCAGCACTGCTCCTTTCACCTGGCTGGCCCTTTTTAAGGTCACTGACTGACTCCTTTTGGTTTATGTAGTAGACAGTACCTATTGTATTTATTTCTTCTCCACTTACATATTGTGACACTTATTTTTAAAAATAGCAGAATGACTGGGTCAGATGGAGGCACCTTGGGGGAAGGAAACATTGCTCCATCCCTCAGGAGCGTTGAAAGGTGGTCACAGACTTCCCGGCAGGGCAGGAAGAAGAGACCCCCTCAAGCAGCTTCAGGGCCAGGAGTGCTGCTCAGCAGCATGGAGGAGTGGGCACAGACACACAGACAAAAGCCTGTGGTTACAGAAGGAGAAACCTCCCAGGGAGCAGGCAGGACTGCCATGAGTTTATTGTGCCCCAGAGAGCCACTGAGCTGGCAGCAGCCACACCAGCAATTGGCTTTGACCTGCCCTCCAGCATGTGAAACCCCCCAGGCTGTAAAACTTCCTAACACTCCTTTGTTGCCTCTTCTTTGTGAAATTAATTGCTCTAGTAAAACCTGACTTTTTGGTTTAAAAGCATTTAGGGGAACTCGTGAAGAAAAGAATGAGGTACATTGGCTGGTTGATGGGATGCTCTGTGGCTCCATTTGGTACTGAGGGGGTTTTGGGTAGAGGCAGTGAAAGGGAAGGAGAGCTAAATGTTTCACTGGAGGGCTGCAGAAGGGATCTGTGAGCTGCAGCTCTGCGTGGGCAAACCACGGGATCCTGCCGCAGTCATGGGGAATCACAAAAGTTATTCAGAAACTTTCTCACATGGATGACTCCTGGCTGCTTTTCTTAAAATGTGAAACATAAAGTCCTTCTTGAGATAGGTACCAGTCATCATAAATAATGTCAAGAGAGTGCACAGAAATATTGAGATCACTAGGCGAGGAAAAAACAAACGTAGCCTGTCTAAATCATACGCAGTCCTGCCTGTCTTCAGATCCAGGTGATTTTTATTCAGTTAGAGACAGCAGAGGGGAAGTGGGGGGAGAGAGCACTAAGAAGATTTTGGCATGAATTTGGATCATCTGTCTCTAGTTTCCAGCAGTGTGTTGTCACAGATGCTATTTTATCACTTTTATAAGACAAAACAAGGGCAGGTCTCCTTCCCTCCTCCCCTCCCCTTAATTTTCAGCAACAGTTGCTGTGCTTGAATCCTGCTCCCGTTTTTATGACAGTGAAACGTTCTACCTCCTTCTGGCTAATTGGTGCTCTCGCAGCAGGAGATCGTGTGTGGAGGCGGCAGAATTCCCTGCCTGTTCAGCATCTGTAGTCTGCTCACATATGTAATTTCAATATGAAGTTTAAATGTTATAAAAGTGAGTCTAGATAGTAATTGGTTGAAATACGCACAGGGATGTCAAAGCTTGTGTAGTTTCATGGTTTCACTTAACGTTTCCAACCTCTTAGAAACAATCACGAGGAACGTGCTTAAAAGAAAGTCCCTTAAAAATGTATGTTAAAATTTCAAGGTTGATAACTGTTGATACATTACTGAGACAAACACAGTGTTCTCAGCGAGGCTATTTCCCAAATGAAATGTTATGTGTTTTCAGCTTAATAAATACATGTATGTATTCACACTGTCCAGAAACTTTCTCTCTTTTAGTGTAGGCTCAAGAATTGCTTTTTGTCGTCTTTTCTGTGTAATGTGCTCTGGGGATCCTGCAGATATGGAGGACTAACCTGGTAGGCCATCAGAGCAGCCAAGCAATCTCCCTCCTTTCTTCATGAAACTGCTTCTGCCTGGGCCCCAGGCTGGGTGTTGTATGCAAGAGAAACTGGGGAATCCAGGGTTTCAGTCTGAAATTGTATTTCACCTCTGATCTGTAACTCCCTTAGCTACGTCCACAGTGCACTGAGATCCACCAGGAACATCTTCTCAACCTCCTGTCACCTTTTCCCCTGTTAACAGGGAAGGAGCCATGGCAGGGGACAAAGTGGATTCGAAAGCTATGCTTGTGGGAATGGTTTATAGACAAGAAGATGGATGTCATCTAATCACCCCACAATAAATTCCTGCCTGCTTCATGCTGTGCTGTTCTATTGCTGTCCTCTCCTGTTCGTTTGTGTTATCACCCAGGGCATCCCTTTCCCCTTCTCCTGCTCTCCCTGCTCCTGAAACCCCAATCTGCATTTAGTAAACAAAGGGTAAAATGAGTTCTCATCCACCCAACTGCTGCTTCGGGTCTGAAATGAAAAAGGCTCTGTTGACGATGCAGTGCCCAATTTAAAGCAATATCACCTGTCAGTTTGATAAAAGACAGGGAGAAAATATCCCGTCTTGGCCAAGGGGGGGAAAAAGTGACATCTAAAATAAATGCTAACCTAAAAAAAACCCAAACCAAACCAACAAACACAAACAAATGGCTGGGAATTGTTTTTATGGTTCTATTTGCTGGGGCTAGTCCTCAAAGCATAAATTACTGCTTATTTGTGACTCAAACAGAACGGCCAGGAACGAAGCTTGCAGGCCAGCAAAGATGCAAACTTGCTTGTGGTGCTTTTTTATCATAGCCATTGAAACATGCGGTGTGAAAGGTGTGTTTGCAGAACCTTGGGCTCAGCTGTCTCGGCCCCCTGATCTTTCTTTCTTCCAGAAAATGAGTCAGTGTATTTATCTTTCATCCTTGCCCTCCTGAGCTTTTGCTCGCATTTCAGTCTATAGAAACGCAAACAGTGTCCTGCTTGTTTGTTTTGCAAATAAGCATCTTGCTTAATGTTTCAGCTCTTCATTTCACTGCATGTCGTGCTGCAGCAGAGCTGCTTCAAGGAGAATGGATGTGGCTCTGGAGTTGGTGCTGTTGGCTTATGAACACCCTTTTCACCTTCAGTTGCAGATTATGATACAAAAGGCTTTAGTACTTGAAGACAGTTCACTACCCCATTTGAAATGGATCCGGTCACCACCATCCATCAATGATTGCTACCCCATACCTACAATTTGGAGGGTTTTCCATCCAGATGACCTGCAACGCTTCCCCTGGGAAGCAAAGCTGCAACAGACTTGTCTGTGGGTGGCAGAATGGGAGTAAATTCTGGTGAAGGTGATGTTGCATAGCAGGATGCCCATCACAGAGGTGACTCTCCTGGTCGGGGTCCAACTGACCTGTCCATTTAGCCAGAGTATGTGGCCGGGGCAAAAGAAGCACAAAACCCACAGAAAGGTTCTGGGAGTTGACAGCTACAGCAAGGTTTAGTCAGGTCTCTGCTACTTGGCTAGGCCAGACTGTTGCAACGGAAGACAAAATGTCTATGAGATATATAAAGAAGTATGTGGTGTTCTGCAGTATATGAAATCATCATCCGGGAGGCTGTCATCTCCCTTGAGCTGGCTAAGAAGAAGATTGCAACAGCTATGCATAAGAAAATGTGTATTAATTGGAAAGTGAGACAGTGAATTTCATCCTAACAGATGATAAATAAATATGTTTCTGCCTGAGAACAGTAAAGGATTGAATAGGCAAGAGATCCAGTCTATGTGCCCTCTAAAGAGGGGATAATTCATCCTAGAGCAAGCTCAAACTTATTGGCAAGGCTGTGTTTTGGACTCAGGCACCGAAATAATTCTTATTACTATTTTGTTAGCTATTAGACTGTAGTGAGGGCAATCTAGAAGCTTTAACCAATATGAAATGAATTGGAAACTGGACAGAAAAACCTAGTTATATTTTAATGACATCATCTTTAGGAACATCTTGTAATCTGGAAGTAGTCAAGTTCTGTAGAAACATTTAAGTATCAAGAAAATAAAATGACACTTTACTACCAAACCCTGTGGGATTTTTTCAAAGAATAGAAAGAATATGGACATGTACAATTAAGGATATTTTGCCCTCACAGAATGGAAATAAGCATATATCTCTTCTTCCAGAAGGATGCTGTAATGAAACAATTCTCCTATGATTTTGAGGTGGACTTTGAAGCCATCAGTGAAGAATCTCTCCCCAAGATATCTAGCATAGGATTTGCATATGGCCCAGGATATTTCAAGAACACCAGCAATATTGGGCTTATAAGTTTATGGACACGATCAAAAGCTTATATTTTGCTCTCTTTCAGTAGTCAAAACCCAGTTTTTCATTGTCTCTTTGCACCCTCTCAGAAGGATGTAAAGACCATCAGTTTTATAATGCGAGTTTGATCCTTCAGGTAGCTCAGTGCAGGATTATCTAAAAGTTCAGGCATTGTGCTAGATGTAAGCCAGCCAAACTCTAGTTTGTGACTTCCAGTAATTCTTCTTAGTCTGGATTCACCATCAGTTGTGCTGCACTATTTGCTGTTGCAGAACCTGCTCCAGATTTCCCTGAAATCAGCAGGAGTCTTCAGCAGGAGTCTTCTGGATTCAAAGAGCTTTGAATCAGATCCTCACTGTAGATACAATTAAGTTACATTAAACATTTTACTTTAGGTTCAATGCCTAAGCCATTTTCACATTTGCCTCCAAATGGATCATGTGTTTTCTGTTTTAATTCCCCCAAAGTTAGGATTTGGTCAGTAAGCAGTGGCAAATTTTTGCTGTTAAAGAAATGTGGCAGCCTGAGGTGGTGGCAATCTGAGGAGCTAAAAGCTAATGCTGGAGAACACTGTTAAGACATCTGTGAGATGCTGGGCAATGTATCAAGGAGCAGTAAAGCCAATACACGTCAATAACACCTGTGAAGGCAGGCTGAAAGTCATGTGGCTCGTAGGAATGCCTCATGAAGTGAGTTGCCTGGTGTGGGGAGGGACATGTGGAATCTGCGAATCACAGGGAAGTGTTAAATATAATCATAGCGCTCTCACCCTTGGGGTTTCAGTTTTGCTCCAAAGCCAGTTTGAATCTGATTTCAGATGAAGGCTTTTACTCAATCTGTAATGCATTGTGATATCCAGCAGGTAGAACTCATTGAGGAAAATTGCTTCCCGCGATGATATATGATTCATTCAGTCACATTGCTGAGCTATTTAGGGGAAATTATCCATGGGATTGTATCATTAGTTTAAAAGCTGCCTCAATTGTTTTTCTGTCAGGATAATTTTAAGCCACGCAAGAGTATTAGTTGGAAAAACATATTTGAAAAGGAGTCTAACTCCTTCCATATTGCTCAAATCTGTTTTTCAGGTAATATTTTCCTCTTCATTTGTGACCACTCTATGGAGGGGTGGAGAGCAGAGTTCTGTCTCTGAGTTGGCCGGTGACTTTCTCTCTGAATACAGCTGCCCTCTGTTAATCAGGTACTCAACTTTCACGGGCTTATACTTCAGCCACTGGCCTTGTCTGCCCTTGCTATATCAAAAGGAACACAGCTTTGAAAATTTCCAACCACAGTCCTAACTAACGACAAAAATCTATGAAACAACAAAGTGCTAGCAAAGGACAGACTCTGCTCACATTAATCGGTAATGTGAGCAGTTTCCAGGGGAGTTTGTTTAATCAGAAGTCTCTAGAGAGAGTCAGAAAGGAAATTTCAACTAAATGATGAAACTACTCCAAACTAGAGATACTGAACAATAGATACAACTGCTGGAGCATTGACGAATTGAGAGTTGGTGGAAATACCAAGTTAGCAAGTGAAACTTTCTCCTATGGAAAAGTGCTGTACTTCAAAGAGAAAAACTGAATTAACAATAATGGTAAATAGCAATGCGATGTAAAGAATGAAGGGAAGATAATGCAGGCAGACGTGAAGGCATGAGGGGAATTCCCGGGTGACTTTTGGCAAGTTGCTTTAGCTTCTAGCGATAAAATGAGGTAGCATGGCTATGTTGCTCAACTGGGTATAAGGGAAAAGACATAAGGAGCTTGAAGGGTATGAGTACTCTGACAGTAAGTGCTCTCTGTTGCATCTCAGAATGTAGCTTCTGTCTTTAGCTCCAGCCTGTTTACTGAGCCTTTCATGACTGTGGTTTCTCCCTTGGAATTTGGATGCATGTTAAGATAACACAGCCAAGCATTCTGTCCTGGGATGGATGACCTGGACTGGCAGCTGCTGTAAGAGCAGGCAGGTTGGGATGACAGAATTTGCCTGCTTGGTTAATCACAGCGATCTTGAGGCACATGGCAGGACCCAGTAGCCTTAGCAATGCAAAAATGTTTTGTAGTAACTGCTGTAAGGGCAGCTACTGAAGAGGGATGCCTCCATTTCATCCATAGCAAAGCAGGATTTAACTTTTCTTGTGACAGGCCAGCTGCGCTTGCTTGCTCTTTTATGAGCAATGGTTCTTGACAAGCCTGAGTGTCTTCAGGTAAACAGAAATAATTCCAACATTTCTAGTCCCAGAATTGCTCTTTCATTTTGAATTGTAAATGAGATTTTTCCATCTGAATCCATAAGTGATCCAAAGTGGTGTGATGTAGCTACATCCTTCTGCTAACTGAATATACAGGTATCATAGACCACATTTATCACAAAGCAAGAAACAGAGCTTTTGGAGTTTGCTTGGCCTCACTTGCTTTCCAACAGAGGAAAGATAAGACACTGTCATGCACTACTGGCAATATGAATGCTTCTTGAATAAACTCTGTGATAGAATAGCAGCACTGATGTGTGGAGTTTGAAACACACACTTGGAGCAAGTAACTGATGGAAGAAGCATTTTCTTGTGCCTTTTTAATTTTTCAGCAAAAGATACTCAGTAGTTAATAGAAATGCATTCTTCTCACCCTGAAAGAATTGTACGCCATCAGACCACAAAAGACAGACTGTATTTTAAAAATTTAGGCAAAAGGGGAAGGGCTTGCAAGATGGCAGTTTATTTTTCTGGGAGGAGTCTTGAAATGGACCATTAGCATCTTCCTTTCTGTCCTCTAATGTGATCCCTCAGCATTTAGAAAGATCAAAAAAAGCATTGGTCTTATAGGAAATGTCTTTCTGAAATTGGTGACATCAATCAGAGAAACATCCAATGACAAAACATTTGAAAGTGTTAAATTTTTATGACCCAAAGGACACATTTCTAGAACTATACACAAAGTCAGATTTCCAAAGCTAACTCCAAGGTGTGCCTCAAACCACTGTAAGGTGCCAAACAAATATTTGGATGTAAATAGTACTAAGGAGTTATTGGAGTCTGGGAAGACTCTGAGACCAGAGACTGTGGAATATATTGTATTAAAGGACTTCTCAGAACCTCTGGATTTATTTGGATTTGAGTTAAATCTCATTTTTGCAGCTTAAGATCTTCTTTGATTAGAAGGGATGGGACGTAAATGCTCTCTGTTCAAAGTCTGGGTTTTACGCAACTGGAAAGGAAGGCTCTCCAGGATACCTCCTTCCCCGGACTTCCCTCTCTCCTGTTGCCAGTTACCATTACAGTAACCTTAAACGTGACTCAGTTGCCTAAACAAATACAGTGTCATTTTAGATGTCCTAGGACATCCTACCTGCCTTCCAACTGCCAGAAGAACATGTCTAACAGGTGAGAAAATCATACGTGGCAGCCCTGTGCACACTCAGCACGTTGGCATTTGTGCAGCTGACTCTTAACTCCTCTCTTGGTGCAGTTGGAATTAAATCCTATCCACTCACATACAAAACTTACAGATCCTGATAAAAGCACAGTTCCCTGTCCCCATAGCTGGTGGTGTTAGTTAGTAAATAGCAAACTGTTACAAGGAAAGAAGTCCTGCCCGTGGACAGAGATATTACCAACAACACTAAATTAGAATGTCCCTTAAATAGATGCTCTGAGCAAAACCAGCAAAAAAGGTCAAGACATACCCAAGTCTGTGTAACACGGATGTTACCAATCACATCAGAGTTCAGTTCAGCTCCTTCAGGATTTTTGGCAGCCTTGGGAAATTTCAGCAGAATAGGAAAGCCTACAGAGAGAGCACCAAAGCATAAACCATATTTTAGTGGGGCGCATTTCAAAAAGAAGTAGATGAAGTTTCTGCATAGCTAAGGGAAAAAAGAGAAGTCTTCACAACAACAAAATGTCATCAGGGGACAAACAATCATGCATTATATTCCTGTTCTTTGTTGTGTTCCTTGCAAATCAAACTTATCTGTCGGTGTATTGTGCTCTGTCTTGGACACTGATGATGTAAAAAATTTCAATAGAAAAAATCTATAGGAAGAACTGTCCACAAGAAAGCCATTTTTCAAGCTCCTTGTTGGGAGAGAATTTGGGGAAGGCTGACTATTCCGCGTATGATATCTGTGAGCTTATAGAAGACTAGGTACTGGGAGCCCGATTAATATATATTTTAGGCACTACTAATAACTATCAGCTGTAGATTTTACCTCTAAAACCCACAATACATTATTTCTCTATTAAACTAAAAAAGCTCTTTTTCTGTCTAAGCACCATTAAGTAGTGATGTGCCTAGTCATCTTGAATACAAGGACATTTGGCATCTAGTATTGATGGAGAGCAAACCCCATCATCTGTCCGTGGCTTGTAATTATCCCTTTTCAGTGATTTTCCTGAATGCATGACTTTGTGAAAAATTATCCGCCTGCAGCTCAGAAAGGCAGTCTCCATTTTATCCTCCAGAGGTAAAATACTCCGCAAGAGATCAGGACTCCACCTCGGTTGGGGTACCTTTGCCTTAGCAAGAAGTGTGTGCTTTGCACATCTACCTACTTTGCTTCATCTCAAAAGGCACAAATGTACACAGTAATTATATGTATTCAGACATAAACAATATCCAGCATGAACATTACTGTTTACGAGAAAAGATGGATCTCTGATTCAGAACTAAATGTAATATGAGCATGACTAATTGAAACCCATGTGTTTCTAACAGTTATACCTTCTCCCTTTGTGAAATCAGCGTGGGAGTCTCTCTTTGTTCCCGCAAATCTAATTGGGCCATTGTAAATAATTACAGAGTTCATGCTATACTTTTGAAGTGATACTTATTCAATGATCAGTCATGGTGGCAGTTTGGGATGAAAGGATGGCTTCTAAAAAATGGGGTAGCTCACATGAAAGACATTACCATAGGAAAAGTAACTCTGAGAAGCACTTGACAGAGAGTGGATGACTTATATATTTGGAAGATGCAAGATGTATAGCGACTGACTTGGCGGGACCCAAGGAAAAACGTGATAAGTGAACACCAAATACCCAGAGATGCTACAAGTGTTGAGTGATAGCAACATTTCAGCATAATCCTTCTCAGGAATGGTGTCATATCCTCTGATATATACTGAGCTGGTGTCTGGCTTTGCTCTATACCACAGAAAATATGCAGACAATAAGAGAAAATATTAGTGTGTGTGCGTGCATGTGTGAGACAGACCGAGCGAGAGAGGGAATACAAACCAGTGACCTTTAATGGATGGAGTCAGAAGCAATCAACTTCACCTCATAAGATCAACTGAATGTCAGAAGCTTTTCAGAGTAGCAACGCTGTTGGAAATTCCCCTTTAGCTCAAATTTTTGAGCTTCATAAGTAGGATGATTTCAGCATCACGCCAATATCTCTTCAAAGTTCCTGTGAAACACAGTGGAAAAGTTCCTAGACAATGGTGACTTTGTTCCAGAATGTCTGCATCTGGAGAATTTACAAGTATCAACCTCATTTTAACAAAATGGAGAGAGATTTTTGGGGTTTTTTTTTTTTGGCATCACTGCAATTCAGAGATCTTCCCCTCCCATCTTTGAGGGAACAAGTTGCCTATGGGCCACATTTAGTTACCCTGTATTATGATTAGTTTTGAGTAAAAGTATGGTGTTTCATGTTTCTTATACACAGTAGAAGTCTGTAAATGTACAAATGTTTGTCCAGTCCTTCTTGTTCCATTTCAGTTTCTTCCTTTCCTAGGATGTGATGCTCTTGTATTTCCAATGCTTCCCAGATATTTGTTCCACAAGGCGTTTGTTTTTTAGACTCTCAGTTTGTTGGGGTTTTTTGGTTTTGGTTTTTTTTTTTTACATTGAAGTTGTTGAGTAAACTATTTGAAATTCTGGAGTAGGCAATACCAAAGCAGAACAAAATGGTATCACCAGCTCTTCTCACTCTGGGTTTTGCAGGATTAAATATGCCTCACTACCCCTTTCTCATCAGAACCAGCCTCAGTTCTGGAAAAACTGCTGCTGTGGGACCAACTGGCTACTACTGAAGTATTTTTCTGATGAAAAAGTTTTCTGTGAGGAAATGGGGATCTGACTAAGCTGCTATATTTTACAGGCAAGTCTTGATTGCACGGAATTTTTCTGTGCTTCGTTTTTAGTCAGTTGTAACATGGGTGGATGAATAGTATGCTGAGGTTAAGTGAAATTCTGGTGCCTTTTGAGTTTATTTACAATCTGTTGTTTACTAATTGCCTCAGTTTTGGCTGGGACAGAGCTAATTTTCTTTCCAACAGCTACTGTGTTTTGGATGTAGTATGTGAAGAATGTTGACAATACACTGATGCTAATTAGTTGCTCCTAAGCGATCAAGGATGTCTTCCCATTTCCCAGGTTTTGCTAATGTGCAGGTGCAAAAACTTGGGAGGGGTATAGCCGGTACAGCTGACCCAAACTGGCCAGAGAGAGTATTCCATACCATAGATGTCATGCACAGTATAAGTGGGGGTCAGCCAGTTCCCTTCTTTTTCCCCTCTTTTTATTTGTTTGGGCTTTTTTGTTCATTCGTTCAGCTGTTCCTTCCCTCACTCGTTCTCTCTGGAACTTGCTGTTCGGAGATCGCTGCTGGGGAATATTCCTGTTCCATGATCACTGCTCAGGACAGGCTGTATCAGTCGTTGGTTGGTAGAGATTGTGCATCGTTCATTTTCTATATTCTATTATCCTTATATTTTATTATTATTATCATTTTTAATATATAATATAATTATTATATTTTTCCTTTGCTGTCCTGGTGAACTGTTTTTATCTCAACCCACGAGTTTTCCTTTCTATTCGATTCTCCTCCCCACCCCACTGGGGAGGGGGGGAGTGAGCGAGCGGCTGCGTGGTATTCGGACACCAGCTGGGGTTAAACCACAACACTAATTCAACACTGAACTTTGGAATCATAGAGATTACCACTTGGACCGAAGGGAGCTATGGTTATGTTTATGATGCAAGTTTAAACAAAGAAAGAAAAGACAAAAGAATGATTGCGATATGATGTGCCACAGGTCAGACTGACATCTCCTATTGTGGTCGTCAGTTTGCTAGATCATTTGCAGTTGGAGGAACCTGGGAGCCATATCGATGTCTGATGAATATTTTAAGGAATCCCAGCAGCACTCTTAGCTCTCTTGCTGCTCTCTTGTGTTTGCCTGAATTGCTGCCTACAATTATTGCTAGCGATTGCTCCATGGGGGGAAGAGGAATCAGTGCAAAAAGAGGTCGGAGAGCTAAGAACAGAGCTAATGGGCAAACAGTCTTGCTCTGTTGTATGTGACGGTGTTGTGATCCTGCGCAGCAGTTAATTCTTGTCTGGATTTTTGGCAGGGCTGCAGTTTCTCTGGGCTGGTTTTGGTGATGCTAGAAAGCTCTTTTCTTCCTTTGTTCAGGATATTTGTCCGTGATTGAAGCTGGAACTCAATGGACAGATTCAGAGAGAAACAAAGGGCTTTTCCCTGTGTTAGTGCCTGTTCAGTGAGTATCTTCTGGGGGGGCATAAAACCCCTAGGTGTCTGGAAAGCTTTTTCTCCTTGCTTGGGCTGCAGATTCAAGACAGTTGAACACCTTTGAGTTAAAGACATTCTGTGAGTTTTCCAAGGGCAAGGTCCTGAGCTCCCAGTATACCTTGTTTATCTGTATTTTTGGACCCAAGGATGTTTTTGATTTCAGTGACTTCTCTCCAAACTGGGGTGCACCCTGAACATGCATTGTCTCTCCATACATGATGTTCATGGCATGATGGTTTCTGTGGGAAGGAAGTTCACACATGGGGATCAGAAAGGAGCCAGAATTATCTTCCATCAGGTCCCCTGCCTGGAGCATCAGGGGGCTGCACTCTCAGTGTGTGCCCAAGTTTGCTTTTTTATTTAGACATAGCTATGATTTCTCAAAATTAATCCTTGGACATTTTTGTCATAAACCTACTTTTGATAGTAGTTCTATTCATTTTAAACAGAATCAAGTCACGATCACATGGACCACAGTTTTATCATGCAATGGCTGCATCTATTATCTACAAAGACCTGTCTTCTATAAGCTATAAAGACCTCAAAGTTTAGCACTATTTACTTTATACAACCTGCTCTTCTTCCACATTAGAGCTGGACTACTCCCTCCAGAAATTTGCTAAATGCTCTGTGCAATACCAAGCAGCTTCTGGCCAGAGCATGTTCCTTTTTAACACTCAGGTCATAAAGTGCCTATTAAAAGGACATTAAAGCCAAAGAAAATCTATCCAAAGCCTCGAATAGGCACTGGATAAGGCCCACACTAGAGAATATGCTATATAAGCATGCTCATAAATCATTAAAATTAAGATAGGATCTATCATTAATAAGTAAAGTTCAAGGACAGCCTTTATCTTGTTAAATTATCCAAATTTTGCTGTCTATTAGCATACCATTTAGAAAGTAAGAATGGCTGTAGGGTTTTTTTCACCCTTCTTGGTAATGACATATTATGCAGAATAAAAAGCCTTAGCAACTGTTATAAGATGCCATAATAATGCTGGAATTATTCTTTGGGGGAGGTTGTTGTATTAAGCAGCAAGTAATTAATGGTAAATTGCACTGGAAATTCTTGGAAAAAAGACAAATTACATACACTCTTGTACTCATACCCAGCAAGTCCCATGTAATTAACAATATTAAGATAAATATGAGAGGAATTATTAATGACGAGATTAACTTCACATCATAGTGCAAACAGATGTATTTCATCTATGCGTGTGGTAGCAATTGAGAGTTAGTTGTAGTTGCTAAAAATATCTGACATTATTGCTTCGTGGAAATTCACCGCAGAACTATTGATTATTATGCAATCCCTGACATTTGTATTGTGACTTCTGTCCCCACAGATCTCGAGTCACAAGATCAGTTTTGCTGGGTCGATTGAGGGGTATTTTGTTGAAGCTGCAACTGATTGAGAATATGAAACACTCATTCTAGATAATGTGGGTCAGACCCTCACTAAGCATCAACCTGCAGTGACCAGGTAATATATTATAAATTACTAGCAGAGAAGAGGGCTGACACACGTAGAACTGTATTTAGCCCAGGTTCATGAGTTAACTCACCATTAAAAACCAAGAATAAGTAGGGAATTTCCAGAAAAGAAAAGGCAGCACATAGCAACAGAAGGCAACTATTTCAAATGGGAAGTAAAGAAGGGTAGTGTACTTGGATGAAATTTCAAAGGCAGGAGATGGAAGCAGAACAATTTCCTCATTTGAATTTGTCTTCAGTAGTGGTAGTACTTGCTCTAGCGCATTTGTTCTGTGCATCTGGGATCTTTTAGACATTGGAGGAAATCTGCAGATTATTCTTGAATTCAGAAAACCTGTTTTCAATTTCTAGCTCTAGTTCAATTTCTTTGTGCCTCATTTTTCCGCCTATACAAACTAAGACCTCGATATCCATTCTCAGGCACTTCAAAGTATGTTGACAATATGGACAAGGTACATGATTTTATTCGTTTCCAGGCAGACTCAAGTCTGCTAATATCAGCTGAAGGGCTATTGCCTCGAGGGAAGGTCCATGTCTCTCAAATCACTAAGACCATTTCTTCTGTGACCTTCCTGGCCCCTGATTTTCCTGCCTCCCTAAGGATCTGCTTGAATCCTGTTTAATTCTGAGATCTGACCAGCTGTTACAGTAGACTTCACCTTTGTCCACCTTGAGGTAGGCTCTTCACGTAGTGGCTTTTAACTTTGGTGCCAACTGAGAGCATTTTGCTTGGTAGAACTGTCACCAGGAAGAAAGAAAACTGTGTATACTTTAGCACAAAAGCATAGGGGGAGTGCTTATAAATGCTGCCTCATTTGACCTCACTGGCACGTACAGAGGAGCAATCACCACAGCTCCAGGTTAATTAATCAAGGCTCTCAGAAATGCAGATTCTTAATGGCTTCAGGTGTCTTTCACCTTTCCTGCAGGTCCTGGTTTGAATCCAGCTCAAATCCGTAGGGAAGGAGGGATGCAAGTGACTTCTGCCTGCTTTGTTGAGCGGTGGCAAGAACTGTGACCTCAGTTGAGCCTCCTTTTCATTGGGTACCTACAAGTTTAATATCAGAGTAGTAATTAGCCATCTCAGTGGGCAGGCCTGGGCTGAATGTGTGTGGAAACACAGATACTAGATGGAGTCCCTTCAGGCCATGCTGGAGGGACGCTGGTCCATGATTGACTGGACACTTCAGGTGTCACAGTGTGCTCTGTACCTGCTCTCATTTTCTGTTGCTTGCTCTCTTGCATGTTCTCTCTCTGAGGGAAAGCGGAATTAAAGGATATAATTTTCTCTGTCAATCAAGTAGACTGGGGTCTCTCGTGAGAACCCAACTGCACTCAAAGTCATTCAGCTTATTTTCTAGTCATAAGAATAATAGAAAGTTGTTCTACTCTTGAATTATATTTCCTTTTTTTTTTTTTTTTTGGTAAATATAAAGACACTGTGGTGCCTTTTTCAAGGTAAAATAATTATCTCCTGAAGGTAGAGGTGCCAGACTGTGTGGCTCTCCATGGATTTTTAAAGCTTTGCTATGGGGTCTGTGTTTTCTGTTTTATCTGTGCAGTGCCTGGCACAAAAGGATGCTGCTCTTGGTTAGGATCCGCAAATTGGTCCTTGAAGGGAACATGAGGGTACTGTATCATCATTTAATGCAATTTTATGTATTTTCATGTGTGTACACTGCACTTCTGACAAACTACACCCCTTTATTAGGATTCGAAGTCTTTATGCAACCTGAGCCAAGGCAGGCACAGAGGTAGGGAACTATTAGAGGAAGCAGTGAAGACCATGGGAGATAAGAAGCAGCAAAATTATTAGAGAAGAGAGGACCTTTGGGATACATTTTCTGTTATTCTTCTCTTACAGTACTGAATTAAGTTGTTTAAACCTATAACTTGAAGGTTATAGGGAGGAAAGCTTGTTCCCTGAGATTGTTTAATGCAGTTTTTCACCTGTTTGATGTAAAAAGATGATTTTTCAGCTGTCTCTGGTGGTTACCTCTCACGTTTCTCTGCTGCCCAAGATAGTGCTTTGCTTTCTGTTAGGCTGTGGGATTTCCATGGATATTTTTAGTTTCTAATGTGCCTGACAACACAAAAATGAACGAGTTTGGGAACCTACACATAAATAACTGACCCTTAGCATTCTTTTGGGAACCCAAAAGGTTTAGACTTAAGAGCCCTCAGGAAATGTAGCATTATTCATGTGTGACCTCCACAGTATGCTGAACTCTTGAATGCTTACATCCCTCATGCCTGGCTTGATGTCCTCATCAGTAATAATGACTGAGAAGATGCCGAGAATAATGATTTTTTACTGTGTCCACAAAAGTGCTGCTTTAGCAACTGTAACTTCTGCTTTAAAAGAGGATGTCATCAATGCAAAGGGCAGCTCTATATTTTTCTATGACTACAGCAGTACCATTACTGTCCAGAAAAATGACAGAGGAATGGATTTACTGTTTTAAGGGCTCCTCAATAAGTCATTGGTTTTAGTGGAGAAGCGTTTGCCTAATTTATTGAGGAAGCAATCAGTCACCAGAAAATACATCCCATACATTGAAGTAAGCCTTTGGGTCTTTGCCCAGCTCAACCAACTGACCCGACAGGTCTCTGTAAGGGTGGCCCAGGCTGCTAGTCCCTGACATTAGAGCGGGTTTTTTTGGTTAGTGGCTTCAGAAGCAGCATGGAAATGCTAGCATGGGGAAAACACAAGCCTTGAGAGATATCTGAGAGCGCCTTGCACAAAGAAAAAGGTTTGATCAGTGTGTCTGCTGTGGAGAGGACAAGGAGTTGTGGGCTTACATTGCAGAGAGAGAGATCCAGGTTTGGCTTTAGAAAAAACTATCTAACATGAAGGATCACTATGGTTTTGAAATATATTATCTAAATATACTAAATATAGTTTAGTCAGTCACTGGAAGTTTTAAGACCAGGCAGGGTGTGGTATACTTGTAGGTCATCATGGTAGCTTGAGATGGATATCACTATGCCAAGCATTTTACGTGCCTTAAAAGAAGCATCCAGAGACAGGGAGGATGTTGAGGTTTCAAAAGATGAAGCTGAATTCTCATAGTCAGCTTATAGTGAAGCCATCCCAGCCTTTGTGCCCCAGGCCGCTTGCCCAACTGAGGGTATGAAGGCAGTCCGTAACCACAACCCCATGCCCCTTGTCTCTACCAGATGTCACCCTTCACTGCAGTGAATCCACAGTTAAGGCTACTCTGGGCATCCTATGATCCCTCCAAGACTTGTTACTGAGGTTTGTCCTAACTGGCTCTCACGACTGCTTTGCATCTCTCTCTCCTCGGTGTCAGCATTTCTCCATCCCTTCACTTGCCATAGGTGGCAGTTCCAGAAATCAGAGATGGTCTGCGTCCTTTCAAATATTTTCTGGAGGGCAGGATTTGGGTATAGGTACTAGATAGTGAATTTAACCACAGCACACGAAGGAAAGTTAATGCACACTGATCTGATCCTGCTCTGTTGTTCTTGCCTAGCAATACATCAGACCATCAGAGAACCGTACTCCATGCCTCTGGTTTGAGGGGAGCAAACACAACAGCTATTAGCGAGTGACTGGTGCAGAGCGCTTGCCGCCAGTCCCGCAGCATGCTCAAGAACAAAGATATTTTACTGCAAACTGATCAGCTCTACAGTGACCATTTTGCAGGTGACCTCTGCTCTTATGAGAGCTATTTGCTTCTCATTCAAAAAAAAAGGCTAACTGCAGCAGAATAAATAATAGGTTAAATAGCTTTATAAGCTATAATAACAGTCTAATGAAAACATTTCCAAGGTTGAACAGTACTGCTTCATATGTGCCTTTTTGATTGAATGTCCTGATTTTTAACTCTAATGGACAATAGTAGAAGAGGAAAGAATGGAGTAATAGATATTCAGTATTGCAAATTTATTTCATTTCACTGATTTTGATATTTTCTTAACAATCATCTCTGAAATATTGTTATGACTAACATCAACTTTCATTAAAAAGAAAAGTTGATTTTGACCCCTCATAGTCACAATGAAAAGTGAATGTGTGAGTTGTACGCAAAAAGCAATGAGGCACATACTTTTTTTAAAAAAAAACCCCAAAACAGCACACACAAACAAAACCCAAAACACCAAACTGCAAAACATATTTTTCTTTAACTTTCCTCCTTTTAAACTCATGTCATGATTTTGAGACACATGATTCCTTGTTGCTGAAACCATTAGATTAAAAATACCGTGTGTGTCAGCAGGCAAAGAGGTATCACTTCTAACGGTCAGGTCCGTTCTGCAGGGGTGTTGTCATACTATTGATTTCTTTTGAAGTCTGCATCTTTACTATTGACTTTCCTAGCAGTGGAGATATTTCCTGTATTTTTTGTATCAGTCCTACTGGGATCTAGAGCTGAAGCACAAGCCCTTGCCCTTTTTATTCGTACTGCAAGTGCTGTATAGCAGCTATATAGCTGGTTGGACAATTTCTGTAAAAACTGGGAAAAAAGGACATTTTTAAACTAAAAACCTCAGTTTTCAATTAAATGCTACATTTGTGTTAGAAAACGTGTCTGCTAAGTAATCTTCTGGTCAAAACATTTAAAGTTCAAAGTCTCAAATAGTTAAACCAAGAAACTGTGTTGCCCTGAGTGCAGAGCCTCCAACTTGTCTTTCTCTTCTCCGGGGTGCGTCTCCACCACTTGCTGCATCTCCAGTAACTGCTCCTACTCTCATGAGCACCTGATAGGTCATTTGCTCTCCAGAGAAGCACTAATGGTGCATCATAGAAAATGCATTATCCTCAAGATGCTTCATTTACAAAGGCATTTGAGGCATTTCAGCTACAAGTCCCATGAGGTACTATGACAGAGCTCGACATCCTTCCCAGTACTTTCTGTAATGGTTCCACTGTGTACACTAATCCTTCCAAGTAGGTGTCTTCAGTCTTGGGATTTTCTTTCTCATTCTATTGATCTGACAAAGTTATTTTTTTAAGCTTCCTTGACATATTGTAAACCTTATCTACTCATTCAGGCTTTTGCTGGAGGCCGGGAGTTTGCGAAGGTTGAATTTCATTTTGCAGGTGTGAGGGAATTTATTTGAGCTCGTTCTTAGTCAATTTTGTGTGTTGTTAATTGATGTTTTATCATTCTTGTACATGCATCTGGAGGGGATCCGCATTGGATCCATTTTTTATGGTGTGAAAAATAAATAGAATGACATAGAGTCCCTGAGGAACTGTTCATCCCTTTCACCAGTGGAGTCTCCTGTAAAAAACGGTGTGGATTCTTCAGGGGTCACTAATTGTTCCAGAGGTCTGGTGGAGATCTCAGGAGAGACCTCACCTTGTCAGATACATCAGGTCTTAGTTTGCCCCTGGGCACATACCCTTCGTATAAGGATCTACTTGCAGTATTTGACATTTTCTAGTGCCATCTCTGGGTATACAGAAGCAGAAGTGAGGGAGAGTCTAAGAATATTCTTCTTGGAAATGGCAAGATGTCATTTCACGGCTTCTCAAGATGGACCCTACTTCGTGGGACTTCTTTAGAGGAACTTGTGATTGTTTTCTTTAAAAAAATATAGTGAGTGGTAAGAGAGCACAGAGTTGGTTACAGAGCACATGCTTTGTAGTATTTGAAATTTCTCCTCCATGGTAGCAATAGTGATACAAAGCTATAGGTTTGCTATAGCCAGACAGTTTAATTAGCAGGACTTTACTTTGATCTGAATCTACTAACCATAAAAGTCAGATCTCTGTAAATATCGTTTAAAAAAATTAACCACCTGATGCTGATAGAAGCAAGTATCTGCTAGACACAGTCTCCATCCTCCTAAATGACATTCAGTTCGTATCATGCATGTAACTAAGTGTTAAGATACCTCTTGAGTATTTTAAGACCAAAGAGACCATTACAATTGATGATTTATACTGTCAGTAAGCATATGTATTTCAGTAAGATCACCACAACCCTTTCAGAGACATTTTAGACAATTACTGCTTATTATGAATTGGTTTTAGTATTACTAAACCATTTATAACGTGGGGGTGAGTAGGAACTTAGTATGGACCTTTTCCTTGGAAGCTTTTCTTAAGTGATCATTCATAGTGTTTACATAGAGTGTCATTTAGTAAAGGTTCAGTTTATGCTGGTATTATACTCCACGCCTCTTTTTAACCAGTCAGCTGAGAAAGAAATGTTGCAGGTGGCGGGTTTTGATTTCCACTGCATGTTTTCTCCATTTTCAACTCCTTTTTTCTATTTTATTTACTGGAACATATTTGTCTAGTCAAGTCCTACACTGGGTATGGAAATCTCTTGCTGAATCCCCAAAGAGCTGATTGGTGTGAAGGTGCTTTTGTTTGAATAAGCACCATGTATAAAATAAAAGCTTTCAGTAGTAATTTCCCTTTTGTGATTCCAGTTCATATGACCAACCTCATATTGTGCATGTTCTGAATATTTCTGAGAATTTTTACAAAAATGTCATTCATTTGTATGTATCCAGGGCTCATCATTTTTTCATCTATTTCTCATTTTCTTCTAACTTGTTTCTGTCTTCTGATTTCACTCCTCAAGTTCCTTGCTTTCTTTCCCATTTTGATAGAGGCTCTTTATGAATTTCTATTTCTTTCACATTCCTTCCTTCCCCCCTGAGTTCTTTTTTTCCTCTTTAGTTCTTTGATTGCTGGTAGGGGCTAAGGTTATAATTTAGTCAGCCTATTCTGCTCTGCTGCCTAAAAAACCCCTCTTGCTTCCTGGACAGTAAATAATTCTTGAGCTTGCCTGCCTGTCTTTTAGCTCACTCTTTTTTATTATTATTATTCTGGAGTCTTGTCCTGCTGCTACAGTGTCCTCTCACCGTTCAGTGGAAATGCCTGCCTTCCTCTGACCTCCCTGCCTTCCCTGCTTCATGCCTTACACTTCTGGGCTGCATGTGACACAATAGAGTGGGATGTCTGTTGTTAGGGATTGCAAAGAGATCATCAACCCCTGGGTCGTCTCTTCAAGAGCTATACAGACAGTGATACCTTCTCCGCTTTTCCTGTGTCGCTAGCTATAATTTGAAAGTCTGAATTCTCATTTAAAACCTCCAGCCCCTGCAGAATGATAGCTATAGTGAATCAGATGTTGACTTGTTTTAATGAAATGTAAACGAGAGCCAGTAGTGGGCTAAAACCAACACAGGGGATGGAATGAACATGAACAACGAAGGTCCATCTGAGCAGAGGGTCTGGGCCACCTGAAAGATTATTGCAGTTATGGGTTGATTGAGCCTTTGATCATGCACCTTAATGGACATTTTTATGGTGAATTTACCACCCAGTAAGTTTGTTTTCAGGATGGCCATTAGAGAGGCTTTTATAAACAGTTTTGCAGTTAAGGGCAACAGGTCAGTGCCCAATTCCTGAGTCTGACATAGATACTTTGTGGAGTGCTCAGCAACTCATTTAAAATCTTTATGCCTTAATTCTGTAAAATGGCAATGGCAATAACCTGTTTGCCGTCCTTGTCCATTTAGACTGTGAAGCTTAGGAGCTGTCTGATTTAACAGCACGTAGGCAATAGACCTCCTGGTGCAGAAACTGCACAAAACCTTGCATCCAGAGTCCAAATGCCTCTTTTGGTTCATGACTTCATAGTGTGATGAATCAAAGCCTCTAGTTCTGCACTAGAGATTTTAATGCTCTGCATCTTAGCTGGAATTCAGATTGGGATTTTAATCTTGCAATTGAAACTCACCTGGAGTCCTCATGCCACAAGTAACTTCACTTATATACACCAGACAATACTGAGGAGCAAGAACTTGAGACCAAATGTGAAAAAAAGTACAGGATGCAATAACCATCAAGCAATTTTGTACACTTAAAATTCAAAGATACATCTTCTATCCCCATTTTTTATAAAGTAACAATTATCCACATGTACCTCTATACCTCTGCTTACCATCCTAAGGAGAGACACTACTGATGCATTAATAAAAAGTACTCTCAGTTCAGAAACAATAAGGAACCTAAAACTGAAAGATCATTGCACATCACGGAGAACATGTTAAAATTCATCAATCCAGAAGTTATACAACTTGCAGAAAGAACAGATATGAATTAGGAGGAGTCAGCGTCTCCTTACTATAAACAGGTTTGGGAGTTTCAGGAGCATTTCTAACATCAAGAGACTCGTGTTTCCAAAACTGTACCTGGCACTAGATGGCTGTCT
The DNA here is from genome assembly GCA_009819775.1 of Phoenicopterus ruber ruber. Lineage (NCBI taxonomy): Eukaryota > Metazoa > Chordata > Aves > Phoenicopteriformes > Phoenicopteridae > Phoenicopterus > Phoenicopterus ruber. The sequence continues at coordinate 29,073,196 of CM020221.1, read as the reverse complement.
GGTTGCCACAACCGTAAAAGCAAACTTCAAAAGTGTGAAGCACAAATGCAGGCATAGCCTGGGGAAACTGATTGACTTGGATAATGCAGGCAATCTGGTCGCCTTTCACATTTCACTTTATCTGACCTAGCTTCTTCTCCAGAATTACAGCTGCATTTCATTCAACAAAGTGCAGCAGAGGTATAAAGTGGGGTTTGTTTCAACCAAGTCTTCAGCAAAAAAATCTATATTCTCTCCAACTTCAGGGAATAAAAATCATTTTATAATTCCCAATTTTTAGTGAGGGTAAGTACTACTACTTATCTACACATTGCTCCTCATTCTTTATGCAGCAAAAAAGAGAGCAGCCTTGCTGAGATTGAGAGCAGCCCTGCTGAGAAGGACTTGGGGGTGATGGTGGATGAAAAGTTGGACATGACCCAGCAATGTGTGCTCGCAGCCCTGAAAACCAACCGTATCCTGGGCCGTACCAAAAGCAGCGTGGCCAGCAGGTCGAGGGAGGGGATTCTGCCCCTCTACTCCGCTCTGGTGAGACCCCACCTGGAGTCCTGCGTCCAGCTCTGGGGCCCTCAGCACAGGAAAGACATGGACCTGCTGGTGCGGGTCCAGAGGAGGGCCACAAAAATGATCAGAGGGCTGGAGCACCTCTCCTAGGAAGACAGGCTGAGAGAGTTGGGCTTGTTCAGCCTGGAGAAGAGAAGGCTCTGGGGAGATCTTCTAGCAGTTTTTCAATACTTAAAGGGGGCCTATAAGAAAGATGGGGAAAAACCTTTTAGCAGGGCCTGTCGTGATAGGACAAGGGGTAATGGTTTTAAACTAAAAGAGGGGAGATATAGGCTAGACATAAGGAAGAAATGTTTTACAATGAGGGTGCTGAAGCACTGGCACAGGTTGCCCAGAGAGGTGGTAGAAGCCCCATCCCTGGAAACACTGAAGGTCAGGATGGACGGGGCTCTGGGCAACCTGGTCTAGTTGAAGATGTCCCTGCTCTTTGCAGGGGGGTTGGACTAGATGGCCTTTAAAGGTCCCTTCCAACCCAAACTATTCTATGATTCTAAAAAAGGTATCCATTCACTGTAGTTGCCCCAGCCTTATTAGGACATTAGCCTGACTCTTTGTCTGCTGATATTTAGAAAATCAATCTTTTTCTTGCCAATATCTATGACAAAGTTTTAGTATTTCCCAATTAATCACCAAGCCTTTGTATGAGAAAATCTGAACTCATACAGAAATACATTCTCTTTTACACATTTATGTGAGCCACTGACAGTGTGTGTAAGACCTACTCTGGTATTACCAGTTCTTATAATACCGGATTCAATGTCTGGCTTTTGCTATTGAGTGTTGTGCTTCTAGCTCTTGAGGTTGTTACTTCAAATTTTTTGTTTCTTGATATATAAGATGGTGCCATCACAGATTTGTGCACACACATTTCTGTTTGTGTACATGTAGATAACATTTTCTCTAGTATATAGTATACTAGAGAATAAAGAATATACTATATTAAGGTATATGCCCTCTTTTTACATACGTACATAGACATACACAGCCCCACACACATACACTCTCCTATTGTTAACGTGTTTAAGAAAAAAATCTTTGTGCCATTCACTACTACTTAGTACCTCTTGATATTTTTTAGCCTTTTGAAAAATCTCAGATCCTCAAAGGCAAAAAATTTCAGGCAAAAAAGAGTAGAGATGGAGGTTTTTCTTTTAAGATAATAATAAAAAGCAAAAGGGATTGGAACAATGTAGCATGAGTATTTCTTATTTCTTTCTCTCTCGTTTTCTTTGCAAGACTCATTGAAAACTGAACCATTGATGGGTAAGTTAGCATGGGTAGAAATGGATTTTAAAATGGATTAAATATCAATTTGAAGTTAACAACCTAAGAATCAGCCAAATCCACAGAGATTACTGAAACAAACATCAAAAGACACATTTCAGGACAGATAGTGCTAGGAATTAAAAAGGGAATTTACTATTGATTCTGGGCTGCCTTCTGTGGCAGTCCCATTATTGCTCAAGTCTGAGTGGCTTGAGATTTTCCTCACACTGCTTTCTTCATGTGTTGTATCTTCATGGTCTCCTTATTGCTCCTTCCTACCTCTTTCTCAAAAATGTTGCTGTTTTCCAGTGGGTAGGCTAGAGTGCAGAATTGCTGGGATCCCTCCAGAGAAGGCCTGATCAGCCCAACTGGCAAGCTGAAATGTAAAAAAAATCTTAATCCAAGTCAATAGTTTTTAGGAATTTATCCTAGATGAGATATGAAAGATTTCCACATGATGGAGTATGAAGTTCCAGGAGCTGATGAGTGAAGCAGAACTGCTTAGGCATGTTCAAATTTTCACACTGATAGTACTAAAATATCCTTTGTAGCGCACAACAATTATATTGTATTCAACACCGGGGAATTCTGCATTACGCTTTATATTCACAGTCAAAGAGAAACTGATCTGGGAACCATGAGTGAGGTGTGCGTGATCATGTCTTCAATGCAAACAGAATGAATTCAAAATCATTTATATTTATACCATGTACTTTAAAAAGGTCAGATTTTCAGAGATAGAAACAATTATGAGCTAAATTTGCAGGGAGAAAGCATTTAAATGGAAAAACGTAAAAAATAATTGGGACTTGTTTACGAACATTTTACTAAATGCCAAAAAGTCACAATCACATACCTTGAGGAAAACACTATGTTGCTTAAAAGAGCCCCCAACTCTGCTTAGAATGAAAAGGAAAATATCCAAATCTGAATGTGTGTGTGTATGTATATATGTATATGAGTGATAAATGGAAGCGAAAAGACGTGTAGAAATTTGTAGTCAGCAGGTGTAAAGATAACACCAACATTTTAATATTTTTTAAAGTATGTCAAAAACATGAGAAACATAACAATAGCATTGTTACATTACTGGGACTTCTCAATAATACTGGAACAAAGTTTAGTAAGGTTTTCTGTTCCGGGTCTCAGAGTCGATGAATATTAACATCAGATGATGATCACAATGAAGAAATAATTTCAACTCGAACAAAAACCTAGGCCAGTGTCAAACAGAACTTTTAAAATGAGCAGATGCAGACACCTTCCAGCTAAGAAAAAGAAAAGCAGTGGTCAATGACCACTAATATTGATTGATTCTGGGAAGGCAGAGCGTATCCCAGAGAACTTGAATAAAATCACCATAATACCAATATTTGAAAAAAAGAAAACAGGATGATTTAGGAAATTACAAGTTTGTCAGCCCACCATCAGTTCTGGGCAAAATAAAGGCACGTCTGAGACATGACGCTAGTAATAAGAGAGTTAATGAGGGGGAAATAACAAATGCCAATCAACATGTTTTTATGAAAAAGGGTCTTGTTTAACTGAATTGATGCTATTTTTCAAAATGAAATTTCATGTCTGTTTTATCAAAGTAATATTGTTGATATAATAGATTTCTCTCAGACATTTGGAATGATACTCACATGATGTACTGATTTGTAAGCTAGAGTGATACAAAATCAATGGGGCACACATTGAATGCATTGAAACCTCATTAAACAATGGATCTCAAAATCTAATTACAAAAAGAGAATTTTTGTCAAATGTCTGTGTTTCCCACAAGAATCTGCTCAGACCTACAGTATTCAACAAATACATCAACAACTTGGAAATAAAAATTAGAACGTAATTATGGATTAAGTCTATAAATAACACAGGCTTGGGGGAGCAGGGGAGGGAACAGATTGCTGAGCGATCCGGCAGTTTGAAGGTATCAAGCAAATAGTATGTGTTTCAGCTGAGCCAAATCTAAGTTTACATGTCTGAAAAATGAAAATACAGGATATGCACATAGCACGGAAGCCTTCTGAAGGCAGTGGCAGAAAAGAAGTCATGGGGGTCATAGTCTTCATGCTCACTGAGCATGGTTCAAAAAGCTAGTGTAATCTTTGAATGTTTAAATGTGAGAGAACTCAGTAGGAGTAGTGAGGTTAAATTAACTCCGCATTTGGCACTGGTGAGATTGCTGCTGGAATGCTATTTGGTTCTGGTGTCTACACTTCAGATGGATATTGATGAATTGGAAGGGATTCAGAGAAGAGCCACATGAATGCTTACAGGCTTGGGAAACGTGCCTTGTTGTGAAAGACTCAAGCAACTCTATTTAGTTATCAAAGAAGGCTTAGAGGGTGACCTGATTGCAGTCTAAATATATCTGCAGGGGGAAGGGGAAGGGCAGAAGGAATAAATTTGATTCGGCTCTGCAGTGTAACAAACAAAGGTGAAACAATGACTGGTAGTTCAAACAAGACAAATTCCAACTGAAAATGAAGTGTGAATTTGAATAGTGAGCAAACCTAACCACTGGAACAACTTGCTAAGGGCTGCAGTAGATTTCCTGTCATTGGAAGTTTTACATTCAACATTGGACTTAACTTTCCTAAAAACGGAAAAAAAAAAAAAACCAAACAAACAACAAACCAACCCAAACAACAACAACAAAGCAAAAAACAAAAACCCAAGAAAAAAGCACTCTGACTCATGGATTTGGAATGAATGAGTAGTGTGAAGACCTATGCCTTGTGTTACACATGTCACACTAGACAATCACTGGGGTCCTTTCTGCCCTTAAAAAAATCTATGAATCTTTTTCTCCTTACTGACTTCAGGGGATGAAATTGAGCCAACAGAAATAAAGCCAGAATATAAAGTAAAACCCTCTAGCAGTGACTTCCATTAATTTCTGGAATGGTCTCCCAAGAGGAGAAGTATGTGTGGGGGGCTTACTAGCTTATTTAAAAGGAAGATGGTAAATATAAAGGAATAAATATCTCAACATTGAGACAGCAACCAGGGTAATAAGCTTGGGCATCTTTTCTTACCGTTTTTTTTTATACTGTTGAGCATTTAACTGAGCCACAGCTAGAAATGAAACATAGTGTCTTCAAAATCTGCTTTATTCCCGAAAGCTGTCAGTCCCAGATGTTTGTCTGTCCTGTTAGGAGAAAGGAAGCCCACCTTTCCGGGCTTTAGTGGTGACCACTGTTCTCGTCACTACTTTATAGCTTAAACTGAGAACTGAAAGGTGGAGTTGGCCAAATACCTCCCCAGCAGAAACATGAGCAGCCGTGGAAGAGACATGAGGACACTGAGAGTGTTTCTCTGCCCTATGTTGACCGGGGGTTTGTTTGAAACCTCTCCCTGTCATTATCCTCCGAGTAATTCTTTACCTCCCACCCTGTCCCAGCCTGTTCCTTTCAGCATCTTTGTCCACGTGCTGCCATCTCTTCCTTTCTGAGGACAGCCTGTCTTTGAGGGGGACATTAAAGCAACGTGTCTGGTTTAGCCTGGTAGAACCACGTCTGCAGGGCATTGCTCTGTTTATATTTCAATAGGTAAACGTTATGGAGCAAGACAGGTTATTTCAGTTAATAGTAAATATTCCTGCAAAAAGAAATGGATATAAATTTTCTATAGACAACTTTCTGCAGTGGTCTTGCAGAATCTAGACAGGGGACAAGCCTAAATAGCTTTAAGATAGATCCTGATATTTTGATCGAGTGATTACCTGCAGTATCAAAGAACTGGTGTGGCTGAGATTCTTTAAGGTTGTATATTTCTGTGAAGCATACTTCCATTTCTAACTTTACATTTTCTTCTACTTCAGGAGGTCTCTAGTGGCTGTGTATTTCTTACACAGTAAAATCCCATAAGTCTAACGCTGTCTGTTGTATTTAGAAACTCACTGCTCTCATATTCATGACATGCAAGCATCTGTCACTCAAACCTGCTCATAGATCCAAATTCACTAATAGGGGTCCTGCATGTTCCTATTTATCAAGGAGAAGAATGGTGACCCTGGACTTAGAAGTAAATGCCAGCAATGATGCAGTTGCAGCTTATAAAGTGGTAAAAATTCTAGTGTACAAGAAAGCTGAAATTTCAAAATTAATAGACTCCCCAAACCTTGCCTATTAAAAGCAGTCTTTTGCAGTGAGAGGAAAATTAATTTCCCTTAAAAAAATGAAGATGAAACAAACATATCTCTTTTCCCAAACCCAGTTTATGACCACAAAGCCTGAAAATGTGTTCAGTTTTTATGATCCCCACAATATAAATTGCCAGACCTTTAGGTTTCTGTCTGCTTGTTTTTCTCTGAGGAGAAAAAAAGAAGAACAAAATTATGTGTTAGACTAAAAGGCCTTTTTTCTATGAAAAAAAAAATCAGTGTAGTTATAATCCATGTTCAGGCTGTGATAGTTGTTGTCTGAATTTTAGAGATTCTGAGTGTTGATGGCTCCCTCCAAAGCAATGGGACACCTGTGAGTAGGGACTTGGGATTTTACCTGGGACTGAGATTTCCTGAATGAAAGTTATTACGGAAGTGCTGAGCAATATTTGCTGTAAGTCACAGATACTAATATCCTTTAACCCTAGTCTCTTGAGCTTGCTGAGCTCTGCTGGCTTGTGCTCCAGGGGAAGTTACAGTGGTTTTAGTTCTGCAGCTAATTGACTGAGGCTACAGTATTAACTTGGTGTTGATGAGGTTTAACTGAAAGTGCAGAGCTTGCCGCATTAACACCGTGTTCTGAGCATAAGCAGAGCACTCACCACAGCCAACTGCATCGTGGGCTAATGCCAGCTCTCCTATCCCACGCTAAAAACCCATCGTCTTTATGAATAACAAGAAAACCCAAATAACACTGAGTAATACCTCAAGGTGGGGGAAAAAAAAAGGGAAAGGCTTATAGTCTTTGTGTGTGTGAATGTTTTTTTTCTCCCTTTCAGAGCATGTTTAAGTCATTTCAGTGTGGCAGGTTGGTAGGTCACCTTGTTCACTAGACCCCAGCATTAGGATTGGATTTGGCTCCAGCTGAGAATCAGTGTAACTCAATACCCATCAGACAGTGGTGACACCTAGGTGTGGTCTTGAATATTTTTCCATCCCCTTTCTGGAGAAAAGTGAGCACTGAGATACCAACAAGCCTGCAACAGTCATCTTGGGAGCATGGCTGATTTCAGCCTCCCTGCCCAGGAGCTCTGTTCTGTGGAGACGTACTGGTTTTGCTGCATGGTAACTCAGTAGCTTCTGCCCTGTGCAGTTAAAATGTATGTGATTTACATTATCTCAGTGAGGGTGACACTCCTCGGGGAGTAGGATGTTGCAATGTAGAGTGCAGCAATGCCAAAATATTTTAAAAGTCTGAGCTTTAGCCAATTACTTTTCAAGGACAGGGTATTCTCGATTCACTCCCAGTGTCTCTGCAGCAAGCACATCTCTGACTCATCAAAATCTTCCCAAAGCCAAATTGATTTCTTTTTTCTCGCTTTTTTTCTTTCATTTTGGCCACCAAAGTCAGACAAACAAACATGATTTCCCCTCCCAGCAGGCAGCTTCTGATGGCTGTGTGGCAGCACCATGGTTTGGAAGGTGACTTTCCTCTAAGGTGGCTTTTCTCCCTAACACCAGGGACCAGCTTTGCAGAGCTTCCCCAGGGCACCTAGGACAGTCAAAGCAGACCCAGGAAGGATTCCCTTTGATCGCCCACCTCAGGTCTCTTGTTGCTAAGCGTTTTGTGTAATGCACATCCATCCTGAGTCTTGCCCCTCATGTCCTGGCACCTCTGGTGCTGTTTTGGGGATAGATCTAAATGTAGCCCTCTCAGCCTTAATCCTCTATTTTCTAGAGCGATACAGTGAAAAGCTGACAGCTTCTGGTGAGCCATACTGTATTTTACCACCCTTCTTGACTGCAAAGAAAAGGAAATTAAGGCATTGATCATATCAGAGTTCCCCAAAGCTTTGCACCCTTCTCTGTCCTTTTTCATAGGGTATCCCACCAGCCTCCTCAGAAATAGAGATCCATCTCTGACGATAAGTGGTGCTTGCAAAAATATAGAAAACTATCTCATTTTGGTATTGAGTTTGACTTCTTGGAAGCTATTCTGTGGTTTAGTCTGGGTCTTGAGCATGCTTAGAGGCAGCTTCCCACCACAAAGCTTACAAGCAGAGCTGGAGCCTAAAGCTTGTACATAAGAAACATGTCTCTGTATAAGCCCAGTTCCAAGGATGTGAGGCACTTTCAAAGCATGTATTACATTTAGATTCATATTTAAAATACCCCAAAATGTTAGTTTAAGAAATATTTTCTTTTGCACTTAGTCTTTATGCACTATATATAGTACAAAAGACTGTCTGCTTAATCATGTACAATTCTATTTTTAGCTCAGGAAACCTTATGTTTCTATTTTCCTGATTATGCCAGCACTGATCACAAATCTGCTTTATGATATGCTTAAAATGATACTGTGCTCCTGTTTCTGGACAGTAAGAAAATGCTCACAACATTAATGCCTCAGAGATTAAAGCATGGGAAGGATCATGGAGGCAAGGATGGAAAGATATGGATAAGGAGACTGAGGATGGGAAGAGTCATGGAGATAAAATTTTGCTGGTAGTCCTAAAAATCAGGTCCCTTCCAAACAAGAGTGAAGAGCACTGGTAGTGAGAGGAACCTGCTCTCGCTTTTTCCATCTATTTTCCAGGTGGCAGATTGATAGAGATTTTCATCCTGTAGCTGTAAATCTGAAGTCATATACTAGTGCGCACACACACAAAAATCACTTAAAAAGAAAATAATAATCCTATTTGCTGGATAATTAACAATGAGCAATATCATTCAGTGCTTTACATTTTCATTGAAATTCTTTATCTCATAGTAGTATGGACAGAAAATACATTTTAATTATACAGCTATGCATGTCTTTTATATTAGGTGGAAATGTTTTAATAGATGTTTCAGTTATCCATTTATTGATCTTAATGTATTTTTAATATGCAGGCACCGGCCTCTGCTAACTGAGATATATCTGCTTTTCCCTAGTTGAGTTATGCAAATTAAAAATAATTCTTTCTCTCTTCCAATAAGTAGTATATGGTGGACTTTTGTCTTGTGGGCAATATCTGCTGTGAGCTGCCTTTTAATTTATGAGATTAATCTGTGCTCACAGAGGGAGGTCTGAATGTGACCAGCAGGATCAGGGAAGGGATCGTCCCCCTGTACTCGGCCCTGGTGAGGCCGCACCTCGAGTGCTGTGTTCAGTTTTGGGCCCCTCAGTACAAGAAAGACATTGAGGTGCTGGAGCGTGTCCAGAGACGGGCAACGAAGCTGGTGAAGGGTCTGGAACACAAGTCCTATGAGGAGCGGCTGAGGGAACTGGGGATGTTTAGCCTGGAGAAAAGGAGGCTGAGGGGAGACCTTATCGCTCTCTACAACTACCTGAAAGGAGGTTGTAGAGAGGTGGGGGTCGGTCTCTTCTCCCAAGTAACAAGTGACAGGACAGGAGGAAATGCCCTCAAGTTCTGCCAGGGGAGGTTTAGATTGGATATTAGGAAACATTTCTTCACTGAAAGGGTTGTCAAGCACTGGAACAGGCTGCCCAGGGAAGTGGTGGAGTCACCATCTCTGGAGGTATTTAACAGACATGTAGATGTGGCGCTTAGGGACATGGTTTAGCGATGGACTTGGCAGTGCTAGGTTAATGGTTGGACTTGATGATCTTAAAGGTCTTTTCCAACCTAAATGATTCTGTGATTCTATAGACTGCACGAGAAACAAAATCAGAGAGAAATGTTGACCTAGGATTTTTTGCTCTTTCATGCACTATTTGAGCCCTGGTTTTGGCAGAGAGAAGCCCAAAGTGGAAAACAGTCTTTTTAAATAAAAGAGTTGTTTGCTACTGCCTCCAAAGGAGATTTCCCAGAGATTTTTAAAGAAAAAGAAAAAAAAAGAGTTAATTAACCTTTGAGAATCTGGGCTGGACCTCCTTTATCGTGGTCTCTATAGGAGGCCAGAATCCTCTATAGGATCTCTAAGGATCTATCTGAGGATCCTTACTTGGGAACGGTGACATCCCATGTTTGGGCTATTTTGAATAACATAACACTTTTCAGTGTTTGTGATTACACATATTTAATTTAGATAGTTGAATGTGAGAGGATTTGCTTCTCATCCATTCCGACTGCTTTCTCCATACGTGGGGCCTCACTGATTCCTGATTTCAAATGCTTTGTGTCCCAGTAATTCCACAGGGATTGCCTCTGGACTAAAATACACCTCCCATGGACAGCTACCTGCTACAAGCATTTCTAGTCACTTGCAAAAGGATTAAAAATTAGTGAGGAATTTTCTCTTAGCCTTCTGATGTAGATGGGGGTGATAAGCACTAAATTCTGCATTATTTTTCAGTGTAGATATTTTGGTCATTTGAGCACTGGGATAACAGGGAACCTTCATCCTGTGATGATCTGGCTTACTCCAGCAGTTACCTTTACATTTTGTGTCTTGTTCTCTTTGTTGGTCAATGGGAATCATAATTCCTCTTTTATAAAGTGTTTTCAGATAACCGGGTCTGTGAAAGGGCTATGGATTGATTGTGGTTATTTCCTATGCTAGGGCTCTCAGAGGAAATATCCTTTCTCCTGGTGAAACTGGGACCTGATTGTGTTGAAATATCTTTGACAAGATCAGCTTTGATAGTAGGGGTAAGGACATATTTCCAAGAGTCTCAACAAGGGACACTAGCAATGAAAACAAAAATTGATGAGATTTGATGCACAAAGGCAAAACACAGTAAGAAAACCATCCAAAAAAGGTATTAGCTTATTCACACAGGAGACAGGAATCACAAGGAACAGTGACAGTAAAGAAAATAGTGAAAGGAAGATGGCTGTGTGTCTTCCACCTTCACCTTGGCAGACAGTGAGCAATGAGTGGAGCCAAGGAGGAAATGAAGGAAATTGTAGGTGCAAACGACGAACTCAATATCAGATAAAATACTGGAGATGTTAGAAGTGCTGAGCGTGAAGCTGGAGGGTCGTAAAAGACATGAAAGGTCCTTTGAACGGCACAGTAACCAACACAGTAGTGACAGATTTTTGAGTGTAGTGAATTTGCTTAAGTAGATGGAGATACTGTTTCTTGTTATTACTTTTCGCCTCCTTCTTTTCACTTTCCAGAATAATGAGGACAAAAAATTGAGGGGAACAACTTTTCATCATAGAGAAAAGAGATGTCCCTTGTGCAGTATCTTTCCCCTGCTCAGTTCCAGCCTGGAGGTTGCCGTCAAGTATTTTTGGTCTCTAGTCATGCATCTTTAAACAGGGAGTGATTCATCAGGAGAGTAGGGTGGCTGCGACCATCCTCTGCCCTGTATGGATCCACTGGATGACCACCATGTCACTGGGAACCATGAGTCCATCGTTAGGGGGTAGCATCATCCCCAGAAGGGCTCCAGGGAAATACGAGCAATCTTCCATTTGCAATCCAGAGCACTTCCACTCAGGAAGCTGAGGGAAACAGCACATTTTTCACTCCTACCAACTCAGTACTGATAAGTTGATACACTGTCATCTATCCTAGCTGTAGTATACTGCAACCAGTTTTCTTTCATAAACCTGTCCTAGTTCATACCAGTTTCAGTCATATGCTGATTATTATTATAGGGCAGAGTTTACTCTTCCCCATGCTGATATTTTATGGAGCATTGACATGCTTTGCCACCTCAGTGCAGGACTGACTCATGAGGCAGGGAGTTAATATCCTCATTTATATTTACATGAAGCTGGGGATACGTTTCTCTTCACAGAAATATGCCAGCAGGGTGTAAAAAGGATAATTTTCCTACACAATATAAAAATGATCTTTCATTGTTCTGTGAACTTGGGGTTCTGGATGCAGAATGCGAGAGCATGTTCTTGCAAATTGAAAAAAACAAGTGCCAAAGAACTTGCTCACATCACATACTAGGGAGAAATAAGAGCTAGTGCCCCTTATATAATTAGTTGACCCACAACTGCAAGGCAAAAGGTGGGAGCACCAATACATGCATCTATAAAATAGACTGTTTCATTAGTGAACTGCCATAGTAACAGTCATAAAGACGTTTACGGAGGGGAAACAGCATGTTGCACTTGGTAATACACTAAATTAAGAACTGAGAAACATGCAATCCATTCCTAACTCTTCCAGTTTGTGTGGCTTTGGCAAATTTGCTTCCTTTCTTTTAACCTGTGTCCCTCTATCTCATCAAGTTCCTTTGTAATCTCTAGGTTCACCAAACACAACACAAAAAATATGCAATTCCATTGATGAACCCTACATTATGCTATGATATATGTAATAATGCAATTGAAAGGATAATCTTGCCTTTGTGTTAATCCTCTTGTAAGAAAACCCTGTAATCTTCCAGAACAGAATATATAGGCTATTAACTTGTTCTTACACCAGTCTTTTGACAGTAGGCCATGGAGCATTAACAAATAGATATATTTCTCGTGGTTTCGTGATTAGTTTTCCCAAACTTATGTATCTGCATGAGCAGAGGTGAAAGTTTTAAAACTATAAAACTTTCAGATCTATAAAAATGACATATTTATAATTGAATATTTCTAGGGCACTTGCTCCTTTATTATGTAGGTATTATAAAGATGACATGATATAATGTCTGTATGTAGTGGTGGAAGCGTTTGTGTATGTGTCTGTGTATATGTTAAGCATACTACTATGTTTCTAGAGGGTGGCAACACTGTGCCATTAGCTCTCTGGCAATTAGCTAGAGAGGGGGCTCTTAAAATTGCAGCAGTGATTCACGCAGAGAAGACAGCAAGAGCAGAAAAATTCTAGGATTCAGCTAATTATAAACAAATAAATAAAAATTACAGGCTGAGGAAAGAGGTGAAAGGTTCAGAAAGAGCTCAGGAGTACAGAGACGCCAACCTCAGAGACCCAGCCTGTTGCTGCCTCATGCATTTACAGAGGGAGCTGGTGGATATCTTCTGCTGAAGCTCTGCCCAGATGGAGGGATGGGTGTGAGTAAGGGAAACGTCCTCACTGTGCCTGTGAGTGCCTTGTGGATTTAGGCATGCTAGCTGGTGCTGGAGTGAGCCTCTGAAGAAGGACACCTCAGATACAGCAGAAGACCTTCTCTGTGAGGAGGTCTAAAAAGAAGATAGGAACTCACTGATTGTGGAAGATAATCTTAAAATAAGAAGCACTGGGGGCTGCGGTGGGAGGCAAGCAATGAGGTACAAGCAGCGTCTTGCAGTGACAGGCACCTTACTGCTTTCAGAAGGATCCCTTCAGGCAGGGCTGACAAATCACCTGCTCTGCGGCCGGGACAGTTTTATCTGGCATCCTGGAGTACTCACTGGGTCATGAAACAAAAGGCAGGAATCACGGTATATATGATTTTAGGAAATGGATGTATACAGACAGACTGAGACTGAAGGTGGCAAGGTTTATTAACCAAGCTCTGCATCAGCACAAGTATTGGTTACTGGGAATGAGAGTGTTACTTACAAATGCATTTATACTTTGGTAACACATATACTTGGCTTTCTTTGGTGGCACAAGTAGCTTCCATCCTCTGTCCCTTGGGGCCACTGCCAATCTGGTTGTTTTTCAGTTGAACCAGTTTTCCATTCCGGTCCTCTACCTGGCCTCACAGATTCTCATGCTGGCACCATGGATGGTGCACAGCAGTGGTAAAGGCAAGCTGACTAGCATGGAGAAGGAATATCAAAAGCTGCTTAAGCACTACCAACACCAACTTCTAACCATTGCTAGATGAGAGATTGAAATGGCCTCTTTTGGTACAGTCGGAACCTGCCAGAAGAGTTCTCTATTTCTGTGCCACTTAAAAAGCTGTCTTTGCCCATGATAGGAAGACATTTTTAATGAGCTCTTCAGAGTTAAAAGAAGTAATTAAAAGTGAGGACCCTTTACCTTCTGTGGAGTTATGGACTCGCTTTGTATTTTGACAATACTAGCAATGTCATCCTCTGTATTTTGAATAACAGTTGTTCACTGTGAGTTCATCTTAACATTGCTGTCACTTCTGCCAGCACCTCCTTACCTTTGAGAGAGTGCTAGAAACCAAACCGCCTACTGCTAACTCTTCTTCCAGAAGACCAGACTCTGTCTCCTGAATAGGAAATTAGCGTCTGTATTTTCCTTTCCAAGACAAAAGTATGTCAAACTGGCAACCTAAGAAAGAAGTCCATCAGATTCTCACTTAAATCCATGCCTCTGCAGCGAATGATGTTTGGAAGAATGTCACCTTGCTAGAATTGGTGCTGTGTTGACTTTTTCCTTTCTATTGGGAATGGGCTGCATTCTAATTTAAGAACCTCTATAATTTCCTTAGCTGTCATCCCAAATGGTCTCTTTCAAATGCTACAATCAATGTGAACGTCCTATTTCCAATAAAGGAAGTTCTGAACTCAGGAGTGCCAACTAGAATGGATGAGTAAGAAATCACAAAGCACTGAAAGAAACAAAAACCAAAAGCAAAAAGCAAAGGAAAAGCCCATGTCATTATACAGCTACAGTAATCTGTGGCACGTGTGGTCTCTTCTAATCGCTAACTAACATAGAAGCTTGTTTATGGATGGACTGGAGATAGCAATTGCTTACTGTCAATGCCTTAGCAATTGTAAAACTAATTATACCCCTCCCTAAATGCAAATAATTAACAGCAAGTATCTTCACAGCCTTTTATTCATCTGTTTACAATTTTGGAAACAACTGGTTTATCTGGGCATAGGCACATCTGAGCAGGAAAAACAGGCAATAATTACAGAAATCACAGATGTTCCAAACAGTCTGCACCAGGGGAATTTCTCCCTGGAAGTCTGCAGAGGTTTTGCCCCTATTTTTTACAGCATCTGCTAGAACAGTTGGATTTCCCAGGCATAATGCCCATTGTAAGGTCTCTGAAAGTATTATGCTCCTGGGATAGGATTCAGTTCCATATTAAGACACATTCATTTAGGCATCTGCATATCTAGATGTTCACTGGGTGCCTCTGCAGTCAGTGGAGATGCCGTCACTACAGGGAGTGGAGTCAAGAGAGCTGTTCAGTTGACTGAATAAGGTCCCCTCCTTCAGAGGGAGCTGAGCACCTTTCCATACTCAACAGATGTCATTGACTAGATCCCCATCAACTCTAATGGAAATATAAGCTCTTGGCTCATGCATCAACCCAGTTCTGTTGGAAGTAGAGGCCTTTGAGATGTTAGGGTATTCAAGGCATCTGCATGCAGCTGGTACAAATCCAAACCGGCACCATCCTGGAGCAGCAGCAGGAGTTCAGGAAGGATAGCACAGCGCAGCTGAAATGACTCCACCTGGTACCAAATTCCACCTCTAATCTGGAACTGAATATCCCATCATGGCCTTCGTGATGGTCCTTGGCACAAAACACTTGAAATGGTATTCATCTAAATATCTACACTGTAGATGTCTGCCTCTTAAACTGGACATCTTCTTCTCCCTCTGGAGTCCATGGGCAGAAGGGATACTTTGAGAATATGTTTTATATATCCTACTCTGAAGGGATACTTTAAAATGAAATAAATCGTAGTCTGGAAGTACCTGTTTCTCTCCAGGGTTTATAAACAGAGTCAGTTTGAAACCCAAGATGATTTTCATCGCATCAGCTTAATGAAGCATTTAGAACTGCACCCAGTGCCTAGGTTCCCATTAAATCAGTGGCACTCTTCTAAATGCAGTCAGTTGGGTGTGATCCATCAATTCATCCACAAATTGAGAGGTATCCACTCAGGATGCAGCAAATCGTTTCCCAAACTCCAGGGGAGATACTGAACAGGTTTCATTGGTTATGAAGAGAGGAGAAGGTCTCTCACATTGTATAAACTGTGCTGAGTCTTATGAATTTTGTTACACAACATATTCTCGAGCAACTAATTTCCACTCAAGTCACAGGAAGTTTTAATGCTCTTAAGCAGGTGTTAGGAGCCTAAATATTCTGTACTATGGAGAGCTGAAGGTTGCCTCTCCAGTCTCTGCCATTAATCATCAAATTGCAATGGCTTAGAGAATGAATCCCTTAACTTAAAGAAGACACTGGCGTTTACATTCAGAATGAGGAAAACCTTCAGGTCCCTGCCTATCCAGTAAAATATATATGGTTTTCTTTTCTTTCTTTTTGGTTTGGTTTTGGTTTGCTTTGCCTTTTTTTAGGATCCAAATACTCTTTGGAATCAGAGGCTTCAGGCAGGCATCAAATTGAAAAACAACAGTTCTTTAACCTTCTGATCAAAGCACTTAGATCGCAAGAGATTTCCACTCTACATTTTCTTGTGGAGAAAGAAACAAGCAAACATTTGTTGAAACATTTGTTGCGGTTCATCAGGGCTGAGCACGTTAAATGATTACGTTTGCATTTCAAAGAGTAATGCATGTCTGAGTGGGCCATTACAAGCCACTTAGACAGGACCATAGGTAGGATATTATTGAAGAGGGAGGGCTATCTGTGCCACTTGTGAAGAAGAAGGAAAGGGTTAGATGAGAAGGTGCTGCTGGATTTCTCTTGTAGTTTTTGGATTGCATGGAGGGTTTTCCAGCTTGCTGGGCAGGTTCACCAAACGCAGAATGCTGCAGTGAGACGCTGCATAGGATGCCTCTGGGAGCGGCTCTAAGGTGCCTGCAGCTGCAGGAGCTCTTGGAGAATCCTTTGAAGTCAGAGAGTTTGAAAGAACTGGTCTGTCCCCCCACTGCTTTTGACCGTGGGAAGCAAATGCCTAGACCAGCCCAAGTGTATGGCCATGGAGGAGCAGGAGATGCCTGATCCCTGTCTGCCACGTGGGAGGTCTGGGAAGGGAGCAAGACTGGTTTGGAAAGTTGTCCAACAGGACACTGGGGACAGAGAGAGCACATTAAAAAACACTGGGGGTTTTGGAAGGGAAAGGGAAAAATGACTGATTTTTTTAGAGAGCTGACTACTTGCCCCATCAAAAGATTTGATGCTTTCGGCTGACATCCTCATCTTCTAAAAATATGTTCCGATTGGTGACACGTACTTGGACAATTTGCTCTGAAAAGCAGGAAGTATCATGTGCAATAGTAAATTGCAATCATGATCCCTGCAAATTAACAGTGACTCAGAATTCATCAGGTGGCCTTCAGTGATAGGTACCAATTCCATCCAATCCTGGAGACAGTGTTGTGTCATTTTTTTCCTATCCTGCTAATTTAAATTAATGCTTTTTATTGTTGGTTGTCATCTTTGACTGATTGAACAGTAAAGTTACATTTCATTTCCCCTCTTTCATTATGGCACTTGGTGAGGAAAAATACAAATGAATTCACATGTTTAATTGGAGCATGGAAGTACTTTTTTTGGCTCTGGTTTCAAGAACAACCATAGAGAGCTGTGTGAAAGCACTGATTGGGTTAGTGATTGCGTTAGTGTAAATTCACTAATTGTTTGTTCTTTCTGTCTCTGGTGAGTAGTTCAGACAGGAGTTGCTTTTCTTTGCCAGTTTATCACTTTCTAGGATTCTGTACTGCAGAAAGAACAGTCATATTCCTGCAAACAGATTTTTTCCACTACCTCGACTTCAGTTCTCTCTGGATTAATTTCCCTCTTCTGTATAGTCTTAATCTCACTCTCTCTGACCTACCCACAGAGAAGGGAAGCAAGCCTGAGAAAGAGGGCAGGTGTAAGAAGTCAGTGCATGTGCAAATTTAATTGTATACAAGGAAGAATGTCAGTCCTAGAAGCTGATCAATCCATCAGTGCTGGCAAATACCCTCATGGACTGTTATAGAGGATGAAAAATGGACAGCACAGGAATGGCCTTTCTAGGCTTTTTCTAGCTGAGCAGGGAAACAGTTTCACTCTTCTCTCCTGCACCTCAAAATGTCGTTTTGGTAGGCGTTGTAATGCTGAAGGACACCAGTGGTGCTTGATCTGGTCAGTCACAGACTCCTGGATGCTGCAGGGAGCCGAGTTCAGTGGAAAAGCCAGTTAAACTGCTTGAAGTAATGTAGGAGCTTCAGTCCCTGAAACCACCGTCCATAGCATTGGGCTGTAGGTAAGTCAGAATAAATTAATTGGTGCGAGGTGTACTTTCTGCAGAAAGAGTGGAGAAGATATTTCAGGTCTGCAGGCTGCAGGGCTTGGGAAAACAGGAAAGCTGAGAAGAGGACTAGCAAGGGGATAGTAAGAGGAAATTTGGGGGTGATACAAACCATAAACTGACAGGCTTTCTGATTTCTGGCAGTGATTTTTGACCAAGGACACTACTTTGGTTTATTGCTACACTGCTCAGGAAAAACAGAGCCTGGGTGCATGCTTTTTAAAATAGAAGAGTATACACTGAAGAGAGTACCACTTTCATATCACACGTCATTTTATTCTTCTCTCAGGGCAAATGAACCTCCAGCACGCCAGATAAGGGATCACAGTCCATAACACAAGGAAAATAGATCTTCTGGGTTGAGCAGATTCGTTCACAATAAAGCTGTTTTTTCAAGATGCCAAATGCCTTCAAAAGGAGCCCATGCCCTGATCTTCTTGAAGTACTTGAGGCCAGGATTAATATCTATGCTGATCTAACCTGAGTGCTCCTAAATACCATTTTTAAAAGTCTTTTTTTTAAAGAAAAATGTATTGTAGCTGTCTCATTTTCAAAAAAAAACACCGAACATTGTGTCCGACAATAGTGCCTGACCAGATTTGGACAGTTCTGCAATGGAGACCCTGCTAATCATTGCCTACTCTGCACTTCTTAAGAGCCCTTGCACTAGCAGCCACTAGACATACCTGAAATGCTAAATTAGCAGATTTCCTCATTTCGTGGTAACCTACTTTCTGTTAACTCTTTCCATTTGTTTCTTTTTTCCCTGAAATAAATTTAGTGCTGGTAAACATCCCTGTAATGGACAACGTGACAAAATGCAGATGTCTGTTGTGTCTAAGCACATGAGAGGCTCTGCTCATTATACAGGGCTGTGCAGTAATTGTACAAACAGTTGTAAGGGCAGGCTGAAGGTTAAAGAGTGTTAAAGCAAAAAGTGAAGTGATGAGCCTGTGAGTGCTGTCCAATGGGACAGGCAACGAGACATGGCATGATGTGGGATATACTCCTTCCTCTTTTAGGGTCTGAAGAGCTAAGTGTGATTTCAGAGGGTTAAAATTTCTTCTTTCCTTGCTCTAGAAGTGCAGAAAAATCTATTGCAGGCCTCAAAGGAAAAGCAGCATATTCCCATCTACTTCAACCAATGGATGAGGAGTCTGCAGGACAGGAACGGATATGTCCAGGAGGACTTCGAAGTCCCAACTACTTTCTCCAGTGGATTTTTTAAATCTCCTTAGAAGACAGTTTCTTAGTTGCTTTGGGATTTTTCTCTGCAATCAGGTCATTTTTGTCTCTGGTCAGTGAGTTTTGTTGCTACTGGAATGCAAGCCATCAAACCTCTCTGGTCTCTTTTCTCCATAAAAAGTGAGCCTGTGGTTTTCAAAGTGCAAACCATTAGCCTTAAATCAGTACTTTGCTAAAAGTCCACTGGCAAGAGCATTCTGGAAAGTTTAGAGGTGAAAATGGCAGCTACCTATAAAGTTATTTTGTGAACTCGAGCTGATATAAGGCAAATAATTCAGGAAAGGATTAGGTACTTACATGAATATGAATAACATCAGCGATTGCACTGGCAAAGAGAAAATTTACAGGGGTTATCAATCCTTATGCTTCAGAGCATGGGGCCGTTTCTGGGAAGAAATATTTTCCTGCCTATATAGCCCTTAATCCTCAGAGGTCTCAAGGTATGACACCAGCCTTTAAAGCATCTCTGAGTGCTTTAAAGAATGAGAGAGGCACAACAAAACTCAGGGTGAGGTGGGATGAGTTTCTTTAGGAGGTTAGAAAGGCAGAAGGGCTGGCAATTCCCACTGATCTCCACTAGTCCTGAAGCAGGGACTTAACAGTTTGGCTGTTTTTCTAGGAAACACTGAAATGTGAATTGTTGTTGCCAACTGAAGGGCAATAACTCTTTTCCCAGTGTGGTGAGGGTCTCTGCCAGGTTTCCCTCAGAGTTAAATACAGGAAACCTTTTCACTTCCCACCTTTGGCCCGGTGAGCATTTTACTGAGTCATCACTAAATCGCGAAGTATTGTGAAGAAAGTCCTCCCTTGCTCCAGCTGTACACACTGCCATCTGAATTACAAGCTCCACATCCAGATACTGGCTCCTTCTGTCCTCCTCTTCCCCCTGCAAGGTTACACTCCCTGGGGAAACAAAGAGTCGCTAACAGTTTGCACAACTGTGGTGTTAAATCAGTACTGCAAAATTTATGGAAAGACTAAGAGAAGCAAGTTTGTACTTTAATGACACTCTAAATAGTAATTTTCTATTGCCTTTCTCAGAAGGCAGAGAAGAAGGATTTATCTTGGGTGTAACTCTGCCAAACTATGTAGAGCTACGTCGGGAGTTTGTCCCTTGTGATGTTGTCTCTACTTGACTGAGGGGGTCTTATCTTCAAATGGCTTAAAGTACTTGTTCCCCAGCCCAAATGATAAAGTAGAGCTTTAGGCTCTGGATGCCCTCCAGGTTTTCCAGTAGGAGTATTTCATTGCCAAAAATACAATCCGACCTCATGCTTGCCAACCCTCATTTGCCTTGATGTCTCGAATGCAATATCCTGGATTTCATCAGGAGATTCCTATCCGATATGGGAAACAGTGAAGCCAAGGGAATTGTTTTGAATTCAAACCCTCTTAAGCACAGCATCATATCGTGGTGAAGCCACCAGTTGAAATGAAGACTGACACTTTAATTTCTTGAAGTACTGGAAAAGAAAAGACGTCTGCCGTGATGGCTACTGGCTTCCACAAGCTGATGGTAATGGACTGTGAGACCCTTTACAGCTAAAGGAATTAATCTTTTTTTCCCCCAAATATATCCGTCATTTTCTATATGAGAAAGTATGGGGTTTTTACAATCTACAGCATGGCTAGTTTTTCCTCCTTATCCCTTCTCTGTCTGCCTCTAGCCTCTGCTTTCCATGGATTTTACAAGTCTGCCAGTCTAGTCTACCTTGTGATGAGGCAGCAGTGGGTTCGGCCAACAACAAAACCAAAAACTTGAACAGGTTTGCTCAAAACTTTGTTTTGTTTTGTTTTAAATTATCATGTCTTAGTTGAATATGAACAGGAGACTTCTAAATAATAATATAATAATAATTAAAAAAAACAGTAATAATAAACCAGTAATAATCCTTCTACACACAACATGGCACTTCATAAATGGCTGTTTTCTTCCTTGACTCAATGAAAACTTCTGGTATCTTGAATCTGTGACAGAAAAATCACCTGAAAGGCAAAGAAAAGGGGATGAAATTTGGGATCGGAAAAATTAACTGGGAATTTCGTAAGCAGCAGAGCCATAGCAGTCAGGTTATGTGTGCATTTGCAGTTGTCATCTCTTCCACCAGGACAGCAGCAGCTCCCTTTACCCACCCCAGTCCTCTGCGTGCCTGTGGCTTCCTTGGCTCCCTGCCCGCGCTGACTTGCCAGCCCTCCATCCCGGCCAGGCTGTGCAGCCGCTGAGCGCTCCCTGCCCCTCTTCGGATGCAACCGGTCCTTCACGTCTCACTTCTCCACCCAGGCGGTTCAGCGAAACTTGTACAACGTCACTGTTCCTGGGACTTATCTCCCTCTTTCAAATGTGGTTGAAATTGGCAAGTGTGTTCAAAAGTAATTAAGGAAGGAATGACGGACAGTTTGATAAGGCACCTTTATTCCTTAGGAAATCAGGCTAAAAAAAAAAGGGGGATTGTCATGTAAAAGTCATAAATTTTTCCAAAACAAAAACTTCCTTTGTTCCCTTGAGCATCAAAGATTAGCAAAAGCTGGAGGAATTTTAAACTTGTATTTAAACTTCAACGCTTGCGCTAGCGGTTTACTATTGAATTGTCAATTATCTTCGTCTTGTTAATTAACTCTGCTTTTGGGCTCTGGTACAATACTTATTTATTCTGTTTTTAAAGAAAAAAAAAAAGGAACATAGAACTTAAGGGAAATAAAGCTGTCTTTCCATAGAGGGAAAAAACCCATAAACATAGTTTCATCCAATATCTGAAGTTCGGGGTTTTTATAAGGTTTTCCATTAGTGTGGCCTGGCAAATGATGGGAAAGTGATTGTTTTCTGATATATGCTATAGGGTTGTTCCTTGCTGATCAATACATTATTTGTAGGCTTTTCTATTGGGCTCATTTGTGTCGTGTTTTTACTGTTCTTTAGTGGAAAACTAATGGTGCAAAGAGAAGTGTCTGAGACAGTCCAGGGGGTGTGTGTGTAATTCTTCAGACGAATGTAGCATCCAAAACCAAAGTCACAACAGTCCTTAGACGGAGGGGAGAAGAAAAGACTTTGCTGCTTAAAGGTTTGACTGCAGGACAGAGGACCTCAGTATCACAGTATATAAAATGCAACAAACATTGATGAATTCCCACACTCCCTGTCCATGTAAATGCAGCAGTACAGAGGTTGCAAGTTGGTCATGAAGTGCAAGAGAGACAGAATAAAGGAGCTCTCTTCTCCTCCGGCTTCAGCCACAGTTTGCAGGGTCATCTTTTCCGCCACCCATCTGTAACACAGTGTGTGGGTGCTTGACTTACATGCTGGGAACTGGATTGGAGAGCTACAGATCTACAGATTGATCTGAGAAGCAGAGCATCTGTATATTCAGGTCGTAACCTTTCATATTCTTTACGGACTGAGAGAAGAGGATTTTCATGTATGCTATTTACTGGGTTACATGCAGAACACTTAAGCAGAGACAGACTGGGACCAGTACCGCATGAAATTGTCCACAGATAAAATTAGACTTTATGCAAGAATGTATCTGCCTGAGATTTTCTTCTCCCATACCAAAACAGTCAAACGTTTGCCTGGAGTACTGGAGAAGTGGGATCTCTCTCAGGAATTCTTCATGAGCTTTCTGACACACTAAGATGAAATCTCTTAAAATCTAGTGTTGAGATGAGATTTTGCAGAATCAGAGACAACAAAAACAAAATTTTTTGCTGCAGCGCATGACCTTTGAGATGTTTTATTTAGCAATTCTGTGAAACTGGATGCCCAAGGTTTGTTTATTTTTTTCTCTCTCTGTATGAGTTGCAACAGTATTTTAAAACTTTCTGTTGTGAAAAAGCAATGTTAGGAAAGCATTCTGCTAACACTAAATTTCAAAACTTTCGACCACTTCTTCATTTTAGGACTTTTTTTTGGATATTGTTCTTTTTAAAGTTCCTAGGGATGAAAAATAGCAAACAGTATCTTGAACTATTTTAATAATGTATGACTGATGACTAGACACATAGATCTTTTTGTAGCTAGCTCTTTAATTGAATTTTTTTTTTTTTAATTAGACCATGTCTTCGAACAATATCCCAAATCACAGTTTTAATCTTTACCAAGAGACAATTTCCTCTCCTTGCACTGTGTTGGTGTCTTTCTGTCGCCAGCAATAAATAAATAAATACCAGTAACCTAACTTTTTATCATCTTGCAGTGGCACACTGAAATCGGAACATCCTAGAGCCATGAAGCTAACTGAGTTAATCAATGGACATTTGCAGAGGGCAGTCAAGTTCCAGCATTTTCTTCTGTGTCTCTTCCCTTCCATATGGAAATTTATCTATAATCAAGCTGCCTCTGACAGAATTTTGTAAGGAAACAGACAAGTCAAACCCATGCCTGTAGTGTTCTTGATAGAAATTATGATGTGCCTGCTGGGACTCCTCTTACAAAGAAGGAGGAAGGAGAAACTCTTATCTTTTTCTTTCATAATGAGTCCTTTTTGGATCATAAGGAAAATTGAATTCAAGATCTTCAACTACAGAATCAGAAGTATAATTATTAAGGTGCAAACAGCTGTAAACTCACACATACATCTTATATAGACTAACATTTGGGAAGGTGGAATGCCTTATATTCAAAAATACCCATTTTCACAGCTCCTAGCTGCTGTTATCAGAAAAAAGAGTGATAACATTGAAAAATCAAAGATCCAGGGGAGTCATTAACATATATGCTTTATATATCAACATGCACAGTGTGTGTATTTACATCTATACGTATCATACATGTGTGGGGTTTATATGTGTGTGCAGAGATAGATAGATAGATAGATATATGCACGTGCAATGCTCAAAAAAGTAATGTAGATGTTCTGCTATGGAAATTTAGGAGTCTGGGTGTGATTTATGTCTTCAAATGGACCAAAAAGGTTTTCCTGTTCATTTTGACCTCTGTATGTCCATATAACTGGGCTCCTACTGGATTGTATCAAAGTGTGTGTCCTTGTGAGCTGATGAAAATTTGTGACCTCTATGGAAATGCTAATGGCATGCATGCAATGTACAGCACTGGAGATAAAATCTGGGTAGAGGGGACCTTAAAAAGGCAGGATGGAATGGAGCAGGGAAGAGGAAACACTTGCTATAGATTTGCACTTTGTTTCAGAGTTGAAATATTTTTGAAAGGTCAAACTGGGAGAAAGGACAGGGTCACCAAAGTGAGCTGTGAAATGATCTTCATGACTGTGCTCTTCCTTGCACCAATGGATGGTCCCTCAGTTTAGATCTGAAATCTTCACCCACTCTGAACTTGAGTGGTAAAACGAACAGTTAATTGCTTAAGTCTCCTTGTAGAGCTGTAAAAAGGGTGACTGTTTCTGTCCTCAGGAAGCAGAAGTGAAGAGTAGAAATGTCTTGCAGTAAGAATTGCTTGCAGTCAGTATAGTTTGATGTGCAGCTGCGATAATTGCAAAGGCTTTCTCAGGAACAGCCAGGTCTTAACTATTTGTCTGTGCTGCCTTCCCAGGCTCTTTTGACCGTTTTTTGAAGCTAAGTGCCTACATGACTGTACTGGGTTCAAGTTGCTTTGGTAGCAATAAGGATCCAGCCACCCTGTTTCAGGGTGACCAAACTCATCTTTTAGAGTGAAAAAACTTCTATTACAGTGATTTTCAACATTTTCCTTCAGCAAGCTATTTCCTTGTCCATACTTAGAATTGCTGAACTTCCAGGTCTGAACATCTGCTTCCCATCAAGCTGGGATCAATATGAGATTGCTTCTACTGGTTCTGGCCACTATCAATGAACCAAAGACCTAGCAAACTTCTTTCTTCCTCTCAGTTATTTTTTCTGTCTCCTTTTTCAGCTAAATAGCAGTGAGGGAAGTGTCTGTGGTGGCAGGAGGAGGACTGTTTTGAGAAGCAGTTGGCTAAGGGTTTAAATATTTGTCTATTCCATGTCCCAGGATATTATCTGTGTACTTTCTCCCTGTCCTTACTCAGATTTGCAATGTTCTTGTAGCAGGTGAAGTGCTGCTTTGTGGGTTGCCAGTCCCTGAAATGGCTAAATCAAAATGCTCTGGTGTGCTGAATTTTGGCATTATTATTCAGTAAATCATATATCTTCCCCTCATCTGCTCCCTCTTGATACATCTTGTGATTAAACAGCCATTGCCTCTGACACCAGATGAACGCAGCCCGGATATCCAGGCAGAGTGAAGCACACCCAGGAATGGAGGTTGCTCCAGAGGCAACCCTCACCGAGCGCGTGTCTCCAGACGCATTAACAACACTGCATCCAGAGCTGTTTATCAAACACCAGAAGTGGCTCCTGAAGTGCTATTGGGTATCCTTCTGACTCTCTTAGACTGTAAAGCAAAGAAAGAGCCAAGTCCCGGCAGCTGTAGGAGCTGGAGAGCAAAGGCAATACAGGCTAGACGTTAAATCCAATAGCTACACACTAATTCAAAATCCCCTTTGCTTTTCAGTGAATAATCCTCTGGTCTGCAATATTAATTCACCAGTTTGGAGATATGTCTCCTGCCAACAAGGTTCATTCAATTTACTTATGTATTTCTCCAACGCTTGGATCTGATTTTGGGTTAGGGCATTGCTAACTTCCTACAACAAACCCATGGTACTTACAGAACTATTTTATTTCAGTTGGGTCAACCTGTGACATGTGCAGAGAAGTCCCCTCTCCTGGGCAGAAAAAATACTTCATCCTTTAATATTTTTCAGAAAGGAAGGACCTGCTGTGAATCTAGTGGTGGTTCAGTCAATTTGGGCTCTTTTACTCCATTTCTTTTGATGGTTAACTCAGCTCTGCAATGTTTTTTTCACTCTGCAACCTAAAGGATGCTTTGCTTAAGAGCTATGGCTGTATTACCCTTTCAGAGCGAGCTATGATGCTTGTGAAAGTTTTTCAATTATGCTGCAAAGTCCTTTGGGACAGGTAACATTTGTTTATTAAGCACTTTTCTGATAATGACTTCCTTTCTACATCTCTGTGCCTAAGATCACACCTTAATGGGTTTGATGTTGGAATTAGTGGGGAAAGGCCTATACTCAGAGACTATATTCCGTGATTATATGACAACACAGCTCTTTGATATCTATTAATCCTCTGTCCGTTTCTTTGACGTTGCAGCCCCGCTGGCTGCCTTCCCTTTTTGCATGGTCAGTCATCAGCCACCGAGCTGAGGTGGGCTCACACCTGGAAAACCCTTCCCTCAGACAGGAAACATCTGAAAAGGGAGGAGGGGAGAAAGATGCAGACAAAAATGGTCAAATACATTATTTGAACTCAAGATTTCAAAATCATCTCCTTATTTTCCATCTTGGGATGTCGTGCATCAATTTTGTGGGAACACCTATTGGCATACCCCTGTGGAGGGCTGTTTTAAATGTCTATAGGGCCTGTTTGAGCTCAGAGGAAAGCCTCTGCAGAAACTCCCACTGAGTTTATTAAGCTAAGAATCAGATCTCTCCTAGGATAGCTCTGTTACAGCAATTTGCCTGTTGACACTTGAGGAAGGTGGAGCCGGTACAATTTGGCCCATTTTAAAAATAAAATTGCTGTCCTTCATAAAAAGCTTGTTTGTTGCTTTGCAATTGCTTCTGGCAAACACTGACGAGTTGATGGGATTAGTGGGATGGTTTTGGCAAGGTAGCTTGCTTCTTCAGGTTCTCCCACCCCTCATCTGTCCATTTCAGCAAGTTTTGCTAAATTGGTGGCATTTAAAAAATAATAAATCCAGAGGCAGCAAGGCAGAAAGCTGAAATGCAATGGCTTTTACTTTTTTGTCAAACTTAAGATCTATTATCAAGGGTAAAAACCACAAACAATGACAGCCCAAAAAAGAGGAAGAAAAATAAAAAGGAAAAAGCTTTTCGCATCTTCAGTGTATATCTGTGTCAGTCTTCCAACCTGCAAAACTAAGGGTTAAGCTGTGAATTAAGAATAGCAAAACAGGCCAGTGAAAGGGAAAATCTTTGGCAAAAAACTTCGGTAAGGTCTAGATGGCACTGATTTGGAGAGATACAGGGACATGGGAGATGCTGTTTTAAGACATATGGGCAATTTCCTGGTGAGAGAGTGTCCCCAGGTAGGGTAAGGCTGAGTGATCTGGCTGTCTACTACCTCTCCTTGCTTCTCCGGTTTCTCCTGGAATAAATGCAGGCAGGTTTTGCTCAAAAGCTTCATGCTGTTGAATTGGTGCACAACCCTAGAAAGGATGGCCGTGCCAGAGTCCTTGAGCTTTGTCAGATCTACAGTCCATCCTCACCCTCTGCAGCTGTGCCAGACTGTGTATGACACAGGTATCACTCTAGAGGGGTTAGATCTGATGGAGTGGAAGCTGAAGCAAGTGATGGATCCTGAATTAAGTCCTGTAGCCAGAGTGGCTAATACATACTGTGAGTATGACCCTAACCCAAATGTGGCTTTGGGTCCACATTCAGAGGAACCAACTTGCTGGTAAAACAGGTTAGGGAGATCATTCAGCCTGATGGCACAGGTTTCACAGGGGGTACCCAGATAGAATCATAGAATCATAGAATTGTTCTGGTTGGAAGAGACCTCCAAGATCATCGGGTCCAACCATTAACCTATCACTACCAAGTCCCCCACTAAATCATACCCCTTAGGGCCTCATCTAAACGCCTTTTGAATACCCCCACAGATGGGGACTCCACCACCTCCCTGGGCAGCCTGTTCCAATGCCTGACAACCCTTTTGGTGAAGAAGTTTTTACGAATGTCCAATCTAAACCTCCCCTGGCGCAACTTGAGGCCATTTCCTCTTGTTTTGTTGTCTGTTACTAGGGAGAAGAGACCAACCCCCGTCTCTCTACAACCTCCTTTCAGGTAGTTGTAGAGAGCAATAAGGTCTCCCCTCAGCCTCCTTTTCTCCAGGCTAAACATCCCCAGTTCCCTCAGCCGCTCCTCATAGGACTTGTGTTCCAGACCCTTCACCAGCCTCGTTGCCCGTCTCTGGACACGCTCCAGCACCTCAATGTCTTTCTTGTAGTGAGGGGCCCAAAACTGAACACGGTACTCGAGGTGCGGCCTCACCAGGGCCGAGTACAGGGGGACAATCACCTCCCTACTCCTGCTGGCCACACTATTTCTGATACAGGCCAGGATGCCGTTGGCCTTCCTGGCCACCTGGGCACACTGCTGGCTCATATTCAGCCGGCCACCAGCTTGGGCATCGGTGTAAAACTCCAGCCTGATTTCACCACCTTGTTTCTCATTCCATCCTGATAACTGGCATACGTTCCGTTTATCTACAATAATAGACAGTTTCTTCATCTGTTGCCCTTTCGGTGTGTGACGGCTATAAACCACTGGTTACAAAGCCTGAATGTTTCAGAACCTAGTGACATTTAAGGAAAAAGATTGCAAGCCCTTGAAAGAAACACACCACTGAAATACACAAAGAAGCAAGTACAACTTCCTTGCTGTTAAAGTGATAAAGAAATTAACGGCACACCAGGTTCCAAAATCCCACTGCTGTTTGGAGATATCTCCTTTTTTCTCTTTTTTTTTTTTAAACTCTTCTCTCCCTCCACAATGTAGCCGCAGTTAAAGGGATGGCAAGACGCAGAAAAGATATTGCTTCCCCTGAGTTTTATGAAGCTGATATCAATCTTTTATTTCATAAACTTCAGGTCTGTTATTACCCTAAAAGCATGTTCCACGGCATTTAATGTGACACTGATGAGAATACAAATAAGGGGAAGTGAGGGAGATGGAGGACAGGGAGAGAAGAATCAAACGATGTTAAATGCGAGGACCTGAACAGCGCTTCCATATCCGTTGCCATTGAAGAGAGTTTAAAAGGGCCATGAAACCACAGAGCATCTGAATTGTGTTTGGGGGCAGTAAATCAATTTAAGCTTCAGTAGTGAGGGAAAAAATACCATCTGAGGAAGGTGAGAAAAGAAATTTGAGTTGTGGAGGCATGAAGGCTTGCGTGTGAGCTAATGAGGCATGCTTTAGCCGAGTGTTGTGTGGAAAGTCAGGGTATAAATGCCCTTGAAATTGGGATGATTTGGGCTGAAAAAAAAATGCTTCGGATTTTCTAAACTTTCACCTGGAAGTGTATGAAATGCTGATTAGTTTTATGTCCTGTTTATCCAGTGCTCGGCTAGATTCTAGTAGACATACGTGTAACTTCAAGTAGAGAAATGTTCTTGCTCCTCAGTATTGAGAAAAGGTTGGATCACTTGTTTTGTTTCTTCTCTGATACATGAATAGCCAACGATTGGCACATTCAAAAGAAACCAAAAGAGATCATTCTTCATACATGGTGTAGCTATGGAATTCCTTGCTACAGGACATTGGGCATATGTAGATGTCGTGGTTTAACCCCAGATGGTAACCAAATACCACGAAGCTGCTCGCTCACTCGCCCCGCTCCCCAGTGGGGTGGGGAGGAGAATCGGAGAGAAAGGAAAACTCATGGGTTGAAATAAAAACAGTTCACCAGGACAGCAAAGAAAAAGATAATAATAATTATATATTAATAATGATAATAATAAATATAATTATAATAGAATATATAAAACAAATGATGCTCAATTTCTTACTGTCCAATGACCCGAGGACCGATACAGACCATCCCAAGCAGCGATCACGGAGCGAAACCAAGAGCGATCTTGGAACGAACAGCAATTTCCCCAGCAGCGATCTGGAACTGCAAGTTCCAGAGAGAGCGAGCGTGGGAATGAACAGCCGAACGAACCACTGAAAGGCCCCTGGCCGACCCCCACTATATACTGTGCATGACGTCTATGGTATGGAATACTCTCTTTGGCCAGTTTGAATCAACTGTACCGGCTATACCCCTCCAAGGTTTTTGCACCTGCACATTGGCAAAACCTGGGAAGCTGGAAGACATCATTGATCGCTTAGCAGCAACTAACAACATCAGTGTATTATCAACATTGTTCACATACCAAATCCCATACTAAATCCAAAACACAGCAGCTACTGGGAAGAAAACTAGCTCCATCCCAGCCGAAACCAGGACAGTAGAGTTTGCATAGATTCAAGCAGAGACTGGACAAGCTCATGAAGGGAAATCCACTGAGAATTACTGCATGTGTATGAACCATGTTTGGTTTGGGAAGTCCTTGAGCTGCAAACTGCCGGAGGTTGGAGAGTATTCTGAAGAAGTATTGCTACATGACTGTCCAAGGCTTATATTCCTTCCTTGGCATCTGCTTTTTTTGCTTCCAGGCATGTGATTCCAGGTGGCCTTGACTCACTATGTTCATTGTGAAGATTATCGGCCTCAAGACCAGAGCCACCATTATTTTAGACATGATTAGAGGTTATTCTTTGGAGCATGAGGGACACCGTCAGTTTACCCTGCCACATGCATACCCCAAGATGATTTTTACATATTGCTTGGAAGCAGTCCACATTCCTCCTTGGGAGAGCAGGGCCCACCAACATCATGGTCTTTCTTGAGACCATTCTTTCATTGCAGTAGATATTTACAGCGAGGCGTTGTTCAGTGCTAGGCTGAGCCAAGGCCAAGTGCGTTTTTTTTGCAGTTACAGAGCTGGACTCTTAGATGATGTTCATGAGGCCATGTCCCGGGGGAAAACCATGGCCCCACTGGGGTCAGCCTTGAGCTATCTCAGCTGAAGATCAGACCCACGGTGCTGTTGACACAGATGTGCTCACCAGATTGCTGTAGTGATCATGCAGGATACATAATCCAGCTGCAGTGCCGCAGGGTAACAAGGTGAGCATTCAGCTAGCTCATGAAGTCACTCCTTTCTTCAAGCTACATCTTCAAATTTTATTGCTGTGAGGAAGTTTATAGGACAGTAGAGACAGAAGAAAGTGACAAATACAATCTCTGAACTGAACCTGGAGGAGAAGTGATGGAGTGCAAGCTGGACATAGACTTGAATGCAGTCAGAGCAATAATGTCTTTCTGTTCATTACATTTTTCCAATGTGATGTACCATCAACTCTTGAGAGAGTAGTTGAGGAATCCGAGAAGTCAGTTCAACAGTCTTTTGAGAAATCTGTGTTAGCACTTTCAAGAAGTGTTGCTGTGAACAGGATGTAGCTGAAAAGGTGATAAATTACCTGATACTGCCATAAGAAACAACACTGCAGACGTCCTCTTGACAGCCCTTCCAGACTCCCTAAATACTCAAAAAATACATTAGTTTTTTGAATGAATTGTACCACATGCAATATACATTATCAGTTCTCAGTTCATAATTTCAGCTCAGGTACCCTATGCCAAATTTGCATACATGAGCATATGAGGGAAAATCATCTCATTCTCAGATTACTATTCCAAATGAGGATTCAGAATGTGCACATGAAGGTTGTATGTAATTTTCCACAGGCATGAAACTTTTCATAGAACTCAATATACATTTTGATAAGAAAAAAACTATTACACCAACTCAATGTTCGTCAAAACAGCTATAATACTGTTTAGAAATGAGAAAATAGTGATATAGATTGCAGCAGAGTATCTATGTTTTGAGTTTTGATGAGATGCAAAATTGGCTGAAGTTATTTCAGATTTCTGCAAAAGAAGACTGTCTTGAAATGTCAGTATTTGAAGAGAGTTTTCAATAGCTCTTCAACTGACACAGAGTACTCTCATGTCAACTTTAGAAACTCCAATCTATGCAGCTGTTCCTACATACGGAATTTCCTTCACAAAGATAATTCATGGCTGAGGACCAAAACAGTTCTTCAGGGCCGTTAGAAAGAGAAAACAATATTTTCAGGAGAGATTGCGAGTCTGCAAAGCAATGTCTTTCTCAGGTTTTTTCCTGACTGAGTGCTCAGTGGAGGGAGAGGGAATATCTGTTGCCATGTTTGAAAACAACCAACATTAACAATGTAATCTGAAGGCTTAATCCTGCAACTTTTGGGGGTGAAGTTTTGCCCCAGCCATGTAATTTACACTGATTTAATGTTGGACACCTCTGTGTATAGGCTAACATCTCTTAACACTTGGATAACTTGGACTATAATTTTTACGGGAAGGGACTGCGGTCTTTGTTCAATGCTCCGTTTGGGGCTCCTCAAGGATTTCAAGAAGCACAATAATAAATTGGAAAAAATGGTACTTCATGATGTTCAGGCACGCTATTTATTTTGTGGGGAGCTATTCTTGAGAAGTGAAATAGTCACGGAAAGAGTTTACCCAGTGCCAAAGTGGTACCTGGGCAGCAAATTATTTTCTTCCAGACTTGTGATTATTTGTGGCTTTGGTACATCACATACAGTAGAAAAATATTCCAATGTATCCATGTACTCACTTTTAATCCTGTGCTGAGGATGTCAGATTTCTGAACAGCAAACCCCATCCAATTCCTGAATAAAAAGAGCCACCCCAACACTATCAAATCATTCCACAAAAGCCCCAAATGTTTGGTTTTTCCCTGAAAAGCATTCCAACAGTGGAAAAACACTGAAGAATGCCATAATTCATTTTTTTTTCCAAATTCCGGAAGAAACCACCCTGAAATCCTCTACAAAAGCATACCTCTTGGTCATTTCAAGTAAAGGCAGGAATATCACCAGCAGTGTCCTGGCTGTGCAAAGAAAAGCTATAATGATGGTGCCACGAGGTCGCTGCCTGTCTTTCTATAGTGGTCCCACGGTACCTTCATGTCATGACAACCCCCAACCTTTGTCATGAGTTTTTTTCCCCAGCTGCTTATGAATATTTTCAGGTATTTTATGAGCAGAGGGAGTTTGCGCTCTGCATCTCTCTCCATTAGCAGGAGATGTTTTTGTTTGCCTGATGAACTTTCTCCTTTCCTCTTCTAGTCTTTGTTCCCTTACATAATCCAGGGAACAGACCCATTTTCCTTAGAGGTGACGATGACCTGTAAGCTAGTAGCAGGACAGGGAGAGACAGACCAGGACATGATGTAATTATCCCCGCACTCCTGAGAGCAGGAATTGGCTTATGCCTTCAAAGCTAATAAAAACCCCCATTTCTTGTGGGATGATTCTGCCAGCACCCAACAGGTGGCAGAACAATTTTCACCCGACTGAAATAGTATATTTAAAAAAGGTCCTTCAGGAAATAGAAACAATTTTATTTTATTACTTAAAACTTGATTCTGCTGAATACTAAAAGATCTATCTAATAGCAATACATTTTTAAAGTAATGAAATATTTACAGCTGGAGCCTTCAGCAGAGGAACAGTAGAGTATGTTTATTTTGCAGCTCAGTAAATTATACATATACCAAGAATCAAATTGATGCTTTCAGTTGATCATGCTAATCCAAACAAGCTTTCTTTATGCTTTTTAATCTGGAGAATTTGTTTTCCATTCCCATGCACATAATTATCAAAGCATCTATTAAACACTATAAATAAATCCAGGCCCTAAAATTTGTCTCCAGACTCTAAATACACAGTATGACTGCAGGGCACGTCATTTCTCAGCACTCTCCCTGGGCCCTTGCTAGACCCTTAAAGGAAAACTGTAGTGATAGCTAAATAAATATTTGCTAAATATGAACATATATATTGAAATTTATGCAAAACTGTTGAGAAATATCTGGCAAAATTTCCATCTCTGTACAGTAGTAAAGGGTGCTTGTAGCTTTCCATAAGCTTTACCAAGTCCAGGATGGACAAGAGTGAGATTCATTTTTGACACTTGTTTCCATAACTTGTATACAAGGGAAAGTCCTGTATTGGGTCTGGCTGAGATGGAGTTAATTTTCCCCGTGGCAGCCCTCATAGTGCTGTGCCTCGCATTGGTAGCTGGAAAGGTGCTGGTAACACCCCAGTGTTTGGCTGCTGCTGAGCAGGGCTCGCACAGCATCAAGGCTTCCCTCTGACGTTCCCCCCTCACCAGTAGGCTGGGGGTGGGCAAGATCTTGGGAGGGGACATGGCCAGGACAGCTGACCCAAACTGACCAAAGGGATATTCCACACCAATATGACGGGGGTGGGGGGGGCGTTTGTTATGACATTTGTCTTCCGGAGCAACCGCTACACGTACTGAAGCCCTACTTCCCGAGAAGGGACTGGACATCACCTGCTGATGGGAAGTAGAGAATAAATCTTTTGTTTCCCTTTGCTTCTGCACACGGCCTTTACTCTTGCTTTATTAAACTGCCTTTATCTTGACCCACAAGGTTTTTTCCATCTTATTTCCCCCCCCACCCCACCCCCGCCCCGCTGAGTGAGGAGTGATAGAGTGGCTTGATGGGCACCTGGCGTCCAGCCAGGGTTAACCCAGCACAAGTCCCAGTGTGGACTTTCTACAGCCAGACACCCCTGAGCATTTGGGAGGAGAGGGACAAATTACATGGAAATACAGTGGATGCTGTTGGCCAGACAAGCTCTACTGTTGCTTGAATTCAGCAGAGTTCACCCCAGCACAAGTTAATAATTTGAAAAGGGCAACTTGTAAGAGAGAAAAATAAAAATTCAGAAAGCTTAGAAGACTTGAAAACTCAGATAAAACCTCAGAAACCTGTTAAGAAAATAAGGGTCTCAATTTATATGAAGGTATGTTTAGCTGTGTGTGCACGTATTTATTCAGAAATGTGGTAATTCCTCTGCTT
Source organism: Phoenicopterus ruber ruber (assembly GCA_009819775.1). Classification (NCBI taxonomy): domain Eukaryota; kingdom Metazoa; phylum Chordata; class Aves; order Phoenicopteriformes; family Phoenicopteridae; genus Phoenicopterus; species Phoenicopterus ruber. The sequence goes on along the minus strand of CM020221.1, from coordinate 29,038,449 downwards.
CCTATCAGCTTTCCTATTGTCAGTGCTTATTGCTCTGGGTATGTGACATGAGCTGCAGGATCTAACGCTTGCTGGGTCTCACTGGAGAGCCAGTGGCGTGACCCGGAGCTGCCTGTTGGATTTGTGCTGAAGGCCACTCCTGGTCACATCATTCAGATGTAGCCATTCAGTCAGTGGTCAACAAGGGGACTTGAAGGTAGCTGGATGTGATGGTATCATTTTCACTCGCTGTTTGCTATTGAATATGGTGAACCTCAAGTATGCTGAGCCATAAGAAAGAAAAGGCATGGACATTATGACAGACAGAATAAAAATAGAGGTGGAAAGAAAAGGGTGACTCAACCAGAATCAGACCACAGATCATCACTAGTTTCACCAGAATCCCAGACCTGCTCTGGGATTTATGGAGAAGCATCCTTATCACCAGTACTTCCTTCAGATTGTTTTCCTCTCGTGCTTTTCTCCAGCACTGGAGCAGGGGCAGCCTTTATTAGATGAACATGCCTTCTGCTTCAGCATGAACTGTTGGATCCCCACCACGGTTATTTCATGGTCACCCCAGTGGAGTCCGCGACAAGTTAATCCCCGTTAGCCAAAGAAATGGACTAAGTTGTTATTAGGGTCTTTTTTAAGAAGTTAAATGAGAAAAAAAATCACTAGAAAAAGTGCAGAAAGCAAAGCGCTTGGTATTGCTTAGCTGGTTCTTTCCAGCTGGATTGTTCTCTAATGCTGAACGTTAATTGGAAAATAACAACATTCCTGCCTGCTTTTAGAAAATCAATATGCGTTTTTCTGTCCCACTCTCCCTGTTCAGGTTAATTCATTACCGGGATATTTTTAGACAACTGAATAAATAAAAACAACCCTTTTCTAGTCAAAAATTAATAACTATAACCAGCCAGAAAGACCTCCCAGTGCAGTCCTTTCCCTCCCTTCAGTGTTGCTCACTGTTGTCCATGCCAATCGCTTGCCCCAAATCACTTGTCACCTCTTCCACAAAGCTGGATATGAATCCTATGTTCCTTTGAACTGGCACGAGCTGGAGGATCAATGGCTCTGTTTGGCAGGGGCTGAGCTGCTGGACATTTTGCAGCAGCGATGGCTTGGCAGCATTGCCTCAGTACACAGATGCTAACGCCAGTTCACCATTCCCTGTCAACCAAGTGAAAGAGCAAGGCAGGAGAAGAGAGGACAGACTGGATATGCAAAGAGGGGTCGTCGTATTTCACAGAAGATGCCTCACAACATAAACAAACAATAATTCTAGCAGCATTGTTCTGCCTTTTTTTTAAATACATAGTCCTGCTCAAATCCCCCTGGATCTAATTAAAACTTTGTTGGCCACCCACCAATCAAGATAATTATGTTGTCTGGCAAAAACAACAGCAACAAAGACAAAATAAGATTGTTCAGAGAGACGCACCTATGTGGCAAAACAAAACAAAACAAACCAGGAAAACTGTCCAGGCCCCATGCCTTGTTTATTTATTTTTGCCTCTTTTGGAAACTGCAAAAAGAACCAAACTGTATAAAAGATGTTGAGTTTGCACCTCAAAGAGTCCTTCAGCAGATGTTCAGGGCAGCAAAATGCCCCGAGTGTGTCAATGAGGATGTGAAATCATGATAAATAAGGGAATCTTGCAGGAGACCGAGGCACCATATTAAATGTTAAAATGAGGTGACTGCTGGGAGAGACTGAATCAGAAAAGAATCTGAGATCAGAAAGATCCTGCAGTGAGAGGGCAGATGCTCAAGATGTGTTATTTAGACCAGTCACCACTAATAAACCAGGACTTGCTTAAATTCCTCCCAAGCAAGGTCTGAGATCCTGGATTTATTCCTTGTTCTCTCGAGCTCCCTGGATGCTGCTGCTGTGATAGCTGGCTGATTCCATGACAGCAAACACATGTAAGTTATGCTGCAAACGAACCTGATCCAAATTCCATTGAAATCAATGAAAAGACTCCCACTGATTGCAATCAGACTTAAATGAACTGAAATGTGCACGGAGCCTTGGCCAGACTGGAAAATTGAAGCCATTTTAAAACAGGATATCAAGGAGTCTTGATAAAAACGTTCAAAATGACTTTGGATTGAAGGAAGACAGAAGTGAAGCACACTTAATATCTTTTGAACAAACATTGTCTCAAACGGAGAAGAAAATCAGAGCGATTCAAACTTGGACTAATATATGCGTTTGGAGGGCTCCAAACCTTGGCAAGCACAGTTTTGGCATAAGAAAAGCACAAACCCTGAATTATTATTAATTGCATGAAAATACATCCAAATGGAGTTTTTCCCTTATGCTTCCTTGATATGAGAATAGATATTAAACACACAGAGCCATCCACATGCAAACACCCCCGAAAATAAATGGAATCTCAGGGAATGCTTGCCATGAGATCAGCAGAAGCACCACTTACGAGTTCCTTCCACTGCTTGGGCTGTTTATTGACCCTTATGTGCATATACATGTATTAAACAGTCAGACTTACTGGTTTTTCGTCATCTTTATTTCGTAAATCTGATTCTTCTAGAAGAAAGTCTTTTGACTGAAGATGAGGGAATTTCTTTCTTTTTTTCTGCAGGGATTAATTGAAAACTGAAATAATTTCAATTCATTTTGAAATTATTTCATTGAGTCCCTTTATACATACTATCAAATTTAACCCTAAAATAAATTATCATTATCAGGGTCCTGTTTACCAGAAACAATTATCTGTATATGAGCTTTATATAGCTTATTCTTCCAGGTGCTACACCCACAGATGTCCCAGATAATTTGCTAAGAGCTCTGGGCAAGAAATGAACCCAGTACCAAATTATAGAAAGAAATTATTTTATGTTGCAAGGTGTTCTGGCAAACATCTTAAGTAATTAAAGCCATATGAATAACTGATTTTTTTAATTCCCTGGCCAAATTGAATTAAAAAAGGGGACAAAAGAAATTCAGAAATCAAAGATTCATTTCAAGCTGAATGCAACAGTTTGTTCAGCTTGCAAAAAAGTATTTCCTTTTATGTATATATAAGTATATATTTAAAATACACATATCTTTTAAAATCTTGCAAGCAGGTAAAGTTAGCTCCAGAATACCACTTTTAAGAGGAAAAAAAAAAAAAGGAAACCCTTCGTTTTCAAAGTGCTCAAATGGAATATTTAGATTTGACTGCTTTAGCTTTGTATGTTGCATTGAAACACTTCAGATTAGATTTTGAGCCAGCAGGAGCTTTGTTTTCATACTGTTCTCCATAGTTAGGAAGACTAGTCTTTTTTTTTTCCTTTTTTTTTAAAAAAAAAAAGAAAGAAAAGAAAACAAAGGAAGAGAGTTGATAATCTCATATAAACCCACAACATCAGGAGCTTAAAATTCACTACATGATTCACAATGAAAAGATTGACAACACAGAAATAGAGATTTCCTTTTTCTCACGATTTTCCGCTACCCACTCCAAATCCTTCCTTCTGATGCTTTGGTCAGAAGACTGGAGTTTCTCCCCAACCGTGGGACTGACATGCTATCTCCCATGACTACTTCTGCCCTCATTAGAAGGTGTATCTCTCTCTGCCCCATCAAGCTACAAAATGGTAGACGGATGCCACAGATCTGAGAAGGTGTTGAAGAAGCTGCCAGGCTGGCGGGAGAAAAGGTGAGAGGAAGTTTTCCTCTCTTCCTCTGCCTTCATTTCTGGCCAGGCGGATCCTATGACAGCATTAAACTTCCAAACAGCTGCCCTGATGGGAAAGGTGTCTCTGACTAGGCATTGTAACGCTCAGATGTGGAAAGTGCTCTGTTGGAAAGTATCACGCTGCTTATCATCTAGCAGAACAATTCATGTGAGTATCCTCTAACTTGTTTTAGGTAGGAATGAGCTGGGTTAGTAAATACAGTTTTAACTGATGGCCAGATCTCTCTCTCCTGATTTTGTACCATGGGAGTGTGTGTATGAAAAGCTCTGCTGGTTGATCTGTGAGTGATGCAGCTGTCTCCAGAAAAGGATTTCTGACCATGACTTAAGGAATGATGCATCAGTGAAGCAGAACAGAGTTGCCTCACAGAAATTTTTGCCTGGTCATTTTTTCAATCCTGAAATAAAATACTGTCAATGAGCAAGCTCACATCTTCAATCAGCCTCAAGGGTTCTTGTTTTTTCGTTTTTTTATTTTTCTTGCAGTAAAAAGGTAGGCTAGAAGAATAATATTTTTTCTCTGTCTTCTCTTTCTTCTAGTAGAAATTTCAGTTTTAGCTGTACCTGGAACTTCTACTTTGCAAACACTTCTGGCTAAGAGAAATCAAGCACAGTGCACAAGCAAGAAAACACCATCTGTAATGATGACAAACTATAAACAGCATTCACAGGCCATTAAGTTTGTAATCTTTTTCTCTTCATCATTATTCTCTTACCTCCATTAAATTCTTCCACAACCAAGTGAAGAAGCCAAAGGTGACAGCGGTAGAATGATAGACAAGAATTTTTATTGTCCTGTCGATACAGATAAACCCAGAGCTGATAGAATGTCAGACGAACTTCCCAGTGATGACTAAAGTTCAGTAATCTCTGAAAAAGGGAGAAAATACAAATGATTTTTACGCCCGTTAGGCTTTTAAGAAGATTTATGTTACTGAAGTATCCTGAGTCTATGGAAGATGCTTTGAGTGATATTTATTGTTCACAGGAAACTATTATCTGCACTTGATCAGTCTGCTTCAAATTGCAGCTTTTCAAGGTTGCAAGACAACCAGAGGCATCCCACAGCCACGATTCTCTTAAGGAACTGGAAAGGCCTACAAGATGAGGGAATGAAAATGACTCAATGGACACAGCTAAGCAACTTGCAACTGATTTTGAATAGCTGCAAAGACCCTCTGTTGGTCATGGAAAGGAAGGTTTGCATCTCCACCCAAGAAAAAGAAGAGAAAGGAACACGCTGAGAGCCAGATACAGAACAGATACATGCCCAGTGGGACAACAGAGAGAGTAAGGTAAAGCCCAAGGTTTTTAGTGTGGCCAAATCTAGGATGTTATAGCGCAACAGTCCCTGATTGTTTGCCAATGGATACCACCACTGGTAGTAGCACTACATCAGACCTAGAACTCTGAGGTTTACCCCACTCTCAAATAAATGCTGGGAGTCCTGTAGGACTCTGCAAAGATTTGGCAACAATACTTAAGGTAGGTGGGATGAGATCCAAGAGGATGAAATTGTGTAAGAGTCCCCACTGGTTTGTTAAACTAGTGCTGGAGATACAGGGATCTAGTGAAAGGAGAACTGGATTGGTCTCTAGAGGAATCTGAATTTCACCGTAGGATGGTATCTAAACTCATGCCGAGCCTGGGAAGCATTCGTCATTGGAACAGGTTACTGGCTTTATCTTGGGGAGAGAGAGGACTTATTCCTGCCTTTAGCTGTAGATACGTCTTCTTCTTGACCTTTTTACCTCTCATAGATTCAAATATTCAAAGAAATGTTGGTTGGGAGAGACCAGCCTCCCACTTGAAGCCAGGCTGCCATCATTACTGGATCAGGTTGGCCATAGCTTTGTATTCCTGAGGGAGATTCTACAATCTAAAGAACTTGTCCTGCAGTGGCACTATCTTCCTTGTTTTTCCTAGTTTTCAGTCTGAACATTTTGAACACCAGTTTTGTCTTCTCTTTGTTTTAGCACCTGCCACAACCAAAAAGAGTTTGGCTTCTTTATCTTTGTAACTCCCTCTCAAGTAGCTGTAGGCTGATATTTAATTGCCTCTTAGCCTCCTCTTCTGCAGGCAACAAGCCCAGCTCTCAACATCTCCTTGTAGGTTGTGTGCTCACCACCTTGGTAGCCCTCCACTTTGTAATCTTCTTCAGTTCCTCCATGTCCCTCTTGAACTGGGGGCCCACACCAGAAACAGTACTCCATGTTCAGCCTCCCCAGTGCTAAGAAACAGAGATTATAATGTCTTCTGATCTCCTAATGATGCTTTGCCAAAGGCAGATGAATATGCAGTTTGTCTTATTTGCAAAGAGAGACCCCAGTGCAAGCCCCAGACCTTTTCCAGTCAATTGATTCTCAACCTTTGAGACTAGTGGTCCAGCCGATTTTCAAACCTCTCTCAATTGCTTTGACCTGCCCATACTTCCTCAGTTTACCACGAGACTGCTGTGGCAGCTGGTGTTACAATGGTCAACTACTCAGTAACAGAAGACAATCAGGTTGGTCAAGCATTATTTGCTTTTGCTAAAGCCGTTTTCATTTTTCCTGGTTACATTCTTGCCTTTCATGTGGTTGGAAATGTCCACAATGTACATTTCGGTTATTGATGGCAAAAACCTTCTGGGTATTATGGGGTTGCTTTAAAACAGTCAGGATGAAATGTGACAATTGCTGGGTCATCCCTGTGGTTATCATTCATATTGGTGGTGGTGAACGACTTGACTACGAGATACACCTCAGGCTTCCTCCTTCTGCCAATGTTTACTAGTTTAGAAGTTGTTATAATAAAGCTCATTCTAGCTCTGAGCTCCAGCTCAGTTTTTTCCTTAGCTGCAAGCTCAGAGCACTAGCTGAGTACGTGCAGTCCTGATACAAGTGCAGTCCTTGCAATTCTACTTTACACTCAACTAAAGTACGAAACCCAGCCGAATCTAAGACCAGCTTTTCAGGGCAGCTTTCCAGGTTTCTTAGGCTGCAAAAGCTGATCAAGAGAGAATGTCAGCTGGGAATTTCAAGCAGATGATTTTCTCATCAACTGTCTTCTGTGGCCTGGGGTGTTTTCGGCTCCTAAATCCCATGATAATCCCTGACAGAAGAGCAGCACAGGGTGGGAATGGGTTGATGTCTCCAGATCATGGGGGGAGAGGATCACTGGACCAGTGAAATGCGAGGCCAGCACAGAGGAGCAGATGTCGCTAGAGAAGAAATGGCATAGGTGGGATTAAACCCCAGGATTTACAGGCACAGTGGCAAAGAGGGCTGGATTCAACGTCATTGTGGATGTGGTAGTTGTGCAGCCGTATGAGTATTGCTTCAGCACAGGATTGGGAGTACAAGCGTATTTGAGGGGGTCACACGCTCCCTTCCTCCTACAGCAAATCCACCCTTAGTTTATCCCTGAAATCATTGTGCAAAGCTGGCCTAGGACGTCTCTGCAGCTAGAAGAGCGGGAAGGAGGTCTGGACCCAAAGAGCAAAATGCAGAGTCTTGTGCCATGGGTATGAGCTTTGCTGTCTGTGGTGGGACAGTGAAAATCCTTTGGATCCAGAAGTGGAAGTGAAACAGAGGAGCCAACATGAGAGATTTTTCCAGAGGAGAAAGATCCAGACAACTCCTGTTGTCCCCAGAGAGAGCTGCTGGCTGATAAGCATCACTAGGTATTTCAGTATAAACAGTGCTTTAAGGAAAACTGGCACCCGGTATGGGTGCTGAACACCTTCCTGCGCTTAGAGGCAATCACACTGATCGGATCTACTCGCCACCCAGCTCTCCTTGGCAGACAAATTGCTATCTGAAATCGCCATTTGAGGATTTAGCAAAGCGAAATGGATCTTTAAATTACAAAGTGGCAAAGTCTTGGACTTTTTTGAGATTACTTTAAACCTCAGTCTTTGCAACAGGCTGCAGCAAGAGGGAGTAAAAGAACAAAAAGCCCTTGCTGTTAATATTTATGGCAACTAAAGCAAAATCACATCACATTTGCAGATGAATGGGAGCCCCTGTTAAAAGCTGCAGCAGCTTAATTTTGGGATGGCACTGGTTTGGGGCTTGATTGTCTGGAACAACAAAGGAGAGCTTTCATGTTAATTAATTTAGAGGAATTATTAGTGTTAAAAATAAATAGTTCAATCACCTTTCCAAAAATAATCTGAGTGAGGGAAATGAAATTCAGTGGAAAGAAGATACAGATTTTATTTCAGTTACAGATTTTTTTCAAATAATTTTTGTGTGCCAAATGCATTGCCCCTATGTGAGGTCCTAGGATTTACTTCTGATAATACCTATATAACAATTGTCTAAATATTCCTGCAAAACAAGCCACATAGGTAAATAATTTCCATTTGTTCAGTGAAATAAGAGGCACTTGGAAATAGTTGTTTTGATGTATATAATTAGTCTCTATTTTATTTAAAGAATGAAGCATCCAGAACCTATTTAGGGAAAAAAAAAAGATCTCTTTGTGATATTTATAGTTGAGAGACATCATTTTTTTCCTAAGGGAAACTGCAACAAGCCCTGTTGTATCCTGATTTGTAATTATTTTTTTTCAAACAGAGATTCCTTTTGGAGGAATTATGTGAAATGTCGAATTACAGTATTCATCACTCACCGTGGCTTGATAGGAATCAATGGAGCAGTGTTCTTCTTGGGCTCCCTTCATTACACAGTCTTTACAGAGAAAACTGATGATTTAAAATGAGTGTAGATTCACAAAATCCTGATTATACAAATATTTACTAGGGAAAGATTATACTGCTTAGCCTAAAAGACATTCGAGTGCAAGATAGACCAGGCTATGTTATGCCCCTGCCCTATATTGAAAACTCAGCTGGTTAAGCCCACCCAAGTCTGTTTCTTTCTCTCCGTCCTCTTTCATTCCTCTTTCTCCCTGTCTACTCCATCAAAGCGCAGGCAACGTTGGCATAGGCCCGGAGGTGCTTCCGTCATGCAGGGTACATCGCCTAGCGTGTCGCAGAAGACACGAATCCTGTGGAGCCAGGAGGTGTCTCGGGATCACATTTTCACAAGTAGTCTCTGGTTGCGAGTGTGAAACACTCTGGAGGAAAGGATTCCTGCAGATGGCAGATCATTGCAATCATTGTCGTAAGGATTTATGTCCTTGACCAAGCCCATATTTCCACCTGTCTCCCAACCTGCCCAGTCCCAATTGAAGATTTGTGTACTCATCTATGTTTCCTTCTGTTCCTGCTTCCCTTCTCAATGCTATATAAATCCTTAGGAAGATGCTTGCTCCACTGCAACAGCTACCTAGAACTGCTATCTACTCCCTTCACTAGATTCCTGCTTGTGCTTCCTGACCCCGAAAGTGAGAACCTCCTCAAACCTTCTCATGTCTATGCAGATCTCTGCCTTTGCGGTAGTTTCTCCCTGGCGAACAGGAACACCCTCTGCCACTGCTTGTCCTCGCAAAGGCAGAGGCTGAAGAGGCCAGCTGAGACCCGCATTGTTCCTTTGCTCTTACAGCATCATGTCTTATAGTGCCAACGATTGTCTCCTGTTCCATGGCTCCGAGGGCTCGCTTGTCTCCCCTCGCTCAAGGCAATATTGGCTGTGTGAAACAGAAGAGCAGTCTCCTGATCAGGTAGTGTAGCAGCTCTGATGGAAAACACATTCTCATCAGAGGTTGGAGCTGGACATGCAGTATAGTCTGTGTTATCGAAACGTCGGATCAGGTGTAACCTCAGGGCAGGATACCCACAAGAGCAGCCTTTCCTTTCTCATGAGCATGGCCATGGAGTCCAGTCACTACACGCCAGTACTTCTTTTTGGCTGAGTAGATGAATTCAGCCCTCGCCAACGACAGCATAGGGGCTTACTGTAGCTCCCAACTCAGAAAGCTATCCCTTACATCAAAAGACAGGGGATTATTCTTTTGTGCCAAAGACTCTGGCTTTGTATCTCTGATGGCTCAATCATCACATCATCTGTGGCAGAAAGATGGCTGGCAAAAAGATTAGATTATGGCGATTTAAGATGTCTCTCTCAGATAAGTGCAGACCACGAGTATTCAAAAGCACACATAATCTGATTGTAAAATTGACTACCACAGCATGCCTCAGACACCAAGAGTATAAATAAGGATTAGACAAATTTAGGGAAGACAGGTCCGTCCATAGCTATTGAACATAAGGGATCAGGTGCAATTTCTGCTGCTGAAATCTCCTAAACTGATGATTCCTGGAAACAGAGATCAGGGAAAGGATCATACTGTACGTCTCTGTCTTATATCCACCCATAACAAGCGAAATGCTGGAAAAGGTGACTGTGGTCCTCAGGTCGGATCTGGTATTTTTTCTCCATGACTTACTCTTGTGTGCATTTGCTGAAGAGCTCTGCACGAGTATACTCACAGTGTATAAGGTGTGCTTTACCAGGCACATCCACATCACTCACTGGTCACTCATCACAATCCAGAGATAATCATCTGCCTAAATGAGACAGCTAGATTGTTTCTCTCATTAGCCTTAGCCACTCATTGGCATGCAGACCTCTATTACAATCCCAGGAGAAATTTCCTCTGACCTCTTATTAATTTCCTTCTTCCAAGTTCTTTTTCTGTCTCACCCACTCATCTCTTTGAATTCCACCCCTGTAGATTAAAGCCTCTTTAAGAGACTTGTCCTAGGAAGGTGTCACTCCTTAGTGCATCCTTTGGGATAGATGTATGTGGTCAATCTGTTGTATACAAGACAAAAGATTGGGTTGATAATAAGGTAGCTCCACCTCCAATCTTTGCTGCTTTGCTGATTGCACTGTGACTCAGTTTCCCCCATTTATACAAGAGTAAAATTCACTGGCCTTTGTGAAGAGCTTTGGGCTTAGCGAAGGAAAGGAGTTGTCTAAGTGCAAAGTGTTAATTGTTATTACCGACAGGCTGTAACTAATAGTAACCACTTAGCTGGGAGATATGGAAACAGGTATGCAGTTAATTGGTTTACAGTAGATTTAGCTGAGGTCTGGTGGTTACATTGCAGACAATCCATCATTGTTGTAAGCAGCATGAAGTTATGCCCAGCCTCAATTACTGTGAGTCTCCCTTCGCCTGTGGTCTTGTGCTAATATCCCAAGACATGTCACCAGTGAGGATTTGAGTGAAATCTCTAGAAGAATGTGGAACAAATCTGTAAATCTCTTTCTGAAATGCCCTGCCAAAAAATACAAGAAAGTCTTCCATGTCAGGAAGGAAACGTTAAAAACATTAGTTAAAAAATAAACTCTCCTGGAAATCAAATGGGAATGAGTGAGAGCAGGCAGATGGGGATGGAATAAAATTCCAGTGGAAGAGTGTTTAATCCCCTCCAGTCTTAAAGCGCGTGGGCATTTGCAAGTGCCTGTTAAAGCTCGGGCCCCTGTCCTGCTGCGTGGGCAGTCACCAACGGTGCTGCCTGCGGTAAGGGACCAGCCGCTCCCATGGCCGGCAGACACCAGCCTCTGCAATCAGGGGTTGGTGATCTCCTCTGGCCACCACTACTGCCTGCTCCCTGGGGAAGGGATCCCGCGAGAGAGGAGCACAGCTCCTGGGGGAGAGATTGCTGGTCCTGGAAACGTGAGAGACAGCTAGCGCAGAAAGGGTTTTTTTCTGCTGATAAACCAGTGGTGGGTAATCTCTCTCTCCCCTTTTCCCCCACCAAGTGCTGTCATTTCATTTCCAAAAGCTTGTCCCTGTCTCCATCAGCATTTATGTGACTACATCTCTGCCATGCCTGAGTGATTTATCTAAACATCGGCAGCTACTGTAAATGACGGTGCAGCAAAGCAAAGGCGGAGGAGGGAATGGAGGGGCAGAAATGCGACTTTCCCCCTGTGAAATCAAGCCCAGGTGTCTATTCCCAGCAACTCCAGTTTGCATTTACATCAGTCACAGGGGGAGAGAAAGAAAGGGACATTTCAATGCCTGCTCAGACGTTTAAGGCCACTTAATTAATCAAATTAAAATATTTCCTCTGGAAAGACTATACATACGTGTATGTATGCTTATATGTATGTATTGCTCCTTCACTTTGCACATTTCCTTCCAGTCCCCGTGCGGTGGTTTTAGTATGTTGGGGCTCAGAAGCAGGTTTTAGGGGTTTGAGCTGATGGGAAGCGCAGGGGAGGAAGGGATCAGATGGTGTGAGTTTAAAAGTTGGGGTAAGTCCTTCTTGGAGTGCGTGTGTGGTGGGGGGGGGGTGCGTGTGCGAGAGAGGGGGAGTGAGTAACCAACCACTCACGGAACACGCGAGGCGCCCTGGCGGGGCGGCTGCGGGGGGAGTGTGATGCAGAAGCGGCGAAGTGAGAGGGAGCAGAGAGAGAGCGAGCGGGAGAGGAGCGAGCTCTGACTTCCACGGAGGCAGCCGGCAGAAATCACCAGCCAGGATTTGCTCCTCTCTCTCTCCCTCTCTCTCTGACTTCAATTCAGCTCCTCCCCCGTGTGGTTGTGGCTTTGCCTTCCATCAAAAGCCTGATCAGCAACGCCAGTCTTGGGGGAAAAAAAAAAAAAAAAAAAAAGGAAGAAAAGAAGGAGGAAAAAAAGAGAAAAAAAGGAAAAAGTGCAAAAGAAGGAAAAGAAACCGGGGAAAAAAAGAGGGGGGAAGAAAACAATCTCCCCTACCCCCCGGCTGCATCTAGTATAGCAGAGTCTGAAACTTTACGGAGTTCTCGCTGTGTTTACCCCGCGACGGTAAATCGGCAGCACCCCGCTCTCTCGCTCCTGCTCTTTCTCGCTCGCACTCGTCAGCAGTCAGCAGCGATGGAAAAAGTTGCTGGCTGGTACCCAGCCTGGCACGTTGCTCTCCTGTACTGGACATGGCTTTTCCTCTTCACTTTTGGCTTTACCGGTGCAGAAATAACTTGCAGATCCTGCCATTCCCAGGTGAAGCCGCAGCAGCAGCATCCGCAGCAGGGATTATTAATGCATTTGAGGACCGACAGAGGAGAAAAGGAGCAGAGGAGGTTCCCCGGGGAGAAGGGAGGTGAGAGAGGGCAAGGGGCCGGGATGGAGGCGGAGGATGCCGGGCTGCAAGCGACCCTCGCCCCTGCTCCGACGGGGGAGAAATTCAGCGGCTGGGAGACGCGGCGATTGACGAGGGAGCCCGAGAAAGCGGCCGGGGAGAGCCGGCCCCGAGCGGCGGCGGCGGCTCCTGCCGAGGACCATCCTCTCCGGGGCCAGGGGTCCCCGCCGGCGGGCGGCCGGCCGGGGTCGGGCCGGCGGCGGGGCCGCAGCCCGCGGGGCGCCGCGGGGCCGGGCGGCGCGGCGGGGCGGGAGCCGGGGGACGCCGGCGCCGCCCGCTTCGGGCTGGAGGAGCTGCGGCTGGGCAGCACCACCTTCGCCCTCGCCGGCGACTCGGCGCACAACCAAGCCATGGTGCACTGGTCGGGGCACAACAGCAGCGTGAGTACCGCCGCGGCGGGGTGCGGGCGGAGGGCTTGCTTTTGTCCTCGGGGTTTTTTCTCCTTTTCTTTCCCTTTTTTTGGGGGGTGGGGTGGGATGAGGGTGGGGGGTGCTGGGTTTTTCTTCTTCGAGGGGGGATTTTGCGCCTCCGGGCGCCGCGGATTGGCTTCGCTTAGCAGTGTGCAGTGGGGCAGAAGTGCTTCAAAAGGGCCATTCTTCTGGAGCAAAAAAACTTTCCGCCGCCCGCCCGCTGAGCACAGCCCCCTCCAACCCCCTTCTCCCTCACCCTGGAGGCAGAGAGGGACAAACCAGAGCACAGCTCCCTCCAGCCCCCTTCTCCCTCATCCCGGAGGCAGAGGGGGATAAACCACTGCCACCACCTTCGGCGGGGAGAGGAAAGGTCCGGCTGGGGGGGGATCCGTCCTCGCACCCTGCCTTACCCCCGCGGGAACCCCCACCGGGAGCCTGGGAGGCTCAGCTGTGAGCAAGGCCTGGGAAAGCCCCTCTGGTGCTGCTCCTCCTCCTCCTCCCAGCCCTGGGAGCCCACATCAGCGCAAGGGCTCATCCCCAGGCCCTCTTGATGGGGAGATGCTGGAGGGCTTCAGGACTTCATCACCAAGGTGCCTCTGTGCAGGGTAAAAAGCTGCTTTTTGCCTCGTGTCACCAAGGTGTTAAAATGAGACAGTTCTTGTCTCTCCCCATAACCTGGACCTTTCTCGTGAATGGCAGCAGAACGGCTCTGACATGAGCCAAGCAGAATAAAACCAGCCAGAGAAGCAGGTCCTGGTTTCCAGGCTGGAGCGGTAGTTCTGGCATCAAAGTTACCAAGTTAGCTTGAGCCCTGTATCCCTCCAGCCTCTGCTGCAGAGGTAACCTGGAGCCGGGGGGCTGAGGCCTGGGGAAGGCAGAGTGAGTTGCCTGGCGTGCTTTCTGCCCGCCGTTCGCTCTGCTCGTGGACTAGCAGAAGTGGGGGGATCTGGCTGTCTGAATGCTTCAACTTCTGTCACTTTGCCTCTTGGAGACAGCAAGCAGAATGTTAATAAGAGTGAAAGGGATGCCGGCATGACGTGGTTGTCGCCCATACAACTTCCCGGGAGAAAGGGGGACTCGGGCTCTTCTCCTCTAAGGTGTCTGCAGCTTGAATGCCAGAGGTTTCTGGCTGCTTGGCACAAATCCTTGGCCTCCCTTTCAGCTTTTAGTACTAGGAGTCTGGTAACATTTTGAAATAATGGTCTAATTATTATGAATTCCTTTTGGTATAGATTGTATTGAGGTATATCACAGCCACCCGATTTAGAATTACAGCGGATGTCGTAAGCACTTCGCTGTGGGGTTCAGCCCTAGTTAATTGGGACATGGTTTTATAGTCTCATCAGGAGCTTTTTAATCAATTAATTGACAGAGTAATACTTGTCATCTCCGTTTTGAAGGACTTTCCCCTTTCTTCACAACTCAGCTAGCCTGTCTCTTACGTAGTTGTGCAAACAGAAGCTGCCTTGTAGGAACTTAGGTCTGTTCATACAAATTGAATTGAGGCTGACACTGGTTTAAAGTGACCCATTTGCTAAGAAAAAGCTTCTGATATAAAAAGTCACCCAGCAGGCATCAGTTTTCCTGGTCTATCACTACAATTATGTTTAATCAGTACATTTATCAAGACACATATCTTGTTATTATGTATGTGTTTTATTATACATGTGCTTAGGTATACATATACATGCATATATGTTTCTGCCCACTGTGGTAGTATGGACTATTAATGCTAAGGACTGATTTACTTTCTGCGTGTCTTGGTGTACAAATGTTTTCAGGGAGCTGTGGGGAAAGAATTTGCTGCTGTCCTCCCCAAAGAGCTGCAGGTTGCACTGCGTACGGGGAGATTATGCTCCCACCTTGCTGCTGGGGGCTCTGGCCATGCTGTGCTGTCTGGTGCTGTGCTTGCAACCCCCTCACAACGCTAAATGAAGCTGGGCCCCAGCAGGACGTGGATGCATGACAGGCTTGTCCGGGCTCAGCTGAAGCAATGCTCTGTGTTCGGTAGGTAGCCCAAAGTGGCACCGACCCAACGTCTCTATGTGGAGGTTTTGGGCACTCATCTGTGAAGGAGATGGGAGTGGGAGGGGGTTGGGGTGAAATGCTTCCTTTAGGGTACAATGTACGTAGTTCTGCCTGCTTGGGGGTCGCAGAGGATCCCATGGTGCTGCTTGCGAGGGATGCTGTGCAACCCCGGTGCCCTGGCTGCCCTCCAGCAGCGGTAGTTGCCGCCTGCCTGCCTGCGCTTCCCTGCTGTGGCAGGGCGATGCAACACACCTCTTCACATTTTCAGTCTAATGTGCTCTGTAAGTGCTGCTGTTAAACAGCTTTTGCCTTTCACCCAGGCACGGGGGCAATATGAAGATGATCATTGTTTGCAGCATCTTTGTGAGTACAGGAAAAATCCAAAACAAAGCTCAAAATGTTTGAGATCCTTGAGATGTAAAAGCTGGAAAATTCAAGCACTGTCACCACCAAGTTGTTCTATTGCAATGTACCTGATTCTGCCAGCCTCAGTGTGGTTCCCTGCATCCTTATTTTGGTAGTGCTTTGGATACAATTGCAATGCTTCTGACGGAGGAGAAAGGACCCCTGAAAGGTCTCCTGATTTCTGTAAGGGATTGTTCTTGGTGTTTGCAGCTTCTTTCAGGCTTGGCTGTGATTTGATGTTGAGTGTGTGCACCATGTAACTGATGGCATTCTGCTCTGAGGATGAACTCGCTGTATGCTGGGCCACAGGTACAATAAGTATAATAAATAGTGGTCCAAGTCATCCAGGTATAACTCCACCAACATAAATTGTCTTACATCAAGGATTATTTTGGCCCATCAATGACTTTAGGTACTCCTTGGACAGCTTATCCTCCAGCACAATATCTGTATCCAGATGTTTGGAGCGTGCCCAGCTCACTTCTGTAGGGACACGCTTCACATGTGCACTAATCCCTCCTGTCTACCTTTGCTTTTTCACTGTTGAAGTCAGCAAGAGCTCCCCAGAGGAGAGCATAGATGTACAGGCCTGGATTGTCAGATGACTGATGAGGATGAAACTGTGAGTGTATCCAGTGTTGTATTAAAATACAGGTGGGCCTCAGGCTTCCTCTGACTTCAGTGGAGGTGAGCGAGGCCACAGAAGGCTGTCCGGCATCTCTGCAATCCTGAGCTCTTTCAGTCTGCAAAACACAGAAGAGCGATTGCAGCTAAATCGGGTGCTGCAAATGGTCTTTGCCTTGTACTAAGTCCCAGGCTTACTGGAAATGATCCAGGAAGGTGTTAACTGGCCCATGCCAGCACCCTGCCTGGAACCATTTTGACAGTATAATAAGAGTATAGAGTATTGAGTCTGTGAATGGGTCCTGGTATTGCTTAATTTACTTGCATTGACACATCTTGAGAGTCTTTCCACTGGCCTCTGTAGAAACTGGAGTAAAAGATCCTATGAGAGAAAATCTTCCTCAAATCTCTGCTACAAGACACACAAGTGAGATCTCCTGCCTTTTTACACCACTGAGATTTCATCATTGGTGTGGAAGTTGGCAGGTTTCCTAGCTGACAGAGGTATCAAATGTGCTTCCTGATGTGGTGTATCCAAACACTGTGGATTTGGGGTCCTCATGGCTCCCTTAATGCTATGCTATAGACTAGGACAAACCAGCTAGCAGAGATTTGTGTGTGGAGCTAAAAGAAAGACTTGCTTTTAATGGAGAGAAGCAAATCTCTAGATGATGTCCATTATGAGCTTTTGGGATACAGATGGTTCTCAGAGCTTACAAGAAACCAAGGCTGCTTCTGTCCTAGGCTGGCTTGGAGTGAAATCGGTGCCTCACTTGTTCATTTGAAAGTACGCTGGAGAAACAGCAAAAAAATTGGAGGAGGTCAGAAGGTAAGGGAGTCTGAGCAAGAGCCTTGATCCTATAGCTTGTGCTGTAACCTGGTGCTGTGAAGGAAAGCAGCATTGGTTTCACATTCACTTAATAAGGCAATTTACTTTTGCGTTGCTCTGGACCGCTTGCTCTCCTGGGCTGGATGTTGGTGTAGATCTCAAAGTGCTTGGCAAAGAGTTTGAGCGTGTACCCTGCTGTATACCTGGGGATTGGCTTTTACATGGTCACGATACCTTTAAACAGCTGGTTCTAACTTCTGTGATTTACATGGCTGGAAAGACAAAGCTGAGCTTCTTGTAGGTTGTCCATAACAGAAGATCCTCAACAGACTGATGGAGATGGAGTCTGGACCAGATGCAAAACAACCATGGCCAGACACGTTTTATATTCCATCCACAGTAGCAAATCAATACAACTGATGGGTCCAGTGCAGGATGAAGCCTGCAAGGTCATCATTGCTATTGTCAGGTGATTACACTAGACAACAGGGGAAGAGTTAGGTCTCTTATGGGAGAGCTTTTAGGCAAGATGAGACTCTACATTAGGTATTACTTGCAAGATTTTACTTGATGTTATTGACGGGACAAACTGAGCACAGGTAAGGCAGAATAACAATGCACCTATATATTTCCAGTGCACTGTATTTCCTCCTGGACAAAGTAATAGTGAATAACCTGTTGGTGGATTTTCAGTTCAAGCATTCAAACCTACTTTATAAATTAGGAACTTCAAGAAGGGTACAGGGCTGCAGCAGGTACTGCATCCTACGTAAACTGATCAAACTACATCTTAAAAACAGTTGGGTTTCTTTCAGGCCACCCTCCTATTGCCTTCTTCGCTTTTGGATAGCTGTTCCAAGCCTTATTCTTCGGGTTGTTGGAAACTTCTGTCTGATTTCAGTTCTAACATTGCCATTGCGCAATTTAGATTATTTTTTTTTTTTCATTTGTGCATGTGCCTTTTAATTAAAGTTATTTTCCCTCCCTGGCGCTTACGCCCCCTGGAATTATTTTACAGGCAGTGATCATATTCCCTTTCAGCCTCTGGTTTGCTAAATCAAGCAAGCACTGTTCTTTCTGTATCTGCTTGTAAGACAGATTGTGGAAAGTGAACTGTGAATTTCTAGGAGTCAGGTTCCCAAGAGCTCGAATTTGAATCAGATTTTTGCTTTTGATGAACACAATTCCATGCAGATGATAACAAATGTATTCCCTTTTACAAGTGAGACAGTAAAGGCAAAAGTATCTTAAATTGCCAGTGTTCTTCTGTTCAGACCAGAATGGGGGAGCCAAATCAAAATGTCACTTTTCACATCTTCTCCCTCTGAGACTTCTTTGCTCAGACACTGTGTCCATGCAACTGGCCGTAGTTGGTACCCTCTGTCCTTCCCTTGCTGGCAGAGCTGTGGCTCCAACATGAAATTTCCAGGGATGGGTGAAGAACATGCCAACATCATCCCGTGAGTGACCGGCGTTACACTGTATGACACTGCCATAGCCCGTTGCTCCCTTCCTACCATGGCAATTGCATTATTGTAAAGGAGGAGTTTCAAGGAAATGATCATGGATGTGGAGCCCAGAGCCAGCTACGCGGTGAGGAATGACCCCACTGTCAGTCGCTTTGCATTTAGATTGGTTCCTAGGGTGCAGGAAATAGGTCCCCAAAAAGATTCATCTGAGGAGGATGCCTATATTAAAATGCTTCAGTGATATGTAGTATGTATTGCTTACATATTACAACAATATATAATAGTATTAATAGTATAATGCACCAGATGCTGAGACTGTTTCAGGCTAATCTCTTGCTAGAGCTAATGAGAATATATTTAGGAAGGGCTGAATAAAAAGTGAGGAAGCAAAAACTGGGATTTAAACCAGAAAAAGTCAAGTCAAATTAAAGTATTGCTAAAAGTCCCCTGTTTCAAATTTTGATCTGCTGAACTAGATTTGCTGCTGTGTAGATCATAAAATACTGCACATCCATTCTAGATATGAAGCCTCCTTTAAAAACAAGCCCTCAGTGAGAGAAAACATTGGAAAATTTCCTGTAACTTTGAGTAGGACTTTATTTCTTTAACCAGAAAGTTTTGAGGTTTTTTGAGGGTTTTTTGTGTGTATGTGATTTGCAAAAATGAGTCAATAGCCGTAGTACGTATTTCTTCTGTGTAGCAATCCATCTCTAGATATATTTCTTGACTGGCTAAAACGTAGGCTTTTCATATACAGAATATGAAATAGGATATGTGGGAAATTGTTAATAAGAATAGCCATGCACTAAGGGAAAGCGGTAGGTGAAAGAGAATCCGTGAGGACTAGAAGAAAGGCTTGTCATCGTGTGCATCTGGTCTCTGTGAAAGTGTTTGGGAGATGGTGAGGAGCTTCTACCCGGAATGACAGGTGGGATATGGAAATCCCATCACGAGGGGAGATTAAGGGGAATAATGGAAGAGCTCTGACTGTTGCAACTGGCATTCACACAATATCGAGAGGCTATGAACTGTATAAAGCAATAGGGTTATAGTTTTCAATCTTCTTAATACTGTACTTTATAATAGAAAAGGGTTTCTCCCTTTCCTCCTGGCTTCAAATAAGACTTCTGTATTTCTCTGACCTGGCAATCATGATGAGGTCTGTCCAGAGGGGTAAGCAAGGAGGTCAGAAGTCCTCAACTCATTCTGGAGAGGTTAGAGACCATTCTGACCCGCCCTGTTGTGGTATGGCTCTACATATGAAGGGCTGCCAGATTAGAATTGGCCTTGGACAATCTTGCGTCCTCTGGGACTTTCTTACTATGCCAGACTGAATACAACCCTCACGTTGTGCAGAGCTCCAGCGAGGCGAGTGAAACTGCCCCGTCAAAGACCTCTTCCCCTGGAAAATGCTGTTGTAGTTTGGCCAGAGCATTTCATATGTTCACACTGATTTCCTTTTGATCCCAAGGCTCCTCAGAAACGGCCCCATAAAAGCCAAAATCTTGAAAGTTTAAATGTAACATTTTTTTCATTGTTTTGTTTCAAGGCAGCATTTTTGAATGGACTTCCAATTCTTTTATTCTATATTTAAAAATGATCCAGTGACACAAAAATGTGTGATTCAGTGTCCCACACAGAAGCATCTAGTGACATCTGAGGTGGTCTGGCCTCTAGCTGCTGCTTCAGAGGGCAAGGGTGTCCTGTGGGTCCTGTGTCCTACCTGACGCCCAGGCCTGGAAATGGTTGAGCATCTCAAACTATATTTGCATGTATTTGGGCAACTGATATTGTCATAAAATCTATCTGTGCTGGATCCTGTTCATCCAGAACCAAAACTACATTCACGTTTTCATTTCATAGGAGGAGAAAAAAAATCAGACTGACACAAGGCACGTCTTTTCTCTCTTTTTTTTTTTTTTTTAATATCTGGCCAGCAAACCAAAAAATCAATGACTCCCGCAGCTCTAATTGACATTTCTAAGTTAAATGAAAATAGGCCTTGATTTCAATTCAAATGGCAGCATTGGGTGATAGACTAATTATTTTGGAATTTTAGATGCATATAAAAGTTGATGCAGTAAAATGATATTCGTGCCACTTGCAATTTTTTTTGGCTGTCTCTTAAATCAAACAACAGTTAACATGAGAGCCCTTAATCTCTAATTCTCAGTGCTGGTAACACAATAACACTTTTACTTGGTACCGCACTTTCTCTCCTTGGGGAACATAAAAGGAAAGTACTTTGAGAAGGAACAGGATATTTTAGGATATGCCCTAAAATGCAATTCCTTTCTTTTAGAAGGTCTCCAAGAACTTAATTTAACCTCACCTTGCATCCCTAAATAGGGGAGCGATGTTCTCCCGTGATAGCACACCGGGACTCAGAGCTGCCTCTGACCTTCTCCCCTGCGCGTTGCCATGCCAGGGACATGCTCAGGGCAGGCTGTGCTGAGGTGCCCCTGACATGGGCGAGCGGGGAGGAGAAGGCTGAGAAAAGAGATGGAGATTTAGGTGGTGTGGGGGAAGAAAGTGGGAAGTTGGACCTATTTCTGCTGCTACGGAGGGATGTCAATGCCAAGTATCCCCACCATGAGCAGCCTGTGTTGGGGCAGATCCTCCTGTGCTCTCCTCCTACACTGTGGTTAGGGGCAGAACTGCTTCTGCAGGGGCAGGAAGGTGAAGGGACTTGTGATTTCTTTTTTCCTGGAGGGAAAACTCAGAGATAGCCCAAATGAGAGAAAGCCCACCTCAAGTGAAGGGATTGACCCATGCCTTGCTGCTGGGCGGCGTGGCTGAGGAACCTCAGGGCAGGATGAGGAGACCACGAAGTACACATAAGGCAGCAAATTACAGGATAACAGCAAACACCACCCACCTTAACCCTCAGAGAGGTTGCCCTCATAAAAAAAAAAAAAAATAAACAGATGCTTTTTTCTCCCACAGTATTGCATTTCCTAATGCAGAAGCAGCAAGGTAGGGCAGATACTCTTGGACTGTCTGGGCTGGTAAAAAAACCAGAGTGCATCTAGTACATAAAGATATGGCTGGTGTTTAGAGAGGGTGTCTGAAATTCATTCATCAAGACAGTTTTCAGACTGCCACCAGGAATATGTCCTCCATGCCCTGTGTATCACTTCTTGCCGCCCCTTGTGACCTAAGAGCTCATTTGCAGCGTCTTCCACGCTCTGCACAGATATGTTAAATCAAGAGATGAAGGAGAAGGGATAAAAGGGGATGATTTGTAGTTGGCATTTCAAGGCAAATGTGTTTCCAAGGCATGGAAGGGCTGAGGGTTTTTTGGGTGGAGAATGTTCAACTACACATGGGAAGTCCTTGATCCCTTACAACACTGGGTCCCAGCTCAGTGTCAGTGCCCACATCCTATTTGTATTAGGTTTCATGTCACCTTTGCTGGTGATTATTTAAGGACAGCAGTGCCACGAGCTCTTGCAGATCATTTTCATGCAGGCCTTCAGGAGGAAGAGAAAGGCTATTTAGAAAATCTCAGGCTATTTAGATCACCCAACAGAGATGTCCCGTGTCTTTCCCCAAATGTTTCTCTTCCTCCCTCATTCTCACCTCCCCCACTACATTTAAGGTTGAGAAAATAATTCAAGAGAAATATTTTATATAACAAATGTAGGCTTGCTTTTCTCTTCATAAGTTGTCCCTGCTCAATATGTGATTTTCTCAGGTGCACTTTTTGGGGGGGGTGTGTGTGTGAAGTAATCATAAAGTTCCTGATTCAGAAATCAGTGGGAACTTCCTCAGTAATGTGGGAATGCACCCCATTTAATCATTTGGAATAGACTTTGCATGGAAGATTTTTATTTTAAATCCAAGGTGTATTTTCAGTAGATGAAAGAGGTCATATGCTCCCTTTCTGCGCGTGTGACTGGGTCAGTATAAACCTTTAGAAACAGCTCAATGTTCCCTGCCTTGGCCAGGAATGCTGCCAGTACCTTCCACTGAATATTCTCTGAAAACATGCCTCGGAGAAGTGAATTCCACTGAATATTCAAACGAATACTCGAGGACCTTATTTTTTGAAGAATTTACCTATGTACAAGTGTAAATATATTTTTCTGCTGTAAAAATCATACTTATGGTGAAAATCAAGCTCTATATGCCAATGAATATGATATGGAAAATTAATTGGCTTTCCGTTGGGTTTCAGTTCAGGTTTTCAAGGAAAAAATACATTTCTGTGGACGAAAGATAAAAGCTTTAAATTAATCATTATTGGAAACAAAATCAAATTTTGGAAATGGTTATCTGCAAATCAAAGTTAGATCTTACTTTGATCACGTGAAACTTAATAGGTTTTTTTTTTTAATAAGAAAGGATAAACAGTTAAATAAAAGACACACCAGCAAAACAGCAGATGCATTAGACTTAATACCAACATGCATCGGTCTGTGGTGAAGTGTCACTTAGTCGAGTTTTGAAGATAATTATTCCCTGAGATGGCATTCTGGCTGAGGATCGCGCCACGGGAAGGGACTGCACTACACCTCCTCCACCTCATTTGAGTGTCTGTTTCCACACTCCCCTCAATACGTTCAGGGGGACAGAGCCTGGGCTAGAAATAAGAAGAATGTAGATCTGGGCTATATAGATCTGGACTTAGCCTGGATCCAGTGACCTAGCGTCTCTACAGAGGAGCCGCTGAATTTTATTAATAACTATTTAGGCTACTGTAAACCGAAGATGCTTTGATGCAGATCTGCAGCTGTTTGTTTAAATGTCAAATGACTATTTAATTGTGTATCTCCTGGGAAACAAAATGAAACGAAACAAACTAAAACATTCTCCAGCTCATCTTTTGAATAAAAAGCTCCAAGTTCAGTGTTGCCTTCTATTTTCTTTTCAACTTTTATAAGTTGACATGTGGTCTTTCTTTTTTCTTCAGAAACTCCTCATCTGCTCCCAAACAACTCATTTTAAAGTTGTTAAAGGGATAATTGTGGTTGATTCCAGCTGTCTCTAACTGCAGGCTGAGCCTGTGGCTGTGAGCTGGGCAGGGCGGCAGGGCTCTGCCATCCCACCTGCGATGGAAGGAGCTGGAGCAAGGACACCTATGGGAGCTGCAGCAAGGAACGCAGATCTGCATTATTGTGCCGTGAGCCAGGGTCCTGCAATCTTTTCTTCCTCCACCAAAACACTGGGTTCTTCAATCACTGAAATCCCTATTATTTTCATCACACTGCAGGCTGGGATCCCATCAGATAGACTCAGCAGCTCCTGTGCCTCCCTCTCCTGTAGGAATGTGAGTTCTTCCTCCCTGCAAACCCTGGTGTGCTCCATCCTCCTCCTCCTCCTCCTCCTCACTAGCCACCCACAGCCCTGTCTGTTGATGCTGTTGCCTGGCGACCACCCTGTGATGGACAGCTTGGAGGGAAGCGATGATTAAACAACCTGAACTGGCTTCTGAAAGCAGCGATCGTTATTGTAATGTGACAAGCAGTGACAGCTGAGACAGCAACACATTCCGAGCGTGATTCCTAAAAACCACCAAAACCCAACAAACACACAAGGAAAGTGCCGCACACACCTGTGTGGGTAGGTGTGCGGGTGCTGATGCTTTCCCTCGATGCAGAAGGGCCAGGGAAGGCATGTGTTTCTTTATTGATGGAAGGCAAACATAACCCTAATAATTGTCATGATGAACAGGCCAGCCCACGAGCCAGTGCAGCTTGCGTCGATGCTGTCAAACATCTCAGCTACGCTGGCGGGCCAAGGCAGCAGCTAAATGGGATGCTGCGGGTGGTAGCAAGGGGCGGCTGCCGAGCCAGCAGCCCCTCGCCGACTGCCAGCAGGAATACCCTCTGCACAGAGAGGAGAATGTTGAAGCTTCATCCTGAAAGTGGTGGTCCTGCTAGGTCCACCTGCCATTTTTCCTCCTGCCTTCCAGATGGACAAGACCAGTACAGGCACACGGATGCAGGGTGGACTCAGCCCTGATAGGAGACAGATGTGGCTGTACGACCACAGTGCCCAGTTTAGCGGATTGTGCATCTGTCGTGGTTTAACCCCGAATTGTAACCCAATACCACGCAGCCGCTCGCTCACTCCCCCCCTCCCTGTTGGGGTGGGGAGGAGAATCGGAGAGAAAGGAAAACTCACGGGTTGAGATAAAAACAGCTCACCAGGACAGCAAAGGAAAAATATGAAAATATATTAATAATGATAATAATGATAATATATACAAGGATAATAGAATATATAAAACAAACGATACACAATCTCTCACCACCCGACGACCGATACAGCCCGTCCCGAGCAGCAGGCAGGGAGCAGGGGTATCCCCCCCCAGCTATCCCAGAACAGCAAGTTCCAGGGAAAGCAGGCGAGGGAACAAACAGCTAAACGAGTGAAAAACAAAAAGGTAAAAATAGGGAAACAAAAAGCAACCCGAAGGGAAGCTTAAGGATTAGGGCAAGTTAAAGGTCTCAAAAGCCTCAAAAGCCCAAAAGACCAAAAAAGATCTAGTCAAAAACTAGTGGCCCACCGACCGACCCTCGCTTATATCAAGCATGACGTCTATGGTATGGAATACTCTCTTTGGCCAGTTTGGATCAACTATCCTGTCTCTACCCCTCCCAAGTTTTGCATCTGCACGTTAGCAGAACCTGGAAAACAGCAAAATGTCCTTGGTGGTTCAGCAGCAACCAGCAACATCAGTGTGCTATCACTGTTCTTCTCACACTAAAGCCAAAACACAGGAGCTGCTGAAAACAAAACTAGCTCCATCCTGGCCTAAACCAGGACAGTATCCACCCCTTATTCCATACCATTTACGTTATGCTCAGGTCTCTCACTTTCCAATTAATCACTGCCACTTTTGTCTTTAATATATACACACAGATATCATTCCCTTAGTCTATGGACCATCCCTCCAAAATGTCTATTGAGTTCATTTAGTCCACGATCCTGGGTTGCATCTGTCTTAACAATCTCTCAGGGCAGGAGAGATGGTGTGCAGTGTCGGATTATTGCATGCTGCATCTGGAACTTACAGCTGGTGTATCTGGCATGGCTGGTGTAGCTTGTCCGCAGTCGGCAGATTGAAGGTGTTGATCCCGACTGTGCGCCAGTTGTTGAAGTCAGTCCATCACTGCTGCACTTTGCTCGGTTTCATCAGAGGTCGCTCTTCATTGAGTCGGGTGATTCTTGCTGTAATACCTTTGGTATAGAACACAACTACAGAAATTATTATATACATTATTATATACAATATATACATAATATAAATGATTATATGCAGTATATTATAGTAATTAACATCACACAGTTCAGACTATTGGCTATTTTCACCTAAAATCAGATCTCCATGAGGTACACATCGGACTTCTCCGTCCTCCTGCATTACCCACCAAGTGCATCCAGGCCCTTGAGCGAAAGCAATCCCACGGATGGGTTTGCCTTTGCCCGAGGCAGGAATAACCCAGACTGTCTTCCCCAGCATGTTTTTTACATGCACCACAGGAACTTTGTCTCCTTCTACAGTACGCAAAGGTTTTGACTGGGCAGGGCCAGCTCGATTGGTGGATCCCCTAGTGTTGACTAACCAAGTGGCTTTTGCTAAATGTGTGTCCCAGTTTTTGTAGGTTCCACCACCCATTGCTTTCAGTGTAGTTTTCAGTAGTCCATTGTACCGTTCAATTTTCCCGGAGGCTGGTGCATGATAGGGGATGTGATACACCCACTCAATGCCATGCTCTTTGGCCCAGGTGTCTATGAGGTTGTTTCGGAAATGAGTCCCGTTGTCTGACTCAATTCTTTCTGGGGTGCCATGTCGCCATAAGACTTGCTTCTCAAGGCCCAGGATGGTGTTCCGGGCGGTGGCATGGGGCACAGGATATGTTTCCAGCCATCCGGTGGTTGCTTCCACCATTGTAAGCACATGGCGCTTGCCTTGGCGGGTTTGTGGGAGTGTGATATAGTCAATCTGCCAGGCCTCCCCATATTTATATTTCAGCCATCGTCCTCCATACCAGAGAGGCTTTAATCGCTTGGCTTGCTTGATTGCAGCACATGTTTCACACTCATGAATAACTTGTGCAATAGTGTCCATAGTTAAGTCCACCCCTCGATCACGAGCCCATCTGTATGTTGCGTCTCTTCCTTGGTGGCCTGAGGTATCATGGGCCCACCGAGCTAGGAATAGTTCACCCTTACGTTGCCAGTCCAAGTCCACTTGAGACACTTCAATTTTAGCAGCCTGATCCACTTGCTGGTTGTTTTGATGTTCCTCAGTGGCTCGACTCTTGGGTACATGAGCATCTACATGGCGTACTTTTACAACAAGCTTCTCTACACGGGCAGCAATATCTTGCCACAGTTCGGCAGCCCAAATAGGTTTGCCTCTGCGCTGCCAGTTGCTCTGCTTCCACTGTTGTAACCACCCCCACAGGGCATTCGCCACCATCCAGGAGTCGGTGTAGAGGTAGAGCTTTGGCCACTTCTCTCGCTCAGCAATATCTAAAGCCAGCTGGATGGCTTTCACCTCTGCAAACTGACTCGATTCACCTTGTCCTTCAGTGGCTTCCGCAACTCTTCGTGTAGGACTCCACACAGCAGCTTTCCATCTTCGATGTTTTCCTACAATACGGCAGGATCCATCAGTGAACAGGGCATATTGCTTTTCATTTTCTGGCAGTTTATTATATGGTGGGGCTTCTTCAGCACGTGTCACCTCCTCCTCTGGTGACATTCCAAAATCTTTGCCTTCTGGCCAGTCCGTGATCACTTCCAAGATTCCTGGGCGACTGGGGTTTCCTATTCGAGCTCGTTGTGTGATCAGTGCAGCCCACTTACTCCATGTGGCATCGGTGGCATGATGTGTAGAAGGGACTCTTCCTTTGAACATCCAGCCCAGCACTGGAAGTCGGGGTGCCAGGAGGAGCTGTGCTTCAGTGCCAATCACTTCTGAAGCAGCTCGAACCCCTTCATATGCTGCCAAGATCTCTTTCTCAGTTGGAGTGTAGTGGGCCTCGGATCCTCTGTATCCCCGGCTCCAAAACCCTAGGGGTCGACCTCGAGTCTCCCCTGGTGCTCTCTGCCAGAGGCTCCAGGTAGGACCATTCTCCCCGGCTGCGGTGTAGAGCACATTTTTAACATCTTGTCCTGCCCGAACTGGTCCAAGGGCCACTGCATGAACTATCTCCTGTTTAATTTGTTCAAAGGCTTGTCGTTGTTCAGGGCCCCATTTAAAATCGTTCTTCTTTCGGGTCACGTGATAGAGAGGGCTTACAATAGAACTGTAGTTTGGAATATGCATTCTCCAGAAACCCACAACGCCTAAGAAAGCTTGGGTTTCCTTCTTGTTAGTTGGTGGAGACATCGCTGTTATCTTGTTGATCACGTCCATTGGGATCTGACGACGTCCATCTTGCCATTTTATTCCTAGGAACTGGATCTCCTGTGCAGGTCCTTTGACCTTACCTCGTTTTATGGCAAAACCGGCTCTCAGAAGGATTTGGATTATTTTCTCTCCTTTCTCAAAAACTTCTTCTGCTGTGTTGCCCCACACAATGATGTCATCAATGTATTGCAGGTGTTCTGGAGCTCCACCCTTTTCCAGTGCAGTCTGGATCAGTCCATGGCAAATGGTAGGGCTGTGTTTCCACCCCTGGGGCAGTCGATTCCAGGTGTATTGGACGCCTCTCCAGGTGAAAGCAAACTGTGGCCTGCACTCTGCTGCCAAAGGAATTGAGAAAAATGCATTAGCAATGTCAATGGTGGCATACCACTTGGCTGCCTTGGACTCCAGCTCGTACTGAAGTTCTAGCATGTCCGGCATGGCAGCACTCAGTGGTGGCGTGACTTCATTCAGGCCACGATAGTCCACTGTTAATCTCCATTCTCCATTAGATTTCCACACTGGCCATATAGGACTGTTAAAGGGTGAGCGAGTCTTGCTGATCACTCCCTGGCTTTCCAGTCGATGAATCAGTTTATGGATGGGGGTCAGGGAGTCTCGGTTGGTGCGATATTGCCGTCGGTGCACCGTTGTGGTAGCAATTGGTACCTGTTGTTCTTTGACCCTCAGCAACCCCACAACAGAAGGATCCTCTGAAAGACCAGGCAAGGTGGACAGCTGCTTAACGTCCTCTGTCTCTACAGCAGCTATACCAAAAGCCCACCGGTACCCTTTTGGGTCCTTGAAATACCCTCTCCTGAGGTAGTCTATGCCAAGGATGCACGGAGCATCTGGGCCAGTCACAATGGGGTGCTTTTGCCACTTGTTCCCAGTTAGGCTCACTTCGGCCTCCAATAAAGTTAACTCTTGGGACCCCCCTGTTACTCCAGAAATGGAAATGCGTTCAGCCCCTCTATAGTTCGATGGCATTAGGGTGCACTGCGCACCAGTGTCCACTAGAGCCTTGTACTTCTGGGGGGCTGATGTGCCAGGCCATCGAATCCACACAGTCCAGTAAACTCGGTTGTCCCTCTCCTCCACCTGGCTGGAGGCAGGGCCCCTCTAACTCTGATTATAATACCCACTATCAACAAATGGGTTCGTGTGGGATGCATGGGGTTGAATCTCATCCCTGTTTCTCATTTCTTGTAAGTACGAATCAGAAGCCCTTCTACCCCATCTGGGGAACTGCCCACTGGAGACTGGAGCAGCACTTTTCCTGGAAGAACCCTTATTTGTAGCTGTTTTCTTTTTCAACTCACGTACCCTTGCCTCTAGGGTCGAGGTGGGTTTTCCATCCCACTTTCTCATGTCCTCTCCATGGTCACGGAGGTAAAACCACAGAGTACCTCGCCGTGTGTACCGTCTCTCTTGAGCAGGGGAAAATTTTCTCCTAACAGCTGAGATTCTGGTCCGTGCAGGTGGCAAGTAGGACCTATCCTCTTTGAGTTTCCGAAACTCCTGGCACATTCTTTCGGCCAGTTTTTCCACAGCTGAGACACAGGCCCGTATGGAGGAAGAGATATTGTCCTCATACTGTCGGAGTTGGTTAGCCACTGCACGCACCAGTGGTGCCTCATCGTCTTTCCAACTCATTGTTGCCAATGAGTTGGCATACGATGATGGTGCACTATGTAAAAACTTCCGCCACATGGGTCGGGTACATTGGACCTCATCTGGATCTACGGGTGTCTGCGGGTTATCCAGGTCATGATAAATCAATTCCCGCACAGCTAATTCCCTCAGAAACTGAATACCTCCCTCCATATTGGTCCACTTCTTTGGGTGGCATATAATGTCTTCCTTAAAGAAATACCTGTCCCTTACACCTGACAGGAGTCTCCTCCACAGACTGCGGGCTTCTGCCTCTCTTCCAACTGCCCTGTCAATGGCTGCTTCCTTAGACAAGGATCCCAGCTGCCTGGCTTCCCTGCCCTCTAGTTCCAGGCTACTGGCCCCATTGTCCCAGCATCGGAGCAGCCAGGTGACAAGCTGCTCACCTTGATTACGGCTGTAATCTTTACGGATATCTCGCAGCTCAGTCAGGGATAGGGGTCGGGTGATTATCTCTGCTTCTGCCTCTCCCTGTTCCTGTGATGTCCCTGGTTCATCCTCATCTTTTGTGGGGCGAGCTGATTTCTTTGTGCTTTTCTTCTTTTGTACAGGGGCAACTGATACCGGCACGGGTGGATCTGCAGTGCCTGTCACAGCAGCCACGGTGCTCATAGCTGGGGCTTGAACAGCCGCGGTGCCCACGGCAGGGACTGGGGCAGCAGCGGTGCCCATGGCAGGGGTTGGGACGGCCGCGGGGGTGGAGCAGCTGCAGCGCCCATGGCCCGTAGCAGCGATTGAGGCAGCAGCGGTGGCCGCGGCGGGGGGTGTAGCAGCGGCGGCGGGGGCTGGCACAGCCGCAGCGGGGGCTGGAGCAGCCGCGGTGGCCGTGGCGGGGGCTGGAGCGGCCATGGCGGGGGCTGGCGCGGCCGCAGCGGCCGGAGCGGGGGGTGGAGCGGCCGCGGTGCCCACGGCGGGGGGTGCAGCGGCTGCCGCGCCCATGGCGGGGGGTGGCGCGGCCGCGGGGGGCCGCAGCGGGGGCTGGGACGGTCGCGGGGGCCCTGGCGGGCCCTGGGGCGGCCGCGGTGCCTGCGGCGGGGGTCGGGGCCGGGGCAGCCGCGGTGCCCGTGTGGCGAGGAGCGGAGCAGCCCCGGTGCCCGTAGCGGAGCGTGGGGCGGCCGCGGCGCCCGTGGCGGGGGACGGCGCGGCCGCGGGGGCTGTAGCAGGGAGCTGGGATGGCCCTGAGCCTACGCCTGCACCGGCTTCTAAGCAAAAGCAAGATGTGACACAAATGTATTCCTACTGATAGGAGTAACAATCCGGTCCGAACATCCCACAAGTATTCCAAGTTTTCAGAAACTCCCGTAACTAACCAGGAGGGCCACGAGAAATCAAAGGAAGGCATTTTTACCCAGGAGGGGAGAGAGAAAGCGAAGGACGAAGTTTCCCCCTGTTGACCCCCCGGGAAGGAAAAAATAAAGGAATAATTACTGATAGTCCCCACCAGATTGGTCCCGAAGTACGAAGTTGTAACTGTTGGTGACGCTTCGTTCTGCACATCACCCCCCCCCAATGTATATGAATACAGGTAGTAAACTGGTCTAAACACCAATGATTTTACCATGCCATAAGCCAGTGCTAAACCACACACCGAAGCAATAAACCTAATCAAAAGGCCAGAGGTAACAGACCACGCATAAACAGTGACCAACAGCATACAGTAAGGTGATACACGATACAGCTCTGAGAAGCACTCGGTAAACAAGTCAAACAACATTGTGACCAGCAGCAATTAAAGTAATACAACGGATGCTTATAACAAATTGTTTTAACACACTCTGGTCAAGTCTGTTGTTATCTCAACCCTTTGAGCCTGATCGGGGGCTTTAAACCCTGGACCCTCAATCTGATGCTCTCTCAGCTGAGCTGGCTGGACTCCTCTCGAGCCCCACGTTGGGCGCCAAAAAGGACTGTCGTGGTTTAACCCCGAATTGTAACCCAATACCACGCAGCCGCTCGCTCACTCCCCCCCTCCCTGTTGGGGTGGGGAGGAGAATCGGAGAGAAAGGAAAACTCACGGGTTGAGATAAAAACAGCTCACCAGGACAGCAAAGGAAAAATATGAAAATATATTAATAATGATAATAATGATAATATATACAAGGATAATAGAATATATAAAACAAACGATACACAATCTCTCACCACCCGACGACCGATACAGCCCGTCCCGAGCAGCAGGCAGGGAGCAGGGGTATCCCCCCCCAGCTATCCCAGAACAGCAAGTTCCAGGGAAAGCAGGCGAGGGAACAAACAGCTAAACGAGTGAAAAACAAAAAGGTAAAAATAGGGAAACAAAAAGCAACCCGAAGGGAAGCTTAAGGATTAGGGCAAGTTAAAGGTCTCAAAAGCCTCAAAAGCCCAAAAGACCAAAAAAGATCTAGTCAAAAACTAGTGGCCCACCGACCGACCCTCGCTTATATCAAGCATGACGTCTATGGTATGGAATACTCTCTTTGGCCAGTTTGGATCAACTATCCTGTCTCTACCCCTCCCAAGTTTTGCATCTGCACGTTAGCAGAACCTGGAAAACAGCAAAATGTCCTTGGTGGTTCAGCAGCAACCAGCAACATCAGTGTGCTATCACTGTTCTTCTCACACTAAAGCCAAAACACAGGAGCTGCTGAAAACAAAACTAGCTCCATCCTGGCCTAAACCAGGACAGCATCACATCTTCCAGCATCAACTGGGAGACTCCTGCCCTGATAGCCTTCCTTCCACATCCAGGTGACACCAAATGTTGTCCTTGTGGAACATTTTTTTTTTTTTGGGTGCTTGCAGTGGGCCAGTTCTGCAACAATTGGATTGAGGCTCTGAGGATTTAGTAATTAAAGTTTCCTTAAGATACAGGTTCCTATAGTCTCTTCCCTCTTACACTGTCAAAAACTTCCTGAAAAATTTCCACAGAAAGCATAGTTTCCCTTTTTCCTCAGCTTCCTTTGACTTCATTCCTTCTAACGCAGCTCAGAATTAGGCCAGGAGCTGGGATTGCAATCGGCTCCTCGGATAGCTGAGGAGCTGCTGGACAGGATCACAGCTGAGGTCTGACAAAATTCAGCATCCCCACATTACAGAGAAGTGGGCGAGTTGTGCCACCATTGCTCTGAAGCCCAGAAATAGTAGATTTACATCCCTTCCATATTTTGTTCTTAAAAGTGTAATGGGCTCTAGGGGATTTAAGTGCTGTCACTGTCCAGGACTCATTACAATGTTAAAGCTTGTCTTTCTTGTGTGCATGGGAAGATCATATATAGATACACACGAGATCCAATTGAACAAAGAACATATTCATACTCGTCGTTTGTCTGATTTGTCAATGGATTTGGATGGAGGAAATGAATGTTTCTGGTGCTTCCCACTTGCTTCTCAGTCTCCCCTTTTAGTTTTATCCCAAGTTAGAATTGATTCCTGCTGTTCTCCTGCCCTATTTGGGTGCTGGTCCCTTTCAGCCCTCCTCAGGGAAATAGCCCTGTCTTGGCAGGTTCATTACATCTGTATTTTCACTACAAAGAACAGCAGGGGTAAAGTACAGCTTCCACACAGGTGAACATCACCTTTCTCTTAAAGCAGAGTTAACCATAGATATTCTGATGTTTCTTTGAACTTTTAAAGTGATGTTAAGTGTAACAAGTATTTCCAGGAAACGTTTATGCCCTGGATTATCTGCCTATGCTTTGATGGCTGCTCATGTCCTTTTAAAATTGCTGTCAATATCTGTGCTTAGACACCAATTTTCTTCAGTGCTATTTAAGTTCTTAAGGCAGGCTTATCAGCGAGGCATCTGAGTGATGGCTTTAAAGCAAAATAAGAAAACAAACCCCAAACTACTTTACAAAGATCCTTCCAAAAAGAGTTAAGAAATCACCGCTGCTCCTGTCATACTCAAAGCGAAAGAAACACGTGCACACAAAGAGAAGAAAATTCATCGCCTGCCTTGCTCTATCCTTTCCATATCTCCATTGCGTCTGGCACCATCTCAGAAAGAAATAGTTGAGGAGGAATGTTGAGTCTGTGTCTGTGCGCCTTTTCCACGCATGTAAATCAGGATTCACTTAGATGAAGCCAAGAACCGCTTTGTGGCAAGCAGGAGGAGAATCCATCTCTATTCCTTTCTATTGCTGAGGTATTGAAAGACCAGGCAGAAAGAGGAATTTCTGAGAAATCTTGTGTTTGGCAAGGTGGATTTTGGTGAGAAACAAACCTTTATGAGCAAGTAGGGGAAAGAGATACTTTCAGAAATTTTATGAGCAGAGAATATAGTACAAAGGAATCAGCATGTCATTAAAAAATGTTACTCAGGAAACCTGTACTTAATCCCCTATATAGAGAGCATTTTGTTTAAATAAGGACATACTGTATCATTAAACAGATGGAGATCTTTGCTGGAGAGAGTTAAGAGAGAAGGAAAGATGTCTGTAATTTGGTGCTCCTGCTTAAGTATATGGAATTGTGTGGTTGATGTCTAAACTGGGATGATACCATATGAATTA
Organism: Phoenicopterus ruber ruber; assembly: GCA_009819775.1. Lineage (NCBI taxonomy): Eukaryota > Metazoa > Chordata > Aves > Phoenicopteriformes > Phoenicopteridae > Phoenicopterus > Phoenicopterus ruber. Next base: position 29,004,448 of record CM020221.1, on the reverse strand, counting down.
AACTTTAACCCATTAGTAAATTTGTCCTTCTAACAAGCTACTCAGATGATCCAGAAATACGTTATGCGGTAGCAGCTGCTAGAGGATGAAAATATTTCATCATAGAAATACATGGTATAATGAAGTATGGGAAATGAGTGCAGTATCGCAGTAAGGACAAAAGAAGATAGATGACATACAGTTTTAAATATTCACCTTCTGTCTTGAGTTTACAAAGGACAGATGACGTCAGTAAATTGAAAACACCACTGAGACACATAAATCATTAAACACGAGTATTAGAGCCACTTGGGGAAAGAAAGTTGTTGGAAAAATTTTCCATTAGAAAATATAGTTTAGTCAAAATCAGAAAATTTCTTGGGGGTATGTCATTTTCAGTGACATTTGCTACACTAAAATATCAACCAAGATTGTCTGCATTCTGATAGCGTCAAAAACAGTGGTGAGAAACATTCCCAGTTGACTTTTGCTTTGGCACCAAGATTATGACAAGATATAAATGCTATATCATGGACACATCTTTTATACTGAATATGTAAGAATATGCGGAGTATATGGGACACTACGTGATACATCATTTCATTCCCAGGAGGTGTAAAAGTTCGTTGCCCCTCCATTCTGTTCCACCTTCCCCTTTGGGAACGGGCCCTAGGAACAAGCTGTATTCTTTCTCCCTCCTGGAGAGATTTTGTTTCCACCTGTCTCCTCTTTGCTCTGTCTCCTTAGTCACGTGGTGGGTGTCACCGAAGGATTTTTGCTGAAGGTAACCAGTTCTTTGGGCAGTGAGGGCACTGCAGGGAGGCAAGTCGGTGGGTAGTTCAGTGTCAAAGGCAATACAACGTTTTCCTTTCTGAGCCAGTACTTGTGGGGATTTTATCACTGATAACCCCTGGAGTGTCCGGAATCACACCTCTATATATGTTTTAAATTGATGTTTAATGTTCTGACATTATCAAAAGGAAATGCTTTGGTGCTATTGATTATCAGCTGAAAAATGTTTACTAATACTCATTTTCATGGAAAATTTCATGGTCTTGCCTTTCCCTCTTGGGACAGAAACCAAGCATTAGCCTGTCTGAATCCCTCACAGAACAGAAATGATGGCTTCTGACACATTTAGATAGAGAATGTAGCTGGGAAGGTGGTTTTTAAATGAATCTCAGCAATTTTTGCATTCTATAAAATAATCTTCATTGGCTGCTATAAAGTTATGGTGAAGGTAACTTGAATATCAAATATTCCTTTTTGTTCCTGAAACAGTCTCAGCTTTACTAAGGATAGCTCTGGGGAAAGTCAGAAGTGTGGCAGCTCAGCCATTTCTTAACTAGTCAGAAACTCAAGGGGAGAATAGATTGCAAGAGGAACATTTGAAAACGCAAACAGCTGTTTTTCGCTGCTCCGAGCCCTTTCGCTGCTGAGCAGATTGGCAGCTGAGATCCTAAGGTATGTGATTTCCACCCAAGCAGGAGCCTCCTGAAGGTGTTAATCGCTGACATTGTTTTAGTGCAGAACAAAGAGACGTCTTCTCCCTGTTAATTGCAAATCCTGTACAATGTTCCTTTGACAGCACTGAAATGCTTTAAAGACAAATATTTGATTCCTGGCTCAAAGAACTGACAGTCTCAGTTAGCCGTGATCTGGGAGGCAGATACAGCCACTCCACTGCAGAAACAGTTACAAGGAATGCTCTGGATTGCTTTACGGAGGAGTCGGATAACTTGATTGCAGTGGCATCTTCCTTAGACAGGAGGTAGAGTAGAGAATTGGTTCTTCCTTAAATGTGTGAACGGGCAACAGGAAGCAGCAGAAACATGAGGTTTACAAATGCATCGATTATGGGATCGCTCGATTCAGCCTAGCAAAGGTTTTTTGTGATTTAGATAATTAACTTCTAAAAGGAATAATAAAGAAGATACAGACTGGCACAAACACACAAGAGATGAGCATTGATTTTAGGGTGTGGTGAGAAGCAGCAGAAGGCAATTTGAAGGAAGCCCTCAGGGTGTAAATTGGCCCTTGAAAGGCAGGGGACCCAGCTGGCTGTAATTCCCTGTCTTCCCAGGTGGAAGGAATAAGTGATTAAGGAGGAGGAAGAGATATAAGTGGTAAGAGTGGAAAGCTGTGGGTCTTTTGTAGGACTGTGTGAAGTTGTAAGTTGTCTGTTGAAGAACAGCTTTTTCTAGTAGAGGAGCTGACCTGTGGTTGTTGGTAAGGTTTGGAAAAAGCTGATGCTGAGTGATCTCGACAACTGAAGAAAAACACTGTGGTCTGAAGTGTTTTCTACTGGTGAAGAGGTGCCAAGGAAGACATGTGCCCTAAGCAGGTAGGAAGCCTTTCGGGGGGGGGGGGGTGCACTAACTGGAGAATGAGAGAAGACTTGGCAGAAGAGGGGAGGGTAAGGCTGGAAAGCAGCGTGCTAAGATGCTGCCTGGAAAATGCAGGGAGTGGAGCAGCAAATTGAAGTTGCCGATAGAGCAGAATAACATGATGGTGTCAGAAAGCCAGGTTTGTGGGACATGGCCTTGAGAAGTGAAGGAGCAGGCAATGGAAAAAGTGGAGACAAGGCAAGGTTTGTGGGCTGGGGTAATGTAATCAGAACAATTGGTTTTAAGGGTGGTTTTAGCTCCAGAATTGGCTAAAAAGATACTTTAGAGGGAAAAGAACATTTCACTAGTCAAGATGCAGACAGCTGGATTGATGTCATTCAAAAAGAAGAGCATGAACTTTTTGAGAAAGAGTGTGGATTTTCTATTGGGGATTTTGGACTTAAGTGATGTAGAAGCACTGGCTGGTAACAAAGAGGCAGAAAAGAGGCTAAGAGCTAGGATAAAAGCAAAAAAGCCTGATTATGCACTGGTGAATGTTGTGTTGTTGGTGAAACACCTTAGAGGAGGAAATAAGGAGATAAATTGGCAGATACTAACATTGCTAGCCAAAATTTAATACTCAGTGGGCAGAGTTGCTGGAGGGTGGGACGTAGATGGAACAGTTTACCTAAAAGTAGTTTTCCATGTTGTGACTTTCCCTGCATACACTGTGCTATTTGTTCTCAGTATCTCTGAATGGAAGTCATCTCTTTTAGCCACCACCTGTGGAGGTTTGACATGAGCCAGCCAGCAAGTCATGTCTCATGCATCTGGTTTAATTGTATTTCGATACTTAGAGTCAGAGCTATAATATGTGAACAAGACCCTCTTCAGGGACGTAGGTAATTACACAAATTGGTGTGGAGACATTTTGCCAGAAGAGATGTATTTTGTTTACCTTCTTGCATTTTGGCAGGGAATGGCCTTGCTATTTGTAGAGGTACAAGTTCTTATAGCTGGAGAGCTGCTGTCTGGGCTCAGAAAGGAGTGAAATAATTGGAGACTACAAAAGCCTGTAGCCTTGCAGCGTATGTTTTTAGAAGGATGATATAAGCAAAACCAGAGGCCTTTAGACCCTCTGTGTCTTTGTGACAAAAGCTAATACGGACAAGGGATTGCCCTGGTCTCAGTGGGGAATTCTGGTGGTGCATTTTTGTGTTTTGAGATGCAGCCTTAGAAACCAGCTCTCCTGTGGCTGACGATGCAATCACAGCAGAATGTTTGCAGCCTAGCTTGGATTTGAGGCTTGGACCCAAGGTGCAGAAGGCTGTCACTGTTGAGCCAAGGAGGGGCAATGTCATACATACTCTTGGCTTGCAGCAAGTTACCCGAAGTACCTGTATCTGCCTTAGCTTATGCTGAGAGACATTTAAACTGAATTTTCTTTCAAGATGAGGAGCCCTCATGTGGACAGTTATCACAGATGGGCTAATGTGTGGCAACTCCTTAAGTTGCACTAGTGTGAGATACTTCATTTAAATCCTCAGATTTTTCCAGCTGAAGCTTTTGCATGTCTGCCCACAGAAGCTTGCACTATGGTATTGCCTCGCCTTTTTTTTTTTTTTTTAAGCTGGTGTTGGCAGCCTGTGGCAAAGGGTTGATCTTAAATGGGTTGGTATGTTATAAAAGGCACAAAGAGGCAGCTTCTAGCACTTGATATCCTGCAGTATATCATCTCAAGGGGGCTGGGAGTCTCGGATCTGACCAAGATTCACAACCCCCCTTATCAGCTGCTGACTCCCTTCAGCTTCTTTCAAAGGTGATTTCTCCCATTCCCATTGACTACCCCCCCCCACCCCCCCCTTCTTTAACTTCTGCAAGTGAAGCACAGCTTGGCTTACTTCTCTTGAAGATCTGCCAACACCCACATTAACCCACAAGTATCTTCTTTCTAGCTAGTGTTTTGGCAGGAGCCCTTCTGTCTTCATACTGCATAGCTCCTTCTGGAGAGTAGAAGGGACAGATCTTGCACTGCTGTTCATAGTTCTACTTAGAAGATGTTCAAATATGTGCCTTGAGATCAAAGGTTTTTTGAATTTTCTGCATGATTTCTGTTGTATGAGATGTGAAAACAAATCTGTACTTAGATGTACCACTCTTTTTGGTGATCTTTACTAAGGATGCGTTTGGCTCATTGTGGTTATTAGTGTAGTCCGGTCCCTGGTGTGTTTGTGTGCATTGAAAGGCAGGGAGAATGGTCGCTTTCAGTAGTGAATGGTAATGGACAGATGACAGCACCTCAACTGCCCTTGCTTCCACCTGTTATGCCAGCACCACTCCTGTTGCTATCACAAGACAAATGGTATCACCAAGCCATATGTAAGAAAATGACAAATCGTATCTTCCCAGCAGGTGAAGGTGATGTAGCTGTCAGTCTAGCAAGGTTAAGGCATAGCAGTTGCATGGGGCAAAGCATCCTGCAGCCAATGGTGCAGCTACTCCAGATACCTCGGTCACAATAATAATCTCTCTGCTTATTGCTCATCTGCTGGGAGAGCTTAGCATATAGAACTGTGCTCTGCAGATATAATAGGGTGCATTAGCTGCTCTGTAGGCATAAGCTCTTGGACTAACCTGGAAGTCATTTTCAGAAATCAATTGATTTGTGTCTTGTTATTTCTCTTCCGGGCTTTAAGTTTTCAGGCTTTCCATTACTTTTTGCCATTAGAAAGATGAGAATGAGCAGGTCTAATATTTTTTGTTTGGCTCTCATCATGTTGGGATAAAGGGACCCTCTTGATGGAGGTCTGGGATGGTATCTTGTGCTGTATTTGCATTGAGGTGCCAGGCTTTCCTTGTCAGCCTCTTCAGGGTAGGAACTGACTTGTTCAAGACAGGACTTGGCACTTGTCCTGCCTTTTAATCCAATTCAACATACCCATAACTTTCTAAATAAATCGGAGATGTTCACTTTGGAATAGAAAAACAGTATTTTAAGGTATGTGGGAGAAGTGCTTATTCCAGCTCAGTCCTATTATCAGAAGTTAAATGCTCCAGTGATCCTATCCATTATGCAAAGGTGGGACATCATGAGAACCATGTAGAAATCTTGACAAGACTCTTCCAGTTGATGGCATCCATCACGACTGAATAGCGTTTCCCCTAGTGCATGCGTAAGCAGAATGCAGGTCTGTCCACATAGCCACAGCTAGCTGCAGCCTGCTACTGACACCACGTCTGTTCCCTCTCACAGAAGGTAAATTGTAGCCAGGATGAAATATTTTGCTAATTAAAAAACATTAAATGATCTCCATCTACCTTCTCCCCAATGAACAATGCAATTGAATTATCATTAGAGCTTGTACAGAACCTTTGATAACAATAGAGCCATTCGTATTAAATTCAGCCTTAGTTTTCTTATTCCACCAAGTCCTATCATTGTGTTCATTGTACTTTGAAGTCATAGCAAGCTTCCCTCTCCTGCTATTCATCTGATTTTAGTTCAGCCCCAACACACAACTCCTAAATTCTTGTTAAATTTGTTTCTGAACAAAAGGACTAAAATCAGACTCTGTCTTAAATGAAAGACATGAGGCAGTTATGGTTCCATTCATTTGTTTGTATCTATTTGCTGTATCTAGAGAGCTATTGTTATGCATGCAATACTGGAAAATAATAATACTAATAAAAAATAATAATTCTCCCTGGGTTTGCTGTCAATAGCAACAATCTAAAGAGAACTCAAGCCTAGAGAGTGAGTGATGATATTTCAGTTCTGCTGCTAAACTTTAATGCTTTCTGGATGCAAAAAAGAGGCTGAAGATGACAGACAGGAACTAGAGGGATCTGCTCAGTCTCTGAAGCCAGCTCCTGGTGTGGTGTGAATGGGGTCATTCAACTCCACCAGGACCCTTTCAATGGGGATATGCCAGCTGCTCCATGATGTGTGACTTAAAGTGCTGCTCTGGAGGGGTGGTAACTTATGTGGGAACTCTGCCTCCTCGTGGCCCTCCTGTCTTTCTCCTCTTTGCCCAGGAAACCCTCTTCTGACTCGGGGACATGCAACAGCTGAAGTTTAATCTCTGTCTTGAGCAGGAGTTCAAGAGCTTAGAGAGAAGTTTGAGTGAACTCGGTGTGTGTGAAAGGGTTTATAAAGCTGCTGGAGGGTTGCCTGTGACTCTAGGGACTGTGTGTGGATGATGCCGAGTGTACAGCAGGCTGTTACTGCTGCCTTTATTCCCTCCAGATATCGTAGATTTGACTGACTTCTGAGAACTGACCTTCCCCAAAGAAGAAATTAAAAGTCTTGTTGTTGGCACCCACTTTGAATCAGGTTGGGGTCAGCACTGGGTGCCGAACTTGGCCTTGCAGGAGTTGTGGTGCCTAGGCTAGGTGGTTGGTCCCACTCTCAGGAAGAGTCTTTTTCAACCTAGATGAGTAAAAACCTATGGAATACCAGGTTCAGTGAAAAGCCTGGTTATTTAAAGCCTATTGCCTCTGCGTTAGTCTCCTCTGAAAACAAAGAACAGAAGAGCTGGGCAGGTGGGATTAGTTTCCTTTCTCTGATAAAAGCAGATTAATTTTAACACTGGCTAAAATTGCATCCATTTTTTCTTGGTAAATGAACCATAAGACACATTGTCAGAAGTGAGACTTCCATAATGACTGTGGTTAATATTTTAGAGCCATTTTCTCTGTGGATCAGAGCTTAGACTCAAGCATGTGAGAATCGGCAATATATGCTGTACATTAGCTTGATTTCTATTCATTTGCAGCTCAAGAGTATTCTTCCCTTCCCCCATGCTAATTTCAGAATACCTCTGAGTTCTGTTCAGTAGAGCAAGAGATTTGCATCTGATTTCATACCCAGGTATATGCATATTTACTTTGGGAGAGCTGCCTTGTAGGCAGAAGGGAGGTAGGACAGTTCATGTGCTTATGGGTCTGAGCTGAGGCTTGGGAAATCTCAGTTCAGTTATCTGCTCTGCTGCAGAGTTCCTGTCTGTCTTCCAGAAAATCCCTGTACCTTGTTGTGACTCAGTTTCCTATATTGTAGCATGCATATTAACATCCTTGCCCTGCTTCCTATGGGACCCATGAATCTAAATCTCTCCGAAGGCTGTGGTGCACTAAAATACCCTGTCAACAAGATGCAAAGGTAGAGGGGGAAGATCTCCTAGAGCCCATTGGCAAAGCGCTGATTCTAGTCATAGGCAAAGCACCCATTCTTTCCAAAGGCTCATTTTGGATGTTGCTTCTACTCCCTTGATTTTTGTTCTCTGAGCATGACAGTCTAGTTGAACAGAGCACAGCAAGAAGCATTAATTTTCATTTATGGAAGTGTCCACTGAATTAGATAAGATTTCTGTACGGGTTAGTTTCATGAAGCTCATCTAAGCAATTGCTCCTACTGTCCTGACCTGGTCCTGTTCCTTCCTGGCGCAGGGAAGGGATGAGGATTTTTTTTCTGGGGAGCAATGGGGAAGGCTGGACCTCAGCAGGAGATGGGGGGGCTGAGGCTGCCATGGGACCATGCCCGTGGGTTCATGTGGCTGGTTAAGTTTCACAGCCTGAGTGTTGCCTTTCAGGGTGGGAAGAGACTAGTGAGAGGAGGTTATTGTGCACAGCACTTCAGGAGTGTATTTCTCTTCAGACTTGGATCTTGTGGAGTATTTAATGAAGAAGTAGCCTTACTTGCTGAAGGACAGCTGGTTGAGTTGTGCAAATGCAAATTCCTATGGTATGAGGAATACTGCACATACCCTGACTGTCTGGGTCTACTAGTCTTCCTCCGTTTTTTTTCTCCCCTATGTTTGTTCTATACTGCACAGTACAGGGAACACTGGGACCAGCTACAAAGTGCTCAACACGTTCATATGGGGTAGGGAAAACCTGCTGCCTGTGTATCTCAAGACACTGCCCCTGAAGTGCCAGGCAAAGGATGGCTTTTGTCCCCCAGTTTGCTCCTGTGCTGACCATTTTATGTAAAGAGTGTCTGTGGCCAGATCCCTTTGGTATTGTCCGTGAGTGCTGCTTCATCTGGAGAGAACGTGAATGACTGAATGCAGTTTCCATTTGCTATGTGCTCCACAGGGATGTTTTCTGCCTGATTCCTGCTCTCGCTTTCCTGAAATAAAACATTGCATTTCAGACCATGGCACCTCTGCTGTTAAAACCCCATCTACATCTGACTGCCTGGGTTTCCCATTGCTTTCTAGTCCTAATGCATAAACCAGTGCAGCCGAGTAAACTATATAGTGCTTAAAAATGACTTGACCCTGTTGTTTGTTCTTAACATCTGCTTCAGGACTGCTTGGGATCTGGAACAACTGAATAGCCCTTGTGGCCAACAAACCTGTAGTTGAGAAAATATAGTAGGAATGTTAAAGTTTTAAGACAACCACTTGAATGTAAGTTGAGGCAAATTATGCTGTGGATGTAGTATAATGGCCTGAGCCTAGGATGAGAAGTTGTAGGACAAATGCAACAGTTCTGGTGTGCTAAAAAAAAAATTAGTAATTGGACACAGCCAAGGTAATAGTATTCCTAAGAGCTCTTGAAGCAACAGAAATTGTTAACATTGCAATTATTCTCAATAAAGTAGTTTTCCTCTACTTACACATTCTGTTGTCTTTTTGCCCAAATTAGGGTACTGAATTTCTTTCTTAATTATCCAGTTCTCAGGTCCTGATGTAGATTTCTAACACTTTGAGGTACATTTAATCAGATCCTTGTTTATGAAGTTGGGGGAAGAAACAAACAGGGAAATTGGGAAAATATTTTTCACTCCAGCAGGTCCTTAGTGAAAGCATATTCTTCTACTGATTGATAATCAGTAATGCTAAGCAACTGTTTCTACAACTTGGGTGTAATATTCATTCCAGAGGAGTGACAGAAGATGGAAGATGTTATTCTTGCTGTTTTCGCTTGATAAGCCAGTACATTTTCCCCTCAAAAGTCTTTACCAGTTTGACACTTTTCATTCTTACTCACATAAGGAAAAGGGTGCTGCAAAGACTCGGGAAAGGTTTCAGGAACTTAACATTTAATGAAAAGAAATGAGAAAGCACCAGCAACACAGCTGGGGCAAGCCAGAATTTTCATTTTGCATCTTTATTATGGGAATCCCCAAGGCTCCTGCTGGGACTCTGCTCTTTGCTTTCTCTGCCCCATTTCACAGTTCTCACACACTGCAGCATTGCCACAGAAGAAACCCACCTTTTTTTATTTACGAATATCTGAGAAAGAAATTATCAGCACCATCTATTGGGGAAACAGAGGTATTGGCTGCCTCACTGATTTGAATATGCAAAATCTTGTGTTTTTTCGCTTGCTTTTTTGATTTCTAGCTATAGTTGAAAGTGAAAATGTGCCTAGACAACCTGCCTGTTTTTAACTTAGAGCAGCCTGGAGCCTGTGCTTGGGGGATTGTGCCTTGTTTCAAAAGGTACCTTGAAGAAATGCAGCGAACCATTTCAAAGGGGGCAAGCCGACAAAGATTCAAATGTCAAAATGGTACCTTGGCCGTGGCAGGTTCTGTCACATTGATGGGACAAGGGCAACAGCCAAGAAACAATTTGCAACTGAGGAGATAGGCACGTCTAGCGCCTTGAGTCAATCTAGACTAGTGTGTCTGAGAAATTTGGGTGAAGAATGGGATATTTGACCTTCTTGATCTTTTAGGACAAAGAAAACTCTATAGCTTGAAGAAAAGGCAAAGGGGTTGTCATTGTTAGCAGAAGACTGATGTCAAGGCACATCTTGGGATTGGAGAGTAGTCACGATCCAAAGTAATTTCAGGACAAGCACAGTTTGATCAGTGTGGCGACTCCTGATCAGATTAGTGCCTCCTTAGCATGTTTCAGGAAACTTGCATGTGTAGAGCCTATTGAGACATCTAGTGTGAAATTATCTCCTAACTCTCACTTATTCTGCTACATTATGGATTTCTCCCTGTTTCTCTGGTACTCTTGCCCATTGCTTTTGTGCTGTTCCTGTAGTTGTACATCACTGGTGCTTTTGTCTTTCCTGTGCTCCTCCTTCATTGACAAGTAACTTCTTGCTAGGAGCACCGTCCCTGCAGACCAAGGTTTAAATCCCCCTGTTGATAAGCAATGATACTGCAAGAATACAGTAGGTAATGGTCTCTTAAGTCAACAAGATCTGATCCCTGCTGCTGTGGGAAACACATAGCCCCTGCACTGATGGACCAAGATCTGTTTTACTGCTGGTTTTAAGTGGTTTGCCCTACAATATTTGTTGGAGAACACTTAAATCTTTGATCTGTCTATTGGAGAAAAAAAATCTTTTAGTGCCCACCATAATTCTATTTAGATCTTGTTTATCCATTTGCTGTTCTACCAACACAATCTTTTAATTTTCACTCTGCAGTATTTACACTGCCTTCTGCTATTAAGAAACAAAAGTCCTATCCTTTTGTAGTCTGTTTTGTTCGGTAAACAAGCAAAGGTCTCTTATGACACTTATTATTCCAGACTCTCTGGATGGCTATTGGAGAGACCTAAGTACTTTCTATCATAAATTCCTATTTCAGTAGCTTGCTCTGTCAGTGACGGGTGATAAGATAGCTAGATTTCAGATAATTAACACCCTAATATTCAATGACTGTTACCTAGATGAATGCCATCCTGTGAGAGTACGGGAGGTTTAAATATGAGAGGAGGGAGAATAGAGCTGTATTACCTTTGGGAATGTGGACTTCTTATAGATATGAAAGGGTTATTAAGACCTCTGCAGGTAATGTCAGCTGGACAGCTTCGGCTTTGATCCCACAGGCTAGAGAGAACTGCAGCGCTCCTGAAATGCAAACTGCAGAATTGCTTATGCAGTGACAACCTCTGGAGCTCCTTCACTCCGGTTTTAAGTGATCCCAGTGACAGGTTTCCCCGCATGCTTCCCTTGAGAGGTGTATGCTCAGTCTAATTGATTGACCCATTAGCAAAGCAAATTTCTCTTGCTACTCAGCCAAAATTTTCCTTCTGCTTAATTTCAGCCCATCACTTCTAGTTATGCCCCCTGTGAGCCTGCCTGAGCTACCTCTGCCGTACTATAGCTTTATTGATCTTGGCGCTGTACAAGTAATTCTTAACTGACTGAACTTACTACTGGCAGTACCAGGGCAGTGGTGGCACTGGGGAGAGCTTGTTTCTTGGCTGTCTTTGATCCGTGGGGCTGGAAGAGAGGAACGCAGTGAAAGAGTTTGGTGTTGCTGAGTAAACTTTCTGAATGGCCGTATGGAGTGGTGAAAAGTGATTTCTGAGTTTCCCCAAGTCTTCAGATGTTTGAGTTTGCATGGCTCTGGGGGTGTGTGTGGGGGATGTTGTGTGCAAATGTCCAGGCTAGTGGATGTCAGAGCAGGTGTCCTGAAATCAGAAGCTACCTCATAAGTATTTGGTGTCTGGAGGATCACTCAAGGGTTGTTCTGGGCTTCCTGTAAGTCTGTGTGAATGTGTTTTGTGGGAACAAGGGAAGGATGATGTCTGTGGAAAGTGCTTTTCTGCAAGTGTTTGGCTGAGGAAACCTGTCGCCGTGTGGAAAAGAGGCATCATGAGAACTGTCCCCCCAAACTTCATACCCTATGATCTTTTCATTTCAATGTCTGGTCTACGTTACATATTCCAGAAGCACTGAGCATGCTCAAGTCCCCGTGAATTGGGGGAAACAATCACCCCTGGACTTGCTTACACCCTGTTTGGATCTACCTTGTACTGGGTAGATCTCTGTCTCACCGTAAGCTTGGTGCTGGTGAGTTTATTCTGCTTCTGGGGGTGCTGCCACTCAGGTGAGTGGCCCAGCAGGAAAAGGATCAATGGTGCTGCTGGATTCCCAAGTTTCCATGGACATACCCTTTCTGTGCCTCAGTTTACTCCTGGATGCAACAAGATCTGTTTCCCTGAGGCACTAGAGTGGAAAGGGGGAGTGTAGTATTTCTTTTAGTGGGATTTAATTTGAAGACCATTTGCAAGACATTTTGGGCAGCTTGCTCATGCTGTTGTGAAAACTGCTTGTACGTACTTCTCTGAGCTCATAGAAAAATAGATCAACGGGATAGTTAGAGGGGCACTATTAATAAGAATTTTAAAACCAAAACCACTGATGAAATACCTTCCCACGTAGGTGAAGGTAGGGAGCACGCGTGGGTTTGTATACACTGGGAAACACAGCCATTCTGTGGAAAACCAACGTACTTGTCTGTGCCGTTACTTCTCCCATCGAGTCTGTTGAAACACTAGCACAAAACTGTAGTTCTCAAGCCTTAGGCACTACACAGTATTTAAAAGCTGAGGTATCAAACTCCCTGTTTTAGGATACAAAGCCCCTATCGATGCAAGGAGAAGAGCTAAGCCCAGAAAATTGCAGCAGCCTGCTGCTGAAATTCTAGTGGACATTGAGCCACCCACGTACCGCCGTGTGTTCCCAGCGGCTGGCTGTGCGAGCGTGTCAATAAACGTGAGCTGTGCACCTTTCCACTGTGACTGCAGAAGCAAAGCCAAGGCAATTATTCGCCCATCAGAGCGAGGTTACGTTGGCCCTCCTCCACTCTTCTCTATCCATTCTTTTGTTTTTGTGTTGTTTTGCTGAGAGTGTAAATGCAGAGATGATTAATTGCCTTGCTGACCTGATTCTGTCTCTACGTGGGATCTGCTTATATCAAAATGCGCTGGCCCAAATGACTAAAGTGTGTCAAAGTGTGGTGATTAAAGAATTATAAAATACTTTCTGAACATCTGATTCTCAACTCATTGTGTCTTTGGACAGAAGCCCAGACGAGGGGGGGAGAGAAGGGGCGGACCAAAATTCTATGAGAAGGACTTATGCAATATTTTGCTCCCGTTTTATTGAGAAGAGAAGATTGATAACAAACATTAGTGAGACAAAATTACAGTGATTTGTATAGATTCCCAGGTGGACAAGTTTAACATTAATAAAATATTATAGCCTGCTCTATCACAGAACCATTGTACTGATCATAAAATGAAAGGCCTTTATATATAGGCAGGGGAGTGTGTGTGCTCTTATATGGATGGAGGCAACTAATTTGCCACCAATAGATTAAAATTCTGTGTTGGGCTGGAACAACGAAGTGTTTAACTTTCTGCTAATGCTGTGGATGACGACTCTGGGAGAGGATGCACCTGGCAAACTCTTTTCTTTTGGATGCCAAAGCAAACCCATTGGGTCTTGCTGAAATGACCCCTAAGGCACCAGTGCCTTAAACCCAGCAGTTCAGGTGCCCTCAGGTGTTTGTTTCTGTTGAGGCTGTCAGCAAGCTGTGCACCCCCGTGGCTCTTGTAGGTGTAAGTGTGGCGCGGCACATCAGAGTTGACAGTTTAAGTGCTTTCTCCCTGCTGCTCTAGAGTCTGGTGGCGGGAACTGGGCAAAACTGAAAAACAACTAAATAGAAATAAACACTTCAGGATGAGAATCTTTTATGTGGTGTCTTTAAAATAAGTTTCTTTGGAGTTTCTGTAGTGCCTGGTTTTGTTTTATTACAGATGATGCTGAGTGATAGGCTTGGTAATGCTGCCTTGTGCTGGCTTCTTCCAGCAGTCATCTGTCTCTGCCGTGGTGGGAGAGGAGCTGATGCTCCCTCCTGATCCTGGGACACTTTTCTGATGCTTGCTTTAGTTTACAGCAAACACCTGCTGGTATTGTGGCCCTAAAAACGGCAGAGGAAGAGCAGAGATGAATTTCACTGTGATGCAACACCATCCCCTGCTGTCCTGATGCACCCTCTGACTTTGGCCAAATTGCTGGTTAGGTGAAATGAATCTGCTTCCATGCTTAGCCCTCCTGTGTACTTCAATGCACTCCTTAATCTCCTCAGCTTAGTATATTTAATTTATCACCAAGGTAAAAGGGGAGGCAAATTTGTGGTGATGGTATTTAGCCATTAAATTCCCATTGGCTTCATGTTTCATTCTCCAGTGTGATTAACTAGTGTGGCATACTGGGCATCTGCTTTCCTCTAAACCACGTAGAACTAATGAATCGCTGGTTTAATTATTTCCAGGGATTTTAAACAATGATGAAATTAACATTTTCTTCCAATATTAAATATTTCAGAGGCTAATACTTACTTTTTGGAAGTATAGATGACATTAACTGCAAAATCATGTTTGTTTTGACAGCATTGTGTGTTTTTAGTTATGTGAAATGAAGAAAACAGTTAAACACTTTATTTCCTTTGTTTTATTTTGGCTAAACCTCCTGTTTCTGGTTTCAATTAAAAAACAGTATCATCCTAACCCTGTTAATCTTTCTGGATTTTTGCCCATACCCTTTTCCAGTTTTTGTACTGTAAATATTTAAGAAATAGAAAATGCAAAAGTAGTCCCTATTCCCCTTTCTTCTCTGTACTCTCCACATATAATCTAAATGCTGTTTTGAAATGAAATGTAAAGAAACATTCTTTTTTTCAAACAAGGTCAAAGGAAAGCTCAGTCTAGAAATAAAATAAATCAAAATTCAATCAAGAAATTTCAATAAACACTTTCAGAAAGGGGTTATTTTTCCTCTGTGATGTGTTTTCCTGGGAAAGCAAGCCATAGGTTTTCTGACCAACTCTCATTACTAATAACAAAGGGGACTATCAGAAGGGAAAGTGATATTGATACTTCACTTAATTTCCACTTTTTTGTTTGTCCTTTGAGTCAGAAGATTGATTAATGATTGATGCCTCCCAGGGCTGGAACTTAAGATGCTTTGGTTCAATTTCTTGTCCCAGCGTAGTGTTCCCGTTTGGGATCAAACAAATTAATTTTCCAAGCTGCGATATATTTTAAGCCAGGCTTATCCTGCAGCCAGCACACTGAAATTCCTTACTCTGCTTTAGGTTTTTGAATCCTATGGAGAGCAGTGCAGCATCTGGCTCTGGCAGAATATATCTTTTTTTGGTCCTTTCTCATAAACTGGTCTTTACTGCTCGTTGTGCATTCTTTCATGCTTTGAGTTCACTTTGATATGGGTGTCGTGTGTTGTGGACCAAAGAAAGTCAACGGAGAAAGGACATAGAAGGACTCTGTGTGTGTGTGTACGCTTGCAGCTTTTCCTAAGCGTGAGCAATGGGTTGCAGTGTTGCGGGGTGGGGAGGGATGTTCAGCCCTGCCCATGCCCAGGGTTAGACAGAGTCTTAAGAGAACCTCAGTAGCAGGGGAAAAATCTGTGCAAGCGCTCAAATCTGAAACAATAGCTCTTATTACATCCTTCAGTGTCTTTTTTCTCTGCCAGGTAATTCTGTTGTAGCAGACCAGGTGATCATGGATTTCAGATGCCTATATGCTGGGGGAACTGATAACTCTTGGTTTCTACCAAGAATTCAATTAGGGCACCTGGTTTGGTTCGTAGCTTACTGACCCTGCCAGGCAACCTCTAGCAAGTTGCTCCACTGGTATCTGTTTGTACTGCCAGTTCTTTGAGGCAGCAGCTTTCTGTGGGATGTGTTATGTTTCTTTTGGAGTCTCTGAGTCAGTGGTCTGCATGCCTTGCTGATCAGTAGGTAAAAATACAGAGCACATAATACTCCGGACTGGCGGAATCTTTTCCTTCTGAAGGAGAGCATGACTACTCCACGTGGCCTCAGTCTCATGTGTACCAATCTATGTGAGCCAGTAGTTGAGTACCACTGCTTTAGATGCTGCTGTTGGGCATCTGTCATCCCCAATTTTAAGAGTGCTATCCATGCACTTTCCTTTAAAAAGAAGGGGGGCTGTGTTGGGGGATGAGCTGTAAAGCCAATATTTCCCCCACGAAGTAAAGATTAATGTTCCTGCATAGCCTCTGTTGTTATTCAGGCAGCTTTAGAACAGCTGTGCTAAAAGTGAAACAATGGGTTGTCACTTCTAAAATGCCGGTGCTGTAAAGACAAGGAAGGAAAGGAATGGCAGATGTTTATCTCCATGTTTACACCAAGTTTTAGTGCATCAATCACTCAGTGCTATCAAGACTTGTGGGGGAAAGATAATAAGATTTATTGGTGGCTGTTGGGATAACCCACCCGGTGCATAAATATGTTAGTAAAACTCCAGGGAGTCTTGGTCCATCAAAATGAAATAGGCAGAAAGGAGCACAGGCCTCCCAGCTATGGAGCAGCTGAGCTCTTTGTGGGAGGCCAGTTCTTCGTGATCAACATGAATTGCGTGAAGCTCCTGCTGGCTTGTGTGGGTTTTTTTTCTCCCCACATTCAGTGAAGGACTGAGAGGCAGAAATGAAGAAAGCGGAGGCTTGCAGTGGAGGCAAGGAATAAGATGTGGCTGGCATGCTTTCCATCCCCTGGTGTTAAGCCATCAATGTGACCGTGGCAGTCAGACTTGCAGCAGGCTGCTCGGGTGATGCTGGAAAGGGGAAGCAGGGGTTGTGACAGGGAAAAGACTCAGCTGAAGAACTGAAGTAACTTATGAGCAGTTGAATAATAAGCAAAAAGTTTGACTTGTGATTATTCACTACTCTTGAATTATCAGTAGAAGCAGATGATTCGGGGCATCTTTGGGAAAGGACAGCTGGGTTTTCCCTTGCTTTGCTCCAGAGAAGGAGTGCTGTCTCCAACTAACTTAGTTTTGTTTTCTTTGCACTGATTGGCCACGTCTGATGCTGTTGGTGTCATTTCGAAATGAAACACAAGCAATGATCGTGATGTGTCTGTGTAGTTACTAGTATACAGGTGTTGATAGTCCAGATGATTGATTCTACTTCCAAGTTACCTGTCATTTTTGGCTGACATACTTGGAGTTTTGCATTTTGTGTGATTGAGCTGAGTGATAAGCACTCATCTAATCACAAAATTAGTCTGGAACCTAAGCCCAGTTATCTCACAATATGCAGCGCTCTGGGATTCATGGAAAAACAAATCCCAAAGAATTACTTGAGCATCTGTGGACCAGGTGGAACAAAGACAAGGCAGGCTAGTGCAGGGGCTGGTCCTTGTTACAAGCAGATACAAGTGTGCCCTTCAGTGCTGCAGGCTCACTCCTGCACTGTAATAAGCAAAACATGCAATAGTTCCAGCTATGCTAAAGTGGAAAAACCCCATACATGAAATGGCTTCCCCTTCTGCTGTGTGGAAAAAAATGTGTGCATGCCTACCTGTTCAAGCAAATAAAACTCTGGGTCCAAAGAATAGCCAGAAGTCCACAAGTTAAGCCACCAGCCTATATCTACAACCCAAGAGAGGCCCCTGCGGTTTCACTTTTATGCTCACACATTTGAACTTGGACTACATGCTTCGCAGCAAAGTGCCCCAAAAACATAGTTCAGAGTGGGAGGGACCTCAGGAAATGTCTAGTGTAATCCTCTGTTCAAAGCAAGGACAGTTTGAGGTCCAGCCAGGTGGATAAGAGCTATTCCCAGCTGGATCTTGAAAACCTTCCCAGATGGAGACTGTGTAACTTCTATGGGCAACTTGTCCCACAGCCTGACTGTCCTCATGGGGGAAATGCTTCTCCCCTGTGTCCAGGGTGAACCTCTGGTGTTTCAACTTCTGCCTGTTCTCTGGTCCTCCCACCATGCCTGCTGTGACGAGCCTGCCTCCTCTTCTTGGTGAGCTCCCTGTTGGCTCCGGGGGTGACTCTTGAGCCCCCCCAAGCCATCTCCTCTCCGGGCTGAGCAGGCCCTGTTCGTGTAGCCTTTCTGCAGAGGTGCTCCAGCCCCACTGTCCCTCAGCTCTGCCCTGAGCTTGCTCCACTTTATCCGAGGTCCTGAAACGGTACATGGTAACTAACAAGTGCTGAGCAGAGGGAATAGTCGCTTCCCGCAATCGCTGGCTGGGCTCCTGGTCCTATGCCCCAGGAGACGGCCAGTCACCTTTGCTGCCAGGGCACAGGGCTGGCTTGCGCTCTGCTCGCCCGCTGCCAAGACCCCCGGGCCTCCTCGGCGAGCTGCTCCCCAGCCTCTATCGAGAATTTGGGCTCTTGTTACAAGCAGCAGATCATAAACACAGCATAGTTCCTGGACTTGCCCAGCTTACACGTGTCCAGAAGATGAGGTTGCCTTCAGGCACCCTGATGCAGAAGATGAGTTTCTTTGAGCACTCTGTTTGAAACACAAGCATGGTTTAATAAAAAACAAAAGACCCCTCTTAACAGCCCTGAGTGAATGTTCTATGCTCAGAGTCAATTCTAGTCTAAAGGGTGTTTTATTCATCCATTTTCTCCTCTTGAACAGGATGTCTTTAAGAACACATCTGATAATCCAGGAGATGTCTCTAAGTCTTAAACAGCAGCTACTCAATGCGATTGTGTATTTGCTTCAACATAATAAGAAATTCTCCTTTGCATCCACTTGTTGCTGACACTGCTTAGAAGTGACACTGCATGTGCTTCCTTCCTCTTCTCAAAGATGCTGTAAAATTCTAGCTTTGATAAGTTAAAAACAATCTTCCCCTTAACTTCAGAATGACTGAGCTAGGCGAGGATTGGCTCCAGAGAAACCATCGTTCCTCATGCTTAATTGAACCAGTGCATCAGACTGAACAAATTTCGCTTCAGTAGTGTTAAAGCTCCATGGGTGTGTTAACTAGAGTTTATCCAACTGGGGTTTTATTACTTTGTAATTAATTTTTATTAATGCTTTAATAATAAAAATAACCATACAAGATTGGGAATGGGCTTGATGTGTGTGTGTGGGTGTGTTTTTTGTGGTTTTTTTTTTTAAACGCTGCCATGCTGCATTTGCCCTGCTACAGCATGAGCAATGGGCTCTTCCCATCAGAAGAGCCCCATGTACTGTCATGGGACCAGATAACGAAGCTGATGTGCTCTGCTTTGCCTTTGGGTGAATGGGCACGTCTCTACCTCCAGATCTGCGTGCAGGGTTGGAACCCAGCAGTTCATTTCTCTGGTGGGCTGCAGAAGCTCTATAGCCTCACAGAACACAAATATTTAAATAGCTCAACAAGAGCCTGTTCTCTGCTGTCAGTCATCCCATAGTTTGCCTAGTTCAGCTATAGATGACTCCATTTTTAGTGACAAATTTGGGCAGTCTAATAGAATCAAAATATATTTCTTCACTTTTGTTTTCTGATCTTTCATCTTTATAATTTGTCATGCTCTCGTATTTACTTATTACACAGACCTCTTCCTTTCTTTGATTTCATCCCTTAGCTATTTGTATGCCATGCTGTTTTCTTTGCTAAAACTATTATTTAACCATAATGATGTTACCAGCAGTACTATTTTAATGAACAATAGGTTTCATAGCTGGAGATGTGTCCTCCTATAGTTCTGGTTTCTCATGAGGACTGAAATTATTCCATGCAAGACACATCTGATGTCTTGTTTTAGTTATGCACAATCCAGCTTTCCAGCTGCTAGGAGAGGCAGATTGTGACTAACATTTAACATCTCTGATAGCATTGGGAGATGTAAAGTTAGGAATGGGAGGATCTGTTTTATTTTTTCGTTCTCTTGTATTTTCATTTTTGGTCTCAAAGGTGCTATCCGCCTACCTCTAGCCAGCTGGGAAGAAATGCTCTGACTTCAGGTAAATCTCAGCTTTGAGTGCTTTGGAGGTGAAGAAAAATCATGGGGCTGGAAACTGAAAAGCAAAACACAATTTGGCAATAAATAAACCTGACACAATGGAATTATTTAAAATGAAGTCCTAATTATCAGGGACAGCTGATGGAAAGATGGACAAGCTTTTGTTACCACTTTCCTGGACATCTGTAGGAGGAACTCCATCTGCTCTGAGTTTCAGGACTGCATCCAAGGGCAGACTCGCTGCCCATTTGCACAGCGAGTCAGAGAGGCTGGCCCTGGAGGCTGCTTTCCAGAGCCCGTGCACCGGGAAGGCTGAAGCTAGCCTGCCAGGCGCGGGCTTCGCGGTCGGAGGGAGGCGAGTTGCCGATGTTTACAGCTGTTCTTGGACCCAGATATAAAGCCTAGCCTAGACGTGGCCGTGGTCCTTCATGCAAAACCAGAGCAGAGGTACAGCTGAGCAAACTCATTATGAGACACAGCAGTCTTCGGATTGAGCCAAAGCGGGAAGAGGTTCAGGACAAGGCGAGACTTGGCAGTTGGATCACAGTGTGCCGACTGGCCTCCTGTGCAGATGGGGATATCTGGGTTTTTGTGCTGTGGGACTGCTGTAGAGACCTGCAAATGTGAATCAAATTGAGTGCCTTTATTAGTTAGAGAAAAAGACCAGAAAGGCAGGACTCGTGGGTTCCCGTGCCGCTCCTCCTGCGTGGTCACGGGTAACTCAATTACCTGCTTAGTGCTTCAGTGCAAGCCATCTGTAACGTAAGCACCATGATACTTACCTGCCTCTGAGGGCCATTTACTTAATTAAATTGCTGAGATCTTCAGGTAAGAGATACTTTAAACAAGTAGTTCTGTGTGCAGTAGAAGTAATGGAGCTTGGTTTCCAATGGCTTTATCTTGTGGTTCATTGGCAGCTCTGATTGAAACTTCTCCCCTGGTCCAGGACTTCATGAGCGTTTTCTTTCTCTTTCTAATTCTCTCTCCAGGATTCACAGGTGTTCAATAAGAGCTAAGCTTGGCCTTTCCTGTAAAAGGGCACTCCCAGGGGATTTTTCTTGGATGTCTCTTTTCTGCCCAGCTGCCTGGCTTTTTTGAAGATTTTTCTGTGTTACTGCAGCTGTAAAACTTGGTCCAAGTCAGCCAGTAGGTTCAAGTGGTGCAGCAGGAGGGGAGACTTGCAGGCAAGTCTTGTTCACCTGCAAACTCATAGGGCAGCTTGCAAAAGACTTGCTTGCTTTGGAAAGCATGTGGAAACCAGAGCATGATAGCAGACACCTATTGCTTAGACATGATGGAGGAGCTGAGACAGGTAGTGGGGTTTGAGTGTCTAACTTGGGCACTGTTAGAAAGAGGAGTTGTGATCGAGGCTTCTAAATCACTTGGACACTTTGCTTATTTGTTCCAGTGTGATACTGTCCTAAGGATGCCTACACATCCCTTTCTCCTTTTTAATCACTCCCTTTGCATCTGGACATGTTCCTGTAAGGAAAGTGTGGTTTATGGGCTTTCCTCAGTGCTTAAGGCCAAGGAAAGCCTGTCAAAACCAGTTAGCTGATCCCAGGTCTCTTGTGTTGATAGCTCTGCTGCAGGTCCCCTTGCTGTAATTCTTTCCTGCTGACAGACTGCCTGACCGGGAAGAGTTTTGTAGGATTTTTCAGCCGTTCCAGCTTTTGTGCACACTGCCTTCTGGGACTCCCACAAACAGACCGGAGATAATGCAGATGCACCTTGGCACCCCACTTTAAATTAGGCTGGCAAATACATTGCAAGTCTAGGAGAGCAGCTGGAGAATTGCTCACTGCAAAGAAGGGTGTCTGAAGAGAGCGCTGGAGATGAGGATCAGGGAATGGGGAACATATCTGGTGGCCTGTATTTGAATGTGAATGTGTGTGAATACACATATCGCCACATCTGCACCCTTCAGGCAGTACTCCTGCCGTGGTTAAGCTTGTTAGCAAGGCAGCTCAGGAGTTCACGCTTTCTCCCTGTTACAGTCATAGTCTGGGTGAAGCACAGTGAGAAACTCCTCTGAGCTCCATTTCTGTTTCCTTGGGTGCTGCTCAGCTGAAGCTGGGAATAAACTGACTGTCGGGTGTAAATGCAGAGTAACCTCACTGGTGGAGGAATCCGTGGGTGCAGGAATTACACTGCAGATGCAGAGTCTGGCTTTTGGGCTTGCAGCTGCAGAGAAAATGAGCAATGAATAGGCAGTTAATTGAAAGCTAAAGTAGCTATTTACTGCCAGTATAGTCTTGCCTTTTCTCTTATGTGTAATCCATGTGAGATCACTCGAAGTCAGCCTCTTTGACCCAACTTGTTTCCAATATTTGTTTGTTTTCCCTTTTCCAGCTGAATTTATATGTCAGGCTCTTTATTCTTTCTTTTTTTTTTTTTTTAATGCCAGCTTCTTGTATTGTTGATCCTCGCTGTTAAACTGCTGCTGTGCATCAGTGGTGGAAAACCGATTCTTTCACTGAGCCTGTTAAATTCTGCTGATCTTCGCTCAACAAGTAATTGCAACTTTAGAGAATAGGGATGCAAGGAGGACTACTTGGATAAAGAAGGGTTTACAGGTCTGGGCAAAAGGAGTTTTAAAATTCTTTTGGGATACCTAGAGTAAAGGTTAAGTCAGGAAAAGAGGTAAATATTTGTGGGATCTCATTGACTGAATAGAGCTACTTAAGTCTGCTTAAATTCTTTGCAGGGCTGAGGGGTTCGTTCCTTGGAAGAATGATGTGGTTAATAATAATGCTCCTACCGGCCAAGCTGCTGACTGGTAGTTTGTACCTGCTCAGCTTATTCATATTTAAATACACTGTCTTATGCATATGTAGTGTCAATGCTTTAATTTAGAAAATTACATTGGTCAAAAGTGTAGAAGAGGAAAGCATTTTACTGAGAAGATGAAGTTTTCTCATGTGGGAGATTATACAAAACAGCACAATAACACTTCAGTATTCTGATGATGTAGCTGCTGATGGCCTCTGACTCTGAAAGCTCCTATAAGCTAATGCAGAATGTGGTTACCCAGCAGAAGCCCTGACAATTGGTTTGTGTGTGGATACAGTACTGACAATATCCTAAACACAGCCAGTATAGGAACTGCTTGGGATCAGTTGCCAATAGAGCTGGCTGGCATTTCTTTCATTAATATTAAAATAATTAGCAGTATGTGAAAAGGTTTTTTCCAAAGGTTTAAAAAATTTGGAGGAGAACTGAAATGAAATACAGCTCTCTTGCTGCTTACTTCGAAGCTTCATGCCCCGTTCCCCCTCTGTCTACAGATAGAAAGTGGGGCCAAGAAGAGCTTTCCAACCGAGGTGGCAGAGATGGAGGCAGACAGGGCCATCTCCTCAGAAATCCATGAGTACACTTAAAAGAAAAGAGGTTGTGTAGCTGAGAGGAAGAAATTGGGGCACCCTACTTCCATCAGCCTGCTTGGATGCCACCTGTCAGCTTCACTAGGCAGGTATTGGTTTGATTCTCCTCCCCTGGTTGAAAATCCCTCTTAGATCCAGAAGGGAGAGAAGGAAGAGGATCTGAAAATGATCTATGGAAAACTCTTAAAAAGAGTGTTTCCACCTGCAAATTATTCTGACACAAAATTCCCAACCAGTTAGTGATTCTCTTCAAATATTTGAAGAGCAGTCAATCACAAAAAGTGTCTTAGGAAAGGATTTTGCTTTAATGAGGCTCAAAGTACACAAGAGGAAGGTTAGAACAGTTCTTTAACTGCTTAATATCTGGACACCATGCTAATGAACACTTCAGAAATGCCAGAAGCACAGCATAGACTTACATTGGTATTTACATTGAAAAAGTGTCCAGGACTTAAAACAAGGACCCAATGTGGTAGATGCTAGACAAGGAGTGGTTTATATTTGGAAGGTACTCATGGTTGCATGTGAAGCTATGAAGGATGTAAAGGGAAGCGAGCTGGGAGCTAATGTGGGCAGGGTGACCGAGGCGTGCTGGGAGCATGGCCCTGGCTGCTGAGCCCGAGGAATCCCGAGTGATGGATGCCCCAGGTAAGGCGAGAGGTGAGACAGTGTCAAGATGCTCACAAAAATGCTGGAAACCTGACAGCAGAACAAGACAGAGATGGGCTATTTAGAGTAGTTCTAAAAATGGATCCACAGATGTTTATAGCAGCAATTTCATTGCTTAGAAACGCGGACTTTTAATATCTAAGCTTTGTGTAATATATGCAGTTGTGTCTCCAGGGAATTAAAGCAGCAAGAATTATTTGGATTGCCTGCATATATTTGTATTACTGTTCAGAAGCTGAATCTCCTTTTGTTTGTGTGGTTTTGATTAATTTCCTGGATTGAAGCTGCACATGAAAAATGTTTCAAGCCGTTTAAGGGGCAGGCTTTTATTTGGTAGAAGCATTTTGCAATTGGTTATTAAATCCCTTTGCTGTCTTAGAGCTGAGCCTCCCTTTGGCTCTGCAGGCTGGACAGCTGGATTGGGGAGTGCCAGATTGCCCACCGAGTCTGGAAAGATGAATGGGGAAAAAGTTTTTTCCTTGTAAATGAACCGAGTAACTTGGCAGAAGACTTGCCCTTCTGACTTGCTTGCAATGTCTCTGCCTTGGAAGCAGCAGAAATCGCTTTGTATTAATTTGAATCTGGTTATACTTGGAGCAGGAATAGCTGCATTTGGCGGTGTTATTATGTCAGAGAAATAACCAGAAGCCTCAGAACAGGTCTGCACTGTGCTCAGAGCTGTACAACTACATGGGATTTTTTTTTTTCTCCAAATTCAGTAGCCTTTAGATTGTCTGGTTGTGTTAACGTAACTGCTGAACTCGTCTTAAAGCAGGAATCCTGGTTTGGAAATGTTCATCTGAGCAGGTGGTTCTGGGGAGATGTAGCCCTGGTCTGCACTCTGGAGTGATGCAGGTTATCTGCAGATAATCTGGTCATCTAATCGCTCTGTGCTGTGAGTGAGATTGCTTTGAGTCTTCATCTCAGAAGAACATTTTTACTTTGCAGGGAAGTAGGCTAGGAGAGGTCAGATCTCTGTCTGTGACAGTGCCTGACTAGTTCTCTCTAGACAAACTAGTTTTACCCACGTGGTAAATTGTCTTATCTTCCAGGTCACCTTAATGAGTGGGCAAAGCAGTGGACTTCTGGCAGTGGGAAGCAGACATTGACTGGTATGTCTATCCCAAGAAACACCTTGTGAGGCAGAGATTGCCCAGGCTGGCAATCCTGGTGTGGTTCAGTACAGGTTTGCCTGCTTGGGTCTGCCTGCAGGGATGAGTCCTGCACTGCATCCTGGAGAGGAAAACAGCACTCGGAGCCTGGCCTAGAGCTGCGCTGCAGCCCCAGGGGCACTGCTTCATGCCTGCGTGTGCTGCCGGGGGTCAGCAGAGAGTGGGGGGCTTGGTCTGCCCTGACTGCCCCATGTTGCTCAGGTGCTGCTCGTGAGGTTGGTCTTGCCCATGCTGCCGAGTCTTTCCCATATCGCTCCTTTCAGCTGCATTGTGAATGAGACCCCTTTCAGCAGGTTTACCCATCCTGCAGGGAAGTCTGTTGGGATGGGCTGAATTTGACTCTGTTGGACCTCAGCCTCATGCATTTCAGTACAGAACTGCCGTTATCCATACAGCTGGGATCTGCTGACCTGCTGTAACTGGAGTAGCTAATCTTATTGTGGGGAAAAAGGCCACAGACGTGCCCTAGAAACTTGACATAAAGCAGTAGCTTTTAGTAAAAGTCTGGCCTTGCCATGGACTCTTCATTACCAGGTGGCCCACCACTCTGTCATATACTCATCACGTAGCTGCTGTGCAGGGTCTTGCACACAGGGAAGGGAAGTATTTTGGAGAGTTTATGGGTATCTAGTGGGATGTGATATTGGGCAAAAGTCTGGCCAGCTTTCATTTTCTTTATTGTGCCAGCTTGACAGAGAGACTAGGATGGCTCATCCTGCCCAAGATGGGGGAAATGAAATATTCTGTTATTAAAACAAGTCATCCTGGAAAATTGAAGTGATGCACCATTTTCTAAAGATGTATACTGTGTCCAGAAGTACCCAAAATAATTAGAACCTCAGCCAGTTAAATTAGAAAACAAACCATTAATTATTCACTAATGTTCTAATAAAGGAATGAAGGTCCTTGTGAGAGAAGTCAAGACCAGTCATGCTAAACTGCTGCTGCACTCTGGTAGAAGAAATGCCCACTTTTTTTACTGGAGAATATACTTTCTTCTCAATGGCTCCAACTGGATGGAGCTTTATTGTAGTGCTCAGAGGACCTGGGTTCCAGTTCTGCATGTCTGATGACAGAAGAGAAGCTGGTTTGTCTTTGTGCCTCAGTTTTCTATCTATAGCAAAAGGCCGTGACCCAGCCTTGAAGTATGTTGGGACTCCCAGTGAAGAGCTGTGTTTAGGAACAGAACAGGGTGCTTATTTACTGTGTGTGTATCTTCAGATGAACTTAGTATTTGTAAAACTGCTCAGTTTGGTTAGTCTGGTCTTCTTCAGGGACTGAATTGTACCCTTGGGAGAGGACCACTGCTAAGGTCCTGCCAGGCCAGTATTGGCCCCCATGGCCTCACACATTAGGAGACGTCTTCATATGGGTACCACCACTGTGACAATATGAGTGGGATTGGAGGTTCACTGGAAGCCCCTGGAGGTATGTGCTGTCCAGAAGCTGGTTTGAGCACTCGGTGGCCCATCAGATGTTCACCCATAAAGATGGTCCCTGCAAGGTGAGTAGGAAGGAGAGCAGTTTAAGGAAACAGTGTATTGCATCGTCAGGGCAGGAACCAGGTTACTTGGCTTGAGGTCTCACGCTGCAGAGAGCTCTGCTGTTAGGTGGCTGTGGAAGATGTCACCATACAGGTCAGAATAGGCAACACTACATCATCTGTGCTTCTGTCTGGATAGCCATGCAAATTTAATACAAGTGCTGACCATCCCTAGCCCAAAGAGCTAGGATTTGGGGTTTTGGTTTGAAAGTCTGCCATGTCCCCTTGAGTTCCAGTGCTTCCAAATCAAAACCTTGCTTGTTCAAACTAAACCTTCAAATTGTTGATCCTAAGCTGCTACAAATCCCATCTCTGTTGATGGGGAGCTGGCTCGGCTTTGGCAGATTTGGCCTTAGTTTTGGATTCTGTTCGTGTGTGTGCAGCATTAACAGCTTGAATCGATGGAATAGCTGAGGAGCAGAGGTTACCATTTCAGCTGTGTTGCAAATCCTATATCCAAAGCGTGTAACGTGGTGCTACAGCAGCATCTGTGCTTGTTGGTCTTTTACCTGGAAAGTACAACCTACTTCACAAAATATTACCAACAAAACAACTGCTCAGAAAATTGGCCTATAAATATCACCTATGGAATGTGACAGGGGATCTGCAGATGCTGTCTGCAATATGTGCACTTTTCCTGTCTAAGATGGGACTTCAGGTTGGTGCAGGTGAGCTGCTGTAGCCATTTAAAAGGAAGCCACGGTTGGCAATAAGACGGGAGCAGTCTGTCCAGTGACTGTACAGCAATCTCCAGAGACTCACGGCCTGGCTGTGCCTTGCCACGGGCCTTTGGGTTGTAAATATTGCCACTCCTGCCCACGCAAAACCACTAAAATAAATTTTGGAACTGAAGGGATGTGTGGGCCAGGTGTGCGCAGGAGACAGAGGGATTAAGGGGACAGGTGCAGGGGGGTAATCTGCAGAAGGATGAGGGAAGGGGATGTTTGGACAGAGGGAACAAAAAGGTCTGGAAGAATGAGCGGAGTGGGTGAAATTTCAAAGAAAAGGAGGGATGCAAACCCTGAGATGTCCACAGATTAATCGAGATTGTTTGCACTGTACCTCAAGGGATGGCTTTAAACTCCTTGGGGACAGTCTGATTTAGACAACTGGAACAATTCCTTTAGGTGATTAAAATCCATAGACCAGGCAACCTGTCCCAGCGGGTTTGCATCCAGATGAGATCAAGGAAAGCAGTGCAGTGTGGGGTAAGTGATGTACCTGGGTTACCAGCAGAGCCCTGAGCAGTCCCTTGCTCCCTGGCTCTCCCATTCTGCACCCAGTCCACCCTGCTTGCGAGGCAACTGTTTGAATTCAACGCTGTAGCACTGAATGCTCTTTCTGAGCTCTGGCAAAAAAAACCCCAAACCACCAACCCAAACTAAAATCTATTTTGCTATTTAAAAAGAAAATAACAATCTTCCTTCTGAGGGTGGTCATTTTCTGAAGATACAAGCTGCCTGTCTAAAAACAGAATGAACCCCTCACTTCTTTTCTAAATGGAAACCAAATAGCGCTGAAGTACAAATCCAGCAGCACTTCACAGTAAGAAAGGGCAGCTCAGTGTGAGGTGCTGAATAATGATAAAATAGCAAATAAGTGAGCTGACAACAGTAAGCCCAGAGAATGCATCACGTGTTGGATTCTGTCTTACTGGAGAAGGAATTATTACGTGGGGAAATGTGCAAAAAGGTATTTGTGTGTGTTTCGGGAGTGCTGCTCAGTAAATGGTTTTGAACCAGGTCTGCCTCACCATTGGAGCACAGTGATGGAGGGACCCTGACTGGATGTTTGATAAAGCCGTTTTTAACTGTGTTCTGTTCTTTTAGTGTATGTGAAAAGTGCTAACTTTCTGAAGAAAAATGTAATGCTTAATAAAAAAAAAGGGAGGGAAACCCCCAAACATAACTAGAAATAAGTGCTCTCAAAATTCAAATTTTTAGTAAAAATGTTTCGATTTGAAAGGACGCCAAGATGCCTCTTGAGCTGTGTAGTTCTTGTGCCTTAAGGTCGCCTTCTCCTGAGGTCTGCAGTACTCAACCCTAGGATGGTCTTGTGAGCTGGACTGCGTCCATGTTGCACTGGATGTGCTTTTGCCTCCTTCCATCTATTATCACGCTTTCTACCAACATTACACGGGGCTAACCTCGCTATGGCACTTAGTTATTATGCCTTATGAAGAGACCAGCATTTTTAAAGTCAGTTACCTCTTTTGCCACAATGCTTATGTCAAGTATCACCAACAGCTGTTTTTCCACAAAGATACCTGAAGTTCAAGTGAGGAACAAACATCCTTTGAAATCCAGTCCTCACTGAAGAGCGTAAACTTTGCTGTTGATGCTGATGGCAAGATGGTTTTCCCCTTGCTAGTCTGAAAGTATGGCACAAAAAGAAATTACTGCTTTCTCAAAGAGCCTGATACAAAGCTCACAAAGATTATTGGAATGATTCTTGTCTCCTAATGATCAGGCCTTCATTAGGTTAAGAGGCTGAATGAAACATTGCGGAGTCTGCTTCTCACTTGAAACTCTTTCGTGAAATACAATAGAAAGTTCCCCACGCTTCTATTTGTTAAGAAGATGGACCCAACCCAGGCTACTTCCTTAAATTTATCATTGGCAATATGTGCTAAGTTCTTAGTGGAAGGTCTAAATTACCTTTGATTATAGTAAGATTTTTTTCAGCTTTAAATATGGATGGAAGTTCTTCCTTAGTAATTATTCCTTGGGAGAATTATTTTAGAGTGGATACATTTCATAAGAAATGTTTCTAAGGGATTCAGTCTTGGCAGAGACAGGAGTGATGGGAGCAAAGTGGGACAAAAAGTAATTTTATCACTTGATAATAAAAAGTTTTGTCTCATTTTCAGAGTTAAACTTATTGTGTTCTTAGCTGCTGCTGAATTAAGTGTTGCTGAATGAAATATTCACACAAAGCATTTGGGGTTTGAGGAGCTTCTACATAAGTTCTGGTGCACAAAATGCCCCTGTTTGGATTTGTTTTTTGCATTGTGATTGTGGCCCAGGCTTTCTGTCCTGAGTTCTAACCAGAGTTAGACCCCTTCTTCCAGGACTGTTCGGGGGGGGAAAAAAAAGGCGAAGATGCACCTTCATTGAGTTTTTGGCAAGAAAATGAGTTCATGCAGCGTTCTGGGTACTCATAGCTAGATTGCAATGAGTATCCAAGTTCATGTGAAATCAAGCTAACCGTTTTTATCCTCCCCTGTAGTGTAGGTAACACAAAGGCAGTGCTGTTGTCTTTCCTGCAGTGGAAGGTGGAATAGAAGTACAGGGAAACCAGATGGACTAAGCTTTGACAGGAAAGCTTGTAGCCAAATAGGGAATTGAGGCAAGTTCTCCGGAGTATGTAGTCTTTGACTTATAGAAAGAGAAGCCAGTCCTGCTTTTTGTTTAAGTGTCTTCCATTCTCCCCTCCCCCCCCCCCCCCCCCCATCTTCCACAAATGTTTGTGCGTTGTTGTTTTAGTAATCCAACAGGACGTTATTTTTACCCTGCTTTTAAGTCTGCTCTGATCAGTTACAGCTGTGTTAAATAAGGCTGCTTCTGCTTGGCCTTACAATGGTATTCTAACTTGGCATAGAACAGTGTCCATCTTCACGGTAAAGAGCAATGAATGACTCCACACAGCTCCCTAAAAAGCATGAAGTAAATGTAATCATCCTCATTTTGTTGATTACAAAGCTAATGGCATATCAAGACTTTCTAGTCGAGGTAATGAGGCTTTAGTATCGCTCTGGGCAGTTAGACGCTGAAGTAAGAGTTAACCTTATAAGAGAAGTTTCTTGCTAACATCAGTGGGCATTGGGAATTCTCAAATGTAGCTTGTGTACATTGACATTTCATTGACTGTACTCTTGACTGCAATGTTGATATTGCTGAATTGTCCAAGGCTGTGAGAAAGGCAAGTTGAGAGGAAATGCAGAAGAGTCTGTTTCCTTGTACTGTGCTGGGGTTTTGCTCTTTCTTAGCCTCAAAAAATTTTATTGATCAAGTACTGTTGTTGCTAGACCAAACCATATATTTAAGCTGCTGTCTTCCACTGATGTGCAACTGGTTTCATTTCACATAGTGTGGGGGATGCTGGCTGAAGTAGTAATCCTACAACGGGGAAACCTGTCAAGTGTAACTATCAAGTATAAATACCCAGCAATCGCTCTGCAATGTGAAAGTGCTAGTGTTTTTTGTTTAGAAATATTTCGTTTAGTATTTAATATCAGCCTGTATTCAACAGGGACACGTAAGACTTAGCTAGCTGCACGTTGGCCGTGGAGTCTGTTACAGACACTATGACAACAGACATGCGAGAGCCCCGTGGGAGCTGCTTGTCTGTCTACATTGAGCGTAACGGGAGTCTGCGCGATGAGTTCGGACTGGACGACGAGCATTTAGAGAACTGAAATGATCTCAGATGAATTCTGTCTTAAGTAACAAGTAGCATTTACTGTGGAAAATGACTAGTGACTTCTACGCTGCAAATGACCTAAGATCTCTTAGGGTTTGTATCCACACAGATCTTCCCTGAACTGCTGCCACAAACCTTGGAGACAGACTGTTACCAGTGATTCTCTTAACCCTGAATTTTTGCATGCTCTTTTTTTTTGTTCCTGAATTTAAAGGGTTGTGGAGACTTCTTTCTTAAAATCTGCAGGTATGATTTCCCTCATGTAGATAGTATTTTTCTGTGTGGCAGTTTGATCTGGAAACCGAGGATAGTGTTTTCATACTTGCACAAAAAGCTCATGAACACTTAAAAGCCTGTGCAGTCTGCAGACCTATTCTTGCCACATCTCTCGACAGGTGAGATGTACTTCCTTTTGGACCAGCTGTTTCAAAGGCTTTTATTCATGTAGTGGATAGCTGAGGAAAATCAACTGCTTGAAAGACAGAGTTTGACTTCACTCTTTGATCAGGAAGAGAAAGTGCCATTCAATCATCACCGTATCTAGATCTTTGGAGATCTTTCTGTAACAGAGTCCAACTTAAATCACCCATTTATGTGCAGAGTTGGAAGAAAGGGGTCATCAAAGATCTACCACCTTACTGAGGTTTTCTGTTCCTACTCCCATTATTGAGGCTGACAGCAGTCCAGAAGCAGGCTGTACATCTTCAGGCTAGGGATGGTACTTTTCCAGCATCCCATAACGCTGCCGTGTAAAGGTAAATATTAAAGATATTTGAAAGAGTTGGCACTTGTTATGAATACACAGTTCTCATTTTTTTAAAAAGCAAATCCATGCTTGAGCTGACCTGTGATAGACTTGCTTGATACTGAATGAAAAAATCCTCTCTGCTGAAAAACTGGAGCTGTCATAAACCTTGTCACAAGTGTCAAAGACTTTAAAAAAAAAAAAAGGCAGTGCAGACTTGCTGTGCTAACCCTGCTTATTTACTCTTAGGACATGGTTACCTAGGAAAAATGTGCCCCAGGTAAGGTAATTTTTAATGCAGCACTAATCATAAACTTAAAATATTCCATGTATTTAAAAAAAAAAAAATTATAATTGGTATCTGAAGCATGCAACTGTATACTTGTAAAAATTAACTTATCAATGACATCTTCTCTCTATGTATATTTTTTTTTTTTTTTTAAATTTAGAAACACAACCTTCACTGCCTGAAATAAAAATACTGTATCTGCTAGTCAGGACTTACATGGTAAATTAAACCTGGCATTGGGTCAAAAAAAAAAAAAAATCACCCTTGATTAGTAAATATTTCAAATTCAAGTTCTTTTATTTCTAGACATAGTAATCAGATGGCATCTGTACTAGTATAACATAGTTTCATAGATGTATTCGAAAGAGGTGTAAGTAAAATCTACCCTTATGCTGAGTTGTAACGACATCCACAGGGAGTTTTTGCTTTAGCTATATTGATTTATAAACATAATTATAATGAGATATGCACAGAGGAGACCTTGGAGTTGTGTTTATGTAGCCAAGGGTATGGAGACATACCATAGGGCGCATCTGTCCAATCAGAAGAACTCGACTTTTATTTTATATAAATCGCATGGTAAAAATTTGCAGGTGAAGGACACGTGGCCACTTGGTGAATGCATTGCAAACTATCTGAAAAAGCTGGTCTGCTCAAATTGTGGAAAAGGTGGATGGAGATCACCTCGGGGCAGGCACCTGACAAGTGTTTTGCCTAGAAGTACTTGATGTGCCAACCAAGTGCTCCAGTCTCCAGTGTTGCTCTGTCTGCTCAGCTCGAAAGCAGAGAGATAAGTACCATGGAAGAGCTTTCAGCAGTGGCAGGGGAACCATTTTAAGCAAAGCAATATATTTTTTTTTTCCCCTGCCTGTCAACCTCAATTCACTTTGAGCGCTTGGAAGAGCAAATTAAACTTGCTGTCACTAAATTCTCCTTCTGTAGCAAGGGTCAGGAAGGGTTTTGGGACATCATATTCGTGTTTGTTTTAATTGCCAAAATGTCTTCTGTACAAATCTATTTGTGGAAGGTGAGGAAAAGGTGAATGAGGTGGTGATGTCCATGTGAATAGAGGTTCACAATGTTGTAGCTCTTATTGTCACAACCAAAAGCTTAGTGAAAAACCCATCAGAACCGATGGGCCATTTCAACTCGGAATTTTCTGAACCTTCAGATTTTTTTCAGATACACTGAAAGACTAGTTCCTTTTCCCTGCTCCTAGTAAAACATAATTATGGCAAACCCAGACACCTTTACATTACGATCACAAACATATGGTTTTTTTCCACCTGAGTACTGAAAGCTGTCAGTTTTCCGTGCTCTTCTTTGACCAGGGATAGCACTACTAGGCCACCAATATTGAACTCCAAGTAATTGCTTTTGTTAAGAGGTTCTCTTGAGTGTGTGGAAAATGTCTTGGGAGAGGGGGCATTGTTTTTGGAAATTGTAGCTGTCTTCTTTCAAGGTATCATCAAAACAAAAAGTCTACATTTGTCATTTCCTATTGAAATAACCCACTTAAGGTGCTAATGGGATTTGTTTTCAAATATGTCTTAACAGACTTCTCTGAAGCCTCTGCTTCTGACTTAAATACTGCTCCAAAGCCTTGTTTGCTGGCGTGACAGTAAGCTGACAGGCTGATAGGAAACAAAAGGCTTATCTGGCATGGATTATGAGGGGCATTTCATGGCATACGTTGTTGGGGATGAGGAGGAAATATATCCTGAAGATGCTTCATATTGTCATTGATGAGTTTTGTTAGTCTCAGAGGCAGGTAGCAACGTAAAAGAATTGCTGTATATTAAAATGTCTGTAGTGGTATTGCACTGTCTAGCAGTACTGAGGCACAGCTTTTGCTTTGTAGGCTGGATTAGGGTGTCTCTTTTGCAAACTGCATTATACCAACAAAATGTTTAGCAGGCAGAGAAATGCTGGAGGAGAATGCTTTTCCATTCTGGTTTAGAAATTTGTAGCTGCAATTTATTTTTCAAAAGCAAAGACTGGAAGCACAGAAGGAAGAAAATATCTCAAAGCTGTGTGACTTTCAGGAGGTATGAGCACCTGCCCTGTGCAAGCGTAGTCCTTTTTGGGTCTTAGTGAGGTGGGTAGCCAGGATCACTGAAGACTTCTGAATCTTGGACTATGCAAACGTGGCTTCTGTGACACTGAAGATTTCAGGTGACTACTCTACCACTTGTTTTTTTTAAGAAAAAAATGAGGGGAAAACAAATCAAACTGTCCTGTTCATCTCAAATGAGGCAGTAGTGCTAACTACAGTTTGTAAGGTGCTCTCTTGTTGGAATATGGGGTCTGAATTCATGCCAGCTAGCAGCAGTATCTTTTTGGTGACACTAATATAAAGCAGTACCACTAGAGCCCTTGAGATTCCAAGGGTTTGACCAGCAGAATTGAGGGGGGAAGGGATAATGTGTCTGACATACAAGGAATTGAATCGAATTTCTTTCTATTCAGAATTTCCAGCCTGAAACATACATAAGCTTTCAAATAAATACACTGGATCTGATATTTTTTATCAGAAGCAGCCTATCAAATATCACCCTCTTCCTAGTGAGATCCTGTTAGCCGGATCTCAGTGTATCCGTGTTTTCTTTCCACTCATCTTTGACTTTCCCTGTTTTTCTTCTCAACTGACAGTTCTGTCCACCAATTCTGTAATTACTGTCTATCATTTTAAGTGATGGGCTAAGGGCCAATATCGAAGGTCAGGGCCATGAACATCTGACTTCCCTTGAGAGTAGAACTGGTTGAGTAGGAGGAATTTGATTCACTGAGTAGATCAACCAAAAAGAAGGACATTTTTCAAATGCTTTTGACCTAAAGCATCCAACCATCTCTACTTGAGGCAAGTTAATGAAGGAGTATATCATATCTTGTATGAATCATGCATCAAAATACAAAACAAGAAACTTTGAAAAAGCAGCCCAGAGGCTAGCTGCAGACAGCTGAGAGCATGTCTTAGCCGAGGTTAGACTAGATTTATAGAAAATGTCTAGATTTATAGAAAATGCAGAAATGAGTGAATTTGACCCTTAATTCAGAGTGGAAACTGATTCACCTCTGTGGCTACTTTAGTGGATCTGCATCTTAAATAGGAGCATATAAGCGAAAGCAGAATTCACTGTTTTACCTAGAAATGTATGATCTAATTCACATAAAGGGAGAATCTGTAACTTATTCTTCCCTCAAATGGTATCTTCTAATTTAGAAAAAAAATCATCCCCATTCATTTCCAGTTATTGCCTCCTTTCCCCCACATGTGTAGCCCTGAGCGACTATAGTTTTCAGCATTGGGTAATAGCATCAATTATAGAGCATTAAAAACTTCCCAAGCTACTCAAAGAACAGTGCAGATGATAAAAAAGCACCCCCTCTTGCCCCCTAAAATACAAACCCATAGGTGGTTCTATCATGCCACTCGTGACTGGCATTAAGAAGGTCCTAAGTGAGTTCAAGTGCCCATCTCCCATCTCGTGGAAATCCCAGTTTGCAGTCTGCTGGTGTTTGATTATCTGAAACCCTTGAATTCTGTATTTGTGTCCCTAGTCTGAATGAATGATGTAGAAATGTCAAAGCAGCTTTTTGTATGATGAACAGTAATAGGGAGAGAAGCAAAATAGTGATCCAAAAAGACCTTTAGATGTCTTGGCTGAGTTTAACTTTCTTGGCAAATCTTAGCTACAAATAACAGCAACAGCCTGCCCTGCAGAAGGAAAAAAGTGCCATGCAAGAAATGTCCTAATCTTCTGGGTTATCCACTCTGATACTTTTATCCTTGAACATGAATAATTTATGCTCAGGAAGTTGGTCTCACTGTGACAGACAAGCATTTGTTGAGAAAGCTCAGTATTGGTCCTTTCAGAGGTATCCGAGTGCTTCCTGTTGCCATTTCACAGAAGAAACAGAAAATGGAGAAAAGCTTGGGCTTTTTTTTGTAAGGAGCCTAACAGAAATGCTCCTACCTTCTTTGATTTTCTTTTTTCTTTTTTTTTTAAACTCTGTTAGGAAACTCTTGAAATGCTCCTGACTAGCAGAAGGCTATTGCTGTCCACACTTAACCATTTCAAGATAGATGAGCAAAAAAGTGTTAGTCTGGAAGGGTTAGAAATAAACACTGATCTTGTTCTTTGCATACACTGGGTGGTTTTATCATTTCCAGTTTTATCTCTTAGCACCTCTTCATCTCCTATTGTCTGTCCTCTCTTTCTTGCATTCATAGCACACCAACTTCTTAATGAGCTAGTGCGGAGCAGACAAAAGGGGTCCAAGGCCAAACCTTAGTCTTCAGCTTGGGTGGAAAGGGGAATAATTAAGTACTGAAAATGTGATGCAGTCAGGTGCACTGGAAATGAGGACAAAGGGATAATGAACAAAGAGAGGCCAGTTTTGACAAACCTCTCTAGGAGAAGCTTCTGACAGTCAAAGCCACTTTCCAATGTGGCGTGGCATGGCTGTGCTTTTACGCACCACTGACTGAGGGGAATGTTCAAAAAAATCTTGAGCAAAGCTGCATCCAGTTTTCTTTGTCTGCTCAGGTCAGATGCTGCATGGAAAGAAATTGAGCCCTTGCCTTAAAAGGCAATGTACAAAATGCAGGTTTTCTGCTTCATAGAGGCAGATGAGTTAGAGGGTTTTGTGCTTTATTTCACTTATGCTCCTGGAGGATGAGAGTGCAACGTAAATATTTTAACACTTTGAATGACTCCTGTTACATGGTCAGGCAACACAGGAGGAAGCTAAGCTATGATTAGGATGGGATTTTCAGTAGGTGTGTGTGTAGGGGAAAACAGAAGTGGGCTGTAACACAAAAACTGTTGCAGATAATATTTCCCAAATGGTATCAGATTTGGGGGACCAGTTAATAGCTCAAGGGCAGGGCCCCCATTCAGAGGGGGACCTACATGGGCTGGAGAACTGGGCCAACAGCAAACGGATGAAACTGAGCAAGGGCAAATGTGAAGTCCTGAGCCTGGGATGGAATAAACCCCTGCAGCAATATGGGCTGGGGACAAATTGGCTGGAGAGCAGGTCTGCTGAGAAGCATCTTGGGGGTCTTGGTAGACAGTGAGCTGAACACAAGCCAGCCATGTGCCCTGGTGATGAGGATGACCGACAGCAGCCTGGGCTGTATCAACAAGAGCACAGTCAGCAGATCTAGGGAAGTGGGTACCTTGCTCTAATCAGAAATGAGATACTGAGGTCAGCTGGGGTTTTCAGAAGGGGAAGTACTAGAGGAAGAGCTTGTAAGAGATGTTTTTAAAAATTCAGCCTTGAGCAGTGTGAAAAGCCACTTTGAGTATCTTGGTTGAAGCACTTTGGTAGAGAAAATGGAGACGAAGAATGGGTGCAAGACTGGGTGCAGCTGGGCAGAGGTGCACGCTCAGAATGAAGGATAATCTGCTGGCTGGGCTGCAGAGTCATCAAGGGAAAGAGGAGCTGCTATAGGAGGGATCAGGCACATTAATTAAAGAGAATCACTGTCTGGTAACTGGCCATGGTAGACACCTGGCAGTGTGACTGTGTACGGCTGTGACCCCTCTGCATCTGGATATGCAGAGATGGGCCTCTACAGTACCCATACAGTTAATGATTTTGTGTCAAAAGCAGGAGTTTCAACAGAAATCTGAATTCAAGCGCAATATTCCTAATTGACTGAAGTGTGCACAGGGAGTCAAAGGGAGTCAAAAAAGCTCTGCCTTACAGCACAGCTGGCACCTTGCTGTCTGTTCTGGCAGTTTTAGGACCACATGTACTAACTGAGCCAGCCTGAGGATGCAGTGAGGCTGGAGATGGCTTGGTGGAGGTGGGTTCAACCCCAAATCTATCACCTAACCCCACTCCTTGGTGACGAGCACTGGCCCATCTGTGAGCATGCATGAGTGACACAGCCATGGTTTTGCCTGTGGTGCTGGATGTGAGGTTTGTGACTGCTGTAATCCAGCCTTCCCCTGCCTGCCCTTAGATGAAAGATATGAGGTGATTTTTTTGTTCTAAAATTAAATAGCTTTGTTTCACTGAGAGCACATCATAAAGGAAAAAGAACAAGCGTTCCTTTTTATTCCATCTCCCTTAAAGGATGCCAAACACGGACTGAATTTCTTAGAGAATCTGCAGCATTGCCACTCTGTCTTCTTGTTAACCCTCCCAATCTTCATCACCAACATCTGATGTGCAAATGTGGAAAACAGGGCTTGGGCTTGTAATGACTATTTGCTGGCTTTTTTTTTTTTTCCACCTCCCTCCTCTTCCCTGCTCTGTTGGGAAGGGAGAAATGTCTTTTTCTTTTGCAGAGTTGCCCCACACAGTGGAGTAGGTCAGATACCTCCTGGTCATACACCTCACAGAGATGCCTGAGCATATGTGAAACAAGCTGTACATAATGAATAGGAGAAAGAAAATCAGTTCAAGCTGCTTCTTGGGACTGTCTGTATTGGTTTGAGGGTTGTCTGGGCTCTGATGCTAACTCCTCACAATGTCTTTGAGCAGCAGGGAGGATGCTTGGAAGAGAGGACAGAATCATATGCCTACTTGATTAGGCTTGTCTCCATATCTCTTCCTAGGGAGAAGCAAAGGTGAGAGTTTTAAGGGAGATCCTCAACTGCTGAAAAACTTGAAGGGTTTAGACTAGCTGGATTAAGACATGCTCGTGTTCACAACCAACCAAAGGACCAGTGTAGCTAGCACTTGCTAACCAGTCATTTCTGACTCGCTGGCATGAAAAAGATCAGGTTATAGGTAAATCTATAGGGCAGCTTTTGTCATGACTAGAATAGGGTAAAATTCATCTCCCTAGATCCAGAGAAGAATGATGTAACAACCCAATTTGCGTCATCATACGCTGTTAGCATGAGTGTTAAAAATGAAACTAGCCAAAGCCCTTATGGCATAGGTCTTAAAATATTTAATCTATAACAACAGAGAGCAAATGTGGAAGGACTAGCAATAAGCAAGGACATTAAATTTCTGAAAAGGATCTAGCAATTTGCCAGCATCAATATGTGACAGACACAACTCTGGTAGGAGTACAGCTGTCCAGCTCTCGAGGCATGCCTGCTGCCACGCCAAGCAGAGCTACCTGGAAGCAATGAGCCCTTCATAGCGTGATACTGAAATTACAGTAATTATTCCTGCTTCTTGAAAGGGCTAATTAGCTCAAGAGTAGAGTCCTGCAGAAGGGCTACCTACCTTCCAGGGTCTCAGTTACCTTCTTTTCACCTGAGGCCATTTGGACATATTGGCTAATTCAGGCAGAGTGGGTTCATATACCTCTGTATCATTGCACGTTGCCCTTAGCAATTGTCAGCTTTCAGGAAAAGAACACACAGTGTGTAATTAGCTTCATTTTTTTACACACACTGATTTACTGGCTGTTGTAAGGGAGCTAAACAGAGCGATCTCTTGGATCCTGCCTCTTTAAATTCGGGACAGACAGCTAGCTGCATCTTTAGTGGGAGATGTTTTGTGTCTGCCAATTATTTCCCAGCTGGAAAGAGTATCCAGCAAGCAGTTACCTTTGCTCATATTGTGTATAATTGGATTTTATTTTATTTTTTTTTTTGTGATGATGGCCTGTTTCTGCATAGAGTTATATGGTTTTCCGAGAAAAGCAAAAATCATATTGGCCATTTAGGTAAATTAGAAACATGTTCAACAGTATGGCTAAGTAAGCATTAGAACAAGTTATCTAAGGATACAGTAGACTCACTATCTCACAGAGCCTTCGTCAAGATTGGTACTTCTCTACAAGAGATTTTTCCAGCCCAAGGGAGCTGTTGAGTTTAATGTGAGAGTCTGAAGGATGTTCTCTGATCCGCATTATAGAAAAAGGTGGATACCACCGTTACAATAACCTTAAAGGCTGTGGGTCTGATTAAATTGCAATGGTCAGTAGACAGGGAGAATCTCAGTCATCGCCTGTGTGTCCAGCGCTGGTACAACTGAGAGCTTGGCTAAGGGACTATGGAGGTGCCTGGAACAATCAGTTCTTGTCTAACATTAGTTCATTTTTTGGATGAGAGCTGCAAGTTTTACATGTGTGTTTGCAATTTCTTCTCCTCTCTTGCCTCTCAAATGTAAACTCTTACGCTTTTCCTTCTCTATCTTTGCTATGGTGGTCTGTTCCTCCTGCGTAACTCTTCCCTGAGTGGCTCTTTCTGCCTACGTTGTTACCGTGTCACGATGTTGCATTTGGACAACACGGGATTGTGGAAGCAGAAAGGTGCGTCCTTGGGAGGGATTCAGTAAGTTAGAGGAAGAAATATGGGATGGGGGGGAATAATAAAGAAGTGTAATAAAAGATGAAGCTTCACAATGATATGTTGTTTTCTGCCTTCAGATTTTGCATGTACTTGAACCCGATGTTTAGTGATTTTTTTTTTTTTTTTTTTTTCCTGGCTTATGGGCTTCAGATAGTGATTCTGAAGGGGAATAGGGACACTGGTTGGAGCTGAGTTGATGACCTTTGAGCTCTAGGGCTGATGAACAGTGAACATCTGCTTCATTCAAAAGATGTTTAGATGAGGCCCTAAGGGATATGATTTAGTGGGGGACTTGGTAGTGATAGGTTAATGGTTGGACCCGATGATCTCGGAGGTCTCTTCCAACCAGAACAATTCTATGATTCTATGATTCCCTATTTTTATTAATTTTTTTAATCCCTTAAAAGCTTACCTCATGTTTTAAATGACAGAAAAAAACCCCCACAAACCCCAGTTCTTCAGGCTGATGTTTTCCTGTAAATTTTGGCTGAAAGTAGTAACCAGAAGGCAAAAATGTTATGTTGCACAAAACATTAAGAAATATGTTTTTCAGATGGTTTATATATGGTTTAGTTAAGACAAGTATATATATCTTCATGAATGTAAACAGTGAAGAGCTCAGTGTTTTGGAAAAGATATGACAATTTTAAACTTTTAACTTTCTCCTCTTAAAAATACAGAATTATAGAAAAGTATAGCTGGAAGGAGATCATGAAAGATCATGTAGCTCATATCTGCCCTGTGGCAAGAACAACTCAACCTGAACTGTTTCTGACAGAAGTGCATCCAGCTTCTTCAAGATGTCCAGGCTACTGAGAATAGATGCTCCACAGAAAATCTCAATAACCTATTCTTATGCTTCATTGCTATTGCTGTAAGGAAAGTTTCTCTTAATATCTAGCTTGCATTTTCTTTGTAGCTATTGCAGGTTATGATTCCTGTCGTGCTCATCACGAACCTGGAGAACAGTTTGTTCCCTCTTTGAAACAGCCCTGCTCAAACCTGTCCTAGACAGAATTAGGATAATGAATTAGGATGGTTTTAAACATTTTAAACACTTCTTTTAAATGAGATCTTAAATTCACAATCTTTAAAAGATGTAATATGGGAGAAGAAAAACACCAGGAGATGAGCCAGCTTGTGTAACTCAACAAAGCCAAAAGTAAAGACCAGCCCTCCTGACTCCAGATTTGATTCCTTGCCTGTTAATAGATCTGTCTTCCTTACCTAAAAAGTACCGAGGCACACATGAGGGACACTTGTCATTAACAGCAACTGACTTTAGGGACAGTCCATTGGTCAGTTTTGAATCCAGGTGGTGGTGGTTCTAGGCAAGCCAGGTTGCATGAGATTTGAGCAAGTGCTCTTTGATGTAGTAACTCCGATAGATGGGATATGGAAGGAGGCACGGAGCCTGTATATGGTGAAGAGAAGCACTGAAAAGAGATGCTGCTAAAAACCTAAAAGCTGTCTCTGAAATCCCATCATTTTTTATTGTATAATTAAGCACTATTGCTGACACATACTCCCTTATGATTCCCTTTAAGTTGGAGCATCTGGCCGGGTGTTGCACAAGAGCCCAGTTTTCTTCTCCCTATACAACGGAGTTTTGATTAATTAATCATTGCTTCTGTTTGAATAATACATTAAAGATGCACTTGAATGTTCTAGGAAAAAAGTAAAATTAAAAAAAACACACAAAAGGAAATACTGCTCTGGCTTGTGAAAGGATGTGCTCTTCAAATGGCAAGACAGTTGTAAAGGTAAATGTGTTATTGGTCAGCCTGTATTTCTCTTCATGCTTGTTTATTTTTTGTGCATTTGACTTGGTGACAGTCACTTGCATCAGCAGACTGTTAAGTCACAAACATTATGAACTTTAACACAATGATATTAATACAGTTTTTGAGTCAGTGTTTTGCTTTAAAAAAAACACAGAAGGAATTATGAAACTTGCATGTTGTTAGCTGCTGTCCATGATTATTTGTGGCTTCACAGTACCTGCTTCCTGCTGGTACGACCGCAACAAGTTGGGTAGTTGTCCTAAAAATCCTACTATGGTTTCAAAAGTGCAGGGTTTGTGTTTGCTCAGCACTGAACCTGCTGCTTCACAGCAGCTATTGCTGGTCCTGTGTTTGTGCAGGGACCTTAATTCTACCCTGTGCATATCCTCCACAATCTGGAAGCAACGAGACAAAGCTGAAAGTGCAGAGCAAAACTGATTTGTGTCTGAAGGCCAGGCTTTCCTGGTGTTGTGCCTTTTCCCCAGTATCTAACCATGGTCAGGATCTTCAAAGGAGGACATCACCCAGTAGTTACTATCGTTACTGCATGCAGTATTTAGTGTTGTGGGAACTCAGTTCTTAAAAATCTGGATGTTAACTCTTGGACTGAGATTTTTAAAAAATGGTCAAGGTTGGCCTAAGCTCGCCTTTACATAATTTGAGCTTTCTGGAGTTGCTCAGTGTTTTCTGTAGAAAGTCAGAGAAGCAGCATGTTGATGTTGGATTGGGCACATTCTGTGTATCTGGTAAATATGACTCTCTGCAATCCTGTAGTATTGGCACTTTTTAAGGAAGACTTAGTGGTGTTAAGGACAGAAGAGAGAACGCGGTGCTGAGTGCTGAAATGAGAACTAGTGCCTGGGTAATTCTGATTGCTGAAGAGCTGGGGTGCAGGAAGAGCTCACTTAGAAAAGCCTGGCTGTGCAAAGCCAAGGCGGCCTCTGTGCTCAACCTTGAGAGGCTAAGTGTTCCCTTCTTCCTAAGGGAAGGACCGTGGGGAAATTGGGACCCAATGCAAAACTGATGCCACTGTTCCTGTGTCTCTCATGAGTGGTGACAGCAGCAAGGTACAGGATATGCCTGCAAGCCCGATTTGGATCTCCCTTCCAAGGTGACTGAGCAGGAGACCTTTCCAGTCTTTAGCATAGACCCACTTCTGCTGTCAGATGTGACCCTTGGCCAAAAGCCCCTCCTCTGAAAGCCAACAAAGTGGAGCCCAAATGACTGGTGTGATCTCGCTAGATGGAGAGGAGGCACTGCTGGATTTTACCCACGGAGGCTCTTGCAAGAGCTTTCCTCCCTCCGCCCCCTTTAATCCATTTTCAAGCCTAGCAATGCTTCATGTTTACCCAGCAGGCCCATGTGAAAAGGTCAGTTTTATTTCTTTGACCTTTTTCAGCTCAGTAGACATTGGCAGCTGGAAGTCCTCGCTGTAGACATGTCAGCTGCAATGAAATGGTGTTGCAGGTAATGACGTGCATACAGAGCATCCCTGACCTCTGATGTTGTTTGCCTATCAACACAGAAGTCATCCCAAAATCTTGGCCACTGCAAAAGCATCAAGACTGACTTGCTTTCAAAGAACTTGTGGGTGGGTTTTCTTTCCCTTTCCCATTGGCATTTTTTTGTTGTTTTTCCTCTTTTTGAGTTAAGATCTTAAATATTCATAAATACGCATAATCTGAAAATTATGGGTGTACTGGTTACCACTAGTGTGTAGCCCTGGGTTTTATCCCTGATGTGTTAGTGCCAGTTTGTTAGGATATAAGGCTTTTTTTTTTCCTGACAATTAGTGTTTTCCTTGTTTAATTGCTTTCTTAACTCTTTTTTTCTCTGAACTGGGAGACCATGCCTGGGACCTGTATGGACTAATGTTTTGGTGAGGGTAGAGGGGAAAAAGAACAAGGTACCTATTGAGACTTGGATTGTAACCTTAATAACCAGCATCAGCCAGAAACAATTATTGAAACTAATGCCACTGCTGTGGAAGTAACAGAGGCAGTGTGAGCACCGTCAGTAGCAGTTTTGTCCTGCTTCAGTTTCAGAAGTTAGGCTCTAGCATCTCTGGTCCCTCTTTGGACCTTCTTTTTAAGATAGAAGTTAAGTAATACCTATGTCTCCGATGTCAAGCTTAATCCGTGGCCATGTATTACCATCAGGCACTGCTGCAAATCCTGTAGTCCCATCAGCAGGAACGCTCATGGGAAGCGATGAAAAGCAGGTTGTCATGTTGCATTTAAATCGTAAGTGCTTCTAGGTGGAGTGATAGCTACACGATTCCCATTAGACAAGTGATGTTTTTCTACCCATACTGTACAAAGCTAAACCTCATTTACTACCTTTGATTTCTGATGAACACGAATGTCTTTACTGACTGAATTGTATCCAACATTCAATCTGCAGAGTGTTTTTCATCTTTTGGAATGTAGTGAAGAATTTGTTTTGATAAATTTTGATAAAATTTTGACAAATTTTAGTCATTAGTACCATACAAAATGTAGGAGTGTGTGTCTGGGTGAAAGCCTCTACTCTGTATCAAATTAATGATCTGTTACTAAACTTTCAAAAAGCACAATAACCTTGAAAGTAACTTCTAGGTAATGATCGGAACAGTTCTGTGTACTCTGTAAGTCCTTTTGTCCCTTGTTAATGCCTCATTTTGATTGTTGCATTTTTAATATTTGGATTAAGATAGTGACATGCTCTGATCACTTCTGTTGAATGTGTGAACATCTGTTTTTTGTTGTGGTTTAGTGTTGTTTGCTGTTGGCTGGGGATGAAAGGAGAGATCAGATGGTTTGAAGTTGGCTTTTTTTGTTTTTC
Organism: Phoenicopterus ruber ruber; assembly: GCA_009819775.1. NCBI lineage: Eukaryota > Metazoa > Chordata > Aves > Phoenicopteriformes > Phoenicopteridae > Phoenicopterus > Phoenicopterus ruber. The sequence continues at coordinate 28,959,544 of CM020221.1, read as the reverse complement.
ATAGTTGCCTTTGTTCATAAACTACAACCCAGGAACTAAGCAGCAATTCTAATTGTGACTGACAAGCCATGATGGGAAGGAGGAAAATGTGAGTGATGATACTTTAGCTGTGCTAGCTCAGCAGTGAGAGAAAAAAAAAAAAAAAATCTTATGATTGCTCCTTAGAATTGTCCATGCTTTACCAAATGGAGAGATGAGGTTGCAAAAAAGAAGGTACTTCATTATGCGCTGAGCAATCTGAGTACGCTGCGTGCAGATTAGAGACCTGCTCCTTGCCCAGAAACTGAAAAGTATTTGGCATCTGCAGCCTGGTGACCTGAGGGCGAGGACGTGGGTTCTCTGACCTGTGCCAGCTTGAAGTGGTAAAAAGTGAAACCCCTGTGCCTATGGATTAGTGAAACCTGAACAGAAGCCAACATCCTTTTAACAGGTCACAGTTTGTAGGCTTCCTCCCTTGCCCCTCCTCTTTGAGTATTTTGGGATTTCATATAGTAACTTGATGGGTATTACCTTGTGCCATTAAACAATAATGTCAAGGAAAGGCAGTTCCACCCTGTGTATTTAATGATATATGTTTGAAGATGAATAGCTGGCAAGCGTCAGTGTCTAGGGAGAACTTTGAAAGCTCAGGGTACAGAAGTGGGTGATTAAATCATCTGAAAGTACGTACAATTGATTGCTTGCTCTGTGAGTGAAGTACTTTTGCAAATCTGACGAATACTGTTTCACGCAATGTGCTGTATGCAGCTGGCCAAAGGTTTCTCTAAATTCTTCCCACATCTCTTAGGCTTGTTGGAGGGACTGTGCTGTCTGCTCTGGAGAATGGAGAGATCAGTCTCTGCTACACTTGCGCTGAACAAATACCCATTTAAATGAAAACACTTCTTCTATGTTTAAAGTTAGGCAAGAAAAACATGCCCTACGGTAAAAGCTAGTGCCCGAGCTCCTGCTGGGCAGAGAGGAGATGATACAACTTCCAAAGGATGAGCCAGAAAATGTCTTAAACCTTTCTGTAAGAATGGATGATTTTTCCCTGTAGGAGCACCTCTTACCGTTGTCTAGAGAAAGTGTCAGGATGACCAACTTAAATTCCTGAAGTTTAACTTAATTTCCAAGAGACGAAGTCTACCTTTAGTGAATAACAACCTTCCTGAATGTATAATAATTTCACTTAAAAACTAGACTGAAGGAGAGGAGGTGGTAAATACGCTACCTCCCAAAGTCTTGAAGCTGGAGGTTTGGTGCCAAAGTCCTGCACAATGCAGAGCCTGGTGTCTGCATGTTCAATCTGCCCATCACCTCTCATCAAGGAGGTTGCTTCTGGGTCTGTTTGCTAAATGTCACATTGGTTTCATGGGCTTTTTTCTTCTCGTGCTTAAGGAGATTCTGACTTAACATTGTGTAATGTGTGTCTCAGCTTACTTAGGAAATTCGTAGCACTAAGATGATATTTGATCTTGGTGTTCACAAAAACCCTCTTTCCACCCTGCACGTGTCGTTGCACCATCCACTGCTGAAATGACGAAGCGCAATGCTGCTGCTGCTGAGAGGCACGAGTACACGATGTGCCAGTACAACAAGCCCAGAGCCTGGGGGAAGAATGGGATAAACATGCTGGTGGTGTTACATAGGGATGAATTTGGTCTGCTTAGGCCCTGTTAAAACAAAGGGAGGAATTTGCAGAGGCAAATAGCAATTACTTCAGTGGGAATATGGCCAGGGCATTGGGATTAACATTAATGGAAAAAATGCAGTGGGATGGATCTTTAACGATTCTTGGGGTTAGGACCTTGGCTTTCCATCTGATCTGAAAGGTAACAATTCCTGAAGCACAGCATGAGATGGCTTTGGTTCAGTATTAAATGAAAAAATGTCACCCTGTTATTTTGTATTCTGCTGGCTGTCCCTACACTGCAGAGTACTGGAAGGGTACACAAAATGAAGTACTGCTCTATTCGTACCTTCTTTGACATACTCTAGTCCCAGCTGGGAGCATGACATAACGTGGTGCCTTTGCTCTGTCCTGGGCTCGCAGTTGCACTGTGTTCTTATATTTTTTTTCTAAATATCGTAACATGGCCGAACCTGGTCGCACTTGCAGATGTGCAATTTGTTAGCCTCGGTCTGTCCATGCTCAGTGACTGCAGAGATGACTTCTACCACCATATCATCAGTATAAAACCTAATTTGTTCCCGTGGCCTACGGGTTACAGAGATGTACCAGTTACATTGCATGGTACTGGAATTCTGCTATTGCAAGTTTTCAACCCTCTGTGAGGAAAAACAAACTTGCTAAGCAGCTTTTTTTTTCCCCACACAGGGAAGTTCCCATTTAATCTCTAAGAAGATGTCTAGAAGAGCCTCAGCTTCTCTAAGCACTGGACTGCAAAACCTCCTCTATTGAAAGCTTCCTTGGACTTGATCAATTCATTTGTGACCTCTCTAAGCAGGAATATAAATGCTGCTCACCTGATTAGCCTGTTTTATAGCACTTCAAAAGCCTTGATAAAACTAGTCAATGCAATAAATACCTAATGAGCACTAAGCCTCCTTCCTTGGCAAATAAATAAATAAAGCATAGCACAAACTCTAGGTAATGCTTTCAATCAATCAGCATAAATCCTTCTTTGACTGCAAAAATGAAGCCTGAGATGATAAAATGCAGTGGGTTTTGATGTGCTACACTGATTATATTATTTTATTTTCTGCACAGTAATAAGGACAAACACAAGTCACTTTCTTTCCTCTTCCAGTTTAAATGCAGTCTGCTGGTAGTTTCACATCCTCTTCTAGTTTGTAGTACTTGCAGTGTTGCTATTTTAATATTTTACAGGAATGTGGCCTGCTGGTACTGAGTTTATTGGACTATATCACTTTCATGAGATACAGTCAGTGATGGATAGGTCAGGACTGCAAAAAGGAAGCCTTTTATTTCCTTGTGGTCCTGTTGCCATTCCTTAACTCTCACATTCCCACAGCTGCTTACACAAGTGATCTTGTTGGTACTAGCAGGTTTCTTCTTGAAACATGTATTTAGAGGAATAATATACTGAAGTGTCGTGACAGCAAAGGATGCTGTCTTGATAATTGCTGTAGGAAAATATTTAAGAGAATGCTGAAGAATATTTTTGGAGAATGAAGAGAATGCCTTAATGTTCGTCTTTCCTTTGATCTCTCCTTACTATGGCTAGGAAGGACCACTGTGGTGCAGGGAATCTGGAAGCAATAACGGGTTCTCAGCGTGGCTCGTGATAGGTGATCCTCATTACCTCGTATTCCTTGTATTGACCTTCCCTGGTCATTGCAACATGCGTTGATGCATTTTGTTCTTTAATAGCAGCTCCAGCTTATGGGTGATTTATTGAAATCCCATGTGTGTTACAATTAAACCACCATAAAAATGGCTGTGACCATTCCTGCTGGTGATCTGAAAGATCTGTTGAGTTGATCCAGCTGTTAAGAGCTCTAGCAGTGAGAATAAAAGCATTTGGTTTTGAGCAGAGTGATTTATATCCCATGCTTGATTTGCTTGTGTTTCTCTAAATTCTTATTTTAGGGTGCCTTCAGCACACTGGCTCAGTCCTTGATATTCTTGTGACAACAGCAAAAACGTGGAAGATTTTAGGCACACCCCTCTCAGGTTAGAAGAGGAGCGCAGCTTGTTCCCCTGCAGCCACCTGTACATTCACAGTGGTACAAGCAGCAGTAAAACACTCTGTAGTTCCACTGAATGTGATTGAATCGGATCTTTGCGAAAGCAATGAAGTCATCCTTTGGGTTTTTTTAATGCCTAATAATGACTGAATGACTTGTTTTTTCATATGCACAGAATTTGGCCCTTGTCTCTTCTTCAGATCCTACTGGAAATTCACTTCTAACACCTCTCTTCCTTTGCTAAATTTAACTGAAATTAATAGATGTTTTCTCAAACAAATAGATCCTGTTTCAGGTATAGGATCTCTTAAAGATTGCAGGTAATTTCTTGAGTTTTACCCAGCATCATAATATATGGACTATGAATATCAAATTCTTCAAATCTTCTTAGAACCTATGAGTTAATATCAGTAGTAAATTTGCAAGGCTTTTTCTGGTAGCTTTTAGGAGATTCCATGACTATTCCAACCTTCTGCAATATGACATTAAAAAAATGAAGTAGCAGACTTCCAAGTAAAGCTGGGAGAAAATATTCATCTTTTCCTGACTTTTTCCACCAAGAATGGTGTTGATCAGGTAACTTCCATGGTTTCTCAAGTTCATTTAAGTTTCACCAAATTGTTATAAATCCCTCCACACCAGCAAAGCAAAAGCTTTATCTTTAAAAACAAACAAATAAAAGCATTTGAATATAAGGGGAGAAAAAAATTTTTTTCAGGTGGGCAAGTTACTTTTTTCCACAAACTTTCTGCCTCAGTAAAATACGTGGAAAAAATGGGGAGTGTCACTGGGTTTTGCGTTGATTTAACAAGATTGTTTTTCACTCGCACAAGTATAAATTTATATAAATGTTTTTACATACATATACACATACATGCATAATTGTCTAGAAGATCTAGTAATTTTGCAGGTCAAGAATCAAGCATATATGTTGCTAAAAGAAGGATTCACGCATAGGCTGGCTTGGGTTTTTGTTTATTCTTCTGATTGCACTGAAATTAGCAGTAGGAAAAATGTTGCGTGTTTTTGTGTGTGCTTTGCACTTTTCCTGGGAAATCGTCCTGGTTAATAGCCTGCCCTTAGATGGGATGAAATATAAGTGCAAAAATGTTATTTGGCTAACAGAAAAGTAAAGGGAAAATGAAAACTTGTCGTGTAAGTTGTAGTCTAATGATGAAGTTGGTTCTATTTACTGTACAACAGCTTGTCTCTCTTCTGGCAAAAGTGTACTTTTAGGCAAACTTTCCTGTAGCTGGGGCAATCTGCTCGTCTGGGTCAGTAATGCAAAGGCTGTCATTGTTTGTCCTGACCATTCTGATGCCATCTTAACCAGGGTCTGAAATTCCCATCCCAATCCTTAAGACTTGCAGTGCAAACAGAAAACTTAGGGCTTTAAAGCATTTTTTTATGCATTGATGTCTTTTTGCTTAGTTTTGTGTCAATCTTTGACAAACACTGGGGATATTTGAGTAACTTTCCCTATTGCCTAACACATCTTTCTTGGTATTAATATTATGATATCTATTAACTTTGTGATTAAAACTCATGACAAATTGCAAAGCAGTGCAGTGTATAAAAAGAGTAGCCTTTTTTCTTCCCTAATGGATGTAAAAGTAGTGCCTAAATTAATTATGTAGGTAATGGCTTTTGGGCCCAGTGACTTGGCCAACATCAGAAACATAAATCCTTCCCAACTTGGTTGTCTGTGTCAATGATGCATTTAAAATTTGCAAGAATTAACTTTCTGGATTCAGATAAGCCATTTCTGTTGAAGGCCACCATCTGCTAGTGACTGGATGTTCAGGGCAGTTCTTCCTTGATGGGCAGACCTTTTAGGAAGATAGTTCTATTCAAGACTTACCAAAGATTTCCTTAAAAGAACGTTATAGCTATTTTGGGAGATTTTGAAGACCCCTTTCCCAAAGCGAGGGTTAGTGTGTCAAGAGTTGAGTTTGGTCTCCAGCCGTGATAGACAAAGGAAAAACAAGCCAGAGGCTTGTGGCTATTGTACCGGTTTGCTGGGGTCTGTCAGTATGGGCAGCTATCCCGACAACAGCAAAGCAGGGTTGCTCCCATAGTAGAAGGAACTGAAATGTTAGTAAACACATGGGGATAACTTGCATTAAAGGTTTGGAGAATTGAACTTGTTGGGGGCGGGATAAGTAGGGAAAAAGCCATGCTAATGAAAACTTCCCTGATGGTGGCCTGCAGACAGTCTGATGGTAGGCGGTAAGGACGCCAGCACTACGACGCCTACTGAAAGGGTTAATGTAGTGTAGGATTTCCTGCTGGAGGATGAGACGATAATTTAAGCACTTGCATACCCTTGATGTTCTCACTCATAAATCAGGTTTGAGTCACTGTTCCAGTGTTTGATGCTGTCCTTGGAAGAGGTTGTCATACAGTTGCTTAGGAGGGAGCATAATGGTTTATGACTACAGCACCTGAAATCCTCTTGTGGAACGAGTTCCCAGGAGATCCTAATCATACAAAGCTAATATTGCTTAGCTGGTGATAATGTCATGCTGCCAAGCTGAGTTACGTGAATTGCTGCGGCAAATGCCCGACTGATTAATTTTAACTCAATGTAAATAGAAATGGTGTCAAGGATATATTGTAAATAAGAAATGGCTCTACATGTGAACACCTTAGTGGGGGGGCGATGAGCCAAGATTGCATGACCACCATGTTCCTCAGTCACGTCTGACAGTATTGCTGAGGTAACGAGGGATCCGCAGCTCTGCAGTGAGCTCTGAGAAGAGCTGAACGAAGGAATTTCTGTCTAGAGTTGAGTGTAAAAACCAAAAAATAGAGAGAAGAGGCCAAAATGAAGAGGAAAAGCAGTGATACAGGAGCATGAAGTCAGGTTCCCGAGGCTGATGGAAAAACTTAGTGGCAGAGTCAGTGTCAGCACTGCAGGCTCTGCCTGCCTTGAGTGATTTCAGAGAGAGAGCTCAGGGCGGTTTTTATCCTGTTACCAGCCAGACCTACGAAAGAGTTTAGTGCCACCACCTTTAACCGATGAGGGAGCTGAGACAGGCTGAAGGGAAGCACCACCCCGAAGGGAGCAGGGCGTGAAGCAGGGTCTGCTCTGTTCCCGCAAAGCGCTCTCATCTCTGTAATTGAGGTGGTTCGTATTTTATGGAGGCAGAACCCAAGTGTGGCACTCCTCTGCTAGGTATGCTCTGCTGCGGATGCCTCGCTTAGCTTTGTTTATGGGACTTAATTCTCCTACTGAATTAAGCCATCAGCAAAATTATTTTCTGTAACCCCAGGGTACAGAGAGAAACAATTAGCTGCAGGTTTATATTGCTGATGAAATCAGCTAACAAACTACTATTCCTGTAGCAAGGAGTTAGGCTTGTTTATAATTTACCCCCCAAAAAAGAAAAAAAATCCAAATATATATGTAAATGAAGTGACTCACTTAAGCTCCTGTCAAGTTGCCAGTTCAAACCTACTTACTATGGGCAGATCTCTCTTTATCATCAGAACCTGGTGGTTCAGTTTGGACTCAGTCCACAGCCTTTCCTTTTTGCCTTTCAGGCTATAAGTAAGCAGTTAATCATATTACAGCCAATAAATGACTCCAAGTTGCAGTAGGTCATCAGATTTTTTTTTAGTAGGCTGTGTTTGGTTTTTTTTCTTTCTCCAGAGCATTCTGAGAGAGAAACTCTGATGTGAATATTCATGAGAATACTAAAAGTAGGCAAGTGAGAAGATGGACCTGTTATTTATGTTTGAGGAACAAACTGTAGCCTTGCTTTCATCGTATTGACTTCTAGTAATTTGCATAGTGGACTGAAATCATTTAATTACATGGATTATATGAAGCAAAGGATGGCTCTCTGGCTAGCGTGCTAGGTTGGAGTTACGGGTGCTCTGTTCTGTGCTGTACGCCTTGTTTGACCTGGGCAAGTCATTCTCCTTTAGTTTTTCCACTTGTGCTAAATGGGGATAGTAATTACCCACTTCACAGAGGAGGGTATGTGGCTGAAATTAATTAATGTTTATAATGTACTTGGTTTCCTTGATGAGGTTTGTAGCTCTGTTGCCGAGTATAGTTATTTCTGGGTTTTGGCTTGTGTGGATGCATGTGGCATACAAAGGCTGGCTCCAGCAGAAAGGGTAGTGAGACGCAGTCTTAAGAACAAAATTCCTTGGCATTTATATAAATGCAATTAATCGCTAAAGATTTTAAAGCATTAATGCAGCTGGTATGGGCTTTGCTACTGAAATGTAACTTCTCTGTGGAAAGCAAGAAGGTAAATAACAAGGCAGAAGGCGTATGGTGCTTTTTAATAGGAGGGGTAAAAATACTGGCCCTCAAGGATAGTCCTTGAAGGCAGGACATCTTTAGGATGCTGAACACAGCTCACCTGAAACCTTGTGGATACGAGTGACTGAAAAATCTGGTCACCTGATTGACTTCAGTGCTAACTTGTTGGAAGAAACTGAAATCCTGATTGAGCCTCAAATGCTTATTTTACAGTATGTTAGTAAGTGGAAGATGTTAAAACATATCAATAGACATGCTAAAATTCGCATCAATGGATATGTAACAGATACTTAACATGTATCTTGGTGTAATGGCCAGAGGGTTTTTTTTTTTAGCTGGATTTCTGTACCATCTGCAATCCCTGCCAAACTATTTTCTATCAATTACACAAATCCAGTGAAACCTAATAAAATGCTCCAGACTTCAGAATATTTTCTGGAAAGCAAATTTATGCAAATCTGCTCAAGAGTGAGGTCTTAGTGAAAAACATATCGCAGTGAATGAGTTGCCTTACGATGTTGAACGAAAATTCTCGGTGCGAGGGGCCTGCTGACAGCGAACCTGCATAGGTAATTACGCATTGCAACCAGCAACGCTCAGTTTTAGCAGCAGGTCAAGTTAAGCAGAGGCTTAAATTTTGTCAGTGCAAGGGAGATTGCCCTCGGAATTAAGCATATTTTTATGCAGTTTGCCAGATTGTGATGATATCAAGGAGATGTTCAATGTGAAGTATGTGTTTAAGTGCTTTGCTGAATCCAGGCCATAATGGCCAACATCTTGGCCATACCCATTGATATGATGGGTAGCATCTATCAGGTGAATTACTGCTCCTCTGCTTGAAACACTGAGATTTTGAGCCAGCCTTAACTGTTAACACAGTTTTTCAGATGGGTACTCCAGCATTTTCTGTAGGGTCCCTGTGATGCTGTCAGTGAATCCTGCTTAATTCATCTACCCAAGGAGGGCTCCAGAGAACTCTTGCTTTCTCATCCTGCAGTGGGTTTTTATTTTCTTATAACTTCTCCCTGAATTTTGACTCTGATTAGCAGCGTGCCTGCATTTTAATAAATGATCTTAAAGAGCTCCCTTCTGTCTTCCCCCAGCACTTAATTACAATGTGTAAATATGCACACGGCCCTATTACTGATGTTAATCCCAATGCTGATAAAGCTGGATAGGAGAGAATAGAAATGAATTGGAATAAGGATAAGCACAGGTCTTTCATTAGCCCAACTAAAAGTAATCACAGATCTCTTGCTGGTAATATACATCTTCCAGATAGAGTACTAATTACTTCTGGCAGTGCTGTGCCACATCACAGAGAGAACTTTATTGTAATCCTGCAGTGATCTAATGCTTTCACATACCAGTTGCTATTTTTTCCCCCTCTTTCTCTTCTTGATAATGTGACCTTACAGATTTTGAACCTTCAAACTACACCTAGTAGTGTCAAGGCTGAGGAAATCTGACAAGCTCTTCTATTTATTTTTTTTCCTCAAAGTTTCCCTCCGATGTTTGTCATAAAGTAAAGTTGTACAGAATTCAGGGAAATAAACTTGTACATTACGTGGGCCCAGGGTAATGTTTTATGCAGCATCCAGTATGGTTGCAAATGTGTCATTGATAAATAAATCAACTACTCCTTTCTGCTTGAGGAACCTGAAATACTTCCATATATGTTCTGTGTTATCTATATATTAAGGCTAGTCTTTTCAAACAGTGGTACCTAAAATTTAAGCTCTTAAGTCCAAAGTTAGGGCCAGACTTTCATCCCCTGAGTTCTTTTCAAGGAATACTAAACTCCACAAATAAAACCCATTATGGACTTCTAATTAGTAGAATCAAATTCTGCTTGAAATGATTGAGTTGCTGGGATGTGGCCCATGGGAACCTGTGAAAGTTGTCTGTTTTTTGTGGTGGTGGGGGTGGTGTGTGTGTTGTGTTTTTTTGTGGTGGGTTTTTTTGGGGGGGAGTTCCACCTAGAGGTGCAGCTGTATGGGTAACTGATTCATCTGAAAGGCAAACAACAGGGAGAAGGGCATTGTATGGGTTGACTGAGAAAGACAGTTGAGGACATTAAAAGGCTGAAATGTCGTTCCATTAAAATACTTGATATCCAGTTAAATTCTTTTGTTCGAGATGGATCACCAGACTCAGTGTGAAGTATTCATCATCAACGTGTTAATTAACAAAACTGAAGGAGCTTCCAAGCCAAAGAAGCCATTTTTATTACCAAAAAAATGGTCAACATATGCCATTGACATGGAATCCCTCCTATATTTTTGGTATTTTTTGAATACAAAAAGGGCAAACAGTCCAATTGAAAATGAATCAGTGAAATCATTTCTTGTCACTCCATGTTTGGTCCAAACAACATTGTCAATGAAAAATTTGCCAGCTTGTGCTGTGACAGCCCAGTTCAGAGTCCTTTAGAATATGTCTCTCGGGCAGCACTAGCTTAGAAATACCAGAGGTAACCCGGTGAGCAAGCGTAGCTGTATGGCATTGAGCTATGAGCCTTGTGGATGTGCTCATCCCAGCACCATGTCCTGTGGTTGTTCGTCTCATCCCCTCGCCTCCAGCTGGTCACCTTCATATCACACCGGTTTCTGACTAAGGAGATATTGTGGGCTTTGAGAATCTCAATGGTCCTTTTGGCTTTGAGGTTATTGTGTTGTGTGATGTGCCAAATCTAGTCAGCACTTTCTGACTGTTCTTAGTTTTACCACTTTCTCCTTGGGGAATACTTGTGATCATGTCATTTTTCCTTCTTGAGATGTTAATTCCCACCACTGTTGCTAAAGCAGTAGTTACGCTGTTAGTGAGAAACACTGTCATTTTGAGTAACATATTTTTGCCTGCAGATAAAAGCCCTTTCTTTGACTTTGTGTGAATGATTTCTGTAAGTACTTGTGTGTGTGTGTGCAGGTGAAGAAAGTTGCCAGAACAGGACACTGAAGAGTATGTGCTGAGATGTAGCGTGTGAAAATCTCCCAGAGACTGACAAGGTCCAGAGATGAGTGGTCTGTTCTCATTTACAGCTTAATAAAAGGTGTTTAAGTAAATACTGGTTGTGATTTGGTGCCCCAGCTTGATGCTGTATTGGAGAAAAACCAATTTGTTTGTAACAGCTTGACCAAATTTTTTTTTCTATGCCCGTGACCTGTTTAGCTTTTCTTCCTTTGTGAATGTGGTCTCATGTGCTTGCATTAGACTCTCACTGTTTTATGGCCCTGTCTTCCTTTTCTGGCTGTGACAAAATACTTTCTTCTGGTTTTCTGAAAGCACAGCAGGGCTTGGTTGCATGACTACTGCTTGGTCATAGGATCACACTGAGTCTTGGCTGCTTGCTTTAAGTAAAATGGTGCCTGGTATTTTATTCTTGTTCCAAATCAAAACAAACAATTTGGAGGGATTTGTGTCTAGTTTGTAAACAATTTGCTTCAATTACAGTTTATCATAGCATTTACAAAACTTGCACACTGCAATGCAATTCAATGAATTATTGAAGACATCAATCTTATGCTATGGTAAACATGAATGTGTAAGTATCAAGGACTGAAAGGAAAATCATAAAAGCTGACTTGTATTTTAACTAATACAGAGAATTTAATATCAAACTTTGACCATGCAGTTAGTTTCTGTATAGTGGTTGCGAAAACTCAGTCCAGAGGAAATATTTCTGAAATTGTAGGGGATTTTAACTTATTTACATAGCATGATATTAAAATTTCTAGAAACTGTCTATTCCAATTCTTATGAAAAACTTCAGGACTTTTCACATAAAGCACTTACAAACTCTGTTGCTTCTCTTCTGGCAAAGGTGATAATAACAACATCAGTAGGTAAGGTGCGAGCTTGCAAAGAAACAGATGCGCAGAAAATAAAAAGCTGGTTACTAAGAGACACCTGTTCAACAGAGCTGTGTAACCACAGACATGTAGTTTTCTGGTGTGAGACCTGGGGGTGATTCGGCTGTAAGGCAGGGGGTTGGAACATCTGGCCTGAGATTTTCAGTTCACTGTGAAGCTTCTGAGCTACTTACCATGGGCAAGTCAATTACGCCCAGTAACTAAGGGCAGTTAGATACTGTGCTGCCTTGCACGATGATGTCTATAAGAAAACTGGGAGCAGACAGCAGATGCACATCTGTCTTGCAAGCAGTGGGACGAGTAGGCAGCTCTATGATATCCCCTCCCGCGTCTTTTCATGCCAGGCTGCACCCCAATCCAGACACCTCTTATGTGAAATAACCAAAGGTTATAGGAGACTTTCTACTGCTCAGTGCATGTAAAACTACAGCTCATGAAGTAGAACCCAAGCTAAGCACTGCTAATGTGTACATTATATTAGGCCATAAAGATGATACGGACATGTCTGTCTGTCTCTGAGACTGTGAAGTGTAAGGCCTCCTCTGAGAACCATAGGCTTGCATTTTAACCACTACTGCATTTCAAACTAAGGATTCAGCAGAATCTCCCACATGAGACTCAATGCTTTGCTGGCTAATGGAAATAATTAATCTCTCCATCTTAATGTGCAAATGATGAGGCTCGGGTAAGGACAGCATCCTGTTTGGAAAGGATGACGGAAACTGGGGATTTGAAGTGCAAGCTTAAGGTGCTGTTCATTGATTTTGTGTGGCTGATTTTTATTTCCATTGCTTGAATTTTAGACAACGAGTTTGCCTAAAAATGAGATGAGAGGTGACTGGCATTCTTGTATTGTGTTACTCCAATGGCCCTCTGAAGGATGCTGCAGGTCTGAAGGTAGTTTGCTTCCCACAGACAGTTGCATTCTTAAAACTTGCTTTTGGAAGAAGAGGAGGCTCTGGCACTGCTATACAGATTCTGAGGTGATTTCAGTCTAAACCAGGGAGAAAAATTACTTTTGAGATCTGATTTTAAGACTGTGATAAGTCTTGTGTCTACTTTACAGGCCAAGAGCTAATAAATGTCAGTGTTACAGCCAGTGAAAATATCATGGAATGAAACACAAAGAAACAGTCCACAAATACAGTTTAATTTTCTGTTTGATGTTGCTGCCCCGTTTTCCTTGAACAGTGGCACGTAGAAACTCTTCATCTCACCTTGCCTTTTGCATGATGTCTGAGGAGTTCAAAGTCACTTAGGAGATGTGATATGCAGAGTTCTTATTTGCTTTGTATTTTTAAATGGACATCTCTATCCTTTTGTTTCCAGATATCTAAAGCTATATCCCTTCAAAAGAGGGAGAGAGGAAAGACTATTTGACTAGGTTTGATTTTTTTTTTTAATGGGGCTTTTTTTTTTTGAGAAACGAATTTTTGGAACTTCATTTCTGTAGAAAGATAGACAACAGCTGCCAATAGAAGGTGACTCATAAGTGTAAATGACAGGCTTGCAGAAGCTAGATTTGGACAGAAAAAAAATGACACTGTGTTACAGGCAGAATGAAAGGTGAACCTTTTTTTTCCACGTAGCTTGCTTTATTACTTTAGTACCCTGCATAAAATGAGATGATTTGTCGTGTAGGTAGAAAGCAAAGGAGAATAACATAATTTCTGATTTAACACATTAGGGCGAGGTGGAAAAACTCTGTTTTCCAGTCACAAATGTTTTTAGTTGCCTAATTCACTAAGACACCGGTAAGAATCAGGAACAGAAATCCTACCGAGGGTCTGGGTCTCTGTTACTGCGGTAGTTGGAATAACTAATGATATCTTGCAATAGACAACTGTTTGAAATGTTAAGAATTAGACAGCTCACAGGAGAACTGATTGTGAACCCCTTGCTGCAGGGGACTTCGCTGTGTGTTTTCATGTTTTGTTGGTTTGGGATTTTATCTGGAGGGGGAGGAGGGAAGGGTGGAACAGTTCTAAAGAAAATGGGTAAGTGGAGAAAACAGCTGTTTGGAGATTTTTAAAGCTGTTGAATAATTCAATTTGATTTCTTTAGGAATAGTGAATGAGACCGTGCCTTTTTAATGTAAAAATAGACAAGTTCAGTTGAGCTTGAACAGTGCACTTGAAGGGAGTTTAGATTGCTTATTTCTATTCTAGCCAAATCATCAGCATTTAAAAGCAATTTAAGAACCTGCAGTCATAATAGTTTATTTACTTAAAAAGAAAAAAAGAAATTAAATATGGTATGTTGCTTAATAAGGAGAAAGTATTTTATTTAATTGCAGAGCAGTTGCCCTCAATCTAGAGACTGCTGATAGGGTACTTGCATAACTTAGGCTATAAATCTATGCTGCAAGTCTCTTGCATATGTAGAAATGTTTACATATTGTACTGGTAAAGTACTCTCTAAACACATATGGCTGTGTTGACAAGATGGGGATTTGCACCGCAGTGGTGGAAGGTAGCGCTGCTGCCCCTTGACCAAGTTTGACCAACGCAATCAACGTAGCTGTTAAGTGCTGCTTTTGTGACCCTGCATGGACAGAGGTCCCCTCGCCGGGCAGTGTAGGCAGGCAAGCAGAAAGATAAACATATCTGAGACTCTGGATTAGAGCTCAAGCTAAACTGAGAAAAAGAATGTTTTTCCCTGCCATTTTTTCCATGAAAACTCAGAAGATGTTTTTAGGTGCAAATCAAAACATATACACCAACAAGCTCTCAGTTTTGAATTGTAACACTTGATTTTTATGAAAGCTTTTCTCTTGCCTGTTGTATGGATTTTTTTTTTTTTTTAAATTTTCCTATGGGAGCTCTCCTTCCTCTTCTTACTCCATTTTCCTATATTTATCTTCTCTTCTTTTCTACCAACTAATATAAGAAAGAGTTTTAGAAGGGCAAAGCGCAGTGAATAAAATTTTTCTATTTCCTGTAAGTAGTGAGACTCATTTGATGAGAGTTACAGATTTTTGTTTCATACCATCTTGACCTTCTGCCCCTCCCTTTAAAAAAAAAAAAAAAAACACCAAACCACCCCAAACAACCCAAAAAACTTCTGAAATCTTCACTGTGAATTGTTTGTTGTACGTATGAAGGAGGAACCGTATTAATCAGCTTTGCTAATTATCTAGAATCGAAGCAATAGTTTGCTCCTGTACTAATGCAAAGTACTTGTCACCATAAGGCTACATCCCACTGCTATCTCTACACTGCTTTTTTCAAAGCACTTGAAGGCAGAAATCGGAACTTTGGTCCTGAGGAAGTGAAAAAGAAGAAAGTGAATTTGTTATCCAGCAAAACAGCAATATCTCTATGAAATGAACACGCATCTCCAGAAAACCCATGGTCTATTGCCCTTCCTGCTTACCAGTCTTTCGATATCAGCCGCTAAAAGCTTTAGGGCCAGATTAAAAAAAAAATAATAATTGGAAATGCAGATCACAGCATAAACAACGTGCTCAAGCAGTGCTATGTCTAATTTAGTGTAATTGCCAGTGCAAGCTGGGTAATTGGGTGTGGAAATTATGACCATGATTTCCTCATCTGCAGAAGCTGCAATGAAAATCAGTTGTGCTTTATTTACTTAGTGGCCTTTTCCACAACAGCCTGTCCTTTGGTGCAGGTGAACTCAGTGGGACCGATCACTCTTTGCTGTGGCAGCGTACGGTTTCACAAGTCCAAGGATAGCGAGCACAATGGGTCTGGAAAAGACAATTGGGTATCGGAGAGGTTTTCCCCTAAACAGTGCTGTTCAACCTGGAGCTGCTCCGTTCCCTCCTGATTTTTCAGTACACATCCTCCCGATTAAGAGAGAGAAAGGCTTTTTCTTGAGTAACTCCAGTTTGTGTAACTCTGCACCTGTGAATAACGTTGGCAGTTTAATACTTCCTATTGAACAAGAACGAAGACACACACGAGCGTGTTGCTGCGCTCTCACCTGGCAGTTCTTGTAGGGACTGACCCTCTGGGGAGGAGCGCGACAGGGCTTTGCCGAGGCACTGGGGGTGATTATCGGGGTTTCCTGGGTGCAGCAGCCGGTCGTGCCGTCCCGTGTTTCCAGCGCTGCTGCGGCCGGCCGGGCTGAGCTGTGCTTTGTGCAGCCGACGGCAAGGATTGCGTTCAATCTGTGCCTTTCTCTCTGCCAGGCGTAGAGTTTCTTGTCACTTTACTAGTTTGACAGGAGCAATCACTTTGCTTTCTGCATACAGAGGGAGGAAGGAATAGGGAAAACTGGGAAGAAACACAACAAAAAACTTTGGGTCTGTGTTTGACTCCAGGGTGTCTGCCTTTTCCTAGCAAGATCGGTATCAGTGAACCAGAGTTATTGCCTCTTCATCTGTTTCTTCTCAAGCAAAATGTTCTGGTTCACTTCGTGCTGGTATTTTCTGTACCTTTTCAAACTGTGCTAGAAATTTAACATGGAGCTAACACTAAATAACATGTTTTCTCTGTGAAGGAAATTAAAGCCAAAGGACCCGAGTTATTTCTTTGGGAAATAATGTGATATATTCTTTTTTTCAGTCTGCTTTTGCTTTAATCATCTTCTAAAATGCTTAACATTCTTTTTTCTATTGAGGAAGAAACTGATTTAAAAAGAATAAGGATAAGACAGCTTTTATGGAAAGATTTTACTGGTTTAACGACATGTCAGTCAGTTACAGCTGAGTACTCTTTAATCTTTAGATGCATTTGTGCAGTGATAATCCCTTTTAAAACGATAGGAAGCTCATTAGTTAGAGCTGAATTTTGTTTTGTGTTGTCACAAGTAAATCTGTAGAGCTGATACCTTTTCACACTGGCTGTAACTTACCCCAGAAAAAGGAGAGGTCACTCTCTAGTAATGCTGTGTCTTGGTATTACATCTTTACTAGTCAAAAAAGTCATAATGACGGCTTTTAGGTTCATGAGACTTTTTCCACATGAAAGATGTATATGTTTGTCTCTGCTTCATGAGATTTTTTTTTTAAGTCATAGTTTCTATCTTTTTAACAAATGGGAAAGCAAGCTTTTTTATTTCATAAAATTGCACATAAGCCCCTGCTGTAGCATTAGGCAACTCTTTTTAGTACAGCAGGTATTGCAAGACCCATGATAAAATTGAGGGAGCTTTTTCATGGTGAAGGTATGTACAGTGTTGCTTCCCCAGTCACCCTCCACTATCAGGTATGTGTTTTCTGTGAGTATGGTGCAAACAGCATCAGTGTTGTCCTTTGCAAATTAGGATGTGGCTTTCGTTAGGGTTTTTTTTGGCAAATTTAATTTTACCAAGTTCTGTACTAACAGAATTACTTTTTGTTTCAGTTTGAGGGGTAGCCTTCAAATGTATGCATTAAACTTTCTCTGCAGTGGAAAAAAAAAAAAATAATAAGGAAAAGCCCTTGGAGAGCTGAGCTTCCTGCAGCTTATAAGCCTTTTTCGGATCTCCTGGGCTGAGTGCAGTTTGTGAGGCGGAAGAGTACAGCCCTTGGGTACATCATCTCTTTCATTTGGGCTTTCCCTGTTATGTGTGTTTCTTAGTGAGGCAAATCTTTCAGTGAAGGAAATTGGAGGCAATAATTCATGACGTTTTGCTGCTTTCTACTGGCTAAAGATCTGGTCCTTGGAGTGTGTTACCCTGGTTGTAGGAATTTCTCAGAATGTCTTGCCTTCCCTGAACGATATCTCCAACCGGTGGAAATTATCGATGCTCCGCTGGAAACCTACAGAGCGATACCAGTTTGTCTCCTACCTCTTTAATCTCTTTGGGGAATATACGCTGCTAGTGGTGCTTACGGTATACCACCAAGCTATTTGAGTAACAGCAAGCCAAGGGTAAAGGCTAATAATCTACTCTCCCTAATGGGCTTTATGGAACAGGCGGCTGAGGATAAAGGTGGTAGGTGACATGATGAGATATTTTTCTTCCATAAGACCTATTTATTTGGCTGCTTGGATAGCTCAAAGGCAAAAATACAGAAATACCATTTTCTCTGAGAACAGGTGTTGAGCAAGCAGCAGGGATTCTGGGGAAAAAATTGTATGTGCTTCCCTGGAGGCACATGTGTTAAATGTAAAACATAAGTCAAAGGGAATGGAATATAAAGCTTCGTTCCATACCCATGTCTTGATAAATTGCTGACTGTGAGTGTAAGACAAATTAGTTCAGTAGATGGGTCAGTGAACTGGTGACAGGGCTGAAAGTTTCTGTTAGAAATAATTCAGGAGGATTCTCTGCTATAATAAATGAATCCGTGATATTTCTCCAGTGTTTTTTGGGGGTAATGGCTTGCAGGTGAGAGAGGCATGGAAGCAATGTCCAGCTTTTGGGCAAAATTCGGACCTGTAAAACTCCCTTTTAGTTGAGGCCAAGGGCAGATTGATTTGCTATAGGATGAAGTTTAATAAGGTTGAGTGGAAAAATCAGCAGACTAGAATTTGGGAAGGCAATGCTGGAAAATCAGAAATGTGGTGTAAGTGGTAGATACTTATATGGCTGTAGGTATGCATTCAGAAATAAAGTATTTCTTTTGTAGGAAAGGAGTATCTGAGGGTGGAAAATAATTTTCAAACTGTTGAGTGCTTCTGAAATTAAATCTCTAAAGTAATGCTCTCGTGCTCCCAGATGATCTGTGACTTGATGGAGCTTCGAGTGTCTGGATCCCTTGTTGGACTTTAAGGGATGAATCTTGGGAATCAATACTTCTGTATTTGTAGGAAGGAACTTGTATGATGTTAACATGCTGTCGAAGAACACCCAGAAATCCTGAAACCCCAAAGTTTTCTGTCTGGAAGTCCAAAAGGACATCTGATTCCACAGGAAGATTTTAATCATCATTGTTCCGCCTGGAAGACAGCACTGGTCGGCTGTCATACAAAATGGTCAGTGATTTGGGTGCTGCAGTTTTGGTAACAGGCTTCTACCCAGTAGCCTTTTGTTCTTGGTTTTGCCCTCTGCTGAGAGAGGGAGTCAGGAACTGACTTGGTTTTTTCACTCCAAAAAGACCGTGTGAAAATTCCAAACTTAAATAGTTTATATGTAGTAAAATGAGAGTATCTCCCCCTACATCTCACTTGACAGTGAATGAGGAGGAGGAGGAGAAATGAAGATGAAGGTCACCAGTCACTTGGGACTACCGTGCCTCTCCTATGCTTTCTGCCGAAGCCTTGAGGATATAGGCAGAAGGCATCTTAGGTTTGTTATCCTTCAGATAATAGGATCTTAGTCACACATCTTAGTGAGCTAATGATTTTTGTGTGTTTGTTTGTAATATGCTTTGACTTCCCCCTCCTTTTGAGTTAGCTTCCTGTAAAATGTGTGCTGGGAGAGAGAGAGATGTGCTGTGCAAGTTACCATCCTGCCCCTTAATTTTAAGAGATCTCTGCAGGAGATATGCATGTGCCTTTCTTTTTATTTTATAACTAGAAGGCAGCTAAAATCTAGCAAGTTCTCTTCCTGACAGATAGGAAGGACCCCAGGTCAGAATGTCTTGTAATTACAAAGTCTTGATTGTTTTATCCTTCTTTTATTCTGTTTAATCCTCCTTTTATCCCTCTCATCCTTCCTTGTCTTGCTCAGAGTCCTGAAGGTGTGCAGTTCCTATCAGTTGTTGCTTGGTGGAAAACCTCCACCTGTTCCACTGGATTTAATCTCTCCCCCTTTTCCCCTCCCACATGGTTAAAAAATAAAGCAAGAGAAGTATGAGACTAGAGTCTGCAGGGGAAGGAAAGGTGTAGAGGGCAATGAGGGCCTTTTTAAAGAATAAAAACTTTGGGGTTTCTTTTTTTTTCTTTTTTTTTAAGCTTGAGGGGACTGTTAGTTTGGCCACAGTGCCAATGACACTATCTCACGCCTAATACCTTCCCTAAAGATATTTAGCGTTAGTGTGTCTTGACTTACATAGTTGTTATAAATAGTATGGCCCATTAAAAGATGGAATCACGCATTTCTGTTGGACACCTTCCCAAAGGCACGGGAATGTGAGCTGAATGTGCTCTGAACCCTGTGGAGGTAAATATCAGATACACCCTTCGTATACGGAGGGTGCAGTTCAATACAAACAGCTGTCTTTGCCCTTCGGTCAGCGGTGAGCCTGCAGCTGGGGCAGGTGTCTGCCCGGTGAGCTAGCTCGTGTGCGGCTGCTTTGATCTTTTCACCAGAGGCTCAGTAACAGGTTTTCTGTCCTGCATGGTTTTATCTTTCTTCTAGTCCTGTTACACTCTTCAGCTTTTTCTGTGTGTGTGTGTGTGGCTGTGCTCTAAATAAGATCAGGAGAACGAGAATGATGTAACAATTTTGTCTGGAGGAAGTTTCCCTAATCAGGTGGATATGTCTCCCCATCACAATACCAATTTCGGACTTCTCAGATGATGGACTATGAATCCTATCCTGTGACCAGGGACACTTGCATTATTTTGACATAGACACAATTTTAGTCTTTCTATGGGATATGACCATACAAGCTCCATTTTAAGGTTTGTGTGATCTGCTTCTTGAGGAGGTTTGCATCAGTACTGCAGGTCAGCAGATGTTCTGTTTCCCAAAGCATTGTTTTGCCAGCACTGATTTAATGGGGATCCTAGGTGGGAATGCAGCAAGAGGTCCCACTCAGTGGGTGCAGCTTTCCAAGGTGCAAACTTTACACGTTGTTGTTGTTGTATCAATGCTTGTGCTTGTTCCTAGGGTTGTCCTGGCTGGCTGTCAGAGTTGATGATGCCAGTGGGAGCTGGTTTGTCTTTAGCTGGTGGCTGTAAACTGGGGGGGAGTAGGGGAGAAAAGGAAAACAACTCTAATTCCTATTTTAATGACAGAGTGTTTTTTCCAAAATAATTAGGGGAAGGATCTTTGAATATATCTCACTTCCTTTAACAAGTTGTTTTTGACTAAGTCCTCCTCTCTTTGCTAAAATACAACAGTTTTCATTCTGACAGCATGAACCTGTTCTACAGAATAGAGCCCCAGTGAGAATAGACCTTTAACAGGAATTTATATCCCAAGTCTGAAATGTGCACTTTATATTTGTTATGATCCCTGGGTGCCTGTTAAGGGATTACTTACATCTTACCATCCTAAGTTTCTTTCCATAAACAAATGAAACCTTTGAGTCTGAGGTTCAAGGAATATGCTCAGATGAAGCATGGTTTAACAGCTCTTTGGGGAGAAAGAGATAAGGTGGGAAAGCGAAGCATTGATGACCTATTAACTGTTTTAATTTCCCACCTTGAATTATTGACAACATGTGACATTACAACCTTACAAATTACTGTCTATAAACAGCTCAGAAAATATGACCTTTGCATTACAATTGGTCTCAAGATGCCTTCCAGCTTATTACAAACAGCTGCTGCTGGCATATTTTGTTGCAGCTGGAGTGGGTGAAAATGCAAGGAACTGAAGAACTTCTCTTGTACAATCAGACAAATCTCAGGATGACAAAATGTACTGGGTGATGGCTGAAATGTCTCTTTGAGACTGTGCTCACTCCTCTGGAGTTTTGGGGTCATCTAATTTTCAGTAATAAAGATATCCAATTAGTTAAGGTTAGCTGTCCTTATGTTCTGCCCTGTCTCTTTCTAGAGCAAGTGGTGATTCTGTTCACAGATGCTAGAAAGCCCTGTGTTACTCTTATTCCTCCCACTTCCTTGACTGTGGTGGCCAGTGAGTGCAAGCTGAATGGATGGTTTGTCGCATTTATTCATGGCAAACCAAGTGCACTGAATTCTTGCTTTTTGTTGTTCAGGTGATTAACGCACAAGCTAAAGTAAGTGTTGCGGTGAATTTGGCCCTGAGATTTCTGCAGATTTGGGAGAAGCTGAGAACACAAGGACTTGATTTTGCATTTTTTCTTCTTAGCACTATTGAGGAGTAACAAGTGACCAAATTAGTGTTGGCAGCCAGAGAGCTCATAAGGCGCTTTCTGAATCCTAGACCTGAGCCAAATTAATTTCTAATTTAACTCCATTAACAAAGGGTTGTCGTAAGATGAGACCTACCACGTTTGTCTACGGAGTGATGCATTTTATTGTCATTTGTTAGTGTAAGATATGTAGGGAGTGCTAGAAGAGTGTTTTCAGGGGAACTAGTGTTTGGAAAAATAGATACCCCAACACAGTGTAAGAGAAGACTGATGCTGAATAAAAATCATCTTTGCATCAAGCTTGTTTGTTTTCTCAGTTTCTGGGAAACGTACCTTGTGTCTGTTAGTATAGTGTTGTTCATCACCGACTGAAGATCAGTCGAAAAAGTGTATGTTCCCATCTGTGTTGATGCAAAAAAGACAGTAGGATTACAGGAAGGGGAATAGAAAGCTTGAATTTGACTCATGTCCTGCTAGAGGTAGACAGGGTGGAAGCTGTGATTCAAAGTTAGAGCAGGTCAGGACCCTATAAAGTCCCTCTCTCTTTGCATTAGAGGACAGGGAAGAATGATTTCAAGAGTGAAGACCCAGGAGTTCATCAGAGTAAGTGTTCCCTCCCTGTCTTCTGTAACAAACTCTCTTAATCTCTGCATGCTTGATGTGTGTAATAAAACCAAGCTACATCACAGAGCTGCTGTTAAGAGTGATCAATTAATGTTTTTAGGGCACTTTTGGGACATAAAGATGAAAGGCACTTCTGGTCATAAGTCTTGCTACCCTTGCTGCCCCAGGATGAAAGTTTTACTTTAAAGATTCAATTTCTTCCCTGGGGTGAAAGGTAGGCAGTCTATTATTCAAGGACATCATCCTTATCTCTGTTGTAGTTGCCTCGTGGCCATGCAACATCACTCAATAGTTCTGTCAAGTAGTATCTTTTGTTTGTGACAGAGTGCTAAACAGTGATTTATTGCTTGAATACACATTGCTTTCATGAAAGTGATTTGTTTAAACAACAGTAAAGTGCTAAATAAATTATTCGTTGCATGCTAATTTTTCACTTTTATATTCTGTAGTGAGCTTCAGAATAAGCAATCTGGCTATTGTATATACCACGTGAATCTCAGCTTTTTGGTTGTGTGTATCCCACCCCCCCACCCCCAGTCTTCCCCCAGGACATGATTCCTTTCCCGGGGAAAGACCTTTAGTTTCAGCCTTTCTCAACTTTGTTGCCTTTCGTGGTATTTTTCCTCTTCATTTTTTCTTCAGACAGAGTTGGGTGAATTATGTTCAAGTGGAGGCTTGGATTACTGGTTTGGGAAATACTGTGTGTGTTTGGAGTTTATGGGTATTTCTAAATCCTTCAGAAACTTCTGGGTCTTAACCAGGAAGGCACCACCATAAATATAGCTTGTAAAGCAGGATCCTAATGGCTGAGTGGCATCTTTTCATAAAGTCTCTTCTTGCATGCTCTTTTTCCGAGTGTGTTGTATGCTGCTCTCTTTTAGCTGCCAGTGGCTATGCTGGAGCGCTAGTTTACACGTAACATCAGGTGTCTGAGAAGCTCCTCAGAAGCAAATTTTTACTTGTTGATATGCAGGCTTTCCACATTTGCTTCAGAAATGGCTTCTCAGCACTTAAAATATTTGTCTCTTGGCAAAGCCCAGAGCCTCCTGAACGTCTCTGTGTTTTAATAGCAAGCCCGAGAGCAGGCCAGGCGCAGAACAGCTTAGTGCTTTTCCCCAGTTGACCCTTTCACCCTTTCTGGGTGTCCACTCTAAATCACTGGCACTAACTGCGTGTTTAAGCAAGAGCTGCTGATTGACAGCGTGTATAATGGGGCGTAAGAGAAGAAATTTCCTTCCAAGTAGTTTAGGGCTTCACCCTCCTCTGGTCTTAATTCTGAAATAATCCCCCAAAGGCCTATGTGGGTATTCAGTGAAATGAATAAACAGAGGACTGCATTTCCCTCTTGAAACATGCACAGAGCTCTTGCGCTAATTGCTTTTAAGCATCAATGCAATCATAGCGTGTAATCGATTCTCTCTATACCAACTTTTGTCTTCTGAAATGAAACCTTGTCTCTTTCTTAACTATTTGCCTTTGTATTAAAACGTTTCAAGATGATAGGCAGTTTTTTCCCTTGTTTTTGTCCTTCCCCTTTCTCCTGCCTCCTTCTGCCACTGGAAGAAAATCTATTATTACATTTACTTTGGAGCCTGAATATCTCTGCTTTTTTTTTCCCCACAGTAATTTACTCCCTGGAATTTGCTTTTACTCCTTTTAATTTATTGGGTTTGGTTTTTTTTTTTAGTTCATTAATCACATGTGGGGCTGCTCAGAAATATTTCCATGAAACAGATTCTCATTGAATGAAAGGGGAATTTGTGAAAATGGATTTCAATGTTGGAAAAAGGGCTCAAAGCAGGGAATTAATTCCCCTTTGTAAGTTATTCAGCATGTTAGTGGCTAAGGTGTTTTTCTGGAATGTGGTAGGCCTAGGTTTGGGTCCCTTTCAGAGCCAGGAGAAGCAGTAACTCAGTGTCTTGACCTTTGGGCTTTAGCCATTACAGAAACACAATTTCTTTCTCTCTGCTTTGGCGTGGTAGTATTTTAAATTCTTTTTAGACTTAGAGATTTCTGTTTCATCCTGATGACAAACATGAAGACTGGGGATATCTATAAAAGATTTGAGGGAGAAGGATGCCTCATTTTGCCTCTCTTTATTATAATTTGTATTGTTGTCTCCTCTAAAAGTTGTCACTATGCCAGGGACCCCTGTAAGCTGAGCATAATAGAAACCGCCATACATCTTGCTCTACTGATTGAATTATACAAGCCTAAGAAAGGAAATACTAGTATCCATGTTTGGCAAACATTGGATTTCTTGCCTACAGGTGTTTTTTATAGGTGCCAAAGATATGAATAGCTATAAACAGACAAATTCATGAGCGCTAAAGCTACCTATGGTAGCTACAAGAACAAAAGAATTGTCATACTTGGCCATATTCCCTCTCCAACAGTGGCTAAAATTGTATGCCTAGGAAAACGTGCATGAACATTATGCTAGATATATTTTTATTTAATTGACCTCAGTGCACATCTCTTCCCTGAACTTCTCCTGTCTCCCCTTGAACCAACATTAAGTTTTCAGTATCCATAAAATACAGTGGGAAGGAATTTCCCAACTCATGTATATGTAGTGTTTTGAACCTCCCAATTTCACTTGCTGTCCTAGGTCTTGTGTACTGAAAACCAGTGAATAATCAATTCAGGACACTCGTGACTTTACAGACATCTTTCATATCGCCTTTGTTGTCTCTTTCTTGGATTAAGAGTTGGAGTAATTTCTCACTAAAAAAGGCTATTCCGCATCTTTGATCATCCTTGCTTGCTTTCTCTGATCCTTTTATTATTAGGCACAATAGTTGTAATAGTTTTTGAATGAGGAAGAGTGTAATCTGCTGATTGCTGAAAGTTAATAAGGGGAAGAATCACCCCTCCACGTAGAAAACTTTTATTGCTTTCTCTCTAAACTTCTGTTGTCACCTCCTGTCACAGATGGGATAGTGGGCAATATCAGATCTTTTTTCTGCCCATTGAAGGTCGCAGAAAAATGAAGGGATTTTTACTTTACAGATTCTTCATAACAAAGACTATGGTGAACTGGAGAGGTGGTAGTCTAGCTGTGTAACCATGTGGCTGTCCTTCTCTATCATCACACTTTTCCTCTCTTCCTTTGCCTGCTGATGTGTTTATATAAGGAAGCCTGTTGATCGGCAGTCCAGGTGGAAAGCAAATCACAAAGTCTTCATGTCTCCATAGTTCTTGGTACTTGCGTAGTTGTCAGAGACCGTGATACTTGCTGACTGGTATAAAATTGCTAAATAATAATAATATGAAGAACAAGATTTGTACAAGTAATTTACCCCAAATAATGAGTTCTCTCGAGTTTGTCTTTTTTATTCATGAGCAGCCTGTAAAATTCTCAGTCATGAATTATTCAGACTTATTTGTGAATTTATTTGAAAACATTTCCTCACATTGCTGCCTCACCAAACAACTCATTGAGAATAGTCCTGTGTTCTGGTTGTGTTCCCCCTTTTTTTCCCAGTCCTAAAGTTCTGTGCTGTATTGGGAAGGTAGAGATGAAGGAGGGAACAGATAGGTGTTGCCCAATTATTTCCCGTCTTTGAATGGTGCATACTCTCAAACACTGCAGTCTAGCCTGAGAAACATGGTTTATTAACACATAATGCATAAGAAAAAGCTTCAAGTCCTTTAGCTTCCTGCTCAATTATAGCAGACCAACAAGCTTGTGAAAACTTAATTTAGTGCTTCGTTGTTATTGACTTATATTTCTGTTAAGTAGGTGATGGAAAGGATCTCTACAGTTTAATAAGGGATTCATGGATCATATGAGGTGTACTTAAACTGTCTTGATTGTGGCTGGATGTTTGTTTCTCTCTTCCCAATTAGAAGGCAGTGTGACAGTTTCATTAGGAGAGTCTTGTAAAAGGATAGTTACATCATTACTGGTTTTTACATAGCTGTATGTATTACAATACCTTATTAACAAAATATTGTTATATTGAAGACTGCTTGGTTTATGTGCCTGTGTGAGACACTCCCTATGCCTAAACATTTGCAGCTCATAACAATAGAGCAACTAAACTGCACATGGGGTGTTTTGAGTCCCAGAAGCTCTGGGTGTGTTGCATGCTCCTTGCATGGGTGGAGAAGCACCACAGGAGAGGCAAGACTGTTGTGACTGCTCTTTTCTCAAATTGTGGCACATCCTGAAGATCAGGTCGTAGTCTAGAGTGTGTAGCTGACACATGGCTGGAAACTAGAAGCTTTCTATCAGGTTATTAGTTCTAATACAAGACTAATGTTGGAGTTCATGAAGACCCATGTCAGTTATCCTATGCTGGAAATTAATATGCTCCTAAGGCTGTGGCTCAAGACAGAGAAATCCGTGGTACTGGACAAGAAGTCAGGACAGAATAGCAACCTGAAGGCTTTCATTGGATTGCAGGGGTGGTGGTGGGGAAACCTTCCTTTTTTTTCCTGGGACTTCAGTGGTCAAAAAGAGATGTCTGATCACTGCACTAAGTCTACAGAAGACACTGATTCTCAAACTGATTCAGAAAGCTGCTGTAAGTGGTTTTCAGTCAGGTATTAGAAATATTTTATCAAATATACCATTTGCATCACTTTCAAATGATTTCAACAAAATGTTGAGTAAGGAGCAGTCTGTACACAAGTAGTGCTGAGAGCTGAAGGTATGCAAGTCAGGAAAGCGGACTATTGCCTGAACGTTTTTATTTCTGTGGCTTATTCCAGGACAGCTGCAGTCTTGACTGAACCAGATGCAAACATACATGCAAAACATGGAAGTCTGAAAACGTTAAAGCAAAGGTGCTGTTTCTGTCTTCATAAGCAAAGGCCTGTTGCGATTTTCAAATCAGCACTTGAATCCTGTAAGGCCAATCCTTCTGGCACAGTTTTAGGTTAGTCTAGAGGTAACTTTGTAAAAATCAGAGCCCAAGAAGTTATAGTGAACACCTATAAAATCTTGATTGTGTTCTTCTGTTTGAAAAATCTCTGTCACCACGGAGCTAAAACAATTGTTTGTCTGAATTTAGTACCCTGCTGTGCTGTGTAAAGTGGAAAGCATTTGCAGAGAGGACCGGGGGTGGTGGTGAGAATACAGCTGATAAAATGTATCCAAGATGAGAGCGCTGTTGGTGTAAATGAGATTAAATTGGATTATCACAGACCACTTTGCGTAGTGGGTCTTTAATAATGGTGATCAAACCTTGAACACAACAATTGTTCCAGTCCACGTCCTTGCTTAGCCTAGCTTGAATAAGTACAGACACGTTTTAACATAGTGCTCACGTAGCGTTCCCAGGAGTCAATTTGCAATTGTCAGTGAGTAGTGGGAAGTGTTACAGATCCCTGACCTAGTGTGCTATTAGCTGGCTCAGGTACTGGTTTCTGTGTAGCAGTGGCAGAAGATAGCTCAGTGTGGGCCTGGTTGCTTTCTGGACACACATCATTAGCAGCAGACAAGTTACACAGCCGCAGAGTGTAACCTGTCGCTTTCTTCCCAATGTGTTATGAACCTGATCGGCAGCCATGTGCAGACTTTCATTCGCTACCTTCCTGGCCAGCTAGTTCAGCACTGTTTGATGAAACCAAATGTGTTTTGCCAGGGGAGAAAAGTCAGGTTAAAGATAATCCTTGCATTATGTTTGGAACTAGTGCCGCAGTAAAGGAACGAGCTTTGGCTGATACCCTGTGGGAGCCTTGCTAGATGCATTTGTAGAGCAGTTGAAAACAAGGTCAAGACAAAGATTTAAGCCAGTACTAAACCTGAGTCAAAAGTGCAAGGAAGGGTGCGGTGAGACAGCATGGACTAGTTGAACACGAGCCAAGGTAGGTCTGGGAAAAACTTATCCGTGCTTACCCTAGAACATGTCCCAAGATAGCAAAGAGCCTCCCAGGGCCTAAACTGGCAAATTCACAAAGCAGTCTCTTCTGTCCAGCCACCGATTTCCATCTTGAAACCTATAGATGAGCCTTCACATCCCAAGTCTTAAAAAGCAATCACAGGTCAGGAGTGATTAACAAAGTGCATTTTCCTTAAAAGCTGTTTTGATTTGAAGAAAAACATTATGGTGTCCAAGACGCGAATACCCTGTCCTTCTTAGAATAGCCACTGGGAACTGGTTTCCTTGGAGATGAGTGAGCCGGGTTTGAGTACCTCTTTTGTCAGTCTGTCTTTTCCTGGGAGAGCGTGCTAACCCACCAAGCCTTCTGTCCGTTTCTTGCCTGCTGGGGCTTTTCCACTTTGTATAAGTCAGTCAAACAAAACATTTTCAGTGCTGTACCTCATGGTTAGTGCACTCACTGAGGATGTGGTAAACCCAGGATCAAATATCTTTCTCTCTGAGCTATCAGTGCAGAAGTGATGAAGTTTTGTCTCTCCTTCTCTTCCCTACCTGCTATGGCAGGATAACCCACTTCAGCTGCTGATCCTAATGAAGAACAGAGTTTCTGAAGCCTTACTTTTCTATGCAATAGGAAAGGTTATCTGTATTCACAGCAGAGCTGCCATAAGATTGGATTTTCAGCTCCTTTTCATTGTATGTCTAGTTTGCTTGTTCTTTTCTTCTTGCTCTTGTTAGCTTGCATTGATTGGTAAGTGGTAAAGAAGGAAGAAAAACACACAGTCTCAGAAAACAAAAACAAAGGAAGAAATAAAAACCAGGCCAGACAATATTTTTCATTTCATTACTGTACTTCTTCACAGCCCCTATTCTGGCAAAAAAACCACTGGCCAAACAAAACCCCCAACAATCTTAAACGTGAACTAACCTTTGTAGGCTAAATAACAAAGAAATGAGAACAGCAAAAGAGAAATATGTTTTCTGAAAAAGTAAATATAACCAAAATCATGGCCTTACATAGGTTATTCAAATATCATTACAAAGGGGAAAAGAGAATACTGAACTCTAGGGCAGAAATAACTCATTTTCTGCCCAATGATTTGTTTGTTTTGCACATGTATGTTTGAGCAGATCTATTGCTAATATTTGAACCACAGTAAATGACACAAGGACACTGCTGAAATTAGAGATAGGCTTAAAGATATTTGGGAGCTGATACAGGTCCACAAAAATGAGAAAGCTTCCTATAGAGAGCCCTTATGTGTTTCGGAAATAGGATATCTGCACCGAGTGGAGGTATCTAAGCTGTTACCCAACGGACCGGTGCATATGTATGCCACAGCGTGGTGTCAAATACAAATATTGGTGTGGAAATGTTAAATGTTAAGACTTTATCCTAAATTTACTAAGAAGCCAGGATATAACAATATTATTTAGGGTTCTAGATGTAGCTAGTCTGCAACTAACATGCATATTTGGATGGGTCCAGGGTTGCCTCTGCAGAAGGATTGTTAGAGCTGTATCAAAAAGAAGGATGATGGAATGAAGCTGGATTCCCCCCCCCCTTCGGTTCCAAGAGAACTACAGCACTATGAGATTGTGTGGGTTTTACTGAAATTTCTGAGGGAAGAAAAAAGAAAAAAAGAGATGTTTCAGCTCTCTGGAAGTGAAATATTTTGATTTCTTATATTGGTACTTTTAAGTTTTTGTCATTTCATATTCTTTTGGAGATGTCAATGACAATTTTTTTTCTCAAGTGAGGAGATTAAAATTCTCAATGGAGTTTTCTTTCATGGAAGTTTTGAGATTTGTGAATTTTCCTCAGTTGGAAAAAGTAAAAATCTGAGTAATTTGTGAAAAATAATTTTCAGTCTATTTAGCACTGGTAATTATACACTGCTAATCTTAATATTCCATAAAATTAGCCTGATTCTAATTCTTGGGTTTTACAGACGGGGAAAGTGCTTCTTGATTCTTGTATGATCTTCCCCAAGATTACATCACCCAGTGGCAAAGAATGGAGGGAAAACCCCACTGGTTTTCCTATTTACTCTGCCCGGTTTCTATGCCTGCTATCTTCAGGTCTGCTTCTAAAACTACCAGATGTCAAAATATTCATTAGGGGAAATATTCATTAGTCATTTACATCTCTGGTTCCTCTGGCAAGCAGAGGAGGAGAGGGCCAAGAGAAGACAATAAGGCTTGGAAAAGGATATAAGCAACTGTCCAGCTGCTTCGCAGATCTGAGGGAGGCTCGAAGCCGAGGGTATGTGCAACTCCCACATCGTAATGAAGGTCTCCAAGCAGGCTGGCGCTGAACCTCATTGAGTTCACTGCTGCTTTTCATCGGGAGAGTTGTTATTCAGAAAGGCTTTATGCACACATCTCTTCCTCTTCCTTTTTCTTCCCCCTTAATTTTTATTTATTTGTTAAGTTGGGGATTTATAGACCTGTTCAGAGGGTGCTGTGCGGGATAACAGTGACATGGTTCTGTATCTGGAGCAGACAGCTGCCCTGCTGTCACTGATAAGCATTCCTGGGAGGGTGGAGATTGAAATTTAGCACTGTAAAGCCCTAATTGGCGCAAGCCTTTGCAAAGCTTATGTGCCCGCTGTAGCTCTGCCACCTGACGCCTCAGCAGGCGGATGGCACTTCACACGTTGGCCGCCTCTTCAAAGAGGGACCCTCCACGTTAGAGGGCAGCACCTCCTAGACGGCAGTGGGGTGGTGCGTTTTGGCGACAGAGAGTATATCCATGTCGGGGTGCTCTGGGGAGCAGAGGAGGGGGTCACGGAGCTTGTGTTAACTGCCGTCATCGTAGCAGGGGGTGTGTGTTGTCCTCTGGGCCCTGGGCTGAGGCAGGAGTCACTGTGGGGCTATTTCAGGGGGACGTGCCACTCAGTGGGTTGGGGTCACTGTGGATCAGTGCCCAGTCGCCACAGGGTGGGTGTTGCTGAGGGACATGGTGGTCAGGGCACCTGGAGGGGCCTGGGGCGGCTTGCTGCTGTGGGGCCATGGGGCAGGGCTGGCGGGGGAAACCTGAGGGAGCCACTGAGGAAATGGGGATCTGAGGACAGACCAGGGGGTCATGCAGGAGCTCAGGGCTGGGCCGGGCCTGGCGCTGGGGTGAACCTTGGGGCAGGCCCCCGGTCTCTGCTCAGGGAGCCTCAGGGCTGCCCTCAGCGCTGATGTGACCAGGCCCCATGTGCACCTCAGGGCGAGGGGCAGCGCAGGCGGGCAGCTCTGGGGGGCAGCAGGGCAGGGCCTCGCAGCCAGGGCCTGTCCCGCACCCAGCTGGGCTGTGGGGCAGGCGGGGGGCAGCCCTGGGCATTGGATACCTCCCTGGGGACGTTCTTCCACAGTCTTCATTTCTCTGTGGAGCTGTTTGTGCAGTGTCACCGAGATACAAAGTTGGGGCGTCTCCCCTCCCGCCTTGCCCTCTGCCTAGTGGGGTTTGCATTTTAGTAGCCTGAGTTTGCAGCCAGTTATTTATGGATAGCAGGATGAGGCTCTCATTTTGGATGTAAAGCAGTAAGTGGGCATCGTGGGAGGTGGGAGATTAAAATGGGAGCAGATAATAAGGGAGGCTGCTTTTCTTCTGGAGGATGTTTGGTGATGGTCAGCCCTGTAAACCCCTGTTTTTTAAGGTGCCTTTCCTGTGTCCGCCATCAGCCGCACATGACTTGTGTTTGTGCAGATAGGAAATGCTTTGGGCAGCCTGTCTCCATGCTATGAGGGATTCAAGAGTTGTGCTGTAGAAACAGATGTCTATCAGATGTGTGTGCTCTGTCCCCTATATCTTCCTCTATTGCAGGAACTATGTGCTTGCTTATGCCCTCAGCTCCCACATCACCATGCTTTTTCTGCTCTGTCTCACACGCTGAGCGTATTGGAAAGAGACAGTTCCTGGTGTGGCTGGTCTGCGGGGCTATCGGTGTGTAAATTCCCTTTGGAAATGGCAGTGGGGAGGTCTGTTCCTCTCCCATGGTGCAAGCAGCCACGCAGCTATTCCTCTGCCACACTGGTGCCAGCTTGCACAGAGCTTATAGGGACTGAATTTCCTCCAGTCCTTTGTTTCTCTGCCAAATTGGTTGAAGTTGGCGATGTTATCAAGGGAGCAGAGGGATGTGTATTTGTGAGCCTCATTTCGTAGGAACCTAGGCTGAAAATAATAACGTAAAGGTATATAGATCAGGGTTTTTGTCAGATAAGAAGTGTTGTGCCTCTTTAATTCACTGCAGTTTTAATGGGATAGAGAGGAGGATAAGATATACAGTGACCTGGCAGGGAGAAATGCAAAATAAATTAGTAGCAATAGTAATGGTCTGGTAGTTTATGTCCCAAATGTAGGTCTTGTTAAAGGAGCCCATCATCCTGAAAGTCAGTAATTTTTTTTTGAAGATATTAACAAAAGAGCAGGCTGAAATGTTTTGCTGGAAATTTTTTGCTAAAATTGCTTTCCTCCCCCTGGTAAGATAATTTTATTCTAGAAGTGTCTGTTTTGGCAGGAGGGAAAAGCTGTTTATCAAAAGAGCTAATAAAACTCCTAAACCTGGGAACACTTCCATTCTGGCTAAATCTAAAACTTTTCACTGAAGTCATAGAAACGTTGGTTGTTAGAGACATTTGAAGGTCCCTAGTTCAACCTCTTACTCAAAGCAGGGTTATCCCCAGCTGTAGATCAGGTCAGCCATGACTTTGTCTAGCCAGGTCTTTAAAGCCTCCAAGGATGGAGGCTGTACAGATGTTATGGGTAGCCTGCCCCAGTGTTGAACTATTTTCCTTACAGAGATTTTTTTCCTGATGTCCAGTCTTGCGTCTCTGTTGTGGTTTAATCCCAGCTGGCAACTAAGCCCCATGCAGTGGCTTGGCTTGGCCACCCGCCTGCTGCCCCTGCGCCCCCGCCCCCCCCTGCGGTGGGATGGGGGAGAGAATCAGAAGAATAAAAGTGAGAAAACTCCTGGGTTGAGATAAAGGCAGTTTAATAGGTAAAGCAAAAGCCGCGCATGCAAGCAAAGCAGAACAAGGAATTCATTCACTACTTCCCATGGGCAGGCAGGTGTTCAGCCATCTCCAGGAAATCAACAGTTACTTGGGAAGACAAATGCCATCGCTGTGAATGCCTCCCCCAGCTTTATATGCTGAGCATAACGTCATATGGCACGGAATCTCCCTTTGGTCATTTGGAGTCAGCTGTCCCAGCTGTGTCCCCTCCCAACTTCTTGTGCACCCCCAGCCTCCTGGCTGGTGGGGTGAGAAGCAGAAAAGGCCTTGACTCTGTGTAAGCGCTGCTCTGCAATAACGAAAACATCCCTGTACTGTCAACAGCGTTTTCAGCACAAATCCAAAACACAGCCCCATACTAGCTACTGTGAAGAAAATTAACTCTATCCCAGCCAAAACCAGCAGAGTCTTTCAGGCCAAAACTGGTGATCATTTGCTTGTGTTATATCATCTGCTACAACCAAAAAGAGTTTGACTGGAGACAGGCCAGTGGGTTATCTGTGCACCACAGCTGTGAAAAAAATCAGCAGTTTCAGTGCTTGTGAAATGGAGCAGAAAGTAATCACTATTTCTACTGCATACAGCAGACCTCATCTTGTATCCTGAAACATTGTCTAGCATGTCAGCTCCTTCCCACTGCACTCTGCCTCCTGGGGTTAAGGGAAGAACCTGTTGGCGATATCATGCAGGGGAGTTGAGCAAGAAAAGATCTGATTGGCTCAACATATATCTCCACAAATACTTCCCATGTCAGTTTAGGCAAATGCTTTTGACAATTCATTCAATTATGTTAAGCACCCATTAAAGGAATCCTAAGCCCTCCCTGGGGTCATTTCAGTTCTATGAGATTGTAATTGTTTGAGACTAACCATGATTTCTTCTTTTGCCTTCAGGTGATTCTAATTTTGACAAAGCTGTATGACTACAACCTGGGAAGCATCACAGAGAGCTCTCTTTGGAGGTATGGAGATAAATTGAGTTAATAATTACCACCTTACTTAAATAGGAAAAGCCTGATATAATTCTTTTATTGAATTTAATTGGATTTTTTAAATGTACTGGAAGATTTGTAGCTAAACCCTCTCTCTCTCTCTCTCTCTCTCACTTCTTTCATATTCAAGGACAAAGAGGCTGAAGCCTGATTGTCTTGTTTCAGCTAGATAACGTACCTCATGAACGTGCTATCATTTGATTTCCCCTTTCCCATCTTATTCAGAATCAAATCAACCAATTGGGTTTTTTTTTAGGAGAACTCAATAGCCTTAAGTCCTTGTTTATAACGAAGGATCTCACGGCTATCTACTGCTAAAAGTCAGTGCTACTAAGACTGGGGGAATACCTGTGAGCGAGTATTCAATGTCTGTTCATTCAGAACTGATAGTATTAGTACCAGATAATTGATTTCTACTTGTGTGATACTACCTGATTTATAGGAAATGCCTTGATACTTTCATGATTTCAAAGCATATCCAAGCACTCTGTGAACCACAGGAAAGAGTTGGGCCATGGTCTATTTCTTAAGGCTGTTATTTGGATTCAATGAGAGCAGATGGTGCCTGTTTTTATCTCTCTGAAAAATGGATCCAAGAGGTGTTTACTTCACATGCCCCTAGTGGTACTTCAATCACCTGTAATGGATGAAAGGGAGGTTTTCTTGTAGTTCCATCTGTGAAACTTTGGTGGGAAGTCTAGGGGTTTTGTATGGAGGTCATTGATGGAGGTGGACAGGCTACTGTTTTGATACAAGAAAACTTGGGGTATTTGAAACTAAAACTTCTTGGTAGAATGAACTTGTTTCGATAAACTTGTTGAGGAAAGTTTTTTTCATTTCCAAGGAAGAATTTGGGGTCAGAAGTAGAACAAATAAACTTTCTGTTCAAGGAACTGAGCAGGGTTTTAAGAGAATGACAGAGGAGGGATTTGACATGGAGTATATTCTGAACTCAGGTTAGTGTTCTACCTCCTGGCCTGAAGAAATAAAATGGACCCCCCCCCCCCCCCCCCCCCCCCAAAAAAACCCCAAAAAACCCAAAAAAACCCAACCAAAGCCAAAACAAAACCACCACCAAAACCAAATAAACCAACCAAAACACACAAAACACCAAAAGCCTAAAGAAATACAAAACTTCTAGGATCTGTTATGAACAGCAAGAGGAACATGCAAAAGTGTTAGTATTTTGTGGGGTTGGATAAATGGTTTCTTATCCTGCTGGGGGGGGGATAATCAGATCTTTCCATTTCATGTACGTTGCTGCTATGGCTTAGGATCATTTTTGATCTCATTTTCTCTACTACCTTTGTCTTTACTATGGTATGCACACCATAGTAAAGGGCCTTTCAGGACTGTGGCTTTGGCAATGTTTTTCTGAAGGGGATTTGGGCTAGATTGTTCCATTTCTCAATGGTTTCGAGAAAGAATATTCATAAATATGAAATATATTCTTTTTATTTCCTCTTATTACCCTCAGTCATTTCACCCTGAAAAATACTCATCTCTCTTTCATCAGTCATTGAGGAAGGTATGGTGTTTCAGTGTGTGGAGACACCTCCTTCCCTGTTGCTGACAGTGCTGAAGAACTACTTTACTCATGTGATGCAGCACAGCATTGTGTTGAGATACTGGTTTAGGACTGAAAATAGGACAGCCCTATCAGAGTGGAAAACACACCTCTTGTTGAGGTGTATGAACGTGGGCACAAAATTGTGCTGATGACCTTATGCTGTTGCCTGTTTCAGAAATGGTTTCTGTGGAACATACCACAATGGCATAAATCTTACCCTGATTAAAAGAGAAGGGACTTTGGGGATGTCACTGGAGGATGTACCAGAAGCTGGGGCTTTGACAATGTAGCAGTCTGAGACCTAGTGAGTGCAGTGAGCTTTTCTGGATTTCAGACATTCCTAATGTCAGAACATGATCAACAACATAGTAATGGCCTGATTGTTTCCTCTAGTCCAGTACCCTATTACCAAAAAAAGCAGTCTAAGAAAGAATATATGAACAGGATTATCATATCTGACACTTCCTCCTAGTATTCTCCTAGCATTCATTCTTAGGGTTGAAGTTTAGGGTCCTTCCTCAACCTTCAGTTTAAGGTCTATCAGGGTATGAATAATTTTTTTGGTTTTGGTATATACCAAGGGATTAATATCCCATGAGCTAATTTTCTTAATATCTCTTGGAGTGTGTTAAAGTTTTTGGTACCTGTGACATTTTAGAGCAAGGAGTTCCATAGATTATTTGAGGAACCACTTGTCTGTCTTTGAACCCATCAGCTTCAGATTCACTTGGCACATGTCACTTGTGAGGACTTGGTTACGGTTGCATGGCCAACCATCCAGAATCCCTGGGCAAATGCTTTGGACAGGGAAATGTTGAAAGAGAATCAGGATAGCTAAAATCAACCCCACTTATCTTTGCAGTGCTCTATTATTCTTGATTGGCTCTTCAGTGCTCAGGACTGCTCTGAAAGTTGCCAGTGTACTTCATTGTCATTCCTCGATCCTGTTGCCTTGCATAAGCCTCAGGTGGTTATGTTGTGCTCCGTTCTGAGTCTGGCTCTGCTGTTAGATCCCAGCTCACCATGCAGGCGTGCCTTCAGGTCACTAATAAATATCCATGGGAAGATCCCAGGACAGCTTCTCTGTTCTTAGTGTGATGGAAAGAAATGACAAGATGGGCATATTTTATTATTTAATGCACCTGACAGAGAGCTTATTAGCTGTTGCTCCTCCCGGCTGCTTAAGTGACATGTTAATTTAAACCTCCCTGCTTGTTTAAAAAGGATAGAAAAAAACAGAATTGAGAGAAGGGGAGAAACATATCTTGCACTTTAATTTATTTCATGCCTCTAGGTTTGTTGATGGGGAATGGAAGAAAGCATGATCTAATGTCTGGTTTGATATCTGATGTCAAGAGTTATGTTTCTGAAGGATAGAGGAGAAAGACAGGTAGTTCTGCAGGTACCCACAACTGAAGAGGAATCTCTGCCTTGAATACATGACAACGAAATACCACTCTTGCCTCCTGTGCAGAGTGCATTCTCAAATGGTTGATGAATGATGAGGGGCTGTTTAGAAGCATGTCACAGACACGAGTCGTTTATGCTATAGCTGGTTATAAGCACATCTGTCATTCGAAGGTGTAGTTGGGTGATTTAAGCAGTCTTGTGACTGATGGGACTGTAACCATCTATAACACAACTATGCCATCGCCTACAAGATATGAATCTGTCTTCTTTATAAACACACTACTACCTGCTAGGATGGCATTTCTTTGTAATTTTTCAGCCAGTTTAACTACAGCTGGCTGCAGCACTAATGGATGGAGATCGCCCTTCTGAAACTACCGATGAATTAAGAGACCACTGGTGACAGACATGAAGGGATGAAATACAGTAAGAGAAAGGAAACGGGGAGAATCTATGCAGTCTTCTAGAGTGCTAAGGCTCTGTGCTCACCAAGCTTTGGGTGGCAAGTGAGCTGCTGCTTCTGTACACAGTAAATGAGATTTTGCATCAGGCTGGGCCTGACTTTAATTACGGTGTTATCCTCTCAGTAGACTTTTTCCACAATTTTAGTTGAGGGCTTTTTATTTACTTTTTGTTATTCTTTTTATAGAAGAGGAAGAAAACGGAGGAGAAAAGATTATCTGTCACTGAGCAATTAACTGAGTGTATTGGATTTATTTCTCTTCCTCTCCTAGCTATCTCTCAGATCACAAAGAGGATTAAGCTGTGAGAGTTAGGAGAAGATCTCTTTCACCACTGGAGTAAGATAAGCTTACGTTTCCAATAAATAAAAATGTCAGAATAGTGACTATGGTATCCGTGAGCTGCAGACAGCTGTGGGGGAGGACTAATCTTTTCTGTTTGTGTAAATATGATGCTCTGGAAAGATGTACGTGCAGGATGCTTTCCCTCAGGGCCTTGAGAGGCTGACGAGCAATGAGTGCTGCCATTCACCTCTTTGCCTTCTTAACACTGAATTTGGTCAGGAATGAGTAATATCATGGAACTTGCTGTAAAAATAGCAGTGATTAAACTTTGCTTTTCAGCCAGAAAGTAGGAAGATGTAGAGTTTGCTTGTTTTGAGAGCATTTATTTTCTAAATAGCAATCTGTTGCTTTGTTAGTTCTGGAAGTTATTGATGATAGTCCTGCACTCCAAGACTGTGTCTGAACTCTGAGTTCCCCAGTTCAGGAGGGCTTAACACTTCCAGCCTGTCCTTCCACTGCTCCTGGTTTCTACAGTAAGGAAACTTTAGCACATATCCCATAAAGGAATCTCAAGGACTCAAAAAAAAAAAAAAAACAAAAAACACAACAAACCTACGTGTCATATAGATCTAGCTTTAACTTCCCGTACATAAAGTAGGGGATGTTAATGGTTGCCTTTCTTCTTTTTTTTTTTTTTTTTTTTCTTTTTCTGGAGGGCTTCAAATGGATTTGGCTAACTGGCATCTACAATATTTTGAAGATTGTCTGGTGATAAATATGACAGGGGTCACAGCAAGATAAAAACTCTCAGAACTCCAAGGCTCTGTTTCTAGCTTTTTCATGGCCTTTTTGTTTAACCTTGAACCTAGTGTTTTAACCTCTCCATCAGTTTACTCATCCCCACCTTCCAACACTACCAATGCACATCGTTGTGCGACTCTGTCCTTTCGAGAAGGGAAATTGGGTATGTAAGCCAGAGAAGAATCAGATCCCTCAGAGCATCTCTGTCTCTCAGTAGGAATAACCTTCATTTATTCCATGGGACAACTTGATGAAATAAAGAATTCCCTGTACTTACTGTGTTCATATCCTCTTTTGCTCTCAGTGACTGCTGGAGACAAGATATTGGGCTAAGTAGACCAAGGTACTTGGTACTAAGGTCTAAATACCCTTGTGTTGTGTTGGTATGTTGGGTAGTCCCATAATCACCATTACGCATGGGAGTGTTTTGGTGAAAACACTTATTGTTGGAGATGGGTTTGCATTAGTATGTCAGATACTGAAAGGGATCAGTGGCCGACAGGAATGTGTTCTTTTCTCTTGCAGCTGCTGTAGGGATAGAAGCCTCAGAGAGAGAGGTAGATGTAGATTGAGGATCATATCTGAATACAACCTTGCAATATTGGCCAGATGATCTCTGTTAGACATCTTTCTCTCCCTTGAATACTGTTGTTTGAAAAGTCTTGGCTGTGAGTTGACCCCAGCAATGTGGTTATAAATACTATAGATGCTTTGAAGCCTCACATATTTATGTTTCTACATACAATTTTCTGACTCCTTGTTATGTAAGAATGCCCTCTCTACAAATCGGAGCTATAGCCACCCATGTCATCTTCAGTATTGTTGATGCGTTTGTGAAGATTTTCTTCCCTAGACTAGAGAGTTCTTGCAACAGGAGACTTGAAAGATTGTCAGTATTTGCTTACTTCCTTTGAGGGGAATTTCCAGGATATGTCTGTTATTGTGTTCATCATTCTCCTGCACATTTTATGCTGTTCCTTACTTCTGTTTTGCAGATGGGCTGTTCTCAACTCTCATTTATTTTCTACCTGCTGAGCCACATTAATAAGGTCATAACTTGTGGCTTAGTGACACAATGTGCTCTGTGACAGCAGTTTAGGGTCTTTTAGCTGAAGTAGGTAGGAGAAGCAAATCCATATGAGAGAGGAACTGACAAAGTGAGGGGAAGGAAAGTCTCATTAAGCACATTTTAACCAGCAGTTTTGTGGGAAAGGGGAACTTGAAAAGGACTATTTGAAATGCTTTTATCTATAAATATGGTGCTTCAGTTGCTCAGTGTAAGTCACTTTTCTTAACTGAATATCAGAGCTTGATAAATGCTACTACATTATCTCCCATGGGCATTTAGTGAAATTGTAACAATGATATTTCCTTGTGCCTTTTATTTTTTTTTCTTTTTCACTCCTGCAAACATATGAACCACTGGCTGCTCTGTGTGTAGATGCTGGAGGGCATCGGGGGGGAAGGAAGAATGAGTTTGCACACTCAGCTATTCATGTAGGAAGCAGTATCTTTTACAGTTTGATCGCAGCAGGAGATCTGCTTGCACTGGAAGCGGGCTTAGAACATGGATTTCATGCACTGAGTGAGTGTGGAGCTGAGTGCAGCCTTTTTCCTGTGTGATAGGACACTCTATTCAGCCATCAGGACACCTAGGGACCTAGCAGTTTGTATAGCTATCAGTTTTTTACATGAGGGGGCTCATTTTACCCTGGTGACTAACAGTAATAAAAGCATCTAGCACAGTCAGCTCTTTTAGTTGGTTGCTCAAGTTTTCTGGGATGTTTTGCCTGCTATCAAAAAGAGCTCCAATAAAGATGGAGAGAGGGGGGAAAAAACCCAACCAGTCAAGCAAACAAAAACCCTACTCCAAAACCCAAAAAAGACCTACCTAGAAAACAGCCCACAGCAGATGCTTAAATAGATCCTAATTTAGCAGGAAACTTAAATCTTATTGAATTTTACCACATTCTTACCTTCCCTGAAGAATGATGGCCAGTATAACCCTTGCACTTTGTGGCATAACATCTGTCTTTGTTTAATCAATCTCAAGTAAGTTCTGCATTGACATAGCTTGAAGAATCATACCCTGATACTCTGAAGGATCAGATTTGGTTGAGGATTTAGCGATGTGCTCCTCATTGCCTGGTCTGTGTGGATAAAATATTCAGCACTCATGATGATGCAAATTTATTAAGCATATTAAAAATGTGTTCTCTGTTGCAGCCAGTCATGAAGTGTAGGCGTGTTATCAAGTAAATCAAAAAGAACCCAAATCCATTTTCTGCATAAAAAAATGTAAATCAAGATAATTAATATTAATACTGACATATATTATCAATATACTGTAAATAACAGATGCACAATGTTCATGCCACTTTATAGACATACAATGTTTAAATGAGGTTTGTCATTCTTCTTCTGCAAATTAGAAGATGAACTTGCACATCTGTTTCCTAGACTGTACCTGTTTGCACAAATGATATTGGTAAAACACGGCAGAACTATCTGTGGTTCCGGTCCATGGGGTTCATCCATCTGTTGTGGCTGTGTAATAACTGCAGACAAGCTAGACTGGAGCTGATATGTAAGAGGAAAGACAAACAACACAGTAGTTACCAGTTCATAAACAGAAAGCAAAACACCCTTTATGTTCTGATATTTCCACTCCTTTCATATCTATGCAGTCACTCTTCCTTTTGCAAAGCTGGGTAAAATTGTACTTCTCCTTTCAGAAGCGTATATCATAGAATCATAGAACAGTTTGGGTTGGAAGGGACCTTTAAAGGCCATCTAGTCCAACCCCCCTGCCATGAGCAGGGACATCCTCAACTAGATCAGGTTGCCCAGAGCTCTGTCCAGCCTGACCTTGAATGGTTCCAGGGATGGGGCATCTACCACCTCTCTGGGCAATCTGTTCCAGTGTTTCACCACCCTCATCGTAAAAAACTTTTTTGTTATATCTAGCCTAAATCTCCCCTCCTTTAGTTTAAAACCATTACCTCTTGTTCTATCACAGCAGGCCCTGCTAAAAAGTTTTTCCGCATCTTTCTTATAAGCCCCCTTTAAGTACTGAAAGGCCGCAATAAGGTGTCCCTGGAGCCTTCTCTTCTTCAGGCTGAACAACCCCAACTCTCAGCCTTTCTTCCTAGGAGAGGTGCTCCAGCCCTCTGATCATTTTTGTGGCCCTCCTCTGGACCCGCTCCAGCAGGTCCATGTCTTCTTTCCTGTGCTGAGGGCTCCAGAGCTGGACGCAGCACTGCAGGGGGGTCTCACCAGAGCAGAGTAGAGGGGCAGAATCCCCTCCCTCGACCTGCTGGCCACGCTGCTTTTGATGCAGCCCAGGATACGGTTGGCCTTCTGGGCTGAGAGCACGTCTTGCTGGGTCATGTCCAGCTTTTCATCCACCAGTACCCCCAAGTCCTTCTCGGTAGGGCTGCTCTCAATCCCTTCATCCCCCAGCCTATATTGATACCGGGGGTTGCCTTCACCCAGATGTAGGACCTTGCATTTGTCCTTGTTGAACCTCATGAAGTTCACACTGGCCCACTTCTCAAGCTTGTCCAGGTCCCTCCGGATGGCATCCTGTCCCTCAGGTGTGTCAACCGCACCACTCGGCTTGGTGTCATCCGTGAACTTGCTGAGGATGCATATATACATGCATATATCCTCCACTAATCACAAAAAGAAAAGAATGTATTTGGGACTGAGGACTGAGCTTGGGTAAACAAAAAACTACTCCAGTTGAACGAGTTATACTAGCTTGAGATCTGAACTCTAAGATCTTCAGATCCAGGTCCCAAATGTTTCTGCATCTGTGCCTTGGGAATTATCCAGACGAACGTTCAAAGTTTGTTACCAGAAAGAGTCAGATGTGTGTCACTAGGTCTCTCTTGAAGGATGTAGTGACATACCTGGAAACCATGTGCTGTAAAAATGCGTATTTAAATATACACTAATGGTATGTTTGTTGTGCAGCGTAAACTGACTACTGTTTACACCAACACATAGTGGCTTGCTTGGGAGTGTCCTTTTCTTGTTATTTCTCTAACCTACCAAATAATAGTTGGACAAAACAGAAAAGGAGAAATAAAGCCCACAATTAATCAACTTGTGTCTTCAGTTGTGATAGCAAAGTCAGCTTTTGAGTGTGATCCTGCCAGCAGCTCCTGTGCCTTGGAACACAATCTTGTTCTCAGCAGCAGCGGGCTTTTCTTTCTCACTTCAGAAGCTGGGAGGAGTCAGGGGGAAGTAGGACATCAATGGATGAGCTGTTCATTAGGAAAGTCTAGAGTCCTTTAGGAAGGCCCAGGACCACTGGGTGAGACTCCAGATCTGTGTGTGTGCACCAGTGGTATTGTTAGTGAATACTGTGCTTTGCACAGAGATGGAGCAATTAAGGCAAGGAAGGTTCATTTTTTTTCTCTCTTGTCATTAGGATGTACCTTTGAGGTGTGTACTATGTACCATGTGTACTCAGCACTGAGAAGGTTTGTGCTTGTATGACAGGGACAACTTGAGGGACACTCGATTCCTGGTGAGCAAGGAATTCGTTTGCAGCTTGACTTCCCCTTATGAAGGCTTGGAGGAGGCATGTGGGGATTCAGGAACTCTTGTATCCCGGCTGGCAGCCTCCCCCTGCTATTGCGCTGAGTCATTTCACTAGTGAGATGCGTTAAGCGGTGGGTGAAGATGTGTCCTGTCGATTATGAACATCAATTGTAATGCACTCTAAACTGATACAGTGCTTTGCTAATGGGAGGTAAAAAGCCTTCCTTCTCTTTCACCCATTATTTCCCCCTACCGCCCAAATGAGTTTCTTTTGTGAGGAAGTTGCATGAATTTCCCTAGCATGCATTTTACTGTGTACTGTGTAGTTGGGTGTGAAGATAAAACCTCTTTTCAATGATCTTGCAATCTAGATAGATAGTGTATCTATGAGAGACACGGAGTTGAAAAGTAATAGAAATTCAGAGACGCCACGTGTATTGTGTATTAAATGACTTCATAAGGAGAGAGAGAGTGAGACTGATATCTGACCTTCTCTCAAGGCAAAATTCTTGCAGAAAGATAGGGCTGTTCGTTCTACTAATGTGCTTTTACTGCTGTATTTCAAGACTCTCTGTACGTATC
This sequence comes from Phoenicopterus ruber ruber, assembly GCA_009819775.1. NCBI lineage: Eukaryota > Metazoa > Chordata > Aves > Phoenicopteriformes > Phoenicopteridae > Phoenicopterus > Phoenicopterus ruber. The sequence goes on along the minus strand of CM020221.1, from coordinate 28,915,788 downwards.
TGTGTATGTGTTCCCATTCATTTCCTCTGGTTTTCCTTCAAGCCTGAGCTCCTGGAGTCAGGTGACTGCTCACAATCTCAGCTTTTCTGTGGTGGGAGAAAGCTCCGCTTCCTGGTTTTCACATAGCGAAGAGAAAATTAAATGGCTCCAACTGCTGTACAGATGGGAAAGCCCAAACATAGATTCTTCACATTTGGTTCCTGAGAGCTTTTTTTCTTCATTGCTTAAACTATCTTGGCTAGAAAGACAAGTCAGGATGGAATGGAAGGCGAATCAGAATGGGGCGAATTCTTCTGTGAACTGGACATGTAGATGCTGCTTTGTCATACCAAAGGCTGAGGTTCAGACCACAGCTCTGATCAGGCCAAGCAAAGCCTTGAGCCTGGCTTCCCTGCAAACCAGCTGAATGTTGATTATTGGCTTATGTGATTACACTGTCTAGCAATTAAAAAAAAAAAAAATCTTTCTGTTCTGGTGAACAAAAGCAAATTTTGTTTACTTTTGATATAACGGGAGGTCTTTGCTCTTTCATGGTGGTAATGCTACAAAGTTGCTCTCTCTCCTAAGGCAGAACAGGAGGAGAGAAGACACCCTCTCAGGGTTAACTGGGAACCAGGTATTTCCCGTATATAAGGGAGAAACACAGCTGAGTGGAAAGGACACAGATGCTGGAAGGAAGTCTGAGGAGATGGCAGGTTCCTTGTTACTGATTAAAAGCTGCCAGTCTTCCACAGCAGGCTGTGACTTCTGGTCTTGAGTCCCTGCGAGATTTTTGTTAAGCTACAGGCTTTAAAATCTGCACAGCACTCAGCTGCCAGTCTGATGGACACTGTAACCTCTGGGGGAAAAAGGGACTGCAACCAAAATTGGGTCAGCATTGTCCTTTTACATTTGAATACAAAACCTTTTTTAAATAAGCTAAAGGGGAAACAAGAGGCCAGAACTGTGGGCTAAATAACCCTTCTGTAAGACAGGAGAATAAAAGGAAGCTGTAGGCAGGTCTAAGCTTCCATTGTGCTTTATCGACAAGTCACTGTGTTCTTACTGATAGTTCAGGTGTGTTTACATTGTCCCAAGCTGTCTCAGCTCTGAAGGATCAATCTAGGAGGCTGAAAACCACACATTTGCTCTCCTCTATTTATTTCTGTCCTTGCTTGTAGGAAGCAACATTATCTTCTGTTTAGAGCTGTGGAATGAGAACCACAGCTGCGAGTCCTAGCCTTCCTACATACAGCTTTAGGCAAGCTTCTTCACCATTGCATGTGTGGGTAATGGGGTTGTGTTACCTGTCCATCTGCAGTAAATGAGCTGAAAGCTTTGCATGAAACTGGCTAATAAAAAACAGTCCTGGGAGAGTTAGAGCAGAAGCACAGCTGCATAAGCCTACAGTCTCCATCCATGGCTGAAGCCTAACAGAGATTTGGCCTATGCTTTACCACGCCAAACTTCTGGTATATTCTCATCCAGTACCTAACAGGACCTTGAGAAACTCTTGGATATCTTTGCAGGCAGGGTGGATTGTTATCTTTGGGTCAATTTATGACATCTTTTGTTTGGATTCTGCCTGAACAGAGGCTAATCCTTACAAAAGGGTAAGACATGAGATTGAAAACCATTCCTTTTAAATAGTCAGTTCTCTTTCCAAGGAAGGAAAATCAACACAGAAGATGTTTTATGACCATGGACTGTGTGGCATTGCTGGGAAGAACTACGAGATGGGAGAAGCGCTAGAGATAGCAGCAAAATGAAATCTTTTGTCAGCCTCCCTTGTAATAGTTGTTTCTTTATGAAGATATGAAAAAACCTTTTTTCCTAATTGCGTTTGTAACTTTTCAGCTCCTCTGTTCTTGTGTTTTCTGGGAGGTGAGGGAGGCAGAACTACAGCCTCTTTTACTCCTTACTCCATGGCAGCACTGCCTTAAGTGGAAGCAATGCCTTTCCATACTATGGAGTAGGTAAGAATGTGAAGTTTTGGCACAGTTCTTCCTCAAAACGTATTTTCCTTGCTCGAGTCTTCAAGAGGTGTTCTGCTTTTTTTCCTAGCCTGCCTCCAGAAGTTCCCAATAAATGACAGCTGTTTATCGGTGTTAAACTCTAAATAAGAAACCTACTACCTTTGGGATAATTTTTCTTTCTTGCTCTTCTAGAGAAATCAGCTTATGCCCTGAAACATGAGTTTTGGTGACTTGCCCTATTAACATTAATACCTAGTTTAAAAAATAAGTTATATATATTATAGACTATTAAATTATTGGCCCTTTCCAGTAAGCACATCTGTGGCTTGCAAGACTCTGACCTCCTTTTGCTGTGAGCAGTGTGCACTGACTACAGGCATTGTGAAAATATAATTTTTGTTCACTTCCCTGCCAATGCTCGAGTGATGATTTGCTCTCTTGTTATGAGGCAGCATAAAATTTAGAGGCTAGTCACGATGAAGGTAGTAAGAAAGAAACTTAAAGACCTCAGTAAATTTCCCTTCTAAGTGTTCCCTTTTCAAAAGTAAACGGTCTTATTCTTTGTAATGTCTCTTTGTATGTTAACAGCTTTCACAATGCTAACTCTTTTGTAAGAAAAGCACATTACAATCCCAGTCTGCTTTATCTCTGGTAAAGGAGCCAAAGGAGGAAGAAGCCAATACATTTTTTTAATTTTTTCTTTAAAGTCCACCACTTACTCAGCACACATGTACTGTAAATTCAAGACGTGGATGTTACTCAAAGAAGCAAGTGTGATGTCACAAGTGTTTTAATAGCCTTTGATTTATTTCCCTAAGTGCTTTATTAAGATGATGCACAACAGCATTTGGAAGCCAAATGCAGTCTTAGGAGAGACTTGGAGGAGTTATTTTCAATCTCCTGACTTTTCTTCCTCAACACAGTAATTTGTTTGATTGGGGCAGAAGGGCCCTGGATTCGGAACAGGGATTCTAATTCTTATTTAGTGTTTCTCTGTGAATTAATCAGCCCAGTTTGTGATCTGAGTGAGTAGGAGTATGAATGAACTTACTGTGGTATAAGAGAGCTGCGTGGTTCGGAGAACAGGATGCAGGCTGGGGTTGGGAGATTTGTGTTCTGTTGCTGTATGGGTGTCTGGCTATTAGATGGTGAAATACTTGGTTAGGCATAATCAAGAATCAGCAAATTCATGTGTATCAAAAGTCAGATGTAAGGAATCCTCTCCTGGCTAGATATTTCTAATGACATTCTGCAAGGTTAGTTCTAGGTGCAGTGATATAGGGCATTTTTGCCATTAGTCTGGTAATAAATCTAGTATAACTTCCAAGTTTTAAGACAGGCAGGGTAGTGAATCAGAGACCTGAGTCACAGTGAGCAAATGGATTACTTAGTAAGCTGAGCTCACTTGAAGAAATGTGGTTTAGTCCAACAAAGCATAATAGTAGGACAAGGGCTGAAGGTTGTATTTACAGTACTATATACTGTCTACTTACAGCATGGTGAAGAGCTGTGATCCGACAGTGCATAGGAGCTGGAATTAGCAGAGAACTGAACATCATGTTCCATTGTGATGGGGCCAAAAGGGACTGCTTTTATCAATGGCTATGTCAGCTAAGGAGCCAGAAATTGAATTTGTAAAGAAATTAAAACTGTGAAACATTTATTTTAAGACGCTGATTTGGCATGAAAAACTTTCTGTGATAACATAAATTTTCAACAAAACTCTGCATCCAGGATGGGATTTCTGGGCAGAATTGAAAGAGAAATGGGAAGTGCAACAGTGCATCACACTGTTTAGGATGTGTCTGTGCTCCGGAAACAATCTAAATATGCCTACAAAGGATGCCACCTGTGGCCCAGAAAGTCACAGAATCCCAATTGTTGGAGGCTGGGAGAGTATTTAGAGGAAATATGAATTCATGCTTCCTGAGGTCTTACACAGATATCTGTTGTTAACCATCATCAGAGACAGGGTACTGAGCTAAATGAACTTATGCTCTGACACGAGGTGCCTACCCTGATGTTGTGGTAGCACACAACTCCATATAGGTTAAGTGTACTCAATGGAAGTGTTGCTATTGTGATGTAGTTGCATCTTATAGCTACATTTGCTCATTTCCATTTTGCCGAGATAATTATTTTACATTAATTCATTCCAAATTACCCAATTCAGCATGAGGCTAACTTGGTGAAATGTTGATTTAAATTAAAGAATAGACATAAAATTAAACAGATCTGAAACATCCCCCTACGGTCATGCATCTAGCAAATGCTTGAAATTGCAAGTGAACCAAGTTTAGTGTCTATTTATAAGAATGACGACTTAGGAGGTGAAACAAAGGAAAGAAAATATATTATGAATGGTGGAATAAGGTGGGCAAAAGATTGCTCAGACCAGGTAAAAAAATGACAAGTTCTGAAGAGAGGTGGCAGAGGAAATCTAGTTTTTGAAGCGAAGATGATTAGACATGGTTAAGGTTAGAGGGGGGTTGCATGAGGAGTCAGCTCTTCTGCTTGTAGAAACTGGTATTAATTCACTGACCTGAGCCAAACTGCACCACTTTCCACTAGCTGTTGATCTGCTCCATAAATGACTTCTGGCCACTGATAAAAAAAAACAGCATCACCCTTCTTGTTAGGCTTTTCTTCTTACTATTGATATTATTTTGATAGCTGCTATTACTGCTTAGCTTTTTAGCATAATCAAAATGCAAAGTAAACAGAAAACGTGGTTGAAAATATGGTAAGTGTAGCTATAAAGGCTATTCAATCTATGTCCCATTAGAAAATAATGGTTAGTATTGTAATAAGTATAAATTCATTGACCAGTCCCGCTATTAATGTAATTAAAAAGTCATTGGGTTTGGCAGTTGGCTTCTCTTACATTCAGTTGCTCTTTATTGTTTCAGAAGAAACCTGCTGGGTCAATTGGTTTAAAAAGAAGATGGAATAAACCTCTCAGAGCAAACAAGGCTTGTTAATTTGCAGAATTTCTGTTGAAATTGCTTGAAAAAAAACTTGTAAAGAGATATAATAGCCTAGTTTTATGTGTGTGGATTATCTCTGATGTGCAGTAAGTCCTGAAATGCTGGTTAGTGCTCTGAAAAAAGGGGAAAAATGGTTTATTTGGTATGGGAGAAAATGAAAGATCAAGAATTATTCATGAAATAGATTCCAGTGACAGAGGAGCTGCATGTTGCAACTTTCTTCCAAACCAAATCCAAAACCCAAGTGTGTCTCATTTAGCTGAGGGAAGGTCTGAGGCTATTTGCCCCTGTTATAACAGCTAGCACTCTAGCCTTTTTTATTATAAGTAATCACATCAAGTCAGTAAGAATCGATCATTGAATAAGGGAGAGCTATTTCAATTGTACGAAGGGCTATTTTGGATCAAATCAGAGATCCACTTGTCCCAGTACCTTGTCTTCAATGTGAACCTGTAGCAGATAAAGAAGAAAGGGTATAAGAACAAGGCCAAGCATGTGTGATGCTTTCCTGATGTAGCTTTCCTGCTAATACTGACTTCTGGCTCCAGGACTTGGTGGTGATAGGTTAGTGGCTGGACTCGATGATCTTAAAGGTCTCTTCCAACCTAAACGATTCTATGATTCTAAGACTTCAGAAAACAGCAAAAGTGTTTAATAGAGGTATTTATTAGCCCTTGGTGGGTGTGTTTATGTGGGAGTTATTCTTCCTTCTCAGAATGTATCCATCATTTGAACCAATACAAACTTTTAGCATCCAGACTGGTGGACAGCTGAAAGGCACCAGGTGGTTGTTGGTCTGTGTCAACTGCAGTGAGAGCTGAGTTAATGCTTGAGAAGTGAGAAGTTTTCTGTGCCTTTAGCCATCCAGTTTCTTTTCCCTACACCTCTTTATATATGTGAAGTCTTACTGTGTGATGAAAGCAAATTCACCCAGCTGTATTTTATCTTATAAAATGAACTTGCTGCTCCCCATGTTAGATGGAGTGCCCTATGGAAATGAAAAAGTAGTAAATGATACTAAATTGCACTTGTGTGTAGGGCAAGGAGCTCCGTACGGCAGATGGAGAACAGACTAACTTTTGAGTTTTATTGATTGCTCTTTAAGAATTACCTTATCCTTTTAATGAATGGAGAAAGTAAAAGGGGATGACTTTGGAAAGCTCCATTAAGCAATAAGGAAAAATTCTGGTTCTCTAGTAAACTTGAGCTGTATAGGTTTGTACCATGCTGCTTACTAGAAAATGGCAGTATAGAAGAATAAAGTGGGTGGTGGTTCTGGATGATCTTCAGCTCTGTAATGTTTCTAGGCTGGCCATATTGCTCCTACTACCTCAGAAATATTTTTCCCTTCAGAGAGGTGGCAATGACCTTGACTCTGAACACCCAGCTATTTGGGACGCATGACTCAACACATCAGTGACTTCTATTTAATTAGGGTGCCTGAACCTATGGTGGGGACCTTATTGGCTTGTTGATTGTTCAGTTTTCTGAATGAACCTAGTGATGACTGACTGCACTGCCCTCTTCTGCTTGAATGTAATGTAGAGAATTGATCTACCTCCTCCTTCCCTGTTTGATAGATCGACTTTCCATGAGAGAGAACCCCCCCCAAAAGTACCTGCAGAAATCTTGGTCAGAAAGGAAGAAGCAGAGGGAGTTAAAATTCTAGCAAGCTGTGTTCTCTCTGTTCTGAGAATGAAATCTGAAAGGCAGCCTTAGCTTCTGTAAAGCCTAGATGTTCACCATCTGATAGGATGAGTCAGCCTCTACTGCCTGCAAAATATCCATTCACTGATGGAGAGGAAGGGTGGGGAAAAGGGGAATCATGTGGTTATTGCCAGCATTACTCTCAGTGGCTCCAGGTAATGTCATACATGGAATGATACTAACACTCACTGTGTCTACCTGCCCTTATGCAGGAACTCTCCCCCTCTACTTTAAGATTGAGCATTGGTACCTATGTCAGCAACTTTAAGGATCAAGTCTTGATGGAAAGATTTCTGTTACTTTGGAAAACACAGAAAAGATCGTAGCTCAGTCTGGCACATAGGGAAAGTACACATGAGATGTATGGTGTAAATCTGGCTGCATAATTCCATTCATTCTGGCACCTGTTTAATTTCACATAGGAACTGATGTCTTCCAGCTGCACTTAATGAGCTCAAATCCATCCAGGAAGGGGAGATGATGCCAAGTGAATCAGCAGCATCTCAGATGCCTGAGAGCCTTAATTTACATATGTATTTGGCCTATACTTGACAGTCATCACATACATGTCTTAACAATATCTCACTGGGCATTGTCATCCTGTCCTCCCACATAGGTTTATCCCTTCCTTTCCTTCCTAAAATGCTGCTTCTCTGGCCTCTCTGCTTCTGTCCTTTGCTGTGTTAGTTTCAAGAAGTTTTGTCTCTTGCTCTGAAAGCTACATAATACATTTATATTTTCTCATGTAACATCAATAAGAGCCCAGAACTTTGCTGAATGCAGATGTCATAAACATTTGTCTTCTCAATCACTAAACCTTTAACAGGCTTTTATGTAATTATATGACAATTATACAGTCTCTCCTGTAAACTGTCATTAAGTCTGTGGAAAGGCTTGTGTAGATTTCAGTAAGCTTTGGATCAGGCTCATTACCAGTCTTTGCTATCCAAAGAGACAGAATGTTGTTTTCTGCTTTGTTTTGTCTTTTCTGTGCCATCCAAAAGTACACAAAGTTCTTATAAATTGAATTAATTTGTAAAATGGTACGTTCCTTTCTGTTTGGGCACCTACCAGTAATGTACCTCCTATGAAAGCAGCCCTTGCACTAGGACTGTGGCAGCTGAGTATCTAGCAAGTCAGGCAGGTACAGCAGCCAGGTGAGCCCAATGCAGTGGGGAAGGCAGTGTTGCTGGTACATGAGGCAATGACTCGCAGCTTGCTGCCCTACTTTTTGGAGAAGTTCACACTATCTGCTGTTGGCATCTGATTCCTAGGAGAGATTTGAAGTGTGTGACTAGGGCCTAAAGTTAATAACAGAGATTAGTGAACCCAGAGGGCTCTATGGAGAATCAAACTCAGTTGCCTCAATAGTATGAATAGGCTTATTGTCCAAGGGATTTGAGATGCTAAGGCAGAGGTAAATTCTAAGGAAGAATTTGACTGAGGCTAAAGGACTCTTTCTTTTTTTTTTTTTTTTTTTAATATCTGATTGGCAGCTACTGTGCTGTATCAGAGAAATTAAATGGGTGCAGATGGGTAAGCTTGATCAATGGCCAGCTAAGGCTGTTGTCCTTGCTGTTGTTGGGATCACTGTGCCCTTTCTGGGAGACAAAAAGGAAAAAATTCATCAGGCATATCCCCCAGTAACTGTTAGACTCTCCTAACCAAGCCTAGCTCCTGCCCCTCTGCAGCAGGGTGCCATGGCTTCTCTCTTGCTCTGTGGTTTTGTGTAGTGGGTGCAGGTGGCTGTCCTGATATTTAAGTCACCAGCTGTGCCTGGTATGTGGCTGTAACATTGCTGTACAGCTGTGGCAGAGACCTGTGGGAGATGAATCTCATCTGCTCAGATCGTGAGCTGGCAGTAGTCCTGCTAAAAGGCCCAAGCTTGCTGCTGCTAATTCACTGAGCTCACGGAACAGTTTGTTCAGAAACTTAGCTATATCTTAAATATGGCTCTGTAATGTCTAAATGCAAAAAAAAAAAAAAAAAAAAAAAAAAAAAAAAAAAAAAAAAGATAGGATAAACTGCCAAGAGTCCTAGATTCTTTGTGGGAACAGGGCTGGCAGCATAACTCTTCTACTGACAGTGTCCTGCAAAAATGAGGTAGTTACACTCAGGGAGCTGAACTTGCCGGTCTCTGAATCAGACAGGACTTGTCAGCACTATCAGCTGAGTTAACGCCCAGTGGTACAGTAAGGAAAATGCACTGTTAGCGTTGCCTTTCTGCCAGAGTCAGAGTAGACAAGTAATAATGTCTTCATTCAGCATAAAAAGACTGTTCCATTAGTTGAAATAATAGACTAGGAGTGGTTTTTTTCTGGAGATAGAGAATACAGATCTAGTCCCAGTCCCTAGACAAGGGTGTGATTTACTTACTGTTTGTGTTCCAGCGCTGTCGTTTGCTGCACTCTAGGCTGACTTTCTAGGAGTAATAATTTATTATGCTTAGTTACCAGTGCTTCCCCTAAAGTAGACTCTTTACTACTGAGTTAGAATTATACAATCATAGAATAGTTTGGGTTGGAAGGGACCTTTTAAAGGTTTCACCACCCTTGTAAAAAATTTCTATCTTATTTCTAGTCTAAATCTCCCCTCTTTTAGTTTAAGACCATTACCTTTTGTCCTATCACAGCAGGCCCTGCTAAAAAGTTTGCACCCCATCTGTCTTAAAGGCCCCCTTTAAGTACTGAAAGGCTGCAATAAGGTGTCCCCGGAGCCTTCTCTTCTTCAGGCTGAACAACCCCAACTCTCTCAGCCTTTCCTCATAGGAGAGGTGCTCCAGCCCTCTGATCATCTTCATGGCCCTCCTCTGGACCTGCTCCAGCAGGTCCATGTCTTCTTTCCTGTGCTGAGGGCTCCAGAGCTGGATGCAGGACTCAAGGTGGGATCTCACCACACAAGCACTGCAGATCAGAAGAATAACTTCTGCCTGTCTTCACTCCTAACTTTCTAAAGCAAACTTTAATCTTAGCTGCTGCTTTGTTTCCTGCATCTTTTTTGCTCTGTCAGCCAAAGACTTCTATTCCAGCAGGTCCCAAAGGTGTGGTTTCTTAATTCCCTGGTTCATTTTGAAATAATTCCCTAGCTGGTACCAATCACCAGGATGAATGTAGGTATGTTGATTAGCTGCTATGACAACTATGTCTAATTAGCTGAGCTGCCATCTCCCTTCCTGAATGCCCAAAGGAGGTGTTTTATTTGAAGGTTTTATTTAAATGAACTAGGATTTAATCATTATGCACAAGTCCAGTGGCTGAAGACAGTTCAGCCTCTGATCTAGCTCAATAGCCTTAATTCACGGAGGCAAAAGAGGCCTCATGTTTCAGGGGTGACAATGCAATCACTAGAGTTTTCCATTTGTCCCTCTCTGCTTCCCTGCAGAATAAGATTCCTTTTCCTGCTCACCTGGCCACAGCCCTCAGAGCATGTATTTGAGCTCCTTCAGGCTCAAATGCAGAGATATAACACCAGACATTTTGCCCTGGCTGGCCATTTCTTTTGGATAGTTGAGCACATCACATTTGGGAACGGTGGCATGAGTTAAACATCTCCTTCCTCTGAAAGGAGGAAAAGAAACTCAGTAAAGCAGAACTGGGACCAAACCCACAGGATTTCCCAAAGGACTGTAAATGTCTGGAATGTAAAAGTAGGAATGTAAGAGTTTCATGGTCCCAAGACTAGCTATATTTACACTTCCTGGCCAATAAGAGCTCCCAGTGTCCATGGCTACATCTGTCCCGCAGAATTCAGTTATCTTCCTGAGTCTTGGCCTAAATACAGTTTGTATTCTTCCATGCTTATTGATGTGACTGAAGAAATTTGGTAACTTACGCTCTTTTCTTTTGGTGTCTGTAAACCACTGGTGAACACAAAGGTAAGCTTCCTCAAACTGAAGTTTTTTTGTTTAAACAGTAAGAACAAATGTTTAGAAAGAATATTGTAAATCTCAAGGTAATGAAAGCATGTCTGGCATATCCAATGGTAAAGCAGTTCAGAGCAATTTTTTGTAGCAAGAGTTTTTGTATCTGGTGTTGCAATGAGAAATTTTGGAGTGTGCAATTTCTCTCTCGCCCTCAGGTTCCCTCTTGCACTCTCCCATATCGGTGACCAAGCCATAAAGCCAGTCTTGGGACAGTAGTCCCTTCTTTGGTGGCAGCTGTTTACAGGGTTTGGGAATGTTTGTCCCCCCTAGATGCATTCCTGAGGTATTTTCAGGGTGGTTTGAACCAGTTTGGATTGTAACTCCGTTCCTCTTCTGCAGATATAATTGCTCCTTCACCCTTGGGTCAAAGCCCTTCCTCTACCTGATGCTGTCAATGTCCCTTAATGATCCTTAAGTGCCATTTAAGAGCCATCTTTTCTCCTTGCTTATTTTGTCTGTTCTCTTCACCAGAGTCTTCCCTCTTAAATACCACTAGTCTGCTCTTACAGCAAACACATCACAAACCAAGCCAGTACAAACTATTAAAGAACAGCCCCACATCTATCCCATCTCCTATACATCATTTTGAAGTGTCCTTTATAAAAATTGTTAACAGCTCAGGAATCCAATAAAACCTGTAGTTTTTTAACCATTAATAACTTCAGGATTTTTCCCATTAAGTCTTAACATGAAATAAAAAAAAAGAAAAAAATCACAGAAGTTTTATTCTCTCCAACAGTTCTGTTCTACTCTCATAAATAAAACATTCCTACAAAAATACACTTATTTTAATATATTCTCACACTGACACCCAGCCTGAGTTTCTTGACTCTCAGCAACCTCATGCAGTGTTGATAACTTCATGGGACCACCGCTGTGCTGTGTGTGGATGAGTCAGCTTTCCATTTTCAAACTAGCTTTACTTTTTTTCTTGCATCCACACATTTCTCATACAAAACCCAGCTCACTTTGAGGTTTGTCATGGCCCTCCCTCAGAGCCACGGTTGGCTCCATTGCTACAAGAAAACCTGTCATCTTCAGCTACTGTTTACGCTCACCTGACCTGAATGGTTCTATAGGTATAAGGGCTTTCCTTGCAGAACCTCTTCTTTGCAGATTTTATTTAATGATCCTCTGTAGTGAAGCTAGAAGGGCCAGTCTAGTCTTAGCTGCACCCTATACCTGATTTGTATTATCTATATCTTGCTGATAGTTGAGATTATCCAGGCTATTCCCTTTCTTTCCCTTTTATGGACCAGTAAATCCTTTTGGTTACACTGGAAATGTGCAGAGTTTCATTTTTATTTTAATGAACTGCTGCTGGGAGAGTCCTTCCCTTTTTGAACCCAATCACTTTGTCAGCTTGATTAGTGAAATTGCTGGTGAATCTATTACTCGCCTCCATAATCATGAGTGTAGTTGCATTATTAAACATCTCTTTCTGTCCTATACACAAGCAGAGTTCAAAAGGCTGAAGGACAGCATCACTCCACAAGAATTAGTAGTATAGTGGCTCAGAGAGCTCTCTTCAGATGGAGGAGGCTCCTAAACTGAAGTTTTGTATCATTTAAGAATGACTATCTCAGTGTTTGCCTTGCTGTAAAAAGATGATTTGATTGAAACTAATTTCAGTGTATTGGTGGTTGCTGCAGTAACAGCCCCAAATAACTGTTGTTTCAATACTTAGACAGCTACAAATGCATCAGTACTTTAGCTGACTGTTTTGCTATACGCTGTCCTCTCCTTCTGCCAAAGCCTAGAGCTTTCACATCTCAGGTGGATATCTTTCCACAACTAACTAATCTGCTCCTACTGATGTTCTTCCAGGAAATTCCATTCAGGAGCTTTTCTGAAAAGTTTTTCTTTGGCAGGTTGGCGTTTTCTAAAGTGAAAACATGTGTCTGAAAGATTTCCAAGTGACCCTGCAGATCACTGAATTGAATTTCAGTTTTATCCCTGAACTTTCAATGTGTGTGAGACTTTTTTTTTTTGGTTTGTTTTTTTCCCTGACTACCCCTTCTAGGCAGAAGTGCAAGCCTGTGAAATAATGAAGATTGTTCAGGCAGTGACAGTACAGATGTCAAAGATACTCTTTGAGGCCTCTTCAGGACTCCTGGAGAGCTTGGGAGTTGACAGGGGAAATTTACACCATGATGAACCTACTTAGCTGGCTGAAAAAATAGAATTTCTGTTTTATGAGGAATTTTGCATTTCTGAAACTGTAGTAAAACATGATAGTGAAAAAGGCTGTGAAACTTGTCACTAAGAGGATGATGTCATTCAGCCAGCCAGCTGGTTAGGAAGGTTGGGTATGTCCCTGGAGGATGTTTTGATTCTCTCCAGAAGCTGTCACCTGAAGCTGTCACATCAGTTAAGTGGCTATGCACCATTTTTTGCATGACAGGAAGTTCATCTTGAAGCTCTTGTAAGTAGTGAAACTTAAGAACTGATGTCTTAACAACCATACCATAGTAACAGGAATACTGTTTTGTGTCCAGTTTTGGTCAGCCTTATTTCAAAAAAGGGTATGTTTAGAAGTAGGGAAGGTTCAGAGAAGAGCGGTAAGGATGGGCCAAAGTATGGAGTGATTTGTGTGGAAGGAATGCTTGAGCTGACCAGGAACCTTTGGTCTGGAAAGTGACACCTAATGGGGATATGTCAGAGACCTGTGAAATCATGAAAGTCTCAAAGGAGGAAGGCAGGGATTGCTTGTTCCTGCTCTTTTCTGTTACAGGAATTAGACACCATAAAATAAATATATCAGAAAGCAAATTCAAGGCAGAGGAGGTGTGTTAATTGCCTGTGCTACTGTCAATTTGAACTCTCAGTGGTAACGTAAGATTGGAACTGGGAAACTTATCTGACTTGATCCTACATTATATGTTGCAGTGGTATAAACCTGGGAACCTGTGACTTTGAGGTGGTCCACTGACAAAGACTATGTAAAACTTGAGAGATTGTGCTGCTGAGGCTGGCTCCAGCAAGGATAGAAAATTTTCCTGTCTCCACGTAGTGGTTTGACCAGACCTCTAGAGAAGTGTCCCGGTGAAGACAAAACAAAAAAATGGGTACTGGTTTTCTGTCCCACCCAGAGCAGGGAAGGCAGTACCTGCCACATGTGATCCACTTGGGACTTGTAGGAATGCTGCTGTGAAGCCTTTTAATAAAGAAAATATTTTGTGGAAGAGCTGTCTGGGTGACTGCTGCAGGGCACTTGTAGTCCTAGGCTGGGGGCAGGACCACTCCAGCGATAGAGGAATTGGGCTACTGCTGAGGGTGCCACTGAGACAGCATTCCAGGTAGCACTTCTCTGCTTATGGTGCCACTGTCCTGGAAAGCTGTACTGCCCCTGACAGGCACAGGAGCAATAATAAATCCTCATGGGACACACACGCAATAACCCCTCTCCGTAGCACGCAAGGTTGTTCCCACTGCATTCCTGTTGCTGCAGCAATTAGAAATGACAAGTCTGACTTGTCTGAGGCTTGCCTAAACTCTCCCAGCTCTGCCTTCCCTACTTTCTGTGGTGTGCTCTGGCTCCAGTCCAGCCCCAGCCCTTGAACAGTGGGGCAGGAATATTGGTTTTGGCCACATATCTGAGCAGCCTTTGGGCTGGCTGTGTCTGGAGGCATCGGTGAACCTTCTCCCTTGGGCACCTGATGCTTTTCTCTTTTGACATGCCTCCGTTGAAGCTGGCTTGAAAAGTGTTTGCACCCGAAACAAGTGGAGCAAATTCTAATTTGTCTGGAATGGGCCCTCCTGTTAAATGTTAAACTGACCTTTTCAAGAGAAATTTACTTGATAGTTGTAAGTGAAGGCCTGCTTTAAGCTAAACCTGTCACTACAACATGATTAAATTCACTTAAATGTACATCAGTTGCACATATTATTAATGGAAATTGAAATCAGCCTAAATAGGAACCATAAATTTTAAAACAGGGGGGAGAAGATGGAGATAGAATAAGAAACGCATATGATATGAAGGTTAAGGTGCCTTATTCACCCAAAGATAAGATGGGCTGAACAGGGATCTGTATTCTGAAGCAGTGAAAAATCACTGACTACTTTTTTTGTGTATTCACAGTGCTCCAATTTTAATCCACTGAAGAAGGGGGATTCAGTGCATTTTTGGCAGGGATTTGATCTGTGGAGACCTAGAAGAATTGATCACAGTTGTCTGGTCTTATTTCACCTGCTACTGGACCTTTAAGCAACAAATTATCAGATTTCTGGTAACCTGTTTGATAGATGGTGGAGCCATGGTAATAGTTTTAAACTAAAAGAGGGTAGATAGAAGGAAGAAATGAGGGTGGTGAAACACTGGAAGAGGTTGCCCAGAGAGGTGGTAGAAGCCCCATCCCTGGAAACATTTGAGGTCAGGGTAGACAGGGCTGTGGGCAACCTGATCTAGTTGCAGATGTCCAACCCCCCTGCAATGAGCAGGGACCAGATGGCATTTAAAGGTCCCTTCCAACCCAAACTATTCTATTATTCTATGTGTGTGTGTAGATAGTGCTGAAAGTGGGTTTTTGGGCATACCTGTGATATAGGAATGTCTGATCCCCAGTTGAACTGCACATTTAAAATATTGCACCCGTTCTTGCCTCCTTCCCTTCCCCACATCCAGCATGACAATTCCAGTGTTTGGCTATTGTGACGACTCTTACTTAAAGTGTCTGTTCTAATTGGGCCCTAATAAATCAAAACTAAATTGAAGACCTTCCACTTATGGTCATTTATCAGTGACTTTCCATCAAGCAGAAGGACAGGACTTGGCAAGCATCTCCCAGACAAATGTCCAGGGACTTATGAAGGTTCTTTTTGAGGGTGTTCTCTGTATGTAGCTGTGTGACCTTTGTCATTCAAAGTGCAAATTTGAACCTTTTGTAATTAATAACTCTTGTTCTACCAGACTTGGCTTCCACGCAGGTGAAATTAGCATGGCTTTTTCTAGCTGTTTTGAGACATAGAGTACTTCCATGTGGCACTAAATAATACTCCATAAATATAGCCAGATAAGCTCTTCTTTGGGTTAGGAGCTGAGTAGGCTGCATTGCCCACAGGCTGGAAGTAAATGCTAAGGTTTTGTCTGTCCAACGTATGATGGATATTTTTTTTTTCCACTAATGCCACCTTCACTTCCTATGATAGTGATATGAGTGGGCATGTATAATATATACCACCACCTGCCCACTGTCCAGTAGGGGACATATATTGCAGCCTGATTGAGTCCATTGCACTAGTAGTTGCATGATTGTGTTAGCAAAGAGTAGTAGTATGCCTGGAGGTGATGAACTCTGTTGGAGGTAGGCTGTGGCATTACACATAGATTTGGGGTTTACACGGCTCTTGTGGTCATGTGTGAGATTTGGGGGTCAGCGAAGCTGAAATTTGCTGACTTTCTAAGCATCTTGGAAGACACCTTTTTTAAGGGAATTGGTGGTGGCTGAGGATAAGTCTGTTATAAGAAGGTAGAAGGACTTCTCAGATACTTGGCTGAGTTCCTGTTTGTAGCATTATTTTAATGACTGGATTGTATAATTGATGTCTTTATGCACCCACAGCTTTGGAAAGACCTTTCTTATAATTTTAATTCCAAATAAATTAAAAACAGATGGCTGGAGGGGGGGAATCTTCTGGTCAAATTCCCTATTTTTTTTTTTTTTAAGGCACTTGTATATAAGTTTTGAGTAATGGATGAATATGGCCCATCAGTAAGGATTTTAGCATCAAGGAATCTTTTCAAGATGTTTCAATCTGCAGTCTTTATTTTCTCACAAGCAGAAACTATAATTAATACAACATGGTTTTGCAATGCAGGGCGAAATAGTAACTTGATCTTGTGCAAGATGTTTCTGATACAGAATTACAACCTAGATTTAACTTTTTCTTATCATTTACCAGTAACATAAAAGCAAGATTCCATTTTATCTGTAGCTGGCACTGACATAAAGATGACTTTCAAAATCAAAGAACCGAAAGAGCTGAGCTCATTTCTAGACCATCAGCCTGCAGTTCCTCTACGCACAAATGCCAGTGTATCAGTGTGCTAATAGACTGTTTGAACACCTCACCTTGACCACATCTTGCTCTATTCTTAATACATGGTCCTGACCATTTTTTCTGCAGAGTGATTGGGAGCATGCATTCTCCTCAGGCCTAGGAAATGGTATTAATCTTCTGCTGTGTTCTTTCATTTCTTTTCCTGTAAAAATCCATCTTCTGCTACTGGAGTTGACCTAAAGTTAGATGTGAAAGGAACAAATTACTGTCACTTGCTCGATACCCCGAGAGCAGCTATAAATAGCAAGCTTTATAACCCCACTGATCCTTGAGATACACAGTGATAAATATGCTTCTACCAACCAAGAGGAGCAAATAAAGCTGCGTGGCTCTGGGTGATGTTTATTATTTGAAACTGACACAAACAGTACAGCTGCATCATTCAAATGGTTTTAAAAGGAAAAAAAGTAACACTCATTGTATTTGCCTGCTTTAAAGTATTAGTTAGTGATTCTTGGTTACAGGAATCCAGGTAATCCACTAGCACAGCTTTTAAATCCAGCAACAACAAATTTTTCCTGGGTGGGTGTGGTAGAGTAACAGTCTAACAGCTAGACTAGGGTAACAGTCTAGCCTAATGGCTTAGCCTCTTCACTACTAGGACTCAGAGAACTAATTGAAACCTTTTCAGTGGAACAATTTTCTGCTGAGAAATGCAGCATTAGTCAGATAAAAATTTTGCAGTATTTTAAAAATGAAATCTTGACAGAAAATGTTGGAATGACTTGAAACTGAAAGTGTGTTTCAATTTGATTTTTCTCCTTGTTTCATTTGAGCTTCTTTCCTCTGGAGTGAAAGCCAGACTATATTATAAAATATTCAATTGAATGGATAATGATAATGCTGGTACTAGTGGGATGAAACACTGATTTTTTTTTTTTTTTTTTTTAATTTATTTTTAGTTTATCTCTTTTCCCCCTGTATTCTTACTCTATCCAGATTTTGGGAATTGTGATAGTTTAAAACAGGGCAAAAAAAGTTTTGTTGGAATTCCCATCCCTTAGGCAATGCTATCTTCCAACTAACTTTAATATAAATTAATGCATGAGGCACGTTTTTAGCTGGTTTTAAAATGCTACTGGTCCTTGGGAGTTACTCCATGATAACAACCAAGGGGCTTGGACAATGATTTTGAAAATACTGTCTTAGGCTGTCTGGATCTTTTAAGCTTTCTAGCTATTGATTTGCACTGGCAGGATAGAAGAAGATTGCATATTGTGTTGCAAATGCTTGGATGGTGCTAGCTAGAAAGCCACTTCTGCAGGATATGTACTAAAAGCCAGAGAAGACCTGCAACATTTTTATGACACAATAAAACTCCTTCTTGCTCTTAATTGGAGATGGGCTAAAGCAGTTTTCTGGATGTGTAACATGACTGTGGATGCTAACGTAGCTCTGCTGAGCTAGTATATCAGACCTTGTAACTGAGCTCAGCCTGCTGTGAGGGTTTTTTTTTGCCTGGCAACACCCACCTTTTCAACAAAGCTGCAATGACCTCAATGTTATGATGGGGTGGGGGGGTGGGACATGTATGGTTGTCTCATCTCACTGATTAATGGAAAAGCTTCCTGTTGCTCTGCCCTCAAGCTACAAAATCCATTAACCACCTCTTGGGGTGCCTGAAATTTATTCTGGCCATTACCATCAATTAGAAAGTTAATAGTGTGATGATTACTGGGCTACAGTCCTAGCTATTTGTGTGATTTACACTAGACAGGGGTGGAAATGGGATGATGCAACACTCAACCACTTTATAAGCAAGAATTTAGCGTTAAGGGTGCGGTGATGTCATTATGCCCCATGTAAACATACGGCAAGAAGAATTGTTAGTCATTCTCAATTCTTCTAATTTAAAAGGCATCTTTTAATTTAAATGTAAGGAAAAACAACTTTAATATCCATCACAGCAAAGCTGAGATTCTTTTTTGTTGTTGTTGATGACCATAAGCCTTGAGTCAGGCTGGACCTACGGGAATGGCTTCATTCTGAGTTGCAGTGTTATCTGGTGGAGAATACTCTGATGAAGGAAGGGTGGAAATTTGCATCCTAGCCTGCTTGCTTGTTTTGACAAACAAGTCAGGTGGACAGGCTGGTGCTCTTCCACTCATAGTCCACTAATCCCCCAAAATTTCCCTAAGGTAGCAAGGAACAAGCCTGTTGCCAGTAAACTTTCATTCCTTTCTTCAGGGTCTGCTCCTTCATTGAAAATAATGCTGTGATGGAAAATGGAAAAAATATTGAAAAACAGTACTATGGACATAAACAGGGAAGGAGAAAATGCTTGGAGTGTACATACAGTCAGATGCACAAGTGTAAATAACGTATCAGCTTTTGCTAGATATTAATTAGCTCCCCAAAATTAGTAGTCTTACTGGAGTTACTGATCCTTCCCACATGCATCCAGGCACCATGGCACAAAATGGCTCGTAGAAAGAACAGGAGAGATTGCACTAGTGTTTCAGCCAGAGCACCACTAGTGCCATCCTCTTGAATCTTTCACTGAGAGGGTCAAGTGGAGGTCTTGCTTTGATGGCTGTCCCTTTGTTTCTTGCTGCAGGCTTACGCTTAGCGTTGGATTAGAATAGTTGAAGTGGTTATAATTGCTAGCCTCCTTACACTCTTCCTGGTTTTTGCTGCTTCTGTCAGTGAGGGACTGGAGATGAGTCTTTCAGGCCACAGGAAAATAAGAAGCTGGAAAGGAGATTTGATGGGGAGAGCTCTGGAGAGTCATCTGCTCTGCTGCTCAAGCAATAGAGCTGAAAGCCCGTTTCTTCTATTGCCACCTTACCCTCAGGGGCAGCAGCTAGTCTTGCTTGGGGGTCTGTTAGCCAGGCAAAATAGGTGGCAAGTCCACAGTTATTTTTCCATGAATGCAGTCCTCTGCCCTAGACATCCCTTTTCCTTAACCAGAGCTAATCCTGCAAGTGGTCATTTAGCACAGCAGTGTTTGAGAGGAGTTCCAGAATGTAGCTGTGGCCCCCAAAAAGGCATTGTCCACAGCAAAAGCCTGGATTTACAGTCCATTCCTGCAAAACAGTGCCTAGAAAACACTTTCAGGGCAGAGTTCAGTCAAATCTTAGTGTGTTATTTTTCGCACAAGAAGTTGGGAGTTGTACGCTCGTAAGATAAGTCTTCATGTCTTGCATTCTGACAGCAAAGATCCTTCTGATTTCCTGGAAGTGGCTACTTCCAAGCCAGGGTGAGTTGGTTGTTGATGTTCTCCAGTTCCATGTTTACAGTGGTGTATCTCCATAGTAAATACTTTGGATTTACATAAGAGTGTGATCAGGATCTGACCTCTGATCAGCAGGCAGAGGAGTGGGGAATCTGAATATGGATTTTATCAACTGCTAGAATCTTCTGTTCTTAGCCTGCTGGCAGGAGAAACCATTGTAGTGTGCAGTAAAAGGGGAATTATTGGTCAAACAAGACAGGACAGACATCTGAAATCAGAGAAGCAGTTAAAGGGGGAAAAAAAAAAGTGCATCATTCCCATCTAATCCAAATTTGATCTCTTTTTTGCTAAAGTATTCAATTTGCTCTTTTCTTTGGGTATCCAGCCTTTATGTAGCAGTTTTTCTGAAGCCTGAAGGTAAAAAAGCCCCTCTCCACAATACAGCAGAATGTTAACTTCTGCTGAAAAAGGCAGTGGCATCAGAAACTGGTATAAAAAAAGCCCTTTAATGCCAGCTTGCAAGCACAAGATGCCTCTGGATTGTTAAACATGAAAGTTTGATCTGAGTTGCGCTGTTCCATGTCTAGTTCAGTAAAATGGGAGGATCTGAAGAGGTATCATGTGTCACCAGAGCTGAAGCAGTTAGATATATCCATGTTGGTGTTTTGGCTTTAGCTCATTTTATTTTTGATTCTTTACTTTACTTTCGATGATCTATGCCATACACTCTCTTCCTTGGGTTTTCATTTCCAGTGAATTTACTAGGTATCTCCAAGAAGCAGCTGGGTGGACAACACAGACGAGTTTGTTCTAAGGGTTGTTCACCATAGAAAGTACAGGTGTGATTGATCTCTGCAAAGAATACTATGCTTTAGCAGAATACATGTGAACTAGTCTTTAGAGTTCACAGAGGGACAAGGTTTGCATCATAGCAAGGACAGTGTAGATCAATCCAGGTGGAATCATTCTGATTTCAGGACGAGTGCCTAAGCCCATTCAGCACAATTCGTCTAAGCTTTCAGGTGATAAAAAAGCACTTACAGGACTTACAGGGCCTCACGCTCTGCTTGGGCAATTGGAGAGACTTCTAAGTTTCTGTCAGCTTTCAGTCTGGCTAGCCTGGTCGGCATTCACATGCTACCCAGATTATTAGGAGAATTCTTCTTTTCCTTGTCCTTGCATTCAACACTCTAAGTCTTGCTGCTGCCTAACGCTGTGCATTTATGGTATTAGTGGGTTTGCTCTTCTGTCGTCTTCAACTGAGAACACTTGCATGTTCATAACAATTGACTGTTTCCCTTTACATCTCCCCTGACATAGAAAAGAGTAAGACGTAACCTCACCCTGATTACACAGCTTCCCTTTATCCTATACGACCTGTCTTCTGCCCTGCTGGAAGATTCCACCATCATCATCCCCTGACTTCTGAAGCTATTGACCGAATTCTAGTTAACCTTGACAGAGGCATTTGAAGCCTCAGACATATTGAACTACTACTTGTTTTCCTAAAACTTTCCAAATTGCAAAGGGTTTTCCTTCTCCTTGGCCTTGTGAAAGGTACGAAAGATGCGTTGTATGGTAAAAGGTGCGGCTTGCTGAAGCCATGATGGCTGGGTTGTCCTGAAACCCATGTGTGTGCTCAGCGCAGCCCCAGATGATAATAGGAACCATTCTATGATTCTCCGAAATGGCAACCTTATACCTACAGCTTGCATCAGCAGATGGAGGTTTAGCCACGTGGCTAGAGATTCTGGCAGGCCCTTTACTAAATATATACGAAGGGATGGATGGTCCTTACTTTGGATATGATAGAGACGGAAGAACAGGTATTCTCTGCTTAGGTTCCTAACCTGAGTTACTAACTCTGAACTGAAATAGCAGTGAAGGCAAGTTAGCCAAATTTATCTTTCTTCATTATTTTAAGGGGAAATAAACAACTCCTCTGAATCACCTACAGATAACATCTCCTGGCCCTCCCACCTCTCTGTTTCCTTTCTTTTGGATTTGGGTAAGATTTTGCATAACTATCCAATGCAATATGTAAACTCTGGATTGGATGATAAAATATGAGCTGCTTCTCTTGCTTGTCACATCTTTAAATTATTTATAGCAATAATCAGCTGAACTATATTAAGCCAGAAATTGCAAGAAATTTGTGTGTATATTTCTATTCATTTAGATTACTCCAAATAAAAGTTGATTAAAAAGGAGAAGAAAATTGAATTAATTCAACTGATTATGCAGAGAAATATCAATTTCATAGTTTCCTATTGTTTCTTTGTAATTTTTTTACCCTCTCTCATCCTCCAAGTCTTTTTGATGGCTTCTGTAAGTGGGAAACTTTATTTTGCGATGAGAAAATTCTTTCCATAAGGTAAAAAATACACATTTCAGTAAACTCATATAAAAATTCATAACTTCATTTCTAGTAAAAGCTGCAGTCACAACTCAAACTGGAAGCAAGACATTTTTGAAATGGAGGCTTAAATCTGTTTTAAAATGCACCTTTAAACTGTATTTAATTTTATATTTCTTCCTTTTGACATTGATATTACGGTTCTTCCCAATACTTCTTTACACACACAAACCCCCAGAAAACCTATGCTGTCAGGATGGAGTGGGAAGTCGGTGGAGCCTGAGAGAACTTGCATTTGGCTCTGTCATAGACTTCCTTCAAATGTAGGATTAGTTATCTAGTCTTTCCCTCTGTTTCCCCCACCTAGAAAGTGGGAACAATAATACTTGCCACCTGCTGAGGGCCTCGTGAGAAAAAAAGTCATCAGAAATGTGTTCACTTAGGGAGTGAGACACGTTGGTCCCTCGAGTTTTGAAATCTCTTCTTTTTCTTTACCCTGGAGATGTCTTTAAAAGTTAATTTCAACCTGCCAAGGTAAATTTGAAGTGTTTTAGTGCTGTGACATGTGCAGTGCCATTACAGACATTTAAAGAAATGCTAACCAACTCTTTGGCTTGTCACTGCTGTCAAGCCACTTAACGCTGCCCTGTTGAACCAAACTCGTATGAAGGCAAAAAAAGCCTCTCTGAACTAGCTTCACTTTAGCTTGAGCTATAGCTAAAAATCAGCCAAGATTCATTAATAAAGTGAGGAAAAAGAGGCCAGGGAAGGCATAAAGATACAGTATGGCTGGTCCTAAGCTGTAGAAAGGCCTTTAGCAGAGGCAGTGTGTCAGGGACATGAATCGGTTCAGTGTTGAAAGGCCTGGGCTGCTCAGTGAGATATAGGAATTTTGAATAAAAATCCTGTGTTCTGCCTTAAAAAGTCCGCAGGAAAAATTCCCCCAGACTTTCTAATGTGATAACCTGTGTGCTGGGGGGGGACTGATAGCCATTCAGAGTGTGATCTAAGGAGAGAAACTTGTACCTTGTAATGCCTCTTTGCTGCATGGAACCTGTCCAAGGACCCAGGATTCACTGTGTTTATATCTTGCATTTGCTTTTCAATGTGGAGATGTGAAACTCCCCTCAAAATGTGTCAGTCTCTATGAGATAGGTAAACAATTCCTGTTAGAAATGGGCAAGGCCTTGGGGTGTTATTTATATAAGGAGTTAGAAAGACAGCCAGTGGTGAGAAGTGTCCAGGTGAAGCAAGGTAGTTTGGAAAGCAAGAGTAACTTTCTACAAAAATAGAGAATAGGATAAACACCCCAGTTCTTCCCTGAGAGAGAAGCTGAGAATCAGACATTATAGAATCATAGAATTGTTCTGGTTTGAAGAGACCTCCAAGATCATTGGGTCCAAGCATTAACCTATCACTGCCAAGTCCCCCACTAAATCATATCCCTTAGGGCCTCATCTAAACGTCTTTTGAATACCTCCAGGGATGGTGACTCCACCACCTCCCTGGGCAGCCTGTTCCAGTGCCTGACAACACTTTTGGTGAAGAAATTTTTCCTAATATCCAATCTAAACCTCCCCTGGTGCAACGTGAGGCCATTTCCTCTTGTTCTGTTGTCTGTTAGTAGGGAGAAGAGACTGACACCCATCTCTCTACAACCTCCTTTCAGGTAGTTGTAGAGAGCAATAAGGTCTCCCCTCAGCCTCCTTTTCTCCAGGCTAAACAATCCCAGTTCCTTCAGCCGCTTCGTGTAGGACTTGTGTTCTAGACCTTTCACCAGCTTCGTTGCCCTTCTCTGGACACGCTTCAGCACTTCAATGTCTTTCTTGTAGTGAGGGGCCCAAAACTGAACACAGTATTTGAGGTGTGGCCTCACCAGGGCCGAGTACAGGGGGATGATCACTTCCCTACTGCTGCTGGCCACACTATTTCTGGTACAGGCCAGGATGCTGTTGGCCTTCTTGGCCACCTGGGCACACTGCTGGCTCATATTCAGCCAGCTGTTGACCAACACCTCCAGGTCCTTTTCTGCTGGGCAGCTTTCCAGCCACTCCTCCCCAAGCCTGTAGCGTTGCCTGGGGTTGTTGTGACCCAAGTGCAGGACCCGGCACTCAGCCTTGTAGGCAGGCGCTACAGCGGGACCTGGACAGGCTGGATCAATGGGCCGAGGCCAATGGTATGATGAACCTCATACCATTGGCCTCGGCCCATCGATCCAGCCTGTCCAGGTCCCGCTGTAGCGCCTGCCTGCCCTCCAGCAGATCAACACTCCGTCCCAACTTGGTGTCATCTGCGAACTTACTGAGGGTGCACTTGATCCCCTCGTCCAGATCATCGATAGAGATATTAAACAGGACTGGCCCCAATACTGAGCCCTGGGGAACACCACTTGTGACCAGCTGCCAACCGGATTTAACTCCATTCACCACAACTCTTTGGGCCCGGCCATCCAGCCAGTTTCCTACCCAGCACAGAGTACACCTGTCCAAGCCATGGGTAGCCAGTTTCTCCAGGAGGATGCTGTGGGAGACGGTGTCAAAGGCTTTACTAAAGTCCAGGTACACAACGTCCACAGCCTTTCCCTCATCCACTAGGCGGGTCACCATGTCGTAGGAGGAGATCAGGTTGGTCAGGCAGGACCTGCCTTTCATAAACCTATGCTGACTGGGCCCGATCCTCTGGTTGTCCCGTACGTGCCGCGTGATGGCACTCAAGATGATCTGCTCCATAACCTTATTGGGCACTGAGGTCAGGCTGACAGGCCTGTAGTTCCCTGGATCCTCCTTCCGGCCCTTCTTGTAGATGGGCGTCACATTTGCCAGCCTCCAGTCAACTATTTTCTGGAAAAAATACTATGGTTACACATGAAGGAGTTAAATCAAAACAGGCTTCAGACCAAAAGTGACATCTATCAATGGCTTGTGAAAGACTTAACAGGAAGAACATGTGAACTTAAATAGTTAGCTGTTGAAGAAGACTTTGACATTACTAGCTTTTGTGAAACACGGCGGCATGGCAAAAATCAATGGGAAACTTTAGTACTTGGCTATAAAGCCATAAAGGAAAGAGTTTCAATCTAAGTGATGAGGGAGAATAGCACTTCAGCCTAGAAAGATCCCCAGAAAGAAAGAATGCAAAAGTTGACAACTATACAGCAGAGTTTACAAACAGGCTTAAAACATCCCACACAGGAATACAAATACACTCCAGAATTACCAGCTCCAGTATTTTTCACATTCAGATGGGAAAGATCATTTTTAATGTCTTAATTATTCCTTTATTCAAAAACTTGTTCAGTGAAAGCTGTTTGTAAGTGCAACCTTCTGCGATCTGAAAGCCTTCTATCCAAAAATCTGCTCATGTAGAGATTAATATGACAGCAACTGGCAAACCTTGAGCTCAACTGGCCAGTTCCTTTGGAGGCAAACCAGGTGGCAAACGTAGTTATGCGGGAGGTTGGAACAGATGATCTAATAGTCATTGCTGTTTCTTACTTAAAATACCTGACTTCTGCCAGGGGTGAATTCATGTGCAGAAGGAGAAACAGGCTAGAGCCCATCTCTTCGCACTGCTCCTGGTGATGACAGGCTGCCCTGCTCTGCTGCTCCCTAACCACATAGAGATGCTTCTGGTCCTGCCTCCCAGGGCTGGCTGCTGCTCAGACAGCAGTTAGAGCAGCAAATGAGACTGTGGAGGAAGGAGGGTGAGGACATGATACATAGACAATCTTCTCAGGGTGGAGGTGGGGGAAGCAGTCACATTAATATGTGAAAACCAGGCATAACTGGTGGGGAAAAAGAAAAAAAAAAATAGTAAATGGTGCCAATTAAAGTGATTTCTTCTTAATGATGTGTGTTATAACAAGGAACTTCATCTGTTAACATGTCTTTTAGGGGAAGAAGGCTGCACTCTAATAGGCAGGAGACATGAAGTTATAAATCTTAAAGTCTGTACGTAAT
The DNA here is from genome assembly GCA_009819775.1 of Phoenicopterus ruber ruber. Classification (NCBI taxonomy): domain Eukaryota; kingdom Metazoa; phylum Chordata; class Aves; order Phoenicopteriformes; family Phoenicopteridae; genus Phoenicopterus; species Phoenicopterus ruber. The sequence goes on along the minus strand of CM020221.1, from coordinate 28,889,664 downwards.
GTTTTTCTTTTTTCTCATGAAGTGTTCCAGAAAGATCTTGTTGCAAAAGAAACCTTGACAATCAGCTGGTTGATTCTTCAAGTCTTCAGCAGCTTATGTAAAATAAGTACAGACAATCTCAAATTTGTAACAACAGAGAGTAAACAGCAACTTGCTAGGGAATTTGTTTAATCTATATATTCAAACTGACAGTCCTCTGAATTTCAGTCTATGCTTCTTGAGAAAGAAGAAAATTTCCATAGGGTTCATGTTACTGGTTGATTCAGAATGCCTATTATAATTGTGAAATATTGGTAGGAATAGATTGAGATATATTCATGACAGTAGGTGGACTAATGGAATTCAGTGACTTTATTTAAAATGTGCAGGAGTTTATTATAATACTGTAATAGAAATGTCACTTACCCTGACGGGAGGAGAGGGAAAAGCCCTGTCAATGAATAATAATGAAGTTATTTAAATGTCAACTTTCTTGCAAATAGTTTGCAAAATATAAATTATTCTATGTGTTTCTAGTTTTGTTTTAATTTATTACTCAGGGAAGTCAGAGCTTCAGTCCCACGGTTGTGGTATTTTTTATACTGTCAAATGAACTAGTATAATTAAAACGTTTATCTTTTTGGGTGTTTGCAAAAATCATTCTGATTTACTGAAAAAGTAGGGAGTCTGATTCTAAACAGCTGCTGGTAAAATTTGGGATTAATTTAATGGAAGCAATTACAACTGAAATGGTGGGATAGGTGTGAAGTTCAGAATTCAGTCTAAATACTCTGTTTCTGAATATTATTCTTTTACTAAGTATCATCTGCATTTCGGTAACATCCACAATGTCCTAACGCATATCTGTTTTTTTCCATGTTTAGTTAGACTTGCATGTATATTAAATCTCTCTGCAGGCCTTCCTATTCCAAACTCATCTGGACTGTTTTTGACTTGGTCTGTAAGTGTACTGAGCCAAACCAAGCCAAAATGAAACAATTTACACAGGGATTTAAATTTGATGAAACATGTATAAACACCCTCACTCCCCCCCAAACAATTTGAGAAACCATTGCAACATGCATGTCTATACAAGAGCTACTCAGTTCACTCAGTTACATACGGTTATTTCAATAGCCGTGGCTTTTCAGCAGATGGTTCAGAAGGTATAGAGTTTCATTTTTGTGTTTTCAGCTCTACAGGTCTTAGGTTTAGTCCTTTCAGATGATTTATCTGGGCATTTGCTTGCTCTGCTCAGTGTTATACAGATGCACTAAAACTGAGTTCTCTCTGCAGAGCTTCAGAGAAGCAGCCTACCACACAAAGTGTGGGAAATGTGGTTGACACATATTTGTTCCCTTCGGATAACTGGGATTGAATTTGTTGATCCTACACTGCCTTTACTGCCTAGATCCTGCTGAGGTGCATCTGTCTTTTGCAACACTTCCAGGTTAGGCTGGCTTCTGGGATCACCAAATGGCTGGTATGTTCTCATGGGTTAGGAATCTCATGCTCCTTTATACACCCATTTAATAAGACAAATGAAGAGCTCATTATCCAGGCTTCTTGTATGCATATATGTATGCATGCCTGCTTGTATACATATATATAATAGGAATAAGATGAATGCAGGTTGGCAATACCCCTGGGTTACATCCCAATAGAGCCTTCACGTGTACGCAGTGTTTCATTCGATACAATTCTTTTGTTCCACTGTTCTGTGTGTGTATATCTGTCACCATTTCTTCGTGTTAAAGCACTTCTAGGTGCCTATCTGCTGTTGTATAACATTTACCTCCCTGTTAAAATTAAGGGTAATTGTAAAGTGGTGTAACAGAAACGGCAACTTGTAAGTGGGCAGGTAGAAGGGCTGGCTATTGCTAATTTAGAAAGCGATAATGAGAGTAAGATCTGATTGTAGCTCCTTTGATTGCTTGTGTGTGTGTTCATCTGCAAAAAATGATGTTTTTCTAAGCTTTCCAATCATTCAGCTGCTTTTATAGGTGTTGGCAGGAGCACACGCTTCCATCTGTATATAATGTTACCTGTAAATAAAACTATGAATGCAAAATAATTGCCTAGAGATTTGAAGTAAGAAATGGCTGGTAATTCTGACTAACATTACCATTTGCAATAGGCCTTTGACATCTGTTTGCCTGTGCTGTGGCAGGGGTGTTGCGTGGTTTTCTTTTCTTCAACATTTTCAAAGCAAATTTTATGTGTCAGATTTTCTTCGCTCCTATTCCCTTTTCAAGGGTCCCATTTTGAAATCACCGTCACTGGTATAAAGAAGAGCTGCATTACTTAATATATTTTTTTCCTACTTAGCGGGTCAGATTTAGTCCTTACGTTATTTACATGTCTTTATCAGCCCAAATTTTGTAAAGGATAGGTTTTGCTTTTTAGGCAGACTGCAACAGAAATATTAATTTCTGAGAAGGCCGGGTGTGAGGTGGATGGGGTAAGCGCAGTGAACCGGCAGCTCTTGGCAGGGCTGTGTTCAGCATCCTGCTGTGGCTCCCTTCACTGGAATGCTGGAACATCTCTGAAACATTCAGTAACAGAAATAACCGTAACAGTATTCTCCTTTTCAGTCCACTGAGGAAATAGCTTAGTTAGTTCATATGTGCTCCTGAGAGAGATGACCTTATAAAGGGGAAGATCAATCAGTAGATGAGAATTTGACCTTACTGTTCTAACCAACAAAGGTCACGTATGCGCACAGGGGTGCCTATGTTTATGAGAAGGGGGAGGGGGAAGGAAAAAGCTATGGTCGTAGACCATAGGTCAATTGTTATATGACCAGGACAGATACATGCAAATGCTTTGATAACATTCCTGAATAGAAAGACTCAACTTTAATGCAAATCCACATTTTAGTGCAATTCATCTCGATGGGTAAAAAACCCAAGCTGTTCTCTTCTTGTTTTATTCATATACTCATTGTGAAATCTGAAATCTCAGAAGCTGTGGTATGAATGTAGGTGTGGAACCTGATCCAGAAATTTAACACCCTCCACATCCTGAAAAAAAAAAAAAAAACCACAACAAAATAATTTGTAGACATTAAGTGTCTTAAATACCTTTGTGAATTTAGCCAGTGTTTCCCAGATAGGCAAGAACCTGGAAATAACGGGTGGCTAGGGTTTACTTTAGAATGACTGGTTTTGGAGTGATTAGCAGAAGGGAAAATTCGTGTTACAGCTTGCAAGTGATGTTCTATATGGACCCATTTGTACATTTTAAAGACAAGATGCAGATTTATTATCTGCAAGAATATGTTATACTTTTAAATGTCTCTGTTACCTAGATATATGTTACTTTTCTGCAGTTTGTGGATACCAACTGTACTGGTTTGAGCTGATTATCTAAATCCTCTGGATATTAGGACATAATTCAGGCAAGCATGAGCTGTGTAATGAATAAAATCTCTGCTGATAATTGATTTTGGTTCCAGTCACGTGTTAAGAGTTGATGTCACAGGAACTCTGCACAGTCTTGTTTGTTCACTTCTTTTGTTCTTCCTCAAGACACGTAGTCAGTGTCTCTATGGGTGACCCTCATATCAGAAATACATTTTTTTCTCTACTGAATGATGGCTCTTAAAGCAAGAATAAAGCACGTGTGTCCATATTCTCTGCTAGTCCATGTGAAAAACCCTTATAAATTGTAGATGTAGTGCTCATGTAGTTAGATTTTCAAAAGGACATCAATGTTTTTTGCAGAAAACTGAACTCCAATTTTACTGAACAATCATCTGGAGCAGCTACTTTGGAACATGCTGAGAAAAGACTCTTATCTTAACAAAATTAGTCTAAGCTTGGAGTATATAATGAATTGATAACTTTAGTCTTTTGCTGTTTGGCATTTCTGACAATCATTATCATCTTCTATATGCAGAATTTAGCATTTCTTATTGTACATGTTTATTTTAAAATGCTTTTGGAAGATGCTGGTTAAATTTTTCCTAATCTAATTTAAATGCAAATTACAAGCACTCACGTGATGCTGTGTGTATATAATTAAGTATCATTACATACTACATGAATCATTCAAAAAGCTCTAGAGAGCCATTCCGCTATGTAAAGCATGACTTATATTGAAAAGCCGCCAAGTGACTTGTGGTTTTGTGATTAAGTGTTTGTACTTATGAAATCTCTTTGAATTGTAGGTCAACAGATTATGGGACAACATATGAGAAACTGAATGATAAAGTTGGCCTGAAGACTATTTTGAGCTACTTGTATGTTTGTCCAACAAACAAACGTAAGGTAGGTGATAATGTGATTGGCTCATTTTGACTTTATGATGCAATTTCTGTCCTGGTGATCTCTCCCAATTTCCTCAATATCTGTTACTATTTAAATGACTGGAAACTATCTCTTTCTGTCTCCCTCCCATTGAAAAAAACATGTAGCTTTACCAAAATATAAGCCAGCTTGTACCATCTATACTACCTACCAGTGTACTTTAGGGAATATACATTAGCAAAAGATAGCCATTAAATGGATAGGCATAATAGGTATCATGCATTTAATTGTTTGCTTACCTTCTGGATGGTGATGATTTCGTTGTCTGAAAGTGATAGAGACTCATTAAAATGGCAGAAATACATCTACAGTGGCCAGATTGTATGTAACATTATTTGTCTTTTAAGTGCTCCCAATAGCGAACTGAACAGGATTTGACAAATTCCTGCAGAGAAAATGCCTTCCAAAGCCCAGAAGGTTTTAATCATGCAAGCACCCTACTGACTAACAGTCTACTAAGAATTTATAACACTGACATATTCATAAAAGGAGTCTGATGACTCTGAGATACATTTTTAGACAAAATTTTTGTAATTTGGAGGTATGCGATAAGTGATGAAGCACAGTTCATAATGATGATGAAGACTTGTATTCTCACATATGCTAGAATATGGATATGCTAGTAAACAATATCATGTTTAAAGACTTTTCCTCACATGCTGTTTGAAAAAGGGTTTAGCTCTCATATTTGGTGATAGGCAATTAGTACTACTGGTGTTTTGGTGTGGAAGCTAAAAAGTAGTTTAAAACATCCTGAAATTACTAGCAATTTCATTTCAGATTTCCTCGTATGTTGGTCCAGAAAAAAATGAATGAAAATAAAATCAAAACATGATTACATAAATGGCAGTGGTGACATCATTGTGCTCTCACCTTTATTAGCTGTGATGCTACAGTGCACACACAGTGGGTGGAAGGCCCCAACTCCAGCTCTTTCCTCTACCAGAGGAGATATGAACCTGGCTAGAGTAGTTTTCTCTCCTTGCTTTCTGTCTTAGTGGATAGTTCAAGCTATTTCAGGTAAAACTGAGTTGCATTAGCACAAAATGCTAGTGAAGACTCACCTCTAAAGGAGGCTGTGTATATTTGGGCAGCTGAGGTCACTATGATGCTGTTTTCATTATACTGAAACATTTATGTATTCTTTAAAACAGGCTGTGAAATGAAGAGGGAGCTGTCCTAACCGGAGAGGACAATGCTTAGCTTTGTTCTCTTGTAGTTCATGTTTAACTCTTTGTTCAAAAGCAACATGCACTTCTACGCGTTAGTCATTTGACCTGTTAAGAAATTGACCTTTGGACAATACAAATCATGTCCTAATGTCACCTACTTTTCTCCAATTGACTGTAAGTGGAAGTCTGTACCACTAGCTGAGGTGGTATGTGACAGGGTATACTTGATCCCCCACTCTACTACCCTGCCTGAGCCTGTGAATAATGTTTTGTTCATAACCCAGGAATCTTTGATGTTCAAGGACTTTCTTCCTTCCCTTGGTAAAACAGTGTTTGCAAACACTGGAACATAAAACTAGAGTGAACTTTGGGATCGGGTGTTCCACTTCCTTGCTACAGGCAGCTGCCCCATGTGGTCCTAACAAGTGCTCTTATAATGGTATTCTGGTTAATGGATTGTAGCTGTGGAATTCCAGTCCTTACCTATTCTGATGAATTTAGGTTTTGCTGGAAGACTGTCAGCAGAAAAGAAGCTGGCTACCACTTGCCTTTGTAATGCCACCTGATTGATTCCTCATACCTAGCTACATTACTATGATTATACAAGACTGGAAAAAAGGTATAGGGATGGAGAGATAAATTATCTTAATTAAAACAAATAAGAAAAAGTATGGGTTCAAGTCTCCTGAGGAAAGTCAGGATTGGGATTAAATGGTTCCAAATTAGTGGAGAGAGATCATCTCATTGCAGCTGACCCCTGATGAAGATAAGAAGCTTTTCACTAGAAGCTAAAGAATGAAATTATCACATCACTCAACTGTCCTTCAGGTTTGAGGTTTGAAAGGTTGGTCTTCTGGCACAGAAACTGTGGTGTGGAGGTTGTATATATATAATCATGCCTGATGTTTGTTGGAGAGTAATAATACTGTTCTCTAGAACTAAGAAGGGTTTTGGCTGGGCAAAATCTGCATGATCCCTTAACTATTGTGGTGCAGAGAAACCTAAGAAGAAACTAAGGGTTTTGCAAGCACATTAAGCCAACTTAAGTGCAGACTGGCTCTAAAAATCTTTCACTGCCTCTGGCTGCACCTTCCCACTCCCTCCCGCGCACTGCCACCCTTGTTTGTGTAGCCATCTGGTGAGCTGGATCGAGGACTAATCTGCCTGAAAACTAATCCCTTTCCAGCTCAAAAACCCAAATAGATCAAAGGAAAAAGCTTTCAGGTGGAAGGGTGGAACTGCCCATTCTGGCAGTAGACTGCACTAAAGTTGGCCTATAATCAATATGGGACAGTGCCAGAGGAAAGCTGCAACACCTGGGATGAAAGGACCTACGTAAAGATCTAAGATTGCATTTTCCAAAACTTACTGCAGCAGGAGCAGAATTAGGCTTGCAGGGAGAACTTTTTTGAGTCCTTGCTTATGCTGTCTATTTCTGTAGAATGTCAGGCCATTGCTCCAATAAACGTTTAACTTCAGGCACCTAGCTAGTCCCCCGTGATTAAGAGGGCATGAGGAAGAGTGTGTAGAACTATATTATACTTCCACACCAAAAATACTTTTGCAGTGAAAGCAAAAATACTAAAACTCATGGTCTTTATTATACCTGCTATGGAATGGAAAGCATAAGGAAACATATTTACAAATTTTGCCCCCAGGAACATTTTCAGCCAAAACCTATGGATCCTGAGACCTGCTTCCACCCCCCCCACCCCCCCCCCCCCACCCCCCCCCCCCCGCCCCGAAATTCTGATAACACTGTGAGAAACTCCAGTTATTCTGAAAGTTGCATCTTGTTTCACTAACATGGGTGGGGTGGGTAGCTGTAGATATTTTTTTTAAATGTAGGACTCAACTACTCTAAAATCCGTGAATTTTATAACACTCGTACTGTTCGTGTGAAGGGTTTGTACACTGCTGCAGTTAATACTGGGCAAATGCTAACAGTGTGTTTTCCCTAAATACTTGTTATATGTGATAAGTGATTTTTCTGACTGCACCTGCAGCCTTCGATATTTTGTTCCGCAAGGCATTCCTTAGCTGAGAGAAAAGGCTTCTTTAGTAGCGGCAAAGAAATGGTGTATTTTTATCTTGAAGCTATTGGACAAGAGACCTTGCTACAACAGTGATTCATTAGTGGGGCCAATGTGTACTTAACTTACTGAAGGTGCCTTCTTACGAAAAAAATCCTTTTCGCACATGCTTAACTTTTACTAATAGTCCTATTGAAACAGAAGGTAAATGTTGAACTTTGCTGACTCAAGACTGATTGCTTCTAATGAAAAAAACAAGTGTATCCTGTATGTAGTCTTGTCTCTTCCTTGCAAAGTAGAGCAGTTGGAACAATGAACTGTAGAATGTGTATAATGGGATTTCTTCAAATAATTAATAGATTTGTTCATGAATTTCTGATGATTTTCACATTCTGGAAAAGAACAAACAGCAACATGTGTTGAATAAATTGTTTGTTATAATGTATTTGCTCTTCTTCATCTAGAAAAAAAATGTATCTATAAATACACAGGATTTGCAGAGCTTCCCACAGTCTATGAATGCCAATTTCTTTCTAAAAGCTTCCGACTTCCAATTCTTGTCTCTTTATTGAACAAAATTAAATGCTTTAACCAGACATTGCAGGCAATGTTGTATTACAAAAGGGTGCTTTGAAAATAAAAATGAGAACAAAGTCAACTGTTATTTACAATTTAAACTGACCTATTGCTGTTGCTTGGTATTTTTCTGAATTACAGTATTTTCTTAAGGAAATTACGGAAAATAGTGAGGAACATAGTGATGTATAAGCCTTGGTAATAAGAGAAGTGGAAGCCCTGTTTTTCAGTATTCTCTCCTTTCACTGAATTACTGTACTACGTCGTTGTATGACTGATGACACAGATCGGGGGGGGGGAAATTGTAACATGTGGATCTTGCCAAAGACACAGAGCCTGTTTGAGTATTTGTCAACATGTCTACAGAAGAGAGAATCCCCGATGTGCAATAAATCCCTAGGCTTAGGTATGTCAACATTGGTTTATTTGTGAGGTGCATAGAGCCTTTTGTGAGGGGAAATAAAATGATTTAAATGCTTCTACATGAAGAAATAGTGTTTGGGGCTAATGCACTGGTGGGTTAAAAATTCAACTAAAATAGAAATCCAAGTTGATATCTTGAAAATCTATTTTCACAAAAGTTTGACATTCACTTTCCTAGAAACTCACATGCACTAAGTTTTATGGTCTTTGTAAAAACCTTTCAGATAGGTTGCTTTTAAGTGTTGCATGGAAAATCATAGACCTGTGCAAATAAGAAGTGATGGTCGGGACTCTACAATTGGTTAACTGGAGGTTTTCTTTGACTCAAAAATTGCTACTGGCTAATTTAGACACTGTATCCTTGTACGCAGCACACTGTGTTCTTTGCAAAGAGCCTGTTTGTGCAGCCCATTCGTTCTTTGTACTTTCAAACTCCTTGTATCCCTGTATCTCCAGTTAATTAATAAAATGCTGGGTGATAGTATCTGCCAGCAACTCTTATGCTATTAATAGGACTAGTGCATCAGATATTTCCTGTGGGTTTGAATTTTTGTATTAGGTTTTCTTTGTTTTGTTTTCTCTCCCCCTTTCTTTCTGCAGAACTGCCTTGAATTTTCCCTTTATGCCTCCAACTGTTCAGATTTTAATTGCTGTGCAGTACAGTGTCCTCTTTTCTTTCTCTCTAAAGATGAATGGATTACAGATGCCTTCCTCTTTTACATTTAGTGGTCACGATTAGCACCGTTATCACAGCGTGTTAAGCACTGTCCTGATGTGTGTGTAGCTCCAAGATAACAGATGTTTGTTGTAAATATAACTGCGTGGGTTTCAATGCTGGTTACATCCCTAACTACTTCAAATTTGTTTCTGTTAATGAGTTTGTGGTGGGTTGACCTTGGCTGGATGCCAGGTGCCCACCAAGCCGCTCTATCACTCCCCTCCTCAGCAGGATAGGAAGGGAGAAAATAAGATGGAAAAAAACCTCATGGGTCAAGATAAAGGCAGTTTAATAAAGCAAAAGCAAAGGCCACGTGTGGAAGCAAAGGAAAACAAAAGATTTATTCTCTACTTCCCATCAGCAGGTGATGTCCAGTCCCTTCTCGGGAAGTAGGGCCTCAGTACATGTAGCGGTTGCTCCGGAAGACAAAATGTTGTAATAATGAATGCCCTGCCCCCCCCCCGCCCCGCCCCTCCTTAACTTTTATTGCTGAGCAGACATCATATGGTGTGGAATATCCTTTTGGTCAGTTTGGGTCAGCTGTCCTGGCCATGTCCCCTCCCAAGATCTTGCCCACCCCCAGCCTACTGTTGGGAGGGGAATGTTGGAGAGAAGCCTTGATGCTGTGCGAGCCCTGCTCAGCAGTAGCCAAAACACTGGGGTGTTACCAGCACCTTTCCAGCTACCAGTACAAGGCACAGCACTATGAGGGCTGCCACGGGGAAAATTAACTCCATCTCAGCCAGACCCAATACAGAGTTTTAAATGAAAGGAATGGTGGCCCAGCCTTCTGTTCTTTCTAGCATTGGGGGGTGGTGGTGGTGGAGAGAACAGTTGTCAAATATTTCTATCAGTCAAGACAGGAGAAGATTTACTCTTATTAGCTGAAATGGGAATGATTGAATGCTACTTTGTATCCCGTGGTATTAGAGGCGTTCATTTGCTTCAGGGAGGTTCTGGTTTTGGAACGTAAACTGCCTGGTTGTATGAAAGGTAAGACTCGGAACTGTGTGCTTTACACTGACCTTTGCACCTAGAGTTGGGGAAAATGTCTGTAGAGACAAACAGTTCCACCTGACATTGCTGTTTCTCTTGAAGCTGCTACCCTCAGTTGCTGAAGTCAGATTGGGAACACTTCTGAAAATCCTCTCTGACCTGTCTCACCATGGAAGCTTTCAGAAGTCTGATGTGATGGCAGGTCTTGATTTTTTTTTTTACTCAAGGAAAACCAGTTATTTCCAGTGGTGTCCTCCTGGTAGGCCTCTATAAATCTTAGTGTGAAGACTATCAGTTTATGTTGGAGAGGTCAGAGCTCAGCAAAGCTCTAAGCACACCTCACTGTAGACTGAGCCAGACCCTTTGGCTGTCAAGGGATGGCATCCTTAGCAAATTAGGCACAGTGGGAGACCCAGGGTCTACGGTCGATCAGTTATGCCAATAGCTCAAAGTGCTATTGCAGTCCACTCTTGCAGAGATAAAATCAATTATTCTGTTGCTCTCCTCTTTTCATTTGGAAGGAAAGGTCCTTGTTAGCTGCAGGCTGTGAGTGCAGCCTTCAAAGAGACAGTCATAAGAGACCAAAAAGGCATGGTCTCACAAATGTGAATGGGGTATGTTGTGTTTTGGTTTTTTTTTTTTCTTTAAATGTTGTAATACCTAGGAGATTTCAAGGAGATGTTTAATGAAAGTCTTTTCTTACCTTTTGAAAGGGAGGAACCACCTTGTACTGAAGTGTTTTGCAGAATGAAACGTAAATTTCATCAAATGAGAACTTTTGTTTGGATTAAACCCCATATAGCATAGGAAGGTATATGAAGAAGCCTCTAGATTTGTTTTAAATGTCTCCTATGCTATGACCACAGATAATGATTCTTCATAGCCTCATCTTTTACTTCAGAGAGAATATTTTGGAGGGAGGGAGTTAAGAGAATGTGGGGTTTTGCTGATCTGATAGGCAGTTTGGGGTAGATAGCACTACACATGCCTTTTCTCCAATGGTCTTCCAGTGGGAGAACGTAGGGGTTCTTCCTCACTTGTGTCTTTTCTCTAAATACAGTGGTCTAAATCTGTTTCATTGAGCAGTTTTGGCTTAAGATTTCACCTCCTGATCAGAAAAGAGTTGAAATCCTGAACCTACAAGGGTCAGAATTATTATCTTGAACTGCAGGGCTGGTTCAGTGGACTTCTCATAACACTATACACACATAAACAGTTCACTACCCACAGGAAAAGAGGCATGTCCCACCCCTCAAATTAAGAAATTTTTCATTTTCTGCAGTTCAGCAATAATGATAGAGTAAGTCTACTGCTATTACAAGCCACTATCAGTGGTGACTGGAAAGCCTTATATGCTTATGATGATACGTATATTACAATTTTCACTTCTGCTTTGTAATATCTTTAGATTCAAGACTAATGCTTCTACCTGTGCACCAGATAATCAAGTATAGACTTGATTTCTATTTCAGAAGACTGTCTTTTCTGCCCTCTACCCCATATGAAAACAAGGAAAAGCCAACATTTTTTTTATTAGTTTAGAAAGGTAGATTGTTCCTCATATCTTTTGGATATGATCTAACACAGCTGCAGTTTGGTAGAGTTTCAGTGGAGTCAATCAAGACCTGTAAAGTGGCAGTGACTGAAGACCTGGTGCTGTATTGTTAGTCTTTAATACTGAGTTCATGGGAAACCAATAATTAACAAGCATTTGGTCCGCGTTAACAAAGTAAAGGCAGAGTCTCATCTTTCAAAGTGAATATTTTGACTTTTGAAGTGTCTGGCAGCATTCACTACCAAACTTCCTGATTCATGGCTATAGTATATGACAGCTCTCACAATAGCCATTACACGCAAAGCCCTTGCCATTATTCTGCATCCATATCTCTTCTTGGATATGAAGTGAAATCAAAGCCCATTTATTCTGCTGCTGCTCTTGTAAGCCTATCAAAAATAGTGGCAGTTTTGACATTTTCCCACTCAAAGTAGTACTACAGTATGCTGTTGTATCTCACAGAAGTCTCCAGGGGCACACTGAGTGTTGAAACTAATGATAGGAAAGTATGAGCCATGGAGTTCAGCTTTGGAGCTAAAATTCACCCAGACTGAGGAGGGTTTCAAAGGTGTTATTTCCATTCTGACCCCTGTTTTTTACAAACTGGACAGTTAAAATGTATGCAAGATAATATCTTATTGAATGTCCTTCAACTCTTTTATCCCTTTTTAATTCCTCAGCGATTTACCAAATATTCTGGAACAGATGATATCCTTTTTGGCAAGGGAGAATATATGCCAGCAGCTTAGAGAGCAGAGGAATGATATGTTGTTAGTTGCAGCCCAAATACAGGCAGCTGGGATTGATGGTAGTGCAAGAATGTGTCTAACTACAGAGCAGACCTGTCTTATTGTCAAACTTGTAGCTCCATCCATTTCCATAAGGAAGACAGGCTGTTTAAACCAGGAAAAAAGCCAGTTGCCATAATATTGATTTTTTTTTCTATGAAAAACTAGCCCCAAGCAGTTGAAAATCAGCTTGTTCAGTGTCCCATAAAGTTGGACTAAAAATATGTACAGCAGGCTTGTTTTCATTTACTTTCTGGATTTTAAGCCATTAAAGATACATACCTAAATCTCGCTTTTATATCATTTCACTGCTGTGTTGTGGTAGGAACATACTACTTTGATCGTGAAACACAGAAATATGACTTGGGGAGCAAGGAAGATACAATGCCTGCTACAGCTTGGAGAACAGTGGCGTAGAGAAGCTGGGGGTAGGAACACACAGAATTACCCGTCTGTTTACCATGACTTGGCTTTCAGATGGATACAGGTGTTCCACAAATTTGCACAAACCCAGTTTTCCTGTGGAGAATTCTCTTCTACCATGTTCAGAAGTACTAAATTGTGATCAATGCTTCTTTAAAGGTAGGGTTTTTTTAGGGATAAGTAACAGCAAAGGAGAGAAGGCTGTTGAGGAAGCGTAGCAGTGATAATGGCAATAACTGGAGACAGTGCTGAGGGTGGTGCAGAGAGATTGACATCAACAGAGTAGACCAAATTATGTTCATGAAGAACTATCGGAGTTCTTGCTATGTATTCTGATACAATGGATCAAGCCCTAGACTACTGTTTCCCAAGTATTTTTTCATTGATAGGGGAGGGTGATCAGACCATGGTGAATGTTCAGGGCACACTCATGCCTTTACAGTGTTTTTCTGTACGTTTGCTAAGACGGACATGTGAGGATTTGAGAGAAATACTTGGTAGTAAATTTGGAGTATGGCCAACTGCTCCCATAAATTTGGGAGCCAATACATTGTTTTGTTGCTTTTTCTTAAACTGCCAGTGCAGTTAAACTGGAGGTGGTGGAATATTTTCAAAAGATAAGAAACATTTAAATTAACACATTATTTGACAAGAAAGAATCAAATTTACAAAGTGTTCTATTGCATATAGAATGTTATGAATAATGGATTTTGCTATTTAGAGAAAGAAAAATTTCATATTGATTGAAAGCACTTATTCCTATTCAAACCATTATTTTTTTTTTCTGCTGAGGTCATCCAAGGCTTTTCTGTCTTGAAGAGATTAATGTTAAATTGACAATGTTTTGGGGGTGAAAAGCTGAAATAATTTTGTTTTGAAATGTTTCCACTTTTAAATTCTTAAGAGATTTACCAAGATAAATCCTACTGAAAACAATGGAACTTAATAATGATGCTTAAATTACATTCTTAATCACTTTGCCGATTCTTTCGTTGTTAGAAGTCCACCCTTAACGGTTTCAATACAGTAAAACACTGAATTCTCTTCTGCACTTATGTATTTAGGTCTCTGTATGCCTCTGTGTACACATAAAACCTTTTCACAGTCTCCAGTCCCATATAGCTAATTCCTTCATCAGAGGAAATAAGGAGAATTAAAAGGGAATTCAGTGGACAACAAATGGCAGTGGAAAAAAGAGGGGGGAACGATACTAGAAGTTTAAGTAATTTACAATAGCCGAGCAATTTATATGTAGCAAGAACTTTCAAACACTAGTCCCTTGGGAGGACAATCTTCAGGAATATGCACAAAGAAACATCAGAATAAAGTGTGATCTAGTCCTTGCATCCCAAATTCCCTATGTGCAGGCATTTCTCAGGGGTTTTGTCTCTCCTGCTGAATGATGAGATACTTATGTGCTTGTATCAGTATTTTTTTTTCTATACAGACCGACCAAAGATACAGCTAGAAAGCAATGGGATATATTCTTCATGAAACTGCACAGTTAACAACAGAAACTGCCCCTTTTTTTTTGATGACTAATCTTGCTCCAAAATTTGAGGTGTATCTTCAGCAGACAAGATTAAAAAAATCACCTTTCCCTGCTTTAGGGCTGCTTTGCACAACAAATTGCACAAAGTTTGAACATTATTTTGGTGTGGTGGTGTTTTTTTTTTTGGCCAGAATATGTTTTAAAACATGGAAGCATTTAACCTTCAGCATGTGGCGTGGATGCTGGGCTCTCTGTCTGTTTGCTCCTAGGTTCAACACTTTCTGTGAACTCCGCTCTTGAGCATGTTGTCTGCTCGGATGTAGCTTTCTGGAGAAGACAATACACTAGAAGTAGTTCTTTAATAATAGGCATGGCAATGGGTTTACAGCTCTTTCTGGACATTATGCAGGACTAAAAACTTAATATATTACTGTGACTCATACTTCTGCATCCAACTCAAGTCTTATCTGTCCTATTTATAAGTTTAAGAATTTTGGAGGTGGAGATTTTTTTTTCCATGTTTGAACAGCATCTGTTCCTTTGGGTTCTGGTGCGCAACTTGTCTCCCATTTATTACTAATGGTAAATAATGAATGTGATAGGACAGGAGTCTGTGCTTAGTTTTTGGCACATAGGGAAGAAATGCAAACTACATCCATATGCTGTCCCTAATGTAATGTTGTTCAGCTCCCAGAAAGTAAAGACAATTGCAGGTGAACCAAAGGCAGCCAGACAGTATCAACTGGGGAAGAAGGTGTAACAATTTCTCTGCCGACATCTTGACACCCTCAGTCATTTATAGATTTTATGTTAATAGGAAACGTTGTCAGTCCTAGTTTATGAATGAGATCAAATGTATGTTTTGCTAAGGTCAGAGAATAATTAGTTGCAAAGATAGGAACCGAACACAGGATTTTGGTTGAAATCCTAGCCACAAAATCATCTTTTGTCCTAATTCATGTAATTCTGGAAGATCTGATCTCTCTTTATACCATTCCTTTCTGGCAGGGAATACCAAACGGCATCCCATCCATGAAATTTATACCCTTCATTTGTATTGCAAAAAAAAAAAAAAAAAAAAAATCTTTTCACCACAAAAAAGAGCAGAAAGGAAAGAAGGAACCATCATTCAAAGCCTGCTTGGGACAAGAGTAGCACTAGACCATTGCAGAGGGATAGAGGGAGCTTAAGTCAGTCATCCAGTGTAGCAGTGGGCAAAGTTCACAAATCGTCTGCTGCCCCAGACCTCTGTGTCTACACCAGTGTGCGCTGCAATATTCCTTTTTTAGCCTGAAAATAAATTTCTCCCACACCTTTTGAAATGTCTGGCATTTTGAACCTTTGAGCTGAGAGCTATCTTCCAAGTCACATCCCTTGTTCAAGTGTTTCACCATTCTCTTTTTAGAATACCTCTGCCAGCAAAACTCTTCTGTATGTTCCAGGATGCCAAACCTTTCCTTTTGCTACCGTTTCAAGTGTGTTACTGACATTTACAAGCTCTCACAGGAGCATTCAGTCAATTACCACCAGACTCCCATTGTTCCAAGGAGACTGACCTTTCCCCCTGGGCACCAATTAAAATCTATTACTTTTATTTCCATAGTGCTTGCTGTAATTGGAGCTCTGACTCTTTGCCAGGTAGAAATTGTTGGGTTTTCGTCTCCTTTTCTTTATTACTGAAACTTTGCTAAAGATAGCAAGAGTGAAAATTCCAAAATATATATATATACACACACTTTGGGGACAACAACATAATTTTAATGAAGCTTTTACATTAGTCTCCCTTTCATTTGTCATTAGAAGTGTAAGAAAAATCCAAGTGAAAGAATAGATGTGTTTCACATGGTGGCATGGCTGGCTTGCTTCCTCTTTTAGTTTTCTTCCTTCAGCTAATGTGCTCCAGTTATTCTACAGTGGAGATTTTCCAGCAAGTGAAGGACAAACATGCTGTGGGCCTTGCTAGTACCTAACTACTGTGCTCTGAAAGTTGAGGGGAGCAAGCTGTGGACCTGTCAAGTGTCTTGAGCCTCAAGCCTTGTCCTTTCTTGTATTACAAACTGCTAGAAACAAAGACTGTTCATACTGTGTTACTAGTAGCAAAGCTGCATATTGCGGTTAAAATTCTTGCTGTAAAATTATACTTTTGTGCTTATTAAGTCTTTCCATCAACTTATGATTCCTCTTTCAGTTAGAATTTATGAGGGTAGAAGCGACTGCTGATCAAGTATGGAGGGGTTTTCCTGTGTTGTCTGTCTGGAGAGCTAGTCAGATATCACAGCTGTCAGAATACGATTTTTTTGTGAAAAAACAGGATTTTGAAAAATGTGTTCAGGTGTCTGCTTTTTGTCATCTCTTCTTGTTTGGGATCTTTGAGGTTGTATGAAAACTTTGTACGTTCAACCTATTGCGAAACCCTCAACACTTCTTAAGGAAAGAAGTTATATGGTATGTTGATCTTTATCACAAAAGACAATTTAGTTTTAAGATCAGCATAGTATAGATGGTTGGGTATAAAACAGACATTAGTAAGTTGGCCAGAGGCTTCTAAATCATTATGATGACAAAGAATTCTGAAAAATCTAGTGTTTATCAGTTTGCACAAGTCTAATTACAAGAGAATTTGATTTGCTTAGAAAACAGCCCTGCTGTGTATAAGCCATTGTAGTATCTGCCAATATCTCCTTGTCTAATAGCTATAGAGCAATGTCTGGTTCCTTTTGCTTCCTGTTTTTTGGGATAAGGAAGTCTGGTTTGGTTGTGTATTCACTTGTTTTGCTCAAGTCTTTTAATATTCTAGTAAGTTAGTGGACCATATTTTGACATTTTTGTGCAGAATGATTTCTCTGCCTTCCAAGGCAAATAATGCCTGCCTATCCAAGTCAAATAATCATCAAAACCTTCAGTTACCAGCTGGCACCAAATAATTTTACACTTTGTGTCTTAGGTAAGTCACAGGTGGCTCTAGGAATGTGCATGGGTAAGACCAAGAATTAATTTTTATTTCACCTGCAAAACTCTGTGTGGCACCTTGAATAACTAGAATTATGAACAGTGCTTTTCTTGGGCTCATATTCTTTCTTCAGTGGAATTTGGTGAAACATTAGATTTCCTTCCTCACAGTGGCTTGAAACTGTGTTCCCCGCTGCCCACCCCCCCCCGGGATTTAAATGAACCAAACCTGTGAACAGCCACTGTGTAGCTTCACTGTTGAGAAGGAACACGAGATAAACCTTTCTTCTCTGGTCCAAGGAGGATCCCAGGTCCTAGGAAAGAATTGCTTGGGCATTTTGGTTTCACATATACCTTGTATCTTAAGGTTTCCATCTCTCTGCAGATTCAGAGAACCACTTTTCCACCATCCTCTCTCGAACGAGGCTACCAATAACTGGAAATACTGACAGTCCTTTATACCATTCTGGACTTTTAATGCTCTTTCTGTTTGTTTATTTGCTTTTGCCAGTTCCAGAAGGTTGTTTTAGATATGAATCAGGCTCAAGATTGATTTTTATGTCTAATAAACCTGGAAAAATAAAACTTTCTGAACTGGGGGCTGAATTAACTGCAGGAATAGATTTGTCAAGCCCTGCTAGATACTATTTCATATATTATGGAGAAAATAAAAAAATATCGAAAAGTAAAAATAAAAGTATTTTATAGAAGGGTTTGAAATTTCCCTAGGGATAAACTAAAACCCCTACCTGTTCCCCCCCCCCGGCCATTGGAAGAGGTAAGTAAAAGATTATGACTTAGGAGGCAACCCCCCAGGGATGAATGCAAACTTTCTATCATCTGAAGCCAGCAGGAGGCAAGTAGGTTTGCATGATAAAGAGGCAGTTTATCATCTGTGCTGTTATGTGCTTTAACATCACACATCCAAAGGAACACCAGTTAATTATTAAATCTTTTTATATGGGGGATAAAACCAACCTTGATTCATTATAGCCAACATAAAGAGAAACTGAAGTATTGAGGCTTTCTTGTATTCAGGCTTTCCTGAGAAGGCTAAGAGGTAGAACCGACCTCAGCCTTTTCACTTGCTAAAAGTTTCCTTCATAGCTGAAGAGAATCATTGATGATGATGGTAGAGGGAAAAAAAAAAAAAAAAAGATCCAAGAACCTCTTTCTAACGAACAATAATAGAACAAGATATGTCATACGCTTTATGGGGTCAAGTAGCACCTGTCCTGAGGTTATTGGTGTCTAAAGAATGTTTGACTTCGGCCTGAAACTTGTAGTCACATTTTTGTTACAGAAGCAGTGTCTTAACCTTCTGTAAGCCTTTCTAGCTGGGTTAGTCTGAGTTTGGGTTTTTGCTTAACTTCCACGTTGTTTTCTCTGATATCAAGCTACTGCTCTGACAGCTAGGAAAAGCCAGTGTGTAACAGTTCTCTGGAAGCAAATGCCTTACTCTGAGAAATCTCCCACCCTGTCTTCACACTGCAAACTCTGACAGGAGATTCATTGGCTGTGTTAGGAGGGAGGTAGCAGATACCTAGAGGTTTGGACTCAGCACCTAGGTTCTTGCCATACTAAGATATTTCCATTAAAGCATTTTTAAATGTCTTAGGAGTGCATGTACTGTTTTCCTGACTTTGCAGGCAGCCTGAGAAGTAACTCTGAAACATGTGAATTGCCTTGTGTATTCCAATGAGTTATTAATTCCAGTTCTAGGTAATCAGAAAGTCCCTCTTCAGTTTTAACCTTGCTGTGAGTGCAGGTATATGCTATTAACTCATTGACATCACATATCTAAGCTGCTGGGTAACCCTGGTCCTTTTACTATCTGTTATACAGTTCATGTATTGCAATAAACATTTTCCCTTTACAACAAAATGAAGTTGGAAGGGTCATCCTTACAGGCAGAGTTTGGACAGGAAATTAAAACCATCCGAGGTGAATTTGGCATGCAGGTAAAGCCTGTAGCTATGATCACTAGTTACACTGGATAGGTGTACTTTCCTTCCCACAGTATCTCTGCAGATCACATCCTCTAAATAAACAGCAACCACTTTCTCTCCTAGTGGTTGATAAAGATAAAGCGGTGTACGTTAACTGGCTAGCAGCATGTACTATGCTTGTCACAGCAGAGACCCACAAACCCAGAGGCAGCAAAGTGAAAAAAGGTGTATGTATCATTTTTAGCTGCGTCAACCTGTCTGTTTACTCAACCCTCTGTATTGGGTTTGCATGGCAAGGTTTTAGTAGCAGAGGGGCCACAGCAGTGGCTTCTGTGAGAAGCTGCTAGAAGCTTCCCCTATGTTCAATAGACCCAATGCCAGCCGGCTCCAAAATGGACCCGCTGCTCACCAAGGCTGAGCCCATCAACAATGGTGGTAGCACCTCTGGGATAACATATTTAAGAAGGGGTGGGGGGGGGGACACACGACACACCACTGTGCAGCGGCATTTGCAGTCGAAGAGACGACTAAGAATATGTGAGAGCAACAACTCTGCAGACACCAAAGTCAGTGAAGAAGGAGGGGGAGGAGATGCTCTAGGCGCTGGAGCAGACATTCCCCTGCAGCCCGTGGTGAAGACCATGGTGAGGCAGGCTGTCCCCCTGCAGCCCATGGAGGTCCACAGTGGAGCAGATATCCACCTGCAGCCCATGGAGGACCCCACACTGGAGCAGGTGGATGCCCAAAGGAAGCTGTGACCCGGTGGGAAGCCCACGCTGGAGCAGGTTCCTGGCAGGACCTGTGGACCCATGGAGAGAGGAGCCCAGGCTGGAGCAGGTTTGCTGGCAGGACTTGTGACCCCGCAGGGGACCCATGCTGGAGCAGTCTGTTCCTGAAGGACTGCACCCTGTGGAAAGGACCCACGCTGGAGCAGTTCGTGAAGAACTGCAGCCCGTGGGAAGGACGCACATTGGAGAAGTTCATGGAGAACTGTCTCCTGTGGGAGGGACACCCCACGCTGGAGCAGGGGCAGTGTGTGAGGAGTCCTCCCCCTGAGGAGGAAGGAGCAGCAGAGACAACGTGTGATGAACTGACGGCAGCTCCTGTTCCCCATCCCCCTGCACCGCTTGGGGGGAAGATGGAGAGAATTCGGGAGTGAAGTTGAGGCCAGGAAGAAGGAAGGGGTGGGGGTAAGGTGTTTTAAGATTTGGTTTTATTTCTTATTATCCTACTCCTGGTTTCATTGGTAATGAATTAAATTGATTTTTCCCCAAGTCAAGTCTGTTTTGCCCATGATGGTAACTAGTGAATTGATCTCTCCTTGTCCTTATGTTGACCCACGAGCCTTTTGTTATATTTTCTCTCCCCTGTCGAGCTGAGGAGGGGACTGATGGAGTGGCTTTGGTGGGCACCTGGCATCCAGCCAGGGTCAACCCACCATACTTTGTAATTAGGATCATGCCATTAGCTGTTCAGATCAAGGCTGTGGTTAGAGATGTAGTAAACAAGTGCTAGGAATACAAGAAAAAGAAAATGCTGCAAAGCACTACCAGAGTCATGAGTAAAGAGGTGAGTAAAAAATGTCTAAGGTGACTAGGTAATTTCTGGGAGTGTTCCAGATTCCAGCATTTCTCCACTGCTCAGTCTGTTTCTGTGGTATTAGAGCCCCTAAAATTGTGCTATATACGCCTCTTCTTACGTAAGGATGGCTGCCGCCTCAGTCAGTGTCTTTCAAGAATGAGCCTAAGCCCACTCTAAGGGTGAGATTTGCAAACATGCTGAGTGTGTGCTAAAAGGGAACTCGGGGAGAAAGCAAACCACTTCTTTGTCTAGGCCTCAGTATTCTGTTGCTTTCAGTGAGGATATTCTAAGCTAATGGCATGCAATTGATCATCACTGAGTGGTTGATGTTGATCAGAAAAGTAAACCACAAAGAGGCTCTTTGAGGATGTTGATGCTGTTTGCAACCAGGCAGGATCTGCAGGCAGTATGAGCTTGGCTGTTTTTTCCACCGTTTGGACAACAGATGCAGTGTGACAAGTTTGCATGTTCAGCAACGTAGCCTCATGGAGCTAAGTCAGGAGGACTCAAGGTTTAGATTCCTTCTTTATCTAGCTCCCTGAAGACACTGTAGATATAGCCAAATCTATATATAGTTATAACTTGCCAGGGCACTTCCATCACAAAACCACCTATGGGTTGATGAGGAGGATCCCAAGATGAATAAAGCTTAGGCTTGGAGTATGTCTCTCTTGTAGCTGACTCCAGCGAGTGATAGGCTGGCACAGCCCAAGGTAGCTTTCTGCTAATTCAGCTACGACCAAAAGGGGCATAGACTTCAATATAGGCTACAACAGCCTGTCGAGAAGCTGAAGTGCTTTCCTTATGTGGCTAAAATCTGTGTCACAGCATCTTGTCTGGTGTCAGTATTCAAGTTAACTGAATTATATTCATATCTGTAGGAGTCTTACCTTTCCAAAGCAGTGGGGAGGCGACTTTAAGAAATGTAAGAATTTTTAATCTGGAATTTAAGTAATCTGGGTTTATTTCTTTACCTGCTTCCCAACTTGCTGCATAACTTGAAAAAGCTGTATTGATGCTTTGCACCTGGAAGTACTAGCTCTTGACCTTTGCAAAACAGAAATGTATTTCACTGAGAAATTCTCTGTTTCTTTTGGTGAGGTGCTGCGTAAGTGCAAACAATTTTTATTAATAGTCAATTCATGTGCATAATAAAAAAAATAGGTTCCCACTATAAAGAAGGTTATATTATTCAATATATCTAAATTACAGCCACAGTAAAGCTGCACGTATAGGTTCTGTTTGGAATTATATGAATAGGTGCTACATTATACTATATGCTCTTGTACATTATTGCTTTCTAAGAGATATACGGTCTATGCCACTTGAGATGGGAAAAACACGTCTTTCAGTAAAAAGACATTTCCTAGGCTAGATGCACTAATATTTTATGAAAACGTGAATAAGTGAAGCAGATTCATCAGATGGATGAGAAAACAACATTATTTTTGCTGGGGTGGAGGATAGTTTAAAAATAAAAATCAACCCCCTGAACAGCATCTCCCTAGGTTATCTGCTTTCAGATCCTAAGCATCAGAAAGGGCTGTTCGCTCCTTAAAATGCAGAACCTCAGAAAAAAATAAATGTCTCATCCTTTTGAAAAATCCATCCCTAAATGTCATAAAATATTACTTGGTAATCCGTTAAATCATTCACACTGAAGGCTGCTGTGGTCCAGCTTGAGTTTAATCTAAAGTGAAATTAGCCCACGTGTTTCCTCCTTCTGGGTCAGACTTTCATCCCACGCAGGTTCTTTCCCAGGGGTTCTCCAGGGACAGGGTGGTCACGATCAGGGACAGCATTAATGGTGATGAATGTGTAATGGGAGAAGTGATTTTCAGAGGCACAGAGGGTCAGGCAGGTACCCAGCTCGCAGCGAGTGCCTTCAGTGAATACTCTATATGCAAGTCTCCTTTTTAGTGTGTTTCAATCCAGATAAAATGTTCAATCTCGCTGATTTGTGGAGAGCAACAACAGTAAGTTTTTTCCCTGTTTGAACATGTGGAAGAGCCCCTTTTCCCCTTCAGTCTGTGAATATTTGTAATGATCTTAGTCACTAGCAGGTGGACGTGTTTTTTTGGCTGTCTTTGGTGCTTTGGCAACTCAAATGAGCAATGAATCCCGGGAACTAGATTGACAGTCTTATGCGTGACTGCACTGGAGCATGTCTTGCTTCCTTCTCTGGACCGTACTTCTTGTATATCAGCCTGGTCATTGGTAGTGCCTGTGGCCAGGAAAATCAGTGGACCTGATGGTTAAACAGGTCACCACCACATTGCAGGGGAGTGAAAGGGTGAAAGGCTTCCGGTAGTCATCCAGTAAGTGAGAATACAGTGGATACAGGGGTAGGTTAGGTTCACCCTGGATGAAGCGGCCTCCATTCCTCTCAGACCTCTGGAGGATCCAACACAGAGAAGGGATATCCAGACCCACTCCTCTCAGCCCTGTGAGGGCAGGCACGTGGGAAGCCTGCAGGCAGGCAATCCTTGAGGTCTTAATAGTACAGCAATTGCAGAATAAGCTCAGCCTTCATCTCTAACTTCTTTTTTCACTTGTTGATAGCCACCTGTGAATAGTTTGGCAGGGAAAGGTGCCACAATTTTCATCATCTATTTAGCTCTTTGCTTCAAGTTGGTTACAAGGGGTTCATTGGCTACCAAGTGCAGTCTGTGCTGTGATGGGCACATGCACAGTAGCAGTTCAGACCCCTTCCCAAATTATTTCATGTGAACCATCAAACAATGACTGGAGAATGACTGTTCTCATCGCTCTAGGCATTGGAGGTGTTCTTAAGCACTATCCACTGTTATTAGCTCCAAAGGACTTTTTTTCATGTTCTTCAAAATATTCTTCTCTTTCCAGCTTGTCTTTCAGCCATGCTTCTTGGAAAGTGCCCATCCCACCACCTCGGTCCCCAAACTCATTTTCAGTACCAGAGCATCACAGATCATAATAACCCTAGTTTAAATTGACTAACTGAAGTGTTGAAGATATATCATTAGCTAGACTGATAACCTGTATAAGATACTCCTTTTTGTCATGATTCCTCCCTTTTCTGTAACCCCCTGCGTCCCTTTAGCATAAGAGCAAATAGAGCTTCAAACCTCATATTTTCCAAACACAGATAATCACTGCCCTCCAGACCTCGCTTACCCAGTTGTGTGTCTGCTCCTTTTTCCTTCTCACTGGTCTTGGGTATTTTCCTTTGAAAGTAAGGGAGGGATCTTGGCATCATTCAGGGAACAGAGAGAAGAAAAAAAAAAAAGCCCATTTTTTTTTGTGCATCTGACTACTTTTGCTCTTGATGGCTAATTGCTCCTCTCTTCAAAGACTTGCCAAGGGAAAAAAACATAAGTAAAGAACTGAGCTATAGCTCATCACTGCTGCATCGTTTGACTGTCATTTTTGAAAATTTCCTCAAGTAGCAAAAGCATTTAAAAGGAGCTTGGCACCGAGCAGGCGGCACTGCTGGCACACAGCAAATTGTGCTGCTGTTTAGACAAGCAAGCTGGGGTGACAGAGCGCTCTGTGGGGTGAGAACATGCATTTGTTAGGGTAGATGTGTTTGATAGGCTCCGTTGTGAATTTGTTTCCATATTTGTTTACATGTGGACTGAGAAGAAGAATCTAAACCTACTAACAAGGAGGTTTTTAGGTTGAAAAGAGTTGTTCAAAGTATCTGTAGCTTGGATTTTTCTGAAAAACTTTTCACTGTCAATTCTTTTTTGATCAGTGGTGTCCCCCCCAAACACACACACACAAACGCATAAAAGCAGATCTAAAAACACGTGGTAGCTAGTCTCAGCTGGTATAAGCTAACAATGCAAAGTGTTTTATGGACTAATTATCTAGATCTGTACATTAAAGAATTACTTCATCTGCTCCTGAAATTAGATTTGATCAGTATTTTTAGAGGAATCTTTCCTTTAGAAGAGGGAAGGCATGGAAGATAAAAAATACTGCTTTTCCAAGTGTGGCACAGTCTTTGGGAAAGACAACTTCAATGCAGAATAGAAATAGTAATTAAAAATAGAGAAGAAGAAGGAATCTGAAGGATCTGTAGGAAAGATAATCCTAAGGGAAGAGAGAATGTCAAATCCAGGTCTCTGAAGTGCATGCATTATGGATTTTATACAGTGTAGATGTGTTCAGTGGTAACCAGACTGGCTTTTCTAAGGCTAGGAAAAAAAGTGAAAGATTTCAGAAATTTCCTTCTGATGAAGATAAGAGTTTTCTTTTTTAATCATGAACATTTCTAAGAATCAGTGAAATAAAAATAAACAAAAAAGTCTCTATTTCTTGTCTCCATTGTACCCGAAATATATCTTCTTCTAGGGCAGAACATATTTGGGCCTATTTAACAGCATGTGATGAAACTACAAAAATGTTTGTGAGGAAAGGAAGAAGGAAATCATCTCTTTCTGAAGCTGCAGGGGAAGTTTAGGCAGAGAGAATGTAATTAGCCAAGCTAAAAAATGCCTGAGAGAACAGAAATTGCCAGCATTGTTATTGCACAGTGTTTTGACAACTTTAATGAATGCAAGTGGTCAGCACAGTAATTTTAAGTATAGTCTGGAGGCCTGCAGTAAAAAAAAAAAAACAAAAAAAAACCAAACCCCCCCCCCCCAAAAACCAAAACAACAAACCCAAACCAACCAACTGTCCCCAATAACTACAACAAAATCAGAGGTACTTTTGGGGGAGGGGCCTTTACTTATTTATTTCAATATTTGTCATAAATATGTAATCCACAGGTAGGATGTCTAGGGTGGGTAAGTATATTTTCCAGTCATTCAAAGGGAAATTTGCTTATATTTCAGTGTTCCAGTGTTCAGTTAGTAAAAGCATTTATTGAGTCTTAAAAGCTGCATTTAGATAGGACTTTGCATATGTGAGAGAAACCACTTTAATATGCCCACCAATGTTGTTCCAGATTCAGGAACATAAGGAAGGGAGGCTTCATCTCTGCTACCCCACCACCTTGAGGTGATCTTGCTTCTTGCAGTATTAAGAATATGCCAGTTTAAAAACCGTTTGTTCTATGGCCCTATGCTATATAAAGAGGTCATGTAATAATATGTGTTAAAGTAGCTACAATAACAGGTAGAATAGAAAAGCAGGAAAAGCAAAAAGGAGTAAGAAAACCAAAACTTCTTTATGTAAAAAGATCTGATTATTAGACTATAGCCTTGTTAAGCTGAGTAATTATCAGAATAATTAACATGTTTTGCTCTGATTTTAATTGTGATTATAGCTAGAGTAGTTTGAAAAATATACATTTGATTATCATGTTAAATAAGATCCTTTTACCCTGCTTAAATTACAGTTACTCATTTACTACAACGTTAAGGTCTTTGGTGAAAATAAGAACAAGGTCCATTATAAATTAAAAATAAGGGTGTACAGAGAAGAGTACTAAGTGAATTGGAATGAAAACTTGGAAAAAAAAGAATCCAAACCTGTCCTGGAAATTGTTTACAAGCTTTTAAATTCAAATATATCAAAGCTTTTCGTAAGCCATGGATCTAATTTTTAATCTCTATTCCACTGTTTGAAAATCGGCCACATAGGCTCCCACTTGGTTAACATTCCCTTTACTAGTCTCAGATCTTGATCCAAAATCTTCTGAATTCAATAAAAAGACTCACTTTGAATGCAAAATTAAATTATTCTTATTAGCATGTCAGAAGAGGTTCCTCTTACAGTATCCCACCATTGCAGCATGGAAAACCAGAGCCCAGCAAAATATTTGGCAAGAAGGTGAGATTTTCTTTACAAGCCTGTGGACAAGCTGGGCTCACAGGCACCGTACCGGACTTCATCAGATCCTCTAATGTGTCATTTCAGTAGGTGTTAGAACCTCTAAACCTTTGAGGTGTTTCAGAGATTACCCCAATAAGTGTCATTTTTTGTATTTCGCTTGGATTTGTACTCAAGCCCCATGTATAAGCCCACATATTTAACATGCAGTTAACGTACTAGTTTCATATGCTACCCAGATACCATTGTGGATTCCCTACCAGAGGTTGGTGCATGGTCTACTGTATTAAAAAGATAAATAAAATGAAATATATACAAAATCCTCCTGCTAGTTTTGTAGTCAACAATGTAAGTGTATCAGGAAACCAGTACTGCAGTCAACAGCAGTTAATATCCTGTATATCATTCCTAGGTTGTTCTTGTACATCTGACATCCACCATAAAACTTAGTCAAGGGTAACCATTTGTAAAAAGGATTTATGATGTCTTGCAGAATAATCTTTATTCTGATGCTCAAAAGAAAATACCAGTGACATCAACTGAAATGAGAACTTTTAAAATGCTGACCAGCCAAGCAACTGCCCCTGAGTATTCAGTATGTTTTCCTGTTTACCTGTGTGCCCATTCACATGTTTAGGTACCTTTTTACTGGCTTGTGTGTCTATTGAAGTATCTAATTTTTACATGTCTATTTAGAATTTCTTTTACATCTGAAAGAAATCTGTTGCAATTTTTCTGCCTAAGTTGAAAGTTGCTATTGTCTTCTATATCCAATGTTACGTACGATGTAAGACAAGAGAACTACTGTGGTCTTTTCTGCCTTTAACATCCATGTCTGAATAGTCAAGACCAGACAATTGATGGGAAGACTAAAAAGGTCTAAAAACATTAAATAAATTGTCTACATGC
This sequence comes from Phoenicopterus ruber ruber, assembly GCA_009819775.1. Classification (NCBI taxonomy): domain Eukaryota; kingdom Metazoa; phylum Chordata; class Aves; order Phoenicopteriformes; family Phoenicopteridae; genus Phoenicopterus; species Phoenicopterus ruber. The sequence continues at coordinate 28,862,051 of CM020221.1, read as the reverse complement.
AGAAGACCACGAGTGAAATGGGAATCTGAATCTTGGTGTAAATCCTAGCCTTTTATCCTATGAATTTGACCATGCTTTTTTCCTCAGAAGGTTTCTGATTCAGTTAAAATGCTGCTGAGAATGTGTACGTTTGCTAAATCAATGGAAGGTCAGCAGCATATAGGAGGTTGATGGAGGCCAAGCAGATTAGGTTGACTTACATGTGACTGCAATTCCTTGCACTTAATTTTTCATTAATTAAAAATCATAACTTATTTTTTATCAAACTCATCTGAAGGGAGTATTTGTGAATGATGTGTATTAGTAGTTAATGGCATGACTTGCAACAATGGGAACAAGTTCTGTATTTGATAGCTGGCTTTAGTGGAAACTGCTTCTTTTTAAAGTAGAGTTGCATTGCCTTTCCTAACTCATGCAAATGTTCAAGGTGCTGTGAAATTCATTCCAATCTACAAATGGTGACGCAAGCTAATTCTGTTTCTTCTAGGCTGGCAACATGCACAACGGGTTTCTATTCTCAGGCTTTCAGAAGGATGAGTGGTTGCTTGTGCTTAAACTTTCAGGGACTGGCATCTTCCTGTAGTTGCTTGCTTGCTTGTTTGTTTGGGGTTTTTGATTCTGGTCTAGTGGTCGCACTGGGCAAAAGATGCTCCCTGATTAATTTTGTGTTAGGAGCTTCATCCTAGTTCTTGAGGGGACTGTGAGAAAGAGTGTCTTTAAGTTCTGCTGTGGTATAAGCAGCAGCCAAAAACTACTTGTCTTTGATTTTCTTTCTCTTCCTAGATGTTGCCAGTATCAATACGTTTTGCCCAAATATGAATGCTAAGTTTCTAATCAATGCCTAATCGATAGGCATTGATTGAGGTAACCTCAGAATTCCTTGTGGGAGAAAAGTCTTTATCTGGTATTTGCAAGTGAGGACATCTGAGGCACAAGACTATGCGAGAAATCGGATACAGTCATGAATACTAGTTCAGAATCACAAATGACAACATCTTCACTACATTTATTAAACCCTTAAGGGCATATTCATGTGTAACTGGCTACAAAATTATCCTTGCACCCACTGAATAATCTAAGCTCTCACTCATGAGTTATTGCTGCAAAATGTTGTACCTATATTAACAGAGTGGTTATGCTTACTTTTTTTTGAAGGATCAATGAAGTTCTAACTCTGTCAAATGACTTCATAATAGAAATGTAACACAGACTCTTTCAACATGTTCAGTTGCTTCAAACCACTTTGCAGCTTTGCTGCATTTTTAATTGAACTCTTCTAGTGAGATTACAATTATTTAATTTACTATCTGTTTACTGCTCAAAAACAGGTAGAGAAAAAGGCATTTTGTGTACTTTAGTCATCAAACATTCACTACTTATAGGAAAACAGCCACATGACTTAACTAATCTATTACCAACTAAATTAGGTTGTCATCATGTATAATACAATCTGCAGATCTAAGAAGACATGCATTTTTATTATTCACTGGCTATTCTCTGAATTTAGTTTGTACATTTTTTGAAGAAAGAGCAGGGTCAGGCATGACAGGGCTATGGTTCTTATCTAGGGCCTTTTGTGTTATCGTATAAGTAATAACCATATTCTGTGTGCTGCAGAGTACATTTGATAGTTCAATAGATGACATTCAATCACTGTCCTATAAGTGTACCAAAGATTTTTTTACTACATGAAATACCATTATTTGGATGAGAGGTTAATCTACTGTTATAAAGTACCCCAGGATTTTTTTTTATAAACCGTAAAGTAGATAAATCCCATTATTTTTTGTCAAAATTAAAGAGGTGCTGTATTCTACTTTAGAGATCTAATGGTTTCAATTTAGGCGTAGATGGAATGAAACTTTTGTAATCATGAGGGATTTTAGTCAAGTGAGCTGTGATGTTTTTTTGAATTCTATCCATCAAAACATTTTATTACTGATGATTTGTTTCTTCATTCTATAATGAGAGTGAAAAATGCTTATCATCCTGGAATCTTCTGCAGGAGTGATGCTGGAACATCAAGAGCCCTAACACCTACCTTTGGTTCAGAAGGCATGCCAAGGGGCTGGATCGGTGGATGTGAGCTAGCTAGATGGATGGCAGAAGTTGCCTACTAGTTTGCTAAGCAAGGATGTTTAAGACCTAGGCTTTTGCAGACTTGCTACGAGAAGTTGAGCAGTAGCACTTCCAGAGTAAGGTTTTTGGGACTTCTAGACCTCTGGGTCAGCAGGCTGCCTTGTGATGCCAAGGCTCTTATGCATCAGTGTAGGAGCTCCAAGAGTGTCTGTGTTTTGCATTGTTTTCACCCTTTTATGTCCCTTGGGTCCAAATCAAGATGTTCCCCAGGCTGATCACTGATAAACGCTCTTTTGACAATGGATGTTCTGTTGCTCCATGGTGTGTTGAATTTCACCTGCCAAGAAAGTCTGAAATCCAAGTATCCATTGATTCTAGTAACAGAAGGTGCCAGTTAAAACGCTAACAATTTACCCAGTGCATTCTAGAGAGATATGTAAGTAAAGTGTGACACTGATGGAATACACACACACACATACATGCAATCATACACATCCAGATATATATGTACCAAAGGAGCAAGGGTGGACTTCTGGGCACTAATGGCCAGCTATCCCAGCCCTCTGAGTAGTACATCAAATTTTTTGATGTACACAGACATTACAGAGTAGAGGAGAGGGAAGTTCTGGGATGGTTTTGCAGTTGTGAGTTTGGTAATGGCTCCCAGTCATTGCAAGATAGAGCTGACAGGCTCTACGACAGCACAGATACGGTTTTAGAGAAGTCTCTTCTTGCTCATTTCCTCCTAGTCAGGGTTTAGACTACCATCTGGACCATGAAGCAGTATAACACCTTTTCTGACTGCATGCCATTGAATTTCTTGCAGTTGAATTGCTTGTCACTGTTCAGGTGTCACAGGTCTATTGGGTGTTATTCTAACCTGCAGATGAAGAGAACCAAATGTATTATCCCGCTTGCTACTGTTTTACTTTACTATCACTTGTGTCTTTTGTGAAGTCACTAAAGTCAGGATCTATGAAGGTCTATCGAAGCCTAGCTCCCCCGGCTTCACAAGAGTTAAACAGGAGCTGAATTCCTTCTTTCCTTTACAGTCTGTGCCAAAGTCTAATACCAGCCTAAACTTCTGACAAGGGGAGGACACAGATGGAAAGTGCTCTGAAGATCTCCCCATTTCTTGTCTCTCCCCAAGGTTTGGGAACTGTGGCTTTTCTCATCAGAGAGTTGTGTAGCTAAGTATTAACCAGCTATAGTAGCTACTCAGATACTGCTGTAATAAATAGATGTATTCATAGATAGATATATATATATATATAGCTGTATTCTTTACTACTAACTCAGTAGTGGTTTGCCTGCATTCACCCACACTTAGGTATGCACTGAACCCTGCTCCCCTCTGGCTTCCCCTTTGCACTGTGGAGTGAGCCGTGTGCCTGATGTTCTGAACCAGCAAAACTCAGTGTCTGCCTTGCTGATTTCCAAATAAGTCACTGCAGGTGCCAGTCCATGGGGACACTGAGTCCTGTTCTGTGAATCAGGATTTATTTGCTTTTGAAGTGTTAATACTAGAGAGGAGGAGATGTCATCTTCAGATGCCTTAAGGAAGTCATTTACTATTTTAATATGTTGCTGTGGATTAAGAGGACTGCTGAAGGACAGAATGGCAACCTCCTCTTTGATCCAGATGACTGGCTCTGTAGGTGGCGGTCATTAGAAAGGAGAAACAGCTCCATCCATCCTATGACTCCAGCTGTAGGGAGACATAAAGCTGGTTTATATCAGGCCAGGTTTTCTATGCAGGTTGTGTCAAAGCCTGCCCAATTCTTTTTGCATTACTATTTCTAACATGCTGCCCTTAGCTGTCTACAGGGCTAATGCTCTTATTCAGGCTTTCAGCATCTCATGCCTCAATTATTGCAATGTCCTTTCCCCTGGCCCTGACAAATGTGGCATGGCCATCTCTCATTCATTCAGAATGCAGATGCAGAAATCAGACACCTAGCTTTCTGCTACAGCCATATGACACACCTTTTTGAAACACTCCCCAGCTTATTACCCTAAAAACAAGGCTGCCGGCCCTCGCTTTCCAGATCTCACTCCCTTTGCCATGCCTCACTTGCATATTAGGAGGTCGACTGCTGCCTCCGATTAACCTGTGATGCTTGTCTCTACTTCTGCTAGCAACCTTTTCAATTAAGTGCCTTTACACGGTTTCTCAGTGTGCCCATCATGCACGGGAGGAGATGCTTTCTAGGGAACATCCACTACCCTATGCCAATACTTTCCTTAAGCAAAAGAAGTGGTTTCCTGGTTTTTTTTTTTTTTTTTCCTTTTCTTCTGTCATTCACACAAACCTTGATCATAGTTGGGTTTGGGTTCACTTTTGACTGCCTTTAGTTTGTACCTTTGCAAGTACTGTACTTTGTAGTTCTCTGCAACAAAGATCGCTGTTTTGTTGATATTTGCATGTTAATTAGAGCAACAGACTCCTGGACTATGATTGGGCTGCTGAGATGCTGAGTTAACACAAGTAATAATTAATGAAGTAGTTGGAAAAAGCTGTACAAAGTAATGAACCAGATAGGGAGCAGACAGTCATCTGTCTGCTGGAACAAAAATGAGAGAATAAAAGATGGTAAAAGTGAAGGAATCAGAGGAAGGAAGAAAAGAAAGGATGGAGTCGAGGTGGGGGAGGGATTGAGAGGATTAACGAGAAGGGATTTACAGAATTACAGGTAGGGGGTTCTTGCAAATCAAGTCGTTGTTTTTTTGTTTGATTGGGCGCACAATGCATTAAATCATTTGCATAACATTCCCAGGCCCTCCAGTTTAATCCTTACAGTTCTGAAAGATTCTTTGCTTGAGGGGGATTAAATTCTCTAAAGAATTTAGGGCCAGGTCTACAAGGAGGGTTAGCAGCAATTCTTTTCTTCTTTTGACTGTGGTGGGAGTTACACCCTAATTAAGACTTAAAGATTTAGCCTTCTGTGGAGTTAGGACTTTGTTCTTTTTTATTGTATTTATGGAAGGTTGATATTTCATTTGTCTGAAATAAGAGATGGAGGAAACATAATTTAGTGTCAAAAACTTGCTTGATTTCCTCCTGGGCTTCAGTTCTGGGGAGAATTAAACATTTTATGATTAATTTTTATTAAAATGCTGAAGTTTGCAAAGCAAAGTAATGTTTGAGGACATTTTTTTTTTAATATTTCATTTGGAAGTGGTTAAAATAAAACATTGAGGCTTTTCTGATGTTTTTTCGCTTGAAAATGTTTAAGGTAAAACTAGTTTGTGAGATTGCCAGGATATGTGACTTTACAGTGGTCCTCCTGAAACTTCAGGGTTTTGGAACATACAAAATATTTGCAACAAAAATGTCTGTTTCTGGTTGTTAGAAACCAGAACCACGTTATCAGTCAGCATGTTTATGAGACGTAGGCTTTTCTGTGGATTTCTTGAACAAACAGTGTCCTGCATGCAGCTTTTTGAGAATTTGTCACTTCACTCGCTTTCTTCCTGGTTTTGACTCAGATATGTGGCATTATCCCTATTTTGTGGGCAATTTTTACAGAAAGGGAAAATAGGGAATTAACTAAATGACAAGTAAGTGAAATCACTTTTGTCACTATAGTATTTGATGATTTTTTGGTCTACCAGCTGCTGTTCTTGTCCTTGCCTGTGTACCTGTGTTTATCTGTAGGAGCAGACATGGCTCTGCTCTAAAAGGAGGACCATATGCGATTCATCGTGTTGTATGACACAGGATTGTTCTTGTCTCAGGAGGATTGTGCACTCTCAGCTTCTCATCTCTTGTATGTCCATATTGGTTTCATCCACATCCAACTGTTTTTGGAGGGAAAGGGCAAGAAAAGCAAACACAAACAAAACTTGCAACTCCCTCAGATGTTCTTAAAAGCAACTCCAATGAAAACCCTATGAAACATTATTTGCTCAGTCAAACCAGCTCTAAATCCTCTCCGAGAGCTGATTATTACAGTGTCTTTCAAATCCTGTCTGTGTAATCCTTACTTTACTCTGGATTTTTTGCTAATCCTACACCTGCTCTTCCTAATTCCACCCTATTTAGGGATATAGGCAATACATTCTGTTTATTGGTTCATTAATATGTCTGGACATGGGCTACCAAACCTGTACAGGGGGTTTAGCATTTGTCTGAGGATACAGATGAAATCTGATGAAGTTGTAATGGAGGGAAAAAAAGTTAAAATCGACTTCTAAAATGCAACTTGGTCATTCTAAGATCTGTGTAGTGCAGGTCTTGCTCATTTTTACGTAGTGTTGGAGGAATTTCTCGGAGGAATTTCTCAGAGGAATTAAATTTAATGTCTTCGAATGTTGCTTATACACATAACTATTAACTGTTTCTTCAGTAGCTGAATGCTCAGGGGGAATGACTTAGCGCTGCAAATAGTGCCTGCTTTTGGAGGGGTTCTTTTCATTAACATTGAAAGGTCATGTATTTTTCCCCTTTAGAAAAGGGAAAAAAGAAAGAAAAAGGAGAAAAAGTGCACATATTCTGAAGCTACTTATACTGACTTAGAAATGTATTTAAGGCCTAGCAAGTTAGAACATCTTACATGTTAAAATGTTGACCAATTTGTAAAATAAACATTTTCTTCTTAAAATGCTGTGTTTGCACACAAATGTTTATCTGTGTATTTGCACACACACATTCTACTAAATATAGGAATATCTATTATATGAAATAGGTTAAAATTATTTTAACTTCTTGTTGTTCTATTAGCTTTTTGCTTTTTACAAAACAGGATTATTAAAAGATGAGGTCAATGTGGCTTCCTCCCAACAATGTTTTCAGTAACCAAAACTCATAAAGCATATTCTAGAAAGAGAGATGAGGGCCAGATCATCAGCTACTCGATTTCTAGTACATGATCACAGATACTATGAAATTAACTTTCGCGACTGTAGCCTGAACCTCTCCCTTACATGCTGACTTTAAACTTCTTTACACTGATTTTGTACTTGAGTGACAATATGGAATTATAGTTTCAGGGATACAATTATATGAAAATAATTTAGCAGGCTGATAGGTGAACTGCTAATGAATTGATTCACATCAATGTCCGTGCATGTTCTCTTAACCTTGACAATGCAAAGTGGCAGAACTTAGTTTATGTCAAAGCAAAAAATGTTTAAACTAAGTCTAATTATCCTGCATGTACTGGGGATAAAAGTATGTGCATAGATAGGTAAATGCCTCAGGTCACATGTAGTAAATTGTTAAGCTGAGAAGAATTGACTGCAAGTCTGAAGATTTACTCCTGACTTGTCCTAGTGTACCAAGATCAAAATTATGTGATAATTCTTGTAAAAAAAAAAAAAAAAACCAAACATGAAAATTGCAACTAGATTTTATGAAGTATTGATTTTTAGTGTAACTAGTTATCCTTGAGAATGGACCATAAAATGAGGCTGAATATAAAATTTTGCCCTTCAGGGTAGCAGAATCTAAGGATCTCATATCTCAAGATTTGTAGGGGCAGGGTGGGAACTGAAGCTGGATGAGAAACAACAAGCAAGAGATCTGAATATAATATTAAGAATATCTATCAGAATATCTAATAATTTCTCGCTTCTGTAATCCTGGCTCTTGCATAATATCGTTGCTCTCTTTGTTGTCATCTCTCATTGTAGAAATAATTTAAGCTGTCTGGAACAAGGACCTCACATTTTATTTGTAACTACAGTGCCTCTGAGGCTGGATAAATAGTGCTCTGATTGGAAGGCAGAGAATTCCATGTTTCCAAAGATATAAAACTTTCACTTTTAGGCTGGATGCCCTTTGAGGTATTGAATCCTATTGCTGCCCCTTTGATTAGCTCTGCTTTTTTGGCACTGTTCTAGAGCTTAATGTCTGGGGCCTTCCGGTATTGAAGACTCTGATTTTTGGTGTATAGAGTAAGAGTTAGAGTGGAAAGGTGTCCTGGTTTCGGCCGGGATGGAGCTAATTTTCTTTCCAGTAGCTGCTGTGTTTTGAATTTAGTATGGGTTCAGTATGTGAAGAATGTTGATAATTCACTGATGTTATTGGTTGCTGCTAAGTGATCAAGGACATTTTCCAGCTTCCCAGGTTTCGCTAATGTGCAGGTGCAAAAAGCTGGGAGGGGTATAACCAGTACAGCTGACCCAAACTGATCAAAGAGAGTATTCCATACCATAGACATCATGCACAATGTAAGGGGGACACAAGGTTAGATCTAAAAGCCCTTAATTCTGATCTGAAGAAGAGCTAATTCTTCTGGGTCTGAAAAAGAATTTGGGGAGATTAAGCAGTATTGATGCAAACTGACGTGATGATTTGCTTCCAAATAAAACCTTTGTCTGATACGAATCAAGCTAGCCATTAACCTTTCAAGTAAGGGACAAAAGAGTCTTACAAAGCATGCTCACCTTGCCTTCTGAAGGCCTGTTACTAAGATTGCAAAGCTATGAGGTTATCATTCTTGACTCCCTCTTGTAATCAAGACCACAGACTCATCAGGAGAACAGTTCAGCAATCAAATGAAAAGTGAAGTCCCACTGCAGCCTAAGCCAGTCTATGTCAGGGTTACTGCAGGTCCCCTGTGTCCCCCTTCACACCCTACTCCATAGTTGTGTTTCCCATTTGTTCTAGCATTAGGGTTACGTGCCCCTGCAGCGGGCTGGTTCAGGTTGATAAACCAGCAGGCAGGTTGAGTAACGCAAGAGGAGGGGCAAGAAAATCTGCAGCTAGAGGCAGAGGAGACAGGAGAATCTCAATACCTGTGACTTCTGTCAGACTGTATTGCTGTGGCATTAGATTTTCTGAGGCAGTATCTAAAAAACTTGTTTCTCTCTGCTGGTCCAGAGGGCCAGCTGTCTGTATGAGATGTCCCATGTGAAGCAATGTGACTACTCTTCTCCCCATCATCTCCCATTAGAGAAACAGAAGATGAAGCCAAAATAAACTCAGGATTCTAGTTTCTTTATTCTTCTTCCATACCTGTTTTGTCTTGTTAGTTGCTGTTGCTGCTGTGAAGGGGCTTGAGAAGAAAAGTGTCAATATGGACAGGACGCACTGAGCTGGGGTCTCCTTAATTAGCCCTCTGCCAACTCACTGAAAGACTCTGGAGAGAAGAGCATGTCTAGCATCTACATTTACAGAGATCAGCGTAGTTTTCCAGTGCCTTTTAGGCAAAGCACAGCTAAATGTGGAAGCTGGTACTGTTCGCATGCTTGGATTTTGCTCTGGCTCTTCTCAGAGCCTTAGTATAAGAAGGTTGAAATCGCTGAGTTTTCTGGAGTTCTGCCATTTTGCTCACTATCTAAATTGTCCCAGTGACTTTATTGTGCAGGAGAACATGGACGAGGCAGATCTGAGTATAATACAAGGGGGAAAGCTGTGCCAAATCGGCCGTCTGAATCAAAGAAGAATTTAGTCATCTGACACCTATTTCACTTGTCAGCTAAAAAAATTATGTAATTAGCTCAGATACACGCCTACAAAAAACTACAAATGTGTCAGTAGGATTACAAAGCTGGAAAGGTATAAGGTTTACATTTTGCTGTGCAAGTGCTCTGGAACTAGGGAGAAAATTCACATGCTCACAACTGCTGACCAAACACTTATAACTTAATTGTTTGAGAGAGTGTATCTAATGAGATAGCAAACTTCCTAGAGAGTTGGTTAGCACACAAAGTATTCTTTCTTTTTAAAGGTTTTTAAAATTCATTTCAATGGGTGAGAAAAGCTGGCTGATGTTTTAGAACCAACGAAGTGCTGATATAAAAGCTATCTCATCCACACCCATGTAAATGTTGAACATTCACTGGATTTTAAATCTCTGGTGAATTTTTTGCTATAGTTGTATAGCAGCCTAATATTCCTGTCAGAACCAATTTGCAAATGACCCATAAACCAAAGAAGAAACTAAAGCTGAAAGGATGCTCTGGGCAATATTGTTCTCTTTAGTGACTTTTTGTCTGAATCTGAGTTATTGATAAAGTTTTCTGGATGCAACTTCTATTCAAGCTTAATAAAGAAATCAGGATATATGGAGGAGTAAACATTGGCTTATTAAGAAAAGCAGTTAATTGTTATCATATAGTAATGAGACTTTATTGGTTTCCATGACATTTGGTCTAGGTTGTGGAGAAAGTATTTTTCAGAATCTCTCTAAAGAAGAGAGATGTCCAGAGGGCCAAGAATAGAACATACTGTCCATTTTACATCTTGGCTATGCAGAGTAAGCCAGCCAGCTCGAGAGTGACAACTGGCATTATTGATAAAATTTTACATGAATTGGTCAGTGGTCTTAGAAAACTTCCTCAGGTTACACTGGCTAAAAACTACAGACGTGATTGAAGTTAATAATCTGTCTGCGTTTATACTTAAGGCACTTGAACAGAGGCTAGGGGATACCCATTTGCAGTTTTATGTGTTCTATGAATTAATAAATAACTTCAGGCCTCCAGGAACTTGGATCCTCTGGAGAGATTTCTCTTGACTCCAGGGAGCTCCAGGACAAAAAACATATCAACATATTCTTTAAAAACATAGCTATGGAGCTGGTGACCTGAAGGAACCATTCCACTTCCAACTTTAGTAATGTATAATCTCTGTCTCGGATTTTTTCTCAGACTAGGAAATTCAGATGCGTGAATTTAAACTTTCTTTTTATGACTGTATTCAAAGCTCTTCAGAGACTGGGATTGAAATGTCACAAAGTTTGTATTTGTCAACAACTCTTTCTTTCTTTGTTGACAGCATTGTCTATAGGCTGATAGTCCCCCACATAAGATAATTGGCCCATAAATATGTGATAGGAAGAAGGATAGTCTTCTATTAAAAGACTGCACTCAAGCATCTGAGGTTTGGCACAGGCTTTCTTAAGTCTTTTAATGGATGTGCTGTTTAATTGCTTTGTGCCTTATCTTTCCATGATTAAAAGTGAAAGTGAGTACACTTGCTGTACTTATGATATTCAAAGGATAACTGAATGAATGCATGTGAGGTAATCAAATTTTCTGGAGATCATTTGCCCCATAGAAATCAATGGTAGATAGAAGTAATTATCATTATGAGATTGATGTAAATTTGATGCCAATTATTTCTAAAGAAAAAATAATTTAAACTTCACAAATTAGTTATAGAAATGTTAATCATTTCTTTGCTTTTGAATGTTAACAATTGGGCACACCATTATCTATTAGAATTTGGGCAAATGGGGGAAAAAGACATCTCTGACACTTTTTGATGGATCAGGTACAATAGAATAATATTATGAGAGCTGATTAAGGAAATACTTTTCAAATAATGTATTCAATAAAAAGCCCTGGCGAAGTCTTCTATTGGTAATGTTCCTAGCTCTAATTCCGTGAATTCTGTTTTTTATACTGACAGTTCAACTGATGAGGGTAGCAAATAACTTGCTGGAGACTCAAGAAGATTAAGCAATTATGTGAAAAAGAATGTCTTTGCCACATTCAATAATTACTACAAAATCACACCACTTGTAATCCTGAGCACTATTTGATGACCCACTGTAGTGAGGAAGAACATATTTTATTTTATTGACGTGATAACATAAAACTATCATATCTTTGTCTTCAGGGACCTGGATGTTCAGCATATGCTAGTGGCTCTTTTAGGCAGTTCTTTTATTCCCCTAGAACATAATGTGGCCTCAAGAAAAGGTTTCTCCTGCTAGTAGACTAAGGGAAGCAGAAGATTCAGCATAAACTGTCTCTGTCTGTGTGCTTTGGTTTTATTCATAGCCAAAGCATTCTTTTAGCCGGATTAGTGCATCATCTAGAGGAGGATACATTTTTTTGAATGCTCCATTTATCTGTAACAACTGGGCTTAATGACATATTTATGAGCTGGGGCTGTGGCAGAGTTGGTTGCCAAGACGACTAACACTCTTGACTTTTTTGCCTCTATCTGTTTCTTTCTGACTGCCAGTCCTCGATTATTTTATAGTTCTGGTTATGTCTCCGTGAACAAACTACTGTCAAGCACATTGGGCTGTCGATTTCTAGCGTGTTAACTACTGCACAGTAACTGTCCATATGCTCACTCTTACAGTGTAATAAATTTGATGGTGCTTACTCCTTAGAGAAAGTGAGGAGAAAATGTGTACACATGGGCAACTAATGTACAACAAAAAAAGGACAGTTACCTTGCCTTGTGGGAATTGACTTATATAGCCATGGTTTTTACTTCTTTTCTAGCCTTCTTAGTACATATAATTTTTTCATTCACCCACACACGTGGAATGAGATTAAACTGATGTGTTTCATTGGTGTGATCCCTATGTTTTGAGGACCTTAGAACCTGCAGTGCATGAACAAAATATAATTGACGTTTTTATGACTCAAGCTGACTATGACAGCAAACGATCCAGCATAGTAGGGACTTCACAATGTTGTTTAGCTTCACCTCTGTTCTCCCTGTTTTTCCCACCAACCATATTTGTTGTAAAAGGCTTTTCACTGCATGTAATTCTGGTACATTTGTCTTAACCGAGTCTAAGTCTGTTCTGAAATTTCACTTTAAAATGCAGTCCTCCTCTCTGGCCTCTGACTTACCTAAACCTTTTCTGTAGTAAAGTTATTAGATCCTATTCCCTCAGCTTTCCACTTGTCCTGTGCTTGTGTGATCTCTCTATGATGTGTCTGGAACATGTTTTTTCCATCACTGGCTTATCACGTCTTGTTTTCTTTACTTATGGAATGTACTGCCATCTGAAATGATATGTTTGGGGCACTATTTTAACTTATGCACAGAAGATATTAGAAAGAAATCAGTTACATTGTGTTATGCTATTGCCCCCTATGGCAGTGGGGATAGTATTCCCAGTGGCCAGAATGGCCTATCATTTGTTTTTTACTCGTGAGTTGAACATGACCAGAGAAAGCTGAAGAAAAGGCTACCTTATATGTTAAGTGCGAATGTAGAACTTTTACTAGGAGCATCCAATCAACTAACCTCGTCTGCATCACTGAGCAACTGGCAGACCTGGACATTAATAAGTGTCTATATCTGGAGTATAAACTCCAGGAAGCAGTGCAAGCAAATGCTGGTAATATATGATCCTATTTGAGGCTGCCTGAATAGTAAAAAATGGTAGCTTTGCTCTCGCCTAGTATCCGTTAGGCATTATAGAAATAACAAATGATTAGTAGGCAACTCAAGAGTTCTACAGCATAGTAGCTGTAAGCATCTAATCATTGTGATCCTCAGAGTCTTTAATATAGGGATTGGAAAGGGCAGAGACAACTGAAGAAATACATAATAGATATTAAGCAGCAGGTGGAATAACAAGAAATGGGCAACACTGGAATTTGATGTGGCTGATGATATAATCATTCCTAACTTATTTTCCCTATCACCAGAAGCAGCCCCATTACAGTCTGAATTGTGTCATTAGAAATACTATTGATCAAGTTCTCATTAGCAGTCATTGGCATTCAACAGCCATTGTTGCATGAGTTATCTGTGCTGCTGAAACCGATCCTCATCATTGGCTCCTGATAACAAAAATGCACCTCCATCTTTGAAGCCAGCTAGTTGATTGAGTTAAATTTGTTCTATACTCTCCAAAGATAGGAGTGAGCTATCACACGGTTTAACATCCCCAGCTGTTTGAAGCCATTAAAGCATTATAGGCTAAGATTCCTTTGTCATTTCATGAGTAATAGCACTGCTTGAAGTCATTAGTGCCTCAGCCTTTCAAACATTAATTGGAGTTTGGTGAACAGACACCCAAATACCTGACATGAAGTATGATACAGAAGGACAATTCATACTCTCAAAGAACTTTGCTAAGAGTAGAGGCAGAAGGTGATTTTTGAGTTTGACTCCAGAATGACATCAAGTCACTAAAGCAAAAATACAATAAATTCTAGTGTGCTCTTCAAACAGTCAATTTTAAAACTGCTGCTAAGTATGATTCTTCTCTTTCTTCACTATTGCAGGGTTACTTCTGTATGGTTTTGGCAATCAGTCTATATAATGAGTAGGATTTTGATTTAGCAAGATCAGCTGCACAGCTAGGAATGTCGCTTTAAAGTACCCACTGTCTTTTATTCCTTTTAAAAAAAACTGAAATGAGAGTAGGTTTTTATGCCCCTCCTCATATGCTATATTTTAAGTAGAAAGATAAGTTCTATTATAGCAACATTCATACAAAAATCCAGCAATGCTTTGTCCTGGTTTGGTTCTAGTAACTGTTATAGAAGTGCAATTAACTATAATGTCTGTTGTGCAAGAAAGCCTTTCTTGCAAGCTCCACAGCTGTGTGACTGCTAAAAGCTTTAGTCGCACTATTAAAAAGCCAAGGAGGGGTATAGATTGAACTTTCCATCAGGATGTCTCAGGATGTCTCTGGAGACACAGACAGGTGATATTCAGGCTTAAAGAAGGCTCTATTTGGAGGTGATAACATTAAAACATATAACTTGCTTCAGCACTTCTGCAAAATAAGTGCTCTTAAAAAAATGGAGCCTACTTTTGTTCTCATTGATGAAACTATGCACTGGGTGATGAAGATAGAAAGGTATAGCCTCAGTTGGTTCAACCTCTGATGATGCCATTAACTTCTAATCATACTCTATTAGCCTCAGTACGCTTTTGCACCAGCTGAGGTTCTCTTTTAAAAATTGGTTTTCTGTCTGTATTAGACTAATTGATCATGCCTACCATGGTGGTATATGAAGTCAAACCAAGAATGCTGATCCTTTGCTTTAGACATTGTAAATGTAGACTAGAACATGAATTGAAGGCAGGGTAGTAACAAAATCCCAGCAGATTGATGCATTATACTTGTTTTGTCACTTTTCTTTAAAAGCTTTGAGGAAATTACTTGTTTTAGAAGAGGGCAAATTGCATTGAAAGAAAAGGGAAAGACAAGAGGGTCAAGGAGGAGAAGCATCAGCAACTGGAACAGAGTAGTAGTAGGATAAGAGCACCTTACTTTCTACGTTGTCATCTATCTTGGATGTCACGGGTGTCGTGGTTTAACCCCAGATGGTAACCAAATACCAAGCAGCTGCTTGCTCACTCCCCCCCTCCCCGGTGGGGAGGAGAATTGGAGAGAAAGGAAAACTCACGAGTTGAGATAAAAGCAGTTCACCAGGACAGCAAAGAAAAAGATGATGATAATAGTAAAGAATAATAGCATACATAAAACAAACGATGCACAATTTCTCACCACCTGATGACCAATACAGCCTGTCCCAAGCAGCAGCCAGGGAGCAGGGGTATTCCCCCCCACACACTATCCCAGAACAGCAAGTTCCAGAGAGAGCAGGCGAGGGAATGAACAGCTGAAGGAACGAACGAAAAGGCCCGAGTGAACAATAAAAAAAAAAGTGAAAACAGGGAAACAAAAAGCAACCAGAAGGGAAGCTTAAGGGTTAAGGCACTAAGGGAACTGGCCCACTGGCTGACCCTCACTTATACCAGGCATGATGTCTATGGTATGGAAGACTCTCCTTGGCCAGTTTGGATCAACTATTCCGGCTTTACCCCTCCCAAGTTTTTGCACCTGCACATTAGCAAAACCTGGGAAACAGCAAAATGTCCTTGATCATTTAGCAGCAACTAACAACATCAGTGTGCCATCACCATTCTTCACATACTGAATCCAAAACACAGTAGCTGCTGGAGACAAAACTAGCTTCGTCCTGGCTGAAACCAGGACAACATGGTATGTGCAAGGAGGGAAATAAGGCATGGGGCATTATTTCCTCGTATTTTATCCCTCACACTCTTTCAACGTCTCAATATGACCCAGAACAGCTTTCAGGTACATGTGTCTGAATAGGCTCAGGAAGTCATCTCTGTGAAAAACAGCTATACTGAGTGTTTGTCAGCTGAACAACAGTGCCCTTGCTTAATGCGAGCTTAACGCTTACATTAAAGTTGCTTAGATGTAATAAGTGGTCTGTGACACTGCAGTTGCATTTGAGACCCAGCATTATGGTAACCCGAGGGTAATAGTAGAATTGAAAAATTTAACACAATAGCTACCTAGGTGCATATGTGAAAGACCATGTGTTACAGAGTGACTCTACGTAATAATTCAACCATTATACCAAAACTGGTAATGAAAAAAAGTGTTTTGTGTTATTGCTTAACAGGCTGCACTGAATCCCCTTAACAAAAACCAGTATAGAAAGTAAAGAGAATTATTTATTGTTGGAGGTGGAATTCTTTTCAGGCACATTCGGTATGGATAATTTGAGTTCATCAACTGCAGCAACAAAAATAAAAAGCCAAGCTAACAACTTGCAAGCAGATGCTAATTCCCCAATTGTTCATGCAACATGGAACATAATTTGAAGTGATTATGAAATTAATGCATTAATACAAAAAAATGCTTTGGAGAGAAGCAAATCAGATAAATGTGCGTAAAAAGAACTAGCTGTAGACATAATTTGTGAAGCTGTGCTTTATTCTCAGTCAGAGGGAACAATTAAAACTTAACTAAGGAGAAATTTTAAAGAACATTTCAGAGTTACCATGTAAGAAACCAAAATGAAACAAAGCATGTAGCTTCAGCAGAGCCAACACATAGAGAATGTTTTGGAATTAAATGGTACAGAAAGTGTCATGCCATATATTTGGGAAAGGAGCATTTGCTTATGTAAGTAAGAAAGAATTTCCAGCTGTATGAGCACATATCCTGGATAAAGATGACTCCATAAAGGGCAGGATGCTCAAAGCCTGGAAGCAGGGAGATGGTAGAACAGAACTGTGTGCCATGAATCTGAAGAGACTTTATACTGAGCGGTGAGAATGGAAAATTTACAGACAAGGTTGGGAGACTCTGTGCTGTCTTTGATGTTTTCTCCTCTAAGTGCATGCTTGTCTCCTTTACTGTAGTTAGCAGAGAGAGAGCCTACCCTCTGCGGTCCTCGTTCACAGCCCAGAGCCAGAGTTTACCTTTCCCACATTGCACAAACTTTATTTGTAGAATCTTTGATTTTTCTGTAACAGTCTTTTGAAATTAACTTCAATGGCAAAGGAGACCAAGCTCAAGATGCTGCTTGAAATGTTTTGTCTGGTTTAGTGAGAACCTGTTTGTTAAAATTACAGGGGATTTCATTGCTCACTCTCACCACTGCCAGAGGACTCACCACAAAGTAGTTTCTTTCTGGTTTTCCTCCCCACCTTGTTTTGATGACCATCATAGGGTAGGAGAATTATCCTGATTCACACCCTCAAGAAAGAGGCTTCATTCAGGCTGAATTCCTCTCCCTGCACTCATTTTTTTCCGTCTCCACACCTAAAAATCAAGAAGTAGCAGAACCAGGTCTACCATGCCAAAGTTTGTATTGATCTAGCAAAGGTATGCTCAGCTATTATCATCATCTGTTGCATAGATGTGTGTTGAAAGATAGATAATTACTTGAAAGCAATTCCATTTAAATCTAGTCAGAAAATATCACTAAGAACCATTATATAGCCATCTCCCAAGAGAAAAGAGGTGTAACTCTCAGTGCAGGAATTGTGGTGCCAACTCCCATGATTTTGTCAGGAGTCTTATGATATGTGTCTTTTGTAAAGTTGTCAGCTGGTAGAATCAATTTTAAATTGGAAAGAATTTAAATTTTTGTTCTAGACCTCAGAGCTCCACAGAAAAGATTTAAGAAATAATGTAAATATTACCAAATGAAACCTCCTTTCCTCACCCCAAGTATAGCCAAAAGGTAAACAAAAATCCGAACTTAAATTAGATTTTTATTAATGACTCTTTGAAGCTGGATTCTTGTTTTTCAGGTAGTTAAGTTTAAAAATACTGTCTGAGTCTTTATAAAACATATGAGCAAAATAAATGAAAAAAATTCTTCCACTACCTGAAAAATAGCTTTTACTTTTGGAGACAATTTAATAAACTTACTGCTTTTATACTGTATATAAGTTTTCATTTTCTTTCATATAGGTTCCCTACAATTTCAGGGAAAAAGAAAAGTCTGAAATGTGAATTACTTTTTGTCAAAATATTGATAACTGTTGTGAAAAATTGTACTTTTACTCCCCACCACCACCTAGAACATATATCTTGGGGAACAACTGAATACTGCAAGTTCTATCTTGTTATACTTTCTATTAAGATTATGCATTCTTACTTTCAGAACACGAAAGCAGCAGACACTAAAGGATCTGATACTTGCCTCAGACAGGTATAATGTCACCAGCTGCAATGAAGTCAGTCACAAGAATTTTACTAGTTAGGGCAAAACAGATGAAGGAAAAATAGCAGTTTCTTACCAACCCTACCTGGTTCAAACAGCTACTATTCAAAGTTATTACAGGGTTCCAGCGGTTCATTAGCACTCTTCTTGCTGGAGGCACCAGCCCCCACCTGAGAACTGGTGGACTGGTTAAAGTTCTTTGGATAAAAGCAGCCATGTTTATTGAACAGTTTCAGCTGATGGATTTTAGGTAAATAAGATGAGAGCACTTGTAAGGAATGGAGGGATAAGAACCTTGTGCAGAGACATGGAGATGAGCAGGTACAGATAATAATGTCCTTGGGACCAGCAGGGCACCTCTGCTCACAGTCTGAGATGCATGTAGCTTTGTGATGTCCCCTCCCTCTTGTTTCTTCACTTTGGATATGCTCCGCAACACAGGCAAGAGTAAGAGCCTCTGAAATATTAAACAGCACAGTGCCACACAGGTGCCAGGGCTGGCCAGAGGCAAGTGGCATGGCTTGAAACAGTTGGCTATGAAACAAAGTGTTCAGTGAATTGACCATCTGTCCAAGCTTGGCATAACTGTGATATAGCAGAGACCATCAGCAGACCATCAACATTCCTATTTATAATTGTTTACTATGTTAATATTTTTTAAAATTCATGGCTACAGCTCATCACCATTCCCATCTCTTCTCTTGCTTTTCTGAAATATCCCTAACACAAGGAAATGGATTCCACACCGTGGTAGAGGCAGGGTGAAGGCCAGGTAAATCTGAAACAGATCTTTAAGCAACCTGATCTAGTGAAAGATCCTTGCCCACAGCAGGGGGGTTGGACTAGATGATCCTTAAAGGTCCCTTCCAACTTAAACCATTCTATTATCTCTAGTTATCATTGCGTGCACTGACATAACACTGGGGGTGCAAGAGGTCTCTTTGCGCCAAAAAAATTGAGGTGAGACCATGGTCTTGTTGCCTCTTGAGGCAGCATTAGAGTGTAATGTTCCTCCCTCCTGCCCCTCCCAATTGTTCTCATTAGTGGAAGGCTGAGAGAAAGCAGGAGGTAATTTATTCTTTCTCTGTTTTAAGGGCTGAAAAGTGTGTAATTTCCTTACCAGTCAGTCCATTTATCCTCATTCCAGTAGCCAGTCTGGTTCTTCTGATTGCATCTTCTTTTCAATGCATCTTTCTGCCTACCATAATAGTTGTGTCTAGGTGAGTCTGAGTCTTTCTTGTAGTGGCATAATCATCCTTAATGCAGCATTCTGTATAGAGCATGTATATATGTTTAGGGATAGAAACTGACTGAAGACAATGAACCACCCTGCGAATGTCTCTTCCAAGAAGAAAACCTTATTTTAGGGGGCTATGAAAGAGATGAAACTAGGGGAAATGGAAAATTACGCATCACGTGGAAAACAGGGACGTAAAAGATGAATATCATGAGAAAATTCCTTTATAAGGAGCTTTATTTACTTTGGACTAGTCTCCCTGTAGGCTTGATAAAAGATTCATGCAAAGATTTGAGTGTTCATGCAGCCTAATAAAAATAAACAGACCAGAAACTCCTGAAATGCTAAATCTCTTAGGCCATGTAAATTCCTGATTCCCCGCAGGCGGGGGTTGAAACCTATTGAGCAGCTGTCTGGCCATCAACTCATGCATCTTCACAATGTATGAGAGATTTTTCCTGCCCCAGGCTATCCCTGTTTATACCCCAATAATGGGGTACACCCCACTGTCTCTATGCAGGGAACGCATGTCTATAAACTTTACAACTCAGGGTGTATCAGTCACCCGTGCTGTTAGGCTGTTTTCAATGCCTTTCAGGATTAAGTTCAAAACACTTGGTGTTCAAGTATATTTTAGGGGATATCACAAGAAATAGGAAAGAAGATCATGTGGATTGTGCGTTTATCACTAACTCACGATTCAAGGGAAAAATTGCTCCCTTAGTGTCCTTCTTTTCCCTGTCCCTTTTGTAGCTCTGCTTAGGTTACCATACTTTTAGGCCAAGAGTCTCCTCTTGCTTTGATTAGGATTAACGACCCTTAGGGCCCAGTATTTGGGGCTGGAAGATGCTATTGTTTGTGATACGCTTACAGTGCAAGTGGTTTCTTTCTTGTTGTGCCATTGATTGATTAGTGGAGTTTGTCCAAGTAATTTTCCCTCTTGATATGTGCACTTTCTTTCTCTACCACCAAGTTGATGTGAAGATTAACTAATTAATCTCATGAGATTCTTTAATGAAAGGAATGCCTTACTGAGCAACAGAACAAAGTACAGACAATATGTATGAACACAACTCATTCCAGATCTCTACAAAGCTGAGGTTTCTTTTCTCCTCTGAGCAAGTAAGACTGTCTCAGTTTAAAAAAAAATTTGTTCCCTGTTCAGTACAATGCAGAACATCTGTTGCAATAGAACAAATGATTAATAATTGAAACTAGATTGCGCTGTCCAAAATAAAGTGCCTATAGTACTAGCTTTTTGTCTTTGTTTGTTTATTTTTTCTCAAAATATAATAATCGAATACAATCATTGTTATGAAGTAGACTTTACTCCAGAATGGGAGTTTCTACTGTGTTTTACTTACTTTTTAAGGAATAGATTTTCAAGCTGTTTTCGGTGATAAAGCTTTTTATGTCAAATGTATGTAAAAGAAAAGAAAGCAGTGTGTAAAAATAATGAAACAGGAATAGTAAAATTTGATTCTACATCAGGCTACTAAATTAGACCCAAATGGACTGTGGAATGAAGAGATAAGAATCTAGAATTTGATTTGAGGGAGATTTGAAAAACCGAGAAGCTTAATCTTTTCATGTTCCTTCCCCCAGAACTGGTTGCTCCGGAGCTAATGGTTATGCGTGTCATTAGGAGCTGAGCCTGACAAATTCTATTTTCAGTACTGCTACAAGATCACGACGGGTGAAACTAACCTTGGTGCTTTGGGCTCATACAGCACTTCTAGCTTCCAAAGCTCTTGCTAAGTTAAGATGGACTTTTAAGTTAAAAGGAATGTAAAATTGAAGGTGTTCTTGTTTGTTCTAAAACTGACATTATAACCCCAGGTATTTAAAATTAAGATTAACACTGAATGGAAACTAAACAGTTTCAGATTGGATAGGCCCAAAGAGTTTGTGGAATCTCCATCCTTGAAGGTATTTAAAAATTGACAGGACAAGGCCCTGAGCATCTATCTGTACCTTTGAAATTGGCTCAGTATGGAGCAGAAGTTTGGGGTAAAAGACCTCCAGAGGTCTTTACCTACCTATATTAAATAGTTTAAATTATAAACCACTTTATAATTCTAGATAAAGCAAAAGTAGCGCTGAAACATCCTGCAGTAGTCTATGAAGTTATATTAATGAAACATTTTCTTTATTGTTTTTAGTATTACATTTCTATTTTTGCATAAGGATGATGCAAATAAGAGTTTGTTTCCTTTTTTACAGTCCTCATTAAGACACTAGGTGCATTAGCTCAAGTAAGGACAAAATGTAGAATCTTTATTTTCGTTTAATTCTTGAGTAATGGAAATGGAAGTTGCACTTTAAAAAGCTAAGATTTAAAAAGTGATGCTAATCTTCAGGGACTCTTTTCTTCCCCATCTCATCTTTTTTCCTCCTTTAGTTAAAAGTTATTACCTCAAAGCAAAGGCATATATTTTAAGAATTCACCCTAGCTGCTGGGATTACAATTTACTCTTGGGAAAGTGAAGGTCGATGTTTCTCTCTGTTCACCATCCAGCTCACAAGCAGTGACTCAGCAGCACACAAAAATCCTGAAGATGTGGCAACTTCTTCACCTTTAATGGAAAAAGAAGTAGTTGAATCTTTTCAGGTCTGGTCCAAGGTGAGGCACTTTTGAGAATGGGGCTTCTGCCAAAGCTCAGCCACAGAGAAAAAAGGCTGTAGGTAGCAACCTGTCCACTTGATGAATGTCCCCACGCTGATGAGCTGGGAGTAATGAACTGGGCTACGTGTGGGTGCACTGCCCTCTTTTGGATTTTGTTAGAACCAGGATCAGTCCCATCCCACTTGCTGCTTCAGACGTTTTCTGAACTAAAGTTCAGAGTAAGGAGCAGTTGTTACTGTACGCTGATCTCTCTTAGGAAAAATCTTCTCCCCCGCACCTCTGGACTTTTTTTACCTCTCCATTCATATCAAGTAGGATTAGCAGAGAGAACAACTGAATCACATCTGCACATATGTCTCAGCGTCATGTTTGCTTTTCATGAGTCTATATCGCATTGACCCAACCCTATACCTGGGGCTTCGGTGGTATGAAAAGTCAGATAACGTGGAGAAACCACATTAAACTGGGATTAGTTTAAGTAGAGAAAGCTCAGCAATTATTCACTAATAAAGTTAATAGATTAATACTGATTTGGGTTTGTTATGTTCAAGATAGAGGAGGTCACTAGTACTTATTCACTGGCACTCAGACAACAGTCACATATTAATGAAAATCTATTGTTGTGTACCATGCTTGAAAAAGAAACATTGAAATGCCATCTGACTATTAAGATTATGATTATCGCTGAAAATCATAACAGTAGTTGTAATTCTGGAAGTGTTCCTAAACATGAAAAAAGTTTTTGTTTAACTTGAATGTTTTGATATTGAGAGAATTAAAGCTTTTTCTTTTTCATTTATTACAAAATAGTAATTATTTCAGTTTATATGGGAAGGTGGAACAGTGAGCTGCAATGACTTTTTAGTCACCTGCAACAATCAGAAACATGTTGTTTTAAAGCTCACAGTTATTAGTCAAAAACTTTTACAAATTATTAAAACAAGTCCATTAAAAAACATCTGGATAGGACTCCAAATATTGTGTTCAACCAAAAGTGGGCTAGAGACAAAAATCAGAGGATTAGACAGTTTATAATATAAAAGTTTAAGACTATATTTTTCTTAAATCCTGTAACAGAAGGAAGATATCGTATTCAGCCAAGGTAGCAAATCAATGGTCTTATTCAGTGCATAGGGAAACACAGGACTGCTTTAGTTTCTAGAAATGTAATTTTAAAATGTGTGTTTGCTAAGACAGCTGGTGGTGTTTTCCATTTGACGCACAGAGGAATATATTTTAAAGACAGATGAAATGTCTTTTCTTATTTATTTGTTTTTTTCTGGTTA
Source organism: Phoenicopterus ruber ruber (assembly GCA_009819775.1). NCBI lineage: Eukaryota > Metazoa > Chordata > Aves > Phoenicopteriformes > Phoenicopteridae > Phoenicopterus > Phoenicopterus ruber. Next base: position 28,838,662 of record CM020221.1, on the reverse strand, counting down.
GCATATGTGTGTGGTGGGGTTCAGTGGCTTTTCAATGCCCTTAGCCAGTTAGAAGCATGTGCTGTAAAAATGAGTAAAATCTCTCATGCTTTCAGTATTCTAAAACCTTCAAACAGGACACTTTGTGCAGAAGAGCTACTGACACCTCGTGTATTTTGTGATAACTTCCACGTGTAGATGCATGCTATGTTCTGGCTATGTGTAAAACAGGGAGGCAGACATATTCCTCAGATAAAAATTTCTTCCAAAATGTCTCCTCTTCCTTTTGAGATCGTTTTGGACTTTCACCAAGTAATGGTATTATTCTGTATACCTGAAGAGGCAATTAGCAGGTTTTTGGAAGTGACTATATCTGTCCCTGTTTGAAGCTTGGATAAGGGGGAGTTATACAGTGTTTCTTTTACTTTTGTAAGTTGTTGTTGATATATACTTTCACTTTTTCCATCTGGTGAAACAACCCCAGATGATTCCCACAGATAATTAAAAAAATAGAACTTTCATTGGCTTCTTTCATTTGCTGTCACTTTTGGCCTATAATGAACTTCTTCACTAATACAGAACAGGTAAATGGATTTTTTTCTCCAGCCACTAGCCAGCTTTTTATTTCACATTCATCAAGCTGCCAAATGCAATTCTCAACAATTCTTCTATTAGGAACCCTATACAATCCCAGCTTTCAAAAATATTGGCAGGTGATAATTTTTCTCTCTTAAAAGATAGTCCTTTGCCATCTAGTATTCTGCTGACAAGAGATTGTATTATCTCTCAGTGAGCACTAAATCTTTCATGTGTGCAAACAAGACGAATTCCCCATCTGAACCTTTCACCACATCATTTCTCTTCCCTTTAAACAGCCAAGATGTGAGGAAGATGGTAGTATCCTACGAGTTACGGACCTCCTGTGGATTCTTGGGGGAAATGATGCTAGAGTTTCCACTGTCCAGATCTGGATTGGTTTGCATCTGAATTACACTGTCTTGTAATCATGAGTATGGTTTTATTTGGGGCAGACTTGGAGTATGTTACCCTCCATATCAGCAAAGTGCAGACTGATTTAATGAGTTTGGGTTATGTGTCTTTGTGTGAATAAGAACCTTTTTATTCTTAAGTCACTGAGTTATAGTTGCAAAATAACTTGTCCACAGACCTTTTCCTTGTATTAAAGTGGTCATTTCTACTTATTTCTGAGACCATTCCAAACCAGGTCATCATTCAAAGACAGTATTATTTTTTTTTCTTCAGTGTTGAAAGTGTAGTTCTGTCACTGAAGTTGTCTCTTTCCCTACAAAATTATTGCACTTTCTGAGTTAACAAGAACTTCTGGCAATAAAACACTTTGCAGTGCCTTGATTGAATTATTGGTGTATTATTTTAATGGTGTCTTAATGAAATTGCTCAGCAACTAACCTTGTCTTTTAGTTGGCATTAGAGACAGCTTCAAAACTGTCAGCTCTAGCTCATTTTGTGTTTTCATTTAGGTGCTAATACTGTTAGCCAATTTATTTAACACAGAGATTTGGGCCAAATTTTTGGTGGCATTACTCATGAGTGCAGTTCTACAGCAGTTGATATTAGCCCATGAGTAAAACTTGTTAAGCTTTGCAAAGGCTTCAGTCTCCTCTTTCTCTGTTAATATCCAAATAAATGCTTGAGTTATTTCTTTTTGGTAATTTTGTCCCTAATTTATTTGCTCTTGCAACCACTTACTACTTCCAGCAACTCGGTCCTGTAAAAGGAGTTGGTCTAATTTGCAGTACAGTAGTGTTGCATTTATTTCAGAATGTCATGGCCAAAGCAGTTCCTTTCTTTGACTTGTTTCATTTTATTTCTTATTCTAGGTCTTGAAAAAGCTTAAGCAATGAGCTAGTTCGATTAGTTAAAAGCAGGGCACGTTGCTTTGAAATGCATGTGTGAATTGCTGAATCTGGAGAATCAGGTTCTCTCTTTACACAATCTTCATGCCTTGCAAATGGCAATCCAAATTCAGAAGTGATATGTAAAGTGGCAGAAATTACATTTCATTATGCTGGGACTACATAGCACTGATGCTCTTGCAATCAGTTACCATGCAAAAAAAACCCCCACTCACAACCCTCTAAAATTATGTAACTAGCATGCAGAGAGGCTGGAAAAAAATGCAAATGTTTGGAGAATTTAAGTAGGGAATGCCTTGCTTTTGTTAAGAGTAGGATATTTCTGTTCTTCCTTGCTGATTTCCTCTTTTGCTCTTCTATTTTCCTGTGAGAAATGTTACTTGTTCCGTGTGGGTCACCAGTGTTGGGTCTATGCATGAAACGTAATAGGTGAGGAAGGAGAAGGTTCTTTCAGTAGGTTTGACTTGATTTGCATTTCATCCCTATTTCTAGTCAGGTGATATAACTCAGATCTGTTGATACATCAGAAGTGAATGAAAGAACACGTGACTGAAATATTATTCGTAATTTTTTCATGTTGTTCTATTCACTGATACCATACTCTTTCCTACAAAATGTTAGGGAAAAGTTGGTCCAAGTGGAGATACGAGGGGCTAAAATAAAAGATTGAGAACAGTTCTGGACTTGTTTTGACTAAGCCACTGAATCTAGCATTCAGGGCAGTTGTATAAGGATCACAATTCCATCTGTAGAACCAAATCAGAATTCTCTTGCAAAGCGTTCCTGCGTTTCTTTGTGAGGACAGCAAAAATCCACATAATTGTGAAGGACAATCTGCCATCAGCAGAGTTAGCACCAAAAAAGGAGTGAAAAAACTGTGGACTGTTTAAGATCTATAAATTATGTTTTGTGTTCATTTGTCACTACCAGGAAAAGCAAATCAAGTTTCTCTCTTTTCAGGGGATGGATGATTAATGGATGCCTTGCATTTGGTTGCAAAAGCCTGTGTCAACTTTATTGACTTTTTTTTACAGAGAAAAAACCCAATCCGTGTGAAGCATCAGGAAGTGCAGCGTGTGCTTGCTCTGCTGGGTGTGAGTAAGCAGATTCTGATCATTGCTGAGCACTGATCTGAACAGAGAGCAAATACTTTTGCTGGGGAGAAGTAGAGCCTTGGCTTATCCTCCCTCTTCATTTTTGTTTAACATAAGACAGCAATAAACCAGACAGCAATAAACCAGACCAACTCTAACGTTGGTCTCCCTTTCCTAAGGGCTTTTGCTGGAAGCGAGAGGCAGATATGTATGCCTCTTTTTACTCCTGTGTTAATAGCTTTATTTTGTAATGGTAGAATCAGAGGTAGTTTAAAAACTGTCAAGATAAAAATGATGGGCCCAGTTTTTCACAGAAGAAGTTGCTAGATCAGCCCACCCGAGCTGATAATGTTATCGTTTATCATTTTCATTCACTCTCCAGTGATGTATGTAAGAACACCCATGCTAAATGAGACTGAATCTTAACCAATCCCACTCTCTGTTGAGAGGGAAGTGTCAGATCAGGACAAGTATATAATGATATTTTCCTATATATTTCCCCAGAATTCAGCAATCTGTGGTTCAGATTCCTGGAAGTGGGTTTGTGGAATGGAATAGTTGTTGTTGAGATGATATCTATCTGCAGTATGGGCATTTTGGAGGCGGAGGGTCTGGCTTTAGAGTAGTGCTAACCTGGTACTCAGCTAAATGTCCAGTAGTGGTTGGAGCACATTAGATGAACTCCTGAAATGTATATTCTGGTTTAGTTTCCTTGAAAGGGAATTCAGTTCCTGTGCTCTGAGATCACTGTGGTATGAGCCAGAACATAGTATGTAAAGATTTGCTATAGAGATTTCCCCCCAGAATTTGGGAGATTCATTTCAGAAGCACACTCCTAGTTTGATTGGAAAGGTTCATGTAGATACACACAGCATTTCCCTCTCGTTTCAACAGATTTTTCATACAGGTATCAATTTCTGCTTCTTATCCAATAAATGCTATCTTTTGGCCTTGTAACTCTGATTATTTACATGCAGATATGTTGTAATTAAATTTGCTTTTCTTATCTTGTAAGAAACATGGTGCTCTGACTGTGATGTGAGCAGCGACTGCTTAAGCAGCTCTAACTTGTTTTGGTTTATGGCATCTGTGCAAAGTGATTGGCAATGTGGGGTACAACAGTGGAGCAGACAGTGCTGTCCCAGCACTGAAAGTTGGTTTCACGGTTAACAACCTGACTAGTAGCTGGAGAGTCATCCTTCAGCTTCCTCCCCTGTCTCTGACTCTATATGCCCTTGCATAAATCTGCAGCAATTCTGCACAGCTCTGCCACATCTCAAACGCTATTATATTGGCATATGCAGCAAAACCAGTGTGTCCTGAAACACTTCATGTGTACAGAATGGCTGGTTATCACAATGATACAGTTAAGGCTTCTGGAGACTGTAGATACCTGAAACACAGTAGTAATAGCCCAGGGTGGTAGTTGGCAGATTAAAGCCAAAGTCAGCAGTACTGGCAAGTCTGTTTAGGCACTTAACTTTTATTGATTGAATGAGGAATTAGGTGCTTCAATGCTTCAACAGTTTGTCCCTCAATTCCATTTCTAAGAAATGGAGATAAGAGCACTTTCACACTTCAGAGGAGTGGCCTGCCAGAAAATGTGTAAAGGTGGTGATGTGCTTGGATGTGACAGTGATGAGGTCAGATGAGTTCCTTGTGCAGGTAGAAGGAAATATGTGAGACTAGAGTGAATCTTGATTAACAACTTGCCTTAGAGGCACAATCCAAAGTCAACGACAAGAGTCTTATTAACTTCAGGGAGCTCGGATCAAGCCCATTGATTTGTGCTTATTTCTGCTCTAGTTGCTGTAGTCCAAATTAATGCTGTGCTGTGATATTTTCAAATACCAACATAAACAAAATCCACTCAAGAAGGAAGTAATAAAAATAAGAAAATCGTAATGCCTGAATCACAATACTGAATTGATAAATGTTAACCATAGGAACATTGTTCCAGAAATTAGTCCGGTAAGAAAAAAGAACCGACTGATAAACATCGCAATTAATTTTTGGTTTCAGCAGCTGGATAGGCTACTTTGTGACAGTAGCTGATCTATACATTGACATTTTGATTATTAATGCATTCTGTGTAGCTTCCATCATGCAATCTTCAGTTTGGAAGTCACATCCATGGTATACTTGATGTATTTGAAAGTTGTAAATGAAAATAAGAATGTTTAATTCTAATAATGCATGTTTTCATCTCAAGATTTCAAAAGTAAATCAGAGATACAAAGGGAGATGACTTTTATGCTGCAATGGAAGCATTACCCTATTTTACGTTAGATATACAGTGTGATAACGTAACTGGTCTAAGATCACTCTGGATATTTACGTTCAGGGATTTTGAAGAACTCCAACTTTCCAAGTCACAGGCCAAATTGTTATGCTACCAAGGGGTTTTCTAGAGATATATAAAAACCTCTGGCAGTTACCCAGTAATGAAGGACATTTCCTGTGTATATTATATGTGTATTTACACCTTCACATACAAATAGTTCTTTAGCACCTGGTGGCTATCGAGACTTATGGCGCCCTATAATTCACAGGTAGTGAGTTAAGTTATTTCTAACTCTGCCTGCCTAACTGAAAGAAAGAGAAGGAAATTGAGTGTGTGATTTTTGCAGTGCCCAAACCCAGATAGGAATTTGCTCTGAGAAATGCCAGGTGCAGATCCTTTCAGTTCAGACTTGTCTAAGAACAGATTGATGTTTGCCATTTGCAAAGCAACAGCAGCACCAGTACTTAAAAAAAAAAAACAAACCAAAAAACTAATGATTCAAGGCTTTAATACCTTCCCAGGCAAATATTCTTCAGAACTTTTCATGTTTGTCATTCATGGTGCCTCATTCCCATTCCTTAGGGGTATTACTTTGTTGCTTGCTGAAATACTGGAATGATCTCTTTCTACTGCTCAAACCTATATATTCTCTCACGCAGAGACATGTGAGAGGAGTATCTCATTATTCTCTCTGATTCATCAGCAATGCAGACCAATTAATACCACAGTTAATGGGGAGAAGTAGCTACTACAACTGCAAGCCATATATCTTTTGTCACTCCTGAACTAACATTCTTGGACAAATCTAGAAAGTAACTTTGCTATGGGAAGATTATTTTTGATACACTACCGAATCTATAATTCACAGCACCATAGAAACTGGAGATGGAAAGAACCCAGCACGTTATCAAATGTGTTCCTCTGCCAAAGCAAGATTGCTTCTTGCAGACAGCCAGGTTATAACATTTCAGGCAATGAAACTGTCATCTTCTCTGAAAATTCTGCCAGAGTCTAACAAAGCTCACCATTAGAGATCATTCTGTGTGTGTGTCTCTTTTTTTCTTAACACCTAACTTTTTGTCTGCCACTTCAATAGATCATTCAGGAAGACCCTAGCAGCCCACTGTGGCTGTCTGGTAACTCGGTAAGTTTGCACTCTGGTGTTACAAATTTCAGGTTTGATTTTTCTGATAACCTAAGCATAGCTTCATTTAGGTCTGTTTTAACTAGTGGTAAAGTCATTCTGCCTATTTGATCGTATGTTATGTTTATATACATAGCTGAAATATACTGTTTTCCTAACTGAAAGATTGGCTATGCTTAGTTTTGATATTACATTGAAACATTTTGAAATAGACCTATTTAATAAGCTTATCTGAAGTTCCTAGCTACTTACTTATTTTTCCATCTGACTCCTCTTCACCACTGTATTTTCATCTTTCCCTTCTGCATAGATTATGCTGCTGACTGATCCAGAAGTTGAGAGCAGCTTATTAATCAGTTCTGATGAAGGGGCCACCTATCAAAAATACCGTCTGAACTTCTACATCCACAGTCTGCTCTTCCACCCCAAGCAAGAAGATTGGATCTTAGCATACAGCCAAGATCAGAAGGTGAGAAACATTGGCAGCATTTCACATTGTTTGCTTAGGAGCAACCTAGGATTTCTCCATCTCTCTACATAACTGCTGCAGAGCATTCAGGACATTCTTTGAGGTAATACTAGGGCAGTCTTTGGAAATACCAAACTGGTACACGAACTGGAAATTTGGAAACACCAAACTGGATTTCACATCCTGACATTTTGATGTTTTTGAATAAAACTGGAAAACAGACCAAAGCAAATACCAATCTGGTATTTCCAAGCAAGAAACATTCAGTAAGCCTCAATGTAAAGGTCAAAGTAAAGGACACGGGCACCTACTGTGTACTTGGGGCCTAGCCCTCTATGAATGACCTGGCAGTCTGCATTTGTTCGTCAGTCCTTTTGACAATATCATGTGACAGGCAATGGGCAGAGAAGACAGCTAGGATCCTTCACGATAGGAATAACAACCTCTAATGAGGCTTTTTGTCCTCTTATTTAACAGTTCTCTTGCTCCATCCTAGCACCAGCTGCAAGAACAGTATAAGACACTCCTTGTTCCTATCTGGTTGGCATATTTTCAAGTAGCCTTTGATTTTCTAAGAGAAAAGTAGCGGTGAATCGATTTCCTTTGAAGTCCAGTTCCTTCAGTGCAGGTAATCCATCAGCTGAATAAATATGCTGCGAGATTTGCCTTGATTTTTTGCTGCCCAATTTGAGACTACAGAACGGGACTTGATTGTAAGAGACCTCATTGTTAGAACTTTTTGAAAATCAGGCACATCAATACTTACAAGTCAGTCATCTTCCAGTGAAGGACTTGATAGAGCTCAATCTGTTTAGTTTACCAAAAAGCAGCTTGAAGGGAAACTATATTATTGTGCATAAATATCTCCATGGAGGAAGACAAAACATATGAGTAATCATTTTGACCTAGCAAAAAACTTCTAACAAAAATTGATGGCTAGGAGTCAATGGCAGGTAAACTCAACTGTGAAGTAACGAGCCATTGGAGGAAACTGCTCTGAGAAATGGCAGATTTCACATCCTAGTATTTTGATGTTTTTGAATTAAACTGAAAAAATGACCAAAGCAATTTGCTGAGCTCCCAACAGGGGTAAAAGAGTGAAAGATCTTGGCGTCTAATGTATAATTTAGTGGTCTCTCTTTGTTTTACATATGATGAATCTATGAGAATCTGAATCTAATCAATAATCAAAGTATTGGCTGAATTGTTCAGCTTATACATTAATGTAAATATCAACATAAAAGTTTGAATTCTATGGTGTTTTCCATCTGTGTATTTGAATTCATTTTACAAACATTAAAGAACTAATTTTCCTTTAGCCTAAATGAGGCTTACTGTTACTGTAAGCCTGAGAAAATAAACGCATAAGGAAGCTAAAGAAGTAGCTAAGGTCACAAACTGATCTTATGGGAATTTTTGGAATAGAAGTTGAGTCCTGTGCTTTAAGTTCAAAACCAGTATCCTTCCAGGCCAGTAGCTTAATATCCTTCCCAACTATAGGAAATGCATCTTGCCTGCCTAATTCTTCCTGTAGAGTCAATTGCATGCAATATTTTTCAATCGTCACTCTCACAGCATTTTGTAGGGTGTACTACAGCTATAATCTGTTCCAGAGGAAGATGCAGATTAAATTATTTCTGGGTGTTCAGTATGTAATTAGACAAGGTCAAAATGTTTCCTTTCCCCTGTGGCTGTTGAACTCTCTGGACTGATATGAAACTGAACAGAATCTGGTCTCTGCTGACTTTTAGGATCCTTTGGAATCAAAGTTACTCTGTGTTGGTAACAGGAAATTTATTACATGAGGATCAATGAAACTTTCAGTGGTAAATTTGTCAAATAAAATGAGGATATAGTAGAAAATGAATTTCAGCTGCTGTGGTAGTCAGTCTACTCAGGAAATAATTCTGAATTAGAGTCCATACAGCTAATGCTCATCTAATTTATGGTAGATGGCTACCAGCAAGTATATTGTCACTATTCCATAGGACACTCCCACTCTTATTCTACAGAATCCTAAAAACCAATCCAGATATAAGAACAAAGGGCCATTTTGTGCGTTAACTTGAATTTATGGGGTTGGTGTTGGAGTTGTGTAAATGAGGTTTTTTTGGGTGAGGGGGTGCAGGCTGTACAGTAACATTTCTTTGTGTTATGGCATTGATTAGCAAATTGGATAACTGTTGGTAATTCAATACTGTAGTTGCAAGAAAAAAAATCATGTAGCACAGGGTCTGTAGATCTGTACCAATTAACTCTAAAATAAAATTTTAAAAGGACTCTGTGTGGGTATGAGTCACAGGCTTGGTTTCTACTCTAAAGTCTAATGGATACATTTTCTGACTTCAACTAGCTTTGGCCAAGAACCATAGAGGGTAAGCAACAGGCAAAGAGTATTAATCAGCTTGGGCTAAATGAAATGTAGCTCAAACTAAGGATCAAGTTCAGCCTGTGGCTATAAGTGTAAATGACTCCCATTGGTTTCATGCTTGTGTATCCAAAGGCAGAATTTTCTCAGAGTAATTAAGAGAGGTCCTGCAGGTATTTAGATGATTGCAATGGGAGCTGCGGGGTAGGTTAGAACAAATGACACTGCAGTTTGCTATTTTGCGATCTCGTGCTTAGGCTGTATTTAAGAAAAGACAACCCATTACTCCTTGGATTCCAGGCACTGTGTGTACACTAGGAGTAACCCGAGGAAGCAAGGGAAATGTATGTGCACGGTAAGGAATTTACATTTTTATATCACTGACTTTGATGCCACTGACTGAAGAGGCTGTGAAGGTTTTGTTGATGGGGGCCGTAAGGAGCAAGTTAGATTCTGACCAGTTAGGATTGTCGCGGTCATTTAATTTTGCTGTTGACAGACAGGAGGGAGGTGAGAATCAACTGGAAGACACGTTTGCATCCTTCCAGCAAGCCACGTCATTGTTGCCATCCATTTGCATTTTGTCATTGCAGCAGGTGGGACCAGGAGAATCAGGTGGTGAATAGAGCAAGAGCTGGAGAGACAGGAATCACATTGGGTCTGGACTGTTTCGGTTCTCAGAAGTTGTCCATCCTATTCAGGACTGATGAGGGCAAAGCCAACAGTTAGTGCATGCCTCTCATTGCTCAGTTGTAAGGAGCAGGAAATGGGTCACATAGCATCATCCCACAGTCTCTTCACAGCCCACTGAGTCTGTCACTATGATAAGTACTACAGATCTTTTTTTGCTTGGCTGAATAGGGATTTACTCAATGGTAGGGAAATCTGTGTTAACTGAAGTCACTTTATGTCCCAGTTTCTTGGGTGCTGTGTGTGGGTCAATGTGGTTAATTACTGGGGTTCATCTGATGAGCAATAACTCATTAAGTTTCAGTGACTTGGTTGCTTTTGTTCACATATCTCTCCCGTGTGTTTCTGCCTTGGGCAGCAGACTTGAATTACCACTGCTGACAGACCAGTCCCTTATTCAGTCATGACTTTTTCCTGCCAGTCTTGAGAAAAAAAGAGCAGCAAACCATCTGCCGCCTGCACTAATTGCTTCATGATTGCATTCATTGTTCTGGCTGAAAGTACAGTTGTTACATGGCTGATTCTTACCACGTAATTGCAGAACTACTGCATGCTTCTCCATTTTCTGTGTAAGAGGAGTTCCAAATCAGGAGGAGACTTCAGACACAGTAAAGCATTGCTTGTGAGGCAAAAGCTTGTTGGAGGTCTTGTATGTGTGAGCTGTCGTGGGTTTAATCAGCTTGCTTGTAGGATGAGGGGCTGTATTTTATGGGAGTATTGCTTATGTATTACTATGTAATCTTCAAAAGTGGTTTGCTGTGTAATCAGAGGGTGGGATGTAAGAGCCTCTACTTCATGTGGAGACATCTTCTGCTATTCAGATGGGTCAGACACACAGAGGAATGGTTAGTAATCAGCCATGAATAACAGCTATTTGGAGAGCCGAAATACAGGTGAAATTGGGAAACACAAGTCAGATGGGCAAAATGCAGGGTTGTAATTGCCCAGTTCAGGAATAAATGCTCAAAGGCACTCAAGCACTGAAAGGCAGCAACGGAGGCTGAAAAAGCAGGTTTAAAATGGAGTTATTGTTGTTGCTTCTCCTCTCTCATTTTAAATGAACTCTTGAAAAGCAAGGTACCCCAGACTAAAGGAGCTCTGTCAACATAGCACTAGTAAATGAAGAGGTTTACATTTCCTTTTTTTTTTTTTAGTTATTTTTTTCATTTTGGCCTTTCCTAAATATCTGATTCCATCTGTCTACCTTTACTGTGAGATCAATGAGTTAGGGACTGACACTTGGCTGTATGGCTAAAGTGCTGAAGTTTAGCAAATCAGGATTCTGTTGCTTGTGGGACAACGTATCTTCTGTCATCAAACCATGTCATCTTCTTCAGTTTCCTACAGTAAAGAAGGTTCACTCCTCATGCACTCAAGGGGAAGAGAAAGGTGTTCATATACCAGGGATGACAGAGGAACCACTTCGAATAGAGATAAGGATGCATATGGCCGCAGGATGTCTGTGTGAGAGAACAGGCCAACTCTTGAAAGTACCTTCAGCCCCATCTGTCCATGAATTCAGTCTAATGCTTGTATTTGACCGTAGAGTATCTGCCATAGATGTAGCCAGTATTCAGTCTTCAAGATGTGATGCGCTATTTTGGACACGCTTCATAATTCTAAAGTCTTTGATTTTACTGCATTAGGATCTAACTTTGAGGGTGACCCTGCTTGGAAAAGGGTCAGACCAGGGACCTCCAGAGGTTCCTTTCAACCTAAATTATTCTGTTTCTATTTACACCCTCTCAATTTCAGTGGTAACAGTCACTGCCTACATAGACCAGAGAAGGGGGAATAAAATCCATATTTATTTTATTAAAAATTGCATCATAGTTTTTTGAAAAAATTGCCGCTAGCATCAGATGACATCATTTTGAGGTGGCTTTTTTTCTTCACAACAAAACAAAATGCTGACAACATTTTGAGGACTATTCACTTGGGCTAATGTTAGCTGAGGGAGGCTAATCCCATCTAAAATTAATGGAGAGGAAAAAAGCTTCTCTAGAGTGGTAAGCATTAGCCACTTTGAATCATCCTCTGGAAAAGCCTATCTCTTTTGACAGACTGCAGACAAAACCAGGGAGCTAGTTTGCATAAAGCTAACATTAGCCTATGTGAATAACTCCCCCTTTCTCTACGGCATTACTCCTGCAGCAATCTACACTATTTGTGTTAATATTTAGGGCACCACTAATCAACCAAGCCAGTTTTCCAGCAGACTTGATTCTCTTTGACTTATATTGTTGAAGATGAAAAGTCGTAAGTAGTTTGCATGTTAAAAGGTGTTTGTCCCAGGCTGTGCAACGTCTCACTTTCTGCATGATCATAGAGATCCTTTCTGGGTTACCAGCACCTGTGCCAGGGATGGAAAGGGCCTTCCACACAAATGCCTTGTGAATGCTAACCCTTATTTTTAAGACTTTCCATGTGATTATGTTTTGAAGCAAGTGGTCAGTCATGCACAGAAACATCCACATTCATAGGCAGGGCTGTGCACACCATTTTAAGCACAGACACCTGTTGGGCATCCTGATAACACATCTTGCACACAACTCTTTGCAAATATGCCTTGTTAACTCTAGGCAAACTGATTAGCATTTGGTGGCAACCAGCATACTGAAAATGGACAAGGAAGGGACATCAAAACTATTCATCTGGCTGTTATTTTATTAGCAGTTTTCCTCCTTTCTTCTCATACAGTCAGTTCCTCAGCATTGTCTCAGCAAGAAGAATAATGGTGTCAGATTGCAGATTGTATGTCTTCTTTTTTTTTTTTAATTGACCGTAAGCCAGTGTACAAACTATGTCATAAGATATGCTTTCCTAGTGTAGTCATCAGGCTTTTAGACACCTCAGGAAGCATAATGTGCTGGGGTAACAATTTAAAATAAAGAATGGAATTAAAAGAGGGAGGAATCTCTAACATTCTTTCCTCCCCTAATAAATAATAATAATAAAAAAAATCATCCAGCAGAGCCCAGTGGCAGCCTGGCAGTCCAGAGAGGAAGATACATTTCTGGGCCAGGAGTGTGATCAGTGGAACAGAAGGAAAGACGCTCAAGCAATAATCATTGCACTTTTTACCACTGACTCACTCATCTTTAGGCAAATCAATATGTCCTTGCTTATCCATCTGTATAAACATCAGCCCTCTGTACCCCTAGAGAACTTGTTCTTTTGCTGCTTTGAGATCCTTGGATGCATACTTATAGCTATGGGCAGATCCGTTATTTCTCTGCAAGATTTTCTGTGCTCTACATAACTCCAGTTTTCCTACTTCCATGAAAAAAATTACTTTTTCCCTTTCCATCAGAGCTGGACAGTTCACTGAATTAGGAATAAAGAAAGGTACTCTGAATCACTAGGTCTGCCACTGATCTCTGCGGTGTTGAGCAACTCCCTTCACTTTTCTGTAGATGACTCACCTCTCCCTTCTCTGTCATTTGTTTTGACTGTACTCTCCAACATGTCTCCAGTTTCTTATTATACAAAGTGCCTGTCAACACTAAGTTCACTTGGAGCCATAGATTTTAATATAATGCAAATGATAAACAATAATAATTTATCTTTGAATTTAAAGCTATGCATGTGTGCATGAAAATTCTGACACTTTGCCCTAAATTCTGCTGTAATGAGCCTTTTCTGTTGTCTTCTCATGCTAACACGATACACTTTTTAAACAAAAATGCATTTATTTAATGTAGTTGTCTAAACAGTTATGAACCTACCTAGTAAATTTACAACACAACAGAAAGCAAGTGCAGGATACCCTGTTACCTGTTACAGAGATAGTATTTTTTAACAGAGAAGAGAATTAACCTTGAGGACAACATACGAAGTGGAGTGGTAAATTCATCATCCCTTGGAACTGAGATCGGATGTCTTTCCAAATGATACAATCTAGTTCAGCCATCAGTTGTTGGCCTGAATAATTCTCTCTACTGCTTGAGTTAGTGGTAAAGATTCTGCAGCATCTGTTAGGAGGAGAACAGACTGATGATACTAGTGGTTCCTTCTGGCTTTAAAATATATATGTCAGGCCGATTCCTTTAAATAGCTGGTGGTAAAAATGTGTTTCCTGCCACTTCTTTAGCATATAAGTTGAATGCACTGGAGACATCATGCTAATACAGTTGCTTGCAAACTGCCACAAAACCAGAACACCAGCTGATGTGGCCCATATCCGAGAATGTGTGCGCAGTTATTGAGGGATAGGTAGGAAGAAAGCTGGATGCTTTGATCTGATGAACATGCACAAATGTTGATGTTACAATGATACTGAACAAGTCTATGTGACAGCAGTGTATGGTTCATCAGCAAAAGCAGACCCAGAGACCTCACTGGTATTTGAATGGGCTATGAAGCAAGTATACAAAAGCTTTATCGCTCTGATGTGTTTCCATCAGCATTCAATAAACACCAATTATTGGGTATCCTTATTGATGGCTTCTGCATGGCATGATTAATGCATCGCTGCAACTTAAAATGTTCAAAGTCTATGCAGCATCCTATGAACTTTATTGCTTCAAGGGTATTTAAGCATCGTAACACTGGAACCTACAATTAGATCAGAGACCAGGGAAGTAAATGAGTATCAGCCCTGTAGCCCATTTTTGTATCCTGCATCATGAGTCTTATGCTCTATTCTAGGAAGGAAGTGCCATGCATGATTTCAGATTCTTTGTTCATACAAAGCATACTTTTCTATTAAATTACAGAACCACAGAATGGTAGGGGTTGGAAGGGACCTCTGGAGATCATCTAGTCCAACTCCCCTGCTACTAGAGCAGGTTCACCTAGAGCAGGTTGCACAGGACCACATCCAGGCGGGTTTTGAATATCTCCGGAGAAGGAGACTCCACAACCTCCCTGGGCAGCCTGTTCCAGGGCTCTGTCACCCTCACAGTAAAGAAGTTTTTCCTCATATTTAGATGGAACTTCCTGTGTTCCAGTTTGTGCCCATTGCCCCTTGTCCTGTGTTGAAAGAGAAAAGCCTAGTCCATGGCTCTTCTAAATGAAGAATAATGTGATTCAGGGAATAGCAGCATACCTCCCAGCCTTTGACTGCTCTGAAGAAATGCCCCGTACAGTAATTTCTTTAAATTTAATGTACTTTTTTTGATACCCAAGTAAGCTGCACTGGATGCATGTTGGGAACATGTGTGCATCCAAGTCCCTGTTCAGTCTTTCTCACTGGTTGAGATGTCTGTAGTGCCACTGTGGAAACTTCTTTCCCACTGTGATAATTTTTCATCCAGCAGGTAGATCCAAGGACATAAGGGTCTGAAAGATCATAAAGGACTACTGTATGTACCTATATAAACATTTTCAGTCTTAAGTCCTTGCCTGATGCACTAATCCCATCCTTTTCTGCAGACTGCATAGAAAGCAAAAGAAACGCAAGAGAGACTTAAATTGAAGTGGTACATCACCAAATCGAAGCAATCCATGTGATGTCTATCCTATTGCTCTTTGCTTTCCTGAAGGTTTTGGATTAGTTCTAAATATGTTCTTTCACAGTTGAGTAACATTTGAATAATACCCCTATGAACAATGAGAATAATGACTGAAACTTTGTAGAAGACTAGAATTTCTTCAAATACACTTGTGGTGGTATAAAGTACAATTTATCAGCAATAAACTTATTCAGTATAAATGAATGGGGATAAGAAGAAGGACTTGCCTGCATTTATTTCAAATTACATTGTTGCATCTTCAGAAAGAGTTGTCTTTATCCAGTTTGACTCATGTTTATAGTTAAAGCTAAATTGTGCTTTTGGAATGTTGTATTCTTTGGTGAAATTGAGATAAATTAAAAAAACTCATACTGAAGATGAGGAAAAAGTGATCTCAAAATCTTTATGTGGTTCATCAATACGAAATCTGTGGTTTAGGTTGCACTGGTGTTTTGGGGATTTTTGTGTGTGAATTCTATTCAAATCTATTGAAATCTATTCAAATTCTATTTGAAGGGGTGAGGGTGAAACACCATGAATAGGGTTAGTTTTAATCATCTCATAGAAACACCAGGAAGTGTAAGAGGCAAGAAGTCAGCATGTGAAGAAACTATTGGGAGCATTGACTAGTAGGAACTTTGTCAGGGAATTCGAGGTGAATTTGAATCAAACCCAGTGCCTTCAAAGATGTTTTGAGCTAGTTTTCCAGTTGCCTATGGGTTTTTTTAGGTCAATACTGTAGTGTAGGCTGAATTGCTCTGGTCAGATCTGTGTCCAGGAAGAATGAGTGGAGCTTTCGTGGAAGCTAGAGGTGAGAGAAAGAGGGCTGTTTCTTTTGTGAATATAAGAATACTAAAGTTGATAAATCCAGTCAACAAATAAACTTAGACTCCATGCCGTATTCCATTATAACTTGTTCAGGGGAAATTTCTTAAGTAAAAGAAGAACAATAGGAACTACTAGCTTGCTCAAAGTATTTCCCTCATGTCACTTCCAGCATGCAATTTAAATCACCTTTTCTTTAACCAGACTCTGAATTTCCATATGTATAATGTTTTTTGCATGAGATGAAACCAGTGCATAAAGTTGAATATCCTCATAAGCATAAGAAGCACATGGAGCTACCACATGATTCAAGATCAGTATGTGAAGAAGCATCAGAACCAAATATTAATCAGAATATCCAATTAGTTTAAATGCTGAATGATGAAACATCACGGGCACTCTGGGTCAGTCATATCTGCAGCAATTTGTATCGGCATTAAAATGAAGCCGAAGCTATGAGGGACTCCACATGTGACAGAAAGCTTTGGCTAGGAAAATGAATCTCTCAAGAACAGAAGGGGTGATGGTAGGTCTTGACTAGCATAATGACCCTTTGAATGGCATTGTATCAGAACTGGTGGGTCATTCAGATTCTCGGTAGTTGGTATGTGGAACCTTGCTTTCAAAGTCAGATGTTAAATGAGGAAATGTTTGTCTGTCTTCTTGAATGATATATAGATTACTGTGAGGTTTTGGTATGATGAGTTTGATGAGTATGCAGGTAGCAGAGTTACCCACTGGCTCTAAGGAGCACAGACCTTGTTGGAACTGGGGACGAATGGGGACTGCTCTCTTTAAGACAAGTTTGCACTTACTAGCAACATCTGGTTGATGCCATGCTTGCTTACCCGTCAGGTTCAACAGCTGAATAAACAATGCAACCGCCTCATAAAAGCCGGATTTTTGGCTGGGAAAATCCAGTGTTTGTGAGGGAAACAAGTGGTGCACAGTGCAATTTTAAAGTGCATGTCTGGGTGCAATACTTTATGAAACTGCTAACAGCTCATTTTATTTGTCCTAAAGATGTGAGTTTATGTCAGAAGATCTCAACTTTGTAATTCAGTCAAGCCCAGATAGATAAGCAGGGTCTTGTAGGTCATAACCTCATACCATCAGTGATTACGTCAGAATGAATCGAATTTGTCTGATGCCTAGAGAACATTAGGCCCTCAAAGCTCATATTTTAGCTACTTGGTTTGGAGTTTTTAATATGCATATAGACTAATAAAAAACAATACAAAGCCAAATAAGACTGCCGGTAAATTAAAGAGAGAGATGAATCCTCAGTTAGTGTCATTTGTTTTATCTCCATAAAAGTGAGTGAAGGTCTGATGTTTTCTAGCACTTGTGACTCCCACACAATCCCTTTAGGAGAGGTGTTTTAAGGATGAGTATGTATATTACACACTAAAGTTTCTCTATAGTTTTTCAGTGGAGATATGCATCTTTTATCTGTAAAATGGTGAGAAGATTGTGTTCTTTACAGTAAGTATTTGTTTATTAGAGATATTGCTCACTAAGACGTGTCTATTGGAAGAACTATTGATGGAGTTGATTACCTTCTGTATCCTTATATAGTAAAAGTCCAATTATATAAGCTATGTATAAGACATACATAGATGTTTTTTATATATAATATATAAGTTAATACCAGCTTCGTTGATATTAATGCTGGTGTTCAAATGTAATAATATTTCTGTTCAGAGACTTATAAAGCATAAGACATTAATGAACAATGAGAAGAATGGAAGCAATGGTATGTAAATATTTTCTGAGTCCTGTGAATTATTGAAAGCTGGTTTTGAAGCCAGTGTAATGTGGAAATCTTATGGTAGAACCATTGTTTTGTCTTATCCAACGTTTCCAACAGTAGCCACCTTGTTCCAGAGGAAAGTACAAAACTCCTGGATTTCTGTGCTGCTTTGTGGATGAAAACCAAAAGTATTAGAAATAATATGGGTAAATAATCTAATTTCCACCATTCTGAATAGTGGAACCTTTTACTGAAGTGTCTATTATGGGGAAATCTTGGCCTTACACTTACCTGCACTTACAGTTTCCCTGTATTTATAATAGCTACTGAGAGCCCCAGCAATCTTTATGTTGTGTAAACACATGCTACAAGAGATGTTTTCTACTCTAAAGAGCTTAGAAATCTGAGTGAAGGGAAGATGTGGAGGAGGTACAATACATGGGCGAACCAGGGAAGAATAAAATAGATCTAGTCAAATGATGGAAGGGGCCAGAGCTCTTTCACAGCTGTGAACTAGCCCACGGGTAGTCTGTGAAACAAGTTCTGCAGAAGGGCAAAAAAAGATGCATAGCAGAATGTATCCAGAACCATCCAAAAAAATAGAGGGTTTTATGACGCTAAGATCTTGAGAGCTTTCTGCTTTGGAGAGATTTTCCAGAGCTGAAGTAAAGAAAAATGTAAAGTTATTTTTCCTCTTCCCTAGTACACACTTTCCCTTCTAGAAGTGATGTTGCAGTCTAGATCAGTTGAGTCAAATAAAATTCCAGTTATTCTTCATGGAACATTTTGGAAAAACATCTTTTTTTTCTCCCTACATTTTCTAGAATTCAGTTATTTTTTATAGTGCAAACTGTCAAACCTAAAGCAAATAAACCAATCACGTTTGACTAATTTTTGTTAAATATTTTACTTTCACTGAGAATTTATACATACAGCTTCTTCCTCTTCATCAAATGCATTGTTTTTTTAACTACAAACATTTCTAAAATATTTTATTTTTATTTTGCATTTTCATTGGATTATAGAAAAGTTCTCCTTAGTTTACAAACAATATTTTTTGTTTTTAAAAATATCTATATAGTAAAGAATGTTTTGACTCTCTCAAATTGAAAATGTTATCAATGAATATAGCCCAAAATGCAACAAAAGTTACTCAAGTCTGAAATTAGTGCTGGAAAGATCAGGAAATTAGAAGGGAAAGAGAAGAGTACATGGCAACTGTATCCTGCTGTTACCCAGATATCCCAAAGCATTTTAAGATGAAGCTTATGCTACTGCAATGAAATACATGAGCAGCTCTTACGCTTCTCGCACAGGTTGGGAAACAAATAACAGAGAGGGTGAGTAGCATACAGATATTGTTTGATGTAGATAAGGAAAGAAGTTCGGTTTTCAGATGTCAGCTTTCCCTGCTCCACAAGATAGTAGTGTCATGTGCAAGAAGGCTCTTTCTATAGCTGGGGGATTGTCTTGCGGTTCAGAGGGTTTATTTGAATCCCTGCTCAGCCTGAGAAGGTATTTGTAACCTTGGCACAGCCTTTCCTTTTCCCTTGCATTTCTGTTTTCGCATCTAAAAGAGGTAGGTGGTAGATTTCTACTTCACAGAATATTAGGATTTAAAAAAGCAAAACAAAGCAAAACCAGACTGTTAATAATTCTTAAGTGCTCAGGTATTGCACAGAAAAATAAATATAGAAGATAGTGGAAGCAAGAAGAGAATTATTCCCTGATGAACAAGGGTCAAATCTGAGAGATCAATACAAGATTTGTACTTCATAACCGTTTTGTCTCAGTGAAAACAGAAATGTCAGATCACTACTTAGCCCTCAGATGAAAACATACATTGAAATTGTAATAATTTCCTTTTCTATTTGTGGTTGAAAAAGAAGTGTAGCAAAGAACATTATCTAATTTCAGTCTAATAATGAAAATTGTCATCAGACAGCAGTCCTTGCCAAAGAAAATAAAATGTCATCTCTGAAGAGACTGCATGCACGAGTCTGTCACAAGAAGTCCCAGGAGAGAGAGGGCTTTTATAACAGCAACAAAATATGATGCTGGGTTTAAAAAATATCCATACAAGCACTATAATTGCTAAATGGGGAAAAATAATCCCAGCTGTATCATAACTGATACTTGACAAAAACCTAGCCTCCAAATATTTCTTTTTTTCTGGTCCAACTAAATAAACCCAGTCTAAAATGAATGATACTTAGAATAAAATATCTGAAAAAATCCTTACTGCAGAGGATTTTTTTTTCTTTTTGTAGGGAGTGACACATAAGGTGGGGGATTCCCCCTTTGCTAAAGATACATTAGTGCTGCTTGTGCTGCTGTGAGTCAGTAAAGGCTGAGATTGGTGCTGAGATAATGGCAAAGGAGGAAAAACCTTCTAAAGCCTGGTTATTAAAGCATCTCGTCAAAGACAATGAGAGCTTTGGGCCTGGGTTCCCAGGGAGCTGGTATTTCCCTTTGAGAGCTGTTGCCTTTTCTCACACACTGTCTCAGCTCACTGGGCACTGGCTTCTACTTTGAGAGGCCAATCCTGACAGTAGCATTGCTATATCCATTTCCTCCCTTTGAAACAAACTTACAGAATCTTGCATTTCTCCGCTTTTTGCCTGAATCACGTCTCATTCAAGGCACACGCTCCCTGGGTGCTGTGCAGCATCACAGCTTCTGCTCTGCTGGGGGAGTTGCCGGGTGCACCAGGTGAAGAGCTCCTGCGAAGGGTTGTGCTGGAAGAGCCAGAGGGAAGCTGTGGCTCTGGGCCATTCAACCACCTGGCACTGCAGTGGGACTGCAGGCGTGGAGGAGGATGCTACACAAGCACAGAGGAAGCTTCTGCAGGCTGTGTTTAATTCAGCCAGCATACTGTTACTATCACCAGCAAATTCAGAGAGCGGATAACCTGCAGAAAGTTGTGCTCAGGGGAACTAGAGAGGGAGTAGGGGGAGAGATACAAAAGCGGGAAAACAAGATTTACTGTGATGATTTCAGCCGTCTGAACATGAGTGTCCCTGGAAAGCTTACATCCTGTATACCCCTGGTCTGGAAACAGAGGTGTTTGCTGAGTTGTTTGGATCGGTCCCTGTTCTTAATTAAAGGATTGTAGAATCATAGATTAGTCTGGGTTGGAAGGGACCTTTAAAGGTCACCTAGTCCAACCCCCCTGCAATGAGCAGGGACATCTTCAACTAGATCAGGTTGCCCAGAGCCCCGTCCAGCCTGACCTTGAATGTTTCCAGGGATGGGGCTTCTACCACCTCTCTGGGCAACCTGTGCCAGTGCTTCACCACCCTCATTGTAAAACATTTCTTCCTTATGTCTAGCCTATATGTCCCCTCTTTTAGTTTAAAACCATTACCCCTTGTCCTATCACGACAGGCCCTGCTAAAGAGTTACTCATGAAAGTTATGAAAACTTAAATTACTGGTATGTCAAACACATATTACTTGGCACAGAAGAAACTACTTTGCCATGAAAGGGAAAAACATTGACATCGGAAAGATACATTGGCAGTAACTTATTGTTATTATGTTTTTATTTTTGCTGCAATTACAAAAGCAGGTCTAGCAATGGATTTTGAATGTGAAGGGGGAAAAATGCCTCCCGTAATGGTAAAGTTCCTCAGTAGGTGACCTCAAAGCACTTTACAAAAGTGATTGTTAAATGTCCCAAAAGATTTTCTTTAATTTTCAAAAATTAAAGTTTTCCTTAGTCATAGTTAGGGTCCCCTAAAGTTTCAAATAAAAATGTATCTAGAATCTTCTACGTAAGGAAAAATAACAAACTCGCCACTGAAGTTTTAAAAGTGGATGCATTTTGACCCACAAAGCTAAACTGTTTTTCCTTTTCTTACCCTTGTTATGTTCTATCCCCTCTGCCTTCTTCCCTCTCCTTTGACAGTTTTCAAGAGAAAGGGAGATGAGAAAATGAGGTGAATTTTCAGGTTTCCTATTTTAAAGTAGATTTCAACATATCCACAGTCTACTGTTTACCAAAAAGCTGTTGTAATTAGTTTCTCCATGTCCTTCCAAGGCTTTACACTAGGGAAACTGAAGGATACAGAGGTTTGCATTGGGAATGTAATGCAGATTAGGAAGTAGATCTCAAGGTTTCTTACATCCTAGTCTCATAATTCTTAAAATATATTCAAATCATCTTTCTGATGAACCCAAAGCTTTAAATCAGCTTCTCTCCTTCTCAGTCATTCTCTCAGGCATCCACCTTTCTCTTCCCTGCCAATCCACTGCCACTACTCGTTCAAAAAACCCCCACAGTTAGGGTTTGCACATAAAGATTTGGATTGTTTGCATTTTCTGCAAGGTCTCTAAAGTGGTGTCCTGAAAAGGCAGATCATGGTTTAAAAAAGGGGCTTAATATCTTCCTTACCCAAAAAGGGGACTGACCGAGTCTATCAAGCAAGGGAAGGAGGGGAAATGGGATGAATCTGCAAAAAAAGTATAGGGCTGACTGCCTCTCAGTGCTTCCACATGAGAAATTTGAAGTTGAATAAAGCAAAAGAAAGACCAAACCCAAGTGATCCTCCCCTCTACTATCCTTCTGAGAATTACCTGATGACAGCATTTACGGAGAGCAGCTGTTTGTAAGTGCTCTATAACAGTAACATTTGTATATCATTCCACAAAGATGTGTCAAAGTATTTATAACACCTGTAACCTGCCTTTTGCTGACCTTTCTCAGTCTGGTTTGGTATTTATCATGGAAAGATTTTCTGAAATGATTGATGTATTTGGATATTGTTTGTGTAACCAGACTAGGAGAAGGTGTCACGTTGTTTGCAGGAGAAGGACAGGAGCAAACGGAGAATCACAGGTTTCCGTGGTACAAGTAACTTGTGCTGTTTAAACTCATTCAGTCCTGCAAGAGAAATCTGGACATGCTAGAGCACTTTTTTCGTGCCAGATTGAACAACCTCTCTAGGGATGACTACTGGTAACTGGAAACAGAATGACCTTCCAACATAATATCAAGGCAGGCAAGTCTGTTTATCTGTTGTCAGAGCTAGGCTAGGCTATCAAACTGCTGTGTTATACATTTGGTGTCCACCACAAGTTTATAAAAGTAAAAGGCAACATTCCCATACTGCATGATTTTATTACCTGAGAGTGTCACAGAGAGCTAGATGATGGGTTTTCAGTCATGGCAGGTTGTTGGGTGTACCCATACATTGATCCCTCAGGTAATACCAGTTGTGTCCCATGTCACGCAGCTCAGTATTGCCTCTGCCAATAAAAGGCACCACAGACACTTTTCAGCTGCCCCAGATGTGTCCCTTTGAGACTGGAGGAAGTAAAAATCCAAGTCACTATCTCAGAAGTGATACAGGCTTCTTCAGGTTAATTTCTCTATTATCTGTGTGTTTTACTGTGATTCATGACTGTCTGTTTTTGTCCCCAGTTATTCAGTTCAGTGGAGTTTGGCAGAAGATGGCTGCTTCTTCATGAGGGAGTTGCACCAAACAGGTTCTACTGGTAAGAGCAAAAACCTCTTCCTCATTTCCTAGACACAGCTTCCCCATACACACAGAGATGTTGAAATGGGGGCTTGAAGGCCACGTGGCTGAATGCAGTCTGCACTGCTGATTTGTTGAGATTAACTTTGAACTGGTATGAAAGGGGCATTGTTCCTGCTGTTATGTGTTTATGCAGCACTTGAAAGTGGGGTCTTTGATCTAAGCGTAATGCACAACTGAAATACACTGAATAATAGTCTGAAGAAAGCATTGATTTGGGAGAGGAGAGTTCTGCAATTTCCTGTGAACATTTTGAGTTCAAATGTAACTCTGTTCAGCATAAGCTAGTTTGCCTTTGCACCAAATACAAAGAAGAGATCAATCTGGTCTTGCTACCAGTGAGGGCTAAAGACTGAAGTCTTGGAGTCTTTAAGGATACTAGCATTTCTGCCATGGGTAATAGTGGACATCCTCCGGTGGCTGGTGTCATGCTTTTAACTGTTGTTAGACCTACTTCAGTCCTTGAAAATGAGCAAGTTAATGACCATTGAACTGGCATACACAGTTCTTCATTATGAGCTTAAATCACTGTGCAATATTGCTTCTAAGCAGCCGTGCAAGATTTCCAGTCAGATTTCAAGCTGTGTGGATCAGCCATGTGCAAGTTCCTCTTGCTGAATCTTTGAATGTCAGTTCGTTATAGCCATGGCAAAACGTTTGCAAGTTTAATGCCAAAATTATCTGAAAAAATTATCATAGCTCTTTGTCACTGACGCAAGCTTAATTCTTCGCTGCATTAACCTATGCCATACAATTTGTATCTAAATTCACTTAGGGCCATAGCCTACGTGGTTATGATAGAATCTGAGCATCTCACAAATTTTAATATACGATGTGTCTGTAATGGATGATTTGACTTCAGATTCAAACACTTGTAGTGGCCACAGCTGCTGAAAAATAACCCCTGGACGTAGGTCCCAAACTTTATTCTGCAGTTTTTCAAGACTAGCAAATTTCTTTGTGTTTTGTCTCATCCTCAGTTTTATTCATCACAGATTTACCAAGTGATTCTGGTGTACTGATTCTCTTCTCGTGATTCTGATTGCAGGCAGATCTCTTTGCATTTGATTTCAGTAGCAGTGATTTGCATACGCAATGTAAAGCTCTGTAACCACGCTTGCAGTAAAATACTTATCTGAAACACCTCCATGCTGTCACGCAATAGCAATTAGTGTAACTTCTACTTCTGTGGAAAAGAAAGCTGAGGAACGAAGGAGACACTGGGCTGTTCTCCTGCAAATATGGTTGTCATATCTAAATCAAAGATACGTTTAATTTTTAATATTTCAGCTTACTCCTCTTTTTGCTTACACTGCTGTAAATCTGCAAGACTTCTCATTGGCTCTTTATGGAGGCAATAGTCCACCTGTGAGCAGAAGTTGGCTTATGTCCTGTGAATCTGGCCTTTAAAAGAGAAGCTTTCAATAAAATAGTCATCTTGAAATCAGGAGGAGCTGAACCAGATGATTAAAATGAGACCTCCGTGGCAATTTCTAAACTATAAGTTGGTGCCAAAACCACAGGTTTTGAACATATCAAGATTCAGGAGTGCTTCAGTCAAATGTTTTCTTTTAATTTATGAAAGAAGTAAGAGCTCTAGGTCAAATTTACTTCCAAAGTTGAATTTATATTTGGTCTGCAAAGGATATACCAGGGATTTTGTTTGCTGCTCCTGCTTTTTAATCCTTTCTCAGAACCTGTGTTAGCTGAAGCTTTTGCAAACTAAATTCCATTTTTAACTTAAACTTGTATTTGTGTGAGTGTCTGTATAGACAGGCACATATCTATTTATGTCACTCCTATTTCTTTCCTACAGGACTCCTAACAGGGTTTCAAAATGTCAGGTGCAAACACACAGCCACACACATCTCTTGCTTTTTCTAGGCTAACAAAAGCAGAAAGTCCTAGAAACCTGGGGACCCAGTCTTTGAGACATCCAGTGAAATTGTATTCACTGCAGAGGGTCAGAGAGCTGGAAAGAATGTCCCTGTTCCTGGGTCCCTGTGTCCTGTACTGCACTCCAAACCTTTTGAAGTTTCCCATCATTACTTGGAGTAGAGGTTTATTGTGAATTGAACTGGTGGATGCCTGCAATAAGAATAATGATCAAAATTATCATTTTCCCTTTCCATGGAGCTCAAACTTTGAAGGCCTCTTAGAACCCAGCAAATAAGAGAACTCAGGCTTGGAGCTTCAAAGGCAAAGAGTAAGTTGAAAAGATGAAAAGATGTTCCAACCACCCATCTAATTCCCTACAGCCATAAACAAAACATGAAACTGCAAACCTGTATTTTTGCCTTGAACAAAATGTCCCTTGCATAACACACCTTAGGGTAAGGTAGACTATACTTCTACTATCAAAAGTAAAAATCATACAACTTGTGGAGACAGTGTTGCATCTCATTCTGGCTTATTTATTGTGATCGTCATCACGAAAAAAATACTGTTAGCTGCAATTATATGGACACTGTCTGTCCTCAAAACCATTCATAGTAGAAAGCAAAGCTGTGCATATGTAATTGAGAACATGTACAGCACAGAGAGCAACACTGGGCTTTTCTATGCATTTCCATTTTTGTGCAGCCAAGTACCTAAGGACAAAATAGGCACTGAAGTGCCGAATCAGAAGGGCAGCCCTTTGCACTCAGAGCGTGACTGCTGCTGACTCCCCATGCAAGAAAAGCAAAAGGGAACTGGGACATAAGAGGGTGCAGATGTACAGTTGAAATCCAGACTTCTACAGCAACATCTCTGTAGCCAGTGCTGATGTATAAGTTGGGCAAAGCCTTGCTCAGTGCCCTGTGGTTTGTTTGGGGTTTTTTAAAATTAATTATTATACATTTTGGCTTGGAAATATGCAGAGTCTAATCAACCTGAGAAGTCAGAAGTCTGACTTCCAGTTATTCTTAAGAGCAGAAATGAATAGTGAAGGAAAATGTCCCAAAGGCACAATTTTTCAAGGAAAGCAGACTGTGGGGATAGTCTCTCCTGTTCCTGGTGCTTTCTCTAAATCAAATGGTTTTGAAGGGATCAACCCAGGACATAGCTGTATTGTGCAGAGGATGAAGGCACATATCTTTGTGGAGATATCTGTGGAGAATGAGGGCTATATTCCGATATCTAAGGAAGGCTGAGGAGTTGTTTTAATACAGACTGCTTCCAGGACTATCTAAACTGGGACTTTTCTAAGATCAGGAAGACACAAAGCAAAGCCTTTGGCATCAAGCCCTCTTGAGGCTGCATTTACTTAACGCTGCCTATTTTGACAGGGAAGGAACGTCTGGAAGACTTTAAAGACTTTTAAATGGATTCAAATGGCTGATGAAAGCAAAGATGCATTTTCCTCATTGCTCACTGATATTTTAATTGCCATTTTACTCTGTCATGGTGGTCTTGTAAATAGTTTGTGAGTCACTCTAAGTCTTGTGAATAAACACCACTGAGCTTGCTAGTTTTAGTCTTGAGAAGGCTCTGCCTGCAAATGCTGTCAGAGAAGCTGTAGTGTCTTTTACAGCTGCATTTCTTACATCTATTTCCAAGAGAATTTTCTTTTTTATTTGTTGGGGTTTTTTTCTGACTGTTCTGTGAAACACGCCCTCCTACTACCACCCCAGAGACATTTAAACCCCTGAAGAACATTAAAGCAATCTGCTGATGCCTGCTGCATAATGCTGAGAAAACACTCTGTGTAGAGACAACTGAGCTCCTTGTAGCTCATATGTATTTTGTACTCCTTGCATCCTCTATTTCATTAAGAGGAGTCATTAGCATGAAAATAGAATCTTTGTTTATTCAGAGCTCCTCTGTTCCCCCTTTTCATTCTTCCACCTGCAGCTCTAAGTGATGCCTTGACATCCACACTTGTGATGAAAGAGATTGTAATGTTACTCTGTGGAGGAAGGTATCAGGTGGGAGATGAGCAGATAAACTGAAACCTTTAAAATGACAGGTGACTGGAGTCACATTTGTAATGGGCAGGCTTCAGTGATGGATTACTCTAAAACCGAGATCTCTAATAATTGCTGTAATTTAGATATTTTATCACATATCTGTTTGCATAATCTAGGTATGTGAAAGTGGAATACTGAGGAAAGCACAATCCCCTCAGAGAGTTAACCATATGTATCTGATGGAAACGTAGAAGAATCCACACTGCATACAACCCCAAGACACTGCAGTTCTGCACTGTATCAACATTTTTGATGTGTTTTATTATTTCTCTGGCAAGTTCTTGAGATTTTGCTGTTAACTGTACTGTAACAGAAAAATGCATGAAAGTTATCAAGGTGCTTAGTAATTCTGGAACTGTACGCTATGAAAATACCCTAATTACTAGCAAAGGAGTATTCTAAGCAATATTAGTTCAGCAGGGTAATACAGCAACAGCAAGTTAATATACATGGCTTATTGCTGATAGCACGGTGTTTACTAATGTGATTGGCATTAGGGGAAGAGAAGAGTTGGATAAATGCTCTATCTAAATCCTTCTGAGTTTATTTTTGTGATATTTGCTGATTTTCAGCATACATTCCTATGGCAAAGATGCTAGTTTGTAGTGAATACAAATGTGAATACAATTGGTGAATCAGTTATACTGGGAATTACTCTACTTTTTTTCTTGCTTTTTTGAAGTCGTCCAGTCATCCAGTCAAAGTTCAATAGTGATACCTTGTGACTTGCAAATCCAAACATTCATGACCAATAGTGGCAAAAAAACCTAGTCAAAGTGCAGATAGTTCAATATGGCCAAAATATATATGCAGAAATTGCTCATTAAAAGCTAGATTTTTATTCTGGTCCTCAGATCAAGTCATGCCTTCAACCAGAAATTATTTTCCAAAAGTCAGTAAGTCAAGGTATCACAATTAGAGCTGGCCCTAAAAAAATACAGATAAAAGCTTGAAAAGCTCATTAAAATGTTGCAAAATGTAATGATTTTTTAATCAGAATGAGACATTTTCTGAAAAGATTCTCAGCTAATTCTAATAATAACCTATCTGTGAAAAACTTGGGGGGGTGGGGGGAATAAAGCCAAATAATAAAAGCATTGTAGAAGCTAGCATAAAATGAACAATAGAAAATCTCAGCTAGTAAATTATATCATCGCGTTATAATCATTAACTGTATCAGTGCTATTGATTTTTTTGTTTTTACTTACTTGGGCATTGCACCCAGACAAGCAAGTGAGAGAAATACAAAAGAAATACCACTCTATACTTCAAGAAGATCAGAGAGTGTTAATGATGATAGGGCTGGAACACCTCTCCTATGAAGACAGGCTGAGAGAGTTGGGGTTGTTCAGCCTGGAGAAGAGAAGGCTCTGGGGAGATCTTATTGCGACCTTTCAGTACTTAAAGGGGGCTTATAAGAAAAATGGAGAGACTCTACTGGTGCAGGGACTGTAGCCATAGGACAAAGGGTAACCGTTTTAAACTTAAAGAGCGTAGATTAAGGAAGAAATTCTTTACTATGAAGGTGGTGAGACACTTGCCCAGATAAGTTGTGAATGCCCCATCCCTGGAAGTGTTCAAGGTCAGGATGGATGGGGCTTTGAACAACCAGATGTAGTGAAAGATGTCTCTGCCCATGGCAGGGGGTCGGACTAGATTATCTTTAAAGGTCCATTCCAACCCAAACCATTCTATGATTGTAAGATGACTGTCTTAATTAGACAAAAAAACAGCTCAAGGCTTCATGCACTACATAGGTGTAACAGGCTGATTAGAAGCAAAAACATATCATAGTATATCTCATTTCCAGTAGGGTCATGTGTCCATGATGTTAATGATTCCCTAAAGAAATTACAGGAGATAAGTCAGTTTAGTAAGAGATGTTGCTATGTCTCCACTCTGTCTTGGGTTTTTTTGAGTATGAGAAGAAAATGGATGCAAAGAGCAGCCAACCAACCTTTCCCCTCAAACAATACAAAGATGTGCACACGCTCTGAAAGGGAGAAAAAGACAAACTGGTAAGCAGCTAGGAGGACAGATGAGTAGATAAGGCTATATTTGTGTTTCTTTTATGAGCAATGGCAAAGAAAGTTAATCTTCAGACTAGAATTATAGAGTATATATCTTTTCTTTTCCAGAGGAGGCTAGAGACTGTATTTTAAAAGCTCTGACTGTGTTCATTGGAGCAGCTGAAAGAGCTGAAAATCAAGGGAAAAAAGTGTCAAAGCCCTGTTAAAAACTTCAGTATATTCCAGCAGTTGGAGCAAGCTGGGCACACTGCCCCAGTGTTCTTATCAGATCTTGGCTTGGTGAGATTTGCACGCCCACCCAGGTGGGCTGAGGCAATTTAAATGACATGGTATCTGGGCTGTTTACAAATGATGCTGTGTATTGCTGAACAAGACCTTTTAATCACTGCAGGGCAACTGCTGGAGGCTGACAGGGAAGATGCCAATCAAAGGGCATTGTGACAACCTGTCCAGAAAATCATCTGCTTGATCTAACACACAAGCCTTAGCTGATGAGTTGAAGTGTACTAGAAATTTAATTTAAAATATATGTATTTCATAGGTTAAATATGGTGGAGATGGGCACATGCCAGAGGGGCACATCACAGAGGGTGACCCATGACAATTTTCAGGAGATCTGAATTAAGCAACTGACTGATGGGGAATAGCAAGAGTAGTGAATTTTGCTTGACTTCTGTCTTTTTTTTTTTTTTTTTTTTTTTTTTTTTCCCCCTGAATTAACACCATACATTTGCTTCCAGTTGAAGTTTGGCTTTGGGAGAAAGTCAGACTGAAGGTCCGAGCCTCTATAACATAGGCTGCTATTACCTTGCTAGTATTTTTAGGCAGCTTCATGGCTGCCAGCGTAAAGATACAGATGAGCTGCAGGCAAGCAACACTGCCAGGGACCAGAGTGTACGAGCAAATCTGCAACCGTGCCTTTCCCTGGCCCTTGCCATGCTGCTGCTAACATTACTGATGGTGAGTAACACACATTAGAGCGCTTTGTCACCATTCAGTGCCCCTGACATTTACCATTTCCGTACCAGAAAGATCAGCATTACATCCTGCCCAGCCAGAGTGCAAGGAAGCATTACTGTCTGTTGGCAGTGTTCACTAAAGATCCCACTGGCATTTCAAAGGATTTAGTGAAAACCTCTGCTTACAGTTCTCAGACAGCTGGACTCTGATATAGCTCTATCTTTTTGCTACAAATGACGGCTGAAATCTCTCAGATTTATCTTGGGAATTAGGATTTTATTCCTGTCTGGCTACCAGAGATATAAACTTGCCAGCCTCATGTGGGTCAGCAAGGACGGAAAAAAGACAGGCAGCATCCTCTTTCTGTTGCTGTTAAAAGCTCATTTAGACTCTTTGGATTTATGATAAGTTTTAGTTCTTAAGAAACTGAGATCCAAAATACATATCTTTCTTCCCTGGACAAGGCTGAGAAAATTGCCCAAAGTCACTCAGCAGAGGTTGATATCACTCTGGTCCTTCAAGTCTATAATAACTAGATCCTCTGGTCCCAGTAGTCTCTTGCGAGAACTTGTTACTCATAATCACATCAAGATTTGTCAGAGCAAAATATAACTCCTCAGTCCCAAATCCTTAGTTTGGCAGAGTTCCACCACGTGAGAGAAAAAGTATTCTCAACTCTATTTGATTATCATGGGGACTCTAAAAATGGGGGTAAAGTAGTAACTTGAATGTTACCCTATAAGTCATAACTGAATAGAATCTTATCGATTTACCTGTCTCTGTCCCCTTCCTCCTCTTAGAGTCTTGTCATCCAGTTGTGAATAGGCAGAAGAGGTGTATTCACCTGAATAAGCTTTTTGGGACTGAGAGGCCCCATTCTGCTTGATGCATAGGTTGGTGTGTCTTGGTTTTCCCAATTCAGCTGATTTATCTTAAAAAATCATTCAGAGATACTTTATAAGTTAGTACAGATTAGCTCCAACTTCTTTCCTATCGTCCGCTTCCGCTCATTAAAGATCTGCAGAAGTAGGCAGGCATCCACATACCAGGTTCAAAAGCTTGATTTGGAGGTTACTCAGGAGCAGAAGCCTGCAGTGCTTCGCAGGACCCTGGAACACGTCAGTCTTCAACAGGCATTGGACTAAGAAGCTAATTTCTCTGTATGCACCTATAAAGGGCAGCCCTTGAGAGGGTGAGGCTGTTGCGTAATAAAGTTAGCTGTGGATTTGTCTAGATAGATCTATGTCAGGAAGGTTTCACTGCTATTTTCTGTTGTACATTTAATGAGCAGCATACTGCGTGACCAGAGTTGACTTTGCACTCTTGCTGTAAATGACTTCCTGGCCTCCTCTGGAGCACACTGACTGGGCCACAGCACTACAAGATGCCAGAAACATGCATCTTAACACAGTGGGGAACCGTGATCCTATTAGACTGTACCAGCAGAGAAGCAGCAAATCAGGTAGGTTTGGTCCATTATATCAGGGAGCTCACTTCTGAGGCTATAACTAGAGGGTACCTTCCTCCTTCTCTCCCTTCAAGCCAGTATGATGTCTTAAGTTTCCTGCAATATATGAAAAAGAGATGTAGGACAGGAGGACTATCTTAAAATCAGAATCTAATCCTGGTAACTGAATTTTATCCACTTAGTTCAGATCCTCATTTTAAGACATTCCTCCCACCCAGCGTTACCAGCAATAGATACCTACCTCCCTGAGAATTCACATCCATCTATTTCAGAGTTTTAGCCAAGTTTCTTCTCTGGAGCTTCCCACAGAGAGCTGTGGTGTTACTGCAGTGGGGGAGAAGGCTTGGTTTGCTACTGACCTCGAAGCCATGGGGTATGTGGACATCATGGGGTAGAAGGCTGTGGATAATCCCACTCTAGGGTTGCAAGAAATGATGGTGAGAGAAGAAGTGACTCCCCGTGGCCTGGAAATCACGCTACTACCCCCATTTACCTACTCATCTATTTTAGTGTTATCAGCAAAAGCCACCTGTTTTTCTGGGTCAGTGTTGTGAGGTAGCACAACTAGGATGCGTTGGGCTTTGCTCACTGCACTGCTATATTCCATCAGTTCTAGAGAAAAGGGGACAAACTGAGTAAAGCATACCATAGGATGGATTTGGCCCGGTGGCTGCCTGTTGAATTGCACAAAATTATACCATTTCATCTAATTGGACAATGTGGGCAAGAACAGTGCAGAGATGTAGCAGGGAAAATCTAATTAGATGATTGTCGGAGGAAATTTATTGGCCAGGTATAAAGAAATGGAGTGCTGATTTATGTCTATCTGGAATCTGGCCCTTTGTTTCTAAAACATGTCAGGAGAATAAAACGGCTAAGAGATGTTGAAGCTGGAAAGCAATCTTTAAAGTATGTTGAAGGAATAGTAAAATCTGTAAAACTTCACATAATAGGGACTGAACTAAAGAAACCACAAGAATTCCCTCCCACATTAAGCTCCCCGGGGCAAATTCACTGACCTTTGGAAGCAAAAAAGGAACAGAGAGTATCTGCAAAGTCCTCATGGAGCCACTATAGTAGTAAGAGAAAGGAGCCTGGAGGACTCTCAGGCTCTATTTTTGTCTCTGCCACATAACAGCTGTGTGATCTTGGTCAAATCAATGAGGTCTCTGTGCTCTTGACTAATCAGTGGAGTTTATCTATAAAGCTGAGAACAAAAATTTTCCTCAAGCCCTATTTCTAACTTGGTCTGCTGGTCTTGTACTTTTCCATAGGTCTTGAACAAATCAGTAGCATGCAGGGAAGGTTGCTTAAAGGTTGATTGTCAAGTACTTTTGTATCTTTGGACAAAAAGCTCCCTGTTCAGTGCTACATGTTACTATTTTTATGAATGGCAATTAGGATTTAGAGTGTTATAGAAGCATCAGTGGAACCAAAAAATTGATGCTACTGAGGAGTCCATGAACATCATTCACTGTTGTTGTTTTCATTCTGTCCTTTAAAACAAAAACAAAAACCTGCCATTCACTAAGTTGGAATAAGACGTCAATTTTTTAACATGAAGTGGCAGGATGTGTCCCAGAGGCAGTGGGGGAGCTGATTTTGCATTGGCAAGATTTACGATAAGGGATTCGCATGAGTGCTGAGGCTAAAGGAAGATAAATCCCCAAAGGCAAATTCTACCAATAATTGAATTACAAAGCCATTATCATGTGCTGAACAGAGAAACTTTATAGCTGTATTGTGACAGGATAAAGCTTGTTAGAATATTTATGTTCGTAGGACAACTTTGGCATAAGGATCTCTCAGAGTATGTTCTCTCTTCCACCTGTCTGTTACAGCTAATTAGTCTTTCTGTGTAATGCAGTATATGTGGAGCTGGAGGTGTGCTCAAATTGGGGCTGGGAGGTGGGAATGCTGAAGGTCAGGAGACATCTCAAAATAAGTAACACGTTAAGCACAAAGTCATCTGCAGAATGCAACTAGAGTCTAATGTCCAGAAAGAGAATTGGGACAGATTGCAGGAAGAAGAGAGGGCACATAGGTAAACGAGCATTTTTAGTGATGATGAGTGAAACTGGATTTTCCAAGTGATGTGTCAGTTTTCTGTTTGATACTGCATTGCAGCCACTTCTAACCTACTCTGAGTCAGTGTTGATAAGCTCAAAATGGCCAGAATTGTGGGGATCTCATTCCACCCACCTTAGAAGAGTCGTGCTGATATCTGTCAGTTATCTGCCATCCTTTGCTGCATGAACAAATCATACCTCTTTCCCTCCGAGGTGAGGGATGGTCGTAGGAGTCCTGGTTCTGCACTTTTTCATTTCCTCTGAGACATGGGAAAGCTGCGTAGCATCTCTGTCCCCATAGAAAGAATGAACCACATTCACACTGGTTCTGTCAGTGAAAAGGGCATAGTAGCATTTCTGTTCTTCCAGCCTTTCGTTCTGGGCCATTTACATTGAAGATTCTCTAAAATAAGTTGTCTTTTATTGCCTAGCTTAAAATATCTTTGATCTTGGCTGCTGTGAGCATGTATGATACAAGGAATATATATGAAATGTTTGCCATCAAGTTTCTTGTGCCTGTAGTCCCAGATATACTGTGACTGCCTGAAGTCAACCATCCAAAATCAAAGGCACCCAAAGCTACTTTCCAGAATGCACAGGCCCTTGAGATGGAGCCCTTATTGTCCGGTGCTTCAAGTTCTTTGTTTATAAAAAATGGTAGTTTGAAATTAAGTACACCAAGTGGAAGCTTTTGCTATCTTCACAATGATGCCTTTTTGCAGTTCTGAGTGGTCTGACTGCCTTGCAAGCCTCATCTGTTCCCAGCATCTATAAACAATTACTTTTGTCCCTAGAAGTGAAAAAAGATAGAAGAGGTGGAAACCCCAGGATAACAGGGTCTCTATTGAATTTCCTTGGCTCAGAAGAGCTGACAGGCCAAGGAAGCCAAGGTTTTAGAAATGTTTCAGACAGAGAGATGGCAAGGGGTTGGTCACTACAGAAATATGCCAACTAGCATTTGCTGTGCAATGGGCAGTGCCAGGCTGCTTTTGTTTGTTTCAGCCTAGTTCTAAACCAGAGGATGATTCGCCGTCTTTTCCCTGTGCTGCTTCTCACGGTGGATGTAGAATCTGCATTCAGAGCAATTACTGCGCTGCAGCCACTGATATCGATTTGTGAAGCTCTGAAGTGCAGATGACTACTTAGCAGGCTTGATGGTGATTAAACTTTTAGGAAGCAACTTTGTAATAGAACTGTGGGGGTCCTACATTTTTCATAATGTGAGCATCTTCTGCGTAAAGGCAGTGAGGTCACTGCCTTGCACTCCCCTTGGCTTTTTTAAATCCTCATTTTCCCAAAAGATTATTTTTGTCTTTTTTTTTTCTTTTCCTTTTTCTTTTTTCAAAACATCTAGACAATTATACCAACAAAACACAAAAAGCTAATCGCAAAAATACAATAGGTACCATTTAGCAGAAAGTGTTGCAAGCATATCCCCGGTGTACTGAAGTTTCAGGGAGCATTACAGAAAGCCTGAGATGAAAGGGATGGACAAAGGGCATTCTGGCATTTTACCATAAAGTGTAAACATAGACCGCGGCAAGAAGAAAAGTTTGTGGATATAGGAGTAATTGGTCTTTGAGATGGGATACTGAAAGGGAACAATAGAATTGAGAAATATGAGGAGAAAGAGCTGCCAGTGTAGCTAACAAAAGTTGCTCAGAATAGGGCATGGCAAAGTTTTGGACTGCTGTTTATTTTTAGAGAAACTTCTGAGAGAAATCAGTAACTGAGCGGGTCCCAGAGTGTTGTTCACCTGTACTCCTGTTCTTTGCAGGGTGCTTGGTTGATAAGCTATCGAATGTGCAGCGCTTTTCCTTGTTTAGCTTGTGAAGTGTACATTGACCAGGTTGCACTGACCATGTGCACAAAAGATAAATAACGAAGCAGAGCGGGCAGTTGTATCAAGTTAGAAACACTGAGTTTGAGGCTTTGGTGTTATCTAGGACAAATCCAGCATGTAGTTTCCTTCTTCCATGTGTGAAGCTTGTATTTATCGATCACTCTAGTTTTGATATAAGAACCCTCAAATCCAGTCATCAGTCAGAACTGGCATTTCTTTGTAATCAGTCAGGTTTATTCATTTTGTTTCATACTGATGCCATGGGCTTAACACTGTTACTTAATAATACTCAGGCTTGTAGAAGTACATTGTCCTGCTCAGCTTCTAAGGATGATCCTTTTTTCCCTCAAGCAAATGAAAAAGCCAAGCAAACCCACTAATAGTGTAAGTGCATGCTCGGTAGTGTTGTGATAGATCTGGTTGACATACTAAAAATTTAAGATTTCTGATGTATAGTCCACAGTTCCTAACACCTTGTTTCCAGCAGATGCTTTAAGAACCGATTGTCCTGTGCATGTAAAAAGATATGTCTGTCTTCCTACAGAGTGCGTGTTCTCAGGTGCAGTGCCACCAAGAGCATGGTATTTATCTCCTGTATATGCTCATTGTGGTCAATATTGCATTTCTGAACATCTCCTAGGCTTTAACATGTCACGTAGTAAAGAATAAAGCTGAGGTAAGCTATATAAAACATTACTCTCTCAGACAGAAGGCGGTCCAGGACACTCTCCCCTTTACTTACAATCCATACATATTTCAGGTATATTGTGTTACCTGCTTTGGGATCTTTATGTGATCACATGTGGGTGTCTGTAGTGTAGGTGGTCAGACAATCTTATATTCAATGGAGAGAAACAGCCCTTTCTAGGATACGGTTTGTCTTCTTATGAAGTCATATCTAACACCATTCAGATGAACCACAGTGCGTAACTGCCTGTTTCTCCTCACTGCCTGCAAAGAGAGTTGAGAGTGATTAGCTCAGAGTTAAATATCTACAGTGTATAACTGAGTAAGATGAATATTACTTTATGTGGTTTTTCAGGTGATATGGAGGGATGTATAGAGAAATATCACAGGGCTACCATGGAACAAGACAGCATGATACAAGAAAATGTGACATTAAAAAAATTCTTGTTAGTAAGCTCTCAGCAGAATCCAGATGGGAGTGATATGTTTCTGGATGTCAGCTGTGTACAGTTAATATTGATTTGAGCAGATATGTATTTGTATTTTGCCTGTCCTTTGCACCTGATTGTTCATGTTATTTAATATTATGGGCCTGACTGTGACCTTGTGCTGTCATGAGTAAATTAAGCCTATTACATATCAAAGCAATGGAATGTGTATTTTCTAAGGTAGGAAGAAAGATCTAGCAGATAGGAAGACCTGGATATAGTTCGTGCCTCTACCTCAGATGTCCTGTTTGACTTAGATTCTCTGGGCCTTAGTTTTCATCTTCATTTGTCATCACATTTCTAATTTGCAGGGGTTAGGAGATATCAAAAGAAAGGAAGGCCTTGAGTAGATGAATAATGTTTATCACCAGTCATGTTTCAGCTATCCTTGTTCTGTACATCCTTGGGACAATTGATAGCTTAATTCTACCTTGAGTTGAAGCTTCTGCAGTTACAATACTGGCTGTCGTAGTGTGAGACTAAGTAATATGCAGGTCATTACAGCTGTAGCCTTCTAATTTTCAGGGCTTGGTACATCCAGATATTTATATGCTGCTCTTAAGACATTTAAGAGTTCGATGTAAATTATGGCTCATATCACAAGTGAAAACAATAGTGACAATCACGTCCCATCCATCAGTGAGACATCTCATTCTGAATTAACTGTCTTTGCCTGAAAAGATGCAATAAAGGTGTTTCTTGGGGTCAGAATAGCACTGTGA
Organism: Phoenicopterus ruber ruber; assembly: GCA_009819775.1. Taxonomy (NCBI): domain Eukaryota; kingdom Metazoa; phylum Chordata; class Aves; order Phoenicopteriformes; family Phoenicopteridae; genus Phoenicopterus; species Phoenicopterus ruber. Next base: position 28,800,949 of record CM020221.1, on the reverse strand, counting down.
GGAGGAAACTCACAAAGCACCTGACTGTGGACTCACAGGCTTTAACTAGGGCAACAAGTTCTTTGCTGGATGAATACCATTGTTGCGTGTCTCTGAAGAGACAAAGTGTTCAAATCTGTGGAATATAATCCTTGTTTCTTTAGAGAGTTCACATCCCCATGGGGCTGCGGCAGGTCAGGAGGAGGAATGCACTGACAAAGCTGTACTGTGTCTTCTGCAATAGCCCAGTTCCAGGTGTGCTTAAAGCCCACTCGAATGAACAAGCATAAACAGGAGCTATGCCAAATTACAAGCTTAGTTCTTCTGCAGTTTTTTAGAGCTGTTTGTCACTGGCATCTATCTATCTTGAACTGAATTGTAACTAGCAGGCCCAGCATTTTGGCCCTAAATCTGCTGATGATAGCAGGTAACAGAAAAATGCCCTAGGAAGGTGCTACCTTCCCACCCGCTTGGTGTCAGTTATCAGGAAGTAGAGATTTTAAATGGAAGTTGAATGTTTAGGAGAAAAAGACCTTGCCATAAATGTTCTTAAAAATGGAGAAGAGGTGAAAGCAATGCTGGTTCAGAGTCTTTTCTGAAACTTTCCAGTCCCCAGCAGAGGAGAACAAAAAATTCCAAACCTTTTCTAGCTAGAGAATTGTTACAGAATTTGTCAAGCAAAGCTAAGGATTAATCAGGACACAAATAGTCTTGTTATTGTTAACATTTTTATAATGGTTATTAGTTAATGCGTGTGATGATTAAGGGCTGGAGCTCCCTCTGATTGCAGTCAGTGGGAACTGAATTAAGGTCTAAGTCACTGTTTGAACCTCGCTTTTGATTTCCTGAAAAATAATGAGACTTTGAACAGAACAGCATCTAATTTGTCTATCACTGGAAATGAATGTTTCTCTTCCCTCACGCATCTATTAACGTGGAGGTCAGGCAGCTAACAAGAAACTGGTTGTTTAACCCTTAGCCTTAATCTAGGATTATGATTTGGATGATGGGACTAAGACCAGAAACAAGGCTGATTGTCAGAGATGCTGCTGAGGCTGCTGTACAATGGGATTGGTACATACTTGCAGCCAGTGCTGCCATGATTCAGACTGTCAAGCCACTGGCCATTTGGTCTATCCCAGGGAGTTCTCGAGGCCAGTGGTGCCAGTACAGGGGAACCTCAGCAATGGAAGCAAAGCCTGAGTCCATAAACCCCTTATTTGCAGTGCTCAATGTCTTTATGTTGTTGCTTGTTAATTCAGAGTGAACAAACAGTCATTTTCCGAGTCAATCTGACATTTCTTTTATTAATGGAACACTGTTTTTATTAGATCAGAAGTGATAAAATGTCTCAGGATAAAATGGGTTTTTAAAACTTCTTAATTAATGAGGGAATATTGATCATTAAGAGTGTCAATTAAGCAAATGTGCATAAAATGTTCAATATAAAGGAACAGCTATAATTAGTATGCTGGCAAACACTATTATCCCATCAATTAAAGTCTTCTGTATCCCACCCAGAACTGAAGTGCATTCTTCTGACCAAACCAGGAGACACATCAAAATGTCAGGTACCAGCGAGAACAGAAACAAGTCTCCAGGTGGAAAGAAGTGAAGTAAAGGGGTCAGAAATAAAGAACTCATAAGTACAATGGCATCGATTCGATAAAATGGTAGAATTTCTTTCAAATTTTCAGGTTTGTTTTAGGGAAAACTCCAAAATGCTTTCAAAATGATCAGCTCTTATTAGTGAGTATGAATTTAGGTCCAGCTAAACAGGATCTCTTGTGGAATTAATATCTCAGATGTTCATGGTATCTGTTGTTTTTAATGCCTTTGTATCAATCTGTCTTTTACAGGTCTATGATGGGGTCTGGTAGAGAGCCTGATCTCGTGCACCTGGAGGCAAAGACAGTGGATGGTCGTAAGTACATCAAGTTCCAAATATTGTGGTATTCTGAACTGCCCTCATAGTCTTGTAACCACACAATATCATGATGAAAATCTGAGTTCTGTTTAGTGATTCGCTCATTTAATATGAGGGGTTTGATGGTTCCAAGGCAGGTCTGTCAGAAGAGAAGTCTTTCAAGCAAGGCAAAACGTTGAGATTAACAGGCTGTGAAAGGAGCCAAGAACATGGTAAGGAAGAATAAATGATAAGCAGTAATTGGAGTTAGTACATACAGCACTTTTCTTTCTTCCTACGTGATTTTTGTTTGTGGGAACATGACATTGGAGAGAAGTTCCTGGGTCACAGAGTCTAGCTGATGTTGTTTCACACAGTACATAGTATCACCTTGCTCATAGCTTTACAGTTTTAACAGACCAGGGATACTCTGCCTTAGGTATTACCTTTGAAAATACCTCATTTATCTCGCATTAGAAACCTTTTAATGACCAGCCTAAGTGTATTCTTCACTGTTATTGCTGGTCCTGTCATTGTCCTTCACTTTCATCAGCTCCTCTCCCTTTTCTCCATTCCAGAAGCCTCCTTTACCTGCAACTCCAAGATATTCTCCTAATTGGCTGTAAATTCTGTCAGGCACCCTGAGCCACCTGCTGGCCTTTCCTTCTCCCACCCGTGCTTCCTCAAGGTTTATCTTTGAGCTCCACTGCCTTTGCAGATCTTCGTCCGTGGATTTCTTTTCCACAACACTGGCTTGCCTCAGGCAGGCACCACGCTGAAAGCCTGGCTGCTGTAGATCTCTTCATTGTAATTCCATATTGTTTCCTCTGTAAATAGCAGCTTTGCTGCAACATAACAAGCAGATTTTTACCATTTGCAATATGTAAGTATTAATGATGCAGTCAATTAATTCCTTTAAAAATGGATAAAATTCTCCCCTGAATTGTATCCCCAAATGCAGTAGTGTTACTTAACATGTGTATTTTGTCATCGGAAACTTAAAAACTGTCTGAAAAGGTAACTGTAAGGTAATCAGTTTTTTAACTCACTGAAATTTAGCATGAAAGACAATTTTTTGGAAGATGAATTTTGAAAAGAAACAGTTGCGATAGAAACCATAAAGTTCTAAAGGTCTTTCCATTTCAAGATATGCAAGATTAGTAAAAGTGAAGGAATGTATTATCTCTATTTCTTATCATTTGTGGTCTCTCATTATTATTTCTCCTCTCAGTTTCACTTACCTGAACATGGCGGAAAGGCTGGGAACATGAGGCTTTCTATTTCTTGGGACATGCTAAATGAGAATGAAATATTCTAACAGGACAGTGTCTATTTCAGCACAAAATATTTCTGTTATAAGGCATTAAGAATTTGAGGTCATTGCGATGAAGCACTACAATCGATGTTTAAGGAGCTATATTCTGATGATGCTTTTGAGAAATGTTCAACTCACAGTGGGCAAAAAGAGTGCCATGCTCCAAATGTCTCGAATGGTCTTGTTTGAGTTCTTAGGCTGTAATAAGAACATTTGGCACACCTATAGCACATTTCTGCAAAAGACTTCTTGAGTGCTTAACAAATTAATAACCTTTATTACACCTCTTAAGGTGGAAACCAAAAAACAGGTAGACGAAACTGGCCTCACTGATGAGTCAGGCATATTAGTAAAGAATTGTGGAATAACAAATTATTGCTCATCAGCTGAGCTCTAGTAACTGATTCTGCACACCTATTTTGGCTTAGTTGTGAGGCAGCATGTATTGGGTTTGCATTGCAAGGTTTTGGTAGCAGGGGAGCTACAGGGAGTGAATTCTGTGAGAAGCTGCTAGAAGCTTCCCCTATGTCCAATAGACCCAATGCCAGCCGGCTCCAAGACAGATCCACTGCTGGCCAAGGCCGAGCCCATCAGCAATGGTGGTAGCACCTCTGGAATAACATAGTTGAGAAGGGGGAAAAAACCACTGCACAGCAGCAATTGCAGCCAAAGAGAGGAGTGAGAATATGTGAGAGCAACAACTCTGCAGACACCAAAGTCAGTGAAGAAGGAGGGGGAGGAGGTGCTCCAGGCGCTGGAGCAGAGATTCTCCTGCAGCCCGTGGTGAAGACCATGGTGAGTCAGGCTGTCCCCCTGCAGCCCATGGAGGTCCACAGTGGAGCAGATATCCACCTGCAGCCCATGGAGGACCCCACGCTGGAGCAGGTGGATGCCCGAAGGAGGCTGTGACCCGGTGGGAAGCCCACGCTGGAGCAGGTTCCTGGCAGGACCTGTGGACCCATGGAGAGAGGAGCCCAGGCTGGAGCAGGTTTGCTGGCAGGACTTGTGACCCCGCAGGGGACCCACGCTGGAGCAGTCTGTTCCTGAAGGACTGCACCCTGTGGAAAGGACCCACGCTGGAGCAGTTCGTGAAGAACTGCAGCCCGTGGGAAGGACGCACATTGGAGAAGTTCATGGAGGACTGTCTCCTGTGGGAGGGACACCCCACGCTGGAGCAGGGGCAGTGTGTGAGGAGTCCTCCCCCTGAGGAGGAAGGAGCAGCAGAGACAACGTGTGATGAACTGACTGCAACCCCCATTCCCCATCTCCCTGCACTGCTCAGGGGGAGGAGGGAGAGAATTTGGGAGTGAAGTTGACCCCAAGAAGAAGGGAGGAGTGAGGGGAAGGTGTTTTGATTTAGTTTTTATTTCTCATTATCCTACTCCTGATTTCATTGGTAAGAAATTAAACTGATTTCCCCAAGTTGAGTCTGTTTTGCCCATGATGGTAACCAGTGAATGATATGTCCCTGTCCTTACCTCGACCCACGAGCCTTTTGTTATATTTTCTCTCCCCTGTCCAGCTGAGGAGGGGAGTGATGGAGTGGCTTTGGTGGGCACCTGGCATCCAGCCAGAGTCAACCCACAACATAACTTAAGTTTCTCTGTTTAGGCAGTGACAGAACTACTAGTGTAAATATAGTGGTGGTGTCAAACCTTCAGCCAGTGGTGACCCCCTTGCAAACTAGTCATTCTGATGAATCTTCTGCTGATGAGTCAGGAGGTCCCCAGCTCCGCTCACTGGCAATATAAGAAGATGTGTTGGATTTTCAGTAAGCGCATGCTCTGTTTTGCCCGTTGTTCCAGGGAGCGTTGGTTTTGGCAGAGGACTATGATGGGTAGCTCAAAGCAATAACCTTAGAACATATCACAGCATTTTTTTTGCCAGAAGGCATTTGGTAGCAGGTCACAGGTTTTTGAGACTGAGACAGGCTAAGAGCGTGCACATGGTCCATTACTTTAGTTACCATGACCAACTTGGTATATTCAGGTCTCTTGGCTACTAGAGCCGCCTTCTAAGTACTAAATCAGTCTCCTTTTCCTGGACAAAGTAACTATGACCCTCCGATGGATGAACAAACCTTTCTCCTCTGGAATGAAGCAGGTGTGTTGCTGCCAGTGGGGTGATGAGGTGAAGTGTGCTGAAGTGAGAACGATACCTTTTTCCAAGCTGAGGGTAATTTGCAAATAATTTTTTGTGGGCTTTTTGTGTTTTGTTTTTGTTTTTTGTTTTTTTTAATGTTCTTACATTTACTTGTTTATACTTTGTTTGGAATATCACTTTTGAGAGTTAACCAAGTGTAAAAATTCAATAAAGGGATTAAATTTGAGAAGGTAGACTTGCCAAAACAAGGCAGGGAGAAAGAAGGAAAGAAGGGGGGTGGGGTGTGGAAACAACCACACAATCTGTACAACAAAATAAAAAATCCTGAAGTGGAAATATAAGGGCTAAGCAAAAACCTGCTGAACTCAGTACAAATAAGAAAAAACACCTCATTCTTGTGCTGATATCTTCTCCAACAGAAGCTAAGTAGTACAACTACAGCTTTAGGTGAGAAGAAATAGAAATGCCAGCAGAGTACGGTGTTAGCCTGTCCCCCTGGCAGGGTTGTTTGAGAACATCTATCAGCAGCAATCTTAGTATTGGGCTTTCCCTGCTAGAACACCAATAACTCTCTATCTCTGCTCCCTGATTATGATCTGTCTGGCATTTTATTTATTGTGTTTATATACATAATGTAAAAGGTTTACAAGGACCAAAATAGGAGTCTCTTAGCAGGCATAAATCAGTATAACTTCGGTGGCATGTTGATTTACACCTGCTGAGGATCTGGCTAGCAATGTTGTACCTGAGCTCACATTCTCCCTACATTTTTTTTTTTTTCCCTCAGGATCCAGAAAAATCTGGACTCCTGAACACACTGTGTCTGATCAAACTAGGGTGCAGGTAGTGATGAACAAACTGAGTACAGACTGTGCAATTCAGTTGTATCGATGGAGACAGATTTGCAGGGCTAATCATTGCCATTTATGGTTTTAATCCTGCTGTATAGATTTTGGACAGCACCAGGCAAATTTTCATCTCGTCAAATGTGATGGTTTTGTTTATTTTTTTAAGGCTTCAGGCCCAATCTGAGTCAAGCTGGGGCTGAAAGCACAGTAGTAAAACTGATTTTTCTGGCTGGAAGAACTTCACATGAACCTTATCTCACATTTCCATTTGTACGCTTGGGTGTTCCTGGTGTTCCACTTTGATTTTGGCACAGGATCAAAAGCAAGCCGGCAAAGTCAGCAAGAACTGTGAAATTTTTTTGCCTGGTTTCAGGTCAACACCCCAATAAGACAATTAATCCCCTACGGTTCTTAACCACACTATAAGCTTCTCTTTGTTACGTTCACCACCATAGTCAGCAGGCAGAATGACTGGTGGAAGTTAAATCCAGGTTTGCTCAAATGCAGCTTTAAGTGTTTTCAGAAGGTGTATAAAGTTAATGACAAGTGGGTTTTAGGTTTGTAAAGAATACACAAGTCCTGAAAGATCCTTAATTAATGGGTTTATCTGATTTGAGCTAGGGAAGGTTATCCCAGTAAGGCCTGATTCAAGCTAATTGACATGGGAAGTAATTTTTATTCAGGTGATCCCTACAGAGGAATCCAGGCTGTTGGTGAGAATTAGAAAGATGGATTCCTACAAGGCATTTGGAGACTAACTGGGTACCCAATGGCCCTCCACAGAATAGCAAAGCTGACTCAGAGGATGTCTAAGTGACAGTTTCTATAGATGCAAGTCAAGAAAACCCGTTATGTTTATGAGATATGCATTTGCTTGTGTAGATAGATGCCAATTGATTTTGAGTAAAGTTTTTAATTTATGTAATTTTTTTTTAAGTGTGGATGAAAGAAGCTAAGGGCTTTTCTAATGTGCTAGGAAAAATTTAGGGAGCTCCTGATATTTGAAAAGTGCTTTTGATTCCTTTGCTTTTCTTCTGCTGTCCTGATTTACACAGCAGCTTTTCTTACTGAAACATAATTTAGGTGCTGCTGTGGTTGCAGGTGTCATGGTTTAACCCCAGCTGGCAATTAAGCACCACACAGCTGCTTGTTCACTCCCCTGCAGTGGGATGGGGGAGAGAATCGGAAGGGTAAAAGTGAGAAAACTTGTGGGTTGAGATAAAGACAGTTTAATAAGTAAAGCAAAAGCCGCACATGCAAGCAAAGCAAAACAAGGGATTCATTCCCTACTTCCCATCAGCAGGCAGGTGTTCAGCCACCTCCAGGAAAGCAGGGCTCCATCACATGTAACGGTTACTTGGGAAGACAAACACCATCACTCTGAACATCCCCCCCCTTTCCTTCTTCCCCCAGCTTTATATGCTGAGCACGATGTCATATGGCATGGAATATCCCTTTGGTCAGTTGGGGTCAGCTGTCCCAACTGTGTCCCCTCCCAACTTCTTGTGCACCCCCAGCCTCCTCCCTGGTGGGGTGGGGTGAGAAGCAGAAAAGGCCTTGACTCTGTGTCAGCCCTGCTCAGCAGTAACGAAAACATCCCTGTGTTATCAACACTGTTTCCATTACAAATCCAAAACACAGCCCCATACCAGCTACTGTGAAGAAAATTAACTCTATCCCAGCCAAAACCAGCACAGCAGGTAAGACCAAAGCCTCACCTGGGGTCAGCAGTCATGCTGACCAAGATCCCTTGGTGATCAACAGGGACTGAGCATCTGGCCGATAGTGTCTGAATCACAAAGTTATACGAGGTCTTTAATTTCTGTTTTCACAGAACATTGCTTGGAAGAATAAAACAATCACTGCTGTGGAAAAAACAAATAGGCACCCTAGCCTGACAGTGTTTTGCTAACATAGCTAGAGTGGTGAACTAATTCCCATAGTGCCCTAAACCTGTGGAGTGATTTTTTTCCTGATCTTGATTAGTACTTTTACCTGATCATGATTAGTATTTGTCCTGGAGAAAGACATCTGTTAGTTTCTCTGATTATATTCTTATGTCAGAAATGGCAGAGGACATACTTCCCCATGTAAAGAAAGATTCCTGACTCTGACATGCAATGAAGAAAGAGTAGCAGCAGGATAAAAACTGATTTGTGATTAGTTAGTAAATGGGATGGCTTCATTTCACTGATCTTCATTACTGGTTAATTGCTTTGCAGTTGCTGAGTCCTGGAGAGTTTTGAATATATTCCCATATCATAAATGTTTCACAAATCAACATTCAGACCAGATGGAAATGGATAAAAAACAGTCATTTTGTGTGTTTCTCAAAAAAAAAGGAGTAGAAAGATTAATGTATAGAAGAATGTTTAATTAAATGGTGATATTCATTGCCATGGGAGGTTGTGGATGCTGAAGGTGTACCTGGACTGCCAAGGCACCTGGACAAATTCTTATAATCTTTTGTAGGCTTCTGTTACTAGTCCCTGTTGGAGATGGGTTACAGGCCTTCATCTTTCAGTGAGATATGTTACTACCATGTTCTTATGGTTCATTAGTTACAGGATGCCAGTCATCCTTCAAAAGCAGAAACTGTCCCTAAGGTATAAGCTGCTCAGTAATGAAGCGGGATACTCCATAGTAGATCTGGAAGACAAACAAGTCATAGATTGTGTGGATGCTCTTTGCATAAACTCCTGATTTGTCCTTAGGGGATTTATTTGTAGAGAGAAGGACACATTGCTTAATGAATTAAAGACAAGAAAAATAAAAATCAGGAGGAATAATACATTCACAGTGAGTACAGTGAATATTTTCTCTAACTCTCCTTGTGATCTCAAATAAGGTTTTCGAAAGATATACATGCAAGCTTGCACTGGAAAGTAGTGGGTATTATGGTTTGATATGTCATACAAAATAACACTCAGCAACAAAGTATCCTGAAGAAAGTCCTACTCTGCTTTAGGGAAGGATTTGAAATTCTCCCTGTACTTTTGCAGAGGCTCACCAACCTCCATTAACCACCAATGACCTTCCATCTCCACCAACTGAGCCAAGAAATGTCTCTGGGACAGGCTGGATGCATTTCCCTTGAGAACATATTAGCATGGAGCTCGAGCTAAACAGAAAAGACTGAAATATTTCATGGCACAGGGTCCCCCCGGCTCTTAACTTTTGCTTTGTGTTAGCATTTGCAATTCTCTTTCACCACTGAAATAGATTAATTTTGTCAGAGGTTTCCTTTACAAGATGTCTCCTCCATTCTTGTGTTCTGTGACTTTTCTTGCTTCCTCTTTAGAAATAGCTGCCATTCCCCGAGAAGAATCCTACTCCAGGTGTCTAAACCTGTCAAAATCAAAGTGTCTGGGGGTGTAAGAGCTGGGAGTTGCTATGTTCTTCTCTCCAGGCACAGCGTGACTTTGTTGTTGTATATTAAAAACAGCAGCTGTTGTTGGAGGTGAGGGTTCTGGAACTGAAAAGCATAATGTCCTAATTACCTATGGCAGGGAAAACATCTGTGCGGGAAAACTAATGAAATTAATTCCAGAGCTTAGCAACTGAATACATTAATTGACATTAATTAATGCTAAATTACAAAGCTCTGCCAATGGAATCACATAAAATGTCCATGAGAATCAAATGCTGAAACAAAATCCTTGAGTTAATGGGAGCACAGCAAAACTTCCCTTAGGAAAAAAGAGGGATCCAGGCATTGCAAGAAGCCCATTTTCCTTCTTTCTGTCTCCCATAGCAGAGGGAGCTTTTCTTGGTGGGCACATCTCGGGGTTTGGCTGTTTGGGAGATTAGCTTAAGCAATTTCAGTGCTCTGCCCTTTAGTAGTTATTACTGGCATTTTAGAATTGAAGCCGTGGAGAATTGCACTGTAAAAGTTCACAGGAATTGCCTTAGTAAATCTTCATCAATGGTACAATCACTGCTGTACAGAGTCCTGCGATCACAGCAGAAATAGACATAGTCCCCATTCCTCCATTAAAACAGGATCGAAAAAACTTCAGTCACCTCTAATGGATGTCAACCTGGCCTGCTCTTTAAAATCTCTTGTGGAGGAGATTCCTTAATCTTCTTTGCTGGCTGGTCCCAGCAGCACCCGTCCTGTTACCTCCCTGTGCTCTCAGGATAGAGAACCTGTTTGCATGGGAAGTAAGACGGCACTGCAGTCTCCTCTCAGTGTCTCCCAGGCGGCCAGTGTGGCTGTGGAAGTAAAAGGAAACAATGATGGTGGGGGAAAAAAATGAAGCAAGGTGGGAAACAGAGGTCTGATCCTATATAGCTCTATGCTGGGTGATTTGATCCCATGTACGAAAAGCCACCCAGTCTTGCCAACAGCTCAGGGGGCGGTGAGGCCAGCCATTTCAACTGATGCTGCTTTGTTTAAGCTCAGAATTGCCAGACATTTCACTCTGGAGCCCAGAACGAGAGGAGATGAATGTGGGGGCAGGTATGGGGGGGCTGTCCTTCATGATACAGTGGATTAAGTTAAGAGGAGAAGTGGGAATTGGTTGTGTTGCAGGTGAAGAGATGCATGCCTGTTCTCCATCTTATGACTCGGAAGGGACATGCTGCACCACACAGCACTATTGGGTGGTGGAAGAGGCTCTGACCCTGCTATCCCCCTTCTTCCTGGGAGCAGAGGGACGGAGGGCTGAACAGCTCTGAAAGGGAACTCTCCTGAGCTCACTGGAATGAGCAGGCTGGGAGTTACGTCGTTCCCTGCCCTCTCGTGGTTAATGTGGAAAAAATCATGTCCCTCTGAAGGGAAATGCATTTCGATCATGCTGTCTGGGCTGTATTAATTAATGTTTTGCAGTGAGCTGCAAAAGCATAAAATGTAATAAACTGCAGTGACTAATAATACTTAGCACTTTATATATTCCAAGAACTCTGCAAATGCTGGGGTAAAATCATCCCTCATCAAACTTTCCTGAAGGTTCGTTACCCTGCACGTCTGTTTCAAGCAGAAGTCAACAGCCCTTAGAAGCAAGGAAAGAAATGTCAAATGATAGATTTTAATTAAAACTAAGATTAAATATGAGATGGTAAAAATCCAGCCATTTCTATTTCAGTGTAAAATGCTGCTTCTCTGATCAGAAAAGTGGTAATTATATCAAACAAGGGGCTACGCTTTTCCAACAAGGAAAAAGATTAGAAGTAGTTCTAAGATTAAATGCCGTGTCGTGTTTCTGCCATATAAGTGCTAATGCTAAAATGCCGAAATCCTTCTTCCTGTAAATCAGCTTTGTCATTAAACAAAGAGCAACTTCTTAATTGATCTGAAAGAGCCTAAATTGAATACTGAGAATCTGGTTCTGTGTTCTAGGATAAATTACCACCATGAAGAAATTCAAATTGTTTTTCTTCAGGTGATGGATTATGAGATGAGCACCCTGCAGTGCTTCAGAATAGGAGATGAGGACTTCCCATACAGTGACAGTGGATGAGATAGCTTTAGGGCTGCATTTAGGCCATTTACTTTGAAACACATGACTGACTGAAACTGCTAAGGCCTCTAGTTTCAAGAGAGTGAGGAATGATTGCCCAGGTCTGCTAGAGTGCATCTACCAACACTGTCAACAGAGAAGTAGGTAAAAATCCTGAACAGGAGGTGGTCTGAATTACTTTCCAAGGTGATCTGAATTACTCTGCAGAGTGTAAGTACTGTAGGAAATACAGAGATGTGCTGTGGAAGGGGTTCTCAGTGGTGACACTATGGGGCCGGTGTCCTCTGAAGGTGTCCTCATACTTGTGTATGCTCTGGACCTTGGCCATGTTCTAAATAAATTCAGCATGTGACCGTGGAGGAGCTGTTGTACTCTACAGAAAATCCCACACCATGAGGATGAGAGGGAAACTGTAGAGGCTCAGCACAGAGTATCTGTCCTGCAGCATAGACACAACTCTTCAGACCCATAGTTACTTTGGGAGTCACAGGACTCAGGCTGTTTGTTGCCTCTGTAAAGGGTACTTCACAGCTCTGTTGTTCCCTCACTCAGTTCTGCTTTAAGCTTGAGCCCGCGTAGCATCCAAGTAAACTCGTCAAGGCAGGTGACAGTGCTGAATGATACGGCCTTGACTGAGTTTCTGTCAGACCTGAGCCACAAGCATTACATTGTGCCACCTTCAAGTGCTGCCTCTGGTCTACTTCCAGCGTGGAACCACAAGAGTGGCATGGAATAATCAGATCAGCTGTGCCGGGCTCTCTCTTGGTATAAAGGAGCAATGTATAGCTCTGATGTCTGATATAGGGTGGAATGAAAGAAATAATGGGAGGCTGAGGCAGGTGGAGAAGGAAGGAATTTGAAGGAAGAAAATAATCCAGGGTGTATTTATGAGAGGTGTAAAAGAAAGAAGCCTTGTGTTGAATGGATGGTGTTACTTCATGTCACGTGAGGCTGGGAAGCAGAAATGCTGCCTCAGCAAATAGGTTTGTGACCATAGGAAGAATCTGAACTCAGGATCTCAAGTGTCTTGGTTTTGTTCTTTTCCTTTCAGATGCCCAATACATCACCTGCAAGATGCAGAACTGCAGTGAAGCCATTCGTAGCAAACCCTTTCCAGGCTATATTGACCACAACTCCCTGATCGTCCAGGATGATTATGTCTTTGTTCAGGTGCAGAACACCCTCTTCTCTTATTTATTCTATTATTTTATATTCTATTATTTTCTCCTCCCTTCTTTTGCATGTGTGTGCGTGTGTGCTAGCCCCCAAAGAATCAGACAACACTAGATCCATATAATAAAGGCACTGAATGGATTGTAGCAGTTCATTACAGTGCTAATAGTGTTCCTTTTACCTCTAGTATCTTGTCACTGTAGGGTCATAGAGTTCCTGCCTGGAGCATTCACCATATGTATTGGAGTGCTCTGTGCCACTCCTGCAGTCTCATCAGCACTCTAGGATTAATGCTGTAACCCCCCAGCTTGAAGTGATGTGTCAGTCATCTGCTATCACAAGGGAGTAGACCAAAGCTTTTTTGAGCATGAGAGGGAAACAGAAAAGGAAGGAGGGAGTCAGGGGAAGAACCAAAGAAGGAGTAATCAGGCTTTATTGTTATGCCTCAGTTGTGATTATAGTGAAAAGGCTGAAGATGAGATGTACTCAGCCAAGCGGTGTTCCAGGTGAGAGCTGGTGAATAGATCTGAGCTACTGTGGGTTTCATTAGCCTGCCGCCAGTGTCCATTTAATAATAGCTGAGGAGGACAAAAAATAACAACAGAATTGCAGGGAACATGGAGGTGAACTGGAAATCATTAGGACTAAACTAGTCTTCCAGACAGTTTATATTCTGCCATGCTTGGGGGTGGAGGGAAGAGAGAGGACTGATATTTTAAATTGGGTGAGTTGGTTGTTAATTACCTTCAGTTAATGAACTCAGTCATAAACTCCAGTCTAAATCATCCACAAATAAATCTGGGACATACATTCCAGAAGAGCTTTTGTGCCTAGTGTGTCTGAGGCATAAATGAAATGTTTATATGGTAAGGAAAACAGGGGCATGCATCATTGTTCAGGCATGCTATCTAATTTCAGAATGACTGTGTGGTTGTGGCTCGAGTGACACAGGAGCTGAGGAACTTCTCTTCATATGTGAATTGATTCATTACTTCATCACTGATACCTTGGGTTTGTGCTCTTCAAGATTGTTAATCTTCTCTGTTCTGACCTGATGTTATTCCACACTGTAGAGAAGCCAAGCCCTTTGCCCCATCTGAAGTTAATGCTGGGGAGATTGTCTACCTTTCTGAATAGCCCTTGTATTTTGATGCATTTCTCTTTCTGTCTATAAACTGTTGTATAGTGTTCCCAGTGCTGTCAAATTTTGGCTTGGTTATGCCTCCATGCTAGCTGCATGGTGTAAGGAGGAGGATGTGAGGAGAGGCAGTCATTTACGGTGTTCCCCTTAATGCCCAATGGGACTCTGCACAAATTTATATATTCATGTTTATAATGCAGTTTGAGAAGGTATCATAGAATATTTGGATTTGGAAAACTCCTATTTTAACCCTTAAACTTAGGATTCTTAAACAGAAGTAAATGTAACAGATCAAAGAGGTAGTACTTGCCAATCATTAATAATTGACACTTACAGATATGAAATAATAATATTGTAATTCCTGAAACAACCTCTGCTTTGTTCCTAGTAGTCAGTGAATTCACTGTTGGCTGGCAATTTAAAATGAGATTCTTAAGTGGTTACATATATACATATATGTGGATGTATCTGGCTTGCAAGGAACAGCTAAAAACCCGTTGTGGCTGATGCTGGACCCTGCCTTATCCCTGATACTGTTCTTCAGAGGATGAATGGCCCTACACCAGACGGTAGGGGCCTGGAAGAATAGATGAACCTGAGCACCCTGCCCTAGCCTTCCCTACCTTCCTTCATCTCCATCTAGCTTTTTTGCCACTAAGGCATTTGGAATGAGACTTAGTAGGCTCAAAAGCATGAGGATAAAGGAATATGGGTTCACGTCTCCCACTACACCGTGTTTTCTTTACAAACTCACACTGTCTCATAAACAATGCTTCTGGCCTCCTTTCCCCTAACTTTTGTGCAATTCCCTTAAAAAAATAGTTGAAGAGCTTTAGAATAAGAAAAGTTCTTATTTTACTTAATCTGGTATGAACTTAACCTCTGCGTATCTTGCATTTTAAACTACTGCAGTGCATTTTAAAACACTTGCTACTAAAGAAAAATCTTGATAAGCCCAGATATCAGGCAATTAAAGCAAAGTTCTGCATGGAGGATCCCTTGGAATGTTTGTTCTTCAGTATCTTTCATCCACGGATTTCAAAGTACTTTACAAACATTGATTATGCTTCAGCAGCGCTGAAAGACAGATAACATTGACAGCTTTTTTAATTTCTTTTTTTTATTCCTTTAATAGGTGGTAGGAAATGAAACCTCACAATGCTCTTACCTAGCCTTTTCAAGGTATTGCCACCAGTATTTAGGCACTTAAATAAATGGCCAGATTCACAGAAACACCAAATCCACTCAGCTTCTCCTGCCTTCAGGAGCTGTGAATGCTTAGCTGATCTGGTAACAGATACGTGTGATGGCTTGTACAGGGCCACACAGGCACCAAAGCTGGAGGCAGAAATAGAAATCAAGCATCAGGTCTGCCAGTCTGCTGATCTAACCAATAGCCTACACGGCAGCTCTGCAGATAGCAAAGAACAGGCTGTTTTGTGGTAAGTCAGGGAGAGCTGTGGTATCAGCAGGTGACATAATGGCCCAAGTGAAGCCAGGACTTCACTTTCCCCAGACTTTGACCTGAAATTCTGACCTTTGTCTCTCTTTATAGAAAATGAGATTCCTCTTGCTCTCTTTTTTCAGCTACTGTCAGTTGGATCAATGTTTATTCATCAACTGTAGTAGTGCTGCAGTTTTGAGCCATTGCCACCAACACTGTGGTATTTCCCTTGACAGCTTTTGCTTGATATTTTCCCTGATAATAAAAAATATTTTCAAAATCCTGATGATATCTTTCCTGCTTCTCTCATAGTTGACATCAGGAGGAAGACCACATTATTACGTTTCTTATAGGAGGAATGCATTTGCACAGATGAAGCTGCCAAAGTACTCCTTGCCCAAGGTAGGTTGCTGTTCCTGGAATGCCCATGTGAACCTACAGATATTTTGATTGTACAGAAATTCTTGAATCCAACACAAGTAACTGCAAGATGACATGCAATGAGTGAAAGCATCATTCTTCTTTAATAGAATATTTGTAGGCTAGAAAGGACTGAAAACAAAGTCAGCACTTTGGCTAGTCAAGGACATCAGCATGAAATGTAGGCAGATACTACAGCCCATGTCAATTACCATTTCTTTATGGTTAGTTAATTAAGTTTTGGAGGGGACTCTCTTTTCTTTTTTTTTTTTTTCTTTTTTTTTTTGGTCTTAAAATTCCCTTCTCCTGTCTGGGTTGCTTTTTATGCTTTGCCTCATTAGCAGATTTTAATGGGAACCAAGCAAAGAGATGTCTTTGTGTGTCTGCTCCATATCTTCCCTAATTAAGAACAATGGTGAATTAGCATTGGAGCTTGAAAGGCTATTGCTGCCTTCTGGAGCTGAATTTTTTAAAAGACCTATATAAAATGTTAGCTCCACTTTGAAGAAATCGCCATTTTGTAGCTGGGCTTCTAACGGCTTCTTAACAGAGAGGAATTTTTTTTTTTTGAGGCCTTTTCATTCCTGATATAGTCTGGCTTAAATGAAATTTAAGCTCAAAGGTAGCAAATGATCTTGTGGACTGTATGTGAGGTCTAACATCTGGAGACAAATGCATTTCCAGAAATTAAACAAGGATTGTCAAAAGGAAAAAAAGGAAGTGCAAGGTCAGCGTGTTCCCAGAAGTTGGAAGTACACCACATTTTGTAGGTAGAAATATTCAAAGGGTTAATCACAGCTGACTATCTTTGATTCCTCAACCCAACTGACCTGTTTATAATGGATTGACTGGGTGACCTTCATCATATCACCAGATTGCAGCTCAAACCCAGGCCTTTAGTGCCATACCTTACCTACTCTGCTGTTGTACCCTTTGCTCCTGTTTACATCACCTGAAAACCCAAGCTTACAGGACATTGAGGACCCTACCAGAAGCCATGGTATCTTCTTGGCTCTGACACAGGGGACCTGTGGTCTGCCCCAAAATCTTCAGTCATGTTTAAAGATAGGGTGGTTTGAAACTTCTTGTCCAAGCAGGAAGGAATTACTCTGTCAATTCAGATCACATTTGAACAGGTGTTATTTGAAGTAGCCCTTAGCAAATGAGCTGCATTTTTAGCATGGTTATTGTAACATCCAAATCAAAATTATCATTTACAGCTGATTCAGATCATCTGCAGAGAAACTGCTTGCTTTGAACCAGTTGTCTCCATTAGCCCACACTTATTTTTCCAACTGTCCATCTTCTCAAAGAGATCTCTGGAGAGCCAGGGAAAATGCACTACAATGAAATTGTAATGTGCTCTCACAGAATAGGAATTGGGGCAATACATTCATGTTACTTGACCCAAAGAAAAAGGCAGATATTTAAGGAGATAAGATGCTTTGTCACAATCTCAGAATATCTTCAAAGACCAAAGA
This sequence comes from Phoenicopterus ruber ruber, assembly GCA_009819775.1. NCBI lineage: Eukaryota > Metazoa > Chordata > Aves > Phoenicopteriformes > Phoenicopteridae > Phoenicopterus > Phoenicopterus ruber. Next base: position 28,783,677 of record CM020221.1, on the reverse strand, counting down.
GCTACATTTGGCTTGGAAGGAGCTACAGTGGAGCTGTGGCTGTCTAGGAGGCTGCTATCAAAGCAGGATAGCTGCTTTTATTAAAAATGCACAAAGCGTTATACTATTCAAGGAATTGAAACAAACAGCTTCTTTTATGCCTAAATTCTCTTTTATCTCCTTCAGCTAAGAAAGTGGGGCCAGATACGGTAAACAGTACTAAGCTACTTCTGGAATTGAAGACGGAAATATCAAGCTTTTTGTCTCTGCATGTCACTCTTCCTAAACTGGAGGGGTGTGACAGCAGGCAGCTTTGGCAGGTGATACTGCTGCTCAGGCAGGAATGGGCTATAGCAAATCAAAACTAAAATATTCTTCTTGTTGGCATTGATAGCCTGGTAGCCAGTTTGATTAAAAGCCTAAATGAACTTGAAACCCTCTCCCATACAAGAATATGTCTGCACATGTGCATACAGGTTGTGTTAACCCTGTAAATGGTCTTTATTGAGACTTTATTGTTAATTTCTGCAGTGATCTGTGGGTTGGTACTGCCTATTCTGCACCACAACACCACAATGTGGGCTCTGTCACAAACTCTGTAATGTCACTCATGTCAATCACCTTAAATGTACACACAGGATCCATTCACTCCATTTTAGACCAATGCACTGGGCAGACATCTGTGAATACTGAAGCAAGCGAAGCAGTTTCTCTTTTAAAAAGACCTATCCTTAACTGGTGCTAGGCTGAATACTGATGGGATGGGTGTGTGTGGTACCTCTGTTTTAAATTCATCACCTTCTTTCAACCTCAGGATGCACATCCTGATGGAAGAAGCAATAACCACAAAAAAATCCTTAAATACAGACCTTAAAAAGAGCTGACAGTGCCAGTAATTGGCAGGATAAAACAAGTATTACAAATCCCTGCTATTTAACTTGCCAGGAAGAAAAGTTCCCTGACCAAGTGCAAAAAGGGCAATTGAAGCATGTTTAGTAATTCGGAAAGCCTTGGCCTTTAGTCATTTGAGTAGACACCTGATCAAACCCATGCACAGCATCATGCTCTTACTTTTGCCTTTGGAAAGGCAAGAGGGACAGATAGTAGAACTGCATATTAATGTACTTCTATTATGTGCTGGAACAGAGAGAGGTAAGTTCAGGCTCTCAGTAGGCAGATGCATGGAGAGCCCCTGAAGATGACAATGACTGTTTGAGAAGGGTGTCTTGCTTCACTTTTCTGTCCTCTTCCCTTTCTGTAGGGAGCTGAAATGAACATCTGTTGTAGTAGTGGAAGATGCAGTGAAGCTCTTGCTCCATATCAAGATGAAGGCTATCTTTTTGTATTATTCCTCCCTCAAAAAAACCAACCCCCACCCTGAAAAAAATAAAATAGAAGTCAATATGCTGATTAATTTTAATTTTCCCAGTGTGGAAACCAAAAAATTCCTGATGTTGGTCAAAGACTTGTTTGATGCATGTATACTGATCCCTTTCTATTAAAGCTTTGCATTGTTACTGCATCTATTGGACAAGGCCATATTAACGTTAATTGATCGCCAAAGGCAAACAGTTGGAACACTATCTTTTTTTACTTTCTGCACTATGTATATTATGCCACTTCTGTCTCAGTCTCTGCTTCTCCAGGCTTAAATTCCTTCAGCCTTACTGGGATCTTCTTTAGACTTGCATCTTACAGCATGATCCGTTCAAAACTCAGGAAGCATCTAGTAAATACATTAACTAACTTATTTGCTTCTTAAGCATTCATGAAATTGCCTTTAGTTTTCCCTGGTGTTGATCAAAATATCTTTTTACCTCTCTCCCCTAGTTATTACAAAACTATTGATTAAAACGGTAAGTTAATGAAACTGTGCATTCACCAGACAAAACAATTTTTACTTATAACCTCTATGTTTAGAGGTCTGCCCATGTGTATATGCACATATGCAAAGGTTTAAACTTGAGATTAGAGCTGTGCTAGCCAATGCTGCCTGAAGCACATTGGGAACACCTACGTGTGTAGATCTACTAGCAGATTGACTAGGGTGACAGCCTGAAATAAGGAGCCTCTGACAAACAGCTGCGGCAGTAACTTCTACTAGCACAGCTGGAGCTAAGAGAGGATTTCTATTCACAACCACAATTAGTAGAAGGCAGTGGGACTTATATTGCCTTTCCTGTTGCCTCAGGATTTAAGCCAATCTGTTCCTCCACAAAACCAGCCCATCTTCTGGGATATATTTTTCTCCAGCGCAAAGAAGCAAGTAAATCAAGTGAATATTCTTCCACTCCATACTCAGATCTTGATCTGGATGAACAAACAACTGTTCTGAATCTCAACTTCATGGTGAATCTGCTTTCAAGTTTATAGATCAGACTTCTTCGTTATATTATTTTTCATCTTTACACTACAATGCTCCATCTGGAAGTATTAATTCCCCCTACAAAACCACCAGAAAGTAAATTGTCAAAGACTATTATTAACAGAAGTAAGAAGTAGTGTCAGCTTCCAAAAATTATATTTTCTGATAAAGTTCCCAGTTTTGCATATAGAAAGCCCTGGCTGAGATTCATGGAAGCAGAATAGCTTTGGGATATCTGCCCAAAACAGACAGAACAGCTGAATCTTCTGGGAATCACCTGGTGCTAAGAAATCAGCATTTCTTTTCCTACCTCCACAGATTTTTATGGCACCAAAGAACTCAGGGTGCCTGTGCTGGGCAGATAGAGCCTGGGAATTTCATTATAACTGTCTCTCTCTTGGTGGCTTTTTCCGTTGGGTAATGATTTCTTCAGGCATTGACAGAGGGAATCAGGTTAATAGTTTCTGTTTTTTCTTTAATTATGCAATCTTTTCATTGCTTCCTGCCTGCTGTAACACACAGAACAAACAGAGTAAAACAAAACCTCACTCATAACACTAGTGATTTAACTACAATCCTGCTCTTTACATCTAGTGAGGATTAGGGTTGTCTTTCGGTTATATTTCTTGGGGGATTGTTTAGCACAGTGGTCCAGGGCCTTGGCTTCTAGTCGACACTGTCATTAGAAATAATAAACAGCAGCAGCACTGGCTGCAGACATTAACCCATTAGATCCTCCTTGTATCAGTTCCCTAGCATGCTTGGTTTCTGAATGCTAGGCAAGAAGCAGATGCTTCAGATGCTGCTTTTTTCTTCTTTTAAAAAAACCCCCACATTTTTAATATCTGTGATTCCAGAATCACTCAGGTGCCACACCCCCCACACCCCCCGCCAATAAACACCACACCCCCCTGCCCAAACAAAGTACTCCTTAAAATGAAAGTGTTGGGGGGGGGGGGAAGTGCTGCTGTATACACTGTACTGCCAATGTAAATGTTCAATTAAGACCCCATCATTTAATTACCGCTTTGAAAATTGGCAGAAGAGACTGGTGTAAAATATTCCTGGATGGAATTATGCATTTACAGGAGTGTTGTCTACAGTTTCTGATTAAACTCCACCCTAAATATATCCCTTGCTCCTCCACAATTACTTTGGTGCCCTTGGAAATGACAGAGCAGAGCTCCCTCTAGTAACCTTCCTCTTTTCTTTCCCCAGGACATGCATGTTATCAGCACAGATGAGAATCAGGTGTTTGCAGCTGTACAAGAGTGGAACCAGAACGACACGTACAATCTGTATATCTCCGACACCCGAGGGGTGTACTTCACCCTGGCCTTGGAAAATGTCAAGAGTAGTCAAGGGCTGGAGGGGAATGTGATGATTGACCTCTATGAGGTATGTCATGACTCCAAACATCTCATTCCTATCTCAGGAGCTGACGTGATGCCAGTACCGTTTCCTTCTTGCGCATCAGTCTTGTAATATGCATGTGAACAGCAAAGCCAAAAAGTGACTAAACACATAGCTTTACCCTCCTTTTACTTAAGATCCTCAGTGCAATCAGCTGAGTTTCAAGGCCAGGTTTTACACAAGTGTTGAATTTAAGCCCAGTCTAATATTATGAACATATTCACTGCTGTACCCTCCTGTAGGTTCTCAGGTGAGGAAGAGCTCACGGCTCTTTCATGCATAGGAAGATATGCATCGGAAGATGTAGTGGAATAGTTCATTCAGTCCCTAAGAAGAACTCTTCAAGTTTCTCAGCCAAAGTCCTGCTGACCCACGTTGGCCCAGCCTGTGGCTCTGAAAGCTCCCAACACTCTGAATAGCATCATTCTCCAATTTTTGTTGCATTTCTGACAGCCTGATCTTTTGTTTTAGAAGTAAGAAGAGACCGCAGTTTTCAGCTGTCTCTGACACCTTCCTCGGTTTGGACTACTCTGGGAACTGACGTGAATCACTGAAGTGATTTTAGATATACCCTCTTGGGCTATCCCATGAGCTTGGAAACTCTCCTACCTCATCTTGATGTCCCTTTTACCCCTGAGCTTTTTCCTGACAAGTACATTCAGCCTAAACACATCTGTAAGATGGCCAATTTACATTGTCTTCTATGACAACTGATCCTAAGAATAGGACTTCTAATGTGCCCTGGTACTTTTCTTGCTCTGTGTCCTGGTTTCGACTAGGATAGAGTTAATTTTTTTCTTAGTAGCTGGTGTAGTGCTGTGTTTTGGAGTTAGTATGAGAATGTTGATAACACACTGATGTTTTAGTTGTTGCAGAGCAGTGCTTATACTAAGTAAAGGACTTTTCAGCTTCTCATGCCCTACTAGTGAGAAGGCTGGAGGTGCACAAGAAGTTGGGAGGGGACACAGTTGGGACAGCTGACCTCAGCTGACCAAAGGGATATTCCATCCCATATGACGTCATGCTCAGCATATAAAGCTGGGGGAAGAAGAAGGAAGCGGGGGGACATTCGGAGCGATGACGTTTGTCTTCCCAAGTAACCGTTATGGGTGATGGAGCCCTGCTTTCCTGGAGGTGGCTGAACACCTGCCTGCTGATGGAATTAGTGAATGAATCCCTTGTTTTGCTTTGCTTGCATGCGTGGCTTTTGCTTTACCTATTAAACTGTCTTTAGCTCAGCCCATGAGTTTTCTCACTTTTACCCTTCCGATTCTCTCCCCCATCCCACTGCGGGGGAGTGAGCAAGCAGCTGTGTGGAGCTTGGTTGCTGGCTGGGGTTAAACCATGATACTCTGCTGCCTGTTTTACTTTTGGAGGCAGCACTCAGCTAAGTAGAAATTCAGTCCTCAGTTGCTGCTTTGAGGCTCAGTTTCTCTTCTCGGGTCTCTTCCAGGGGATTTTCTGACCATTTAGAATAAAGGCCATGAACTAGATCTGAGTTCCTTTGAAAGTGCAGATGCTTCCTGTATTTCCCCATCACTGTCTGAATATTAGCTCTGCTATATAGTTTGCCTTCAGCTGCACTTTACTTGGAAATCACCTTGAATTGTCCAAACAGAGAGCCCAAGCGTTGTACATAAATGCAGATGAACTGTAGGAGGATGGGCACTGGCATTTCAGTCATTTGGAGATTTTTACTGTTAATCTCTCTGCAACACTGGCAGCCCATGGAAAGACTGTTGCCTCTTACTACTGTCAGCTCGAGAAGCAGTTTCACTGCATTATGTAAAGGTGTCCTACATCCCAGGGGGAAAGAAAAGCCTTTGTTTTGTTTTATTAAGCTGACACCACGCAGTAACCTGGATTGAAATTGATGGAACCAGACTTGTAGCATCATATCTGCTGATTATCTAGATAGAAAAAATATTGGCTGACACTGAACCTGGCGCAAACCTTCCTTTCAATTTGATGTTCTAGCTGGAGGGGAACAGAAAGCCATCCAGCGTGATTCTCCAAGTAGGGTTGGTGCAAATGATGAATGCTCTAGGGGTAAATGGAGATGAAGACAAGAGAAGAAAAAAAATCCATAGATAAATTAAAAGGAAGTAGAGAGATTGCAAAATGAGTCCTTCTGTGGTGACAGTGGTATATTATTATATATATAAGCAAGATATTTTGGGAAGATGCCAGAGAAAGACCTGTTAAATGTGCGTGTGTCTGTATGCATGTTTTTCAGGTGTTAGAAGTAAGCTCATCTGGACTTATGTTTTTTAGCAGTATGTGTCTTGGATGGTTAGTATATGTTTGATGTATGAAGTTGGTGATGGGGAGCGAAGAATGTGATTTGAGTTGTGTGTTCAAGTGTCTTGTATGAATCTTTCTAAAACTGTAGACTGCATTTGTATCTGCACACAATGCATTCAGGGCGGTGAGGTGTGGGAGCTGATGGAGTGCTTTTCTCTCTGACCACTGGTGGTCACGCGCTTACTTGCATGAGTCTTTCTCTCTGATGACTGTATGAACGGCAGGGATGAACAGATCATTGTGTGTGTCATGGTTGTGTATATGCAATAAGTATATCTCTTCCTACTGGGAGCACACAAACGTACAGTATGTGCGGTCTTTTTTTAAGATAAAGCTATCCAAGACTGACAGTATAACTTGCACTTTGCTTTCTCGGGAAAGGATTCTGAGTCCCAGCCCATGACTAGAATCATAAAAAGAAAAATTCACAGGATTTCAGAACACATTTATCACCTGATATATAAAATGCCCTTTAATAATTTATGGCCAGCATTTCACAGGGACTATATAATACAACTACTTCAGGACAACAACAAAGAAAAGTACAAATGAAACTATAGGCTCTGGCCTCTGGTAGTAAAAGCAGAACTATGTTATTTTTCCAGCCCTGTCTATTCATGCGGTATCACTGGGAGACAGGGTACCCTTGTCCTTTTAGGGTGCCTTTCTACTACAACAAAAAAATCCTGAATACTTAGTTGGGTGGGACCAAACAATCCAGCTAAGAAATTGAATATATTATCTTTTTATGTTTATAGCAACAATAAATTAGTTAACTACTTAATTTAAAGACTATTGCCATTATAGCAAGTCATGTCTAAGTCTTTACGTAACTTCAAATGAAATTCAGTGCCATTGCTCAAGCAGGAAGGTGCTATTCAGAATGACTAAGTACACCAATGTACTGTACAACAGTAGTCCCACAGCATGTGACTAAAAGTGCAATAAGGCCCTACTCATTGGGAGCTGTAGCATCCAAATCCAGCCACATTATTAAATCAGTTGCGCTGGAACAAACTCTGAATCTGCTGTGTAACCATTTGCCACGTGATGCCATTTAAGTAATAATCTCTATGAATAAAAAGTCTTGATGAATGATTCTGTGTACTAGTTCTACATCATAAGAAGAAATGGGGTGGATGACTGAACAGACTTGCTGGAAACCAAAAAGTTTCTCACTTTCCCCCTCCTTCTCCCGATTTCGCTTCCTTTTTTATTGCAGCACTCAGATTGCAGAATGACAGCCTAACAAATTCATTTGCAAGCGGCAGCAGCTATTGGGCTATTGATTTTCAGTGTGCTGAGAAGATGGGAACATTCTGCAGTGTGAGTTGTGGTTTGAGGTTGACTTTTTTTCTCGACACTAAGACACTTTTGGGATTGGTTCCAATGTGAGTCTGTTAGCATCACAATTTTACAAAATCCTCCTGCAGATCTATGGAGTAAAGCTGTTGGGTAAAACACCAGGAGAAATAAAAGGATGAGAATCTCATTACTAGCTCTATAACTAACGTTCTGGATGGCCGTGCTTGAGTTGCCAATGCTTTGGTTTCCTCAAAATACGAAGTCGTAATAAAAATACCTCTGTGCCCCAAGTTATCCTGTTAAAACACTGATAATTATGAAACACATTGGGATCCTTAGATGAAATGTCTTAAGCAGGCTGCATGAGAATAGAAGCACTGAACTGCAAGTCTACGTGTGTGTTGCCATTTTCTTTGCAAGGCCAAAATTGCTGCTGTGTCCTGCTAATGAAGTGGAAGAGACAAGTAATGGCCCTGTGCATATTTCATCTTTCAGGGGGAAGGATGCCTACACAGTTGAGAGATTGTCACTTTACAGATAATGATATTGACACCTTACCATGTTCCCATGCTGATTCTGAAATATAAGCTTTCTTTTCCATTTGTCACCTTTCCACCTGTGATGGTCTTGTCCCCAGCACCTCAATTTGCCTTTCTTTGATGCTCCTTGGCAATTCTTGCCCTGACATCTACCGCACTGACACAGCCACCACATCCCTGTCGGGTTTGAAACGTCAAGAGAGACACGTACACAGAACCTGCATCGGCTTGATCTATTTTTCAGCCATGTCAATTTTTCCTAGGTAGCAGGGATAAAGGGAATGTTCTTGGCTAACAAGAAGATTGACAACCAAGTGAAAACTTTCATCACCTACAATAAAGGGAGAGACTGGAGTTTGTTGCAGGCTCCGGACACTGATCTGAGAGGAAACCCCGTTCACTGTCTCCTCGTAAGTACCTGGGGGAGAATTTGGGGGGTGGTAACATCCCAGAACAATCTTTCTCTACCAAGTAACACAAGAAGGAGAAGGCAGCTCCTCTCTCCATGCAGTGCATTTCATGGAGGGAACACTGCATATTAAAAGCGCAGTACATCAGGCTTGGGCTGCCAGGTGGTATTGCAAGAGCTGGCATTGTAATTTATCTTAATTTAAATTATTTTCAGGAGCAAAAGGAACAATTGTAGATCAGCTTCCTTCTGCACAACTGATGGTATCCCCTTAAACAGCAGGTGAAGCTGGACGCCGTTTCTGCGCAGTTGATTCTCTGGACACTAGATGGGAGGAGTGAGCTATTGTAGCTCAGGAACTTTCAGGGACCTAATAACTTGAGACAGGCTCAAACGGAAGGAGAGCTCTGATTTCTTTCAGGCCACTCTGTTGGCAGTATTAATATTTATCATTTTCTCTTCGAGCTCAGAAGTGAGAATCGACACGTTCATCCAAATATATGTATAGCTATGTGTTGGATACATATTTTATTTGTGTCTCTACTTATTGATATAGATCGACATATAGATAAGTCTTTAATCATCATTATATGCAAATGGTTTCCAAGAGTGAAAGTGAAATATAAGCAGCATGAATAGAATTGGAGATCTCTGTCAAATTAAAAAACTTAGGCTTATCTCAACATATTTTTCAGCTGATATAATCTATAGACAGTAGTGGGATAATACTCAGAACCCCGGCCTTTGGGATTCTCAATAACTTTTATATTACACAAATTCTAACATGGTTCTAGGCAGAATCAGGAGCACTATTTCCACTGCTCTTCCTCCTTCTGCCTTGTACCTGCATGTTATTTTCCATCCAAAAAAAAAAAAAAAAAGATTATGTTTCTCATTTGGAGGCTGTAAGTTTGTCAGAATCTGAATCAGCGTTGTATTTTATGCATCGTGGTATGTAGCTGAATGCTACACTAATCTCTTGACTGAGTCCTATGCATTGTTGCAAGAGCAAAGAATAAATAGCTTGATATTTGAAGCTGTTCGAATAATTGATTTTTTTGCTTGAGCCAAAATGCAAGCCTTTCATTTTTTCTCCAGTTTGGAAAAAATAAATAGGGAGGACTGGGGGTCAAGCAGAAGAGTTATTTCAGAGCATGACTAAATTTGTTTGGGTTTCTTTTCTTCTTCCAAGTTTTTAAAAATTGTAACTAAGGGCATTTTTAAATTAAATCTTTCTATAAGATGAAAACCAAAAAGATGACATTCGGAAAACTTTGCAGACATAAAACAATTGAATTTTTGGAAGGGGTTACGCATAGAAGCCTTTGTGTTTCAGATAGATTGTAATCTAGTTTTAACTCAAGCGAATGCATTTGGTAAAAAAAACCTCACTTGACTTTTTCAAATTATGACCAATTTTATCAGAAACCTGATATTTTTATTATGTGAGAAGATAGTGTAATATTTTGGGTGGCTGGCAAGGCAGAAGAAATAAAAGCCATGCAGGCAAGTAAAAGAATCAAAGTAAACTCTATTCTTTTTCCATAAATTTCATAGAATCATAGAACGGTTTGGGTTGGAAAGGACCTTAAAGATCATCTAGTTCCAATCCCCCTGGCATGAGCACATTGGAAGTTTGAGTTCTGAAAAAAGGTCTTTCTTGGTATTGTTGTGCACTGATCAAGAGAGATCTGACTTGCCATTGTGGTTATAAATGAGCCAGAGGTACTGCTCTGCGCAGTCCTTAGGGAACAGTCATTTGCAGGAATTGTGTGTTTTATATACAAGAGCATTCTGCCACTGCAGTTATCCGCTATATAGTGGAAGTGGTCATATGACTGCGTATAAACCAGGACTGGATGGTTCTTCTGGAGAGAGGGGGTTATGGCTCCCTTAAGCCTTCCCATCCATACTATATCTGCTACTATACTCATGGGCACCTGAGAACACAATTCATTTCATTTAAAATTAGACCAGGTATGCGTATACAAACTGGAATTCCCCTGGGGGTGATAAACTTGAACAAGCCAGGCAAGGGGTCACGAACAAGGGCAGAAGTGTGCACACTTGTAGGGACACAGTGAGAACTGACCCAGAGAAGCTCTTGGCTCTCTGTGGCTTGCATTTACATCCTTGTAGCTCCACTGTGCACAAACCGCTATTTAAACACTGGTTCATTTTTATTTTGTTCTATTTGTGACAACGTAGTTGCCCTAAGTATTGCTTCCTCCTGTGCAAGCTCGATATCGGCTTGTCACTCTGTTTTCACTGGAAAGCAACCACTTCTTAAATGCCCCGTGACTTGGGCTGGGATAGGCGTCTCAGGTCCACAGGCGTCTGTCGGAATCAGTCCCTGATTTCAGGGTGGTAAGGGACAAATCCTCAATGGACTTAAACCGTGTAGCTCAGTGTTTGCCCTTCCAGAAGGAGAATGGGAAGGAACGTAGTCAGCCCTTCCTTGTGATAAGGCCAAAAGAACGTTTAGCCATGTTTATTTTTCCTCTTCCCTTAACATCGGGTAGAACAGGCAAGAAGCCTCTTTCATTGCCTGAGCCTGTCTGGGCACTCCGCGCATAGGTTGTCACAAGCTAGTGGAATGGTAGCAGAGCAGGGATCATCAGCTGAACATACAGGGTCGCAGGTGGTCGACTTGCAAATTTGCAAGAAAGCAAATAGATAAAATCTGAACTAAACTGACTTATTAGGTCCTTTACAGGAACAGGCAGTCTGCCTGCAAAAGAAAGGAAGGTACAGAAAATGCACCAAAACCACAAAGTAAAATAACAATCCTATAAGAGAGAGCCAAGCTATTTAAAAATCTGATTTGAACTTCACAGTTAATGATGAGGGAAGATGAAGACAGAATATGGAATGCAAGAATTCAAGAAATGATAGAGAAAATACCACAGAAGTTGGGAGCGGTAGGGGAAATTTTCAAAGCAAAAGCACTGGAAGTGTTGTACATTCCTGGAAATAAGTAAGTCAGGGATCCATAATGGCATTCTACTGAGGAAAAACATGGAGAAAAGGAATTGTTGCCTGTTCTGGGGCAATTCTGTTCCTTGTCAATGTGACATAGCTGCAGTATTTAAACAGTTCACAAACTCTACTCGCCTCTTTAGCCACACTCTGTCTACCCCTGCATCACCAGAAGTTTTACCTCCTTAAGTCAATTGCTCCTTTTCCATCTCCCTATTACTGTTCTTGGCATGATCCTGCTTCTCCTTATGGCATAGCCAAGTGAATTCTTAATAGTCCGTTGTACATCTAGCTTAGCTCCCATCCTTACTCCACGGCAGATAAAAATGCTTTCACACTGCTGGTTTTCAGCATAATTGTCTCTAGCAATAGCTTGGGACACAGCAATGACGTATGTTCCAGCTTATTGGCAGAATAGGATCTGCCCTTTCCCAGAGTGACAGGATGGTCCCCAGCCTGGGAGTGCAGTGCTGCGTCCTCTGTGCATCTGGTCTTTAAAGCTAAACTAAGGGAGAGTTAATGCAGAAGTAAGTACATAGCAGCTAAGTTGGCAGCTAAGGAGGTTAAGAGGGAATCTGGTTGAAACACAAGGCAAGCCAGATGGAACCATCCCTCTACTGACAGTACGCTCGAGGTGTTTTTTTCAAAGCAGCTCAAAGAATTTCTTTGCATTTTTTGTGAGATGGCTCTGAATAATGAGGATGGAGGAAAGCAATGAAATTCCATCTAATCCCAAGGTTTTATTTTTCTTGTTTATACCACTTGTTTTCTATGCTGAATACACTTAATCTTCATAAAATAGCTGCCAAGGTGTTATATCCCAAAGATGCTGGTTTTGTTTGATACTTGTCTTGTGCTGTGAAGTGGTTAACTGAGGAATAATTCCATCTTGCAAGTTATGGGCATCTGTCTAGGAGAGTTAATCAATTAGCTTTCAGGGATGGTCTTGTGGTTAAAACACTGGGCTGAATCTCAGGAGAATCTTGATTCAATTTTTAGGCCTATCTCCAATTTCCTATGTGACCTTGGGCAACTCATTTATTTTCTCTGTGCCTCTCTTCCCCAGACATCTGTTTATTCCCTCCCACATTTTGTTTGTCTTGTCTATATGGATTATAAGGATTTCAGGACAAAGACCCATTTCTCGTAAGGGAGTGCATTCACAACATCTGCTACAGACTAATTTAAGTATCTAAGTGAGGTGTTTTGAATCTCTCCCCTGGAAGTGTTTATCTTCATTGCTCCTTGCTATTGCAGGTGAGCAAATTCTGTGACTACCCCTAGCTTTGTGAATGGTGTCTAAGCATCATCCTTGTGTTATAATAGTTTGCCCCACTCCTGATCAGGGACTGTCACTAATAGCTGTTCTGTACGTGGCATGCCATTGGAGACTGTTCAGGTGGGCTTTGCAGAACAGCCAAGAAGTGGGTTTGTAGGTATTTATGAGAAATTTTACTAAGGACCGATGGCCTTCTGAGAGGGGAGCATAAAAGTGCTGGCTTGAAAATATTAGGAAGCAAGTCATGAACTCCAGCATGACTGTAAGAACTATAGCAGTGAGCAGAGCAATGGGCTACGTCACTCGTGCTTTATCTTCTACCTAGGTTGTAAATGCTCCATGGCAGTGGTTGCCTTTCCCTTGGTGCCTGTGCAGCACCTAGCACCGCTGGGTACTAGGCAATGACAGGGAAACCCAAAATTCATGATTCTGTTGAAAATAATGATTTCAGTAGCCTGTTGGTAACAACAAGAAGCATAGAGACAATTAATGGAAATTCTAAAAAACAAAGCTGAGATGTCTGTATATGAGTTAAGCTGTGGGAGCTAGAGGAGGAACACAGAAGGACCAACAGTGTGATGGAAGACAAACCAGTCCGGAAAAATATCTGTCAATGAACTATATAAGGATACAGATGGAGAAGGTGTACGTCAGGGATGGAGAAGAGAATACTGCCACAGTAAGGACATGAGATGGCTATAGGCAATAACTTTAGGTGTTTGGGTAGAACGGAGAGATTAGTTTTTACACCATACCCAGTTGTCACTGGACACTGTAAGCATTGCTGCACTCCAACCAATAAGAAGTCATGCCACTAAAAATACCATCTTTCTGCTTAGACAGGTGACCTGGCTTTTAACATTTGAGATACATACTCCGTTTCTGTGTACTATATCTGTGAAATAAGACAAATTTGAAAGAAAACCTCTGGTAGTACAAAGATTTGAGTCTAACAAGGTCTAATCTGTCAGACTGGGGAATTGGCTGAGTCGCTGCCATTAGCTACTGTCTTCAAAATGCTGAAGTGGGCTTGGCGTATGTTAGTTTTAAAAATATGTTCTGTATTTAGTCTTTTCCCAATGTATAAAAATGTAAAAGGGAGGAATTCATGCTCTTGCAATGCTTTTCCACCTCCTGCATGCATGTCAGCTCAATTTGGTTTCCACTCCCTCCCTGCGCCCCCGGGCTGCCCCAGCAGCTGCCCTCGCGAGGCTGTCAGTTGGAGTTAGGCTGCTCAGAACAGTCCGCTTGGCAGGTTGTGTTCCCTTCTGCACAGCCCATATCCCCTTTTTCCATCTCACATAAGTGAGAGCTCCCATCCTTCCTCACCACCCTCATTCACCTTTGCCCAAAAAACCTCCCGCCTTTTGTTGTTGTCACTCACCACAGGGAGATTTTCATTTCAGAGTCATAGATGCCTACCTTGAGATGAATCAGTGGTCTTCCTCCAGTGACCTATGGGTCAGAGGAAGCCTACAAAACTTTTGAGGCTGGAGACCTAGCCTTTAGGCAACTGACATTGGACAGAAAGACTTGCCTCCTAAGAGCCTGAAGGGCCTTCTGCATAGCCTCTGCTGCTCGTCTTGCAGAGCTGTGCAAGCTGAAGCATGGGCTTTGCTGTGTGATCCGGCGTGATGTCCCCCTCAATTGGTCAGTTTGCTTCAGGTCTTCTTGCCAATATTTTTCCACCTCCCTTCCCCTAGCATGTTTCACAAAATACTCTTCATGAATTTTGGAAGAAAAAATACTGAAAATGAAACCCAAGAGAAGGCAAAAATTATCAAAATTTTCAGAAATTACCAGACTACAGATTTGGAGGGAATTGTACTGGCAACTTTGGAAATCTGCCTGTCTGTCTTACCTTCTTGCTCACCTGATTTATTTGGTACCATTCCTGTCTTATCTGAGTACCTGACGTAAAATCAATAACAAACAGGTGAGGTTTCCATGGATGTATGTGTACTGAAATCTCAGAGACCGCACCTAGGTGGGGCGATGAAGCATAGTATTAAACATCTTTTAAACTAACACTTTCCAGTCCTGGTATTTGTTCTTGGTGCAGTGCAGAAGACAGTCATGTGTCAAAAATACTCAGAGTCAAGAAATGGTGTGACACTGTCTGAATTAAGTTGTTTCTCATGGCTAATTAGTGGTGACTCAGCACCACACCATTAAAGTTATATTGCTTCTTGTTGCAGAGAGAGCTTGGGCACTGCTGCTCCAAGACTCATTTCATCAGATCTGCAGTCTTGTTTGCTTCTCAAGAGAGCTAGGAGCCAGGGGAGCTAGGCAGTCCTTACCATTACCTGCTCTTGCAAGCCTGGCTGCCTCCCTTTGTGTGGGTATAGCCTCAAAGATCTTGTCCTTGTGAGAGAGTTTCAGCCTAATGAATCAGTTTCCCAGTGGGAATGGGTTGTGTTAGAAAATGATAGCAAAGCTCTCGCAACAGAACCAGGACAGTGTCTGTGTATTTCTAGGATGGCTGGATGCAGTGATTAGGAAATAATACAAAAAGACACTGTATATTTCTAAACCTGTAGAAATAGGAGCATGCACTTCATGTGTGTCTGCTTTTTACTTTTATTTCCTCTTTCTCCATAGCCCTATTGCTCCCTTCATCTCCACCTGAAGGTCTCAGAGAATCCCTATACCTCAGGAAACATCGCCAGCCGAGACACTGCCCCCAGTATTATTGTAGCTTCAGGTATGAAACATTCAAAGATTGCCTGTGCATGAAGTGCAAGCACTGACAAAATCTTCAGTTTGTGAGGGGTGTGGAGGGTGTTGAGTGGGGAGTCACACCACCAGTAGCGGGAAGGAAGGAAATCAAGTGGAAGTCCTTATGGACCTTCAACTTGTCATATGTTTTTTATGGAAACTGACCTTCAAGACCAAGGAGATCACTTCCAGTCCTTCACTCCCATGAACATTAGATTCAAACCAGGGCACCTCCTTTGCGTATGGGGGTGCGTAGAGCTGTATGTGTTGGATCTTTTATATATATTTTCATCAAACTGAAAGTCTTTCCCTTCTCCCTCTTCCTCTTCCCAAAACTAAAAGTTCTATAATTGCAAAAGGTAAATAAATACATTTACTCCCCTAATTTGCTAATTCTGCTGTTTCTGAGAGTCTTGCATTACTAATCAATGCTCATCTTACAGGTAATATAGGCACTGAACTATCAGATAATGACATCAGCATGTTTGTTTCTTCTGATGCTGGGAACACTTGGAGACAGGTAAATGATGCAGAATCACAGGTTTAAATGGTAATCACAGGAAATTGTCATAGAAGTGGATTCAAAATGTTGCTTAATTTTTGTTTCTTTTGGTCCAGAGTAGCTTTTTGCAAATCTATACAAAAGGGAAAACTTTTATTCCCTTCTGAGAGGTAGAGATGACCAAAGAAAAAAACTAAATATGTAGTTAGACTTTGTATAGCAGAAGATTATTCTTATAATTCTACTCAGAGTTTGACTTCAGTTTAACCGTGTAGCAAAGCATAGAATGGATTAAAATTCTAATACATATGGGGAGAGTATGTGTTTCCTTTTCCTGTTGTACAGCCCTTGTACCAATCAAACCATTTTTCTCTTCATCCATGATTATAATTTCCAGAGAATTAGCAAATGCACTAGTCTACTTCTTCCTCACTACATGTGGGACTTATTTCACCCAAGTTGAGTTGTCCAAAGTTCAGTGTCCATATAAACTGATAATTTTGCCTTGCTGTTAAGTTAATGGAGAAAAAGACAGAATTCCGTTCATCCTGTTCTGAAGCTACCTATGTCTCCATTAATTGCAGAAAGAGACAGGATGATGAAGCTAAATCAAGTGCCTGATATTTAGTGAAATCCCACCTGTTAACAAAGCATTACTACCCTTTAATGTGTTTATCCTCAGAACAGGAAGTTCTATTTTTTCTATTTTCTGGATAAAATATCAAGTCATGCAGAGAAGGAGTGACTTTCCCAGACTGACAAGTGCTGCTATATAAACTGGAGAGCAGATGTTTGCAGAAAGCCAACACAAAAAAGACACAGGAAAAGAAAATCTTTTTTAAATATTTGATATTCTAAGAATCTAATTATTTTACAATGTTTGACCAGCCCTCATTTTTCTATCTACATCACTTATGTGAGATAGGGCCAGATACGTGCAAACACATAAAGTTCTTCTTTAAACAAAAATCTGTCATTGAAAGGAAGGAAATTGTTGATCCTTGCAAAAATTCATGTTTCTAACTTTCTATCAAGCAGAGGCAGAATGCATTTTCCAAGGACCTGGGAAAAGTTGGTTTTTTTTTTAAAAAAAACCACAACAAATAAAATGGTAAAAAACAAAACCCAAGAACTGTCTCTATACAGAATACCTTCCTCTACTCAGCAACTTCCTTAGCACATACCTGTCCTCTGTCATGATCGTACTTTATGACATTTTCTTGATACTAAGGAAAATAGATTTAAATATATGCTTTTTTCCCCTAGATCTTTGAGGAAGAGCACAGTGTTCTGTACCTGGATCAAGGTGGAGTACTAGTTGCCATGAAACACACATCTCTGCCTATCAGACATCTCTGGTAATGACTCTGTGCTAAATGTCTGCTGTCCCTCTTTTCAGATGCCAGGAAGTAGGCAGTTAGGCTGCATCCAGAGCTTTCTGTAGCTACAATCTAGAAAATATCTGTTAAGATACTGGCAAACGTTAACTCAGATAAAGCTAAGAAATCCTGGCAATTCCAGTTTCAGTTTGGCCAAATCTGAGATACTGTCAATGTAATTCCACAACTTTCCTGGTTTACCACAGCTTGGCTTCTTGGGTTTGGTTATTTATGTAATATGAATCTGGATCATGGCTTTGTCTCTTATCAAATTGCCAAAGTACTCTTAATTTTCAAAATGAACTTGTCTTCTATGTGGCAGGCAGCACTTATGAACCAGAATTTTGTTGAATGGATTCAGGTTTATATAGCCAATAAAGCAAAAGTGTCCCTGCTAGTTAGCACTCTTGAGTTTATGTGGTAGGTAGAATATAGTTTTGTGATGTTTTGCATGATTTGCTTCCACTACAGTCAGTGTCATGTCAATATCTGAAACACATAGACCCGTAGTCCCAGGAAGTGATGAGTGTTTCCAAGCGTTCACTTAGACTCACCACAGGGAAGACTGCTGGTGAGAACAGGCAAAGCTCTTGTGCTGGAGAAATCTAACCTCCTTAAAATGTCTTATGTTGCGGACGCAAAAAAAAGATGCTCAAAATCACTTGTTTATTTAAAAAAAAAATCCTAGCCCTAGGGTACATTTTGCCCTTAAAGCATCAATCTCTAACATAACTTTACTCGTTTCTGCCACTTAAGTATTGGCCATGGGTTAGCAGTATGATGCCCAACAAGTTTGATCAATGCTCTTATTTATGCTTCCCAAAAAAGTAGTTATTTAAAGGACTAAAAATGCAGTATCCAAGAACAGAAGCTGCTTCCTACTTCTCCATAGCAGCTGTAGTGGACTAGAGAGTCTCTTCAAGTAAAGTAGAAAGACAGTGAGGAAAGAAGATACTAATTCTGCTTTCTCCACTAGGTTAAGTTTTGATGAAGGGAGATCTTGGAGCAAGTACAGTTTCACATCCCTCCCACTGTTTGTAGATGGAGTATTAGGGGAACCTGGAGAGGAAACTCTCATCATGACGTAAGTGAGCATGCTGTCATGCTAACGTTGGTGGGAACTACACCGAAAATAGCTTATGAGGGTTATTCGTAACATAATAGCATTTCTGGTTGGGGACCAAACCAAGTGCTATCTGAAGCCAGGAGTATGCAGTCTTCTGTTGCTAAATCATCAATGTTTATTTGTGATATGATTGAGGGAATGACAACATGATTCCTTGCAAGCTGCAAAAACACTATCACTTAGCTTATCAGCATGAAACCTGGCTCCTCAAATTGAATGTGATTTAAAGCAGAGTTACTCTTGACAGATGGATATTTGAAAGAAAAATGGTGGGGTATTTTTACAGCTGTCTTTTGCTGCTACTTTCTTTTTTTTTAACTGAGACACAGAAAAATGAAGACATTCTTTTGTAAAAATGAATGACAAAATGTTGCCTGGAGGCTGACTCATGAAAAATTATGATTAGTTTCAATGTGGTATGCTGAGCTCTGCATGGTACATAAATCTGGATTCACCCTGCCTGAAATTGTGATGTTTTACCTGAGATCAGGTTTGCAAAAACAGGAGGAAAATTCAGTTTCTGTCTGTAAAAAATGGACTGACCTATAATAAACAGAATATGTGGCTTGGAAACTAACCTGAGTTAACAGAGATGTATGAAGAATGATCCCTTCACGTTCCGATTTTAATTCGTGTGGAAGGGATTCCCAAAGCTCATAACTGAGATATCAAACTCTTGTAGGTATAACTGTCTCCAGCCCCATGTCAAGTCTTCTCTGTATAGTCATTTTGGGGATTGGCATAAGTGGGAGGATCTTGATCCACAGAATAAAAGCTACATGCAATTTTTAAGAGGACTGTAGGTATTTAGTAGCCTAAATCTGACTTTCATGAAGTCAAATATCAGTAGGACTGGCACTCCTAAAGCAATTAATCTCTGTTGGAAATTTGTGGGTGACTGTATCTCTGTAACTACCAGACTCCATCCGGTACTACCTTTTACTGTATGCTCTTTCTGCTGTATTCTGTAGAGTGTTTGGACATTTCAGCCACCGCTCAGAGTGGCAGCTGGTGAAAGTAGACTACAAGTCCATTTTTGATCGAAGGTGTGCAGAAGAGGACTACAGGCCTTGGCAACTCCACAGCCAGGTGAGAAGCAAGGAGGCTGGGATCTGACCTGAAGTAGCTAATGGTCCTACAGTTAAAAATCAGCATGATCCAATGTCTTTTCCTGTTACGTCGGTGTATCAGATTGTCCCTTACTGGATGGGTCTGTTTTGTTACAGAGACACGTTGGCCTCAGATTGCACTCTGTGAGGCCCCAAAGGATGAACAGCTGCCTTTTGGGTTTCATTCTCCATGCAGGCAATTAGCTCAGACTTAGCCAGAGCTGAGGAATGCAACAGCAGCAGAAGCACTGCTGCTGAAAGAGGCCTGAAATCCTTCAGTCTTACATCTCCCATTCAGTTTCCCCATCCTTACCTCCTTTCTCTTCCTCCATCTTTCTGTGTCCTCAGAGCCAGCGTCTTAAGACCCTTCTAGTTGCTTTCACACTTGTTTCTCCAAGTTCCTGTCCTCTTAGCCTCATTTCTTACTCACTTGGTTTCATCCTTGTTCTGTCTCTCTCAGCAGTGGTACTTCTGCTGTGGGAGTCAGGCACTTTATTCCGCAGTCCGTTGGGCCCCCATGCCCTGTCCCTTGCATCCTGGATGCAGCTGCTGCATCACTCCTGGAACCATTGCTTAAGTGCCCAGCAAGGTAACGTGCTCCGCACAGTGCCTGCGCCTGCCTTGGGGCACCTTCCCAGCTCCGCCAAGTTTGACACAACAGCCTGTGTTATATCAGGTTAGAATAAATTATGGCCCAAATTCTGTAGTTATATAAACACCACGGGCTCCACTGAAGTCTTAAGCGAAAACACCCATTTATATCATCAAAGGTTGTCTTTCTGTATATATCTTGCTGGGCAAGAATTTAATAATGAATATGAAATGAAAGTAGCTTGACTCAGACTAGCTGCTCACACAAGGCACAACTCCACACTAAAAATACTGGGTATGACTTAGATCCTTAGATGTTGAAACTCTACAGCTTCCTTGAAATTCAAGGAGGCACAGCGTTTTACACTAGTT
Source organism: Phoenicopterus ruber ruber (assembly GCA_009819775.1). Lineage (NCBI taxonomy): Eukaryota > Metazoa > Chordata > Aves > Phoenicopteriformes > Phoenicopteridae > Phoenicopterus > Phoenicopterus ruber. The sequence goes on along the minus strand of CM020221.1, from coordinate 28,763,308 downwards.
GCCATTCAGGCCCTTCTGTTTCATGGACAAATCAAAGCCATGAAAAGTTTCTCTTTCCTACAGCAATTTTAACAGCATAAAAGGTAACAAGTGAGACCCCACTGTATTTTGTTCTTTACTTTCTTGTGCTTGCATAAGCAAAAATGCCAAGGATTTTGCAGTATATCTTTGAGGATGCTGGCTTTGGAGCTTGCAGAACTATTTTTAGGAAGGCTGCTGTGGACTCTTGCTTTTTGATTTGCTTTCCATTGAGATTACAAGGCTGAGCCTTGTGCCCTAGCTAGAAATATTTAGCAGGGTGAAAAGACAAAGAAATGTTATCATCCACATAACAAGCCAAACCCTGTAAAACCTGAACTCATAGTCCGTGGAAAGTATTTACATATACACGTATTACTAGTTTCCACTGAACAAAATTATTGCCAAAGAGATCAGACCAAAGAAATAGATCCTCTCTGTGTCTCAGACTGCAGAGGGATCAGACTGTTTTTTCAGTTGCTGTGAAACCTAATCCATAAATGAGAAGTAGGCCTGAATCAATTGCTTATTGGCTTTGGAACAAATTCCAAACTGAATCAGATACATAACTAACCTCAGATCATTTCTTAGTGTGTATTGGAAAAGCTGTTTTAGTTTCAGGTAAAGCTTCAGTAGCTTTAATTAGCTTCAGTGTACTGACATGGCATTTGACTTCCCATCCTCTTCCCTTGAGTCACAGCTCCCATTGCACAGGCTTGGGAAAATTGGGTGGTACAAATAGCCTGGTGGGTGTCAGAGAAAGATATTTTTGGTTTTGTCTCCAGGGAGAAGCTTGCATCATGGGAGCAAAAAGGATCTACAGGAAGCGCAAGTCAGAGAAGAAATGCATGCAAGGAAAATATGCTGGGGCTATGACCTCGGAGCCATGCGTGTGCACGGAGGCAGACTTTGACTGGTGAGCAATGGGCACAAGAGCTGTGTGCTCTCTACCACACCAACGCAGAGCTCACTGGAGAGGCTGTAGGCTTGCAGAGAGTAGATATTAATAAACATGTAAGTGGCTAAATCAGTTGCTCCCTGATAGTGCAGGTATGTCAAAAGAAAGAAAGGTGGAATAGGTATCTGTAATCTGCTAAGGCTCCCACAAAATTGATGCTGAACAGACCGTTTTCCAGGTGACATCTGAGCTCCATGCAGCATTAAGACAAAAGGTCCATTTAGCACATCTAACCTCAGCAATGACCAGCGGTGACTGTGAAAGTAGTATGTAAGATGTATATAGTGTGTGTAAAAAACAAAATAAATTCTTCATATATGCACACACATATACATGTATATATGTGTAAAAGTAAATATGTGCATATGCAAAGTAGGCCTTCAGCTTCTGGAAATCAAGTGTCTAGGGAATTCCTGGGTCATTTGTTATACCTGGACCATCACATTTGATAGAATCTAACAGGCACTGCCTTCATGATTGGGGTTAATCTCCTTCCAAAGCCTTTTCTCCTCTGCTGTACACTATAGGAAATAGAGTCCATTGGTAAGTTATGAATGGTGTGATAAAATGTTCAGCCTCGTTTCATTTCAAGATTCCTGCTGACTCTCAGCAATTTGCACAAAAAAGGCAGGGAACCACATTATTGAAATCTCTCTATGACCTTTTTTTTCCAAGTCTGAGACAGTCCTGAGTATCCCAGAAGAGAGAAATGGTGGCTCTTTGGCAGTGCTGATAAACCCCCTTTGTGCCTCACCCAGCTACATCTATGCCATGTTATTAATTAAACCCAGAAGCTGCAACATTTACCCTGAAGAGTTTCATCTCATAAATATTTTGTTTCTTACTATATGAGTTCACTCCAGGACCATGGAAATTTACAGCATTTCCCTTGTCATCCTCCCATAACTGTAGTTGTATTGATTTTTCTATATAAAATCACAGAATCACAGGAGGCTTTTCCATGTGTCAAAAAAACGTAAATCTTCTTGCACCAAGTAATAAAATTATGAGCATACTTGGGCATTGATTCTCTGAATATGGTTTCCTGATGATTTCCCCATCTTTCAGTGAGCTCTTTGTTAGGGAGAAGATACCTCAGTTCTGTGTGTAGTTCATCATGTAGGTGCCCAAAGGTCCTGGATTTCAGCCGTTTAACATATCTCTGGTAATGTAAAAAAGATAGCAGCCAACCAGAAAAAAAAAAAAGGAATAGGAAGGAAATTCGCTGAAGATTTTGACCTTCTTGTGGAGCGTGCAGTACAAAGCTGTGCCAAGCTGATGCCCAGGCTCAAGGAAATAACTGATGGGATTGACTCATGGTCAGTCCGTTAGTGGTTAAACCCCTTACACTTGTAAGGGACACACACTCATGAAATACTTCTGATAAAAATATGCTTTCCTTCCGTAACTTGTCTCTCTCTGAGAATGTATGTTTTTATTTCATTAAAATTGATTGTGTGGTTTGCTCCTACAAAACTTAGGTACAGAACAAAAGTACCATGGTGACATTTGCTGGGGGAAACGTGCTTTTATTTCTTTTACATTCACTTTGAGGAAGCTTTCTCCAAAAGGTCTGCTGGGTTGTGAGAGAATCTCTAAGAGAAAGCTTGGATGGTTGGGGATGTACAACAGACATTCACAGTTCACACGCACCAAGACCCCTCAAATGTGTTGGAAGAGGCAGAATTAGGACTTCGTGAAAGTCATCTTGTTAAAAGTAGCCTGAGAAAAACACCCTTAAAAATACTGCAGGTCTCTGTGCTGAGCTGACTGATAGGAAGCCTTCCTGGCCTACGAGGTCCTTCCTCCTTCTGACGGAACCAGTTTTGGTTTAGAGCGGACTGTTGTGAATCCTCTCCAATTCTCTCTGAGCTCTTGTTATTCCTACAGTCCTCAGATCTGGATTTTTACTTTATCCATTTCAGCTTCCTTCCCCAGCGCCTCTGAGGAAAAAAGACTGAAATATTGCTTTAAGCATCCAGTTCAGAAATATTTACCAGCAATATTCATCGCTTATTTATCTACTTAATACAGTCAGGAGCATAGTTTTACATAGATTTGCCAGAGAAGGACAGAAAAGCCACAGGGAATAGGAGACAGAGGTTTATTAAGGAAGGAGAAAAGATATGGCAAGAAAAAAAACAATTCTGCTGGCTCTACTGAATTTCTCAGCCCGGTTTTATTGTGCTAAGAAGGGCAAAGCTGCTGCTGCACTGTGGCATTCAGCACCCGCCTTGTTGAACTCTGCACTAGGCTTCACTGCCGATGCACCCTGCAGAAGCTGGTCCAAAGAGGCATTTGGAGGAAAATCGATGAATGAATTCTTGTTGTGGAAGGATGTCCTCTGTGGCGTCCTTCCTGCAAAAGGAAGAAGCACTTTCATCATCCTCATTCATGACACTTCAGCAGTGCTTTTGAATTCTCTATTTCTCTTTTTGCTGGGCAGGGCTCTTAATTGAAGGAGATTGAAGGGGACATGTATCCCCCCAGGCAGGGAGAAGCCCCTTAGCTGATGGCACCTGATTTTGCAATCTTGAAATAAACTGGGTGGCTTTTTATATTAACATCAATGGTTGCAGGACCCAGACTTGTATAGAGAATTAGAGATGACAACAATCCCTGCCCCAGTCAGAGCGGGGCTTTCTTTGCTGTTTAGACACTGAATTTGTATGGAGAAAATTTTATTATCTAAGCTTGTCAGAGCTTGGAGTAAAAATATATATTTGTGTGGTCAGGTAAAGTGCAAAAAAAAAAAAGCGTTATTGCTGTTAATCCTGCGAGTGCCTTTTTATCAGTTCGGGGAAAAAATGCCAGTTATAAAAGACAAAGATTTTATAATGTTTTTTTCTCCTGGTAATATCATAGAACTCCAGGTTCATTTCAAATCTATATTCAGCCCATGGTAGTTCTTTCTCAGAGAAAAGGGCACATTTGTTTATTGTTTTACACAACAACAAAACTGAGTGACATTAGAAATGACTGTAGTTTCTCTAGCCTTGGGAACCTGAACTCTTCTGACAGTAGACATCTCTTATCGTGGGCTAGAACCCAAACCAGCTGGGCACAGGGCTGAAGCGGCCGGCATTCGTGCTCCGTGCAGGGGCTGAGGCTCACAGCCAGAGGGCAATAGTGCTTCAGGAATAGGGGGAGTGGAAATGTGCAGGAGCCCTCGGCAAATCTGTCCTAACAACGGCCTAGAAACGAGATTGTCCTTCTTCGTTTAATTGATTTGGGTAAATGGATGACACCGTTACTTGGGTGTTATTAAAGCATTAATTTACCCAGTTTCCTTACATTGTGTTCCTTCCTGCCGTTTGAGCATTATTACAGCAATATCTCTTCAGTAGAAACACCTCCTAGACGCAGATGGAAATCTTTGGTGGTGTTCATCCTTCAGCTACCTGTCTCCCAGGTCCTTTTATAGAAACTTTGAGTTAAGTGTTGCACTGTCAGTCCTCCCTCTGAACCCACTGTCATTAATACGGAGGGCTTCTCCTACCAGTATTCCCGTATCTCACACCTTCGTGGGAAGTATGAGCCTGTTGACGCTGGTGCTAGCGACTTTGGATAGCCAGAGATGCGCAAAGGAGCCTTAGTGCAACTGAGAATCGGCCTATTTATTTCACTGATGATATCAGCAAGGATCTGGCTGGTTCTTTTTTTATTGTCTGGCACTTAAATTACAAACCTGCCTGCTAGATTTAGTTCTTATGCTAAAACATCAGAGTCCTGCGTCATGAGAAACTGTGTTGACAAACCGCGGGAAGCAGAGGGCAGATACTGAATGTGATTAGACTCTGTTGGCTTCATGTGTTACCACCCATTAGTTCAGATGATCATGCAAGTGCCAGTTCTGAACCACACATACGTTTGCACCCTTAGGTTAACTAACGTTGCTTTATCATTGAGATAGGCTTGGTTAGCTAATGAATAGTGATTTTGCATGACTTTTTAGTTCATTTTGAATGCTTGCAGAAAATGCAGATTCACTATGCAAAGTCTACAGTGCATCTCTGCATCTTTAGGGGCCTAGATATCTACCAGGCATGGATTTACTGGAAAGATTCTGGGGATTTTAGGTTCCCTATTAACATAAGCTGGTAGAGCTTGTACTCTAAATACTGTGATGCAATTATGATCATATGCCTTCATAGATCCATAATTCAAACTGCAGCTGAATCCATCCTTCTCTGAGATAAATCCCATGTCACATCCTGCAGTACTGGGAAGCAAGCACAGCTCCCCTTTAACAGAAAACTGCACTTATACTGTGTTTCAGTATTAGACAATGATATTAAGTGGAAAAAAAAAGGTGGCAAGACTTTACCATGACTGCGGCCACAGTTAATTTTTTCCACAAGGGCTTTTGGAAACTGTAGAACAAAGGTGACTATAATGACAGATACCTCAATTTCACCCCGTTTAATGTCTGAAAAGTTTGCAAAGCACAGCATGCAAAAACACAAGTAACATTTTCAGTTTCTGGCATAGCTGACCTTAAGGTGAAGCTGTTAGCGTTAAGGAAGTCCTGTGGTTACATGTTTAATCACGTCTTGATTGTTAGAAGGTATGAGCATGGCAATCGCTCATCTGACTTAACTGGTTATTTCTATATCTTGGGATTTTAATAATTTCATGTGGATTTACAGTTTTTCCAAGACAGTATGTTTGTCAGGTCTGTATTCAAGCTATAAACTTCCTTAAGGAAATTATTTTCCTTGGATTATTACCTGTGCTGCAAATAATCTTAGGGGAATTCACCATGAGCTTTGAGCAGGGATACAGAACTTCTGCAATGAATTCGTATCTGTCTCTAATTGCAGAGAAAGACTGCAATCCTACTTGACTAAGACAAATAGGATTCCAGTTTAAACCAGTAAAGGTGGCTAGGGTAAAACCATTGTCAGTGAGAGCCAGATGACAGGCTGCTTCATACTGATAAAACAATCCCTGCTGGTAAATGCTCCACTCTTTTTTGATAGGTACATTATCTGTTTCACCTGAGTTCTTTTCAGGCAGGCACAAAATATCATCAATATATGCGAATTCCAATTCCCAGTTACCAGGCAATGACTCGGCTAGCTGATTGCAGTCTAAAGCTGATGCCTTCCCTGTCTCCAGATTTTGCTATATTGGCTCGCGCTATGGCAATCCAATTGATGCTAATGCTTGTTGATTGCTACAAAGCCTGTTGTGCCAAATTGTAGGCAGCAATTTGTTGTCAGCATCAGTGTTCTGCGTGCACCAGCCTGTAGCCAAGGAATTCATTAGATTCCAAGACTGCGGAGGTGAACGGGCGGCTAGTGCATCTGTAGAGAGATATGGAACAGCAATTCATGTCATTTACTGGGATGATATTCCTGTAGGGCCTTAATGAGCCCGATGATTTGCAGGCCTGAAAACAACACTGTGAAACTTCTGTGCTTAGAACTATTTCTGCTGTGGAAAATCCTATGATTTCATTCTCTTGACTTTGAGAAATATGATCCAAGTATAGTCAAACATAGTTAAGTCAAGCTTGACTTGTCCAAATGTGCAGGTACTAATAGGAACCAAAATTATGGCATGAGTCTAGACGCATGTATAGTAAGAAATCCCAGACTGATACTTCTACATCAACTTGGACTGTGGGTACTGATCCCCTCTGAGGTAGATTTCACTGTATTATTCTGTTTTGTTTTCACCTGATCACAGAACATTGTACCTGTACAGTGTTACAGCTTTTTAATTAGTGACACATGATAACTTAGGAACACAGTGCTGCAGAGTGTTGACAAATGAATTACAAAAATAAAGGAGTCCCACTTGTATGTAAATATTTGTTTTCTCTAAGCAAATCAGAATGTTGTTATTTTTTGTTACAAAGTGTATTCTGCAGCTATAGTGTTCTTATTCCAACAAGAATGATTAGAGAAGCACATGGCAGTGGGAGAATAGGCTGGCTGATGCTTCCAAAGCAATTAAGCGACATTCAGTCACTAGCATCTGAGTAAAATAGACTGATGAAAATTCAATCAAAAAACTGAGGAAAAGACCATTTAGGTCATCTACTTCATTGCTGTTTCCTAGAGTATGTTCTCAATTACTTGTTGTAGATATCCCAAGCACCACAGCTGCCAAAATGTTCCTTTGGAACAATCGTGCAGTCTAATGGATGTTTTCCCAAGTGACACACAGCTTTAATTTTCTTTTGCTTAATGTCATCTTTTTAATTTCTCCTTTTTTAGATTATGTCAAAACATTTTTTTTCCTGATTTGGAAGGAAAAGTTGCAGGCAGACGTAAAAAGCAGTGACAAAATTCTTCTCAATGTCCTGCTTTTGATAACAAGTATAAGAAATTAAACAAAAATAAATTGCAAAATATTCTCTCCTTTTTTTTTTCTTTGTCTCATATCTTAGATCAGTACCAGACTTCTTAAAATTGTTTAATAATGATTCATTAAATTTTTGCTTTAAGGCTTCATGCTTTGGTGCAGAAAGAAAAAGACATTTGAAAGAAGTCTTCATAATGTTAAACATGCTTCTTGTTGTTAATATTATTCTACAAATACCGTTGGTCGCGCTGCTGCCTATTAGGAGACGCTGAATCCAGCAGCCTGATAGAGGTGAGGCTGCTGCAGCTCCGTGCCCCCCGACCCAGGCAGTGGCAAGGTTGAGCGTTTGTTCCCGATAGGCACACATGTGCATGTACGCACAGTACATATATGCATATGTACATGGCTGGCAACACAGATTAGCACAAGCAGAAAACACAGCGCTCACACAAACACCAGTTGCCTCATCCTATTCCCCTCTCTGGTTGATCAGCATGAAATCCCATTTGTGGAAAATATGTGCACTGTAAACATACATACAATATTGATCCCACCAGTACCTGGTCTTAGACACTCACGTCTGTCCAGTATCTGGCCCTTGGATGCCTTGTCTCCCCAGTTGCTGACAACTGGACATCCCCAGTTGCCTCGTGCATGGACATACACACACGTAACGGGTCTCCTCATGAGCAGGTCCAGACCTATATGGCTTTACACCAGTAGCTAGTGCCCAGACCTCTTGGTCTCTCCAATAACCAACTCACGGACACAGTATCCAGCCCAGACTTCTGACCACATCAGCACCTAGCTCCCAAGTCTTTTATCCTGCTCACTGGCTTGTCTGGGTTGGTGCTCACCCGCACAGTATGCACACACTCCCGTCTCTCCAGTTGCTGGCACTGCGGGCACATGGATCCCTGTGACCCGTGGTCTGAGTCCAGTTGCTGAGACTTAGACCACCCCCCACACACAGAACGGATAGCCCCTCACCCAGGAAAACAGACATGGAGATGCCAGATGCTCTTCCCTGTCTTGGCATAGCGAGCCCCGTATCCCTGTGTGCAGTAACCCTGCTCAGCGATCTGCAAAGGGCCCTGGGGAGAGCCTCTCCCATGGACGACCTGGCAGGTCTCGCCCCAGCCATGGGCTGATGGCTCTGCTGTGACAGCCCTGGGAGGAGCTGGAGCTGGGGCTCCACTGGCTCTGACCAGCTTATTGAAGTTCCTCTGTCTCCTGTTTATCCTCTCTTCTTCTTTGCATATACAGGGATGAGCCTTTAATCACATAATCTAATGCTGCCCTAATCCTCTTTTCTTAGAATATCAGACTCCTTAATACAAGACATTAAAGATAATAAGCAAAAAAAGTGCTTTGCGAAGAAGTGCCATTGTAAGATCAAGGATCATGTTGCATTGGAATATTGGAATGGAGTTGATGGACTCTGTATAGCAGTTCTCAGAAATGACATCCCATTAACTTCTCTGTTATGGGCTATGGAGGAAGCTTAGTAAAAGGAACAGGAATGATTTTCCAACCAAACAGTCCTCATTACTCAACAGCTGGAGAGTAAAACTACTTGTGAACAGAATACTGATTAAAGAGGTTTCTTGTTTATTTGTTCCACAAGAACAATTTTATAGAGTCTTTGTTTACCTGGAATCAAAAACAGTTTGAACTGTTGTTTATTTTTAGTGGAACCAAAGCAAATTTAGTCATAGTTAAACCCGAACTGGGACAAAAGATTACAGTTTGACTCATTGTTTCTAACACATGGATTTTGGTAGCATTTCCTCTTCCAAACAAAAATTGAAGATCACAGCCGCCTTTTCCATTACCAAATACACTGTTAATGCCTTCAGCCAAGAGCATTCTCAGGGCTGTAAATTTTCCTTTACAGCTCATGTGATACAGTTTCCAAATACAATTAACTGTTTAGCACTTTGGTTTTCTAAGATATGACTGAGACAGCAGTGACTGAACTCAGCTTAGATCTCTAGCTTTTATTATATTTGAGTCTATAGTTGAACCTGAGAAGCACTGTTAGACTGTGGAGGGAGAACAGATAATGCAATAGCTCATGAACTACCTGATCTGGTTCTGCTCGTTTATACTGGGACGTATGCAAGGTAACTCTACCCCCCTCAAAAAAGCTAAACTGGGATGAAGAACGTGTTATTATATCAATAAAAAACAGATTGAGGAAAATCAAAATTTGTGTCAATAGTAGAGAGCATGAGCTAATGCCTGTATTTGTTCTTTTGGGTTTTTTATGTGACTGTTTCTTTTAATGCTAAAACAGCGATTATGGATATGAACGTCACAGCAATGGGCAGTGTTTACCAGCTTTTTGGTATAACCCGTCTTCCTTGTCAAAGGACTGCAGCCTTGGACAGAGTTATCTCAACAGCACTGGGTAAGTGGAACACCAGACTTTTTTCAGCTAGACCACCCATATGGACTTTAACGCAATGACAACTACAGGTCGCATTGACTATAGGTGTCTCAAAGCTGGCTGAAGCCCTCGGGACCTCTTCTTCATTGAGTTCGTTAGTGTGCACAGTCTGGCCCTCCACATCTCCATCATGTACGGTCCAGACCTTTCCCTGAAAAATGGTGCCTTAAAGAAACTTGGGGGGGAAACTGTAAGGCAAAGGTCAAATCATTAAGGTGTCTGAAAAGACTCCTGTTAAAATCATGTGGGATCAGGTGAGGCAGAAAGGGTGGAAAACAAATTAGAGGAAAGAGATTAAACTGATATATATGTGAACAGAAGCAATAGATGGGCAGCTAGCCTGAATGCTGATTATTCTTTGACCTTCTTGGAAGTCAACAGAAAATGTAGTTTAAGTTAAGATACTGACCTCAAACTTCATTTCTGATGCAAGTGACTAAAGCAAAGGAATCCAAGCTGTGTTTTGGCATTTTGTAGACTCAAAGATGGGCAGAATTCGCTTTTTTCTTCAACTTTCTCACTTCCACAGCTCTGGAGGGTTGCATCTATAGAGAGAGTTGCCTCACAGCTGGTAAGAGGTGGATAGCATGTGAGAAAAGCTGTTTAACTATGCCTAGCAGTATAATACTTGAATACAATTCCATACTATATGTGTATATCTTTTTTTTTATAACTTTATAATTATTTAACATGTCACATAGATTATCATATAATTTTATGTTTTATGCAGTTTATTAATATGTGGTACACAGGTGTGCTATGCAGGAAAATATTACGTGCCATTAACAACACTATTAACTACTTGTATGTTACGCACATGAGGAATACTTGGCTGAGACAAATGCTAAAATATATCTGGGAATCTGTTTTCTTCCAATCTCCTGAGTCTAAAGAAACCTCAAAAATGTTTCCTTGTTCCCGGTTAACCCTGTTATGCTCCCTGTCAGCATCTTGCACAGATTTCTCTTTTCCTTTGCAGATACCGGAAAGTTGTTTCTAATAACTGCACGGATGGTGTGAGAGAACGATACACAGCAAAACCACAGCAATGTCCTGGCAAAGCCCCCCAGGGCCTTCGCATAATCACATCTGATGGCAAACTGACAGCCGAGCAAGGACACAATGTCACTTTCCTGGTGCAGCTGGAAGAGGTAGGCTCTATTTTTATGTTGCATCCCAGGCCCCATGGGTGTGTTTGAGTCTGATTCGTGTCAGACAAAGTTTGCAAAGTGGTGAAGAGGTGAACCGAGAGAGTGTGGGATAAAGTCAGTCAGCTCCACGACGTAGCTGGGGTGGAGTTTGCTCTAAAATGTAACGGATGATGTATGGAGATGATGAGACTGGAAGAGTATTGCGGTGCGTAGGGTAATAGCTGGAGAAGTTGATAAAAACTGCGAACTGATTTGGTTCGGGAATTTCACAGTAGAACTGGAGATTGCAGGTTTGAATCCTGATCTCCACCCTTAACGATGCTTTTGACTTCTTGCTGTGTTTGAAACTGAATTTCCATTTTTACTTGCCACTGACTTTCAACCAAACATGGCTAAAAGTAGGTGTGCAGATCTGTCCCCATCGCACAAGTTGGTACATGTTGTTTAGGCGCTTGTGGATGAAATCTCACGGTGTCATCACCAGCTAAAAGTAATTGCAAATGCGAATCTGATTCAGACTCTGATCAGAGCCTGTGTTTTTGTTACATCTGTAACTTAACTTGGTATTTCACTGTTCTGCTCCCTCCATTTCTGAATCTTTAGAAAAAATGTTTAAAATCTTTTCACCTGTTTTGTCTTCTCAGCACTTCTTTATCTATGTTTAATTGTAGGCTCCCAAATAATAAAATTCACAAAGTAACTATTTTCTCTTTTTCCCTAATCCAATTTGATTTCTTTACATTTCTACCCTTTTTCCTGTGTAGCTGGCCAATAAATCCTAAAACAGCCACGCTTTTACACTAGGGCACAATGTACATCCCTTTACAGCTTAGAGCGTTCATGGAAATTACTTCTGATCCTCTGCATAGTAAATGTCATCTGTAGTGAGGAAAGAGAAATGAGGATGACCTCTGGAGCTGAGTTTTGTAAGGGGGTGTGTTGGGATTTTTACATCTCTATTATTGATGCTTTCCCCAGCAAACAGGTGTCCTGATTTGTAAAGGCAATAACAGATAATAAATCATATCTAACCTGAAGCAGTTGTTTGACCTGAATGTTCATTTTCTCCAAAGCGTGGTCACTTTATTTCAGTAGTGACAGTCATACAACATTGCTACTGTAGATGCTGTCGTAACAGTATAAACATATAATTTCATCTGGATAAATTATTGATTTCTGTGTTTAAAGATGAAGAATAAAAAGGCCAAAACAAGATTCAAAGTCTTCAGGCTTTTAAAAAAAATTAAAAAAAAAAAAAAAAATCAAGGAAGGTGGTGTTATACACCCCCAAAAAAGTGTTCATTGCATCGCCTTTCTGTTCTTAGCAAAGTTTTAGAACAGATTGAGAGAAGGAGATGGGTAATCTGAGAAGTCAGTCACAAAGCTATCAAAGAATTATGCCAACAGTCTGAGGGAGAGATGATCACCCACGGTGTGGGAAACTCAGGACGAATGTCCTGCTCTTCCTTCTGTCAGTGTTTCAGCTGACATACCCTGTAGGAATACCCTGACCATTCTGTCATACAGGGATCTGCTGTGAGTTGTTCTGTCTTTTCTGTTGATTCTGATCTTGTTTGATAGCTCCGCTTCTGTACTCACCAGAGTCTGGAAGCAGCACCTTCTCCATTAGGAGATGGTGTCTTTCTCATGCTGTGTATCAAGGAGTATGTAAAGTATGTTTTGATGAGCGAGTCAGCTTCTGAGGAGATCTAAAGGGGGCCCTTCTTTCAGTTCATCTGATAAGGAAGAGGTTAGGAATGGCTCTGAGGGCTGAAACAGTATTGATCAACCTCCATCCTTTCTGATGACTCTCCCTGCTAGATGAATCTTGACCTCCTGCTCCTAGATTTGTCAATATAAAGAGCTTACAGAGCAACCAACAAAACTTTTGGGTGAATTTGACCCAATCTGACAATGACTTTGGGCTGACATTGCAGCAAAAGAAATACTCAACAAAGAAGAAAATTTGCCCAGCTATATGCAAGCTATAGGAGAATAAACAGTGGTTATAGCAGCATAATTGCATATACACTAAAGCATTTACTGAAAGAACTGTTTCAGTAACAAAAATCACACCACTCACTAGAAAAGTTAAACAACTCAGCAAAAGAACAATGACTCTTTTATAGAATAGATATTGATTTCACAGAATCACAGAATAATTGAGGTTGGAAGGGATCTCTGGAGATTGTTTAGTCCAACTCCACTTCTCAAAGGGAAGTCTCTTTCCCTTGCAAACAAGGCAGAGATATCACAAAACAAGAACTTGCCACTTTCTGTTTAGTTTGCCCTGCACAGATATACAGATTAGTACGATCCAGGATGTTCAGCATCCACAAAATCTGTGCCCCTCCATTTTTGCTGAAGAGAAAGCATCAGGCAAGTTAAAAAAGGCTGGATATGTCTGTGTATACATGCGTGGTTTTTCCCAATGGCATATGAAGACAGTGTGTCCTATTCAACCCTTGCCCCTTGGAGTGGTGGTCAATATTTTTAAGTGCTTCACCCTGGTGGGGACTCTTCCTTTAGCTTGTGTCACAGTTAATATCTTTTAGGATGTAAAAAAACCAGTGGCTTTTGCTTATATTGTAGTCCCTTTGCGTCTTAACATCTCCTGTATCCCTCTGAGACAGTTTGTTTGAAGCCTTCAGGTCTGCAGAGCTGTTCCATACACTGCAGCCTCCCTTCTCTCTTTTTTCATGCCTATATTCCACTTGACCTGCAGGGAAAAAAGAAAAGATAAGCAGCTGGTGAGCCAAGGTATGAGAGTTCATTTGAGATTTGTGCTCCTATTATCTTTCTAGGGCTTTCTGCTCCATCTAAGGACCCACCTGGGTCTGAAAAGAAGAACGAACTGCAGAAGCAGGCACACTGGAGGCCCTGAAAAGTCCCTGCATCTCTGTAGTGGAGGGCTTTGCTAAGAGGGGAGGGAGAGGCAAAGGGCGGCAGTAAAAGACTGTTTCCACTCAGGTGTGGGATGCAGGGGCAGGAACTACAGCGCAGGGGCTTCTTATAGAGCCTGCTTGTGCCTGTGGTGATGCTGAGGGCCAGGACTGTGTCATTCTGACAATGACACAATGTCAGTAAAAGATATCGGAAGAGAAAAACAAGGACAAGGCATTCAGAAGTGTTCTGCTATTGAAGAAGACACAAAAAGAAAATAATCGCTGAAGTCTGTGCAAGTGAAGAGGGGGCAGGCACCAAAACCAGCAGTGCGTAGAGCATTGCTGATTTCTGAGAGCTGGAATTCTGGCCCAGTTTCTCTAACTCTGACTCACGTGACATTTTCCTGTGAAACATTTATATCTGGCAGCATATTAATATCATTAAAAGCAAAAACAACCAACAACTCACATTTAAATGATCTAAATGTAAGAATGCTTTCCAAAGTGGTCTGGTTTTCCATTCACCTTTTAGGATTGCTGTATGACTTCTTAAAAAAGTCACCTTGCACTTAATATCTTTGATCCTTTTATTGGAAAGGTTTGTCCAGGTTAGTTCTCTGATTAATCTGGGTATAATCATCATGATATGCTTATTGGGTGACAGCAGCCAGGAAGCATCAATATTTGTTTTTATAATTAGCATATGTCCCATTGTACGCAGCATTATGGAAGTTTTTAAGAAGCGGAACACCATACTTACACTGTTAATTTTGCTCTTAAATTTCCATTGAGCTAAGTAGAATAGCAACAGCATCTCTGTCAATAAGTGGCAGCACAGGAGAAAACTAGTTATGCTTAAAAGCAGATTTTCCCATTGCCTCAAAATGCTGCCAGTTTAAAGGTTAATCCTTTGTCCTGGCCTGGACTGTACACACCGACCCATGGCTGGTACCTCTCACACCGCAGCATTCAACAACAGAGTTGTTTCTCAACCTAAACAACCTGAATCTTTACTTTATTTTTGCACAACAACAAAAGAAATAAAAAAAAAATTACAAAGCCATTTTTCCTACTGAAGTTCTTCAATCCAACGTCCCTGACATATTTTGCTTCTCTGTTGTAGAAAATAGAGGCATTTTATTCGGTGGGTGTTGTTTCTGCGTGCCTTCCTCATCACATGGTCATGTAGGTCTCTTGCCTGTCACAAACCCAATTGTTATTTGTGTGGTTGAGTTATTTGTATGAACATCAGACGCTTGTGCTTGCTGTACTGCTTCAGCAGAGACACTGAAAGCTGCAGCCTCCAGAGCAACGCTATTCAACACAATAGCTTTCAAACTTGTTTCATGTGATTGCTCATACATCTTTGCTGAGGAAATGGACGGTAAAGACATTCAGGGCAGAAAGGTTCAGGGCTTTGGCTGTTTCATTACAGATAATTCACAGAGAAGCTGCCTCCTCTAATTTATTTTTTATCTTGATAAAATGACAGCCAAAAGTCTTTGACATTCCAGCTCTGCCTCAGTTCTCACTTGACAAAGTCACTCCACTGGGAGTAGATTTTGGCTTGCTTTTGACTACTTGCTGCTGCTATATGATGTTTGGATTAAACTAATGTGTGGGGAAAGCTCATTTGTTCCTACAGTTCAGGCCATGGGCTAGAATTCAGGCAATCTGAACTCATTCCTGAACCGCACTCTGAGCTCCTTCTGCATGACCTTGAGTAAGAAACTTAACCTTTCTGCTTTTTTATTCCCTCATTTGAAAACAGAGCTTTGCTTTCTCCCTCATGCCCTCCATGCCTTTCATTTATGTGCTGAATGCTCATAAGGCCAGGGAACTCTCTCTTACCATGTGAATATACAAATGGAGCCCTGAATTTCCTGAAGACCACTATGGCTTTCTGTAATGACAATGTTAATAAATGGCTGTACAAGGTATGTTGTGTCTCAGGTACATTTAATGAGCTTGGGGACCCTGCTGGGGGGACAATACCATTAGCGTTTCCCACCTCAGCACTGTCGTTCAATGGAATTCAGAATTCAACTCAGCTAAAGTCTCTGGAGATGAGCTTAGCATTAGGATTGTTTTGATTGTTGATGTACCCAAATTAAAAATGCAAAGCTAGTAGTACTTAAAAGCGTAGTCTGCGTTTTTTTGTGGTATCCTACTGTGTTCCCTCTTTTGATATCACAAGCTAGTTAGTAATGATTACAGAAATATGAAACCTTCATCCTAACTTTCAAGGCATATGTGGAATCATGGCTGTTTATCTTACTAACACCACCACATTCCTGTTAATAACACAGAGACGAAAGATCAGTACCTCCCCTCCTCCGTACCACTGTCATCTGAATTATAATTGCATTTTCTGTGTTACTGATGATGACAAGCTGGTTGGGAGAAATCAGAGCCTTTCATGCATTTTTAAATTCATTGCTGAAATTCCGTGAAAATATATGAAAGTTGTCCTCGCCTTCATGATGACACACAGCACTACAGTCTTCTAATGCACCTCCAGTTACACAAGTTGAATTATTCTGCATAATCCTGAGAGACTGTACTTATTGATTCCTGTGGAGCACAGCAGATCTAGTCCTGTAGAAAAAGCTCATAGCTGAGTCGAGCTGGCACAACTGGCAGTCAGAATGAATGATTTGGTTAGTACAATTAACTGGTGTAGAAAAAGAAGCACGTGTGAAAAGTATTAAGCTATTTTCTCTGATAAAAGACATTTCTATTCAGTTTCTGATTTTAAAAAGTTAAGAGCATCTCTCTGAAAGCAAGAATTTAAACACGAAAGCACAGTTTTCAGTACTTGATCAAGCTGGACTTGAATACCTGTTTAAATTTAAGCATATACTTTAAACAGACCTAGACTAAAGGTATCCCATGTATAGATATTCAGTTGCAATGGAAATATCTTTGATGGATGTTTTCTGATGGTGACAGGAAAATGCCAAAGAGGGAAAAGAGTTAATTCAAAGAAAGCACAAAACATTAATCCATGAAGACAATCCAACAGCAACAGTGTCTGTCTCTTGCAAAGGGTAATTAAATCTATTACCAACATCTGTAAGGAAGACACACAAGTCAGCGCATAATTGAAGACTTAAAAATTAAATCTGAAACATGAGAACCAAAATTAAAAACCTTGAACTGTGTTTCATTGTTTTAATATTTCTATTTAGATACAAATAATGGAAATCAATAAGGAAAATTCATTATTACAACCTTTTGGGCAAGATTCAGATAGAGTGTTTGAGAGAGAATCCTGCTAGGTGGGTCTCACATCTCACATACACCAAAATATTAAGAGCTGCATAAAAGTAATCAAAATGTAAAAATGTTGTTGCAAACTGTATGGGTTGTTTCTTGATACGCCCTGAGGCAGGAAGCTTCACAGAGTTTTTTGGAAGCATCCAGGTCTTGTGTATGCTCTAGACTCTTATTCTTTTGGCAAGATACAGGAAAAATATGCATTTAGCTTGGGGGGGGACAAGGAGGGGAAGGAGGGAGGGCAATCTTTTGTATATGCTTGGAAACCCTCTGGACATTTAATGAGAAAATCAATTAGAAAACAGTAAATTTCTGATTTACATTTTAGTAACAAATGTTGTATAGGTAAAGGGCATAATATGGGGCCTTGGGAGACTTGTTTTTAATTCCCAGGGCTTCTTTTCAGGCTAAAAGGAGTACTCGTGCTTAAAGTTCAGCATATGCTTAAGTCTTTGGCTGGACTAAAGCCTTTATCAAGATTGCAGTGTAGTTCAGGTTATATCCAAGCTTGTGCATATTACAGATACCTAGTACAAGGTAAAAAACATCCATCAAAAGTACTTTCATTTTTTCAGCTATTGTAATTGGTTGCTGACTAGCTTAGTGCGATTAAAATACATGAGCTGAATGCAGAGATATCACCACAAGCAGCCAACTTGGCAAATTTCTCCCTTGATGCCTAAGAGCACTGGCATTAAAGACCTCTTACGATGAAGGCCAGAGAGGCTGCCCAAAGATAGCTCGGTGCTGATTGCATCCAAGTGCTTCACTGTGGCAGCAGAAGTAATGGAGGGAGTTTTGTGTCTGCCTTAATCGAGCTAAAAGCTTCAGAAAAACCCTATCATGTAATATTGGGCTTGTCAAAATGACAAGGAGAAGCTGGAAAAAGCAACAGGAGAGGTTTTTGCAAGATGCATGTATGTGCATGAAATTGTTGCAAAACAAAACTTCTCTTGGTAAAACAGGTGCTTGCAAATGGCTCTGGAGAGCTGCCCGAGACACAGGCAGCTGGGCTGGATGTAGATCAGGTGTGGGCTGTAAGGGAAATGTTTTGATTTTGGCTCACCTGCTTTCTCTTCCTGTCTTATTCTGCCCATGCTCTTACCTGGCACAGATAAAACACAGAACAAGTCAAAACACAGTCTCTTTTTTTCCTGACTTTTTTTCTCCCCCTTCCTAAGCTAGAATTTTAAATGTCAGCTTTTCAAAATGTGGCATTTTCAGAGAAGCGTTATAGCCTGGATCTTACTGAATGGAAAATGTATTTCCAGTTCAAAGGGTTTTAAAACAAAACAGGAAAGGCCAAGACAAATGAAAAAGACTGGGGGAACAGCAGCTGAAGCTCTTCTCCAATTAGATTTTCAGTTGTCTCTGTCAGCATCTTTTCTCCCTAAGGAATTTGGAAGAAAAATTGAAATCTAAATCTTGCATGCCTTAGAAATGGCTCCCTTCCCTGGCAGCACCTGTGGACACCGTGTCTTTCATGGCTATGGACAAAATGTAGACAAGAGAAAAAACACTCATTAAAGCACAAGTTTTGACACTTGCAGAAACAGGGCTGTTCTAAAATGCTGTCACCCTTTTCATACTACTCTGCTACCTCAAATACGCAGAGGAATATACCTCAATCTGAAATATACTTCAACTGCATGACCTCAAACATACTCGGAGATGATAAAGCCAGCAGAGTCACTATGGTGATGCAGTTTTAACCATGTGAACAGCTTTTGTCCCAGCAGTATGACTTTACTGAAAAATGTTTGAAGACATCATCTCTTTTCTAGTAACAAAAGATGACTAAAACCCTAGTGATGATGGACCTGGGGGAACTGCTCCCAGCATCTAAGGGTACTTCAGAGATCTCTGTCTTTGGTCTGAGTCCAGCACCATGCTTGAGAGAATATATTCCCTCTCTGGAAGGTGTTCAGACCTGAGGAGCTCATGCATGCTCACTTCTGTCTGTGGAGGCATATCCCATTTGATGCCTTCTGTTGGCTCGGTCAAACAGTCAGGAGTGCCCAAACCACTGCATCGTATTTGAAACTGCACATCTTCTTTCAAATAACTCAGCTCAACGAAAGACATAACTCCATACTTAAGACCATCTCCTGTGTTCCTAATGGCTCTTCATGAAGACTGGCATGATCCGCCTAGATTGATCCTCTGTATAACACAGGGAGGAGCCCTTGCCTCAGCAATTTGTATCTCAAAGAAGAACGTAAGCAGGTGCTTAAACTTCTAGTAAAGTATCCAGTGGAGAATTTGCTAAGAGCTTTGCTGAATGGAGGCCTTAGTAGTTTGCATTGCTCAAGCACCTTTCTTAGGTTTGACAATATGTCACTGAAAACTTCAGATGTTACCAAGTTAATTACTAAGAGAAACTTAGATAAGAACTACCCAAAGGCAACCTGGAGCTGAGTTAACATGCAAGATCCCTGTGTTTCTTTCTAAAAGAATATTCAGCTTGGCCTTCTCTGTAATGTCTCAGCACCTCAGGGTTCCTTTGCCCTCGCTGGTGCTCTCAAGAGGACAACAGGGAGTTGCTGTCTGTACCTTCAAGACACCAGGAGGGAAATGGCATGAGACATCTGTAGGAATCCCCAGACATGTGCCTCTGTCAAAGGATGTCTTTCCCCTGTCACACCTTCAGTCTAGGATCCTCCAGAACAGAGCAACACAGTTACTTTTGTCTCATCCATTTGGAAGCAACGGAGCTTCCAGCAGCATTCGAGGGCAGTGTAACGACTACATCTTCAGCCTGTAAAAAGGGAGCATCTGGGAAAATTTGTGTCTCTTGCTATCCCCAGGTATAGCTCTGTTCCTCCTGCTTTCCATTCAGGCAAGCCTCCACTATTTCTGCCTTCACAACAAGTTATAAAAAGACTGAGAGAACATGAGGAATATAAAGCTTATGTTACAATTCCCTCCTGTACTCACACACACGCACATTTCCCTTTCTGATGTGGAAACCTGCCTGATGCCAGCCATTTACACGGGTACCTTGCATTCCAGTTGGGCATCCAGAGGACTGTTTCTCTCTCAAGGGAAAAGAAAAACAAACAAACAAACAAAGCAAAAAAAGGGAAAAGGAAACCAAACCAAAGTAAATCAAATGTCCTTTCAGCCAATTTTATGAACTGCCCTCAGCTATTAATTTACCGGCATTCTTCCAGACAGTGGCAGCTGCTTCAGCGTGCCAGGCTGTGGAGTGAGCTGCTCCATAGCAACAGCCAGCAAGCGTGAACATACCCAGCATAAGCATCATGCAGAGCCACCGAGGGGGACTTTCAAAAGGAGTAAGAATGCTGAAAGTTAAGACAAGGTACTGCATCTTACCTGCAAGGGAGAGGACCTATAGCGGCCACAGTTGTTACACAGGTCAGTGTAGGCTGTGTAACTATTCGGCTGTCAGAAACTGCCCTTATCATAGGCACATCACTGCCTTGTGATATGAGAAAATCTTACAGATGTTTCTAGTGTGTGTGACATAGGTTAGATGGATTTTTTTGTATGCAAGCATGACTCACTTTTCTGTCTTTTAAACAGACTTGCAACCAAAAAACAAAAAAAATTGCTTTTTGTTTGTAAAGCAGAATAAGGAAATTACATCACTCCCCTCTTTTGGGTTTTAAAAGCCTTTTTGGGCTGAATGGCTCTGACGTAGAGTTTGACGTTGCTGCATGCACCAGGCTGGAATTCAGTTTCAGGAGTGGAAGATTAAAACCTGTTTCAGGATTGTTTCACATTAGCAGATCCCTGTTCTGGCATGGAGAATATAGATCCCTGATATCCTTGTCTTTTGGTTTGTGGTGGGTTTTGTTTGTTTGTTTCCCAACTGTGATTTTTATTTATTTATTGTAATTTATTGTAACAACTCTGAAACGTGCTAGATTAGCAGCCCAGGAGACTAATGTCAGAAAGTGGCAGTCCGAGTTATACCACAAACCTGCTCTGCTGGGATTATCTCTAGGCAGGAGGAGAAGAGTTTAATGAGCTCTGTCAATCCATTAGCCCTTCCCTTCTGAGGCAGGCACAAAGGGTCCCATTTAGTGCCAGTAGTGTTGGTAGCTGTTCTGAAATAAATATGAATCCAGCTCATTTTAAATCAGGCCACTGAGCAAGTCATAAACTGCTGTAAGCTGTCGTTATCATGTAAGGCTGAAGCGGTTCTTTTGACACCCCACCACTTTGATATAGTTGACCCTTCTCTGAGGACTTCTCAGTTTTATCTTTCTGCTTTTTATGGCTTTAAATACAAAAGCTCACAATGTGGCTTGTTCCAAAGACTCCTGAGGCAACCTCAATAGCTACCCATGTCCTGAGCGCTTGCTGAGATGAGCACCATTCCACACGACAACCCTGCTCTTCACCATAAGGAAACCCAGGGGAAGGAGCCAGCATATTTTCCAGAAGATCTCCTATTCCCCCTGATGATTGGGAAAGCAGGGCTACAGCATACATCTTGGAGGACACCTCCTTCACAGTGCGTGCAGCTGAGTGAAAGAGTCACTTTGTCTCCACTGACTACTGAGCAACTTGATGAAGTGACCACCTTTCCTCTGGTAACATCAGACCTTGTGACTATCCTCCGGTTGTTCTAGGTCACCCCACTGATCCTGTCTCTCAAACAAAAAGCAGAGTCTCTTCTGACCCTTTCTCTTTTCTATCACCACAGGGAGACCTCCAGAGATCCCTCATCCAGGTGGATTTTGGAGACGGCATCACTGTGTCATATGCCAATCTCAGCTCAACAGAAGATGGGATCAAGCACATCTACCAGAACGTGGGCATATTCCGAGTGACCGTGCTGGTGGAAAACAGCCTGGGTTCTGACAACGCTGTCCTCTACCTGCATGTAACATGTATGTATGTTCATACTCGTTAGCTTCTGTCGTTCTTTAAAAAATTACTACTTGTCCTTAAAAATGATGTTTGGGGCTTTGCAGCTGGGAGCAGAGTGATGGGATATGATGAGTGTTTGTCTGTCCTCCAGTAGAGGACTCTAGACTGAGAGCAGCCACAGGCAATAGTGACACTTGCTTTTTAAACCATGTTCCACCTCTAATTTTGGGTAGTCTAATTTGGGACACCTCAAAGGAGTGTCCAGCCCTTTCTGAAAGGCACCTTCATTAGCATGTTTACACTTCCAGAAAAACAAAGACATCCAGGTTCTTTAATCACTTTTGTAAGCCTTGACTTTTACTTTCTACATATGTTTTGCCCTTTAATGAAATACAACCACCTCTGGGATGGAAACTCGTGCATTTCAGTCTTTCTGTTGTCATAGGAACCAAAATCTTGGTGTTCAAGAGTATTACAAGAAAAAATATTATCTTCACATTGCTCTTCTGCTGTTCTTTTTAACCTTTTTATACTTCAGCTGTCTCTGATTTACAACTGAAATGTATCTCAAGTCCTTGCATAAAACCAGCAATGTGTTCTTTCATATTTATTCTAGCATATGGTTATAAACCCAAAGGGTCAACCTATTATTGAAATTTTGCAACATCCCTAATAGATTTTGTTTGGGGGCATCGTTTTCTTTATATGGTGGGGTTTTTTTGTCCATTATTTATGTTTTCAACTGTGTGCCTCTGTGCCAGATTTACTGAAAAAAAGAAAATTCCAAAACTTAAAGTTATGCTTACAGAAATACCACTTACTTTCTACCAAATTATCTCCACATATTGTCTAGATAATTTAGCACATTCCATATACTTTAACTCTAGTTTTGGAGTTACTTCATACAGCATGAAAGCAGCTGCCTCTTCAGGGGAAGCGGGCAGCTCTTTAATGGTGCATGGCCATATCAACAGATGGGAGCAGTGGGAGGTACAGCTGTGGGAGACAGGAGGTTTATGAGGGAGCACTAGACAAGCAGAAGCAAATATCTCCCTGAATGCCTCCCTTCAAAAAGACCTTTGGTTCATGATCATAGCGTACCATTTATGATTCCCTAACCTGATAGATCCTGGTCTGTGGCAAACTTTTATGTCACATAATCCTTCAGCACACCACATGTTTGAAAAACTCATAATACCTTGCAAAAATAACTATATTCGTAAATTAGCATATTGTGAAGCTCAGGATTTTGATTTGGGGGCTTAGCCTGTATCACTTCTGTGCTGAGTCCCTGGTGAATCAAGTTAAATTCTCAGCTTTTAGACAGCCACTGGTTTGGGGTTTTTTTAGTTATTTAAGTATCATCCTAAGTAGGGTAGACAAAAGGACCTCTGCTCAGAATAGACTTATATACACTTTTGTGTAATTTCTTTGGTTCTGGAGTCATATTCTAGTTTGCCTCCCTGCGTGTGCCTGGGTAATTATCACGGGAGTTGCTGTGGGCTCCGAATGCAGAAATCCCCCTCCCACTGCTGCTGGTTATGAAAGTCAGCTCAACGGGAGCTGTGGTTTGGTTTTTTTTTTTTTACTCTTTGTAAAGGTCATTGGAAACAAATGGAGAAGTGTTTTGGTGGTTGATATTTCGCAGGAGGTTCTGACAGCCTCGTGCGAGCAGGGTTTGTAATTGTTCGCTGTTTGACGAGAGAGAATTCTATGGGGACCATCGAACACCCTCAGCCTATCTGCAAAGTAATGAGGCCACGTGAAGCAACAACTGCTTTCTCATGAAACAACCACAAAATGGAAAGAGAAGACAGATGTCCAGCCTTCACTCTCACTCATAGTGGCTTTCTGGTTTATAGCCATTTTAATCCATTTTCTTGAGAAACTGAAGACTTAAGAACCATTTTGATTGTTTAAACAGTAAAAGAAATAAACAATATTCAGATATGTTCGTGCGACTTAGCAGCTGATAGGGTATGTTTCTGTGTTTTGCATAGGTAATGCCAGCATAGGACTTAAATACTGTGTGATCACTGCAGCCAGGCCTAGATTATACGTGCTTGACCCCTTGGAGAAGTGACAGCTCTAAGGGATATGTGTCACCTTTCTCTACATGACAAGAATTAGGGACTTCAACACAGGTTGCAGACCGAGCATGGTGCCACTCAGACTAGCAATAGATTTGCTGAGGACAGAGATGTACAGTAAATCCAGTCCCCTCCAGAGCCTAACACCCAGACCCACAAAAGCTTCTAAATCCTATTTAAATGCTTGCCTTGTTACAGGGTTAATACATGAGTGTGTGCAGCCAGATCAGGGACTTCCAACACCCTTCCTTACCTGTGGCCAGCAGCCTTGCTGAGGGAAAAACTGCAGGCGCTGAATCATGATGCTTGTGATCTCAAAGATAAGAGTAAAGCCTCCAGCCCGTGCCCTCCTCATCCTGCTGTGGCCATGGGGCCGGTGCACAGTAGCAGTGCCTTTGCTGCAGTTGGTCCAGGGATCCAGAAATGCAGGTGAGGCAGGAGCATTTTGAGGTGGATGGACAGTAAATTGCATGTAAACTGCTTCTCCAGCTGATAAGCTGTGTCTGAACTGCCCTGACAGGTCAAAATTTTCCCCTCAAAAGTTAGTTATGCATTTGCCTGAATGCTTCAGAATAACATCACCTGCCCAAGTGAAGCTTTTGAGAAGCTTCTTCCTTTCTGTTGTCTGGGACTTGTACACAGTTTTTTCCTGGGGCAGGTGAAGGTCTGTAGTCTCCATGGCCCTGTGTGAAGCTCAGAAACGAATTCTCTTGAATTCTCCTCAAACTTACCTGGGAGAAAGCAGTCTCCTACCAAGCTAAGGGCCTATCCAGAGTGAGCTATCCCCATCTGCTGGCCAGATAGTAGTTCAGCATTTCAGCCACTTTGACCCATCAGCTACGCGCACAGAAATAGTCAGGCAGAATTGGCTTGCTTGAGCCATTCTTTCACGTTCGTTCCTAGCCAGCATATGGTGGAGGTCCAAGGAGGTGCTGGACACTCTCTGCAGTGCAGGATCATTTGAGATGTATTCGCAGCAGCTATGCAGTTGTGTCGCAGTGTACTAGCCTTTACGTGGGCTCCATTGTCACTGCTGTCACCGCATCAGGTGTTAGGAAATGTATTCCTTTAGAGGGCTGTGCTGACATTGGGCATCTGGCACACACCCCAAAGGATACCAGAGCTGCAAAATATTTCACCTGAGAAGCTGCTGGTTTTCAGGTCTCAGGGTCTTGGTGAAAGCAGGCATGGCCCAGTCACAGAAATGCATCTGAGCAGAGGAATGCTATTAAAATCATAAGGGTGAAGGCTTCTCATGAATTTTCAAGAAGAGTGTTGACTGCTGATTATAAAAGGAAAAATGAGCCATGTTCTGGTCTATAGCAGGCTTTGGTTAGTCTGATCATGGATAACTCTTAATTGGGCTGCTTCAGATTAAGCAGCAACTGTGTCTACAGCCCAGAGAAAGCTGCATTTCAGTAATAAGTCAGGAACACTGGTCCTTGTTTATTCTGGCATTGTTTTACAGTCTGATTTGGGAGAATTTTTTCATTTCTCTCTCCACCTATGTGTGCTGTATAGGGGTACAGGGTGCTTGCTCCAAAATGTGTTGTGTTCCTTTAGGTTGAAAAGCAAGGTCTAAGTGGTGATACGTGCATGGGATATGTCCTGAAAAATCCTCTCCTGAAATATGTAAAATCCTCTAGCAATATATCTCAACTCCATATGGACAATGCAATCAATCCTCCCAGGCTGTGGTCTCCGCTTCTTGTCACGGGGGAGCTTGCAGATGTAGGACATGTAGATGTAGCCTTAATTTGTTTAAGAAACCCATGTCCCCATGTCACCTGGGGTTTCTTTCTTTTTCTTTCACTGTCACTCTCAGGACAATTGCTTTGTTCTCTAAGTGAACAGTCAAAACACATTTTAAAAAATAATCTATAGGACAGGATGTAACAACAAAGGCCCATCTGTCTCCAGAAGATGGGAACTGTGTAACCCTGGGCATAATGTCACTTGTCGAATGAATTATGCTCTGTTTATTCTAAAGAAATAAAAGAGTTCACTGAGGAAAAAGAGGGAGTATAAGGTAACATTAAAATGAAGGCACTCAGTGAATAGCTGCCTTCAGATAGAGTTTCTACTGATACAAATAGATACACCACTGCTGAAGTTCACCAAATCATAGCAGTTGGCATCAGCAGAGATGCTTCATGTCCACTGAAGCCATTTGTCCTGCACATTCTTCTGTCTTCCTATGTCCTCCTGGTGAAGGCTATATTCGCATAACAGGGCTCTGCCCCTATTGTTTAAGTTGTATATAAAGACCCTGACTATATGACGTTCATGCAGTAGAGAGTCCAAGTTTTTCAGCTCCAGATACAGGGGTAGCTCCTGTTCTATGAGGAACAGATTTAAGCTTGCCTCTCTAGAAATGGCACCAAGCCGAAACATTAACTGTCATTCCCCGCAGTGGTTTGGAGGACCTCTCTCCCCTGAACCAATGGATATCCCCTCAGTTCCGTTCTCCCCCAGGCTGACATTTCAGATGAAGAGAGGTCTCACCTGCTGCTTCTGTCTCTGCAGGCCCCTTGGAACATGTTCACTTATCTCTACCATTTGTCACCACAAAGAACAAGGAGGTCAACGCCACGGCAGTACTGTGGCCAAGCCAAGTGGGAACACTTACTTACGTCTGGTGGTTTGGGAACAACACAGAGGTTTGTATTCCCTATGGACTGAGGTCAAAATAATCCTGGAGGAGCTCCCTGACTGAGGAGGGAGGGAGAGAGGGATTGGGAATGCTTCTAAATAGTCACACATGCAAAAAAATGATAAACCAGAGACTGAGAGACTAATGGTTCTTTGACATACCAACACTGAAACGTAAGAACTGCTTTGTGTTTGTTGTTGTGACTTAGCTGTAGGTTTATTGCCATTTCATGCAAATTGCCAACAGCTTTCTCCCTGCATTTACATCCAAGGTGGATGTAGTGAACCAAAATCCGGAAGAGTTTCTAGTGTGTTTTTTCCCACCCTCCCTTCTTCAATAACAACAACAAAAAATCTTAGAGGTTTCGGGTTTTTTTTAGGAAACTAACCTTTCAAACTGAAGCTGTTTTTATATCTGGAACTGACTTTACATAGCCCTAGAGTTTAAACCTAATTTCTCTGGTGTCTAACAAGGGAATAGATTGCCATCAGTTCTGTGCCTCCCCTTAAATATGCTGAGCCCAGTCCTGAGCCCCCACACTCTATGCTAAACCCCATGTGCAAGAAGACCTTATTATCATGTGCTACTGGTGAATAAAATGGTTCCCAACACATGTCCTTGCCTCTGGGCTCTACTCAGATATGAGAACAGCATGCACCACATTCTGCTGCCTCTATGCTTGCAGTGTTGGTAAATCTGTACCGGCATTATAACT
Organism: Phoenicopterus ruber ruber; assembly: GCA_009819775.1. Lineage (NCBI taxonomy): Eukaryota > Metazoa > Chordata > Aves > Phoenicopteriformes > Phoenicopteridae > Phoenicopterus > Phoenicopterus ruber. Next base: position 28,735,950 of record CM020221.1, on the reverse strand, counting down.
GTTATTTTACGTATCTTTGTGGTTGAAGTACTTGGAGATCCTAATTAGTTTCTGAGGGGAGAGGATTTTGTAGAGCCAAGAGGGTCCTTCAACCACACATGGTTATCTTCTGTATAACGCAGGTCGGAAAGTTTCATCAGTACCTTCTGCTTTATTTAACTCTTGGTGATTAAGGCAGAACCTGACTTCTTGTTGTTTTGTGTTAATGATTTCCCTCAGATGATGGAGAATTCACTGCTTCTCTTTCTTACCCTCTCCCCCAACTATTTCCCCGCAGCTAATTATCCTGAGCATTGAACACATGCACTCTCTTTGTAGTCTGAATTTATCTAGCTTCAGTTTCAAGCTGTTGGATCTTGTTATGCCTTTGTGTGTAGATTAAAGAACTCTCTGTACTATCAGAAACCATCTCCCCCTAGAGGTACGTACAGGCTGTGATTGTCACCTTTTAACCTTCCCTCTGATCTGCTAAGCTCGTAAGTGATCAGAGTTGGTCTAACTCTGTTCTCATTGAAGTGAGAGTTTTACTACAGACTACAATGGCAACAGAGTTTGACTTAATACTGGATGCTCTGAAGATCTCACCCAGAGTTCATCAATAAGCGAAAACAGAAGTTAGGGCAGAGACTGCTGAAAGGGGACACAACTCATTGATAAACTGGTTGCATAGCAAAGCAAGCTGAGGGGATCTGTGTCCTCTCTAAACACCACCACTTTCCAAAAATGACATCTCCATGTCTAAGAATAACATGGGAGAACAACTAAGGAATCTGAATTTGCTTCCTGGTTCTGTCACAACCTCCTTGAGTCACCTTAAACAAATCACTTACAGATAGATCTGGGAAAGGAGTTGACACCTGAGCAAAGATGGACACTTGAACATGGGATACAGAACAGCCAGCATGCTAAGTGGGAAGGAAATACTGGGGTCTTAAAACTTAGCTCCTTTGGAAATTATAGGTACCTTACTTTGAGCTTCAGGAGGACATCCCCATCTGGATACCTGGGTCCTCTCCAGAAAATTGGCTTCCATGTCACAGGACCCCTTCTAAGTCTGAAGTTTCCAAGCTGGAACTGACTCCCCAGACCATCCCAATAGGCTAGAGAGCCAAACTCATTTTTGCTTTTCCTTTCCAGTCAAATTAATTTAATTTCTCCTTTTCTGATGTATTTGCAGCCACTGATTACATTGGAAGGGAGCATCACATTCACATTTTCTGTGGAAGGGATGAACACCATCACCGTTCAGGTCTCAGCAGGAAACACCATTCTTCAGGACACAAAGACTATTGCTGTGTATGGTGAGCTCTTCCCCCTTCATTTCACATAGGATTCTCCATAGTCAAGAGCTAGAGAGCCAGGTTAGCTGGCAGCCACATGAGATTTTTATTCCAGGATGCTTTGAGTGAGATTATAACCTCGGTTCCAGTGTTATCAGTTCAGCATAATATCTCTGAAGGCCACTGACTGACCTCAGTTCAGACTGAGGTGATTGCAGAACATTGATCTCCTTCCCAGAGCCCTCTATCACTGTTTGGTCATCCTACATGATTGTCAAAATGTTAGGTCGTTTTGTGAGCTGGTTTTCCCCCTTTTTGGCCAGTAGAGGCCTCTTAACTCATGCAAAAGCTGCTTAGCTTGAAAGATAAGTCAATGCTGTGTGCTGCAGTTCTGTACAGAAATCTGTACTGATTTGATATTGTACTCAGGCCTCCGAAGTAGTTAGGGCACACAAATACCATATAGTGTAGATAGAGCCTAAGAACCACTGGGAATCTATTTTAGCTGTTTATACTAAGCACATGGTCATAGTGATTAACGTGGGCACCTCTGTTAACAGCAACACAGATTAAGAAGTACGTTTTCCAAGGTTAGTCCCCTCCCCACCTTTATCCCTGTCCCCTTCCAGTTAAGATTTCAAGTGTTTGAGGCATGTCTGTGAGAGTACAATCACAGCTTCTTTCATGGGGCTTGCCTGCTTCAGAAGTCAGGATGAAGGTAGCATTTCAATTACGTTCCCAACACAGCTCCCTTTCCAGTGCTATTCATCCATTGAAGTAGGAACTGATCACCCTTTTCGGTTCCGTGACATTTGAGCAGTGAATCTCTCAGATTCTCCGAATCTGTCAGTGAATCTCTCAGACACACTGCTGGACTCTCTGACAGTCTGTGCATCACCTGCGGATTGATTAAGCAAAACAAGAGCTGCAGCAGGTTTCACTACGTTCTGCCCACTCATTTGGCACTAAGGCATTTCACAGTCTTTACTCACCACCATGTCATTGTATCTGCAGAGCAATTTCAGTCCCTGCGGTTATCGTTCTCTCCGAACCTAGATGACTACAATCCAGATATCCCAGAGTGGAGAAGGGACATCAGTAGAGTAGTCAAGAGAGCTCTGGTGGAGGTAAGCAATGTGCATAACCTGCGTTACAATGGTTCTATGGTTCTAACTTCTGCTTTGTGCCTACGTTAGAACTGGATCAGCTGTTCTCTCAAGGTGTCTCTCTGTTTCTACCAACCATAAAAGGAGACTAGACTAGTGTTTGAGGCCAGAATCCTAAATTTTAGACAGGTGAAATTATCCCATCCTATGACAATCTGGTGCTCAGAGTCAGCCTTCAGTTTATTCTTTTAAATGACAGTGGATTATGTGGAATATTTCTGAGAAAAGACCATATAGAAAACAAATGACTTATACCTGCCTATAGCTGTACAAATGTCTTTACTGCTGCATAACAATTCTTACTTCTTTTACTGCTATTCTTATACAGCAGTGGAAAGTAGTGCTATTCTAACAGAATTACAAATATGCTGTAGGAAACTTAGGAGACCAAAAAGAAAACAATTTTTGCTACAGAGAAGAGCACCACAGTAAGTGCTTTATGTCTTTCACATAGCATGAGGTTCATGGGTCAGGATTGGATGCTATTTTTCCCATCAACACTATGGAGAAGCTCTGAAGTTCCTTCTTTAACTGTGGAACAGAATGTCATAAAAATATTCTTGTGTGGCTGAAGATTTGGATTTTAAACTGAGAGGCTAAGAAAAGTTAGAAAAGATAGCTGTGGTTTCTCGGCTCAGCAGAAATATAGTGAAAGGAACTGTTTGAAACAAGGTTTCTACTTTTTTTAGAACAAAGATACTCAGATTTTGAAAGGATACAAGGCTTGTACATGTTATTAGCAAGCTTATATGGTCATTCGTGGCATCATCTGTGCAAAAAGACTGGAAAGACACTGTGCGCTAATCAGGTGCACACAAACTTGTCTGGATTGTTTCTGAGATTTTTTCTTCAATTTCCTCAAAAGACAAGAGGAAAGGAGAAAAAAGAACATTTTTCTGGAGCTTGTTCTTCTGACTTATTTATGTCTGTATCAAGTATTCAAGGATCCATTTATCTTCAGGATGAATTTTCAGAATATAAACAACTCAATAAAACAAAATCAAGCCATAAAAAAAGGATTATAAAACTACAGTACCAAGGCTACATTCCAAAAGCAGGGAAGTGAAAACACAAAGAGTCTTTTTGTTGTTTGAGTAAAAAAAAAAAAAAAAAAATTGATAGCTAATTATCCCTCTTCATATAGCTAAATGATTCACCTTAAACAAGCCTTTGTGAGAAGTTCCTGTAAAAATTAAAGATAAAACCAATAGATTTCTACAGCAATTAAGTAAACTGTATAAAAATGAGTTGAATAACTAAATAATTCAATAGGAAATTATAACGGAGCTATAGAATTTTTATGAACTTTTATTAGAGTATTACATTCTTATTACAGAGTAGCATAGAGTTGGATAAAAATTCTACATAAGAAATTATAGTTCTCTACTAAAATCTGATCTTCCCGCTAAGTAGGGATAATTTCAGATTATCACAAAACATACTATTTTGTATTATGATCATAATTATTTGCTCACATCGTTGATTTTCTGAGTCCTGTCTCCCACTCTTGATGAAGACAAGAATGAACTGAATAGATCAGCCAAAATCTTCCAGACAAAAAAAAAAAGTCATTCCCAGCCTCAACAAATGAAGACTGCCTATTAACTGGTAATACTGTGTCTTTTTCTTGACATCTTAGAACAACCTGTTAGACGAGCACAAATAATGCAAGCCCTGGCTTCACAGGATACTTGGAAAGAATATATGAGCCTTTTATATTGTTATAATTTGTTTTCTAAATCCACATTAAAAAACAACAGCAACAAACCCACGCGCTTTTCCTTGGCGTGCAGTGGAGGGGAAGGGCTCCCTTTTCATAGCTCCACAGGGCATTCCCTGGCCTGACAGCAGTCACGCATGGGATAGCCACAGAATTAGCTCAGGTAATGGTGACTTGTAATCAGTTTTGCTGACTCTTTGTCCTCCGTCCATCATTTCCTTCAATGAGCAGCTGCTCCAAGTCTTTGTTCCTGAACTACTAGGGAGAAGAATTCATGAGGTTTAGGTCCAATTAATGTTTGAGAGGGTTGCAAGTCCTGACTGCAGGGGAATCTCTGTGCTGCATCCAGCTGCTGTGGTCTGCCCTTATATCTGAGGGCACTTTTTCTTTGCTTTAAAAGTGACCAACTAAATTCAGCACTTGGAAACTTAAGGTTTAAATCAAACCCTTGAGATTTAAATGCATTTGCTGGATAATCCACAGGACAAAGAGGCCATGGAGGAAGATTCAGCAAAGTATGTTTCTCCTTCTTTTGGCTCACAAAACTTCCTGAAGGCCAAACTAGCTCCTTTTCTGGAGAATAACTCCACAGGCTGATTGTGTAATGTCACACTAACAGCAGCTGAAGCCCATGACCAGAGATGACCCTGGTAGTGATGCCTGTGGGGTACTTTTTTCTGAATTTTGGCTCATTTGTGTTGAAGGGGGATTTGGGTTTAAACTGTTTGCTTAAGATTTTCAGCCAACAAGACAAAAAAAACCCCAAAACTGCAGATTAATACAATCTTTAACACCTAAAGAAAAGAAAATGATCCTCATTAACTTGTGGAACTGACCTAGGATGTGAACTATAAGAATTTGTTTGGCTTTTGGGATTCAAACTTGATTCATCATCTTCTCTCTCCCTGAGTCTCCAGAAGGCTTTTAAGATGTTTTGGCTAATCACACCTCTAGAGTGCAATTCTGCCCACGTACCTTGCCCTTTAACATGCGGCTTCTTGCCCTTAACTAAATGAAGAACCTCAGGGGCTAACTTGGGATAGTCAGATAACTTTAAAATAGCTAAATTTAGACAAAGCAAATTGTACCATATGCAGTTGTTATTTAGGAGCTCCTTTTAGCATGTCTGATTATCACTGTTGCCTTAGGTCCCTGCATATTTGACTGGAGAACATGGTAAAATAGCTTACATCAGGAAATTATTAGTCCTTGACTTTTTACCTGCAGTGGATTTTAACAAGATTCTCCCTGTAGTACCAGATATACCTACCCTGCATCATTTGTATAAGTACTGTGATGCCTTAGCAAAGAAGCTGTCAGCATTCAGTGCCATCCCCACTGTTTATCTGTCCATTAATTGTCTATGTATCAGGTAACAGGTATTTCAAGCAAGCATATTCTGGTCGCAGTGCTCCCTGGTCTGCCCACATCTGCCGAACTCTTCATTTTACCATATCAAGATGCCACAGGAGAAAATAAAAGAACAGCAGCAGACCTAGAGCAGGTATTGTATCCATTACTTGCAGAAGTGGATGTTTATGCGTTTGTGTATATATATGGGATTTCCGGGACAGGTTAGAACAAATAATTGTGGTACAAATGCATCTGATTCACTGGGGTCTAAACAACGACTGTGGTACATGCTGCATCCTCTTTGGGGATTTTTCTTGGGTTTTTGTTTGTTTGTTTTTTTCCAAACACTGGAAACAGTCTTTGGAGGTGTATTTAGGAGTGGAGACTCCTATTTGGGTTCCCTCACTAATGTTAAATTGACATAAATTTGTATGATGTCATGTCTCTCCCTTAGAAGTTCTGTTCTACTTCATGGAAGTAGGAAGAAAGCAGGAAGGATTTAGGGGATGATTCCTGCCAACATGAACTGGAGTAGCCTCATAAGGCAAAGTGTATGAGGCTGTCAAGTGTCTGAGAAAGCACTGGAGGACACAGCTGGGTGGTAGACCTGGGAAGATCAGAATTTCATTATTTAAGACACAGGGATGGGGTTGGATTATCTGCCTGCCCTCTTCATGATGCTGGCAGTAGGGTTCAACCCCTCTGGATTGTCTTCTCTGTCAAGGCTGAAGCAGGTTATGACAGGTTATGGAGGACTATATCTCCCTGCAGACCCAAAAGGTCCTGCCCACCAGGTGGGCCTAGCATGATTAGGGCTAAAAGATAAAACACTGTGCTGGGCAAAAATCCTGAAATAGCACTCAGCTTGTTACCTCAGATTCCAGGGGCAAAGATAACTAGCCCTGAGTGAAGCACCACTGTCTCTCCATACAGCATGTCCGTGGCTCAAGCAGACATACCCTATGTTGGTGTGGGCTATATGAGCATTGGGGTAGAAAGTGTCATCAGCTTACAAATCTCAACCTCAATGCTATTACAGCATTACTGGATGCCTGCTACTCCACTGGATGGCACAAGGGATTTAGCATTTCTCTTTGGATTTGGTCCTCAGTTTGTGAATGAGTGAGGTCTTCCCATCAGTGCATGTATCAACAGTATTTTCCCCTCCATGCATTCTTGGTTTCTAAAAGCGTTTTCCTCTGCCTGACCTGTTATTGGCTGTTGCAGTTGCCTCTTGCAGTGGTCTAAAGCCTTGTTAACTTAGCTGTGGGCCTCAAACCCCTAGGTCACCCATATTCTTAAGCTTTCCCTTGCTCAGCATCCTTAGCCATCATCTTTTTTTGACAAATGACTTTCCTCTGCAATTTTCCTCCACCCATGTGATAAACAAAAAAGACGGAGATTTACTGCTCTGCAAAACCTTTCCTCCCTTTTCTCCTTCATCCCCTTTCTTCTTTTCTCCATCACAAATTGGCAAGGAAGCCAGTCCATAAACTTTCAATTTTACATCTGACCCAGCTCCCACTGGCACTCAGCAGCTTATTGTATTCTGTCAATTACTCCCTCTCTTTGTCGTCTGTCTGTGTCGTGTGTGTGTCATCCTGTCCTGTCCATTCGTGCCCCCCCCGCCCTGTAAAAGCAGAGTCTCTGTGGCTCTGGAGGAAGGAAGCCCTGACAGTGCTCTCATGACCCTTTTTATAGACAAGAAGAAATGGCATTTTCAGTGGTACTCCAGCAACTTCTCTGGCATCCTGCAGGGTCCAAACAGTAACCTTTGAAGAGAGAGAAGCTATTTGCCATTTGCAGCCAGCTGTTTCTTGCAGAGAAGTATCTCCCCTGCTCCCATCAGGACGATCAGAACGTTTTTCTTACTAGTCTGCGGGTACTGCATTCCCCTTCCTAGTTACTCCAGTAGAAAATGGCATTGTTTTCAGTGGGAACTGCCTAAGGAGGGCCCCAAAAGGTGTCTCTGCCCTCAGCTCTGATGCATATTCTGATACTGTTCCTGTTTTGTTATCCATTTGGCCTGTAATCCTTCACTATCCCTTTCCTAAAGTGTTTCAGAGCCCATTCAACAGCTTCTCCCTGTGCCTGAAGTCACTGGGATGAGTACTGGGAGCAGATGTTTTTGCTGATGACAGCTTAAGTTGTTTCTTAGGTACTTTATGATGTATAGTATTCTTTTCTGGTAGGAACAGAAATCTGTTTTGTGTTCATGAGCAAGCAACAAGCTATTCAAAGGCATGTATGTGAGTTTGTGTGTTTGCAGGTGCACACCCAAAGGAGTTATAGTTCTGGATGATTTTTTCTAATTTGGAAAAGAAACTTCAAAGTATACAAGAACAAAATGGAAATAGTTTGCACAAACACTGCAATGGAATAAGGTTTCTTAAGGAAGCACTTAATTACCTAGGTTCCTTTTTTTCATAGTGTCATATCACACGTGGAAGCTACTCTCCAAACCTGAGACTCGTGGTTAGCCTGTCCAGAGACACAGTGACAAACAGTCTCTGTCCCTGGAAAACTTGCAGTCAGAATAGATCAGATGGAGAGGAGTTACAGAAATTAATGTTTCTATTCTGCAAAAGCCGTTGTTTCAGTACCCAAGGGAGGGAAAACCTAAATCCCTCTCAAAATCTAAAGTTGGTAAACTGAGTGAAACACCACAAAAGGGCACAAAACCCACCATGCACACTGTAGGCACGGATTTACCGGGAGAATGAAGTGTGTTATAGCCCTCTCCTTCTCTTCCCCTCCTATTAGAGCCTCCTACAGTCAGCACGTATACTTGCGGTCATATGACATGGACATGGTGACACACCCCTGAACCCACCATATTCACATGCCAGGTACCAGAATAGAGGCAAGGGACACTCTGTGGTCCCGATGTTTTGCTCATCCAACCTGGGTTTGAAAGGGAGAAGCCATGTAAATCATGCAGGTCATGCAAAGATTATGGATTTTCATAAGCTAGAACAAGAAATGCTGAGGGCAGCTGATGGACTGGGAAGAAAGGAAAAGTGACAGAAACAGTAGCTGAAGAGGGGCTTCAAACTACATCTCCCTGCATGAAACTCCTGAAGTTGCTGCAGACCGTGACTATCACATAGCACCTGTAAGGTTTTTGGTGACTTACTTAGCCAAGCAGTATTTCATCACCTGAGCTAGACTATTATTCTGCCATGGGTAACAATGAAGGATATATGTGTTTCATGGACATTGGACCAGTAAATCTGATACATACCTAATGACCACGGAGAGGCTTGCTTTCTTGCTGTTTCCCCCTGTGGCAGATTAAGCTGGTCTGGTTTTATTTGATATATACTCCCTTGGCTTTTTAAGCATACCTTTGGGTCTGTCTGTCCAGCTGCTCTGTGGTCTCTAGGTACATAATTCTGATTGACTTCAGAGGCAGCTAGATATCCCCTGTCCCATGAAAATCTAGGTCTTAGTTCTCCATTTGTCAAAGTTTGTAGTACTACTCTGTGCCACTTGTGTTTTATGAGTCTAAACACAGTAGTCATGAATTGTTGGGTACAGTAATAGTGGGACTGGGGAAGTGTATAAGTTGTCCTATGCACTGCACCAGACTCAACAAATACACATTTCCATGCAGTTTTCCACAAGGATAGTGCATTTGGGTCTCATGCTCTTGCTGAGACTGTGGTTAGATGGTAGATGCCATTTTCTCCTTGAGCTGATGTACCACTCTCATTCAAGTGCCCCAAATTATTTTTTTTGTGTACATACAGTACCAATTATTGTCAGATCTGTTTGCACATTACATTTACAAATCTGAACTGTGCATTCCTGATATTTCCCATGGGAGACTGAAGTGCCTTTAAAAAAGTTTAACTGCTCTTGACAGCTGAAAAAAACCACTATGCATGAGGCTGAGGAAGCTTTCTCAGTGTGCAGCATCAGACAATTCCATCTAATACATAAACACAGAATTTTTGAGGACCTCAGATTACTTTGTCTACTCCACTTCCTGTGGTTAGTGTAAATTATTCTTCACAGCTTCATAAAAATCAAAAGGCCTTTCTGTCCTGCAGAATCCCAGAACATTTTGCATATTCGAAATATCTTGTGCTCATGACCAGAATGTTGTGACTTTGCTTTCTTTTTTTTTTTCAATTGGGTCACTTGATTCCCCTGCTTCATTTCACAGTAGCTGAGGACAGATTACCAACCTGCCTAAAAATGTAGAAATAATTGGCAGTTGTAAACTGCTGCTGTTTGATTTATATGTTGTCACTGCAACACCACTAAAATATCCCAAGTCTTGCAAAAACAGCCACCCAAAATTGCCATTGGCCACTTGGGCTGGCATGCAGTTGTTACACCATCTTTACGGATGGGCTTGGTGAATGTGATGACTACAGAATTCAGACTTGCTGCTTCAAAAGCACCGAATTCTTTCTCTTCAGTGAAGGGCAAACCTCTAATTAGGAGCATTTAAAGTAATTTTTGAGTAATTTTTAGCACTAATCCAATTCAAAATGAATGCACATTAGAAAGATATTCTACTTACAATTCAGTAGAGGGCAGGGATACAAATACACAGATAGGATCACTCAATTTTTTTCTATGTACAGTTTATAGAAGGATTCTGAAGGGTTATCTTTTTATTTATACATTTCACAAATTATCTTCTCTCCACATTGTTTGCTAGTGGAGGCTTTTTGTCAGACATAGGAAATGTGTCTCCTGTAGTCAAATGAGATGTAAGCAGACGATACACGAGAATGCTAAAGTGATGTTTTCATATGAAGTAAAGGTTTCAGTGTTTTCATGCATTTCTCTTTAGTTCTCCATTCGCATTCTTTTACCTGGCCTATTAAAAAAAAAACAAAACGTAAAAGCAGAATGCAAAATAGATGCAAGAGCAACTAGTTAATGACATTTGAGGCCATTAATCTTTTCTCTGAAAAGAGCTATCAGCAATGTAGGCAAGCGTGATGGAGTCTTTGGCAAATGGCAACACCAGCTGGTTGGTAGCCAACTGTGCTCAACATGTTGCAGCTGTGGCGGGTATCTGTATCCAGCCAAAGAGATGGGAAATGACATGGATGACTGAATATCAAATGGGCAGTGATGAACTGAGGAGATGAAATGCCTCTGGCAAATTTAAGGCTATGGAGAGTAGCACTGAGGAAGCCTGTATGTGTATATGTCTTAGGATTCTTTCCTTAAAGCAGATTTAGTTTTACTTCTGCTTCACTCTAGCTGATGGAGCTTCTATCTTTTTTATACAGCTTTTTTCACCCACCCTCCTAAGCTTTAGTGTTTTAGCATATTTACTTTCACTACTTTTCTTTCCTCTGATGTATTTCAGATGTGCCTGTCACCAAAATATTTTAGCAACAAGATCCTGACAGTGAACACCTTCAAATCTTAGAGAAAACAGTGCCAAACAGTCCTGGAAATGAAATTCCAGGAACAGTCGTAAATTATCTAGTGTTTACTAGGAGAGATTTTTTTTAACAACTGTACTTTTGTGTGCAGACCAAGTCTTCCACTGGGTGCTTAGGGAAGGCTGGGCCAGTATTTAAGAAGTAAAAGCAGGTGGGGAGAGAATGGAATAATATGAACCAGAAGACCTTGTACCAAGGGCTTTTTTTCTTTAGCCAGGTTTTCTTGATCAGCTGCTTGTGTGCTGTAGAAGAGGCTGTCTATATATCCTGTCTTAGTATCTCTGAGTTAACTCCTGCCGTGTGACTATCAGCCCTCTCGCCTTCTCATCTTTTGCTCAGTGCACAGAGCAGTCCTTAATTCTCAAGACTCCTTCTGGTCACTTCTGTTCATCTGAAGTGGATCCTGGCTTTTATGTCCAGGTTCTCTCTGAGTTCTTATCTGCTGGTCAGTTCTTGTCCCAGAGTAACTAGAAGAATGTCCTCCGCCTTGTGCTCTCATGGTATCTCTGGATACTAACAGCAGCTTGAATTACCATCTTTCATTAAAAGATCTCAAGAAATTCCTGCTGGAGCCTGTAAGTCAGTGATTATGCTCTTTTCAGTGCTAAGGCAAGCAAGCTTTAGAGGCCTCATGTGAAGCAACCAAGGTTATGCAGAGTGAGTGGCACAGTTTAAAGTAATCCACATTTGCCCTGACTCCTGATTCACTTTTGTAATGCTGGTTCAAGTTGCTTCCTACCAATCAATGTGCATAATTCTTTCCTTAGTTGTTTATTGATTTACTCAATGAATTGAATAGAAGCGTAGCACTCATTAGCTGAGATCCTTACACAGTATCTATATAATTATCTGGATTCTTAGCTAGTACATACTGACACAGTTGAATCACATTCAGTTAGTCTAAACCAATTTACACCAGAAGTTTCAAAATTCAATAAAGGTATGGGAAAATGCTCTTCTGAGTGATAATTCTGTTTCTTGGTGCACATGGTTCTTTCACAGTCCTAATTCTGACAAAATGCTAAGAGAAGCCAAATTAATTTTTGTTTTGTTCCATTTTTAAATTGGAATCTCTTTTTTCCTTCACAAATTGTCTGTTATTATTATTCATTATGTGTCCTTTGATGAAAAATGATACATGAAGAATGGTTTCTATTACTGAATTATTTTTGCACATCATGCTTAATTCTGCAAATGAAGCAGATAAAGTCAATGAGGCTCAGTTAAGGACCAAAACTAATTCTGAAAGCTAATTATTTTCACAAGGGAGACTCTTGAAGACTATAAATTAGGAGGCTGCTATTCTAAGAAGTTTTGTCTTCAGCTAAGTTAGCTGCATCTCCAGGAGTGAGAGAGGAACAGGGACAGGCCTCAGCCAACCTGCTCCCCAGCTGAAGGTCTAGCTGTTCAATTGGTGTTTGAAACAGGTCAAAGTACTTTGATGTTTCTTTATCTGCTTTTTGAACAAAAATGCATCCATGGTACCACTTTGAATGCAGAAATAAAGGGAGGCACAAGACCCAAAATGTTTCCCATTGAAACCTTTTCATTACCTCAGTGACTGAGATCAGCCTTTGTGTGGAGATTTACTTCAAAGACACTTTATTAATGTTGTAAACGAATTGTATGACCCAGAACCACTCCTAGGTTAAAGTCTGATAACCTGTGAACCACTGAGATAGAAATAGACTTGATAACATAAGAAAGACAGAAGAGCCACTTCTCCAATCTCAAAGTGCGTGTCCTGAGTAATCTGCAGTTCACACATCCCCTTGGGACCATGTGAGGACCAGAAACATTGTCAGGTCCAACTTGGGAGAGCAGTTTCCAATCCCAATGTGAATTTGGCCCTTTAGCTGCGTGTAACCTGCTCGTTGACCTCAAATACTGACTTTTGTAAACCACTGTGTATGGTTTCTATTTCAGATAATTTTTAGAAGTACGGAAATGCATTTTTCTCCCTCTTTCTATACTGTCTATATGTCTATTTCAAAGACAATCTGACTTTCCATGTAAAGAGAAATGAAAATATTGTACCAAGCAAGCAAAAATTTTAAAAACATATCTGAATGCATCTGTTCTTCCCTCAGAAGTGTGTGTCAGGAATCTCCAGAGGTGCCTGAGGAAGGCAGATGTCTGACTCTCACAAGAACTTCTGGTGCTTTTGAAGGTCTCAGGCTGTTACTTGTTTTTTAACTTGTTCAGCTTCCATAAAGACCTAAGCAAAAAAGCTACACCCAAAAAGCCACGGGGAGAACATATAATTAATGGAACCAAGGAAATATGCTGTATACTCTGAGCTGCAGGAACAGTTGCTGCCTGTTTTGACACTTTTCATATAGTCTTGGAACAGTGATGGGTATTTCAAGCTTCTGCTGAGATACTGATGGTTTCAGGCAGAAATCATTTTATTCTGAGTTGCATTTGTACAGGATGTAGTACAATGGGGTCCTCATTCATGGTCAGGTAACAATGCAATACAGTAATAATAAACTTCAGTTGTGACTGTTTCTCTCTGCCTTCCTTCATTTTTCTTTCTACTTCACTCTTACTTCCTCTCCCCTTCTTATTATTCCTTTTCATCGGCTTGCCAGACAAGAATATTGGTTGAGCTTCCTCTCACACTCTCAGCTTGCCTGCTGGGAGGCTGCCATGGCACCTCTCAGCTGTAATGTCCCTCCCGGTGCTGTTGTTTTGCCCTCCTCACTCTGCACCACAGGACTCCTCAGGCAGGCCAGGTGAGATCTCAATGTTCCTTCATGCCAAAGAAAGTGTCTGGTCCTTTCTCATGCTGACTTTCTTGAGGTTCTCCTAGTCTTCCATTTCTTGCCCAAATCCTTGATGAAACCATTCTCCAATACTAGATAGCAATATTTGCTAGCTGCATTCTCAGTTATACATCACATTAAGCCTCTTTTTGTATAGAAGGCATCATGTATGGTTTTTACCTCTACTGTTTCCCTGACCATTTCGTGCAGCTATCACAATGTGTTGAAGAGGAATGACACAATGTGGTTGGCTCTTTTCTTCAGTTTACTGTCTTGTGGTTGATTTTTTTCATAGGCTCAGCTGCTCCAGCAGCATCAGAATCTCAGAGCACAAAGAAAGGTAATTCCTGCAGGGGTATGGAGGAGAGTTGTTAGGTCATGTTTGGGACTGGAAATGGCCAGGATGATATTTTTCCCACCATTTCCATGAGCCATTAATGTACCTAGTTTATAGCATATCAATCTGCATCTGTTGCTCCCGTTTTAGAGATGAAGCACTCTTTATAGTTGTCAGTCTTGGTTATTAATATGCTCATATTCTTAAAGAGGGATATAATTTTCTTCCCAGGCTTCTTCATGTACTGCACATCTTTGTGTCACCATCCCTGCTGCTCTGTGCGTAGCAGATGGCTCTTTGTAAGCAGGTGGTATTTTTTCTTGCTATTGGAAGAAATATATTTACTGCTCATTCTGGCACTCATGAAAAAAATGTAAACTTTAAAGAGATATATTAAAAAATATAAATAAAATGCCTGTAAGAGTTATTGCCAAATTGATATTGGACCAAAGGCACCTATTCAAGTGATCAGCAGCCAGAAATGAAGTGTACAAGCCAAGAGTATTGAAAGAACCATTAAGAATGTTAAAAAAATAAAAGAGGCAGATAAATCTCATACTGTGATGAATGATAGCCAAGGAACATCTAATCATATCTGGGTAGCATTTACTGAAATAACTCAACCAGACAAAAATGAAGAACACGAAAAAGATGGTATAAAAATTATTGGAATGTTCTTTTTTCTGACAATTTTTCATTAATCTTCAAGAAGGAATAAGGATTTATTTAAAACAAATTAAATTAAGTGGTGAGCACTAGAATACGGTTCCTCTTGATCTTGGTATGGCTATAAAAACGTAACATTCTCAGCAACTGCATGTTAAGGGCGGTGGGGGGGGTGTGTGTGTGTTTGCAGTTTTCCAACCACCTCTCCCTAACAAACGAACACACAGAACAGTGGCTATGTTTAATTGCAAAATTGCTCACTGCTGTAAGAAAATGTGAAATACATGAAACGTCTAGCAAATGAACATAGAAAAGACACACAACAAACTACCAACACTATGTCTACAGGCTTCCATTCCTTGATTAAACTATCTGGATTTTTTGCTTTTAATGGCAGCATGCCTGGAACTTCTTGGATATAACTAAGAGTGATATGGAGAAAGTGGCTCTGTGCATATTGTGACAAACTGACTTAAAAAAAGGAATGTTTACCAACAGATTGGACCAAAGCTTGGCTTCTTCACCGTCCAAACACATATTTCATGGGGTCTTATCTCAGCAAGTGCTCATCTTTTCTGTTGTGTTCTTTAAGGAGGAATAGCCTACTTCATTTCTGCTAGAGCTCTATTGTTGTTGTCAGAGTTATGGCAAGATAATCTAGTGATCTGAAAGCTCTGTGGGATGTCTCTCCCATGAAAGAGAGAATATAAGAGCGTGTTCTCTCTGTGTGTAACCCATAAGAATAGATGGGTTTAAGCCACACTCTGTAGTCAGTAAACACTTTCAGATTCAAGGTGGTTCTGGTATGTACTTAAGGATCAGGGAGCAGCTGGCTTGAAACTCAGAGCAGGATGAAATGAAATTTGGTTTTAGGACTTGAAATTTCAGTGCAAGCTGGGGTAAGGATTTTTAAACTATTCATTTTCATTCAGGTATATCACATGTTATGAACATGCTCTAAGATCATATAGCTGGCCACTGAACAAGCAAAAAGTTATCTGTTATGAGCGAATTAGTGTTAACAATTGAAATGCTTCTCTTTACTTGAATCATCAATGGAGTTCACTGATGTGCTGGCTGGTCCTGCAGACACTTACATGTGGGGGTATAATGTTCCTTTGGGGGTCAATTCCCTTTTGCTGCTGTGCTGCTCCTTACAGAGGTGTGACAGGGCAACTTGTTGCTATTAGTCATTGCTAACCAATTACACAAACCACTCTGGACATAGTACTGGTAGATGTGTTCAGCTTTCACAAACTCCCTTTTTTAAGGTGAAGGAAATAGTGCTCGGAAAGTCTGGTGCCTCTGCAAAATCTTTGCTTTGCGTGCAGCTCCATTTCCTACCCACCTATTGGCAATCTAAACCAATGATCAAGAAACAAATGCATTTCTTATTTTCTCCTTTTTTCCAGATTTCAGAAACACTGATCCAGAAACTGAACCAAAACCTGGTCCATTTTGAGTTGAAGCCAGGGGTTCGAATCCTTGTCCATGCTGCCCATTTAACAGCAGGTTAGTGTCCTCTGTCTGTGTACACTCTCTCTGTTACTCTGTAGCACAGCAAGCAATATATTTGGTGGTGGTGGTAGTGTGCTATCAGCTGTATTTTAAACATTTCTTATTTTTATGTCACAATAACAACTCAGTGTATGGGCAGACATTAAAATGCCTGCTCCACCTCCCTTTTTTTTATCATGCCAAAAAGATACAGTGGCTTTTGCATTTACAGCTAATCCTTTTGTTTACTTACGTGCAAGAATTTGCTGTTATTGTTGGAAATGCAGTATAAGTAGCAGTAGAAATGTGTACTTCTTGGCTGTCTCTGAAATATTCAACAGCTAAGCAGCACCGTGGCGTATTCAGCCCGGATCACACAGTGCAAAGGTTACCAGCTAGCCTTGGATATATTCAGATATTCTAGAGTCAACAAACATTCAAAGCAACTAAGCCCAGTTCAGAAGTTGTTCAGCAGTCTGAAAGACTAGAATCAATTTACATATGCACAAACATAAGATTAGGCGGTCTGGACTTTAAATAATCCTATCTCAAAATGAGCCATCTCCAAAGTCCTGATATTTAATTACGTGCGTCTCTGTCTATTCTGTATGCTAAACCCTCATTTCACAGCACAGGCCCTATTTAACTATTACAAGACATGGGACGAACAAATCCGTGCTCAGGGTTCTTAGGAATTCCTTTTCTCCAGGAGCTGCTGATAATTCTGATCAGTTGGTATCAGCTTCTTTTGCTAACTTGCAAACTGAAAGCCCCAGTTCACTTGTACCAGAAAACTGCTCTATAAAATAATTTTTATGGTATGAACAGCTCTGCCCAAGCTGGGGTCAGTCCACGTGCTGCCTTGTCCATAAAGGGAAGGAAAAAGAGACTGTTAAGAAAGGGTGTAATGCGACTGCATTTAAATCCCCTCAAAAGAAAGCCTTGGTGTTCGCAGTATTTCATTTTTCCTAAGCAGAACTTGCTAATATCTGCCCTGGGAATATTGCTGCGTGTTTCTGCTTTCCATTAGCTGTGGAACAGATGATCAGATGCTTACTTTTAGACATGTTAGAACCAAAAGCATAAAAAAGCAGAGACGCAGAACAGCTGAGTAATTTCTAAAGAAAAAAAAAAAACCACAACAGCTTGAGAAGTCAGTTTGTTTGATTTTTTTTTCTCCTGTAGATTGTAAAAGAAATGTAATAGATATATGACACAGAAGAATTGCATGAGTTTACATTTAAGATTTAAATTAATATACATTTTACATAATCGTTGTTATCAGAGAAGCAATCCTTGGCCTGAATGAATTTTCAACAATGACCAGTGATACTGTATGTACTTTCAGAAAATGCTCAGTGCCCATCTCTTAAAGAAATGTATCTGAAAGCATCTTAATGCGAGCTTCAAATGTGGAGTTACCTACAATTGCTCATCATTTTTGAAATTTGTTTCTGGGCATTTATTCTGCCAATGCACATGGCTGTTTTCCATTTTGGTCAATGTTCACTGAAGTCAAGATCAAATCCCAAATGAACATTTAGACATGACTGCTCTGGCCCTGAATATCCTGTAGGCCTTTTCTAAAAAATTATAATTAGAAAGAATCACATTAGATATTCCTGCGAAAGGCTCATCTTTACCTCTTGCTACTGAAGGGACATTCCTGGTTTCATGTAGTAGAAACAGATAATACTTAAAATCACATTTCCAGCCCTGCTTTTAATACAAGATAAATCTGGATCCAAGTTTTGTGCTGTATGTAGCAGCCTCCAGCAGCTTCTTGAAGAGGAATTCTGGGCATCTCTGCATGAGGGAGTGCACAGGGTCCCCAGCTGCTCCGTCCACTCTCAGAGCTGGCTAAAAGCTGGGTAGTTAGTGGAGGTAGTCTAGCACTTTTCTGGGCTACTAAACCTTGTCTGCTGCCCAGAATGAACCAAAAGGCAGGTTCTATCAGTGTGGCATACTGCCATGCTAAATAACGGTATGGCCTCTGGGCACATGCTGGCCTGTTTCTTGTTAGCTCAGGCTGAAGCAGAGGGTGCTCGGCTCAGACATGCTGTGTAAATACATGATCTTTGTGCTCACCGAACATGCACATTTTTATTTATATTTACACACACACCAGGAATGAGTACTTCTTGTCCATAATAGATGCAAACACTCCTTTGTCCTGCAAGGTAGGCTTTGTTGTACTTCTTTTCGAAGCCACCGGTGAGATGTGATTGCTGTAAATGGCTTCACCATGTCCTATAGGAACACTACAGGATTTTGTCTCTTGCAGAAATATGGTTCAGTAAGAATGCAAAATGAGCCTGGACTGCCAAACTAGATATTAAAAAGCCCACAGAGCAGCCACTGTGAAGTCTTTGAGGGAATATGGCTCCTTATAAAGCTGCAGAGGTCATGACTCAGTTCCCTGCCTAAATAAAAGGCCCAATTTCATAACATCAAAACTTGGGAATAGTTTAGAATTTGACAAAACGCCAAAAGAGAAATTTACTTCACTGCTGAAAACTATTGTTTTGGTTGTCAAGGAAGAAGAATTATTGTCCTTTTGAAATCCAAGCTTTTATAAAAAAAAAAATAAATAAAATAAAGCAGGGAAACCTGGAACAGAAGCCAGCACCAGGAGCAGTCCCTAGAAAACACAATCCAGGGGGATGCACGTGGCCCACAGGTGCTGCTCTGGTCTGTGGTATCCCATCTGTCCCAGCCTTTTCGCTATGACTCTGTGTTGGACTCCTGGCAGCTATGGGCTGTAGCTGACTGAACCACAAAGCTCAGCATGTGTTTGTGTAAGCGCTCACGTATGTATACATATGCCAACATTTATGTTCCCATGCCTCAGTGCACATATATATTCCTCCCTCTGTGTGTGCCTGGTCACGTACAGCAGACATTTCTGCAGCAAAGGAGCTGCAGGGAACAAAAGTGCAGGTATCTAAACTAGCTTGGTGTGGATATTCAAGCAGAACCTGTAGAAATGAGCCTCTGTGTGTGTGTGCGCACATGCGTGTTGTATGTGAGCAAGTGCATTCCCTGGAGCACAGAAGAATGACAGGTGTTGGGCTCAGCACATTTCATACCTCCGTCTTCTTTGTTCAGGCCACACTGGACAAAGGATTAATTTATCGCATTTATGGACAACAGATTGCAATCCATTCATCATGTTCATTGCTGCTTCTCACGAAAAAAAAAACCAACAACAATTTCACCAATCCAACAGACAACAACCTCAACTCTAAGGCAGAGTAAAATATGCCAGTATTCCTCACAAAGCAGTTAAATAGCTGGTTTTTACCAGACTCTCAGAATAGCATTATAACAAGAACATTGAGTGATGCTGAGCCTGACTTGGTTGGAGAGCCACTCTGTCATCCCACAGAACTGCAGAGACCCACAAAATACAGATGCAAAGGACACAGAGTGGAGATGTGTGAGGAATTTATAATAACGGATCATTTCACCCCAGTGCCTCACTTTCCTGAGGACAGCCTGCTTGATATGGGAAGGAGAAGTTTTGTCACTTCTCTTTATACGTTTTGGCTTTATCAGTCTGGGTGTGACAGCTGAAAGCGTGCGTGTGTGTGATGTGTGTGCCTGAGTAAGCATTTGCCTGTGTGTGCATGTCTTCTTGTGTCTGCTGGCTCTAGTTTAGGATGGGTCCGTTCAGTGCATGTGAAGAAGGGCGAGACAGAGGATGTGTATGACAGTGGTTCAAGTTAACTTTCACTGCCTTGCAGGGGAAAGCACTACCTACACCTTGTTCTGTGTGTAACGCCAGATAGAGACAGTCAGTGAGGATGTATTGGCTGTGTGCATTAGCTCTGTGTAATGGCACAGCTACAGCTGCATGTCTGTCTATAGTATGTTTTATTAGTGTCTGCATGAACAACTGAGACTGCTGGACCTACGTGTGTCCCTTTGTGGGTGCCAGATGTCTTTCTCTTTGTGTGGGTGTGTATGAGTGATGGAAACTGTCTCTAACACAATTTTGTATTTCTGGGAAAGCCACACTTCTGGCTGTTTTGTGTGGCCTTATTTTGCAAGGGACTGTAAAAATGTGGTACATAAAAGTCTGAGGAGAAGCACAGGGAGACTTTTTGTTTGATTAGGGGGTTTTAATTTTATTTTTTCTTGAAGCTGTGCACTGTCTTACATGGAAGACTTGTGGGAGAGAGAGCAGGGCACCAGGGGAAAGAGTAAAACATGTTCATAAGAGTAAGAAAGGGATAAAGAAAGAAACTGAAACTGTCAGAGGTGTGAGAAGACCTTGCCATGATAAGGCATGGATACTGAGGCGGTGTCTGTGAAGGGCACTGGACCTCTGGTTGGGAAGGAAGAGGACTGAGCAGAGGGCAATACATTTAGCGAGCATTGTTGCTTCAGTAAAATTGAGGAGCCAGTTGCTCATTATTCACTATGCTTTGGGAGCTACCCAAACTAGCTCTAAGTGAAATAGAAAGTCAACATGACAAGTTAGCCCATGGGTAGCTCCAGGATCATCCACAAAATGCTAGTTTTGGCACCCAAGTGACCTCATTTGCCTTAGGTAATTGTCTGCAGTATGAGACAGTATGCTTCAGGCAGTCCTCTAACAGGCCAGAGAGGAGAGGTCTCTAAGAAGAAAGCTATGGGGCTTCACATCAAGAGGTAGGTTGAGCACCACAAGTGGTCTGAACCCAGGGTTCTTCCCAGCTGGATTAGAAAGGGAGAGGAGCCCTGGAGACGTGTGAACAGATGAGGCCTGGGGGCAGCTCTAACCTTCTCTCCCTCTCTTGCAGCTCCCCTGGTGGACCTCACTCCCAGTCACAGTGGTTCAGCTATGCTGATGCTCCTCTCTGTCGTTTTTGTGGGTCTAGCCGTGTTTGTAATCTACAAGTTCAAAAGGTATGATGCTCCCTGAGCCGTTTCCTTCTCCCCATTGCTGCCTTGCACTGAGGTGTTTGGCTTTTGTTTTGCTGGGTTTTCTTTTTTTGCAGTGATGTTTCTTGGTTTGTAAAAGCTGATGCTACATCATCTGCCAGAGTACCCCACAATGATGGTTTCTGTTAATGTTTTAGGAAGATTCCTGGCCTTAATATATATGCACAGATGCAGAATGAAAAAGATCAAGAGATGGTCAGTCCAGTCAGTCAGAGGGAAAGCATACCTAATGTCCCTCAAAGTGAGCTGATGAGCCCTGAGCAACTAGTAGATGAGAAGTTGGAAGTCCAGCCCATAGGTAAATAACTTGCAGCATCCCGCAGCTGGTCAGTCTCTGACTTATAATTGGCTAACCCTTTTCTCAGCCTCCCCTCTTCCCATATTCCTGCACACTCCTCCTCCCATCCTCTTCTGCTGCAGCATTAGTTTTGCTACAGGCAACCTTGCTAACTCTCCCCTCTCCCTCACTGCCATGTGATGAAAAGAAGGGGAACAACTTTAGGCTTTTTCTCTCTCCTAGTTGCTCTGTGTAGATCCCCTCCCCTTCTCAAAAATCCTGCCGGCACTTAACTTGCGCTATAAGGCAATTTAATTTATTTTGCTGGGGCTGATGTAGTTGCGGGGCTAAACCCCCCACCTGAGGCATATCCAGGAGAACTTCAGCCACCCTCACCTGGAACATGGAGGTGAGCAGGTGACTCGGTAAGTCAGATCTAAAAGCTAAATGTTCATTGATGTTTAGACTGCTGTGGCCTTTGTGCTGTGCCAGACCTTATCGCCAGCAGCAATGCTAGTCTGGCTGATTCCCAGGGAAATAGAGCAAAACCTGGGATCTCAGCATTGAGCAGCTGGGTTTGCCCTCAGGCTGATTTCTCCCACAGGCCTCTGTGGTTGAAAATTTGCAAAGCAGGCTTTCACAGGACCTAAAGTGAATAGACTTGAAGTGGGCATACTGGGTTCAGTCACACATTTGTTCATGCTTATATGTTTTCTGTTACCCTGACTATAGTAAAAGTGTTGGGACGGAGCAGGGAAGTTTCAGCCTGGGGACATGTTCTGCTAAAGCCAGCATTGCTCGGGCATTGCTCGGGCATTGCTCAGCTTCACTTGTGAGGTGACAATTCTGCAGGCTCAGACTAGAGGTACAGTACAGGACCCCTGCAAATAATGACATGGACCTATTTTAGAGGAATTAAAGTTGATAGCTGTTCTGACTCAGACAGGAGTGAGGCATAGTTGTAACTGAGATCCCTTATTTGCACAATTTCATCAGCTTAACCAAACCTTAGATCCTACCTGAGGATGTCCCAAAGTTGTATGGGAGCGTTTGCTAACGCAGGCTTGGTGTCATAGCTACTGCAGAGGGGGAGCAAGGGGAAGGGCAATTAAAGGAGGGAATGTGATGTGCTAAGATTGTGGCCTGTGAAACAACCTGGGAGGAAAAAGAAGAAAGTCTCTTGATGAATTTGATGTCTAAGCTGGAAGCCCCACTGCAATCAATACTGATCTCTCCTCACCCGTTCACCAAGGAGAGATCTGGTAGCTATTAAAGCTTTTAAGCAGCTGCTCATCAGCAGACCTGGACATCCCTGCTTAGCAGAACACAGGATGGAGTGAGGGGACCAACCTTCCCATGTGGTGTTCCCCATACAGAGCAACCCCAGGCCACAGTCCAGAACCCAAGGAAAGGAAATGCAACCAAGGTAGTCTGGACAGAGGACTTCCAAAAGGCTTGTGGATCACCAAGAGGTTTCAAGCCAAGACCCGGAGCGGTGGGTCCTAAACTTTAACAATTCTTTTTTTTGTTTGTTTTTCTTTCTTTTTCCCTCAGAAGCCTCCAAGGCAAAATTGATGTTAAGATGCTAAGGGAGAAACACCCAATTTCAGGTCAGGAACTCTCTTTCTAGAGCTAGATGGGCTTTGAACTTCCCCTTTCTAAAAGAATGTAATGACTGTGGTTCATGCTGTTCCAGGGGTAGGGAAACACGTGTTTTCACAGGTCACTCAGACTGAAGCGGCAAGAGTCAGTCACCTGCTAGCTCTATTCAAGGTACCTTCAGAACTGCTCTTGCTGGTGTTGGAAATTAATCCCTTGAAGCCTCTAGGATAAGAGTAGTCAAAAGCCAATTTTGGGGGTAGGTTTTCATTTGGTGCAACTATAGCATTTCTGCCTTTCTACAATAGCCAGCATTTTGTGTGTTTCTCAGCTGTGCTACTGGACACTGTATTGAACCAGAAATTGGCCTTTTATAACTCCTTGGTTTGTACCTGTAACTGCACTAGCGAGCACAAAAGGTAAATGTGTGCGATACATAGATTCAATTCTCTATCAAAAGGAATCAGTCCAACAAACTTCCTAGGAGTGTTTTTCCATCCTCTCAGTAAGATGAATGAGGAAACTGAATCAGAGCTCATTGACAAAATGAAAAGGTCTGGACCTAGGTGTAAACAGAATAGAAAGTGCAAAGGCTCTTCCCTCTCCTGTACAACCACCTCATTTGTTCCTGGAAATCAGCAATTTCTTTTTTAATGAGTTTTCTTTCTTTTGGGAAAACAAAGCAAGACTGTAATTGGGTGTTTCTCTTTTGTATACTTGTTCAGAAGCCAGGTTTTTTCAAGCCCTTTGACTAACAGTTCCCTTGGAGGAATCTGAATGAATGTGCCTGGATCATTTAATTTTCTCTCCATACTCTAGCAGCAAAAACCCACAGTTCCCGTTTTCTGGATGTGAATGGTTTAGGCTCTTCTTTTGCAAATATGAGGCTTAAGGTTATTTATGAAATCTCCAACACCTTATCATTGCAAATGAGTTACACGTTTCCTCTGAGGACCTCAGCCCCTCCTTCCCTCCACCCCTCTTCTCTGGCCACTCCCTCTTCTGTTCAACATGGGTGAATCATCTTCATTAGCAAAAGAACAGGACATCACCTTCGGTGTTTTGAATGACAAGAAAACATTTCTGGGAAGAACGTGTCAGTCTGGAACAGTTGAATCCCAAAGGCCAGCAAGGTGATAACTTCAAACATCTTCCTTAGCTAAACACACTTGTTATTTACTGACTCTTTTATTTTATTCTTTCTTTGCCACAGGAAGTATTTCCACAGCTGCTGAGCCCCAGAGCACAAAAGAAATCCCTACCTATGTAAATGGTTGAATTGAGGACACCGATATGTATCTGTATCTAAAAAAGAGGAGAGCTCACTGCATTTGGACTTTTTAATTCTTCAAATGACAAAGGGTTTTTAGCTTTAAGCCTGTGCATGTGGACATTATACTGAGACCATAGTGGAACTGCATTGTACAGGTGTTTAATTTTAGTGGGGGGTGGGGGGAGAGGAACCGATACCACTATTCACTCCTGCAGCCCTTCCCCTCACCCCTTCACTCTCTCTTTTTTCTGATCTGTCTCTAATTTGTAGAAAATTAATAATGATATAGGCCAAGAATATGCATGGGGGTCTCTTCTTTAGGGAGAGGGGTGGGCTGGGATGTGGGGGGAGAAGGGCTGGGGGAGGTGGGAAGGGGCATTTAGGGTTCTTGGCTTTAGATTTAACTGCTCTTTTAGCACTTTGGGCTGTGGGAGGGCTAGCCGCCCCAGCAGACTTTCACAGGACACACAAAAAAAATCACACTGGAGTTCAAAGGCACTGAAAATATTCTTGGTCAGTCTGGTTTATGTCTTTATTTGGATTCTGCCCTTTGTTCCTCTAGCTGCAGCTGCTGCCTGTACCCCATGGCTGCGAGGGGGCTGAGTGCAAGTGAGGGGGATCCCAACCACAAGGCCAGACTCTTTCTTAAACAGCTTTTTTAGCCTACTCACACCAAGGCACTGATAGCACTGTTGAAAGGTAACTTTTAGCCTCCTAACCTTGAATGGAACAGAACTAGCATGCATTACAGGCAGGGAGGTCCGTCCATACTGCACTTGTAGGAGGGTATTGCCAGCATGAACTTACACTGTACTTTGTACCAGCCTTACAACTTCAATTTTGGCTAAGAGAAAGCCCTAGTAACACCCTCAGCTGCATTTAGTGCTGATGTTTGGATTTGTCTGGGGAAGTCCCAGGAGACCTCTGCCTCTTGGGAGTCACCCTAAGGCCTGTCAATTTTTTGAAAGACACCTTGTCCATAGAATACGGAGCAGGGAAATGTCTATGTGCAGTTTCCTATCGCCTTCTTGGCAACCCCCCTTGGTTGCAAATCTGCAAACTCCTGCCACTCTGGGCAGAGGAGGGAGAATAAAGGAGGGTTTGGCCTGAGATTGTTGCCATGCATTTTGAGCCCCAGCACCACAGGACCACTCTTGTACAAGATTTGATTTCTTACCAATAACATAAGCTTGTACCTTAAACTGCAACTAGAAATGAGGCTGCAGGACATGTTCATGTAGACTATGCAAGGGAACAGCAGGAAAGCAGGCTTAGCATACCTCGAACAAGTCCTCCCAAGACACTGGATATCTGGCTGAAGCCTAACCCATGGTCATCACAGCTGTTGATTTCCAACCCAACTCAGGTAAACCTAGCACCAGGATTTTGGTTTGAAGTGCAAAGAGAGAAAGACAGTAACCAATATACACTTAACTGCGTTAGGTGAAGGCAAATAGAGGCCTGTTCATAATCAGTGTAGCACGCTTAGGAGGCACCCCGATTCCTGACATGAGTGGGTTTTGTTCAACAGACATTGCGTACAGCAACCTGAGTGAAAAACAGGAGAAAGCAGCATTGTTGGCATTGCCTGGAGTCCCGGGGCCGGGGTTTGGTGGTGGTGGTGGTGCGTTTGAATTTCTCTGTCACAAACTGGGCATGAGCCCAAATCAACCTACTTGCTGGCAATGAAAAAAAGTGGTACCAAGTGTAAGAACGTTAGACCCATAGTAGCTAAAGGATAATCACAGTACAGAGTCCTCTGCCTCTTTCTGTAGTTCCTCTGAAGACAGGTAGAAACACAGCAGTTTGTATGGCTTTACTATTGTCTTTGCAACTACAGCTTTAAGAAAGATGGGAAAGTTTTGGCAGCAACTGTGTAATACTCCCCACTGAAGTCCAACATTAGCCAACTTATTTTTATAATAAGCCAATCAAAAAGTTTTCTTACAGTGTTGGAACTATTTCTAATTTTAAAATTACTTTTTTTGATGTACTTTTTCATCTTCTTTTTCCCTTTCGTTAAATACAATGTAGCGTAATGTATAATTGCTATTGTTTATTGCTTTTACAGTCATATTTATTAAACAGATTATGTCTCTAAATGAAGGCCCGTGTTTTTGTTGCTCATTTTAGCTCTCTGTCCCTGACTGGGATCACTAACAACATTAAAACAGTAGGAAGCTGATAACTTCAAAAAGAAAGGTGTGTTCAGTAGAAGTGGGAGAGTGGTGATAGTGTGCCTCTGAACGTATAGTTCTTAGAAGCAAGATGCCAGTACGAAGGTAACTTTCTCAGTCCTCAAAGTGCTTCATAAAGTGAAGCTTGGTACTGTTATCTCCATTTTATGGAAGAGGAAGCTGAGGGATGCAGAGGTGCAATGCTGTTTTTCTGGTTTCCATACAGGCAATGGTAGAGCTCTGAGCAGCTCCCTGGAATTCCAGCTCCATTCACTGCCCATGGTTATCCTTCCCCATACATAATCTCTGTTAAAGGTTCCTTTAAAATACCTTTTTTGACTGCCCTTTTGCCAACACTGATGAAGGAAAGTTTGAATTATTCACGACTGATTACTCAGGTGTTACATGTGAAGAAAATGAAGCTCTGGAAGTTTCTGTCAACTTGCCAGATGACAGTAGACACATGTTGCTGAGAAAAAGAAAGAAAACGTAGCTTCTCTGCTTTTCAAGTCAGGATGCAACCACCAGATCGTTGTACCTCTCATAAATGGCTCCTGGTTCAACTCTCTAGCCTTTTTTGTTCCCCTGGCATAAAAATTTATATAGGCACATAAATAGTCAAAGATCTGGGTCAACAACCAAGGCCGTGGTATCACACATCAAGTCCAGGAATGATGAGTTTGCTTATTGGAGGAGTGTGTAGTTTTCACATCCTGGGCAAATCCCAGTATGATTGTAATTACCAGCCTAAAATGTTAAATTGAACGCTGCAGCCTTTCTTCACCATTCATTCAGGCTGGATGAATGGCTGGTGCAGCCACGGCCATAGTGCAGGTGACTCAGATGTGTCTGTACATGTGATCTGCTTTTATAGTTTAAGTGCCCACCTGAATTAGCAGGCATCTGTTCTGGCCATAAACAGCAAGTCTGGCAAGCATCTCTAAAGCATATTCAGATCATTCCCTTCAGCTTGTTGTATGTCCTGAGGCAGAGACTGATTGTTATTTGTAGTTGCTGTTTTCTGGTTTGTATAAAAACCACAGCGATTCACTGCTAATGGCTGAACACTGAGACAATAAACAAAGAATATACCAAATACTTATAAAATCCAATATGAATTTTCTCTGAGAATATTATCATACCTTGAGAGAATTAAAAAAGTTCATTATCCTTTGTCAGAAAGAGCAGGGAGTTAAAAAATATGGTTAAAACTACAAAAAAGTATTTTCCTAATTTAATGTTGATTCTCTACCATCATCTTAACTGCCATAAAACAGACATATGGATGGGACAGACATATTTGCTTCAGAGAGATTTATACTCCTCCATCTAGCAGGACATTTGGGCTAAGATGCTGGATGGCCTTTCCTGGAAATCAGTAGGTGTTAGTGTTTAAATACTTTTGAGGATCTGGGGCCTCAAACAATTGCTTGCTGTTAATATGTGGCTACGTTTAATTGCTTAAACTTTTGCTGGAAAACAAGACTCTTAAAACACTTACTGAAATGCTTATGCAAATGAAGCAGGAATTTCCAGTGACCCTAAATGAACTCTGTCTTGGTCCTGTCAACTTCTGCTAAGAATTTCTGACAACTGCATTTAATCTGGTACCTAGAGCTGATAACAAGGGATTAGTATTTTATCTGGGTGCTGTCATCTCTCATTGAATGCATGGAAATTTTCCTTGCCACCTTATATCTGTAGGTACATTCAGTGTTTTAAACATTACCCCTGATTGCAGAGCTACCATGTTCATGATGTTAAAAAAGAAAATTTTATTTTCCTTCAGTTAATGAGATGCTATCCTTGCATTTCTCCATGAAACAGAATAATAAAGCATGTGAATAAATAATACTTGAGCTAGAACAGATCCTTTTAGATTAGAGTGTTGGTATGATCCTGGCCGTAATACCCAGAAGAAAAGAATGAAGTCAAATTGTTTTCTGATTGATAAGATCAAAGTGCTATCGTGTACCAAGTCATCAGCCTAAGAGATATGTTTCATCTGCCATTTTAACTCTAGCTTTTTCTTTTCCCTTATTTCCTACTGGGGAATATGGCTATCTATTACTGTTCACTGTGCTGAAAGTGGGACCTAGAGGAAATCTGTGTTGTTATGTATTTCTCAATGTGAGAATTTCAAGATGTCTTCCTTGTTGTTTGCATTGTGGTACAGCCACCCCAGTGCTAGGTGCTGTATGCACAGCAGCAGTAGACGCGACATTGTAACTGGATAAAATGAACAAAATAAGGGAACAAGTTTTATTGCCACCTCTGTACTGCACATTGAGTCTCACAGTGTCATCTTGGGTCATTTTGACAAGTGGACCTTAACCAGATCTTCTCTACATGAAAAAACCTCAACACTGTGTACAGGAGCTCTGAGTGAGAGGGACAGCCCAACACAATACAGGATTAATGACTTGAGTCCTAGGGGGTACGGAGACACACGGGAGACCAGCCAGCCTTCCAGGCAGTAGCTCAATGCTGTTCTGGCTGTGCAAAGGCTTGCTTTCTGCTGGGGTAAGTTAGAGAAATTTGAAGTTTGTGCTAATTTATGTTGTTTTCTCTAGGAATTTTATGAGCTTTTGTTAGCAGAGAGAGTAGCATGACTTAAATAAACCCAGTCAAATATCTGACCTTGACTCTAAATGCTTAGAGAGTAGGGCCGTGCTAGGGTTTGTGCAACAACCAAGCTGTAACAGCCCAGTCAGGTGTAAGCAGAATAGGAGCCAACTGATGGATTTCCTCAGCTTCTCTGAGGCTGTAGCACATCTAGACATTGCAGACACAAGTATCACTAAAAGTAGCCCAGATATTGCTTATGTTTTGCTTCATATTCAAATTAATTTTATAGAAGGATCCCAACCAGAATCATTAGTCTGGCATGCGAAGTGCTGTATACACCAAACTGCAGAGAAAATAGGCTACAATCCCAAAGTTTTATAGTTTTTATAATCTTTTATGGAGAAGCCCTGAGAGACAAAGGTGCAAGAGAAGGAATGTAGCAAAGCTGTTGAGAGGAGAGTCACAATTACCTGCCTTTGGTACAACATAGATGGAAAAAAAAACCCTCTGTGTAACAAAATCCTCCTCCAACCTTCCCTAGACAAAGCTGGATATGGTGGCGTTTCTGGGGCTGCAGCTACCCTGGCAAATAATTGCTCCCCAGCCCGAAAGCGTGGGCCACTCGTCCCATGGACCATATCATTCCTTATCGTGCCCCTCAGAGGCAGCTGGAGGGTAGGGCTCTGAAACACTAACTGGAGCGACAGCTGCCTCCGCTCTTGCTGCAAAAAGATGAATTATGCATGCAGCACATTTAAATGCAGTGTTACAAAGTGCTTTAAGGGAGAAATCCTTCGATTATTAACCCCGCCTGCATGGGAGGAACGTCCTTATTCTGTCACTGCAGAGAAAGCCTGAACTGAGGGGCTGAGCCCTTACCTCCACGCCAGAAGGGTCTGGGATGCAGCTCGTCTCCATCTCTCTGCATGTGTGCTGCACTCAGGGCTGAGGGTCCCTCCTGGGACTAAGGCAATCTCAGTGCAGAGTCCTGCTCTTGGCGTTTTGGCTGAAGCTGGAAACCTTCCTTAACCTCTGTAGCAGATATGGGTATTACACAGACTGCCCATTCTAACTGATTGCTGCCTGATGTCACCTCAGGTGAGTGGATAAGACTCAGCATTGTTGAAAGTGGAAAGGATACATCGTGTGGAATATTTACACCAGATGTTTCACAACAAATAACTTTTTCCCCCTTCCCACACCTGCTAGTCCCACCCAGGGAGTGTGAGATTCAAAACAGTGTAATCCTCCTTCATTCTCTGTCATGGAGGTACACCTAAACGACTCCACACAGATAATAAACAAGCTTTTAATTCACAACTGAAACCAAGCAACCAAAACTAACAAAACAATGGGGTAATCAAACAACACTCCAAGACCACTTAACAAGTTATAGGTTTGATATACCAGTTGGGGATGTTATCACTACACGGCAAAAACACGAGAATGATGTTCCTGGGTGTGCACACACTCGCTCACAAAGGGGAAAACTCTCACTCAAGGGCACCCAGAAGAATAAGATCGCTCACCCACAGGGGGCAAGGGTTCGCTCAAGGATATCCAGAAGGAATCACTCACCAAAAGATGGCGAGGGCACTCAATCCCAAGGAAGTTTCCCTGGGCAACATCTCAGCCCAAGGGAAGAGTTTCCCAGCACAGACACACTGCTCCAAGGAAAACCACTCCAAGGGGGTTTCCCGCAGGGGCTCCTTTATCACCTGGTGGGATCTGAGCTGCGGGTATTTATGGTCGGCGTTCCAGAAGCTTCTCTCAGCCGAGGTGCACCATTGGCTGAGGGCCCCGCCTGCCCGCCGAGTGGTCAGAAGTCTACAAGTTTCTCTCAGCCAAGGCGTGCCATTGGCTGAGGGCCCTGTCTGCCCACCGCAGGGTCCCAGTGTGGTCAGAGGTCTAGAGGTTTCTCTCAGCCAAGGCGCGCCATTGGCTGAGGGCCCCGCCTGCCCGCCGAGTGGTCAGAAGTCTAGAGGTTTCTCTCAGCCGAGACACGCCATTGGCTGGGGGCTCTGTCTCCCAGCTGAGGGGTCCCACCTCTCCCCCTCCCACCACAGGGCGGGGTGAGTGGCCGGAGGGGGTGGTCGACACCTGAGCTGAGGTGTGTGAGTGACAGCTGCCAGGCAGGTCGCTGGAGGTGTGAAAATGAGGTGCAAAAATGAGCCATCGGCTGCTGCCCTGAAAAGCTCTGGCCCTCATCAGGGTGAGTGTATCCGCCACATGCTCCCCTGAAGCCGCAACGTGTCTGTAGCAGAGACCTGAGGTTTCTTCCCTTCCTTCTGTGACCTGATGTGTGAGGTGAAGCTGTTTGGTCTGAGCTGCAATCCGCTAACCGGCTGCACCCATCTGTGCCTCTGGAAAGTGCTTCTCAAGAGACCCAGAAGAAACACTAATAAATGCCTGACCAAAATCCTTCCTCAGACCCTGCTGCAGAGCCACAGGACTGG
Organism: Phoenicopterus ruber ruber; assembly: GCA_009819775.1. NCBI lineage: Eukaryota > Metazoa > Chordata > Aves > Phoenicopteriformes > Phoenicopteridae > Phoenicopterus > Phoenicopterus ruber. The sequence goes on along the minus strand of CM020221.1, from coordinate 28,704,467 downwards.
AGAGACTGACCTCTGAGACACTGATTTCTTGAAAAAAGTCTTGGAGTGGGCCATTCATGGAGTAGGTTTTCGCCTGCTGCTGCATTGGTTTGTGTAGATAAAAGTGTTTTCCACTACAGATGAACTTGCAGGAGTTTCGTTTGGTTAATTATTTACGTTCCATTAGTGACTAGAGGCCCTAGCACTCTTAACTGTCACAGGATGAAAGACAACTTGTATCCAAAATAATTTGCAGTTCAGGGAGGAAATTTTCAAAGCCACAGAAAGCAGTTAGTTTCCCAGCTGATGTTTTCACTTCGAAAAACATTTCCTTAATGGACAAGAGAGAGGCCCTTCTTGAGTCCAGAAACCTTTTTCTCCTCACTTGAGGTCCTAAAATACAGCAGTCAGGTTATTAATCTCACTTGCCTGCCACATTTAGCTAAGCCTGAAGCCGGGTCAGGGCCAGCGTGTCCATCTGAGCTTGGATGTGGCTGCAGAGGAAAGCTCCATAGTTGGGCTCCTGACAATGCCCCATCAGACCTTCCCATCCGCATTGACTCATTTTTCATTATTAGATTTTTTTTTCCCATGTCTTCATGCCACATTGACCTGAAAACCTACCGCATTGCCTGCTGCTGTGGGCCTTCCTCTCATTTCATGAGGGTACCCAAAGACTTAGCCCACAGCCTTCAGCTGGCCTCGGTGTTTATCTGTAAAACAGTAGGACTTATTTCCTTTACAGCGTTTTTTTAAGGTTCCTCAGCACTTTGATACAGTTGCAAGAAGAGCTCATTTCTTCTAAGGCACAGTCAGGGTTATTGGAGTTGTTAACTTCAGGGGAAAATAAACACTAGTTTATTTTCAGCAACACTTTGTTGATGAAATTCCACAAGCACTCAGTGTATGTTAAGATATAGAAGGATTACATTTAGCAGCTCTTAACAAAAATGATGATCCCTCCCTAGCAATCTATTTTGCTTTCCTGTTAATCTAAACATTTTTGTTAATTAAAAGCAATGATTCTTTTCCCTGTAATTATTGCACCCTTTTTTTTCTAATTTCAAAGAATGTTCTGGTTTCAGGGAGAGGAAACTTACCTTCAATCCTTAGTTTTACTTGAACTTTTCCTTCATCTATATAATACTTCTCCTAATTATCCTTTTCAAATGAGATGATAATGCAGAAGGCAGCCAACATTATTTTGTTGACTTGTTTGAACTAGATTCCAAAAATAGATTATTGTATTGGCTTCCTTTTGAAATTCTGATTTCCACATTGTGCATAGCAAGATACTAATGTGTATTTTTCCAAAACTTGCAGAAAAAGAAAGCCCCAACTCTTGAGAAACAAATAAATAACAAGGAGAAATGATGAGTACTTCTAGCTCTGGAGTTGGATCCCATTTTCAGATCTTACAATCTTTTCCCTAGTATTCATGAAAAATCAGGCACAAATTAAATTATAGAGAAGCTAAGACTTGAGTACCTGGGGAAATAATAATAATAATAATAATAATAATAATAATAATAATAATAATAAAATCTCTCTATTTTTTTCTCCTTTTTCCTTTTATACTAGATGATGCCTGAAAGTGCATTAACATCATGTCTACAGAGAATGTCCACCAGCTACCTACAGACACCTGCTGAGTGGATTAACTGGACACTAGCTAGCCTTTGATTTTGGCATCTTTGAATATCTGAGTGCTTTTCCAATGGACTGTAAAGTGTACGGTTGAAAAGAGACTTTTAGAAGCATACAGAGGACCCTTTGTGTGAATTCTAGTCATATTTTTCAAAGCATGAAAAAGGCTTGCTTTCTCTTGAAGAATAGATGAATTTAAAAGATTTGTTATAAGCCCAGCCTTGAGAGACCATCAGAGTTGTCAAGTCCCATTTTCATACAGAATTTGGCAGCAGATCCGAAAGATGAAAGTATTTACCTTGTGAGCATTTCCACTCACATGGACTTACTACCTTATTTACAACATGCTTGAACCTAGGATGGAAAAACTGTAAGGGTAAATTCCACTGCTCAGGTGCTGCATGGTGTTGGCATACATAGGCCTCTGCAGAAAGAAAGGAAGGGGACACCAGGGAAAAAGACAGTCCTGGGAGCTTCTGTTCCCTCCTGTAATCCACAGGAATGCCTTTCCTCATTGCCTTGCCAGGTCTTGCTCTGACACAATGGCCTGAGATGGCAGGGAACCTGATGGGGTGGTTCATGTGGTCTCTTCCCATCCTATACCCCAATGCTATCTTCTCCAGCCTCCTTTGTTACAGGCATCATAGCTGAGCTCTTCTCAGCTGGCAAAGGGGCAAAAGGGAGGGAATGGAGAGATGTGGCAAGGGTAGAGAGTCTTGTAGCAGAGTTGTATTGCTGTCTGAAGCTTTTCAGCATTCCTCCAGCCTCAGCGTAGGCAGCTCTTCCCTGCAGCATCGATAGGTAGCTTTTGGAAGGACCAATGCCATTTTAGATAACCCTCGGAGTGAAGCAAACCCTCAGCTAAGGTAAGGTGGTGAATCCTACGGAGAACAGCACCAGGTCAAGCTGAGGAAATTCAGGCATGCAGATGAAATGGTTCCATGGAGAGCTCTTTTAGCTGGGAAGGCTCAGAGGTGCACTCGCTGTTAGAAGTGCTGCCTGGAGTTCAACACCCCTTGTTCACCTCCCAGAAATCCTATCAGCTAATAAACTGTGTCACTCATTTCTTACACTGCTACAAAGCCTCCTCTATGAAGCTGGTCCCAAAGGGTCCTGCCGAGAAGACTCCTCCCCATCTTTCCAAGCTGACCCTCATTTATTGCCAATTAATTGCTAAGGCAGCAACACCGAGGAGTGTAATGCAAAACCCTCTCCACATACATTGGAAATACCTCATTGATGTATTCTTAACATCAGATGTCTTATTTTTTCAAAAATGAAGTGACATTAGAGAAAATTAAACAAACCCCCAAACAATCTGTAATATTACTTTCTTAAAAATATTACTGTTTTATTAAGGAATCAAAAACTGTATCTTTTTTTTTAGTAAACAGTTCCCATTTTCATTTTTTTCTGACAGCATCTTAAACCCTTTTAGAAGACACAACAAAGAGGAAATACAAAAGCTCAGTTCCCTTTATCAGAAAATTTTACTGATAAAGATTGCCAGGCTCCCTCCCCTTCTGAATCTTGTTCAGTCCTAAACCACCAGCTTATTAACAGTTTGTAGATTTTGAGATAAGTAATACTATCACTATCAATAACATGAATAAATGCAGCCAGAAGGTTCCTCCAAGAAAAAAAACTCTGTGAACACTGAGGATGATTATTAGCAGGTTTTTTTATTTGTTTGATTAGAGTTCTCAGTTGTTGCAAACATGATCATGATTATCATATTAACCAGCAGACACATTAATTACCAAAAGACAAACCTGCAGGTTACTACTGGATTGAATTTAGTAAAGAATCCAATTCTTAATTAAATTCACTAGAATATTTCTTTAGCTGTAAGTAGATCTTGTTTTTAAAATCCCTTTCAGCCAAATAATCACTTAACTATTTTCAAATTAAATATCTTAGTCAGGATTTGAAATTATTCAGTCTTCTCAAGGAATTGCATTTGAATATTATTATAATATCATCTAGGGAAATGTTTTCTTCCCAGCAATGAAAAGAAAAAAAAAAGTAAATAAAACATTCTTTTAAATGGGATATTAATTTATTTTTCTAAAAGTGAATTCAGCACTTGGCCGCCTTGGAAGCCAGCATCCTTCATTTACCCACAGACTGTAACCACTAAGCCCTGTTCCCATCATTACGTAAATGTACCTAGGTCATAATTAGCAACATCTATATCTTTGCTTTTCACAAATACTCCGTTACTAATGGGAACCAAACTTGTGTTATCTCTTTCAAAGAATAGTAAATTTTTCAAAGAATTATTTTTTTGGGAGAGGAGAAACAACGCTGTATACACATTTGAGGGAAATTCTGCCCGTCATTTTCTCCATTTTTTTTCCCGGTTTTAGTCTAGTTTTGAATATGTCAGCTTCTCCAGAATGGAACATCTCTCTTTCTCCTCACGGAGCAGAACAACAGTGAAAAATCCATCTATTTGTAATGCTGAGATGTTCTTAGCAGCCAGCAGTGTTTGCTACAGAGGGCCTAGCAGAGCACCCGTGAGTCTGTCCGGACCGTTCCCTGCTGTTCTGAAGTGCAGCAAAGACAGTTTAGCTCTCAGTCTGAGATCTTTTCCAAAATAGTGAACCATAGGAGGAATCTTCTGTAACTCAGTGCTGCAGGCAGTAGGGTTGGGAAGCCCCTCCGGACGAGCCCGTGCAGCCCTGCAGACGCAGTACTCCGCTGTGGGACGCGCTGGGGTCAGGTCTGCATCGACGTACTGACACGGGCAGGGCTGCGAGCCAGAGGAAAATGCAGATAGGTTTCTCATCTATGGATGCTCTGTTTTCCCCAACTCTTCCACCTCCTACTGTGGTTATACCACAAGGCATCAGCCAGCAAGAATTGTTTCAAGAAAGGCCTTTTTGTAAAGATGCTTTTTGTAAATGGTTGGACCCGATGATCTTGGAGGTCTCTTCCAACCAGAACAATTCTATGATTCTATGCTCCTATGGCAGGTGGACTTCACAGGAAACCCAGTGTCCTGGTTTTGGCCAGGACAGAGCTAATTTGCTCTCCAGCAGCTACTGCGTTTTCGATTTCGTATGTGAAGAATGTTGATAATACACCGATTATGTTGGTTGCTGCTGAACGATCAAGTTCATTTTCCAGTTTCCCAGGTTTTGCTAATGTGCAGGTGCAAAAACCTGGGAGGGGTATAGCCGGTACAGCTGACCCAAACTGGCCATAGAGAGTATTCCACACCATAGATGGCGTGCCCAGTATAAGTGGGGGTCGGCCAGTGGGCCACTTCCCTTATTTTTCCATTTTTTTCATTTGTTTGGGCCTTTTCATTCATTCAGGTCTTTGTTCCCTCACTCTCTCTCTCTGGAACTTGCTGTTCTGGGATAGCTGCTGGGGAATATCCCTGTTCCCGGACTGCTGCTGGGGACGGGCTGTATCAGTTGTCGGGTGGTGAGAAATTGTGCATCGTTCGGTTTATACATTCTATTCTCATTATATTTTATTATTATTATCAATATATTTTTATATTTTTCCTTTGCTGTCCTGGTGAACTGTTTTTATCTCAACCCACGAGTTTTCCTTTCTCCCCGATTCTCCTCCCCACCCCACTGGGGAGGCGGGGAGTGAGCGAGCGGCTGCGTGGTATTTGGTTACCATCTGGGGTTAAACCACGACACCCAGGCTCATCCTATATTCAGACTAATCCACCAGGGCAGTCAGGGCATGAGGCACCAGCTCTTGCTGGTATCCCCATGCTCAGCCTGCTCCTGCTTCCAGATGGCAAAGAGAGAGTGAAGACAGAGTGATTAAGTCTTGAGCACTAAAAAAACACAAACCAGAAAATTTCAGTCCGATTCCTGCTTTGAGCTTAGTGATGTCTAGCTGAGCTGGGAAATTTCCTTTAGAAAGACATCTATTCTTAATTAAAGTATTCATGTCTTTTTGGTGTAAAGATTTACTTTCAGAAGAAAGTGAATTATGCAAGAAAATAAAAAGTATTCTACAGGGTTCTGCGGAGCTTTCTTATGACAGCAACCCCATTCAATAACCTGCTAATGAACAAGAACACAGCGCTCCCCTTTTCTCTACCACTGCTGCTGTGCAGGAAGGATGCGTCCCTGGAGGAGGTCTGGAAGCCACCAGGACTCATCTGTGTTTGAACACAAATGGTAATGGCATAACATTTTTTTCCGTTTAGTCTAATGACAGGGTAAGAAAAAAAAAGAAATCACTGTAAGAGCAATTTGGAAGCTAAACTTTAGGTGTTCACATCCAGAAGGAATCTCTCAGTGTAAATTCATCTTCTTCTAGGGTTGGGCTTTTTTTAAATGTCCTGGATTTGTAAAAAATAAAAATAAAAAAATAAGATATAGGCTGGAAAAAATGTTTTTTTGCTTATGAAGGCCATTTGCCTGCTTTTTGAGCAATGTCATGTAATCTCTTGTGAGCAGGGCATTGGGAAGGAAAAGGCTACAATAACCATTCAAAATTCTGCATCCTCAGGCAGACTGCCTGCCGATAAGCCGTTCCACGAATTAGCTATAGAAATCCTTCCTTCTGGGAGGTGACAGTGCACCAAGCGGTATGAGAAAAGTGCTGCTTAAGTGACAGGGTCTGAGCACTGGTGGTCCTACTTGTACTTCTACAGTGGCTTTTCAACCCATTTTCATGCCTATACTTCATACTCACTCCAGCAAGTATCCGCTCATCAGAACAGTGCAGTTGAGCTCCCAGCCCAAAGCGCTTTATTTACCTACCTCTCAACCTTTCTGAGGGTGAAGCACTGCTTTATAGCACTTTTCATGGTATATATTGTGCTCTTCTAGATCAGAATTACAGTGCTGCTTTTTTTTTTTTAAAATCCTTTAATCAAGTCATCAGGAAGAAATTTCAGCAAGCTGAAGAGAGAGAGAAAACAGAATGGCTTCATTAGGAAATGAGAACAGATCTCACTCTGCCAAATTTCCAGCACACCAGCCCTCTGCCCTTGCTTTGGAGGAAGCTGAGAGGGTTGTGGTGATATATGCAGGCAAACAAGAAGTCTCCGGGGTGATACTGCTTTAATCACTTCAGTAAGAAAATCAGGCTGCTGTAAGTTGTCATGTAACGAGCTCATGAATAAGAACCAGTGAAGCAAAACCTGCTACATGGGGCAATGCTGTTCCTTTCTAGAAGTCCTTTCAAACTTAATGCTGGGGGGTTTAACTGAGTTTGTATATAATTACACTATTTAGTCACGACAACAAAAAGAAAGATAAAAGAGTCATTGGGCCCAGAACCGCAGAGTCACGTACATCCCATAGGAAAGAGATCTTCAGCCGTGACTGGATGTTATCTTACCAGCTGAGGGAAGACCAAGCAATTTCTGGTCTTCCAGATAAAGAAACTTTTTTGTAACACCTCAGTTCAACAAGGTCTTTTCGGTAGGACATGACAAGCGACTGCTTGTCCCATTCATGGTGGTTCCTAATTGCTTCTGCTCCAACAGGCAGACCGTGGATAAGCCTCCTCACTCAGCAAAGTGAGAGGATCTGCTAATTATAGCCTGGGTGTCAATGTAACTGTTGGCCTAACTCAGGAGTGCTTTAATTAGGTTGCGCTCAGACCTTCTGCGTTTGTATTTTCGGTACAGATTGCTGTCTGCATTGACAGGCTGTGGTGCAGCCATAGGGCCTGGCGAGGTATGGCTACAGCAACGTGTTAATAAGCAAGTATGACATCAACAGGAATGGGACCGAGGGCTGGGAAAAAGTGAGGAACAGGCGAAAATCCTGCCGCTGTGGCTGTCATTGGGAGATTGCCAGGATTTTGTTCCCATTCATCATCCCTATCATCATTTAGAGGGCATCTAATGACTGCTCAGACAGGATATTTTAGCTGTCCACACATTGCAATTGACCTAGAAAAGGTCAATTGATGTCCTACTGAAATCAGCGGGAACTGATTAAACATGCAGCAATTGTGGCGAACGGTATTGGGTGGGAAAAACCAATGTCATTCCACTGACAGCTTTCAATAGAAATCTGACGATTTTCACCAGAAATCATCCAAATGCTCTTGAAGTGCACGACTTATGCCATTACCTTCAACAAGCTTCTAATCAGAACACACATCTGGATAAGGCATAAAATTAGTGTGTTATTCTTTAAACAAGGAAAAAAAATTATATTGGAAATGCATTTTGTTTCACGTAGGCAGATGCGATTCCTCACTACCACCGCCCTTCCCTTCATTTGTCCTTGTGCCTTTCATTATCAGAATGCCAATGTGATAAAGTTAACTCTCTTTGTTGTAATACAAAAATTACAGCTGAATGCTTGGAAGCTTAACAAAGGTAGAGATTAAAATAAAACAAAAACTAAAACCCATAAAAGTAAGGCAAAGGACTTAGCTTAAGCACACAAAAAATATTGATAGAAGACCTTTAAACATTACCTTAATAATTGCAACTGACAATTTCAGCAGCAGCATCAGAAAAAAAAAATTAAATGGTGTCTTACTTTGTGTTTGCAAGGCTGGATGTGAGGCGAAAGGGAAAATAACACTATGAAATGCCCTGATATTCTTGATTTAGATGAATACACCCAGAACACTTGGAGTGATGAATATAACCAAGAGATGGCAGCAGTTCATGCACTATTCATTCACTTTATTTAGTTTGCAACATTATTTTGGAACAAGGTAGAAGGAAATTAAGTTGTGTTTAGCTTATGATGCAAATTGTTGCCATTATTATTAACGGAAAAGGAGGGGCAGAAACAAAGGAGAGAGGGAGGAAGAGTCTGAAGGGATTTGGAAATTTGTTTTAGGCATGCATCCAAGGACTCTTTTTGGAAAGAAATGATAATGGTTTGCTGTACAAAAGAGCTAAAACCAACTCCAGTTGGGAATCTCTTATGGGTGTACATACTGTACAGCTACACTACTAACTGGTAAAACGCAGTTTCACCAGTTACCACATTTCCTGTGATCTTCTATGGTTTTAGGACCATGAATCCACATCCCGGATAACTGCTGCTGTCTGGACAATCTTACATTTCTATGAAGGCGGGGTGCTCTAAATGATGCTCTGGTGAGTAGCTTCAACCTTGCTCCTCCGAGGAGGGAAACTGCTCCAAGTACAGAAGTGGTGTACTAAAGAGAGAACCACAAGGCTCATGTTTAGTTACAAATGTGCATCTAAAAAGAAACCCTCCTGTACACAGTATCACTGATTTTCTACTCACTCATGCATATTCAAAGGCATCTCTTTCTTCAGGACCACATCTTGCAGGGGCTAGACACTTTCCAGTGGCTTCCATCTTTTTTATTGATGAAAATGTGACACCTGTAAAATCTAGCAACTTTTTTGGATCGGCAATAGAATTAAAAAAGAAAAGCTGAAATGATCTCATTTGTGAGGGTGAATTACTTCAAAGAGAATGCAGAGTGGATGAGGCATTGCTACAACAGTCAAAGGAAAATACTGCAATTATTAGTCACATCTTAAAAAGGACTGAACAAGACACACTCCAACTCCCTGATTATTTCAAGGAGGAAAATTTTGCATTGAGAAACTGAGTTAAAGCATCTTGAGGGATTCAGAAAATGTTCGGTGACTTGGGAAAAGATGATTGCATCAATAGAAAACTTAGATCATAGCTCAGTAGTTCAAGCAAATACAGATAATCATAGACTTGCTTATCTGACAGGTAGATAGCTAGATAAATTTACAAAATCCCCTAAGTTATCACCACTAGACTAAATGCCTTTGCATCGTGATCAGCCTAGTCTACCATCACTGTCTTTCACAGCATCAACAAATAATACTTTGCTCCCTTCACTGCATCAGAGACAAAGGAATAGTCATGACAAAATCTAGAATGCAGTTGTACCATGTGAAGTGGCTTTAGGTGTGATTTAACCCTAATCCACAGGCCAGGTTGGTGATTGCTAAGTATTGCCCAAGTACCTCAGAGCTTACAGGCTGCTCCCCTGGGCAACCTGAAAAAAGAGTCCTTAGTATGTGCATATGTTTAAGCACTGCATATATACATGACCACCTTCATTTGGCCCATAGATCTTGCCAGCATGGTCTGGACTAAAGCAGAGTGGCTTAGTGCTGCCTAAATGCTGCCGAAGTCCTGGAGAAAGACGCCAATCCAAGACGAGCTGTCTGAGAAAGTCTTGCAAATGCTGGTACAAACATAAACCCAGCTTCTCTGAGTACAGTCTGCTCTTTGCCTTGATGATTAGTGCATGCGTGAAGGATGTGGAGGATCTGCCTTCTAATTCCCCTCCTTTATGCTTTTGTTGGATAGGGATGAAAATATCCAAATTTCCCCATGTCCTAGCTGTGTGTGTTATGCACTGGCCTTCATAGTCAGGTTTCTTCTTACGTGCCCCCACCACGAATTTTGCATTTTAGGGTGCAGAGTGGTCCTGTTTCAAAAAGAAGAGGGTGGTACATACCCCATTTCCAGAGTACTCCAGGTCATAATTCAAGATCAACATTTTGAATCTTCCTAGACCAGAGCCCAAATTCACCATCTTCAGAGTAATCACTTTAAAATCAGATGTAATTCAAAAGAAAGGATACAACAATAGTAGATTTCTTTCTAAAAGTCTTGAGTAGTGCCTCATGACTATTATTGGCTAACTCTAAGTGGCTGTTCTTTCAGCATAGAGAACATTCCCGACTATTTTTCAGAAATGACTATTTCTTCTACTCACACCATTCACTGTCAAGGTAAGCTAATGCAAACAGTATGGATTTTTGTCCTAAAGTTAGGTGGCAAGATGATACATTTAAATAGTTTCAAAGACTTCATTCACATGCTCCTATAAAATGACATAGCATGACATGAACCATTCATCTGTTCACTTGCAACTAAATAAAGCATAAAGTATGGTGATTCTAATTATAGTATATTTATATAGAGTACATTTCTCACACAAATTCCAATGCCATTCAAACTTTTTAAAAATCTGAACTTGTCAAAATTTATATCATGAATTAATGTGCATTAAAAAAATGGTGCCAAATTAGCAGTTCAAAATTAATTTGATGAGCAAGGCTCTGCCAAATCTTTGGAGAAACTTGTGTCATCATGAATATGCTTCATAAGTAATGTGGTATCCATGGTTGCTTGTTTACAGGCAATAGGTATTGTCAAGCTACAGTTATTTTCAAAATGATTGTGAGGTATAAATTCTTAATTTATTATAGAGATCTTATTCATCTTTTTTTTCAGTCTTCCACTGCTTTGATTTTATGCTAATGTAATGCCATTGATTCTGTTAGGGTCAAAAGGATGTAAAACTGTAGTAACTTCTTGTTGGAGGGAGATTGAAAAGGAATTGATTTAACAGGTCAGTCAACTACTGGAATAAGACTCTTAAATGTGGAAGTGGCAGTTTTGCTTGCTGTAGTCCAAAGTGCCTCTGGGGATCCAGGCCTGGAGCCATCAGCTCGTCAAGCCAAGGATGGCTTCTCACTGTGTGAGTAGCGCGAGGAGCATGGCGGGACACTCATCCTGTCTGCAGATTTTACTGGTATCTCTAGAACCGTGAAAGATCTAGAAGAGACTTAGGACACTAGGACAGACTCACTTTCTGTCTACATTGCTGGCTTCAGGAAGAGCCTGGCAATAACATTTTCATGCTTGTATAATGTCCTTACAAAGCTCTTAGTACATATGCAAGAAGGTCCCAGGGACCTTCCTTGTAGCGACGAGCCTCCTAGGGACAGCTTCTAAGGTTTCTGCGATATCTGTTGGAGGACTGAGCATTATCACCTTAAAGTCTTCGCATTCCATCCACACAATGAAAGGATGCTGAGGAATCCTGGACATGAGCAAAGCATTCCTGTGAAGACCTCAGATGAAATTTATGTGAAAAGTGCAAAGCGTGACTTTAACAGTAGGGTAAAAATGCAGATAACATGGAAAAAAAAAAAGTAGGCAGGGAGAGATGCAATTTTTGAGTAGATCTTTTCATATAGTCAATTCTGTGTTAGTGCCAGCAATGTAGGAAGTCAGTGGGTGTCTGATTATCATCTCCTGAAGACGGAAAAATTGCCATTGTAACATTTTTTTTTTTAAAATCAGATGACTTTTTAAATAATAATTGAATGTATATATAGAAGCATTGTTTGCTTGTTTTTTTTCGTTTCCCTCCACCTGGCTTTCTCATACAAAAGCTTCCCCTTCGCATACCATTGTAAGCTTTGAATATGAACAATGTATTTTTGTCTTCAGCTTAAGTTCAGTATGTGTTTCTGAACTACTTGGCAGGCGGGGGTGGGTGGGGGGAATCCCTTTGTAATGGCTTCTAAATAAATTCAGTATCAATTTAAACTATTAGAGGAAGTTAAATCAAAATAATTGGGATATTAAAATACTTTGTGCATTTCCAATCACTAGTTTATTGCAAATCTGGATCTTTTCCAAGGAACAATAATAGAATGAATACATTAGAATGTTTCCTTCCCCTTAATATGAAACCATTTGCTCATGAAAAGATGATTGATAACTTGCATTAAACACAAAACCAGATTGATTTGCAGACATGCTTGAGGAGGGGCTGGAAGGAAAGGAGAATAAATGTCACATTAACAAAACATTACACAGACGCACATTCACACACACTAAGTGTATTAACCAAATAAAAAAGAAAACAACATAAAAGCTTTCATAGCACCTCTTCTCATTAGAAAAATATACTAACCCTGTGCAATGTAATTTCTTAATACACCTTGGCATGGAGAAAGAGATATTTGGAGATTCTAATTGCAAGTGCTCTGAACGAGTTCAGAAAAAAGCTAGAGCAGGATACAGAGGGAGATAAATGTAAGCTGATCGCAGTGTCATCTAAGTTATTGGCTCTGTCTTGTTTCTGATCCCTCTACCATCCTTCTTCACACAGTGAAGAATTGTGTCTTCCAAACAGTGTAGCCTACGGGGACTAGGGAGCATAAATAAGCTTGCACTGTGCAAGTCCTTGGTCTGTGGGAGTTGCCATGCTCTTTGCCACCGCCACAGAAAGTGTCTGTCTCTGATAGCTGTCACATTTAGTCTTAGGGCAGACTCGAGTTTCCAGCCTTATAGGTCTTTGTTTCGAGCCCTGGCGAAGTGTCCAGGGTGGCAAGTGTTACGTGCAGATACGTATGCATCCACGGGAGATACATATGCATCCACGGGAGATACATATGCATCCATGGGAGATACATATGCATCCGTGGGCAGGCTTCTGCCAGCTGGAGAGAGCAGGGCTGCAGTCAAAGCCCAGTCTGGGGCAAAATACAGGAGGGTGAGCATTATCACTCAAAGAGATCTCTGCGTATTTCTGTGACTCCTCAACACCTTTTTCAGTTGTAGGTTTTTTGTTCTGCTTAATTCTGGGACATGATTGTAATTCACCATATCCTCCTATTAGTTTTCTTCCTCTTTCTTTTCCTCTCTCCTGAAGAAGATAAGAATTGCTGTACTGGATCAGATTAAATGTCTGTCTATCTCAGATGGTGCCTATTTACAGATTCTTAGGGAAGAATATAAGAAACAACATAAATATTCAGCTGTCTGTGGTACCTTCCTCTACCTTTCTGAAGAGAAAGTAAACAAATAGTATACTTCTTTTCTGTTCACTTACGTGTATTTAGAGTCACTTCTTGGGCCATCAGGCATTCACAAAGTTGCAGAGTCACCCGATGTATCTGATGTACACGCTACGTAGGAGTCTAGTTCCTGCTGCAAAGGTTCTTGCACCTTAACCTCCTAAGGAAATCACTCTGTATGTAACTAATGTATCCCAGCAGAGACAGAAGGGGGATGAAGAGTGCTAGATGTAGCTACAGCTTACATAAACAGAGAAGAGAAGAATTCTGATGTGGTGAATTTGAAACAAGGATAAGCATTCTTGAGTCAAGCGAACATGATGCTGCCAACAGAAGATTCCAGTGAAAAATGTGTATTACAGTATAAACAAGAGAATTCTGAGTAGAGATCAAGATGCTGTATTTCCTCAGCATTTGATAGTGCTGCAATCACATCCAGGTCTGGTGTCTGCAATTCAGGAAGGACATTGTCAATTGTTCTGAAAAGAAGAATGAGTGAAGTACTGAAAAGCATACCCAAAAGACAAATATTTAAAGAATTCAATCTGTTTTAGTTTATAAAAGAGATGGAGTAATTTCATCCCATTTCATATGGATTTCAGTGGGGAGGACGAGTTTTCTATTGAAACTGAAGCTGATAAAGCTACAGTAAACCCAGGGATTAAAATCCAAAGTTGAACAAACAATCTGTGTGATAAGATATACATTTTTTAATAGGGAAGATACTAATCATTAGAATAATGCAACAAGAGCTTTCACAGTATCACTGGGCAATTTTAGATTACTATCAAATGCTTGTAGATTTTGCTTGATTTTGTTTTCTTTCCTAAAAATATTCTTTAAAAAAAAGCTTAAACAGAATGGAGTTCAGGCATGTTGGAATATCCACATTATACAAGTAATCCCTTAGAAGTTCACGTCAGGTCCCTTCTGGATTTTATAATGTAGAAGCTGATGACTCCTGAAATACCTAAGGATGTTCAGCTGCACCTAGCAGAGCACAACTCTATCTCTGCAAACATATTTCAGTGCCAAGGCAAAGCAAAACCATACCTGATGCAGTGGGCCATTGATATTTGAAAGTAAATCCCTCGGCTTTTAATTTATATGTCCTAAGATCCTTGTTTAAAAATGTGTTTCCTTTCTCGTAAGTCACCACATAACTCCCTGCTAATCCCCCTCATTTACATTGAATATTAGCTTTATGGAGAATGGTACTAATTAATCCTGCATAACTATAATTTAGCGGCTGGGCTGCACAACAGCATGAGAATTAGCCTGGCACTGGGCGCCAGGTTATCAAATTCATTTTCTGGGTAGGTCCTATTATGTTCTGCAGGATGGGCACAGCACACAATGAATTTAATTACACAGCCTTTCAATCAGCTTTCTTGTAAGCCAGAAAACTATCTTCTAGCCCTTTCACTTTACAGAAAGCAATGCTTTCTCTGAAGCCACTCTTGCATTGTACTTGACCAGCTAATCACTCTACTTGGGCACTAATTATTAGTAGTAGCTAATGACTAATGACCTTTCCTGCAAGGTCATATCCCAAGATGACACCAGAGTCTATAAACATTGTCCTAAATTGGTAATGACCGGTAGTAAAGATTATGATTAACAGCAAACAACCCACTTTCTGAAAAAAAAAAAAAATTACAATATCATAATAAAAACAATATTGCACTGATGAGTAGCATAAATAAATAAGTAAATAAATACAGTCTCAACTTCACTTCACGATAAAGTGTGATGTTGTCATACATCATTCTCTCCAAAGGAGCATTACCCCTTAGATGTTGTCCATTAAAAGACCTGGGTTATATTGCTGGGTCTGGCAGTGACTTAGCTCAATGAATCACTCCGACACTCTCTGCCTGCTCTTTTTTACTGTTTTTGATGTTGATAGTAAAGTAGTTTTCTTCAGTATCCTGACACCAACACCCCCAGCAGAGACTTGTCCCATAAAGGTGACTCTCAGATTGTTTCTGTGCTGTCAGTGGATACGGATTATTTTGAGGGGGTACCTCAGATCTACAGTAGAATGAAGCATCCTTTGGAAGTTCTTCTGCAGGATACAGAGTAAGTAAGCTTCTAGTTTTGATTATTTGGTTAAGTACTTCCAATTCATTAAAAGGCCCTGGCTTACGCATGCTTATTTCTCTTCTCTGTCACCTAAGAGAAAAGGGATGGCAGAGTAAGGGAGACTTTCAGACTTTCTTACTGCTAAAATGTTTGGATTTTAGAGGTACATGGCTATATTTCACCAAGAAAGGAAAAAGCAAGCCCAACCAAGTAAAAACATTCAGAAGTGAGAAAAGCAGCACGGGACTACAAAGAGATTGCTGGAGATTCTCGTTGTTTCATTATTTGTATTTTCCACAGTGGCAAAAAACCACATTCCTATATTCCATATAAAATACAATGCACTTAATTGATCTAAGTAATTTCAAGGCTGCTGAATAGCAGAAGCCTCCAGAGTGGAATATTCTGACTTAATGATCACATAAAATTGCTTGAAGTGTTTTTAATGTCACTGTAATTTCTGAGTTTATTTAATAGTTGAGGGGGAGAGAGGGTAACATTAACAGTCATCTGCGTGGCTTGCATGACTGTGTGTAACAAATGAGACATGCGTATACCACAAGAGCCATCATTTTAAAATGGCTGCAGTAAAAATGCAGTTATACTGAGCATTTGCTTTAGGCCATGACACAGTTTAATGAAGATTATATTGCATTAGGATTCAGGACACCTCAGATTTGTTTCCAAGTGTTTGACCTTTTAAGGAGTCAGATCACTTCTTGATTCCACCAATTCCTTCCGCTTTCTTTCTCAGCCTCATCCATTCAGTTCATAAAAACTTCAGCCAAGAGCTGTCCAACTCAGATGTCCACCACAGTACTGTTGTAATCCACAATACGCCTGCAGAGTATACGGTAAAGAGATTTCTGTGTTTAGTTTTTATTTAGTATGTTGTAAACAGCTGCCTTTCATCCCTGATTATCAAAGCCTTGGTTAATTTCAGGTATCTTTTTTCTTACTGGCCTAAGTCCAGACTCACTCACACATGAGGGTCAACACATTCACAGGCCAAAAGTGCAAAGCCACTGCGAGCCTCTTTTGAAGCACATGTGGATATTACGTATGCAGTCTGCACGGACGCCGTTTTCAGTGCAGGTGGCCTCGCTGATTTCAAAACAGTGATAGGTGGAGTAGCAGCATGTGTTACTCTGTTGGATACCTTTATTCTCCCCAGCTCAGGGTTGCCTGCTGTTGAAGTCTTCCTCAATTTCTACCAACGCTGTTCAGAATTATTTTGCAATATTAAAACAAGAATTAAGATTTTAAAGCTAATTCTATATTCTTCTCTACTCCTTCTACCCCTCTACTCTGTTTGAAGTTATTTTAATCTCCTCTCAACCTTGCCATTTTTTTTCCTATTGGACTTGTCTAATTTGCCTCATTTCTAAGTCATGATGATATCCTCAAGACACCAATTCATAACTTCCTCATGTTGAAATTGTTCATTAAAATCTAATTTTTACCATCTAATTCTAGCTTTTTAGCTAATGAAATCAGACTAATTATAAATATCCATCTTGCAACATTGCATATTGACATTTGAATATAAAGACTTGGAATGGAAGAAAAGCACCACTGGAGAACTTATTTTCTTTCCTCTAGCTACAAGGGAAATCAGCTTAATCATAAATATATAGATTAAAATACTCTCTTCTAAGTTCATTTCAATATTAACTTTATACTGCCATTAAGGTTTGCCTGAACATGAACCATAAGGGACCATATCTAATTTCAGCATCCTCACATGAGATATGTTTGGTTTGCTCAGATCCATTATTTAACAAAAAGAGAACTGAGATGCTCAGAAAGAAAGGTACAGCTCGTGCTGTATTTGATCCAGAGTTCAACAAGAACTTTAACATCTTCCAAAAATATTGGAATATATTGAAGGAAGGAATCACTCAGGAGATATTTTAGTACTTTTTTCTAGTCTTATTTTAGTTGTTGACTCTAGACTAGATTCATGGCTGAATTTTACGGGATCACATTGTATTAAGACTCCCTCTGACACCGCACGATCTTGTAAGGTTATAAGAAGAATTTCTTTATATTTTTAAATTTTTGGCAACCCTCACTAGAAGTTATAGACACTGGTGGATATTAATATACTGATGCAACAGTCTGAAAAATGTATGGATAGGGGAAAGACAATCAGACTTGTAATAGGTTAATATGTTGTCACCACAGGATGGGGATCTGATCCTGTGTGTAATTCTGCAGTTACAGATCCTTTTGAAATAGGGTGGTTAGAGAGCTGGATGTCAGTTCTGCAGATACACCACTTTAAAAAAAAGGCTTCAGAAAACCATAGATAAGGTATTGTAAGGATGATCAAGTAGGTACGTTGTTATCAGAAAAAAAAATGATTTGTTGAAACCAGAATGATTTACCTAGTGGGATTCATTTTTACAAACATCCTGTAGATCCCTGCCTAGTTTCTTGCCAAACTGCTTTGTGAAATGTGGGGATGCTCACTTATTGTTTGCGCTCCAGTGAGGCAGCCAAACTCAGATTGCCTTGCAAATGGGCCCTGCTGGGTTTCCAGCTCCTGCGCCACAGAGCCAAGAGTCTGAACAGCTGAAAGCCCCAGCCCGAGGCAAAGATCATGTCCTGACTGTAATCTGCAATCTGAGAAGCAAGGAGGTTTCAACTCCACTGCAACTGGGAATTGACTTAAAGATGATGACAAGTGGAGAAGTTTAACTGCTTTTTGGGGATCTAAGATCTTAGACTCCTACATTTGTCCTTATTCTAATTTTTGAACATTATACAAAGAAATACTTTGATGTTCTGTATCCCTTTTTTTTTTTTTTTTTTAAATGAAGCAGTAGATATAGTCACTGAGGAGAGAACTGCTGGGAAGAGTGAACATGCTAGACAGAAATTCTTCACTCGGAGTGCCTCAGCCACAACAGAGATGTTCTCTCACTCCGTATTTTGCACAACAGCTGAGAAGAGAAGTTTGTGTAGCGAAGGCAGCTAAAGTCATCATTGCCAGTCTCCATAACATACAATTACTTTGATTCATGCAATCTGCCTCTGTGATGAAATGTCTCACAGTAAGGAAATAATAACCACTAAAATAACTATTTAGTTATTATGGCTAGATGGTTCTAGGTTCATTTTAATCAAAAGCTTCAGTATCAGCTGGTTTGATATCTGTTGGTAAAATGGACCAATGGATTCACAGAACAGACACAAGGTGGATTTGTTTCAGGCCCAACGTCAGCTAAAGGAAAGTATTCTTCATGGACATTATATCACTGCAGACAGAACGGAGAATGGTGTGATTCAATGGCAGAGACGAGAGATTCCTGCATGTAAGAGCATGTTCAGGCAAGCATTCCCTGGGGATGAGTATAAGCTGATCCTCCAGAAATTTGCAGCTGCAGATTTTCATGCTGTAATTGTGAGCATCAGTCTGCAGCTTTTGAGTAGTAGGTCCTGATAAGATAATTGATGCGCTTCTGACATTGGTTGGCACCCAGGAATACAATGACACTGGGGTTATCATTCATTAGCTCTTGTGAAAACAACGTAAGAATTTAATCTTGTGGCAGTCCAAATAGAAAGAACCTAACACCTCATACCATGCGAATGTTTGTTCTATTTCAAATGAGAGAATGTTGAACCTCTATGGCAGCCTGCTGGTTCTGATTTTACTTGGAGTAATGCAGAAGGGTTATTCTGGAAGTCAGCTTTCTTTTGGAAGTAAAAAGCATCTGGCAATTACTGCAATTGAGTATTAACATGAACAGAAAAAGGACCAAACAAAGGAGTCTTACAACAGCTATCATTTACTTCTATTGCCAGTTTAGTGGCATTAATGCACTGCATACACACATTTCAGAGGCGGCACATGACTTTTGTAGAAGATGCGAACAACAGAATAAAGATTTTGAAAGCATTGATCTTGGAGAATGGCAGTTAGAATATCATGGGCATAAAGCTAAGGAAGAGAGGATATGAAAAATAACCTGGACCTTGGAACATCTTTATTTTCAACCCAGTGTTCAGTCAAGGGGCTTTTGTACCAGGGAGGCCCAAGTGTAAGGAGTACCAGGGCAGTTAAGCCAAATCAGGTCCACACTGCAGCCTAGAGCTAAACAAAGAGCTGGTATAATTCTCTGTTGTCTTCCTCTGGGCACCGGGATCCACAGCCAAAATGCACAGATGCCAGTATGTTGGCTTGTCTGTCTCACTGCAAAACCCTAAAGAAGGGTTAATATTATTCTTGACAGGATTAAAAAGCCAGCAGAACTAAGGGCAAGTGATTCTTTAGGGCACTCAGACCTATTTTGTAGTTTTCCTTTGTATGATTATCTGAGCCACTGCCTTTTGGTATCATTGGTGCAGGGCCCAGATATCCATGCCAGTAGTCTGAGTGCTATTGCCAGCAAGTTGCATAATTCATCAAGGGAACATAAGGGGTTTTATGTAATTTATCCTTTTCTTCCATGACCTATGATGCAACTCTCTACATAATACTATAAATAAACAATCCCAGCTCACCAGCCTTTCCCCCAAGCTTAGATACCAGATGCATGTGAGGAAAAGACCATGAAACAGAAGAATATAAATGCACTTTTTAAAAGGCCTTGGCTGGTTTCATCCCACCTAACTGTAGGCACCTAAGCAGAAAGTCTGATTAGGGAGTCTGGTCACCTTCGGCACCTTATGTCTTCAGTGAAGAAACACGCATCGATCTGAAGAGGTATTTTGATCCCAAGTGCAGCTCCTCCTGTCAAGGCTTTTTTCCTCATTTCTTGCAGCAGAAGTGCATGACATCTCGGCACCTGACTTAGAAACCGCAATTCTTGCCTAAAACTGGGTGGGGACTGATAGTATGTGGGTTTTGTATTATTCCCATTCTCTAGCATATTATCCCTATTTCTCTCCCTGTGAATCTTCAAATTCTTCCTCTACTTTTAACTTTTTTCTACCTCCCACTTTCTCTGTATGCAGCATTCCTTCCCTTTGATTCTCCCTTTCTTGCTCATTGCACCCTCAGCTGTTCAGCTCTTTCCTCTCTCTGATTGTGTATTATGTATTTAAGTGGACATTGAATTAACAGTCAGTTTTCCCAAAATTGGTCTTGAAGAAAATGAAAACTGAACTGGAACTTGGCTACTAATATCAGATTTGGTTAATATTGTTAACTGAAAAGAAGACGACATTTTGAAAATACATATACAAAAATTGTTATAAATTTTGTCTTTGAACTGCCATTTTTGTTGAATAATGAAAACAAAGGAGTTTTAAAGCTAAAAAATATTTTCCCTTGAAAAGAGATTTTAAAATGATTACACGACAGTAAAAGAATACAAATCAAAAAGAGAAAATTCTCAATACTTTCAATTTCAAGTTAAACAAAATACCTCAGTGAAATTCAAAATCAGTATTTTATTCGTTTTTAGATTTTGTGTTTGTGTTTTTAAAAGTTTGTTGCCATTAAGCTATGAGCGATTTTTTTAGATCTTTTTTGGTCTACCACAGAAATGACAGATCTGTTATTCACCAAACTGTCTCCTGTTCCTCCTTTCCCTTCTATTTTTGAATCATCAATTTTCTCTTTGTCTGGCTGCCATCGATATTATATTGTCTCTACAGTGTCTAGTCCAGCCTCTCGCACAATAGCACTCACTGGTCTATAAACACTAACAAATTAATGCTATATTCAATGGAATGAAGCAGTCCTGTTGAAAGAGATTGAGGGCTAGCAATAGAGAAATCATAGATGAATTTGCAATGTGATATAGCAGCAAAAGGAAGGGCAATGCAATCTTAGGCCACGGTCAGACAGACATTACATTATGGAGCAAAAAGAAAGCCAATAATTTTCCTCTGTACAGCTTGACTGTGACTGCACCTGGAATATTATATTCAGTCCAGGGCACCAGAGAGATGTCGACAAATGGGCATTCAGAGAGAAGTGCTGTAGCTGTTGATTTACTGGGGAAAGTTTAAATGAGCTAAATAAGACAGCTGTGCTCCTCCGGGCGGCACAGGACAGAACGCGGCATAGCTGGGAGCAAGGCATGCGCTGCCGTGGGGATCTGGATGTGAAGCTATCCTCTAAGGACGCTCAGAGCACCGCTGCGCTGCATCTGCATCCTACCTTTTCCCTCACCTATTCCCTCAGGATAAACCCTTCTGAAACTAAATTTTCTGACAACCAAGCCACAAAAGCAAATTCCTCCTTGACTGCGAGCAGAATATTTACCCTCAGAACAACAAAGTTCCAGACCATCTGCCAGAGGTTGGTAATCTCTGCCCAGCTGCATGGGCCGGACCTTTGGGGACAGTTCAGTCCGCTCCTTTGCCCGTCACAGCTGGGAGAGGCAAATGCCACAAACGGGGTAGGTAGAAGGGCTATCTTATTTCCATTTCCCACTTTCACATGAGAATTTGGCACAAGATACTCAAAAAATGGCCTACAGCAAACAAGATTAATAATGGAATTAAATCAACTGTGCAAGACCCAGCCAAGATCAGGGTCCAGATATTCTTTGGTTGTGCAAATATGTACTGTGGAAAGCCTTGAAATATCAAGAATTTAAGCAAACATCCTGTGACAGCGTGCGATATGTTTGTATCAGATTACGCAGAACATTTGCTTTTCATGATGCTTTGAGAACATCTGCACTGCTCCTGCCTAAGCTATAAATTGTACTCCTGCAAGCAATCTGCCCCCAAAAAAGACACATTACATTTCACCAGAAAAACAGCAGGCTACTGCCCTAGCCCCAGAGAGTTTCTCTCCTGGTTTCCATGACACACCTGAGGAAGAGCAACTTTTTTGCAGGTGGCTGTAAGGAGTTTTGAGTTGAGAGTAGATATAGGAACTGAAATTCCCAAGCTGATCATATGATACGGAAAAAGCTTGTTTTTTAGGAGCTGAGTACTTCTGGTGCAGGGAGCGCTCTTTGTATAAGGACAACTGCCATGCAGACAGTAAACCCCATCCTCCTAAGGAGGTGTGAAAAAGGACATGATCAGGCACTTACCAGCACTTGGCTTCTTTAAGGAAGCTTCTACTCTTCTTTGTTTTCAATACTGCATTTTTTAAGCTCTGTTAAGGCTTTGTTCTCTGTCTTAATTTACTTCGCTGTGCACTGAGTCTCTGAAGACATATACTTGAGAAGCCATTAGATACCTGGTGAAGCTAGAGAAGCGTGGTGCAGTGGAAGGTAGGATCTGGAGGCCAAGGGCTACAACCTCATTACCACATCTCCAGGGAGTATGCATCTGAGAGGTCTGAGCATGGTCCCGTGGTCTGCAAGACGACAGAAGAAACTGGCATCAAGGCTTTAATCAGACCTAACTGACTTGAAAATAGCCTACACTCAGCTGAACGTCCTCGAAACAGCTATGTGGTGACAGCAAAGGATACTGACTTAAGTGCGACAGAAAGGAAATAAAATTGTTGTCATTTTATAAGGAGGAGATGTATACAGGACATTTTATTAGAAGAAAGAGGAAAAATCAAATTCTAATGTATACACCCAGGAGTTATTTGAAGCTAAGAATTAGTTGTGCAGTAAGAAATAGAACTTGCTAACTGGCTCAACTATCATTTAGGAATCTACAGTGAAATGGCTAATTTATTATACAAATTAGACCAAGGCAGAATAAGGCATTCTGTTTAATCATAAAGATTTGAGGGAGGGAAATCTTATATTTTTGAGCAAGACTGAATATTCTATAAAGTCAAATCTCCTCGCTTAAATGAAGGTATTAAAATAGAGGGAAGAAAGTGAAAGAGGTCACACTGTTTCATCAGGATTACTTTCAAGTAGTTAGTCACTAACTCATTGGGTTTTCATGAGGAAAATGGCTCAAGTTTCTCTTGCAGCTAACCCAGCTGCTATATGGTGCAAGAATTGGCTAGTTAAATGACTTATATGAACCGAGAAAGGTCAGGATTTCTTGTAAGTATTTCTGTCTTGGGAATAAGTAGGTTTCCTTTTACTCTGCTCCCAGAATGTATTATCTATATATGCTCTTAGTGACATTAGCAATAAGTTGAATAAGTGCTTGATTCGCCAATTGGTTCACAAGTGGAGATAATTCTTATCTTCACAGGCAGGGAGAGTGTCTGCTAGGAGGAAAAGCTGCAGTTCATTTCAAGTGTTAATCACAAGAAGCCTGAAGCATGTGCAATACTATTCCCTCAAGGAACTTCATGTGTTAATTATGGTCAGTGGCCAAATTTGTGAGGATTTTGTTAAAAGTGTAGTCCTCTAGTCAGTAAGATGCTTAAATCTCTCTACATCCTAACCCCTTTCTTGTTTTACCTGGCCTGTGATTGCTTTCTCAACTCAATTATGCTGTGGGAAGGATGCAAAAATAATGTAATCCCTTGAACTTCTCAGGCCATCCTGAGCTCCATTGCTTCACTAGAAACAGATGGAGTGAGACAAATACCAGCCACCTGAGTCGTCTTCTCTTCCTGTTCCAAGCAGTTTGAGAGGAAAAGTTATAGAGCGGATGAAACCAGAAGACGAGCA
The DNA here is from genome assembly GCA_009819775.1 of Phoenicopterus ruber ruber. Taxonomy (NCBI): domain Eukaryota; kingdom Metazoa; phylum Chordata; class Aves; order Phoenicopteriformes; family Phoenicopteridae; genus Phoenicopterus; species Phoenicopterus ruber. The sequence goes on along the minus strand of CM020221.1, from coordinate 28,680,668 downwards.
CTGCTTTGCCACCGGTAAGGCCGCCAGTGAAGCTGGCTTCAGACTTTTTTTTTCTTTTTTGCCAGTGAAGTTCAATGTGTGAAGTGCTGTACAAGACCTGGGCATGCTTTGTCTTTTAAAGGCCTGGTCCAAACTTCTATGAAGTCAAAGCAAACTGTCCATTGAGTTCATAGGCTTGGGATTAGGCTTTAAAACTTCTGGCTTAAAGCCATTATTTCAAGATCCAGACTCTTATCCAAAAGTTCTTCAATTTTAGAGATGCTTCCTTGGAGAACTGTAATTATTTTTAATCAATTTTTGGGATTCACGAAGTAAGCTGTTGTTGATTATGTGATTTATACATGCTCTCCATAGACTTGGAGGGACTTCATGCATTATTTTACAGTGTTTCTTGCTTATTATGGAAACTACATGATAATAGTGGTTTCAATTATAAGCCTATTAGGTAGGTAATTGACAACACAAGTATACTATAAAGTTACACTCCGCTTCAATACAAGTGCTGCGTTGTGTTTTTAGGCAGGCAGTGCTGATAATCAGTGCATAAATGATTTCCTAATTAACTGCTTCTGTCAGAATCCCAGTTTCACTCAACAAGCAAGTTGGCCAAGAGTTCATTTGTCTCTTCCCTTCCCCCCTCAGCTTTATCATCTCCCGTGATGAGAAACTGTTCATCTCAACAGCAGTTGAGCACCATGTCAGCAAATGCATACTGTCAGTTGTACTGTCAGCGGTTACATCTCTTTCAAGTTCGTAGCTGCAGAAGATCACTGAAAACAACAGGGTGACAATGCTTGAAAGTGGATTCCGATTCTTACCTTTGAGAAGTGCTTCTAAGGGAGTCATGGTTATTCAGTTCAGCCTAATGGCTCTCAGCAACTTCTCAGGACCGTTGCAAACGATACCTGAGATCTCAAATGCCTTACAAGTTTTAACTCATATTCCTGATGCATCAGAAAAGTCATTAGTGCTTTATGGGATTATAGTGAGGAAAGATCAAATCCTGTATGAAAGGATACACACTAAAAAGAAAAAAAAAAAAATAAAAAAAAAGGTGGGGAAAATACCAGGAACAGAATCCAAGTGTTCTGGATGCTTGTTCTTCTCTTTGAAATAAGAAAGGTGATAGTTCAAAAAAATATTGATCTGGGTGATTTTGCAGATAATTACCAAAGGTCTGAAGTATGCCCCAAGAAACAGTGGCTAAAGGTCGACCAGTAAGGAGTGACACGTTCCTCCCTTGTGCCAGCTGAGGTGTCGGACCATGGATTCCTCCTTATATCAGTCAGAAGGATGTACAAGCTTTACAAATGCTTTCCTCTGTATGAAAGATCAAACACAAAAGAAAAGCAAGCACTGTCCTCTTTGCAAACTTTTAACCAGGCGCCTGCCTACAGCCTATTAAGAAACTGCTCTATTTATGTTATCTCTAAAACTTGCATTATACTTGAGTTATGATAGAGCTATGATGGAGACAATAAGATTCTCGTCTTTCTTAATTATTCTTAAACCTTTAGGCTTTCCTAGACAGCTACATGAGATAGAAGCTGAACTTCTCAAAGAAATTCTTACAGGTGCTTTCTGTCAAATTTCACCCTAGTTTACTCATGACCAACTGAAGGTGACTTTATGAGCTCTTGTTTGGACTCAACTTTCTGATCTCCCATCCTGAGATAGCGTAAATACATTTTGCATTCAAATATCTGCAGTGTCTGCTGTGGAGTTGGAAATACTGTCATACCAGTTCAGAGAATTAGCAAATCATCATTTTTGTCTGGCTGCCACTGATCTTGCTGCTTTCATTATCACAGATCGCTGCAAATCTCCAATATGTAGCATGTTCTGTGTCATTTCACTCCATTTTACTCATTTAGGTGTGCCCTCCAGCTTTTCTGGAAAGGGGAGATACATGAAAAGTCTCTTCTCACAGTAACCATTTCTCTTTAATCTCTGAGTGTAACCTGACTTCTAATTAGCAGTTCGATCCATTCTGTTCAGAGAGGTTCTAGTAAGACACATAGGGAAATGAAATTTGTTTCATCTTTGCCTTCAAAATGTTGCTTCTCTTGTAGCAGCTCAAAGGGAGAAGAAGGAAAGAAATACTACTTTGGTATTGCCAGGGTCCAAAGAGTATGAGAATTACAGTGTTTGTTGGATAACAGGCACAGTAAAGAAGACAAAAGACCCTGTGGTCCTTGTTCATCTATGAAAAACAAAATGGCGTCACTGATGGGAAACATCTTTCCTGACTACATGCAATTGAATCACATTGCCTATTTTCCTACATGGAAACACCACCCCTTTTGGCCTGGAGAAGAGATAGGACCTTCTCACCCAGCATCTGCTCCTCTGTAAGGGCCTCCCAAGAGGTGGAAGGGTAAAAGGAGCAAATACACTAGTTAATAGCTGGATAAGAGATCTCCTTTTAGTGGCCAAAAAGACAGATCTAACTCACAGGAGGTATTTCTGACGGACAGGTGATTTTCTGCATTAGCTGTATTTAAAAGTTGTCCGCTTTCACTATTTGAGGTTTCTAGGTGCAGTCATCATTACCAATAATGCAAAATAATGTGGCACTATAAAATGCAAGTTCACCTGCAATCTCAGTTATCCTGCTGATTCTAACCCTACCAATCGTGTCATGGTATTTGATTGACAACCAGAAATCAGCTGAATATTGGATTTCCTACAACTCACTAGACTGTCAAGAATCTGGTTTAAACTTTTTCATGAAAAGAAAAACAATTCCAGTTATGAAGCCCTCCTTGAGATTTCAGTCTTTCAGGAGGTATGTATGCAACAGTCTGCCTGTAAGCATTTTTGACTAAAAAAGTCCTGGAACGAGGAATTCATTTTCTCAGGTGCTTTGAACATTCTCAGCACTCTGGAGATCTTACTGTAAATAATTTTATTATTTATTATTTCTTCTTATTCTTACTATATGCAGGTGATGGAGTGACAGCATATGTCTGCTTTCCCTGAGTTGTTTATTTAAGCTTAAATTTCAAGCTCCAAGCTTCAGGTTTATAATTCAGTTTAATATTTAATTCTTAGATGCTGAAATAATGTTTTTTTTACTTCAGTTCACAAGATTAGGCGCACAGTCCATTTCAGATATTTCTGTCTGGGAGAAAAAAATTTGGCACCAATGAATGAGGGGAGATGGTACTCAGTACTGGACTGATAAACATATATTGCAAAATGGGAGGTTCAGGCAGAAATGCTGAGGGTATGAAACCTGGCCATTTCATGCCGTCTACTAAGAATGGCAGTGTTACTGTTTATATGAGAATTGAAATTAAGATTTCAATTGCTTCTAAATTAGGAAGCGCACATGCACATACACGCACACATGCACAGAAATTAATAAAACCCAGAAACACAGAGGACGACAACAATGGGATGCAGAGGGGTTTTGATTATTTCAGCATGTGGCCTAAAACGTGGCAGATTCAGCAAGATGCAGATTTGCATAATGTAATGAGACTGGAATCAAAGTATCAGGAAGACAGACCGAGTGCTAATTAACTAGACACTGCAGTAAAAACACCAGGATGGCAGGACAGTACAATGCAGGAAAACATTCCAGGGACAAATGGATAGCAGTGGTAATTGCATTAGAAAAACCTCTTGGCTAGAATACTCTGGAGCCATTGCTCCAAACTTTAGCAGGCCGTTCGGAAAGATTAATGTCAGCTTGAAGTTGGTTGGAGCTACAGGTCCCTGACAATTGCTAGACTGGCAAAGAGTCTGGTGAGTCCCTCTCTGAATGGAGCCAGCCCAAGCCTATAGCGTAGTGCCACAGCGCTGAGATGGGGAGCAAGAAGTAAGCCCTCCATCCCCTCTAGAAATGCCTGCTGTTTGTAGCTTGCCTTATTTTTAATCTGTGTATGCAGGCCACTTAAGATACTCTGTAAAGGACTCCATGCCCTCTTTGTCTGGTGTTTTGGCAGCGTGCCATGGCTGGAAGGGAAGAGTTTGGGCCTCTTCCCTTATTCTGAGAAGTAAGATTTAGGACTAGGATTATTGTCTCTTGTGTACAGCATCACTGATCGCCCAGAAAATCCTAACAGTTTCACAATCATTTTTCCTGCCTTCAGGATTCTATAACAAGAGCTAAATTGATAAAAAGCCTTTTTAATAAAAAAACCCCATTAATATTTAAGAGCTGGAATAAAGCTTAAAAATGTATGTGTGTCTATTTTACATAAAGGTCTGTAATCCTTTATCAATAATTTAAGCACATGAGTTTCCAGCAGTTATATTAAGCTGGTCCTTTCTTTTTTTATAAGGATTGAGTGCGTAGGTGTGAGTGTGTGGATAGCTGTGCAAGGGGAGAGTAGATTCTGGAGGACTGCTATGCCCCCCATGTACCATGCTCGTAAAAAGGAAGAGGAGCAGAAGAACACTCTTCCCAAATCTGAGGCCAGTTGCAGAAACTTCTCGTGAACTCAAGCGGCAGTAGTTTATGCTTTTAGCTCGGACATACTCCTCTACAGTGTGCCGGCTAAAGCATAAACCACCACAGTGGTGTAGTCGTCTGTTCTCAAGGGGAAACCTAGTCCTCCCGTCAAAGGCCTGTTCAGAGGGAACAAAGCCTCAAGATGAGTCCATTTTCTGGGAAGAGCTCCAGGAAAACTTTAAGACACTTACTTTTTGCTTTCATTAGATAAGTGGTTCTTCAATGAGTGTATTAGGTGATCAGGAGAGGCTTCTGAATCCTGCTCAGCAGGTAGAAATAATGCTGAGTTCGTTAGATGTGTTATACTGTTGTTCCAGCTACCGCCACCTGACTGCAGACCTGTTCAAGCAGTGAAAAAAAGGTTATTTGCAAATCATTTGCAAATTCTGAAATCTGAAAATGGGAAATCATAGGTAATAGATGTGATGAAAACATTTTGACCATCTTATTGGATAAAAGGGGAAAATTGGTCCCAAATAATTTATGCAGTAGGTGATAGGCATATTAGTTGAGCAGGCTAGCCAGAATCTTTTGCTAGCTGTTGTGAATGACCACACTGCACATACCTAACTCCATGTGAGGATATTTCTTGTTCATAATTTTCTGTGGAATACCTTGCCTTACTGCAACTGGCTCTTATACATGGAGTTTACACACCCTTTGAAGATCATTTAGAGAACTAGAACAGATGTTTCTCAATTGGATAAGAGAAAAAATTAATCCCAGTTTCAAAGTTTTAACTAAGTCAAATGAGAAAGTGAAAATGATTGTTCTGTTTGGTTATTAAAAGACCCCCAAAACTCAACAATGAAAACGCCCAGATGCTTACGTTTCAGAAGTTTCTGAGATGTGAAAACTGAAATAATCTTTTCTGTCCATTAGCTGTTGACTGGTGAGGCAACCAGGACCATGGGAAATAAAAAAATACTTCCATCGGCTCCCTCCTGGAATACTGTTTGTTTGAGACCCAGGTTCATCTGTAGTCAGACAATGGGGACACTGAGATGAAAAAGCCATAAAAGAAAATCATGTTGAGCAGGGAAGAGGTAGGGTAAGGGGACCTCTTTTTCTCTCCTCTTCTTTCCCTTCCTTTCAAGCTCATTAATATTAATATACCTTGATACATTGAACCATCCCAACAGAATTAAAGCTGCTTGCTTTGTGTAATGTGATCCATGGCATCCCTCTTCACTGCACCCAGGGAAACAGGGAAGGTGAGAGGTTTCTGTATACCTGGTAAAAATAAAAGCTGAGAAATTTGTCAGCTCCATTTGCAGTTGATATCAGTGACACGTCGGATCTGGCACCACTTCTTCCTCTTCTAATTTCACATCTGTATTTGCAATCAGAAGACACGTATCCTTCCCTGTTCCCATTCCTCCTTAGTATTGCCACGTTCCGGGTACATGTTCTTTCTGGAAGCTGCCAATGGCTTTTTCAGAGGTGAAGGCTGGTGTGTAGGGAGTTTCTACTCATAAACAGTATGCACCTCCTTTGAGATGGGTTCACCTATTTAGCCAGAATGAACTGTGTCCCTGAACTATATCAGCAGGCATGGGGGAAAAATAAATGTCTTCAGAGTACATGGATGAATGCATGTAATGCTCTTAAATTATTTTGAGTTTCCTCTGGGTTTGGCTTTCTCCTTCAACTTACCAGGTCCTTCACTAGCTGGTAGATATCCTTCAGGTAGTAAAGTATTGCCCATGGCCATACATTATCTGCGGTATTTATCATATATACTTGAATTCATCCCTGCAAAGCTCAGAACTAATGCAATACTCAATCATGCAGGCAACACATACAGAAAATAGGAAACAGCATGGGGCTGCCTCCTCAGGGAAAATCTCGGTATATCAGTGCATAGTTATTAACTTCATTTGTTAAGGAATATGTCATGATCACGGCCACACTGTAGGGCTTGCAGCATACATTGATCTCCCAAGGAAACTCAGCAAATAATTGATTTTAACTATCATCAGATGCCTCCCCCCGTCCCCCCATCTATATATTTGGATTTGATCCCCAATTATTATTATTTTAATGTTATGCAGTGAGAGAAAAAGAACATGAAAAATGTCAGTCAAATGACAACTATAATCACCTCTAGAGAAATAGGGTTTTTGTCCTTTTTTTTGTGGGGTGTGTCTTTAACCCATTTCTTACCCCTCCTTTGAATTATATTCCTGGCAATTTGCAACATAGGATATCATCTAAGAATTTTGAAAATGTATTTATTTGTTTGAAAATGTCTGACTAAATTGTTTGGATTTTTCAGGTTTTATTATTTTTTTCTTCACTTTTATTATCTCTAAGATTTTGCTCATTATCACTCGGTGTCACCAATTCAACCAGCTGAAACCTGCAATTTAAAAAGAAATATTTTGGGGAAAAACAATAACAAAAATTTCCACCTCAGTGCAACATATTCTCTCTCAGTCAAGGAAATTACACGTGTCGATTAGTTTGATCCCATATTTGTACAAAACATATTAGCAATCTTCCTCTCCCACTGTCCAAGTAAATTCTACATTCACATGGAAACAAATTGTTAGATTATACAGTATATCAGATTAACACTCTAAAAAAGTACAAATCCCAGCAGGGACCTAGCCCTTTCTGATAGAAGATTGTTCCAGTTTGCTCCCAGGCATTTCTCACCCAGCAAGAAATTCAAGCAAAATGTCAGTAAAGTTTGATATTGTGAGATGTAGCTGTCAGGAGAATTCTGGCCTGTTGGGTTGTGGTGGGTTTTAGAATATTTTCTGTATTGCAATTCGTCGTTTAAAAAAAAAAAAAAAGTAAAAAATAAAGATGGCCAAGTGCCGTCAGTCAAAGTTTTATTATGATAAGAATAATTATGTTCCCGATCCATTAAACTTGTGACACATACTATATAAATGCTTCAGGGAATAAGATGTAATATTGTGATGGTAAAACCTGTACCTGCTGAAGGGAAGAGTGCCACTAAAATAAAGGGAAATATTGTAAAGAAATGGAGTTTTTATGAGGTAAGTTATGGCAGGTAAGCATGATGAAATGCTAATTTATGTCCTTCACAGTACAGTCCTTGCTGCTACAGCAGGAACTAATCTTCCTCTGTCAGTGGAGAAGAGCAAATGTTGGAGACAGATGGCACCTGGTACCACATCAGTGATGAACACACCTTTTGGAAGTAGTCTGATCAGCCCAGTGCCTCTGCATCAGGAGGTCCTTAGCTGCTCTCTCCCAAAGGACTTATCCTGACACGGTGCAACAATTTCCGCAGAGTGAAATTCCTTCCTAATTCCCTGCAAGATCAGACCCGCGGTGAGAGACAAAAAATGGGAAAGCATAGAGCGGCAGATTCCTGGTTTGGAGCTGCTGGGAAATGGACACAAGGAGCTTTGAGAAGTCCTGGGACACCCTGAGGCAGGCCAGGTAAGCTGGACAGGACAGGGATAAAGTCCCTGCAAGGTGAAGGGGACCGCGGAGTCCCTTCCTCCAGCTCTCTTCTTCAGCAGTATTGTGGTTACACCCAGCCCTGCTGGAGCTGGGTGATGGTTTTGTTTTTAATCTTTAGGTAGATGGTTGAGTCACTAACTCTACCGTGGTTTCGTGTTGAGGACCAGCCTACATACTTTGTGCATTTTCACACCCAGACATTCAGATTTGGTAAAGGTAGACCATCTCGTACCAGCTCTTTCTAAATGAAACATTCAGACTCTTTCTTCCAAAATGGCATGTTTGATTTCAGAAAACGTCTCCTTTAAGAAAGGAGATTTTTCCTTCATAGCAGTAGTTTTTCAGTCTGGCAATGAACCAGCTCCCCTCATTATTGACCCAATTTCAGCCTTTTGCAAACACACTGAAATCACATAGAATAGGATCTATGACGTATTCTTTCTACCCACACAAATATGTTTTCTGGGCATTTTTGATCTCTTTGATTTCTTCTTTGGTTTAGTGAGAACTTTTCCACTTTTATACCCTTCACACTTGAGCAAAGTGACAGGGCAGTTGCTTCCAGTGTGTGGTTAACAAGAGGAATATAATGGGAGTTTGGCTGCATTATGGAACAACAGGATTCTGTCTTTCCTCACTTTCTTCTTTTTGTTAATTCTGTTGGCGACTTAAAATCCATGAGGTACAAAACTTGGGCAGTTTGGAACAAGATAAGAATGACAAGATTAAAAATAGAGCCTTAAATGCTGTTCGGTAGTTTGGGTGCATGCTTCATTATAACCTGTGGAGGAATTCAAATAGAAAAGCACAGCTGCTTTGGATTCCTGTCCACAGAAACCATACAAGCACAGCTTGCATAAAAGAAATGCTTTGCATATTAAGGAAACGGTCTGTTATTTGCCATAGAAACATTCCAGTCTTGTTCTTCCTTTTAAAAATAATCTATTATAAAGCCTTAGAGTTGGTCATTCACATTCTTGTTGGAATCATTTTCATGCCTTTGACCAATGAATGGCTCTAATTACTAGCCACGACACAGATATCAGAACATCAGCCACATGGGTTATTGCTTCTGGTCATCTACTAACTAATCCCAGAGTGCCAACAACACATCAGTTTCTCCTCCCATGAGCCCAGCACAACCCCTGACTCCTCTTTTTCCAAATGTTATAAAATTATAGATTGCTAGTATCAAAAAAAGGAAAAAAAAAGACCTCTGCCAGTACTGTGCATCACAGGAGATCTCAAAGGCACAACCAATGTGTTAGGCCTGCAGGATAAAGACAATTTTAGGAGCAAGTAGCCAGATGTTGATGCAAAATGCAGTATTTTCCACATGAAAAAGATGAGGAAAAACCTCCAATGGCCACTGCTAATCTGCCTGAGGAATTAATTTCTTCCTGACTCTAGCTCTGGAAATTGTTTTCATCATGCCCGTGTGAGCAAGTCACATCAATCTGGCCAGGAAAAAGCTTCTCCTTTCTATAAATGGTTGTCAGAGCATCTTCCCTCCTGTGTTCATGTCAGAGAAAGGCTGGTCCAGCCAAAGCAGAACTGGAATACTGAGTAAGCATTCTGGCGTGAGCAGGTGCACAGTCCTGTTTTATCGGTAGAAGTGTGTAAGAGGTGTAAAAAGTGTGTTAGAGAACATATAAGTGACCCCAAGTGGATCCGAAAGTGAGGAACCATCAACATGAACAACATATTTCACCCTACAAAGGTCTCCAGATGTTGACAAGTCTCCACAACATCCCACCAGCACCAGTACCAGAATGAAACCACTGATCTCAGCACCCAGAGGAGCAGGGGAAGGGGAAGCATAACACTAGGAAAAGGGTAGAAACCAGGAAGTCTGCATATAACAATTCTAATTATATTATTATTCTTTCTGTTTTGGTAATATTTAGATCTGGGCTACAAATCCTAAGACTGTTAAGATTTCTATTATATTAACAATAAATTCTTGTCTTTATATATATATAAGGTGTGCTTTCTCTTTGCCCATAAACCAAGATTTTTGCATAATGCAGATCCTTTATACTTTGGAGTCCTCTTTGGAAGTAGAAGAAAAGGTGTTAAAATTCCCAAGCATGGAAGTTCTTATGGGATTTTCAGCCCAAGTACAAGAAGCATCCAAAAAATCTTTGAAAAAGTCTATTCCCTTAGTAACAATTAATCTAATTGCTTCTCTACCAATTTCACTGTCCACTATATCACACTAAAATTGTATTGGATGCGTACAAAGAATATCTATTGTCAGTCTGGTGGGTTTAAAATTTATCATACTACACAATGCTTAACAGTACGTGTTGTGTTTTTAAGGAAGTTGTATGAAGCATGAAATTTTCAAAGTGAAATGAGGTGTTTAATAAGATTGCTGTTCAGTATTATCACTTCTGGTCAAAAACTGAATATTGGGGAAAATATTACAATTCTTCATCAATTCAGACCTTTACATCACAATGGCACTTTCTTGACGTGTTTTTCTAGGCCAAGTGTGAGGTTTGATGCCAGAATTATCAGGTGAAATTCTTCGGGTTGTGCAACTTGGGAGATCAACAAGAATAGACTTAAAATCTGTGCTTCTGCAAATCACGTATTGAACTAACGACATTTACAGAGGATGAACAATTCTTGTGTTTTGATGAAAGAAAATTGCTTGAAACTTGAGAAACACTTGACAAGGTTAAAAAACTGGGCAGTATAATGTCAGTGCAAACAAACACTAATGAATATGAAACTCAGCAGTGACATATTACAAATTCTGCCTCCATGACATTGAACCCCACAGGACCTTAGCTGTTCCTTGCTGTGAACACCACATTCCTCAGTGCAAACCTTAGCATCCCTATTTCCATCTCTTGTCTCAGCCAAAGGCAAATGTCACAATTGCAGAGCGCAAGGAATTAGTTCTACACATTGCTGAGTTTTAATTTCAGTGCAAACAAAAGCAAAACGAAATAATGATTTAGCACCACATGGACACAGAACACTAGATGTGTTTCTAAAACTCTGGGATCCAGATGTATGCTGGATTAATTTATGTAGATGAAAGCATGAAAATGAGCAAGTTCTCCCTGCAGACTGTGGGATGTGACATAAGCTCTCTTCATAAAAACTCCCCAAGATTTTCTTCCCTGTGCTTTTTTTATCCTTCCCAGGCATATTCTATGTCTGCTACTCTTATTGCCCCTCATCTCCCCACTTGGGAAAGTGCTGTTGGAGACTTTTAGGAGTGGAGAACAGGGATGGATGCAACTGGGAAGAGGTGACCAGCATGGGGTGGCATCACAGGCTGACACAAAACTGGACTGCCTACACTTAATATTTTCAGGGCTGCTCTATCCTCAGACCAGTGACTTGCAGCCACTGGGTGACGTCCCCTGATCCACTCTCAGTGGCTCTGAAGCCAGGACTGTTAGACCTCATAGACCGTCCAGTTGAATAACTACTTCTGATGTCTCCACTTTGGTGCTGAAAGATATGATGGAACCAAAAGGACAGAGTAGAAAACAAGTGAGACACTTGAAGAACACTTCATCTTGGGGAGTCAGAATGGACAACTCCCTTCTTTGAGAAATCCATGTAATATCTCCTTCCATGCCAGGAGCGGAGAGGTACAGAGAGTGACAGGAGAAAAAAGTTAGACAGCAGCTTGAACCTAAAGTGGATTTTTCTCTAGACGTAAATTAAGCTGTAAACTCATCCAGCCAGAGAAATTAGTTGAGGGAAATGTTGGCATTTCCAGACTGGAAAAGAAAACTGACATCCCCTTCCATGCATGTCATGTTTCAGTTAAGCAGCTCACTGTTAATAGTCAAAGCTGTGAGGAAGCAGATATCCAGCTTGCCAGTAACAATTGACAAATGCATTTGCTTCACACTGGGATGTCATTTCAGTTGGGGCTTACATTCAAAATTTCAGATATTGTTTCCATCCCCACTGAATCCCAGGGCCACCAGAAATGTGTAGTTCTTCAGCTGCATGTGTAAAACCTAAGCAGTGCTACAATGAGAAGCAAACCCTTAAGCACTGCATACCGGTGGCTTGTTGATGATTCCGTGAGCTCTTTCCTCTCAGAAACCAGCTCCTGCCTGAGAGACAAATAAATCATCTGCATGGACAGTGATCACCCTTTGTGGGAAAAAAGAATTTTTCATAGGTCTTCAGACTTTGCCCTTGTCTTGGTTGCAGTTATAGACTCAAAAACTCTGCTAGTTTTAAAGTACCGTTGGAGAAACTGGTACATCTCCTACATGTGTTGCTTGGTTTTATTTTATCCACCTAAACTTTTGCTTTTCAGACTGAGAAATTCTTCTCACACAAAACCCCAGAGTTTTCAGGTGCTGAAGCATCCTGTCCTGGAGGACACTGACATAATCAATTAGCAAAGCTCCAAATAAACACAGGTCCCCAAAGAGGGGGAGAGACAGGGACAGAGACAAAAGACACCTTGAAGATAATTCCAAATGGTTAATAACTTCAAAATAGGGGAAATGAGATTATATCTGGAAACTCCCTGAACAGAAGATAGAGTTTAGAGGAAGATGCAGTTCCAAGATCATTTATGATCAATCCCTTCCACAAACAAATGTATTGGCACATATAAACACCAAAGTCTACCATTTATGAAGGCATTTTCCTTCATTCAACATGGGTAAAATCTCAGCAGGAATGATTCGAGCAGTTTTCAGCAATGAATGAAAAAAATGTTTAGCATCTGACAAGAACCCATAAAAAACCACAAGGCAACCCAAAAACATGGCTCTAAAGGTGTGGTGGTTTAAACCCAGTTGGCAACTAAGCACCACACAGCCGCTCGCTCACTTCCGCCTCCCAGTGGGATGGGCGAGAGAATCAAAAAAACCCCTCGTGGATTGAGATAAAGACAATTTAATAGGGTAACAGACAAAGAGAGAATAATAATAATAACAATAAGAGAATATACAAAACAAGTGATGCACAATGCAATTGCTCACTACTTGCTGACCGATGCCCAGCCTGTCCACAAGCAGTGATCCCTCCCCGACCAGCTCCCCCCAGTTTATACACTCAGCATGACGTCATACGGCATGGAATATCCCTTTGGCCAGTTTGGGTCAGCTGTCCTGGCTGTGTCCCCTCCCAGCTTCTTGTGCACCCCCAGTCTCCTCGCTGGCAGGGCATGAGAAGCTGAAAAGTCCTTGACTAAGTATAAGGACTGCTTAGCAACAACTAAAACATCAGTGTGTTATCAACATTATTCTCATACTAAATCCAAAACACAGCACTATACCAGCTACTGGGAAGAAAATTAACTCTATCCCAGCCAAAACCAGGACAAAAGGAAAAAGCAGGTTTGAGAATTTTGAGGAGGAAATAAAGTAGCAGTCTCTAAAAGACTATTAGGAAAAAAAGGCAAAGTATGTTCTCCATGTTGAAGCTTAACATGTGTGAACTGAGTAAGTGAGATTCAGGTTACCTTTAGAGAGGAACTTTCTAACAGAAAGGGAAATGAAGGGTTGAGATGGACATCCTGGGAAGGTGACAAGGGTGCAAGTCTTTTAGGGCAGACTGGAAAACTCTTCATCAAGATTAACACGAGCACAGATGGATGAATTAAATGATCACTTGAAATTCTTTCCAACCACGTGACTTTAGGAAATAAAAGTTCAGTTTGGCATGTGCCTGACTAGTAGTGGATATAAGGTGACTTAAAGGCTGATCTTGTGAAGAAGGAAAGAGAGAGGTGTTTAATTCTTAGCTTTCTGGAAAAATATCTATTCACCTTTCAAACTTTGGTAATATAGGCAGATACACTATGTATGATACAATGCTCTGTTACAGGTAAATGGCAGAGAAGCTTTAAACACATTTATTTTGAAGTCATGCATTGAGCACTTCCGCAAGGAACAGACTGTTTGCAGATCAATCTTTACGTAGTCAGTGATGTGAGCAACATTTTCTTACCTTCATAACACTGCAACTGAGAGCAGCTCAACAGAAGATGTTAATATTTTTTTCTGTATCTACCTCCTCCACAAGATCCCTTAGTAACACACGTCTCCATCGCACCAATGAGTGTTGTATTGTGCCTCAAAAACGGTGCATCTCTAGCAACGGGGCACAACAGAACACAGCTGATATAGCTGGGCTGAAGCTGCTCCAAGGGAGGTGTTAGCTTTGGGGATCACGGGGAAATGGAGTCTCCTCTGTGCACACAGCACCCTTCCTTACCTCTCTGGTTAAATGATAATGTTAACTGAAACAATCAAAACTAATAATTACAACTGTTTACCTAAAAGAACTTTTGTGATTTCCTGATGTCCTCCAAACAATCACAAATCAGAAACAGGACCTAGCACACTCAGTATTTTCTGCACTTTGTTGGCCTCGCTCCAGAGAGTTAAACCGATAATTATGGTAGTGGGGGCCTCTGAAGACCTCATGGACATTTACAATAGTATGTGATGTGCAAATGCTAGAGCTAGAAATAACCCACACAGTACAACTGCCTAACATTCTTCAGAGATACAGACTTGCTCCCAAAGTAGTACAGTGGCACTTGCATGATGCTGTCTCTGAAATACACTGTTCTGTTTCTGCAGGAGGCTAATTAGTCCCACTTTCCTAACCTGACTCTATGATCTCCTGCGCCACTGTTACCCCTAGATCATCTCCCGTTGCCTGGAGCATACATGGCCTTATTCAGGTAAGATAATGTTATCTCAAGGGAGAAAAGGCTGATGCAAAGCCTTTTAATGCCTGTTCACTTCAATGAACCTTGTGTCCTAATAACAGTAGCAGAAATCCAGCTGAAGGGAGATCTGAAAAAGAAATGGAGTGATTCAAACAGGAAAGGATACACTTTTATAAGAGTCATTCAGAATATATATGTGAATATTACTCTAAGTCTTTAGGAGAAAGAGTTGTGAAACGTATGTGAAAGCAGAATATCTCTGAAAACATCTCCAGGAGACTGGCAGAGAAGGGGATTCATTAGATGGGATTTTGTTGCAGGAAAATAATGAAAAACCTGAAAACAGTTCGAGAGCAAGTCTGGTGGTGTACCTATAACTTCTTGGCAGTCAGCCATGAGCTGGGCACGGAGCATCTTAATTTACTGGAGAGATTTTTCAAAGTAGGAATTACTACTACATGATTTGGGGCAGCAAGATTGAACAGTGACAGACATGTTGTCCAAGTCTGCAGTCTTGTCTCAGCTTAAATGCAGCCTTTATGGGCTTTTTTTAAGAATACCGTAGAATTTTAAAATATACTGTATCTATCCATTAAAATGTGTTAAAAAAACCACAGTTGTTTGTTTAAACACTTCTGTATTATTAAAGCCTGTGAACTACCATAACCACCCTGCATTGCAGACAAACTCTGAGGGAAGCAATTGATCAAGAGCATGAAAAGTATGTTGATGCCTGTAGTTACCAATTTATCATATCTACCCCCCTGCTCTTTTTTGTAGTGAAATGAATGATGAACCTATTCCAAATCATCAATTCCCATAAAATATGTATCTCCAAGTAGGAATATGCTAAAGGATTTATGAAGAGCACTGTGGGCCTGGATACATTGTCTTGTTTGACATTGCTTATACAAGAAACCTTAAATACACAAATTGATTGATTTGTATATTTCATCAAAGCTTGATTTAATTTATCAAGGGGAGAATGGCAATTTGCATTCATCAATAGATAAAGTCAGGTTAGAGTCGAGCTGCTGGCTCAAACCCTGTTTTCGTGTTGCCTTTATTGTACTCCCTATTCTCTTTGGTTAGTTTTAAAGGCACAGGTGTGAGACCCTTCTCTTCCTTTTTAAATGTTTTCCGAAATGTTTAGGTGAACAAGGCAGTAACGCCACTTACTCTGTCTGTGCACGACTTGCACAATCGGTGAAGTTGCAGGTTGGTTTGTTTTTAGACCTCACTTCTATAGCAGTGATCTTTTCACAGCCCTGGAGGAGCCTGTCTAATCTCTCTGCAAGCTGAATTAAGGTGGAATTTGAGGATTTTTACAGCAGATGTGAGACCTAATGCCTGTGCCATCTCCCAGTTGTGCATATAGCTGGATATGTGCAGCCCACGGCATAAAAGGGAGTTGTGAATCTAAATTCCATAATAAGCTTTAAAAGTTTTATGCCCTTTTTATTCCTGTCCCTTCTTTTGGATGCTATTTCTCTCTCTCATTTGACCTCCAAATCCATCTGATTTTTAGGGCAGTAACTTTCTACCAGCAGCCATGAAATCCTTCCTAATTCTGACCCTACTCCCCTGAATTGAGCCTGAACCTTTATCAGCCTGGGATCAGTTCAGGCAATCTTTGCTAGGGGAAGGGAACCAGTCCTTACTCAGCTCCCTGACAATCAGATACGGGTGATAGTTCTACAGACATCTCTCAGTTGAAAGCCTCATGCAGCTTATGAGGCTTATTCTCTGATCTGGCTTCCACTCACTGCACGGAGACAGGTCAGCAGTCATCGTACTTGTACGCCTGCAGAACAAGATGTACAAACTCAAAGGCAGGTCTCCAAATCAGCCAAGTTTTCAGCACCTGTGTTTTCCACTGATTTTAATGAAATTTCAGAAGAGCTATGCTCTTATGAATTTCATTCCACTTTCCATGAAGTGTCTCCGTAAGTGAGAAGTTGCATAATTCTGAGCCTAATTTCAGACTGATTTAAAAATGCACTTCTGCTCTTTCTACAGCTTTATTGGCAAAATACCTTTCTGAGCTGTGTTTTCTTGCTTTTTCATATATAATTAATTGTAAGGGAGGCTTGTTATTCAGAGGATAAGATACTCTAATGTAAAGATGTCACATCTGTTAGATAAGAGGACAGTGAAATCTGAAGCCTTACCTGTAAGTGAGCTGAATGCCAATATTCAGTGGCTCTGATGTAATTAAACAGTACGTTGCTCAATCTAGTCAGGAACATAGGAATAGAGAAACGGTATTTAGAAGAGGCTGGACTGTTATTATAGAGCCTGATTCAACAAAGCACTTGAGCATGAACTTCAGATTAAGCACACATTTAATTCTTCCTTCCACTGCAAAACATGTTAAAGTGAGCGTATGCGTACTTGTCTTGCAGAATATGTTAATTATATTCAGAGGAGAAACTTGCAAGGCCCACTTCACTAAGACCATCTCATAATCTTTTACGTATCTATCTTCACAATCCTCCTGTGACAGAAAAACCTGCTATTACCTTCATTTTTTTAATCCAAACAGGGACTTGAGGAACAGGCGAAAAAAGACTAAGCTCATGATACTGTTTAGGCCCTCGGTACCCAACAGATTTTAATAATGTGAAGGTACCTAATATGCTTCGACAATTTTGTGAGTGTCATTAGGAGCAAAGTACCATTTTTTGCAAATGTGAGCCAAAAGGCCTAATCCTGAAAAGTACTTTGTGATGTATTGGGATCTCAGTGATTGCAATAGTAGACCCATGGCAAAGCAGCTGAGTTTTCCTCTTCAAACAAATCTGAAGTGAAACTTAAATTCACATTTGCTGATGCAGAGCAGGACACCCTAACCATGCATCTAACGTATCCATGTTTACCAAGGCTATGGTAAACAAAACACTCTTAACATCTGAGCTTTCGGTTTTGACTATCACCAAGGTGTCCTTCACAGGCTGTCAGGTTAGCTGTCAGTCTGAACTCAGTCCAGAAAAATAATCCAGGTCAAATTACACACAGATTAAGTCATCACATCATTGCCGAAGTATTTCAAACTCCACTTAAACTGGTATCATAAGATACAGTTGGCTTGCTTCATTAAAAGAAAAAGAGATTAAAAAAATCTAGAAGCTTTGGGGAGAAAAATGTGTATCATTTGTTTAAAAGTGCAGTATTACAACTGATGATCCAACATTTTTTCTCTAGAGCTGAAGAAATTTAACAAGATAAAAATAAGTCAGGGAGAGTTTCAAAAGTACTCTGATACCACAGTGGAAATGGAAAGGGGGAAAAATGGAGGGAAAACGTTGAGTTGATTAATCTGATAAACTCCTAAATTAGATGAGTTCTGTTAATGAAATAATTCCAAAATGCCACTTGCCTAAATCCTGGTAAAAATCTCTTATACAAATCGCTTTTCCACAGTAGTTGAAATCAATCAAAGTTTCAGAGATGAGAGTGCAGTCCTTTGGCTGAAAATTCTTAGGAATTTACTTTAAATGTCCAGCGTCACAATACATTGCACTTTCCAGTTTTGTTCTTGGTTCCAAGAAAGCTGCCAGAGGGCAGGAAAATGCATCTAACTTCCATTAGCCTTTTCAGTAGGACTGTCATAAATTTCTTCCCTATCCTCAGGGTACATCAACAGGAAGACAGACCACTGTATGCACAAAGTAAAACTAATCTGTTACTCGGAAGAAAGGTAATTATGTTCCAGTTCATTTGTCTGTGTGCATAATTTATTATATTACAGACCAATGAGTTTGGCATGGAAGAAAAAGAAGAGTTGACTAAAAATAATATAAACTGTGTTCTAAAAGCAGCTAAAAGTTTTAATTTCCTAATGAGCTCATTTAATCCAGGTAGATGACTGTGCTCTTTGATAAACCAATTGAAAAATAAATTGCATTTGCAAAAGCCTGCATGCACAAATCCACCCAAAAGAGGATTATATTCCAAAGAAAATATATGAAGCATATTGGAATAAGAACTGCGATGACAAGAACACAATAAAGCAAAATAATATTGGGAGCAAATACAAAAGGCTTTGTGATGAAACACCGATTATAGAGCCCTGAAGAATGACCTGAATGGCTATCTCCAGGGTTACTGTTTCATCCCATGAAGTTTATTTTAGGGCTGGGAAATATTTAGTAGCAGATGCTGCCTTCTAGCACTGTTAAGAATTGAGACAGCAGCGAAAGGATTCAAACATGTTACAAGAATTGTACGGCTAAACAAGCAAAGGCGCTTGATGCAGTCCTTCTAGTTACTATTATTATTATGACAGTACTTATAGATCCTGACAATCTAAGTGCTGTGATTAGATTAGTTATGCTCAAGAAAAACATAGGTGAAATAAAGTAGTAATTGCAAAATGTGGTTTTGTGGGAATAGAATTTCTATCCGCACGGAAATACCCCATGTCCTGTTCAGCTGAGATTTCACTGCGGAAGAGGGTCTGAGGAAGGCTTGGTAATATGTAATGGAAATGTATAACAAAGCTGCTTTGATTTTTCAGTTTGAGCTGAATTCTAGGCATATATTCAGCAGATTTTAAATATAACATCGAATGCTGAAATAGCTTCTGCTTTTTTCTTTGCATTTTTATATCCATCCAAGCATAAAATAATTTTCCCTCTTTCTCCCCAGGGTTTGCTGGGTTTAGTCTAGATCAGAAGAAAAGTAAATGTCATTACCTCAAAACCCGTCCTCCTGCCACGTTTGTAACACTGCTACTCAGTCCTTCCCTTTGGAAGGTTAGGAACGTTAGACAGAGGACGGACGTGGGTGAGGCCAGGTTACACGTACACACCGTGGGTCAGTGGCAGAAACAGGACCAGAATTCAAAAACCTGAATCCACGTCCAGTGTTACAATACTGCACCAGAGCTGACGTGAACAGGGAAATAACTTACTCTCATCAGGGGATAGCTGAAAGATATAAAATGCCTGTCATTGGGGAACAGTGCTACTGTGGTACTTAGTGCCTAAGGTCCACACCTTTCTGCTACTCCCTCTCCTGTGCTTCAACTGCAATCTGTTTGGAAAAGGGACACCCTCTTTCAAACATTCTCTTGGAGCAGTTCTCACACTGACCTCCATCAAATGTTTCCAAGCAAGTCAGTTGTATTGAGTCCAAAGTCATTCTCTTCTCAAACACACAGGGACACACTCTTAATCGACATACATGGTGAAAACAATGCCTTACACTGCATCTAAACAAAAGAAAATATCTATCTTTTATGGAAATATATTGTTATACATGACACAAAGTAGAGCAATACCTATTTTTTAATGTCAACCCAAGCGTCAATCTTGGCTATTTAAAGCACCTAAGCCCCCATAAAAAATAATATGTATATTCCCAGTTTAAAAAAATAAAAAGAACATCCAAAAATTCAGCATTCAACAACAGCCTCACATTATTTATTGCAGTTCCTTAATGATCTTCCACTAAAAAGAAAAAACCCAAACAAACCAACAACAACCCCCCCTTCAAACTAAAAATAAACTCAAATTTATTAGAATAGCTCAAAAAAAAAAATTCCTGCCACCTAAGAGATGATCAGTGGGGTGGAACAGAATATCATTCCAAGGACAGGCTCTTAATATGTTTCTTAACAAGATGGTGTACATATCAAAATTGCTGCCAGTTCTCCTGGACACCTTAGCACCAAGAAACACTGGTATGACCATGCTCCTATCTGAATCCATGCCAAAAAGACCATCAGCCTCCGTAAGACAGAATGCAGCTGGGAATAGGTAATGGAGTGAAAGGCTCTTTGCAGGCAGACATAAGCTCTCAACGTGTGCACTCTGAACTTGGATGCTGAATAGCGGCTGTACGCCCAAGCTAATAAGCCTTCCCGAAAGGCAGGGTGTCTTACTTCAGGCTCACCTGTGTGCCCCTTCCCTAAAGCTGATTTGCACTGCTTTTTCAGGTATTTAGAGCGTAGACAAAGAACCTGGCATCTGTCTAGAAAAAAACAGGTAGAGGATCCTACAAAGCAACTGTAACCTCAGTCACTTGAGTGGGAGCCACTGGAATGGCAAAAGAAACCTGTCCTTGTGCTGTGCCGTGGATCAGCGGATGACCAGGGGTTTGCATTCACTACAGTTTAAACAAAGAGAAAGAATCTCACTGGAAATGAAATCAGAGTCAGACTGAAACCTAACTGACATCAGCAGGGGAAGCTAAACAAAGGCAAGGCAACAGTTCTGTTTGTTTAAAGGCTGTAGGGATGCGAAAGGAAATCCATTTGTCCCAAGGTAGGTCAAGAACTTTCAAGGAATATTTGCACTTTTCCTTTGTGTGTAGGGTTTGGCATGACTTTGTGTAATTACTGCAGCGTGTAGAAGAAAAACTTGCAAAGAACTCTTTGTCACCAACCTTTTTGCACTGCCTCAAAGCACTAAAGCTGGTATTTATTATACAGATACGCGTTAGCTACATCTGCCAAAGCTTAGTGGGCTGGGCAGTAGAGGCAGTTGCTTTCTATTTCTCTGCCCAGCTTGGACAGCAGCGATGGTTTTGTAGCGCAGAGCTATCCAGCCATGTGCTGGGGCTGCAGGTTCCATGTGCAACGCACCAACTCGGCTGTCACACTGTGGATCTCAGGGTGAGGCAGGAGGTCCAGCTTCTCAGGCATGTTGCTGCGACCTGTGCAACTGCAAGTAGTTTGTTAGTGCTTTGTGACCCAAATCATTTCAAATAAATGTGGCTGTATTGATGTTACCTGTCTCTACTGCTGGCACTAAACCCAGTGGTGTTGGGTCTAATAAATTCTGAAGGTGTGATGGGTGTTTGTTATCATCTTCTTGCCCTCCATACCCTTCATGGAAAAAAGGTGGAGTGGGGCTCTTAGCACAAGAGAGTTTTGAGAGGAGTCTGTATCTTGGGAAGTGCCACCACAAGTGAAGATTTAACAGTGAGACTGAGGACTGAAATATCTGTTAAACCTTCACTGACTGCAAACATATGCTCTCAGCAGGAAGGTGAGTGCATCCATGGCCAGATGGAGCATCCACCACCATCTAAAATGTAACATTAATTGTCTCCCTCAAACCACATGTATGCAGCTTAACCCAGAGCTGATTACTGCCTTCTCTGTTTCAGGCTTTACTTTCTTCCGTGAGGTTTTCCGATGCCTGTGACAGCCCATCCAAACTGCCCGCCTGATGCCAAAGGACACCCTTCTGCAGAGGGAATGCTGTGGCAGAGGATCAGTGTCACTTTGGTTTACTTATGAGCGCTTTCTGCAGCCAGCCGTCAGCAGGGTGTGAGGCTCCTCTCCTTGTTGCTGCCCGAGGTAAGGATTTGGGGAGGGGTGGGGGCACAGCACAACGTATCTGCCAGTTGCGGCTTGGAGTTACCTTCCTGCTGATAGCAAGGGAAGGGGGAAGTCATCCCCTGAGAAGAGAAAATTTCACCCCTTCTCAGTGACTGGAGATGTATTGTGCCCACGTAGACCAAGGAAGTTTCACAGATTCTCTGACTGCTTTTGTCCCTTGGGCAGCAACATGCAGAAGTGGAAATCACTAGGAACTAATGTGAGAAGGTAAAAACCAGAATGGAATCTGAGGAAGGAAAAAGAAAGTAAGGGGCCCTCTCAGTCAATACATAGATGTTTTTCTATCAAATGATGCTGAACATCGATGATAATCCTCTGGGTGCCCTAAAGAACTTGTATGTGACATGGCAATAGACCATTAATTATGGGTTAAAAAATATCAGTTACATAAGGGTGTTGACAGAAGCAATTTGAGAAGAGAAAGAGCACCCGTGTATTACAGGTGATGGGTAGAGGGGCCATTCCTCTCTGGCTGGGCCACAAGCAATTCCCTTTTCCCCATTCAGAGAATAGGCACCTTTCAGTTGCCAAGTGGTCCAATGTGGTGGTCTTTCCTGTCAGAAAAGAATCAGTCTTTAACAGCTAGATAAAATCAACAGGTTGACCTAGTCACCATAGTTACAAGGACCTAAATACCGCTGAATGTCTCAAGTTTTAGATGAGACAGATCATTGAGATACCAGATCATGAGGAAAATCTTTCTCCTGAAAAGGAGCCTCCAACTTATATTTCTAGAGTTGGGAACAGAAAAATCTAGAAAATTCCTTGACCTAGAAGTTTTGTACAAATATGAGTTGCTTATTTACACTTCTTAATTCTGTTCTTTCATAAAGTCATGCTGTACTCACAAGATCCTGTTAAAATATTCAGTGCCTTCCACTCCAGAGATGGCTGCATTTCACAGGTGAGTGAAACGATCACCTCATGCAGTATCTGTAGAGCACTTGCGGAACTTCTGTAAGCTTTATTATTACCGATTCAATCTGTGTAAGAGGAAAAAGGGTATCCAAATGGCACTTAAGATGGAATAAGAAGCCCTTCATAAAGCTATTAAGAAATTAATAATTACAGGAAGACAGATGTAATTACCTCCAGAAGATCAATGCAGCTTTTAATGAAGAAGAATTTCAAGACCCTAAATACAAATTGAGATAAGAAACTTCTGAGGCTCTCCCACATACCCCTGCTAGATAAATGTGGCCAGGAAACAAAGGAATTCCAATGTTGTTACACAAAACAAAGTGGTTCTGGGATCCTACTGAAAACATTGAGGAAGCTGGTTTGAGGTGCAAAACCATGTCTTCTTTGATATATGATTATACTTGATGTTTACAAATGGTCCTAGTAAGAAAACCTTTAGTGTGCTCACTGCAAATGGGGCAAATGCTATGAAAAGTCACCTCCTGTTCAAAACAGGTTTTGTTTTTCAGCAGTAATGAAAAATCTTAACAGCTCCCCAAGACTTAAGGAGTTGTAAAAAAAATCCTTCCCTCCCAGCATGCAGAAATCTCTATGTAACGGCATGATAGAGAAGGCAAGTCATCATCATCATCCCTTGCCTGTGACTGAAGCTAGGAGACAACAAAGGACACTTGCGTGTTGAGTGCCTGTGTTAGGGTTGCAGCTGTGTCAAGGAAGAGGAGGGAGAATGTTGTCTCTCCTGTGCTCTCCTTCATTCGAATCCCCTGGGTTTAGCGTGCGCAAGCAATACGTGATCAAAGGAGCAATTCCATTAGGCAGGAACTTATCTTTACCTCCTCTCTGCTGTGGAGAAAGTATACAAAGGGGAACAATTACAGCTGACTCCCGTATATAGTGGGGAATTGCATGGGAACATAAGCACAGAGGAAACCAAACTGAATTAGCAAGCCCACGCAAGGCAGTGATATCACTTAAAATAAGCCTACAAAAATCAACCACTCCACTTTGTGTCCAGCAATGAAGAAGATGCCCTTCACACAGGCAAGTACACGCTACAGTGAATTGAGTGTTTTGTCAAAATACCAAAGAAGGGGGGGGAAGTCCCCAAGCAAACTAAACAAACCCAAAACATCACAAAAACAGAGCAAGGCGGAATAAGCTATTGCTAAAATCCTAGGACCTTAAGAAACAGCTGAAAATAGTGATACATGGAAGGAAGATTAGCATCAGCTAGAGAAAAAGGCAAACACAAAAGGAAAATCTTTTTGCCAATGAACTCTGGAAAGGAAATTCTCTCTTGACCTTCTCTCTTTCTGACCCTTCAGCATTCAAGTACATCGCTGCACTGTCCTTTCCTTATGACTGTCTCCAAGTCCCTACTTTTGCACCTCATCAGGAGAAATAAAAAATAATGCTATACTTCCCACATATCTCTAGTAGGTACAAAACTTAATTAAAAGCAATGCTTTGTCTGATCAATGTGGGAGCTGGAGGAAAAAAAATAATCAAACTGGTCTTAGCACAAAACAGACATTGAAGAATAGCTACAGCTAAAATATTGCAGACCACACTGTGGAGAACAATTCTTCACTCAGTAAGAAGGGTGGGAGCAAGCTCTGCTCCAGATTGCGGCTGTTACAGCTCTGCAAGCTTTGCAGGAAGCATGTCAATTTGTACCAGCCAACGATCGAGCTTGTCGTGTGGCACATTTGAAGGAATTTCCTGGTCAATATCTGCCTGAAGTTTGTTTCCAGCACTTAGCAGAGAAGGTCATTTGTCGTGATGGTAAAATAAAACCCTCCTCCAAAGAGAAAGAAAATCCTCAATTATCAAATCACTGGCTTCAGCAATACTTTTTGAGAGAGCAGGGAAAAGGACAACCTCTCAAGACATTTTAAGG
This sequence comes from Phoenicopterus ruber ruber, assembly GCA_009819775.1. Lineage (NCBI taxonomy): Eukaryota > Metazoa > Chordata > Aves > Phoenicopteriformes > Phoenicopteridae > Phoenicopterus > Phoenicopterus ruber. Next base: position 28,655,911 of record CM020221.1, on the reverse strand, counting down.
ATTAGTGGGGTTTTAATAGGAAAGGCACTGTAGATGGCAACTTGTGTCAGTAATTTGAAGACCTGGATGGTCTGATTCAACAGGACAGCAGAGACGAGAATCTGACACTGAAAAAAAGATTTACCAACAACAGAATAGAATCATAGAATCATTTAGATTGGAAAAGACCTTTAAGATCATCGAGTGCAACCATAAACTTAACACTGTCAAGTCTACCACTAAACCATGTCCCTAAGTGCCACATCTACACATCTTTTAATTTATGAAACAGCAACTCTAAACTCCTTTTCATAAGGTCAATACACATTATCTTTTTTGATCTGCTCCAAATCACTGTTACAATATTACTTCTGGGCATACATTTGTCAATTGGTAAACATGACAGACAATATCTTGACTTAGTTGTAATACACCATGTATCTGACTATGGGGTTCAGCTTGGAAAAACTTCCTGTTCTTAAAGTGGGAATACCCTTGAAAATAGAAGACTTTGACTTGAAAAGAAGAGGATTGCTTAGCACTGTGCCACACCCCGCCACAGGGTGTGTAGAAAGAGGTGTGGAATGCCTAGCTGGGAAAAAGGATGTCTGGGACCTTGTCTGGTCCCACAAAAGGTCTTACACAGTATAGGTCTAGCTCTCAATAGCTAAGATATGTAAAAGGATTATTGATAAGAATTTGAGATGTAAAGTTGCAAAGAATAAAAGATGTAGAAGACATCGCAATTCAAGGACAAGGTTTTCAACCCACCCATGTTAGTTTCCTCTTAGTGGTGAGTTCTTCCCATTTTATTTTGGGAGAAGTCTTTGCCTGGCCATGGGTTTTCAAATAGGACTCAGAAGTAGGCTGTATACCATAAATAAAAAGTTATCAGTAGATAAAGTTATTAAGCAGATTTGATAGCCTTCTGTCTATAGCATTCCCAGAAGAGGATGGGGAGGGATTAAACCCAGGAATAGAGCTTACAATGTGGTTGTGCTATCCACTGGGTTACCAGGTCAGAGAACTCCAATGGATTATTAATACACTCCATAATTTCCTTGGCTTTCCTTATGAGCATAGAGTAAGAAAAAGATGTTTCAGATTGAACAGAACATTTTGTATGATACAGAAGAAATACTTTTCTGTTTGTTTCAGTAATAATCCCTCTCCCCAATTAAATGTTATATCAGAGCTGATTTTTCTGTTGATTTGGTGGCGAGGGTATTGGATGAAAAATCAATTATTCATTTCAGCACACAAATAAGGGTCCTCAGCACTTTTTGTAGGATAATGAATGTACTTAGCAGGATATGAACTTCAATGACAAGATCTCTGTGGGAGGGGTTGGTTTTTTGGGGTTTGTTTTTTTGTTTGTTTGTTTGGGGTTTTTTTAAACATGTGTTATGTATGAGACTTAAGAGAAATGTGAGCATCTCAGCATACTGCAGCACTTTGCTATCAGAAACCTGCCTGATATGTTTCTGTGAAGTAGATGAAAAAATCCCCTCTGAATTGCTTTGATTTGCATTGTTCTGTTCCTCTTTTAGGCCCTCCTCCTCAAAAAAAGGACCGGTACTGTTTGGGCAGCACTCATGCAAAACTCGGAAGGTTGTTCACTAATAGTGAAACATACTGCATTTGAGCAGCCTTATCCATGTGAACTTCTGAGACAGGGATAGGAAAGAGCTGACCATGCATCTCCAGTGCTCTGTCCTCTCAGTTACTGGGCAAAAAGAGGAAAGGAAACAGGCAAATTCAGTTCAACTTCGGAACTCCTATGCGTTGATTTAAGTCTGCAGGGATAGTTTGTGTTATCATGGAAGCCAAAGAAGCCTATCTATCCTATGTGTGTTCAGGACCATTAACTTTACAATCCTCTTTGTCTTCGTTAGTTGTCAAATTATTTTACCACAAAGTGATAGCAAAAATGAGGCAACTTCATTTAAATTCACACCAGTACCTAGCCATACAGAATCGGAATGAACATTGGGTCCCCAAAACATAGTCAATCTCCAACAGAATCCATTACAATCACTAAAGACAGGGTCCTGCAGAGCATCCAGATTTCCTCTGTGTGTGGTCTGGCAGCCTTCCTGTTGTGCCAGACTTCACAGGAGCCCGTATGAATCCCTAGGCTCTTGGCCAGGACAGCCCAGCGACAGGCTTTAGGAGCCTACCATCTTCCTCATTAGGGGTTGGTAGTGGTTGGTTTGTCGGCATTAATGCAACTGAAGCTGCAAGTCCATCTGTGTGGGGTTACTCATAACCTGGGCGAAGCTGCAAAGTATTTCAGGCAAGTCCACTTTACTCTTATCCGCAGCCTTAATAAAGCATTGGCCTGTAGTGGCTGAAACCATTTTGAGAAGCATTTGAGCCTGTTTTAGAGACAATGTCCTAAGAGCTCAGTTTCTCCTCTAATTTCTGCTACTGAAACAGGATTTAAATGCATGAATCATGACTGGTGGTGGACTGAACGGGCTATTGTGCTCTTCACTTTTACTATTACAAAGATGACTCTTCGCTACTCATAACACCTTCATGTACTGGAGAAGAGAAGACATCCTACTGACAAGTATTACTAGCCATGCACATACCTAAAGAAGTTATATAGATTAAGCAGCTGGAGTTTCTTTGCCTGTGGAGATTTTTTTCTTTCATTCATATTGGAAATGAGTATCCTCATCTCTTTGACTTTTCCCTCCACAAAATTGTTCAGGACCTCTTAAGATTTCTCTTACCTCGTTTCCAAAGCAGTAATATATTAGTCCACGCAACATAGCTTAAACGTGCCTATCATATGGATGGTAAACCAATTTTGATTCCTCATCACCCAAAATATCACTTTCCCCCGCTTCCTTTCTCCCTCTTCCTCTAACACCCCTCTCCCACTCCCCACTGTACATCTGAAGGAGCACTTTGACGACAACAACAGAATTCATTAGTCAAGCCAGCTCCTGGGGCTGCATAACTCATTCCCCTTGTTACTCACTATTGAGTCACGGAGCAGAAGGTGGGTGTCTTGATCTTGAAGGTAGGACAATGATACAATATATTTCCATCAGGTGCTGGAAGAAAGGTTACAACCTGCCTCATACAGAATTCAATTAGGACTCACAGAGAGGGGAAGCAAGTTTGTATTAACTCCTATAGATGCCAGAATGCTTTCAATCTATTTCTGTTTCATCCCTTTCCTCTGAAAGATTTTTAACTAATCACAACATTGGATTAGTTCTGTTAAAACAGTAGGCGATCAATTTCATTTCAATGCCTGGGGAAAGAAATTTAAGGATGCCCAGATGCTTCATGGAAATCACCAAAAAAGATTCAATTGAGAAGCAATTCTGACACTAACTAAATTATCTACCCAAGTATTTCTATTACACTGCTGTCTGGGCATTTTTATATCATGAGGCATTTTCTATTTGTTCAGTAGGAAATGTGGATAGACTCAAACAGACAAGGTTTCATCTGTTTGTGCCGTTAAAGGCAGGGCTGTACCAAATTAATGTTTGGTATACTCCATTTGGCTTTTAGTTCTAAATATCTGGAGAAAAGACCTTACCACAAAATTATTTTACTATCTCTGGTTTTAATGCCAGTGAATGCCAGGAGGGCATATGAGGTCGTCTTCTGTTGGAGATTATCAGCTGCCTCCATAGAGGAGGGCCAGATGCGGATCTAATGCCATGGTAAAGTAGAAAGTGAAAGTTTTGTTCCTTGAAACGTTCTGAACCATCACCATTTTATCTCCTGTAACATTTGGAACAAATAGATATAAACTTATCTTTCTTTTCTTATTTGTGTGTATACATATGTGTGTGGGTGTAAAAATTAAAGTATCTGTACGAAGCTGATAAATGCCTATGTAGAAAAGATACATTTGGAAATGACAAACCAGTTTTACCAAAAAAATAGAGCATTCTATATATTCCCAAATCTAGACATCTCATTTAAATTTGCTGTTCTAACAAATTGACCTTTTGAGGCAGTTTGACATTTAACTGCCTTCCTTTTTTGCAAAACTTTATCATCTTGGAGTGGTAGCCTGATTTTCTGATGCTACCATTTTTCCTGATGAGTCAGGAACCATCTGGAAGAAAATCCATGCTTTGATGCTTGATGGAGATCATTTCTTGCACGTGGATTTATGTCACGTAGTTACGTTAACATTACCAGATCTATCAGTTACTTTCCATAAAGTTCAGGTTCCAGAAGTTCACAGGGGGCATTGCTGAATAATTGAACCCATAGCCTCCTTGTGTCAGTCAACAATGTTTTTGCTCTAGCTTCATATTCATTGTGGCCGTAAAGAGAGTTAATGAGAAAATAAAGTTGAAGCTGCATCCTCTGTGCAGATGGCACATATTTGATGGGTCAGATCCTCTTGCATGAGGTGCTTATGTCTTTACTCATTTCATTTACTGTCTGCGTCATGCCATTAATCTAAATTGCAAGATCTTCACTTTAGGAGTTATTTGAACTGCTTGGAAAAGGATGGTATTATGGTAAAGGCACTGAACAAAGGAGATATTTATTTCCCACCTTCCATTTCACAGACTCTCAATGGGACGGTGATGAATTCAAATCCCCCTGTTGGTGGGTGTCTCTGAGAGCTGTGTTGTAGATTATAGACCAGCAGATTTGATGAAAACAGTGGTCAGGCTACCTCCTGAGGACCACTTCATAAATCTGAGGTCAGGACCTGGAGAGCATATTAGGTACATGGTTTAAGCAAGGAGTGAGAGAAATTCCATGCAATAACTTGACTCAAAGTCTTCTGCAAAGTAGCTGACGCACATTTATTTAGGCTTGCAACTTCTAGCAATTGGCACTGAAATGATGCACGAGAGAAGTGCTGACTGCTGCCTACTCTGTCTTTCTTCCAGACTTCTTCACCCTCTTAGCTGAGGCAGCAGAACAAACGGTGTGTCCACCTCTGAGCCACTGCAATTTAAAACTTGATGTACATACACTTCAGGGTCCACCTGGAGAGGTGCCCAAATCTGTGCAGGTTACATCCATCCCTCCAATGGACAGCACAGGGTTCACAGAGCCAGCTCAGTTTCTCAGCAGTGGAAGCAAAAGCAAACTTTGTCCCTCATGGCTAAAAACTGATGCCAGCCCCCTCTTGTCCCGGGAAGCAGAGAGGAAGGAGGAGGAAGGAGGACTGAGATGGAGGCCTGGAGTTAGAGACATGGAGAGCTGTGTTGCCTGTTTTCGCAGCTCTCCTGAGAGTGAGATGAGCAAGATGGTGAGAAGCCACATTCGGCACAACCGTGGGTCTGCTCGCCTCAGTCCTGGTCTGCTCGCCCTAGTCCTGCTCAGCGGTGACTGGGGATTTCTGGAGCTGTGCCGCAGCAGTGGAGCCACCGTCTTCTTAATAACCTAATGCCTGAGGAGCCTCTGCCTGCTGTGCCGCCACCTGGTCCTGCATGCTATGTTTTTAGGGAATGTCGCACCAGAGCTAGATTTAAAGTAGCTTACAAATACCGCAAGAGTGATAACTGAGGCAGCAAGAGCCCAGCAGAGACCAGCTAGCAAAATCTTCATCTTTCTCCTCGGTTCCTCTAAGCTGTGTGGGGCTGCAGCTGGCCTGGGCACGGCAACACTCCCCTGCTGAGGCTGCAGAGCAGGCAGAGGAAGAGAAGGAATTTAGCCCCTTTGGTTGCAAGATGTAAATGAATATAATCCTTTTGCTTGTTCAAGGTGGAGGCATACATGTTCCTAGGCAACCATGGCTTTTGGGGGAATTTTGAAACTCTTTTTATTCTCTCTCCTAAGGCATAGACTGAGACTTGATCATTTCAGTTTCCTACTGAATATTTATTACTGTTTTCTATATAGTGCTGTCTAGTGCTTGGTACAACTGGTCCTAAGTTCAGTGAGTGTTATGCCCACCACTAATACAAACTATGTCTTAGCAATACTAATGATGAATTCACATTGCTAGAAAGTAGAGATTTCCAGCTAAATCATAATAAATTCAATAAACCTAAACCTGGATAATCTACTGTGCATTCAGTTACAATGCTGGCTTGCCATGAAAAGCAAATACAAAAACCTGCTTACTAAAAACACCCACCCACCCCTCAAAAAAAGAAACCAAGCTGTCTTTCCAAGGAGGTTGCTCCTCCTTTCTGCCTCCCCCATCCACCGCTGTTAGCTTAACAGCAGAGAGAATACATAAGAATTCAAACTAGGTCTTCCTTGGAGGGATGCAAAGGACAATCCAATGAGTAATGCTGTGGGAGTGATTTGTAGTTTCCCCCAAAGCGTGAGCTGATTTGTTATGAATAGAACTCAGCCTGCTGCTCTGTTGAAAGTCAAATCTATGTGACTGATTTTCTTTTAATGCATTTATGGTAAAGAATGCTCCTGCATTTGATTGTGTGACCGATCACCCTGACACATGCAGCTGATATTCTACCTGTGCAATCATAATTCTACACATACCGACAGAAGAAAAGCCAAAAAAAGCCATGTCTTAGCTGACTGCCTTACTTTCTCATTTCACTAGTGCAAAGGCCATCTGATTCCAATTTGTTAAGGACACATCAGTTGCAAAGAAGCATTTTAGGTAATCATTTTAAGATTATATTTGCAGTGTGGTTTAAAAGGATAGTATATGTGGATTTTGACTAGAGAGAGCACTTATTGGAAAGATAAAACTTGGTAAAAATGTCTGCGATTACATAATTGATTTTTGGATGTTCTTGTTAATTAATGAAGTTTTTAAAAGCTTGTAATATTCCTTGAGTAACCAGATATAAACAAGATCAACTTTTATGTTTCAGGGCAGAAACTTACTGTCCCAGGAGTGAGGGAATTAAATCCTGATGTAAGAAGTCATCTCTATTCACAGTGCTTAAATACAGTCTTATATCTCATGATCTGAATGGAAATTATTTGGCACAATATAGTGAATGTAAGCCTTGTATTGTCCCTACCTCTGCTGGCCTGCTTCTATAGATGACTGTATTATAACTGACTGTATTATAACTGCTGCACTTCTATGCAGCAACTTCTCCATGCCAGGGAGAAGACTCAGGAGAAGGTGGTTCAAGGCACAGGTGGAGTTTTCCTGCATCGAGAGAGTTCCCATTCTGCACAGGACATCAAAGTTATTTCATAACGGTGTGCCCTCTGCAGCATGGAAGAAAACCCACTGGAAATATCTTGTGCTTTTAGACAGCTGGGAGAAAGGACATGGGATAACTCACCCAGGGGCTGACCCATGTCTGGAAGAGGAAGAAGGTCTTTAAACAGATGAAAATGGCAATGAATAGATAATACAGCATAATATCTTTCCCTCCTATTTTCTAGGCGTTAAACAGAGATGATATCTTGTATATTCTGAGAAATATCATTCACCTGGTTCCGTACCATCACTCTCCCGAATCAGAGATAAGACTGGGAAAAATGTAACCACTAAAACTGACTAGAAGTGACCGGTGACCAAGTCTTAGCAATGGTGGGTCCACGTTGGGTTCAGATACTCATGCTCAGAGAAAAGTCAAAGTCAGCCACCCTTTTGTCTCAGGAAGCACTTCCTTGTACATCTGGTTTGGTCCTGTTTGCTGCATCATTCTCACCTGAATGAACTACCCGGCTCATTCAAAAGCTACTCCTCCCCACTCATGATCATTTGTACGGACTACTCTGGTATCAGCCATTTGAGAGACAGAGCCAGTCTCATCTGACAGTGCTATTTTAACTACGCTGTTTCTGATCTGTTAAGGAGGGATGACAACACTGCTGTCACGAGCGTTACATGAGGATCACATGCAAACAGCCAGTGATGGCTTAACTGTGCTGTTGCAACAAATCTAAGTTGTTATGACAGTTGTTATGAAGTTATACTGACCTGTGAACAAAGACTCGTAATTGTAATTTTCCAAGGATATGTTTATAGTGACACAAAGGTGTGAGCAAAGCATTTAAATTACATCTAAGTTAGCTAATAGCAAATTACCACTGCTACAACTACCGCTAACAATATTGTTGGGAGATGATTTTACACAGCACATCAAACTACCTCTGGCTATGAACTCAGATTGTTCACCCATACTGAAGTCTGCTACCCCATTCATAGTTTAGGCAAATATCTCCTATTAATTTCAAAGGCATTTAGACATCCAAATAATTTTTGAGGTTCTCGCCTGTAGAAAATTTTGTAGGAGATGAGGCTAGAATTGGATGTGACTGTTTCTCACATACCATCAGGCAGACATTTGTCTGTCGAGGAGTGAAACAGTTAATTGGTGATAAGTGGGTCAAGTGTAACAAGAAAGATGCAATCAACACTTGCTAATGTTTTTAAAGGGGAAAAATCCTTTGGCATTAATCCCCATGATTCATAAGAAATAGAGGCAGGCTGGCAAAGTTTAAATGATTGCAAATGATGCCCGTGGCCTTCTGCAAAATCTGATTACAGCTCCAATGATCGATGGGTTGCCATTAGCAGAAGGAAAAAAAAAGTTCAGAAATTGAGCCAAGTAAATCAAGAAAGACCTTTCGAGTTTACAATGAACACTTCAACATGATTCAAAAAGTGTTTTAACCAAGATTTCATTTTCTGTAAATATATGTTGCCTTCAGAATATGAACTATTCATTTCCACGAGTCTCTTTTGAGCCAGGCTTTCATTTGGCCTGAAAAGATGTCCAGCTTTCCCTGCCAGCTTTTCAAGGCTTCCTTTGATTTACTTCAGTGACATTGGGGGACTTCAGCTTCTGCATCTGAGGTCTGGCAGAAACTCTCCTCTTTTCAGCTATAGGTGGGTCAGATGCATGAAACTTTAAAGCTCTCATCATGCATTTGCTGATTTTTTTTTTTTTTTAAATAGTTGAAACCATTCTCTTTTTCTAAACAAGGAATCTAGTTTCAGGTTAATGAAAATATGCTATGAATTCCTGTCATGACTGACAAACTCACTCCACTGCAAAATAAAAAGTAAGTGAAAAATAACTGAAAATCTGAAAATAAAGTTGTTCCAACATTATAAACAGTGGAGTAACAGGTGTGACTGGTTCACTGACTCAATTGAGAGAGAAAGATACTTTCATGTTAGGACATTATTTAATAATTTTTGAAAATTAGAAAGTAGGGGTTTTTAATTTTTATCCCAAGTGAAATATTTCCTTTTTGTTTTGAGCTTTCAAATATGTAACATTTATTTTTTTTTAGAATGGAGCATGTCTCAAGAAAAAGAAAGTCTCTTGATTCAAAATTTACTCATTTTGTTTGACAAGAAAAATATTATTTTTGTTTACTGAGAGAAGAGGGACATCCTGCCAGTCACACTACCCAAGAAAGAAACGGTCTCAGGCAAAATTACCGCTCATCCATGAATGTTTGACCTAGCCTCAAATCAAGACCCAGCTGTACCATTTTCTAATTTTCCTTTGTAATTTGTAACATCAGCATCTCTTGCCTTTTCTCTCAAGAGCCCTGAACTGAAGTCTCAGCTGTGACACAGACTACCTGTGCAAACTGGGGCCTTTTTATTTTTTAATTCAGAAGAAATTATCTGCAATTTGCAAGCAGTATCTTCAGAGTTATACTGAATGCCACTGCCCTGGCGTTTTTCACCTGAGATCAGAAAACTTTCTACAACATCTGCTTTTTGCTGATGACCAGAATTCCTCTGAGGCGTCACAAAGGAGATCAGACCAGGTCTCAAGTAAATTTTTAGCATGCTTGAGTCTACTGCCAGATCCTAGACAATGTTGTTGCCATTTTTACCCCGGAATATACTGGCCATACATGAAAAATTTTGAAAGCACATGTATCACCAAGGTAGCATCTGAGAATTCTTAAATTAAACCAAACCATGTAAAGCAAACAGAAGAGCAACAGACAACCTCTTCATTTACTAGGCCTCCTAGAGAGCTCTGTGACATAAATAAATGAATTATGGGTAAGTTGATTTCAGTTTGGTTTTACTCATACAGTGTAATGTAGTTAAGAAATAGAGCATAATCTGACACTATTTGGGGAATAGGATTATAAAGATGTGATTTTATGTTAGACTGCTGTGTAAATAAACTCATTCCCAGATTGTTAGAGCAGTGAGCATTTTGATAAGACACCTGGAAAGCCTGACTATAACAACAGTATAACCTTCATAATTATGTTATTGTTGAAAAGATAGCAACGTAAATGAATACATGATAGATCAAAAAGAGTGGCAGTATACAGAAGTGCACGTAAGCATAAAGGTTTAAGACTGATGCAGAAAGTAGATGAATAAAATTGAGCATTTAAGTAGTGTTCTTTGGAACTCCATATGCAAATCCTTGTGGTATTCTTGTCCAGAAAAAACAATGTGGGTTTATGGGCAGAAAAAGAACAGCCCATTTCAGAGAGTCAAAGGGTTGTGGTGAGCCCCCTTCTCTTTGCATGTTCACAGCACATCGTAAATCCCTCTCTCTCTTTCCCAAAGTGTATCATCCCAAGCTGATGCTTTTAAACACTTCTTCCTCATGCTGATGAAGACCCAGGCCTGATAAGGCACCAAAACCAAATTCCATGTGAGACCCCTTCCCTCGCTTCCTCCCTGTACTTCATGGTTGGACCATCCTTTGCTGCATCTCTGGTGGGGATCTGAAGTGGTGTCTTGCAGGCTCAGAAGCAATTTGTTCCCCTACTCTTGCAGAATGACCTCTGAGAATGGGAACTGTCCTCACCATGAGATGTGAGATGGCTCCTCCTGCAAGAAAGCCACCAGAGGGAGTGATGCCATCAGAGCTGCCCCTTAAATAAACCTATTTAGGATTGCTGGAGCAGCTTGGTGTCAGCTCACTGGAAGATAAGTACTGCTTGTTGAGTGCTATTTTTAATTAAGCAAAGATAGCACTCCAGCAATCATGGGACTGATGATGCAGCAACTTGCCATCTTCATTATAACTGAAAACATATTCCTAGGTCTGTCCTGGATTACTCTTCAAGGACCTGTGTAACAGCATCATTCCCCCTCATTTCCAAGGAGGCAGAGATTCAGTTTGGTTTGGAACCACAGAAGCACTTAGGCAAGAAGTTGTAGCAGAGTCAGGTCCATTAGCTAAATGTACAGGACTCTGAAGTTTTCTGGCTTGTCACCATAGTCTTTTGTGACAGTTTACAGGGCATAATTGAGTGCCCCAAAGTGACTAACTGAGGCTTGCCTGTTCCTGCTATGCTGATCTAGTACAGCACACAGAGCTTGGACGTAGAAAGCTAACTAGTAGTTGTCTATGAGATTCCTTAATCAAGATGACACCATTGCAAGGTCATCATTTCCCTGCCTCTGAAGCATTTGTCTGGAAAAGCCCACAGTCTTGAAATGCTGGACCGGTACAGCTCCTTTCAGGTTTGTCCACGCTGGCTCACAAGGACAGCCCAGAAAGGCACTCTGGACCAGCCTCACAGGAAACAGTCAGCCACCCTAAAAATCCAGCCTCCAGAGCACGCGCTTAGAGCAGCAGCTGGGTCCCACATACCCAAACCCCACAAGGTGAGTTAACACCCTTGGAATTCCTCTCCACAAGGGCTTTATTAGCTGGGCAGCCATAGGAATAGAGATGAGGCATGTCACCCTCATGGATGGCTTGGACATGTCTTCTTCAACACCATATATATGCTGGCTGCAATTATTCAATCAAGTTCAGATAAAAGATCACCTCATGGCACACCTAGCCTAGCTCCTGCAGTTATAGATAATATCTATGGGCCAACTCTATCTCATCTCTCTCTCTCATCTATGGACCAGTCTTTAAGTTAAAGATGTGCTTTCTCCCATTATGGGATGTACAGTCCAGAACAGCTCTGGTCCAATGTTTAGGAAAAAACCGAAATCTATCATTGTGGTTAGTTTAGACTTGCTTGTTCTTGGGCCAATATCCTCTTTCCAAAATGTTTCTTTTCCCTATAAAGCCTACCCAGCGTAGGTCATCATCATCCCTTGAAGTAGCCAATTTTCTTTGATTAAAAAATGCTCTTTTTTCAGTCTCTTAGTAAGACTGGATCAAAGTGTCCTTTATTGCTTACATGATTGTTTGATTTTAGCTCTTTGGACCAGGTATGGGATCCTAACCGTATGTACTGCGCGATGACACCCCCCACCACCTCCCTGGCAGGTAATAACGTCACAAAGCAGAGTGTGCCACAGGCAGCAGAGCTGGCATTTCACAGCATTAAGAGCTGAGTACTGTTCCTGATGCTGCTACTAATCTCCAACGTGAGCTTTGCAGATCCCTGCAACTCCCCTTTTCCTTCAGTTAAACAAGTGGAGCAGCTACTCTTGCCTCCTTTATGGACTATTTTGAAAGATGCTGAAAAAAGTTGTACTACAGTCAAGTATGATGTTTTTCCACTCTATCTTTGCCTAAACTTGCCTTCTGTATACTTACATGTAAATACAACTGCAATTTGTATTTAATGCAAATGTTTTCTCCTCTCCTGGCATAAGGGAGAAAAGAAGAAAATAATTGAAGAAAAATTCAGGGCATTTGGGATTAGGGCTGTAAAGAACTTCCACACTTGAAATAACCCATCCCCCCATCTGTTTTAATTTAAAACCTGCTTAAAACTCATTTTCAAGTTTCCAGAGCAGTTACAAGGTGCTTTAACACACATGAAGCAAATGAAATTATTTTGTAATGAAAGTCTTGTCATACATCATTAGGATCTTCCTCCTACCTATAGGGCCATTTAGGAAGCTGAATAAATCTATCCAGCTTTATAGCTGTAAGAGATGGTACATTAAGTTTGCTGGTCCCAGAGTGCCTGAAGAAATCCAAACACCAGTATTCAAGTCCAAGAGATTTTATTTTCTAACTTCCAAATGTTGATGGGCAGAGATCTTCAACAGCAAATCCTCAGTTGGCAACTATGAACAGAGGTCTACAAGCTTTAAAGAGACATATTTATCACAAAGCACACCAAAAGACGTGAGCACTGAATTTATAGTGAACTCAAATCTATTGCCTCCTCACATCCACGTTGTTGGTCTTTCCAAGGCACAGAAACCTGGTATTCTGGACCCTTATTTAGTCAGTCTCCTGCAGTACTGGAGCCTGCTATGACCTGCAGGCAGCTGTAGTGAGCTCTAGAAGTCTAGAAGTGCTCTAGAAGTCTAGAAGCGCTCTGATCCTAAAGCACCCTCAGATAGGAACTTCAGCCAAAACAGTGTGTAGCAGCAGGGGAGAACCATCAATTTTTTATTGGAAAACAGTAAATAAGACAGGGGTATCAGACACAGGTTGTCAGCAGAGAGTTGCAAACCAGACTTAGGAATTAGTGTGCTTAGTTTCTAAAGCTGTCAATGTATGGGGAAGAGGAAGATGGGGTAAGGAGAATATGTTTTGTTCTTATATCATAAAATCCACCTAAGACCTCCTGAGAGGGTGAAGGGATTTAAGACTTGTCTGTGACAGCAACTGTTTGTGTCAGTGGCTGACCTGTTGCTCTATTTACACTCTCATTCTCTGAGAAACACTGCACTCTTTAGCCGATTAAAAAATCCTAAATGCATTTTCTCAAAAGAGTTTAACTAATGGGCATCTTAGGGACGAGCAAACCAAAAAACCTTTCCCACTTTTTGGAGGCTGGATTGGTGGTAAAAGGTTATTTGATTATCTGTAGGCAGAATGGTCTCTTGCTTATTCTTCTGTTCTGGTCTTTAGCAGAGGAAGACTTGGGCCTGTTTCATAAATACTAGAGCCGAAAAAAAAAAAAATCTCATTTCAAATGCATTGAGCTGTACACAGTGGGATTTTCAGAGACTGAGAATGCCTATTAGCCCTTTCTTTTGCACCCTAAACCATTTTTTGGTGTATTAAAACACTCCATTCCTATCTTTGTGTGTTCTGTAGGGCCTACTCCAATATCTTTGTCAAGCCACTAACATACAAAAAAAATATTCATTTAACTGACGTTTTTAGCTTTCTCTTGCTCCTTACAGTTAAGGGAGGTTGGAGAACCCACTCATCAGCCCCACATAGACTGCACTGCTATGGGTTAGTGCACGATAACCTTCCAACATTCTCTACAGGTAACCCCGTGACCACAGTAATCTATCATCCCAGTGGTAATGCAAGAATGAGGTACATATAATAAATGTAAAGTCTCCCTTTGCTCTCAACAGTTCTTTGTAAACCATCTTAACTTAATAATAAGCTCAAGTTTTAACTGTCCTTTTGTCTCCATTCTGGAGGCAAAACCAGATTCAAAGGCCATTGATAAACAGCTAAAAAGATATGGTCATTAAATTCTGAGGGTCCTCTGTTCCAAAGCCTTCTTGGATGAAGGTCTGGATACTGCCACAGGAAGAGATTTCCTTTTCCAAAGTCAGCTTAAGATGGCAAAACAGGGAGGCTGATCAAGGAGTCACTTGACAAAAGAGGAGGCAGAAGCTTTCCAAGGGAAATATCCTTCATTTGTCACTATGTCACCTCCCTTCACTGCATTTTGTATTTATTTTCCATTAGCAAACACTATGTAAGTAAGCCTCCCCTAAGATCACAGAGTACAGAAATAATTATAATGCTGTCACATGAGAGACCAATAAAAAAGGCAAATTTGCCTTTAAAATATGGAACTAGTACTATTCTCCTATTTCCTACCTGTTAACTATGTATTAAATTGGCCAGCAGCTACTTCAGAAGTGGCTACTAGATATTTATTGCATGTTACACACCGTTGCTCAATTTTATGCGCTCTAGTAGGGGGAAAGCACACACTCAAGCTGCACCTAATGTGCAAAGGGGGCAGAGTGAAAGCCCCAGGGCTGCAGTTATCTAATGAAGTGTTGTATGTTCTGGTGGAATAGAGAAACGCAAACATGCTCTCTGACCAGCCTTGCAAATTTTTCTGGACCCTCCTGGCAGCTTGATTCCTGGTTTAAAATCTCCTTCAGCTTTAGATGTCAGATACACCATGCCACCCCACCACCCGCGAAGCAAACCTCCAGAAAACCCTACAAATTAAAGCAGCCTGCAGAACTACCAAGACAAGCGGATTAAAATCCAGGGAAAGCATAAGCTTTGAAAGTGGGGTGGAACATAAAGTACAAGCTTTTGTTATTATGTCCATCCCCTTGCTGCCCCGAGCCTCACCAACACCACTGTGCTAAGCGGTTTGTAACACGCAGTGCCAATAGGCAGCATCTGCCCCAAAGGCAAACCAACAGAAGTAAACAAAGGAAGGAATACAGGACAAGTATTAAGAAGCATTTTATCATAATCAATACCTGAATTTCTAGCAGGCCTGAAGAAATGCTTGTGCACCCGAATGTTTGTCTGTTTTTTTCAAATATACCAGCTAGTCTAGCAGCAGAATTCCTTCTACTGACAGACTTTGTTTGCCTATACCATCACATGATCTTGGCTACATTAACACTATTATTTAAGCTCCTAGAATATTTATATTTACCTAAATTTTATGCTAAGTTAAGCAAATCTTGAGAGGGAAAAGACTGTCTTATCACAACACAGATGGTCTCTGTGCCAGGTATTAGTGCAGTATTCTTACTAGCTTGGAAAGCTGGTCAAAGCAAGGACAAAGAATGGGTCAAAACCCATTTAAAAATAGCATTGAAAATTTGCATAGGTATTTCTGAGTCTTTGTATTTTAGTAGTTGAATGCAAGGCAACTATCACCACCCTGCTCTCCAGAGAAGTAATGTGCTTAAGTCTTCCCTTTGAAATGTTGTCATTTACTGTGCTAATAAGAACCCAGCATTTTAAATGTTAAACCTTAAAAGAATCCAGTTCACAGGTTTGTAACAACTACACAAGGCAAGAGGCAACTTTTCAGGACAGCTTTAAAGATACAAGAAATGGAAAATGAGAACATACCTTTCTTGTCACGCTCAAATGTCATGTCTGGGTAAAGCAATAGAAGTTCTCACCTAAAAAAAAACCCAACAACAACAACAACACCACCCACAAAACAAAACAAAAAAACCCAACAAAACCAAACAAAACCCTCCAACCACCAGAATATATCATGGTAGCCAGGAGAGGAATAAAGCAGAGAGAAGGAAGGCTCAGTTCTGTAAGGACCACAACTACCACAGAGGCTCAGTCACAGAGCACCAGAGCAAGTCAGGGAAGACAGCATTCCTTTTCCCAGGCTTTATAGATCCCTCTCACAACAGATGCTTGCAGCCAAGCTAATAAAAGGAGAGGAAGAGGAGAGGAGCAGGTGGAGAGGGGTAAATGTTGCCATCATTGCCCAAATGTTTTATTACAGCTCTGGCAATAAACATTAGCTGTAAATCAAGATTCACTGTGATGTACTGAAACAGGTTGCTTATGAAAATCTAGGAGCTAAATCTTTTCTATTTGTTTTGTTTAAAGCCCAAGAAGAAAGGATTACGAAAGAGCCTGAGGAAGGTTAACAAGACAGTTTTGCAAATGTTTATAAGGAACTCCTCCTGAGCAAGATGAAAGGATGACTGTATCTGATTATCAAACAAATTACAACCTCCAGCTGCAGCACATTATGCTTTTAGCCAGGCTGGTTCACAGTAACAGATGAGAAACCTCCTTCCAAAATGTGGACCACACAATAGCTTGTTGCTTACCTGATGGTCCAAAATATCCCTCTTTTCTGAAACACTTGCTACGTTTTACTTTGCCTGTAAGTGTCCATCTTTACCAAACCCCTTGCTAGTGGCTGAGGCTCCTTCATATATCAGTCTGGAACGAAAGTCCGTTGCCTTAATACAAGGCTGTTTCTCCTAAGACTTTCACTTCTCATATAACACACCCCTATAACACACTGCAAAACAGTTAACGTCTGGGTCAGTTTGCAGCCCACCTCTTACAATGTCGTTGTACCATGGTCAGCATTCAAAGTGAAGGGTTAACGTGACAAATCTACTAAAACAGATCATAATTACAGTTTATTTCCCATGGTGCCAGAGAAATGGCTCAGAAAAGCAGGGCACAGGATTACAGGGAATCCTGAGCGTTAAAAAAAGGCTATTGGCTAGCAGTTATTTCAGCAACAAGAAGCTGGAGATGAATCGACATTTACTCAGCCTCCCCCACTATGTTTGAACCTGTGTGAAGCCTGCTTCCTCTGAGCTATCTAAAGGCTTCAAGATGACATAGAAAGGTTCTGTTACTGGGCAAGGCTCCTCGGGGTTGGGAGGAGGAAAGGGTGTAAAGACAAACCAGCTGGTCCCACATCTACTCTTTTAAATTAGCAATGTTACTTTGTGATATCAGTCAACATAGAGAAAGTAAGAGTCTCAGCCTTCGCCCTGATCACGGGTATCCTCTGATTGCCTTTTCTGCAGGGCTGCAGAGAACGACAAGCTGCCGAAGCCCAGACGTAACCTTGCCAAATAATTGCAGGAAGCCTAGAGCCACTAGCAGGTGCATGAAAGACAAATGAGCCTAATAAACTACTAAGAGAATTAGTGCTAGACTATTAAGCCCAGGTCCCTGGTGGTATGTAGGTATTTAAAAATCAGAGGGAATTAAGAGTCTAAATATATGTGCAGCTTTGGTCCTACAGATTAGATTGTTGTACTAGAAGTTTCAGAGCCATCACATGGGCTCTGGATTCCCCTTGGAAAATCAAATGAGAAAATAGAAACTGAAGCTCCTTAGAGCTTTTCTTGCTGCAGAAACCTCCCTTTGCTTTGGCAATATAGCGTTCACAACAATTGACTTTTGTCTCTGAGATTACAGCCATCCCATATACTTCCCCCAGAAATTCCAGGCTGCATCCTTTTCTGGCAGAACTGTACTGGTTTTAATGGCATGATACTTTGCTTTCCAGCCAGATTTTGGCTATTCAGAGGAATAGTAAGAAAATATATTACTATCTCATGAAGAATTTAGTATTTTGGCTATGCAGATCAACAAATGTTCCAGAAGATGCATGTGGACGTTTGTGTGGTCTTACTAGAGGAATGGTTGGGGAAAAGATTATGTAAATAACAAAAAATAATAATAAAAAACTAAGTTAGGTGACCCAGGTCAAGTCTATTTCCTTATTTATTTCCCTGTATTTTTCCAGTGTTTATTCCAGGAGAGAGAAAAATAAAGGGAGAGGGGGAGGAAAAGAATAAACAGAGGTAGTTTATAAAAATGTTGTAAGAATAATGCTGTTCCCATTATCACAGAGCACATCTGTCAACTCTATCCATTTCTTCTAGATGAGGTGGAGAAACCTCTGACATTTCAAATGCATCACCCTAATCAAATCCTTATCCTCCTGAAATGCTTTCTGAGACTGCATTATAGGTCTATAGAAAGCCATGAATGAATAATACTTTGGAGAACAATAAGTAAAGTAGCAGGAACAGAGCTGAAATAACTGGGTTCACCAGCATTAAAAAGTGAGGGAACCATTAATCCCCAAAGATAAAGTATTTTCAGCTCTACACCACTGAGTTCTGCAGGGCTGTCGGGAGAAGCCACTCAGTGTGCTCCCGTTTACCACCGCGGAGCAGTGAAATTATCAGCGCGTCCCGCTCTGCTGCGCTGCCTGGCTGGAGGGTCAAACAGCGAGTTTCAGGAAGGGCTGAGTGGCCTTTCAAGGCAGCTGTCTGTCTCAGTTTTTTACCCAGAAGATTTATCTGACTTTCTTCTCTCACAGCCCACAGTAGCCGCTTTTCAACCTCTCTCTCAATCGCAAAGTTTCCCTTGTCCTTAGATTCAGCATTGCAGTAAAAAAGGTATGAGGCGATATTTCTGATCTCACTCAATATGTAAGTCATGGTCCAGTACCCAAAACTATTTAAGAGTTACATTTGTTGGTTCAATTACAAGCACTGTAACTGCCTTGTTGTGTGATTTTGTTTTTCTCTTCAGACACAATTCACCTCATTTGATCTCAGCCACCAAAAACATGGAGTATCTAGTCTAAACCAGAGACCTGGGCTTCTACAATCAATGAGGAGAAGTAAACACATGCAGAAAGCAATTCTTCCTGTCTCAGGACTCACTTAAGACTAAGTCTTTTGATGTATATTCCCTTCCTTTCCCCCTTCCATTAACTACAGAGAAAGTGTGGAGGATAAGTTAGGTGAGAATTTGTTTCATCTAACCATAGGTGTCTAAAGTTAAACACTGTACTCCCTAAGTAGTCAGTGAGAGTAGCAGGAATCCCTACAGGGTCATTTCTTCCTTCTGTCTTAAACAAGGACCTTAGGGTGGAATGAGTCACCCTGTGGAAGTCCTTGTTCTGAACAGAATGAACTCGGGACGTTTATCAGTAGGTATGGCTATTGACCAATGCCAAAACCAGCCAAACAAATAATCCCAGCCAATGGCACTGAGCCAGCCATGACAGAGGAGCCTTCCTGGTGTCTGAGCAGAGGGTAGGGTGAAGACACTTCCATGTTAATTTTCTTTTACGAGCAGTGGCAGCAAGAGGTCACTTGGGCTGTTTCCAATGGGGATTATGGGAAAATTTGCAGCTACTGGTCTTAGCTGCTATGGTTTAGGGAATTCCGTTTATTTGGTGGTATAATGAAGTAAGGACACTCATGTCTCAACTATGGCCCTAAACACCTCTTTAATCACAGCTTTAATCTCTGGAAGGACAGAGGTGCAAGGAAAAAAGTGGTTACAATGCAAGACACTCCTTGCATCAGGCAAATGTAGCATAGTAAAAGCAGTTTGTCACGGGACTTTCATCATCATCATGTATGAACACGCTCTCCTTCAGCACTCTACATGTACAAATGGGATATAGCAATCCTCTACCCTAAGGTTGGATCTAGTCCCACGCAAAACTCACTGCCAATTTTAAACAGATTTTCATTCTGATTCCCGCTAGTTTTCATAATAATATCATTCTACTACTCTATTTATAAAGAAAAGAAATAATTTAATTACATTACCTCAACTCTTGCCAGATGAGGGAAAACACCATTTGATTTTAGCTCAGCGGCTGGAAGCCCAGCACATAACTGATAGCAGAACCTCTTATCTGGAATAGAAGCAAAATGGGAAGATTAAAAAAATAATAGAAGAAGAAAGCTTGAGGAAAAGATAAGGAATTCAGAACTTCTCCAGGGTCTCCCTGAATCCCTGAGATACAGAGATCAGCTGGATTCATCTGCCTTTTCTGAGGGATGCTATTGATTTTTCTCTGTGAGCCTCCTAATTCGAAAACAGAGTATGGAAGACCTGGTGGGATCATGATTAAAAACCATCATGTAATCATAACGAAACTAGCAAAGTGTCCACCTTACTCTTTAGGTCCAGGGTAAAATGAACCACCAACTCACTAAGAAAAATAGAGCCACAAATGTTAAGGTCTTGGACATACAGCTTTTTTTCATCTATCTGCCCCTGGTACAAGAAATCTCCATAGTCTGGGTTTCCTTGATGGCCTAAAGATCATCCAGCAAATGGGACAGCAGCCTGAGTAAATGCAAAACATCATATTCCTGTTTATCCGAAAGAGTTCAGCCCTGAGATCAAATGTACAGAGCGTGGCCCTGTGGTTACAGTGACTCTGATGCAGCCTAGGTTCGCTTCAATTCCTGAGGACTCCCTGGGTGGTACAGGCAGGCCATTGCTTCTCCTTCAGGTATCTGTTAGACAAGCATGGTAGTCCTTTTTTTGTCCCGTCTTTTTAGAGATCTGTAAGACAATGACTTTTAGGTAAATGCAGCACTCTCCTATTTGAGACTTATTTTTAATGGATGCTCTAGATACTTACGGAATAGGTCAGAACAAGGAGAGTACCTCCACTCTTGGTTGCAGAAATGTTTCCCGAATTTCTCTGCAATTTTGCAGCTGATGTTGCTGCTCTTTATTTTGCTCTGCTATTTTGGCAGAACTTGGACAGTGTTATGTATTAGATTGTACAGAATATGACAAAATAGGCCTTTTTGACTGTTCTGCTGCTAAGCCTTTGCACCAGAAGGATGCTCTGCAGGCAACATGCCACCTATGGGCAATTTAAACTAGCTCAGTGTTAGGTTATTTTAGTTATGACCTAACATGAGGCTGGAAGCTCAGGATAAGGGGGATCTCTCTACTCTCAGCCACTTAGCCTCTAGATCAACCTCCACATCTTCATGGAAGAAGGGAGATGCTTGCTAGAAGAAAAAGTAGACGCCTGAATGGTTACTGGAAAATTTTATTTCATGATTTGAAGGATCCTACTAAGGTGACTAAAGAGATTGTGTTTACAAACTTCTCTCATGAGTTGGCTCATTTTGACTAATTAAAGCTTCTAGGAAGATAGGGAGATGGATCACTTTTGTCTAATCATCTGCTAGATGTATCCAAGAACCATTTTTGTTTTCATTAAACATTTTAAATATTTTTTAAAAAGTAATCTAGGGAAGGACTTTTTAAGGAGAAGAGATTTTTTTGCAGAAAACTGACAGTTTTTTGCAGTCATTTTCTGAAAGACATGAGAAAAATCAACTTCACATTAATCCCAAAATTGGAGGAAATAGTTGAAAACTCCACATTAGGGAAGACTTTCTTGTATTCATTCTTTATTGTGACTTTCCTCATATCTTTCCATATGCCCCATACCCAATCTTAGAGAGTTTTCTACATACGTTTCTTGCACACTGAATTCCTCATTACAGCTAGGGGGGCAGGGAAGGGCTAATACTCTTTATTTTAGGAAGATGCTCAAATACTAATAAAAAGTAAGCTTATAGACCTACAACTATCACCATAGGAAAAAGAAATCTGATTTTCTTACCTCTTACCATCTAATCTGTTCTCAGCCATTCTGTGTTCATTATGGTGAATGTACTTTTTCAAGATTGGAGTGGTGAAAGGAGCCTTGTCAAACTCTCGATGTGACTCCCCAGCTGTGACGTTTCTTTTGCAAATTCTCTGGAAGAACAACTCTGCAGCTCCTGACAATAATTAAACAAAACCCTGAACAAATTCCTGCTGTGAAAACAGGATCAGACTCTACTCTTCACACTGCTAAGAAGAGTATTACAAGCTCTTGTCTTTATTTTTTAGATGCATTTGTTTAAAGTTTGCCAGTAAGCTGTGATGTGAATGTTGTCTCCCATGAATTTTCAGTACGCACTGAGCAAAATGGTCTGTCCTAATTATAAGACATTACTTTGCACACAAAGAAGTAATAGTTTTAGGAGTGGCCCAATCCCTCATCTTTCTTTTTTTGCTGGCAAAAATCATCCTTGGCTTTTCTCCTTTCTTTGGACCTTGAGTGAGGCAGAGGAAAGCAGGCAGCCAGTTCATAGGGGCTTAGTCTGTGGGTGCTGTGCTCTGCAAAAGCAGTTGGTCTTTGCCTTCCAGGGATCCTGCTCCAGTGGTCCAGGCCAGGGAAAGGCTACGTTAGAGAGAGCTGAAGATTAGGGGAATTCCTGAGCTGTGAACACCCACTCCTTAGTTCCACTCTCTACCAAACTCAGACTCTCCCACCCTCAGTCCTGTGAGAAAGCACAAGGTGAGCTTCATCCCCTGGAAGGCTCTTTTGTTCCAGATCCAGGTGTTGAATGTTACCTCATGCACAGCCTGCTGGCACTCCTGCCACGCAATATCCTCGCTTGAAAACTCTTCACAGGGATGAATAACTTTGCTTTAATTTCTTCTTATAGTCAGTGTCACCAAAAGGGGAAGAAAATGCTGTCAGAATGTAAATTTTTTCATGTCTCAAATGTTTTTGACTCAGAGAGAAAAAAGCAAACCAAAAATCCACCAATAGCAAAGCAGAAATCATTAAACTTCAGAAAACAGAAAAAGAACAAGGAATATCATGAAGAGAAATGTCCTATCAGTGCAGTCGAGCTGGAAGACTCCAGTGCTCTTGGGTTACCTACCTCTGTCGCAGTATGTCAGATTTCCTCACAATCAAAATCCAGGTTTCTGAGGTGGACCTGGTTTGCTGCTATCAGAAAGAGCCTGCAAGGTAAGTACTGTGTGACCTGATGAGGTGTAATGAGAGGAATATTGTCTTTGCCATCCCTTTCTGACATATCTGAAAGGAGAGTTCAGCATTGCATCGTCTCTAACAATGCTATTTTTACTACAGGAGCCGAGAGTTCATTTGACATTTTATGCTGCGCTGCTCCTGTCTTCTGTTGGGCAAGAGGAAAACAAAAGGGTTTCCACAGCAATTTAAAGACTTTCCAGTGAAGCAGCGAGGTGATCACTTGTAACAGGGTAAGTCAGACCATTCTCTATAAGAACTAACCCAAGGCCTCTAGTTCAGATTCAGACCAAAGCTGAACATCTTCTAGACATTGTGGAAAGTCAGTTTATTTCATTGTAGAAAGTCAGATTATTTAACTTGATTAGTGTTTGCTGATTCCTGTACTGGACAGTTGAACCATGGTCTTTTCCTCATCCTCATTATCAACGATCTGGACGAGGAGATCGAGTGCACCCTCAGTAAGTTTGCAGATGACACCAAATTGGGAGGGAGTGTTGATCTGCTGGAGGGCAGGCAGGCACTACAGAGGGATCTGGACAGGCGGGATCGATGGGCCGAGGCCAATTGTATGAGGTTCAACAAGGCCAAGTGCCGGGTCCTGCACTTGGGTCACAACAACCCCAGGCAACGCTACAGGCTTGGGGAGGAGTGGCTGGAAAGTGACCGGCGGAAAAGGACCTGGGGGTGTTGGTTGAAGTTGGCTGAATATGAGCCAGCAGTGTGCCCAGGTGGCCGAGAAGGCCAATGGCATCCTGGCCTGTATCAGCAATAGTGTGGCCAGCAGGAGTAGGGAAGTGATTGTCCTCTTGCACTTGACAGTGGTGAGGCCACACCTCGAATGCTGTGTTCAGTTTTGGGCCCCCCACTACGAGAAAGACATTGAGGTGCTGGAGTGTGTCCAGAGAAGAGCAATGAAGCTGGTGAAGGGTCTAGAGCACAAGCCTTATGAGGAGTGGCTAAGGGAACTGGGGATGTTTAGTCTGGAGAAGAGGAGGCTGAGTGGAGACCTTATCACGCTCTACAACTACCTGAAAGGAGGTTGTAGAGAGATGGGTGTCAGTCTCTTCTCCCGAGTAACAAGCAATAGGACAAGAGGAAATGGCCTTGAGTTGCACCAGGGGAGGTTTAGATTGGATATTAGGAAAAATTTCTTCACTGAAAGGGTTGTCAAGCATTTGAACAGGCTGCCCAGGGAAGTGGTGGAGTCACCATCCCTGGAGGTATTTAAAAGACATGTAGATGTGGTGTTTAGGGACATGGTTTAGTGGTGGACTTGGCAGTGTTAGGCTTATGGTTGGACTTGATCTTAAAGGTCCCTTCCAACCTAAGTGATTCTATCATTCTGTGATTCTATGATACTCCTGGCCAGGCTGAAATCCAAGGGATAGGAAGAGAATCAGATTTCTCAAGACCTAGAGCCCAATTTGAAAATGAAGAGATAATGAGTGGCTTCCAGGAACTTTTACAAAAGTACCTGAGTGACTTTTGTAATGTAGAGAAGAAAATGGAACTATTATCTCCTTCCAATCCCAGTTTAAAGACCCTTACTTGCATACAATTGCCAGCCATCCTCCTAGTCCTCTAATATGTACCATGAGTTGGCTACCTAGGGACTATTGCACTACTGCTGAGATGTACAACAGCTGGCAACATGTATTTACCTGGGAGGCATGTCATATCCTTGAAGATCAGCAACGATGTCTCCCATGCTCTGTAATTCCCACCAGCCCTCAAGGAACCCTGCAAATGTTGCCTGTTTTTGGCTTTCCCCTACACACAGCAGTAAACCTGCTTTTCCCACTACTCTGGTAGGATCTTTCCATAGTTTGTAAATAGTGCACAGTTTAAAGGACAGATTCAGAAATGATATCTAAGGTCAACTCTAGGTTTGCCCTTTGTACTTTAGAAGACACCAGATTTCATCCAGTTACTCTATGTATTTGGTTAATTTTAACTCTGCCTTCATCAGCGGCTTTTCTCTTGTCAACTTCTGCTGATAATTGGTTTATAAAACCTGAAAAGGACTGACTGTGTGAACACTTTTAATGTGATGGTGTTTAAAGCCATGCAGGATAACATAAATATCCTTCAGACATGGCTAATCTAAATTGTTTCAGTTGCCTTATAAGAGCTTAGGAATATTGACATGGGCAACCCAAGAACCCAAGTGGGCAGTTCTCCACTGAAAGGCAGTACCTCATTGCTGAAGAGAAGGTATGATTAGTGTTTGCTAACAAATCAAGAAATCAAATGCAAATGCTAAATTTTCATTGCACTTGGCTTAGCCTATTTGAGCTTTTGTTTGAATGTGTCTTTGTTATTTTGAAGTTACCCTTAATTTTTTTTCCAGTTTAGTACAATGCACAAGAATTATTGAGATATTGAGACACAGGAAGGAAGTGTGAGACAGAAGGGGTACCTCAAGTTAAAACATCTTTGCAGAAGTTATTCAATTAGACTTGTCCATCTAATACGAGAGTGAGTATCTGCAGGACTAAGGGTGGTAGTGAGGGAAGAGCAGATACACATCAGTGTTTTGAAGAAGAAGAATCAAACTGAAGAAAGTATCTTCCCTCCAATAGATTTTTAAAATGTGTAAGATATTTGCAGAAATAGAGAAAATATAGAAGTGCTTTTTGAAGGCAATGAAACTACTCTTATGGTTAAAGTTAAGTGCATGGAGCCAAGCTTATGACTGCATCACAAGAGCGAGTCCTGTTTGAACACAGTGGTTGAAAGGCTTTGAAGCCTGTTACTGAGGATAACTAGTGGTGGAAAACAGATTTGAACCGCACATATGCTTATAGGGAAGGTGGAAATAGTTCCCAAGAGTTAAGCTCATAAACATGACTCCAGACACTGGGTAAAATAATCCTACTCTGTAGAGGCACTTCTTTAATGGAATTGCATGAAACCACCTGTTAGTGGTAATGTTTATTTTACAGTTATATATATATATGGGTATAGGCATTTTATTGCATGAAAAAATGTACTTTTGCCTCATGTAACCGGCCCTTCATCAAGCACTGCCAGACAGCTGCACTGAGATTACTGAGAACTGAATAAATAATATACATGGTATTTCTTATTAATTGCCCAGACACCAACAATGGAAGCATGAACTCAGAGAAACAGGAGCCACATGGCAGGATAATATGGTGACTAGATCCATAAACTTCAATTAAAGTCCCTGTCAGAAAATTGTGAAAAGAATAATGACATCATTCAGTGAATGAGTCTGTCATGCATTAACAATTCCTGATGGCAGCTCCTGGGAGAAGGAGGGAAATCATGGAACCAAGAGGAGATAGAGAGCAGACAACAAATTCAAAATACCTTCCAGTCATGCTGTATGGACAAGACTTTCATTAATGCCACTGAGGCCCCCATGCTGATCACAGCAGAGAAGGTGGCTCCAGATTCCTGTGGCTAGTAGCAGTTTGTCCTGAGTGTGAGAACAGAATTAGGTATCATGTCCCTCTTTACACTTCTCATTGCCCCCTCACATACTCTTGACCATGGCGTTGCTTCCCAAGCTCAAAACCTGGTTCTGATTTGCATCCCCTGCTTTGACAGCATACAGTAAATCCTGTGATGCTTTGCTCTTACTTTGTACGGCTTGTACTGGGCATGCAGGTTATTTGTGCTCCGATACAGGGAGATTCAGTGTCATACGGTGCAAAGCACTGCAGGAAAGGTATGTCACCAGGCTACAAGTGCCCTGGCATCGGTCAGGTGGGGAGAAGGCATCACTGAAGGGGACATATGAGACTAAACCCAGTCTTTGGCCCATGGTCTTATGAAAGGTTTTGGTACATCACAAAACCACAGAAAAAAACAGTAGGACAGCAAGGAATTACTCCAAGCATCCTCAGTGCCTGAGCTATTTCTCTAAGTAGTGTTCCTTAGTTTCCCCTCTTAAAGCAGATATAAACTAGCATAAGGCTTCATTCAGGACCTGAGCAGGGCAGAGAAACCTGAACAAAAATGCGACTGCAGGAATGCAGGCACTTCCACTTTTAGGCTGAAGCTGTGATTTCATTTTCTGCCTTTCCTCCTAGAACTTTTTATTATAAATTTAAGGAAAGATTATACTGTAATAAAGAGGTTATTCAGTGGAATTAATGGCTGGGAAATTTAGAAGAGATTAACAGGAGAGACTTGCAGTGCCACATGTCATTGGCTCATGTAGTAATTCGCTGTTGTCTCACAGGAGGTCAGCTAGTCAAACACAGTAGCTCAAATCTGGGAAGGGACTAATAATATATGATCCCTACCATAGCTTATAGTTATGCAAGCTTTAAGCATGAGCAGTCAATTTTCATACTTTGGAGAAAAATGCTAGTATTGTAAGGAGAAGGGATTTGAAACTGCCTCTTCCATGCCACCGATGCTGAGGGCTGAACGGAGTCACTCTCCGATTTGGTGAGCGGTACCACAGCCACGAGCCAGTCCTTCATGAAGTCACCAGAGGTTTTCCCTTGATTTTCCTCAAGCAGAAAGTCCTCTCACACATGCACGTATTTCTTTCAGGCTCTTGAAGGGTGAGGGTGGTGCCGAACAGGAGGACAGAAAGAGAAAAGAAAAGGGCAATTTTTGTTGTTTTGCCACCTTAGGCAAAGGCATCTGTAAATGGCAAGAAATCAGACTTAATAAGCAGCTATTGCTGGTCCAATTTCCATAATTTCCATGGAAACCTGACCAATTGCCAGACTGTACATGCCAGTGTACAAGAAAGGGTGGTGTATAGGAAAGGGATATTGGAGTAATCTGTTTTTTTAAGCTCTGCAAGGGTTTGCTAGCCCCCTTAGTAGCCATGAATACCTTCATCCTAATTACACACCCATCCAGTAAACTAGCTCTAATGAAAATGAAGGGTGGACAGAGGTAAAGACTGCACAAAAATCATAGGGTGTAGAAATACGTATGAGCCCAGCTAGTTATTTGTAAGGAGAACCATACAAACTTGCCATAGAAATACATTTATGTGAAATGAGGTACCTCCTTTTGCACGATAATAAAGGTCAGATGTATGAATTTCTAAGCTGGAAGGATGCTTGCTGATGGTTTAACAGCCATGTTTAGAATTACAAATGTTTATGTACAAGTTTTGGACATTGAAACATGTAGAGAAAGGACAAATCTAACCTACAGAAGGAATTAGTATTTTTTAATAGAAATGAATTTGCAAGGTGGTTCTACATTTTGGCTCACTTGTGGGACTGGAAAAAAAAATCCCTAGGATAAGGAACAACAGTTATCAGAACAGAACAGCTCTAACCTGGCAAGGAAAATCAGCCAGTTTGCAAGGCTGGCAGCTAGTCAGCCACGGAATGGGCTCTCATGGCAACGGATCCCAAGCAGTGACTGAATTCAGCACAGGATTTCTTTCTCACTTTTAAACCCTAATTTATAGACCTCAGGACAAGGTTTGTTAAATTAGGCTATAATTCCTCCATTATAAAATGACATCTTAATAGTTCTGATCTTTTGGAAGACTTTTAGGAGATTAGGAGGTGATGGGATAGGGGAACAGATTTATTGCATGCTCAAAGCCATGTGGTAATCCAAAGGGATTTATAGACAGTACTCTTCACTACTTGTGCTGAACAAGGATGTGAATTATTCGATTCTGATAACATGAGAATCCTCTTACAATACAGTATGAGCCTGAAAAAATGTGAATATTACTAAAAAAAACATTCAGAAGTAGATTTTTCTCCTTTTCCTGTTAGTTACCTTTAAAGGAGTAGAAATTTGGTTTTATATCATTTTTAAGTCCCTTTAGACAGTTTTTGTTCAGAGCTTCCCTCTAAATTGAATGTCTATGGATACAGCTAGTTGGGAATTTCCATTAGAAACATTTTTCTAGCTGTTGGAGTGTGCAAAGCCACTGAAGTTAAAACTTTGTGCAAGGATATTCTTTTCAGTTTGGACAGGAAGGTTTCTAGGATTTGGGAGAGAATTTTAGGTCAGGGTAGGGGAAACTCAAATTCATGGCCTTGTTCAGCCTAGTTTAGAAAAGACACCGGGCTTACGGGTGCCCTTAGACATACTGTTCTGCTGCATCTGATTTGTAGCTCTCCAGTTGCTTCCCACTGCTAATCCATTGCAAGGAGAAAAAAATCTCTCCAAGACTTGCCAGTGAAACTGAATGTGTAGCCAATAGTTATTCCATTTTCATCAGAATTGTCTAGGCTGCAAACAAACTACAGTTTAAAAAGTTTGTACATACTACAGTGTATACAATAATGATTACTTATTGGTTTGAATCTGAAATATTCCTTAATGCATCTCTGATTAGGTTCTCTTATGAGCCTCATTAATATATAGCTCTGGATTAATTATAGAAATGTTTTCATAACAACTTTAGGAGGCAGTGAAAAATGGTTTTTTTCATACACCAGAGGAGACAAAGGGATTATATGATCAATCCAAGGTTATAGATGATATTTGTGGGAGACCCAGTAACAGAAGAGACAAACCCTAATGCTTCATCCTTGCTTCACTCTCCACACTTTGGAAATTTGCTTTCAAGAGTTTTAAAAGAATTGACAAAAGAATTGATATTCTTAGCTGGAACAATTTACATTCTTAGCTGGAGCAGTAGGGAAATCCTAGAGCAGAAATACGAGCATGAGGGGAAGTTCAATTGGGAAAGACAGTTGTTAGTTCAATAATAACTTCATAGGAGAAAAACAAAACCCAGTTAAATAAGCTTGATACACTTTTTTTTTTTTTTTTCCTTTTTATTAAATAAAATCACAAGTTTGGCTCCAAAGGGGTCTGCTTTTCAGACTGATCTGAACTGCTAGACAAGCTGGACTCCCTTAAAAGTTGGTGTGGTTTTGGTACATCTGAGTGCTAGGTCACATAGTGAGTACCCAAGAATTTGGGCCACATACAGAGATGATATTTCTTATACCTGAGAGAGTTCTAAGATATCCTGGAAAAGGCAGAGCAAAAGCTGGAGATCAGCAGTGGAAGCCAGACAAATTCACTCTCATAACAGGCCTGGATATTTTTTTAACAGACATGATAACTAATCATTTGCACAATTTACCATGGAACAAAGCAGATACTCCATCACTTGAAAACTTTAAATCAAGTCTGAGTGTTTTTTCAATGAGATGT
Organism: Phoenicopterus ruber ruber; assembly: GCA_009819775.1. Lineage (NCBI taxonomy): Eukaryota > Metazoa > Chordata > Aves > Phoenicopteriformes > Phoenicopteridae > Phoenicopterus > Phoenicopterus ruber. The sequence continues at coordinate 28,625,908 of CM020221.1, read as the reverse complement.
ATTCACTAAGCACCATGCCTCAGTGGTGTGGGAGGGGGGAGAAACTACCTGATGAAATTTGCTGCTCTGCATGATGAAGGAAAATCACACCGGAGATTCCTTCTGCCCATCAGACCCCGTGTCTTTCTTTAGTGGTATGCGTTGACAGGATTTTCACTGTTGTTAAAACCTGCTTTAACCCATTATGTGTTTCTGCAGAGAGGCAAGAAAGGACCCCGAAGAACTGAGTACGGAAAGTCTGATAAAAACACTCAGGATAACATTTTGCCACCCACACACAGAAGAGTGCTTGTTTCTTTCTGCTTCTTTCTGCTTTTGCTCAGAGCTAAATCTTTGCAAAGGTTTATATGTTTCCATCACAACTGACAGCTGCTGCATCTTTTGTGATTTTACACACTTTTGTATCACAGGACTCCATTTAATTTCTTTGTTTTATTTTGCCCATCTGCGTTCTCCCTATTGGAATCTGATTTGTATTGGTACTTAAAAGACAGCACCATTTCAACTGGGGAAGATTCCTGCCCTTCTAAAATACATGTATTTATTTCCTTTAGATGTGGAATTACTGTTCTCACACAATAGTCGCCACAGAGCATAAAATTACTTCAATGCTAAGTTAGCAATTGCAATTACACCCTTGTCGTAATGCTTTTAATTAGACATTACTCATTGGAATGGAATCTTTTTTAATAGTTCTTTCACTTGATGGGACTGATTTTCACTGGAAGAAAAAGCAGCTGTCCCCAGCCATGCTAAATTTGACATTACGACAAGCCATAGGGTTGTACCCAGGATGTACAGTATGCTTTATCTCACTCTGCTTGGCAACAGCTCAGTGCTACAGTCAGCACTGCATGGATTGCCCCGCAATATGTCTACACAGCACCTAATAATCTGCAGTGAGTTATAACAAGAGGCTCCTTATCATGATAGTTTTAAGATCAAATTTAGGAAATTCAACAGGGTTAATAAATAAGAGGGAGACATTCACCTCCATGCAATAATAGTGTCAAGTCTATTTAGAGTTCCATTTTTATGGGCTGAATTGAATTGTTTTGAAGGGGTGAAGTGTAACACATTGTCACTCTTAAGTGAGGATCTGAGCTCTGCATAGCAATTGAGCAAGTTGCTAGTTGTTACTTGACTGTCTCAGGCCAAACGCATGCCAGGCAGCAAACCTGGGAACGGTAGGTGCTCCCCTGTGGTTTCAGTCCTTGTATGCGGGCTCTTGTCAATGAGATCTACAGACCCCAAGCAGGAGAGATGGCAGCAGGGCAATTAAATCAGTGTCTGGGCTCAAGGGATCGCTGTGTTGCAGTTGCCATAACAAACTATCCCTCCCAGTCACAGCTCTGCCTAGCCTCTCTCCCACCTTGCAAGAGGCATTGCAATGTCCACAGATTCCCTGTTTAGTGTCAGACATCATGTTTGGATACTTGTTCCAGGCTTTGTTGCTACTCCCTGCTTCCCTTGCTGCCAGGTCCCCCTTCCTGCTGAGGCAAACACACCTTCACTCACTACTCCACTACCTTGGGTGTTTTCCCAATCTGGGCCAGCCCAGGAGGTTTAGGCAGACTTGTTGAGGTTGCTGGCATCAATCCACCACTAGCTTTGTCCCCTCTCATCCAAAGAGATAGCAGCAGCCCCTGGCACCACTTCACCACTGTGAGAGGAATTTACTGTTTTTTCTGTTTTTCTGCTTCTGCAGAGATGTAGAAGTAACCTCCTTAGGCTGATTCAAGTCCAGCCCAACTTTCAAAAGGGAAGTAAGACACTGGAAGTGGGAGTAAATTTGAAGGGTTTGTTCGCATCACACTGACTGTCCACAGTCAAATATGCAAGACTGGACTGTAAAGGCAAAATGTGCTTCCATCACTTTATTTCTGGTCTCACTTAAATGTTCACAGAAGACTGGGCTACTTGTTGGCTCCCTGAAATATGATGTTTGTACCTGGTGGTGGATAATAAACATCCCTAACCCTATGACATGAGTGGTTCTTGTCTCACTCTTACTCCAAGCACTTTACAAAAGCAACGCATTAGGCAATGGTAGTTCAACAACTGTCTAGTTAAACAAAATGCCCATCACTCTCTCTACGATTGGAGCTCATGCAGTTTTCAGCCCATTCTGCTGAGCAAGGAATCCTAAGACAATGATGATATTTGTTTCAGTATTATTTTGAGTTACAGTGCTGCTCTTCACTTCAGTATTTCCTGAAGAGTATCGTGTACATTCTGCAAGCCAGTGGATAACAGTGGATTGGTGGATAAGGAGTTTTTCACCAAAATCTGTTTTTCACTTCAGTTCCTCAAACCTGGTAAGGGTTATGGGATTAGGAAAACTATATGATAGGGCGTCTGCTTCTGTTGTTCCTACATAAGTTTTGATCAACTGGCCAACTTCAACTTAATTTGATGAGACATAGGACTCCTACACTCAGCACTCCTGCAGGGCGCGGGTCAAGAATACTCTCAGGGGACAATTATGTGGGCCCTGAACCTCCGTACAAATCTGTTTTGTACAGGTGGTTTTTTTCATATCAAGTAGGGAAACCAAGGGCATTCAGGTAGTCTAAAGGGACCTACAGCTATTGGCTCGGGGAAGATGTGGGGTTATAGAGGATGCAGTAGGAAATCCAATGTAATACAATCAAATGTAAAGCTCATAGAAAAACAGACCTCGTTAGGTCTATTGCTTATAGGAACAACTAGTTCATTACAAATGCTGGCTTCTGCAAAATTGCTCTTTCGTTTTGGACCATGTTATTAGTTACGACTATTTTCAATTTTCCCCTTGGGCAGGAAAGCCAAATGGAAACAAAACATTTTTTAATTTGGGTTAAATTTGCCTAAGCTAATGGAAAGTGTATTTCACATAAATGCTCCTCACATTTTCTTCCATGGAGCTGATTTTATGGCCATTCTACCTGTCTCATGAACAGTCACTGCTGCTGAGACTTGCCCACATACTGCACTGTTATAGCTAAGACAATTTAATTTTGGACCTACTCCAAAAAAATTAAACATTTCTAAATGGAATTATATTCAAAAAATTTTGTTTCAGGAAAGAGGTTTTGTACTTTGTCATTTCTTCCCAATGAGGATAAAAACGTTGCCCTGGTTTTGTCTGGGATGGAGCTAGTTTTGTTCCCAGTAGCTACTGTGTTTTGGATTTAGTATGGGATTTGGTATGTGAAGAATGTTGGTAATACACTGATGTTATTAGCTGTTGCTAAGAGATCAAGGATGTCTTCTAGCTTCCCAGGTTTTGCCAATGTGCAGGTGCAAAAGCTGGGAAGGGTATAGCCAGTACAGTTGACCCAAACCAGCCAAAGAAAGTATTCCATACCATAGACGTCATGCCCAGAATATAAGAGGGGGTTGGCTGGTGGGCCGGTCGCTGTTTGTTCGTGCTTTTCTTTGTTCATTTGTTTGGTTGTTGGTTCCCTCTCTCTCTCTGGAACTTGTGGTTCCGAGATCGCTGCTGGGGAAATCGCTGTTCTGAGATTGCTGCTTGGGTTCGTTCCAAGATTGCTCTCGGTTTTGCTCTGTTATCGCTGCTTGGGACGGGCTGTATCAGTCCTTGGGTTGTCAGGTGGCGAGAAATTGTGCATCGTTCATTTTATATATTCTATTATAATTATATTTTATTATTATTTTTATCATTATTAATAATTTTTTTTTTCTTTGCTGCCCTGGTGAACTGTCTTTGTCTCAACCCACAAGTTTTCCTTTCTTTCTGATTCTCCTCCCCACCCCACTGGGAAGAGGGGGGAGTGAGTGAGAGGCTGTGTGGTATTTGATTGCCAGCTGGGGTTAAAACCACAATAAACATGGATCAAAATAAAAAAAATTATATAGGAGGAGAAATCCAATTTCTGAATTAGTCTAGCTGTGATTATATAGTTACTTAAAAATCACATCTTTGTATCTGCCTATTTATAATTTCATAACCTACATCCTCCTCATCAAATAAATCTTGATAACAATTAATGAATGATGCCATTTTACAAGTGAGGAAGTATCACAAAACGTGTTTCTGATGCAAACTCATTGAAATCTTTGGAAATTCTCTTTGACTTCAGTGGCCTTTGGATCAGGTCCCTGGTGTGTTTATCTAGCTTGAAAATGTTCCCAAGGTTGTGCTGCCCTGAATGAGAAATAAAGTAATTCAATTCCAGATATTACGTAGCTTAGCAGAAGCGAAAAAAAATTGAGGTCATGATGCAGTTACAAATTTTTTGTTCGTTTTTGCTGCCTTTTCTCAGTGTGGAAGTAGGGGCTTTCATCTCTTCTGGGCTAGCAGTTATGCAGATTAGATAATAGGAAGAATTTCATTTAATCAATCCAATGAGTTTTGGCTCATTAGAAATTCATGCAAATTGTCAAGTTCTAAGTCCTCCCAAGATTGCCCTGTTTTTTTGAGAAGTGCATAGAAAGGTTTTATCCATAGACTGTTCAGTTCAGCTAATTACATTAAGAGCTAATACGATTTCCTTGTTTATGCTGTTTGTACAGGAAGATGATTGTCTAATCCTTTAAGCAGTACATTTAATTTTGGTTTCTATTTCAAGTCTTTAAATTGTGTTAACTACTAGTTCTCAAGGTAAACATAGTTTAAATCTTAAACGTTTACTTCCGAGCAGCTTCAAGGATGAAGGTGCTCTGGTTTCATTTCAGACAAGGAACATCATTTCGTGCCCATTGGTTCTAAACTGGACGGCAATGGTGGAAGCAGCGGAGAGGGAACAAGAAAACCGCTTTTCTAAAGCAAGTTCAGGACTTCATCTGCAAAATTGTCACACAGTGGCTGGCTAAATTGTTCATTGCTACACTGCAGCCATTGTCACTAATTATCTGTCTGTCTGTCACATATGTCTAATCTGGCCATCCATCTTTAAGTATTTTAAATTTGCATTTGGAGGTACATAATGAAATTATACTTGGCCTAGCAAATCTGTACATTAATTACATTTCTTCTCTTTGGAAGTTATGTTTCTGTTGTATCTTTCAAATAATACTGGGGGGAAAAAAGAGTCTAAAGAAGCTTGAGAAACAGATAAGTAAATGCCACTCCCTAAAAGTGCATGCAGATAGCATTGTCAGGCTAGACTTCCTTCTGTTTTTCTAGTTTTTGTTAAAAAATAAAAACTAAATAAAATTAGGGATGCTGACAATTGTCAGTATTGAAGTCCTGGAGCTTTGGTAGGAGTTGAACACCCCATTTTATTCTCAGCCTCTTGTATTTCACCACTGACCCTTATTCAGATTCTATGCATACATTTTAAAGATTTGTGCTGCAATACAGTAAGTGTAGTGTCTCAAGGTATCATCACCCAAGAGGCAGTAATACTCCATTCTTTATGACATTTCCTATAGGTCTTCTCCAGAAGCACTTTCAGCCCATGATCCATTATTTCTAGGCAATTCATGAAAGGTGACATTAAAAACAAGTTCTTATAATTTCTCCAGAAATCTACCTAATCCAGAAATCTGAATCTCCCCTGGAAAATTTGTAGGAAGAGTCTGTAAAAAAACCACCCTGACATCCATTAGTTTCTACTAGAGCCTAAACATGAGTCTCAAGTGCAGATATACCTACCACACACTAGATAACATACTACCTCAAGGTATTGGTAATGGAGATATCTACACTCAAGCTAGCTGAGGATGTACTTTTAGGACATGCTGTAAGGAGAGAGACAGGTAAACAGAGAGATTAGATTTCAGCTATCGATCCTGTCTTAGATGAGTTCAATTAAATCACTTCCTTTATTTCCATTTCTACAGAAGAGAACTGGCGATGCCTCTTCTCTTTCCTTTATCTTGTACACCTATTTAGGTGACAGATTCTTCATATCAAAGGCATGTTCTAGGTTGGACATCAATCCTTTAACTTAGTCACATCTAGAATCACAGAATATCTCAGGTTAGCAGGGACCCGGAAGGATCATCGAGTGCATGATCCATGGAGTCCATCGAGTCCACCTATACACTTTTTCTTCATTATGGCTACAGGAAGCATCCTGAAGGTCACATCCTTGGTGGTTTAAATCAAGCTTTTCAGTCCTCTACAAATTATTAAATTCTCATGGGATAAGAGAGGGAATTCTCTTGTATCAATCAGGGGAAGATTCAAGTGAATAAATATGATGCTAATTTTTGAAGGAAAGCTCAGAAGTTACCATGGGATTCCCATCAGAATCTGTGCTGGGACTTCCACTATTTAAGAATTTCCTAAGTGATCTGGAAAAGTGAGTGAATAATGTTGGGGCAAAGTTTGCTGACAGTGAAAAATTTGCACAGATGAAACTAAGGCAGCTAAAAGTGGAGCAGAACAGGAGGAACTACAGAGTACCTCATGATACTGAGTGAGATGATGATAAAACAGCCAGTGAAAGCCAACAGAAAGTAATGCACCTGGGAACACTAATTCTAGCTGTATATATTTAGTGATGGGCTCAGTGGGAAGCTTCTGACAAGTTATCTTGGCTGCAGCAAATCTGAGTGACTTAAGCCTGCCCCCAGCTAATTACATCCACCTCCTTATTTCTGTCAGTCTGAAAAAACACTGTGTTTTCTTGTTTAATGGTAGAGTTTTTGTGACATTTTTAACTTCCAAATATTTCATAGACCTGGGTCAGAGTACAGAAAAAAGAATATTTAAGGCAGCAAAAGCAACAAGAGGTAACTTCTAGTAGGGATGAATCAAAGTACGTGGAAAGAGGTCATGAAGGGACCAATAAAATAGATTTGCTGAAATGATAATTGTTTATAACTCACTAAAAAGATTATGGAGTACATGTGGACATTTTCCTGAAAACATCAGATAAGTGATGAAAACAATGGAGTAATTATTAAGAAAACTGTTGAGAACTAAACAGAAAACGCCGTTAAGCCACTGCATAAATCTATAGTGCACCATCATCCTGATTCCTGAGAGCGGCTCTTCTCGTTCTATGCCAAAAAAAGGGGCACAGTCAAAAGGGCACAAAACAAAAGACAACTTAACCAGGAAAGTCAGAATGACAACCACGCAAGCAGACATTAAAGAGCATGGAAATTTTCAGCTTCCGAGACAGATGACAGGGTTCATGGGTATACAGTCAATTCTCAAAAATCATATACTATGTAAAGACAGTGAAAAAGAGATAATGAGTTGCTGCTTTCCACAGTCTAAGAGCAGAGGACACACAGTATTATTGAGTGTCAGAGCTTAAAATACTCGGAACAGAATAACATTTCCCAACAGCACATAACTAAATTGTGGACCTCGTTGACACAGTATTTTATAGATGATCAAAGTACTAATGGATTAAAGTAGAAGTTAAATAAGATATAGCCTCACTGGTGCCTATGAAATTCTTTACTATGGATGTAACCTCTGGTTCAGTGTTGTCAGAAACTGGAGGGGTATATCACAAATATTTTCAAAAGCATCCAGCATCATCTGCTGTTAGCAACCAAGAAAGAGACCGACTGGGACTTTGTCTGACCTAATGCAGCTATTCTTATGTTGTCTTATACCAGTACTGGAATTACCTTAGTCATTACTGCAGTATATTCACAGGACATTGAGCCCTACATCTGGATCATGATGGTAAGACAGGTCATTATTTATCCATATCATGTCATGTAAACTAAAGACACTACATTGTAGTTATCAACATATGTTTTCTAGAATTGTCACTGTCATCATCATCAGAACAAGCCATGGACATTTTTTGTCTGTTGAAAGAAAGAATGATATCTATATTTTATGCTCTAACCAGTAAGGAGTTTTCATATTATCACTTTTTCAGAGGGGGAAACAGAAATAGGAAAACAAAAATTTCTCATTAACTCTATTTCCCAACAGTAAAAACAGATGCAACAATTGTGAGCTAGTACTAAGAAATGCTATTCAGAGCGAGTTTAGATTGTTACACCTTTGTTAATTTCCTGGCTGAGATAATGAGTCACACCTTGATATTTTTACATCTTTTTCTCAGACAAACACAAAGCTGCAAGAAACTGGGATGATGCCAACCCACTCATCTCACTTGTAAGTCATTCTTCACCTGCCGTTGAAAAAAAAGTAGCTATAGCAGACTTTTCTCTGCCAGTCCTCCGAGGGTACTCTGCCTTACAGGCACAAAAACTACTGGATGCAATCCCCTTCTCCACCCAGTCCAAGAATGAATGAAAACCATATTAGTTTGATGTTTTTTAACCTGATCGTTTCCATTACAGTGATGGACCGCAGAAAACAGAGTAAACAGAAATGTGCTCATCTCCACAGAGGATCAGGCTGCGAGAGCTCAGGCCCTGAGTTGTCCTGCTAGACTGCAGAGGAGGCAACGGGGGCCTTGGGCTCATTCTCGCTGGTGATAGCTCACCAGCAAGGGACACCTGACTTTCAAGCTCCCGCCTCTGCCTCTGACTATCGTATTATAAAATCAGAATTTTGATGAGCCGCAGTTTATTGCAAAAGGTAACGCAGACAATTTACATCTTTGTAATCTCTTCAGGACACAGTGTAATACAGCTGAAACGCACTAGCCAATATTAAAAAGGCAGAATAACTGATGTAGTAATCCAAGAGGTTACCTGGGTGTATTACAGGTGTAATGTGTCTTATCAAGGACACTGCACATTTACCTTTATTTCCAAACTCTTTTGGACATGTGGTTAAAAAATAATATCTTAGACTGGTCTTGAAACTCAGACTAAACAGTTCAGTTGGACTTTATCAACAGTCCTTTTTCATATTCTTTTTAAATGGGAAACAAAATCCCCTTATTTACACTTGAGTATTGTCTTGTAACCTCTAGATACAGAATTTTCACTTTGATATTTAAATTGCAAAAAATTGCATTGCATTTGTATGTATATCATAAATTTGTAGCTGAAAAATATGGTGCCTAGTTTGCGACTTCAGCTCAATAACTGTTTACATTCAGGTTGTACTTTAAGTTGACTGCTTTATCCTTTACTACCTCCATCACTAGCGTGAATATTGATGAAGAAAGGAAATTCCTTAGAACTACTTCAGCAATTGTTGGGATTTTTCGTCCTTAAAATTATATCCAAAAATAGTTTTCATTATCAATAATTTCTGAAGACATTTTCTTTCACATAAAGATTGGTTTTGGGATGAAGGGAAGAGGACGAATTGTGAGGATTTTGATTGAAACTAGAAATTTTTTAGCTAAAAAGTTGATTTATTGGAAAAGCAATAATCTATTTTGTTAAAAAGATATTTTTCTTCAAAATCACTATGTTTTTATTGATCTGCTTCAGTGGTTATATACCATATTTCAATCCAGGGAAATGGACTCTATAACACATCATTACTTCAGGCATATGATATCTCTTTTGAACCCAGGAAACAGATTGATAAGGTAAGCGCCTCACATTCCAATGATTAACAGAGCTTTTGGCAACCCTTCCTCAATGTCTGAAGGGCAAAATAAATAAATAGAAGAAAAATTAAGAAGCAGGCAGAATTCATGTCTGGATTGAAAAAAGACTTGTGCTTCATTTGAATACATTTTCCTTTCAGACCTGTCCCTCAGTGACAGTCCTGTCTTAGTGTAAAGATACCAGGTTATAATTTTCAAGTTAAATTACACTGGATATATACTCTAAATTTTAGTATTTTGCACATGTTCTTAGATAAAATATATTATACATATCAACTTGAAAAAGCTGTTGAACTGCAATCATCAAGAAGCTATCTACCCATCCGAATTGCTAACAAAAATTAAAATTCATCTGCTCATAGAAAATAGTTGGTATCTCAACAGGTTGCACTAAAAATATAAGCCATTTCACCTTTTTTTGCAGGAATATCCCTGTGATTTCAAAAGGACTCATTGCCACAGCTAGTAAGTACTCCATACATATTCTGATTATGGCCTCATGCTCAGGGTAAAATGTTGCCCAGAACCAGATACGCCGATGCTCTTAAGGCTGAAAGGAGTTCTATAATCTGTGTAATAACAGCCCCCATGTCAGAATCAAGCCCGAGGGACTGCCTGCGATTTAGTTGTCCACAGACAGCAGCTTTTTGCAACACCAGGAAGAATTTCTGCACCAGGAAGAGTTTCTCTTCTGCAGAAGTCAGCTGAAAAGGGTAAATTTACCCTTATCAGACTTGATGCCTATCTGAAAGCCCAATTATTTGCAAATGCCTGTATTTGCTGGTGGATAATGCTCAGGCAGAGAGGGCCATGGGGACGTGCACTCCACAGCTGTGACAAGGGTCTCATCTCTGACTTTGATCCTCAGGAGCCAGAAAACCTGCATGGTCCCACCCAGCAGGGACACGGGAAGGTACTTTTATTCTGGGAAGTGGCAAGGTCTAAAGTTTTCTCTCAAAGAAGTGAATGACCTGCTAAAAGCAATGTTAACCTTAAAAGAAATTTCACTTGCCCTGCCAGGGCTCTGGTCTCCGTAACCTATTCACTCCCAGGAAGATCCATGACTGAACTCAGCAGGTTAGTGCTTCTCCAACTACAGAGCTCATGACAGTGCCACGACCCTACTTGAGGGAAGAGAAACTGTGTAAAAGGGGTATCAGCCAGCACAAATTCTGGCTCAGATCTGGGCTGGGCATGCTGGATAGATGTACCTTTTCCATAAAACTATTCAAGCAGCCTCTGGCCTCAATCCCAGGGCTAAGTGACTGCCTGGTTTGTTCTTATAAAACTTTGGATGAACACAGTCCCAGACAAAGCTAAGATCAGGTAATCAGGAGATCCAAATTCTCCAGATGCTCTCACAATTCCAATTAAAGTTACCTATTGAACAGTGCTGGAGACTCAAGTCCTCTTTCTACCCACTGAGCATACCATGTGCAGACACCATTGCTACTAGCCACTACTCAACACAGCATATTCAAGAACCAATTTTACTGAAACCATCTCAAAACAGTCATTTGTGTTTCAGAATAGCTATAAAAGCCACATGGACTTTCAAAGGAACTTGTAGAAAACACTATATTAAAAATAGAGCTGGTAGATTCATAGTATGCAACAGTCTCTATCCTAGAAGTCCAAATAAAGATGGGAACGCACATGTATCCACATATACACACACATATATTTGTGTATATATACACATAAATGTGTACGTAGGCGCATGCCCAGGTGTACATACATTATTTCTGCTTGATGCTTGAGAAATCAGCGAGCTGAGGGACCACAAGGTTTAATCTAATCCAAATCAGCAGAGACATGTAAGGAACCATGCTTTTCTCCTGGGTCCTGAGTCAATGAACCGTAAAATGATTCAGAGAAGCCGCTCCCCCAGCTACGCTCTGTCCCCAGGGAGCTCATAGTAGATGGGCTGCACTTCCAAGCAAGACCTCACCATACACTTGTCCACCCTGCCTCTCTACCCCTTTGGGGGTAGCCATCCTGCACAGTAGCTGAACAGCCTTCCTTGGCTCTCAGTTTTGTGCCCTGGCTCACAGAGACCCAGATGTTTCTTTTCTTTTTATAGTTGCCACAGCAGATACTACGTTAAATCAGCATCAGCTGTAGTTTCGTATTCTGGCACATCCTGGTGTGCCAGTACTTACAATCTGAGACCCCTGCCTCAGCATGTCTTTCAGTAAGACTAAATCATTCCTGACAAATAGATGCCTGCAGTAGCTGATGAAAAATGGATGGGCTTGCCTGACATAAACAGGGTTTTGGAGAAGGAACTTATTGACTGGCTTGCAGAATTTCTCTCCTGGTTGAGGATTCTGGGGTTCAGTGCATTAATGCTGAGTGCTTCACTCATCACCTTACTAGTTTTGTTATTCAACTTCATTCATTTTCCCCTATCTCTCCTTCCTCCTCCTCTTTCCTCCTGATCCCAATTTCTGGTATCAGAATGTCTGAGAGTCAAAATTCATTTTTTTCTTCTGTCTCTCAAGTCTTCAGGAGTCTGAGACCTGCTCAGCCAGAATATTTTCAAGATACACTGGTGCTGACAAGTCTCAACCAAGTGTATTCCTCCCTAGTTGTGCTGCAAGTAACTTCCTCCCTCGCCCCATTTTGTGTGATTTTCATGAAAGTCGTCAGCAGGAGCTATTAGGTAACAGGAGAGAAGCAAAGTAATGTTTCATGAATGTAGACTTCCACTTCTATCTGGAAATGAACCCACCAAAATATACATACTAGAATCTCCACCATTTCCCTCCCCTTGTGAAGGCATCGTGATGTTTGTTGATTTTCTCTGAATGCCAGTCAAATAGAACATCATGTATTCTGCAGAGCTCAAATGAAAAAAAAACCTCTCCATCCCTAAAAAAAAAAAAAAAAACCAAACCACCAGCAAAGCCTGACATGAAATCAACTTAAATGCTTTGTTCTGTAATTGCTCTGACTTTATAGTTTCCACAGGACCTGTCATTATCATGTACTGCCCATTGACGAACATGATGGAAGCTGAATCTGTGGGGAAAATGGCCCTTTTAGGAAGGGTAGTGCCTAGTTTCATTATTTCCGCACCTGTAGAGAACAGTTACAATTCTCTCTGTAGTGCCTTTTTTATGATATAGGTGACAAGAAAGAAAGAACACTGATTTTGAGTAGTGCTTGCAGGCAGTCCATACTAGTGATGAAGCCTTTGAAAATCAGTTTCACTGTTTGTACCCCTGAGCTACAGTCCATGGGGAAATTAATGGCCTTTCTACACTCTTAAATGTGAGTAAAAAAGGGGTCCATTTCTGCTCATTGCAAACGAAAGAAGAGAAAAGTAAAACCCAGTCCACAAAAACATGATTTCTGTAGAAAAGGAGACTCATAAGAGGATGAACAGTCCTGTGGTTTGAGCAGTACCCTGGGTTTGTGAGGCAAGCACTAGTTCTCCAAACTGATCCTATAATCTTAGGAGATTGGGGCTGTCAGATGTATTTAGATACTTTATACCACTGTTTTAAGGACACCAAAGTATCTGGTGCCTTTGAACATGATCCTTCAGGTACATTTACATTGTCAAATTAGAGTACTCTTGATTTAGCCGCAAGTTCTCTTCCCCCAAATGCTCCCCATGCCCAGGGGCTGGATCATCTCTTTCAAAGACAGTACCCAAAGCACCATGTGGTTCTCAGTCTACTTGCTGCTCAGAAAAGTTACAGCAGGGAGGCAATAACACCAAAAAGACTCTCCTACAGCAGACGCATGTTGAAGTCTGCCCCAGGCTTGCATCCCAGAGACATCCTTCAAGCAGTCCTCCTGCAAGAGGGCCTTCAAAAGAATTTGTCTTGCTAAAGCACCCATATACAAAAGTTACAAAGGTGAGGCTTGAGGTGAACATACATCAAGCGATCACCACCAGCAGACAGGCCGTATCTTTGTGAGGGAAAGCTTCCTACCAAACATGCTTTAAATCCAGGTCTTGGAAGATCATGTTCCTCAGCCTGCAGTATTTTACAGGCCCTATGGGCTGGAAAAGGAAAGGAGGCAGATGTACTTTGGTCGGGCATGGAAAATGAAGTGCTTTAAGGGTGTAAAGAAGGGAACAGCTGCTGATGTCCATGGGAAGGGTATGGTGGTCTCGATTCCCCTGAGGCGGTTGGTGGCAGGAAATGTCAGCATGGCTGTGCAGAGTGGCAAAGAGCGGCAGAAAGATGCCATAGACTGTCAAAATGGGATAGGTCTTATACCACAGTAGCCCCACGATTTTGCAAGAGCAAACAATAAACAATGCCTGGGGTGTATTCCTTCTGTCTGTCTCAAAGGGATCATGTGAAAATATATTCATTTTAAGGGTGCCAAGATACACTCACAGAGGTCACATATATAACACAGGTTGTTTCCTTATTTGAAGGGAGTGTATAATTCTCAAGAGCGGTACGTTTTTTCAAGAGCTCTTTCTGAGTGGTAAGGGAGGAGAGACAGTTACTGCATGATAAGGAAGTTTGTGAATGATAATTTAGAGATAATCTTTTAAGATTTGGAGCAACTTCATTATGCACACTTCTAAGTGACTTAACTACAAGTTTTAATTATTCCTATCTCTATCTTGCAGTTTCCTCAAGAAGCTTTTCAAAAAAACCATACAGCTCATAGCTGAACTGGGGCCTTGCAACTCATAAATTGTACTTCAGCTTTGGCTGACTGGAAATAGGTCTAATCCAATTGCTTGCCAACCTTCACTGGAATAATACTGAACAAATAACCCCACAGGCAGTATCACATTGCTTTTCCTGCCAATCTCAATTTTAACTTGATTGTTTCTTAATGCCATAGGCCATGTCGGAGACACTCTGCACAATATGTTGCCAAAAGGCATGGGTTGAAGAAGAATAGTCTGAACTATTACTCTTGATCCTAGATTATATGTACCTGTAAATATTAGATGTAAGCCATAGACAGATACCTGTGGGGACATTTAATAAGATTCTTATTTCCCTATTCTAAGCAGTTAATGTGCAAGGTAGGAGAAAGACAGACAGGCAGACAGACAAAGACAAAAAGATCATGAAAAATGAAGTGTTGTCTAATGTTTTGGGTCTTTTTCACCTCTGTTCTCTCTGAAAGAACAGATTTTGCCTGACATTTATCTATGGTCTTGATTCTTTCTTGATCCTGAGAAACGCTTAGCGCCCTTAAAAGGGTGAAATGAACTGTTTGCCAAACCAAAACCAAAGACCATGGGACACAGGACATGTCCCATAGCCATGGGACAAAATATGGCAGCTGAGACCTTCTGTTTTCCTCCTCCTCTGAGGATTTCTCACTTGTAGTAGTGAAGTATATTTTACAAGGAGGTAAAGTTTGGTTTAGCACCAAAAATCTCACACAATCCTGTCCCTTCACAGGGCCAGCAGTTGTGAATTCAGCTGTGAAGGAGCCTCAGTGAAACAGCTCATTTCACTTGTTGAATCCAGAATGAAAGAAGGAAGAAAAAAACCTGTCTTTTTTTTGTATTGCACGTGAAAAAAACCCAAAACTTTGTGAACTACTCTTATATTCTGGACTAGATAGCAATCTCTATATAACAGCATTGATACGAAGCTCAATACTTCCTAGGATTGTGTTTGACTTTTTAATGTGTGGAACCACTTTGATGAAGAGTCATACTTGACTCTTCAGTGTATTCATATCTTCCTTGCGTTGTTTCCAGATGACAAACTTGATTTTTTTTCCATTCTTAGTTTCTAAACACATACATTTTATATGTCTTTTTTAATACCTTTCATATTCTTGATTCCGTCCCAACATTAAGACTCTAGTCCTCGAATTCTTTCTGTAGGGTAACCTGACCATCTGTATTAACAATACTTTCCATCTTCATTTCATCAGCATATTGGCCTAAGAAGTGGGAGTGTGTTAATACAAGGTTATTATTGAAAATATTAGACACAATCAATTCCAAAATGTGTCCTTTATGAACTGAATTAGTTACCTTTTTCAAGCTTCATATACCTCCTTTCAACACTGCTTGTAATCTTCTAACTTCTCATTCCTCCATCATAATACTCCTTTTGAAATCTTCCCCTTTTCTTTTCCTTCTCTATTTTTTTTCCTGTTTGGAACCTATAAAATGCTTTTTTTAAGACAAGTACACCTTTCTTTCCTAGAAGGGAAATTACCTTATCAAATACAGTTATTGAGTTAGTCTTGTGTGATCTACCTTTGGGAAACCAATATTTTACTTGATCCCATTTTTCAGCTACTTTGACATCTTGAATTACTCTCTACCAAAGTGTTTTAGACATTTGAATGCTACAAAGAACTGACAGATGGGCCTGCATCATCATTTTCCACTTATTAAACAAATATGCACTTTGTTCTTCTCCAGTCTTACGCTATCACCTCCTAACACAACAGACTAATGAAAATAACTTTCTATAAATTAAAATTCCTTGGAAAAACTAGTCTCATTCATGGCCAGTTCCATGTGGAATGATACAGTGATATTCCCCCATTTTAAACCCAAACAGGACTTATCCCAAGAAAGAATGATCAAACCTATCAACACAAGAAACTTTGCATCTAAATTACTGGATTTTCATATCTTGTTTTTAACTGACTGATTAGACAGTTGAAATAAACCTTCTTTAAAGTACTAGAGAGCTTGAGGGTTTATTAGATTAATCTGAGAAAAAGAAGAAGTACGATGTGCACTATGCAATGTCTTTCAACCTCATTGCCTGCCTATTAGGTTGCAAGAAAAGAATATTTAAGTGTCTGTTTATTAACTGATTGTCAAAGAGGCCTGATTATTTCAAGGAGATAGCTTTGCACAAGAAAGAGAGGGATGAACTGAAGAGTAACGAAATGATTGATTCATTTCCTTTGGGGGAGGGGAAGGAATAAAATAAAGTAATGAAACATAAATGTGTCAGATCCATTTATACAGGATTGATATTTAATGTAGCTCCTTTTGAAGTTGAAATTAAATTTTCTTAAGAGGTATTATTAAAAGGGAGATGGGATGTAACCTTCTATCAAGATACCATTATTTTAATACATCTTAAAAAAAATTAACTTTTTTTTCCTGAAGTGTGCTAGTAAATTGATTTATGCAGATCTAAGCAGTAATTATGAAATGTGCTTATCTAGACACCTTCTGTTTCTATTGATCCTACATGTTATTCTGATGAAAAGCTCATAATTCATAGCATTCTTGATGTTTAGAATTGTTGAAATTATTTATAACTTGCAGTCCAAGGGTGCTGCTAACGAAACGGAGTTTGAAAATGATTTGCAATGCACCAAACTGTCTGTTTTCAGGCCCTGAGCACAGATAGTTGCAGCACTCTGCTTTGCAACCCACAGACGGAGAATGCAGCCCCACTGTGGAAAAAACAAGACCAGTGTGGGGAAGGGAGGTGCCAGTCTTTCCAAGGGTTTCAGATTAGGAAAATGGATAAAGCCAGGAGGGTAAGAAACTTCTAGAACTGTTGCAATAGACAAAACAAGTGTTTTGGTGAGTGCTAGGAAAAGAAACTTGACTAAAAGTCTGTCCTAATGCTCATCTACTAGTGACAGATACCTCTTCCAACAACCGGTGGTGTTTTCATTTCTTCAGAGATTTCCTATGAGCCAAACCATCTTTTGAAGTTGTAACTGCCGCTACAATTAGAAATTGCCAGGGAAAAAAAGAACAGCCATTCCTTCTCTGAGCAGCGAGGACTGAAGTGAAGGCTTGCAGTCCTTATCACAATGCTTGCTCCAAAAATACCTTCTCACGGGGTCATTGCGGGGGAAGATGCCGTGGGACAGTCCTGAGAGCTCTTTCCTACTGCTCTGCTGTCACCTGAAACCCACACGGGAGACTGCGCAGCGGGGGCAGCTTCCCCGCTGTGGGTTTGCTGGGAGGGAGGAGTGTGGGGACAGGGGACAGAAAACAGACAAAAAGTGAGAGGGCAAGTGATTCAGTGAACAGCTTATATCGCTCTGACCACATCCCGGTCTGGGGGTATGTGAACAGGGGTGAAGTGTTGCAGCACTTGGCTGTTCCTTCTGGTGCCACTGGGATTTGACTGTTCCTACATGTGCTTTTCATGGGGTTAAACATCGGTATTTGTGGCCCTGCTCTCCCAGTATTTACTTCGGGATCTAGTTGGCATTTCTTTATCCTTTTACCCCATCAAGGACAAATCTTACCATAGACACTTTGGGCACCTTTTGTATCTGCAGGAAGTTCATATGCCATGACAGTTCGAAGAGAGCGCGGCACTTCTGCTAAACACATCGCTCCCTTACCAGATAGCAGTGACAGCAGACCTAGTCCGCAGAAGGAACGTTCCCAGAGACACAGCTATGGCAACACAACCTGACAGCCATTAGAGTCATTATCATTTATCGTTATGATACCAGCTAACAGCTTCAAGGACATCTCAAAAGTCCCTTTAATGGCAGATTTCTAGTCCCATAGCAGAAAAAAAGCTGGTCTAAATTACTATGGAGATTATACTTGGAAATTCCTGCTCCACATCTAAACACGGTGATACACAAAACAAAATTTTTGGTTTCCTGACATTATTACCCCTTTGAATGCTATATTGGATTAGGATGAGGACATTTTTCCTCTTGCAGAGGGGCCTCTCAAACGTCTTTGGTAGGCCTTCCATTAATATGCATCTTGGTGTTATCCAGAATAAAGCGATCATCTGCCACAGACCCCATGAAACAAAATTGCAAGCCACAAATGACCCAGAGGCTGTAAATTACCCACCTCTCAATTAAGTAGAACAAAACAGGGCATATCCAGGGAGCTGTCAGAAACACATGATGCCACAATGAGTTACAGCGCTCTGTCAGTAACCAAACACAGCACAAGGATGTTCTAAAACAATTCCATAAACGAGTATATGAATAGGAGCACAACGAATTATAAATACTTAACAGACTTAGAAAATTTTTAAAAATCCAATAGAACTTCTTAAACTGAAGCCAAATGACATCCCTATTGGCACTGATCGTCACATTTGAAGATTACACTAGATCTTAATAGAATTACAAAATTGCAACTGCTCAGCAAAAACAAAAGGAATGAACTCCACTAATAGGCATGAATCCCAAGAGTCACTTGCATTTCTGTTCAGTATGTTGTCACAAACTCCATCCAAACAGGTGTCAGGCATGGCATTTACAACAGGAACTTAAATTCTAAAGTAGTCAAAATTGCCTTTATTTAAATTCAGCTATTCTTTTTTGGAAAGAACTGACCATCAACATCCGAATTTTCCTTAGATGTGACTATGTAGCTGAGATTTCCTTTAGGAAAAAATTCAGAACAAAAGGGATTATACTGTTCTTTGTCTCATAATGACTTTTTATTTCTAACTCTATTTTCAGAAAACAGACATTCAAATAAAGAGAACAAAAGAAATAAAACATGTTCAAATGATTCTAAAAACTTAAGCTGGGGCTGCCTTTCACTATCAATCTCCTGGGGCTTTCAGATTCATTTTACAGAATAATTCAATGCTACACTGACTTTATCCCTGAAATTGTTTTGTGGAGCTCCTGCTTCTTACAGTGACCAGTTATTTCTAATCCTGTGTTTGATCTGCCTGTTTTGCAAGCCCCCATGTACAAACTTACTCTTACCCAACGCTAATCCCAAAATAATACACTCAGCCACCCAAATTAGTACACCCAGGACTGACTAACTCAAGGCCAGCACTGGAGGAGGTACCCAGACATTGACCTGGAACATAGCTTGCACTCAGAAAGGGTGGAACGAGATGGTCTTGGGCTGTGAAAAGCCTATATTTTACCATTAATATATTTTGTGCCTCTGTCTCTGCGCCTTATTTCTAATCAGATGTCAAAGCAGAATGCTTTTCTCCTGAATTTAGACGCAGTCTGTATTTGTCACATCTTTGGCCAAACAGGACTTCATTCTGTAAGGCACAAGGACGTTGGAAGTGAGAATACAAACACTAGCCGTCAGGCCCTGACCTCAGTGACGAACAGATTCAGGGTGTTGGGTGGGCAAGAAACATTGACTATGTTTATAAAGTCAATGATACTAGTAAGTTATCATATTAGGATTTATGTACTTTTCCAAAATCACTATTTTTACAATTTTTTTTCCTATCCTTCTCTGCCTCATAAAGACACCACGGTAAAGAGTCTTTGGAACTTGGTGATCAACTTAAATGAACACAGGTTGCCTCAACAACTTAACCAGAAACATGCTCTCAACTTTGAATAAAGCTTCTTTCATTTTGTTTCAGAGCTTCTGACTCATTTCATCTCCAGATACAACCTTTCTCTAGTGCTTCTGTTCCTGGTCACAGTGTTTGCAGATTCCTGGAAAACGATATGGACGGTGAGCTCTTCTCTGACATCAATCCAGTCAGCTGTGCTACTACCTGTCCTTGCTTATTTGGGCTTTTTTTGTTTCTTTTTTTGTGAGGGGGGGAATGTTTTTGAGCAACATAATTCTACAAAAGCTCACCCAGGAACATGGCAGTGAGAAGATTCACTCTGATAGCAAGGAAGCAGATGAAAGGGAGAGCACTGCAGACTGGGACAGAGGCTGGGAAAGTTGATGAGAACTGCTCTTCCATTGCCTACTGCTTCCTGCATTTCCTATTAGGTTATTAATGATCTTCAGCTGAAGTTGGTTGAATGATGGAATAAAATATCCACTGAGCTTTAGAGCCAAACTACACAGACTAATTATTTTAATGGATTCTGTACCTTATGCGTCATGAGGAATCAGCAAACAAAGAAAGGAAATCCCTAACTTAGTGAAGTGCAGGAAACCTCTGTCACAGGACAACTATAAACAGGCTTGAGGTTGCAGATATAAGGCCAGTGGGGCCGTACAAGCTTTGGGATAGCACTCCAAAGAAGTGTTTTGTAAGATGTCATCTAAGGAGAGGGAAACTTTGCATAGAGCTTAGAAAGTTTTCTTTAGAGCTCAGCCCTTAGGACAATTAGATCTCAGAGCACCTCAGGGGGGTGCTGCCAATAGAGGCTTGATTTGCTGTCCATCATCAGCTTGCTGTATTTTATTGGAAATTGTTCCTTTCAAGCTAACTCATTATTTTACGATATACCCTGAGGTGACATGTATCTACTGTGAGAGCAACTAGGAAAGGATATTGTTACTGAAGAGATTTGGTACAGAGTTTTGGTAAAGTATCTTTCTGAGTTTTGGGATATATCACTTGTATCTCAGAGGCAGAATCAGATTGATTTTAGACCGTCCTTCCTATTTATTTTCCTTGGCCAGAGGGGAATGGCCAGCTTCGAGGGATCTATTTCAACTTGGCCATTAGAGCCTGGCTACTGAATAGGCACCAGCACAGCTGTGTATAAGGACATATCCACCTTCATCTTTCCTTATCTTCCAAGGATAGTCCATCTGGTAAAAAGAAATGGACCTGAACAGGAACACCAACACCTTGACATTTTTGGAGGCTGGGATCTCAAACCAACTTTTGCTGCCCTTTCCACATCCTGTCTGTCTCCATGTTGTGTGGAAACCATAAAGCCATTGTCCTTTAACCAAGGCTTTATTGAACTCAAACACATAATGCTAAACTATTGAGGCTGCTGGGAACTGAAAAAAGCTTGTTTCTCATTCAGCGTTAACAACAGCCACAGCCCAGTGAGCACACTTGTACATAACGGTGTTCTCACAGAGTACACCAGACACCTATCACAGATGTAGATGTAATCTAGAGTCAGGGAAAAATCAGATAAAACAACAAATGACAACTGAAAAACTAAAAAATTAAAAATGCACCACTTCCAGGCAGAAACGTAGCATTAGATATCAAAGGTAGTCTAAAGTAGAGAAGTGGCAAGAAGTCTTCCAGACCACTCTGAGGGGATATTCTCATATATATAGGAAATATATTCCCATATATTTCAAAAGCTATCAATGCGTAAAGTGATGAAACTGAGGTTTGCCTTCTGCTTGGGCTCCAGTATTCAGCAGCAACAGAATCCTGATTTAGTTCCTTGTTCTCGGCATGGTGCTTTCCATCTCTACCTCTTCTTTCTCTCTTCTCTTCCTTTGTGTCTTCTGCCCCTCATCTTTGTTTCTGTTGTTCTTGCTTTTGCTCTCTCCCTCCTAGTGATACCTGTGCTGTAAATAGCACTTGGAAAATCACATCAAAACAGCTTCTTGACACCGCAGGAGATATAGAAAGGAATGCTTTCCGTGTAGGCAAACTGGTTTTGCCATCTCTATAATAGGCAGAAATACAGACAATCCTTCCGCTAAAATATGCAACATGACTTGCTAAATATGTGTTTGATTCACACTTCATTATAATGTACATGTGTAAAATGAGGGAATCCTGTGTTCTACAGTCTATATTTACATGTTTTAAATTAATTTCATTCAACCATAGTTTATTATTATTAAAAAGTAGTGGGCTTTTTCTGTTGGTTAGCTGGCTGGCTGGATTTTTGCTGTTTGGTGAAGGGTTTACAGCAAAAACCCTCTGACAGCATTTAAGCTAAAGTTACAAAAAGATTTCACAGAAAACAAACGTTAGACTGGCAAACACAAGTATTCATATGGACTTTGTCTGAAAATCCCTGTAGTCTAGTCAGGGAGCAAAAATAAGACCATTTTACCAGAGGTGGTGTTAGATTCAGACCCAAAGTTGTTGGACAATGCTATTGGCCGCGTAGAATGACTAAATCAACAATACTTGTTTCAGGCATTTGTCAGACTACGAGATTGTCCAGTAAGCCAGAAGGAAAGGTGGTTACAAACTATTCATTACAATTTTTTTATTTAGCTCTATAGTAGCCTGGCACTTAGTGTTACCTTGATACACAATGCCCTTTGTGAGGAGGTAATTTAGTACTAAATCCAGCCCCACCGTGAGTTTGACCAGCACCCAAAAATTTATTCTACATTAGTTTATTAAGGAAAGGGTCTTTGTCTTTCTCAGCATGCTGAGAGCACCGTGGATACCTCTGCTGCTCCTGCATGCTAATCTTAAACAACGGCATTTATTCAGGATAAGGTCAATGCAGAGAGACCGTTCCAGAAACATTCACAGGCCCTTCTCCCCTGACCTGAAACCACTGCATTTTCCTGCAGATACCGTGTCACCCAACATCAGCCCATGCAAGCTAAGGCACCACGCTCCAATTTCCCTGTTAGTCACTTGCTGAAGCACTTCATTAAGGAGTCACTTAAAAAAACTGCCCCTTATCAGACTCCTGATGGTGTGAATTCACTGGGGATGAGTAGAATTGATTAGTTTAGGCCCAGAGATACTTTCTGGGCTGCCTTTTAGCAATTTTGCCTGTATGCAGCCTGCTGCAGAGCTCCTCCAGATACTTCCTTTTTCTCTTTTTCTAGTCTAAATTAAAAGCTTGACATTGATAACTGAAGTACAATTAATCTAAACTAGGTAGATGATTTAAACTAGACTCACTATGAGACATGGATCCAAGTCCAGAGGGAAGTAAGGAAACACTGAAAATGGAAGTAGTACACATTTAAAGGCACGCGTGGGAAATTGCCAGGAAACTAGTCTGGTTTTTGACTAGCACTAAACTGGCTCTTAAAGCATGAGGAAGAAACTCTGTTTCTTTAGACCGAGCTAAGAGAGCACCTTGATTTCTGTGGCCATAAGGCATATAAGAAGGGGACAATATAAGAGGCAATGTGTTCATTGTGCTTGTGGCACCTGTTGCAGGGGGGATTTTGCTTCAAGACTACACTGTGTCTCTCTCCAGAGATCCCAGCCTCTCTACAGAGCAAGGCCAATTTACATCATGTGAGCATCTCCTCTCTCCATTTTGTTCAGGATTTTCCTTCCTCGAACAGCCCATGCCAGCATACACTCCACTGTAAACAGATCACCAGTTCCAGCTATCCCTGTCTTACAGAAACTGAAATTACCTCAGCTTTCTTTAAGATGGAAATTCAGCCATGACCCTGGCATTGGATATTTCATTGCTGTATATGCTTTCCCCTGATTCCCAGTATGTTCTGCATGCCTTTTCCTACAACTCAAGTATGGTTATTTTGCCCGTCTCTTCTCTCAGGAATGTTTCTTTTTCAGGCAGAGCAACAGTTTCCCCCAGTCTCTGCATCTCTCTGAGGCACAGGGCTCCCTGGACTGTGCTTTCTCTCCCATTCTAGTTGTCTCATGTGAGGACACTGGCAGCTTTACTAATTCAGCTAAGATGCTCCTTCAGTGAAATCTGTCTGATATATTCTGTGTTTAATATTAAGCTTTATGGGGGTAGAAGGGAGAGACATCACTAGATCTCAGCAACATTGTTCACCAGGCAATACAGCTTTATCCTGTTATCCGTCATGAGGAAAAAAAATCTATTGTGTTTTGTAATGTTAAATAAGGCTGTTTGAAAGCATCACAATAAAAGAAAGAGGGAAATAAAGCAAAGAGTAATGAGAGAAGCAATAAACAGCTTTCCAGGGAAGCTGAAAAAAAAGGAAAAAAAAAAAAGGGGAAAGAAGAGTTGATGAAGCAGAGATGGAAGCAAGGCTGCTCCGGATGCTAGGCATGCTACAGGAGAAGAGGGTTGCAATAACGTGCAGACTGCTTGAAAGGGCAAGAAGTTGTTCTTAAGCTAAAGTACTCTTCAGCTAGAGGAAAAGAGGAGGAGGATATTAATTAACTAACAGTAACTGAGGCTAACTTAGAAGGTAGTTTGCCCATCGTATATTTACAGGAAGCAGGTGAGAAGAGAGGCCAGAAGACAGTAAAAATTCAGGATAATTTTAGTGAACTTGCAGCCCTGCATGTCATCAAGATATTCAGAAAACAACCTTAAACTATCTAGGAGACTCACTGAATGAATCTTCAGAAATTAGCTTGAGAGACCATGGAGGGCAGAAATCTCCCAAGATTGATTAAGGGCAACTGAATAACTTTTCCGGGGAAAAGAGTTACAAACTGGTCATGCCATCTTTGATAGAATCTGGAAAATCTGGAAAGATTTTGGAAAAAAATATTACACAATCAGTTTGCAAGTACCTGGAAGATAATAAAATAAACCTCGTTGCCCTAATGGTTCTGTCAAAACTGGACCATATCAAATCAGTCTAATTTCCTTGTTTGTCAGAAATACTCTTGTTAGCGAAAAAGTAGCAGGCAGTGTATTTGATACACATGGACCTTAATGAAGTTTCTTTTTCTCAGTCTCATATGACATTCTCATCAGGGACCTAAAGTAATATGGTCAGGTTAAAATTATAAAGAGATGCACAAGAGTTAAAAAATGCATCTCAGAAAGCAGTTATGATAGGTTTGCAAACAAAACAAAGTGATCTGTCCCACCAGTTCCATTTGACACTCTTCTAAATGCCTTGAACAGAGGGTAGACTGAACTTCCATGGTTGCCTCCAAGCTCAGGAAGACTGAAATCCAAAAGTACTTCAACAATTGGGCAAACTAAGCTGAAATTAGTATAATGAAATGCAGTAAAGTCCCCCTTGTTGCAAAGAGGGTTGGTAGCTGTGCTACCAGATGCTAAATCAGCTGCTGCAGTTTCGGTTCCAAGTTGTGTGCACACATGCGTGCACCCATGCTCCGAGTGAAGGTAACACTGCCTGACACTCATTAGCTTGGTTCCTGGCCTCTGCCAAAATTTCTGGCTTGGAGACTGCTGTAGGCACTACCCCTTGACAGCAGGTGTCACAGCTAAGACGTACACCCCCACTGCCATACCGTGCTTCTCTTTACTATCCAAACTTCCTACATATCTCTGTAGCTTCCCTGTCCCATGCTAGCCTCTGTGATTTTGAAAGTTAGCATCAGTTCTTGGTTTCTTACTTCTGCATTTGAGCATCTTCACTTTAATTTCATCCCATTACAGAGATGCTGGAGCAATGGACCTCTTCTAGCAAACTCATTACCCTAAGGTGCTTCTGCTTGAAGCTGGTGCTTATGAGAGAAGAAGGATGCAGAACAGATAACTGCAGCCATAGCTTCTACGTACACCGAGGCACACCAGGATACCTCCATTTTCAAAACAGAATTTATAAATGGATTCTAGTGAGGTGCACAAGCAAACTAGATGCTGCAGTATTTCAATCAAATTGAAGTGATCAAACTGAAATAGAACCATTTCTGAGTTTAAAATCTGAAGAGCCATTTTGATTCAATATTATCTTTCTATATTTTCCAATGAAAAGGCCAAATCCTAAAGTTTTTCCTTATTATTTAATCTGTCTATGCTCCGCTCCAGCTGAAGCCAACAAGAATTTAGCTCTTCAAAGAATAAGTGTAGATTATATCCCTGTTAAGGAAGATTACATAAAATACACCACGGGTGTATGACGTGCTAAATGTGACAGTTCAATAGCATAGCACACAAAGAAAAGAATATTTCTTTTTTAATTATGCAAAAAGGAGAAAATTAGCATCCAATTGCTTTGCCAGCTTCTTTAGATTCCAATTAGATCTGCTATGCTAACAAGAAACTTGTGCTAAGAACATTTCTCCTTTTTAGCATGCACAATGTGACTTCACATCAAAAAGCAGCAGGATCTGGCAGTCAGCAGCACATTCCTACGGGGAAATATCACACATAGTTGTTTTCTACGGTGAAACACAGGCTGAAGGGACTCAATTGTCATACCGGTTGTTACTACCTATAATTACTTTTAAAGATTCATGTCCTGTAATGATCCAAGACACTCCTGTTATCTCTTTCCAGCGATTGATCTGGAACATCTGTCATCAACACCCGCATGGCTAAGAGTGCTATTTTGCTCAGGAATGATATGGAAAGCAGACATTGTCATTGAGTTACAGTATGTTATGCATGCAAAATCAAAAATGTCACACAGCAGACTCCAGCTGAAGATTTAATGGTATCTAAATTGAAGCCAGTAGCATTTTGTTTTGCAAGGTGGCAGTGTAAACATGTTTGTTTACAAGGTTGCTGCTCTGCAGGTCTAATGTGGCAAAGCATCAGCAGAGGATGACAAAGTGAAGCCAGTTTCTGATGCCTCCAGCCCCTGCCAAATCACTCCTGGTCTGATAGAGGAGGACAGATCCAGAACCCGCCCTTGTTTTGCTAATTTAGATAATCTGTTAATTACTCTTCCTGCTTATTACTTCACAGAGTCCAAGCTCAAGAAACTTGATTGCATGGAGAAACCTCCCATTGACCTCAAAGCCTTTGTAGGACAAGCTTTTGAACAAATCCAAAAGTCATTAACCTATATGTATTGAACTTCTTTCTTTGCTTTAATGAACAAAGCGTGGCAAGGTATTTGTAATGTGTAATTAGTAAAGACAAGCTGGCTTCTCCAGATTAAATAATAACTGAAGGCCAGATCGTAAACTGAACTCATTAAAGCTATTTGGGTTTGCATTACCTCAGAAGCTAGCTCTGGTACAAATTTTGGCTTCAGATTCAAACCAGGCTGAGACAGCTTAGGGGAAATTGGCATTTGTTTCATTATTTTCCCATTCACCATTTCACATTATGGAGAGAACAGGACAGAAGAATCTGGAGTTGATTGTTTCTGGCCCGGCTGAAAGGCTGGAGCAAGGAAGCTTTGCCTCACATGGGATTCACTGTCCAGTTTCCAATGGACAGGTATGAATTTGATGAGTTTTTCAGTTACACAGGGCTAGCCAGAAATTGTTAACTATTTGCTGCTGAGAATCAAGATTAGTTTTAAAAATTGACTGATAAAAAAGAGAAAATATAAAAATAAAATAATCTCCAGAAATGTGCCAATTTTGTACGTATGTGTTTGTGTGCGTTCTTATGTGCACACATTTGAAATTTTCTTTCAGAAAGCAAGAAACCATGAAATGATGAATGGGAAAGTTTCTTTCTGGTTCTGGTTTCTTCCTGTTAGTGTGTAGGGAAAACAAAACAAACCAAAACAAACCCACAAAAAGTTAGAAGATGTAGGTTAAAAGTGGAAATACTTTGGATTTTATTTTATTCTATTTTTTGGTTGGAAAAAAATGGTTTGGTTTTACTGAGCGGGGGGGGGAGGGGAGAGGGAGGGGGGAATTAACAGACTTTTCCCTGGCACTGTTTCTCTCTCCTCATCTCCACTTTTAATATATCAAGTAATTTTCTTTAGAGTTCTACACATCTGAAGACATAGGGAAATATTAGCTTTGATCTTTGGGTCTCTTCATAGGAGCCCTGAATGACAGGCAACAGCCACACTGAAATCCACACTTGCTTTATCCATCACCCACCCTAGACTACTGGAAGCAAAGAAATCCAGTCCGTATAAAACTTATGTAAATGAACACTATGAGACATTTTCCATCGTATTTAAAATATTGAGGAAATGTAGGGCTTTAAGGTAAGGAGCTCTTACGTAGTTACTACACTAAGAAAAGCATACATTTCATATACGAATCACAATATCGTGTATTAAAAAGAAAGTAAATATTAACAAAACAGACTTCTGAAACATACATGTTTTTATCAAAATTCACGGAATCCTACTGCAGCAGCGTTTCCATTTTAAGCAAGTCTTCCCCAAAGCCTTGCCCAAAACGCGTGACGTCCCCCCGAGTGCCCAGCTCGCCCTGCCGTTCCAGACCATTAGCACGATCCCCACTGACACACCGTATGGCAGTGAACGGCTCCACTCTGAGCCACGAGCAATACCAAGCAGTTAATGATGCCCTCAGCCCAAAACATGTATTTTAATGAACGTGGTGGGAACTTTCAGTTCTCAGCATGCAGACATCACTGGCAAACAAACGCTCCAGGTTGTGTTTTGCTACTGTACCCCAGAGAGGCACGTACACATTCACACATACATATTCAACCCTTGTTGAAGCGGGAATATGTTTTGTTTTATTCTGCAAACTCGAAGTGCCTGCAGAAAGCCACCTGAAGAGGTTGGGGTAGATTAGGAGATAAACTAAAACGGGTCTGATAACATGTAGTAGGGAGAGGGAGAATACTTTTTTTGCTGTATTCTGGCTTTGATGTTTTAATATTTGATATTACTCTAAGGAATATTTAATAAATATTAAACATTTTAAAATAAATGTTAAATATTAAAATTAAATAATAAAATAAATATATTATTATGATGATTATTATTGTAAGGAAGCCAACAACACCCAGCTGTGTGGTGTGGTCAACACACTGGAGGGAAGAGATGCCATCCAGAGGGACCTTGACAGACTTGAGAGGTGGGCCCATGGGAATCTCATGAAGTTCAACAAGGCCAAGTGCAAGGTCCTGCACATAAGCTGGGGCAATCCCAAGCACAAATACAGGCTGAGGAGAAGGACCTGGGGGTGTTGGTTGATGAGAAGCTCAACACAACCCAGAGATGTGCGCTTGCAGCCCAGAAACCCAACTGTACCCTGGGCTGCATCAAAAGAAGTGTGAGCAGCAGGTGGAGGGAGGGGATTCTGCTCCGCTACTCCGCTCTGGTGAGACCCCACCTGGAGTCCTGCGTCCAGCTCTGGGGCCCCCAACACAAGACAGACATGGACCTCTTGGAGCGAGTCCAGAGGAGGGCCACGAAGATGATCAGAGGGCTGGAGCACCTCTCCTATGAAGACAGGTTGAGAGAGTTGGAGTTGTTCAGCCTGGAGAAGAGAAGGCTCTGGGGAGACCTTCTAGCAGCCTTCCAGTACTTAAAGGGGGCCTACAAGAAAGCAGGAGAGGGACTTTTGACAAGGGCATATAGTGCTAGGACAAGGGGTAATGGCTTTAAACTGAAAAAGGGTAGATTTAGATTAGGTATAAGGAAGAAGTTCTTCCCTCTGAGGGTGGTGAGGCACTGGAACAGGTTGCCCAGTGTCCTGGTTTCAGGACTGGGGGTGCACAAGAAGCTGGGAGGGGACACAGCCAGGACAGCTGACCCAAACTGGCCAAAGGCATATTGCATACCATATGATGTCATGCTCAGTATATAAACAGGGGCAGTTGGCCAAGGGGCGTCGCTGCTTGGGGACAGGTTGGGCATCGGTCAGCAGGTGGTGAGCAAGTGCATTGTGCATCATTTGTTTTGTAAATTCTTTTATCATTATTATTATTGTCTCTTCCTTTGCTACCCTGTTAAACTGTCTTCATCTCAACCCACGAGTTTTTTGGGCTTTTTTTCCCCCTGTTCTCTCCCCCATATCACTGGGAGGGAGAGGGGTGAGCGAGGGGCTGTGTGGTGCTCAGTTGCCAACTGGGGTTAAACCACAACAGTGCTTTTTGGCGCCCAACGTGGGGCACGAAGGGTTGAGATAACAACAGATCTGACCAGAGCATGTTGAAACAAATTTGTTACAAGTATTCATTATATTAGGTTAATAGTCGGTGGTCACAATGTCAATTTATTTGCTCTCAGAGTTGTGCTCGTTCTCAGAGTTGTGTTATATAATGCCTTACTTGCTGTATATACTGTTTATCAGTATTTATGTGCCGTTCATCACCTCTGGGAGTTGGATTAAGATTATTGCTTTACTGTACTGTGTAACACTGGTTTATGGTATGATAAAATTATTGGTCGTGAGACCAATCTGGTATTTGTACTCAGCATTGCTGTCCTGTCCATACTTCGGGAGCCACCTATTGGACATTATTAATAATTACACTTGTTACTTTTTGGTGAACAATTTATTGCAGCAAGGGGAAGCTGGCTTTGTATTCCTCACTGCCACATTCTCCTGCAGCCCAGAGGAACAACTAATTCGGAGGATTAAAATGATCCCAAAGCTGCTATTCCTTCAAAGCAAAACAAGCCCATTAAAATGGATACATCTTATGGTATCTGAGCTGTTGTGCCCTATAGCCAGAAGTTTCAGTTGAAGTCATCTGTATGAAAAGAATGCAGATAACTCTTTTCCCTTCACTGATGCTGCGATATGAGGCACACATGAGAAGACAGAACTTCAGAGGAATCAGATTGCTTATGGGCAGTGTTGAGTGCTTTTAAAACAGAAGATTAGGGGACTTCTTATCAACTGCTGAAAGCAACTCAGGAAACAAAAGCAGTTAAAGGAGTTTGTCCCCCAAGCAGACAGAAGCAAATGAAAAGCAGTTTCCAGACAAGATGAGTATGTAGATGGGTCCTGTCCTCCCTGACTGAGCTGAGCAGGAAAAGGAAAAAAGGTATTTTATTTGTATATCAGGCATATTTATTTTCTCGGATATTGCTGAAATACATATCTGCTCTCTCAAATAGGAATAATATCAGTAACAATTTGGTTTTTAACATTTTCCTGTTTCTTATGGCATAATCCCCAGGGATCACGATGTTTTTCAGGATGCAGACCCACAGAAAAACATCCTTTTAGTGATATACCTTGAACAGATACAAAGACTTCGTTTTTTCCTGGCTCCTTCAAACAACACTGTCACATCAACTTTGTTCATCAGGCACAATGGAAATCCCATGTTTTATGGCTGTATCCACACTAACCAAAACTGACATACAAGAGAAGCTGCTCTTCAGTTGTGAAATTATCATATGCAGCTTGATAAGAAAGCTTTGTTTCCAAAAGCGTGTCATGCTAGTAGGGAACAGTGCTTGTCTTTGCCAATAAAAGCTTTATTTGTTAAACAAAATACAGTGGGAAGCTTCTGGTGGGACAGTGTGCTAATAGTCCTCTTAGGACTGTTTTACTTTTTAATACTTTTCAGGTTGCCTAACATAGCGAAGAAAGATGCAGTTAGAGGCTACTCTCCACATGAACACTCAAGGCTCTTTAAAAATCGAATATTCCCGAGATTTCTCAACTGAAGTTAAGAGATTGGAAAGTAAAAAGGCAAGAAATAAAAATTCCTGATAGAACAAAGACCAATTGCCATGTCTTCCTGCCATTTGGGGCCAAACTGTGTTGGCAGTGTTCCTAAGGGTCAATGTTTGTCATTTATTTGTATTAGAGGCTTATTTAGAGATTCTCTCAGCTCAGTTTCTGAACAACCAGCAGCCTGTCAGACATTAAGAAGTTGTTCACAGGATGATTGCATGATTAATACATCTAGCTGTCACATGAACCATGTGTCCATGCATAGTGGGCCTACAGGCATAAAGCGAAGAAACAGAAGGAAGAATCAAATGTTGAAAAATTAAGTTAACATGTATTTAACTATAAGTGAACATTTCTAGGGATGTGTTTCACAAGATGGTCCATGCATGATGACTGTTATTTCCCAGGAAAGATTTAGGTGGTCTCTAGATTAAAAAAAATAACAGTAATAGAGATAGCGGGGCGCAAGAAACAGTGGACACGTCTTTTCACTGAGTTTTTCACAGTGCATGAGAGAGGGCAGTAGCTGTGAAGAGCCTATAGTTGGAGAAAGCAGGCAGCGCATTTGTGATGAGAAGCAGCCCTGTTCCCATGCACCGTTGATTTCTCGCCTGAGGCACATCAGCTTTTCAGTTTGACTAATCTTGAGTTTTTCTCCCTCTTCCCACGCCCTTCAGCCCCCAAGCCAAGCACCCCTGTTTTTCAGCCGTGTCTCTCACCTCCTTTTGGCCACCTTCCCCATAACCTGCTTTGCAGCAGTCACCACCAGCATATGCTCTGCTCTCTTGGACGAACCAAGAGGACGTGACTTGCCCCAGGTCACTCAACAGACTTCAGCACCGTAGAGGATTCATCACTACGGCCTCTAGATGTCTACATGACAGCTGCCAGGGCAGGTGAGGGCATTTTGTGGCTAACGGGGGCTATCTGGCAGGATCCCACTTTTTCAGCAGTAGCATCGGCACTAGGAGAAACCACTTGCTGCTTTTCTTAGACTTCTTAAACACCAGATGATAACTTTTCAGCAGGGTAGAAGCTGCTATTCTGTGTTAGTAATCGAATCAGGCTTATAAACAATATGGAAAGGAAGGCTTATTGGGATTTCCACAAAACAGTCACAAAGATCAGAGAAAGGTTGGTTTTGTTCAGTGTACCTCATGTTAGGGTCTCACTGGAAGTAGGGAATAACCTTCAAAATGCTGATAAGCAGAAGTGGAATTCATGTCACTCAACACCAGAGGTTGATATGTACACATTTGTCTGGTGTTTCCAAGATCCATTTATAGTTAATAGGCAAATGAATCTCCTAAGGCACAGCTCTTTGAAAAAAGAAAACACAGATGTTTCTAAGAGGCCAGATGAAGCTGTGCAACGGTCCAGAGAAGCCATTATTTTATTTCATTGACTACCAGTGAGTCTGGGGAGACCAGCTCAGATGGAGATATCTGTACTGTGAACACACACAATTAAGAGAGATAACTCATCCGAGACTTCCCACCATTCATGCCTTTTTTTTTAAAACAGGTCCTGGGATCACATCTTGAACTTTTGATTTTCAGAATTTTCAACCACCTGAACTTAAAAAAAAAAAAACCCAACAAAAAACCCCCAAAACCAAAAATCAAACCACAGAATCAATGTCTTCCCCCCCAAACCAGCTCATGATGCTTTGACTTCTTCCTCTGGTCCAGTCACAGAAACTGAGCAGAGAGACTTCTGTGATTTTTATGTTGTGACCCTCCAACAATTATGTGTGGATGGGGAAATAAACAGCTATGGATTTTATTTTTAGAGCTTTTCCTTTCACAGTCTACTAACATTTGGTCATATTTCTCACACACAATCATGTGTTGTTTGTATCCTTCACACACACGCGTAAAAATTTTTTTTCCACAGAGGAAGGAAGTGGAAATTACAGTGTATTTAGAATTAAACTGAGTGTGGCTTCAAGTTCTACAAATCAAAGCTGTGGCAGCTTGTAACCATTGTCCCATTTAATGACTTAATGTCTCTACAGAGTTTTGAACATCTTGGACATTGTATAAATTGTGTGTATTATTATGAATTTATCTGATTTCATGACAAGCTATACATTTAACAGTTTTCAGTTTTGGTGCATCTCTAAGGTCTTATCTGAATTTAAAAGATTTCCAAAGAAAGTGATCCTAAAAAACTCCCTTAGCATGGATGAAATTTATCCTAGGAAAGAAAACAAGAAGAGAAAGCCAACCCAACTCGGCAGTTCTGTTCTGTTACAGAAACAGCTAATAGTATCTCTCTGAGCTGTACTGGTGAAAAGATTTTCTTGCCATCACATGTGCAATATATATGCAATTTTCTCGCATACATAATTGCAAGAAATTTATTCTATTTACCAGTGTAGATACAACTATTTCAAGTATATTCCTTTCCGAAACATCAGAGTGCCCCAAAGAAACTTCCAGATCCTGCAGCAAGCCACCAGCTGTAATGTCAGGTTACAGGATGACAGCTGGACTGACCTTTGCAGGTGATCTTTGATCAGATGGGTCCCCCAGGGGTCTCGCCATCACTCTTATCCACACTTAGCCTCATCAGAGCTGGTCACCAGATCACAGGTCAGACTGACCAGTTGTGTTCTTGCTCCCAGAGAAACAAAGAAACTGGACCACAAACGCACACGGTAGCATGAGGTGAGAGTACGTTATGCAGGTCCCAATCTGAAGTGAATAAGAAGTGACTAGTCAACATGCTGGCAAAAATAGCACTCATATCCCTAATGAAAAAAGAAATTGAGCCAGCAAATACTGAAATGTCGAGGACTACAGATTTCATCTTGCTGTGGGATTCTTCCATTTTATCATTGTGGCACTCTCTTGCACATAGAGAAGAAATGTTTTGATACAGAGATAAAATATCTATGTGTTGAACATTCCCCACATCTTGGGATTCCTGCATTAGCATTTCATAATGGGGTACCCAAACTCCAAACACCAACCGAAAAAGTATACTCAAATTACTTTTATAGCCGTTTTTTAAGCAACCTTTCATTTTCTGCTGATCTCTGTAAATAAATAAATAAAATGTTGATGGTCCTTGCTAATCTGGCAGTATATTCCAGCCATTGATCTCCCTGGAGGAAAGCTGATCAGAAAAGCTTATAATGCACATCAGAGTCTGACACTGATCATCTTTGCCTTGGCTCCTCCATTTACAAGATTATGTTCATGTGGCAACCTTGATGGATCAGCATTAAATAAGATCAGCCACTAGAGTCTCTTAGAATGCCGTGACAGTACATTTTCGTGAAGATGTGAGTCGGAATATAAAAAAAGCAGAACACATATTGAAACTCATTCCAAAAATATGTTCTGGAGTTATTTACTTCCTAGTTAAGGCTAAGGATGGAGGGAAAGATATGGAAAGATTTTTTTAATCTTCCAGTCCTGGAATGTAGTTTGTTAAATATTCATCAGTGGCTGTACACTCATATTGCATCTTTTCACTGAGCTAGGGGAATCTATTTCTAAAGAAGTGGCAGAGCTCATACATGTTCTTAGCCCCAGGCTAGCTCTCTCTGATTTTGGGGACATAGATAGGAATACAAACTAGTCCCATGCTTTAAGAATCCCACCTCAGTCCACTCTGTCCCAAGACTAGGGCAGCACCAGCAAGGAACAAAGATCCCTATTTTTCCTTTTCATTCTTCCTTACCCCATTGAAGAAATAACAAAATTGAACAGAAGGGTCAAGACCTCCATTGACTCCGAGAGCTCTACAACTTTAAAATCTGGAAACGGAGCAAGATGCATTTTCTCAAAGATGAAATGCGGCTGTGGCTCTCTTTTAGCAGAAAGGAAGCTGCCACAGAACCTTCTATCTCTTCTATGACAGGGACCTCCAGCTCCAGTCCTTTCCAGCCCATAAAAGACCAGTATCCAATTCAGACCTCCTCCCCAGGTACACCACCACCACCGTTCAGTCTTCCTTCCTCCTCCTTTCCCAGAGCAAAATCAATGGAATATACCTGAATCATGAAGACCTCCTGTTTCCAGGGAAGAAATATGCAAAGACAAACACTTTTTCAGACTTCCCACTCATTACTGTGGTCCTTGTTATTAAAGTTACTGAAGCTTTGCCACCATGTCCTAGCTTATTCTTTGATACTCCAAGTGTAATTTATACTAGGGACACAGTAAAACCGCAACTCCAGATAAATATCTCTCCGACTTGGCTTTCTCTCAGCACCTGGCAAGTCAGGTGGCTATTCCTATATTTTGATCCTTTGAAGTCACAATTCAGTCCATCACTTTAGTTCCAAGAAAGAGACACAGCTCATAGATGTCACACACGAACAGTTGCAACAGCATCTCCTCTAGTGCAATGACTCTATCAAAAGGGCAAAGGTTGTTGTTGCACAGAACTTAATTATTTTAGGTGCTGTCCCAAGACTGCATAATGAACTATACTAGAAACTGAGGACTGCCAGAAACAATCCACTTTTCTCCTCCTGTTTCACACTCTCTGTCTCACATTATAATTCTCTAACACAAATTGAGAACCACACAGATGTTTTTCATTAAAAAAAAATAGAAAGTTTTACCTTTCCTTCAAATCACTATCAGAATAAGACAATAAGACATAAACCAAGTAGGAGGCTGAAAAAACAACACAGAACAAATGAGTCACATTATTCACTGGGATACCAATAAATACTCAGCTATTACTGGAAAAAGCATGATACAAAGCCCTAATTGAAACAGAAATGCAGCTGTTGCTGGGGTGGAACTATGTAGCAAAGTATATGTAAAGAGTAGCAGGAATCAAGACATATCACTGAAACTGAAGGGAAAAGAAAAATTAACTTCTGGCATTACCCCAAATGGAAAAGCCTGATTTGGGAAGATAGTGGAGGCAGATTATCATGGTTGGAGGTAGGCAGGGATGCAGTATTACATCTGTCTATCAGATAAACACCATCTCCTGCAGAGGCCTCCAGTTCTGCAGGCTAATATCTTAGTTCAGCAATCAGCTTGAGAGAAGAGAAACAACCTCTGAATCACCTAGATTTTCCCTTCAGTTCCTCCATTACAAGGAATAGACTCTTTCTGACTCAACTTAAACATGTGAGATGGGGTGAGAACACAGCATGAGCAATTAGAGCTACAGAACCTAAACTTTTATGGTCTGTATCTTTGCTATAGCAAAGATAAGATTTAAAGGCTCAGAGGGTAACTTAGTCTTTTTGTTGAGGAAGAAAATAATTTTCTTGCCTAACATAATTCTTCACACAAGGCCAATCTAAATATACAGTTTTATTACCATACCATTTACGGTTCTAAAGGAATCAGAAAGCTTACCTACCTGGAAATGATCAATATCTCCCAGTTTCAGAGTTGGAACTGACAAAACTTAAAGGGGAAAAAACCCCACAAAAAAACCATGAAACAAGGAACTCTGAGAAGAATCTCATTAATTTGCCACCAGCTGCTGTATTTATTTACCCCCCACTATCCTCTCTGCAATGCACAGGCCTCTAACACCGGCACAGGAGACACAAATTGCAGATTACTCTTTGACCCCTGTAGACTTCAATCAATAGAATCACATGTGATCTGAAAATTAAATCTTTGAGATTTTCATGCATGTGAATGACAATGCATATTCCAGTTCTTTTGACAAGGCTGTAATCCTGTTGCACCACTGTATCACTTCGGCTGAAACAATATTAATATTGACATTTGACAATGGATGCATGACTGGGAGGGGGAATAGGACATGAGTTAAAACGGAGAAAATCTAATAATCAAACCAATAATGCTGTTGCACTGCGTTTCATTCTGTTATAAACTCTGTACATTATGCTTTGTTTTTCATGCTACTGAAATATTTTACATCATTTTTCTTGCAACACTGAAGTATAAAGAAATTTTAAATTGCATGAAAGGATACAAACCTAATCAAACATAGCTTATGCTGTAAATCCACCCAATCATTCTCTTAGGGTAACACTGTGCATCAATCAAAGTTATATCATTTGTTTACGAGTTGCTGTATCCAATTCTTGAAGGCATGTTGTTTCTCTGTTCCAAAGAGCTACTTTCATATGGAAAGAACTGCTTGTAGCATCAACCAGGGTAGGTTCACCTCAGGACAGACTTTGCCTATGGCTCTCAGTGGTCTATGGGGGAGTCTCAACTTCACTGGAGTATGAAGATGACAAAAGTTGCTTGGCTGTTCTATAGGGATCATTTCTGAAGCCCAATAAGAAAGCAAAAAGGAAAAGCCCATATTGACAGCAGAGCTGGATGATGTTGAGAAAGTGCAAAGTATCTTCTGCTGTTACTTCAATCATTATCATAATCAGAGATAAACTTCAGAGAGAAGAGATCCACACTGTGGGCTGAGCAGTCATAAGAAACACTTAAAGTAAGGTGTAATGTTTGAATCAATCTTCATCTGTCTTTGGCTGCTACTGACACCTCTGACAAGCCTGGATTGATCTTTTCGCTTCTTCCTCATCACATACAATTAGTGGCACCTGGGTGAGAACAAACCCTAGGTCACGTAACCTGGTCTGCAATATACAGGGCTGGAGTCAGGGAACAAAACCCAGGAACTTTGCATTATGAGAGTGCTTAAGGGCA
Source organism: Phoenicopterus ruber ruber (assembly GCA_009819775.1). Classification (NCBI taxonomy): domain Eukaryota; kingdom Metazoa; phylum Chordata; class Aves; order Phoenicopteriformes; family Phoenicopteridae; genus Phoenicopterus; species Phoenicopterus ruber. Next base: position 28,588,138 of record CM020221.1, on the reverse strand, counting down.
ATTCACCTGTAACTTCCGTCATTCAGATTCAGCCCTGTGAAAAAGGTCCAACAATATGAAAGGTGAAATGATATGATGACCAAGCAGATCCAGCCAACTCCTTAGGCAATGCTCCGCACACCCTTTTTAAAAAAAACCCTTAATTGTCCACATTAAAAATGAATTAATACATCACAGGAGCACATTCTCTAAGGCCCTGACATTAGTGTGCATTTTAATAGCTAATTAAAACACTTTCACCTCTTACAATTGCCAGTAAATCCCAGACAGGACCTTCTTCTTGAGCTCCAAACCAAGAGAGAAGAGAAAAGAAGGAAATGAAAATGTGCTGCTATTGCAACTGTGGATGAGAGGCAGGAGTACAGATTTTCATGTCACCTTTTACTAAGGACTCACTATGGGAATCTGTCATTAATTTCAGTCCAGCAGTCTTTCAGAAGAGCTATTTCTTTTTCTGTTCTGCATTTTTGGGTGTCACACTCAGTCACACCAACTTTTTATTTATTATTTTCAGAAGCGCAAAGGCAGAAATTCAGATACGCTCAGCTTTTACAGCTCCCATTGTCTTTAACTGCACTGCAACCAGGCAGGGCATTCAGAATAAGATTAGGGAAAAAAAAAAAAACTACACAAAAAACATTTCTGCTTCCTCTCACAGCACTGTCTGACAGATTTTACAATGTCACTGCGTGATGGTGACAGTTACTCATATTCCAAGAAGACCTGAAGATCTAGACAGGTGTCAATCTGCATCAGCTTTGTGGAAATTCCTCTGGAATCTCCTCTGGAAACTCTGCATGCGTATATTTCAAATCCCAAGACAGGGGAGCAAAGAATACGATGTTTATAGAGTTTACAATAAGAGTTTATTTTGACTTTTATCACTAATGCTCTGTAGTTAGGGTAAAGATTATTTTCCCCATGCAAAGGAACATGGAACAGATACAACACCAAAGGTTTTACAGAGGAGTTCCTATGATTCAGTAGAACTATTGCAGTTGCGTTGCCTGTGGATTCACATCTTGAAAGGAATTTCCTGTCTTCTTTGTGGCTGCTTGTACTATGTAAACATATAAAAAATCAATGTATTTAAGATATCCCCTCTTCCATCATGATATGATCAAAATTGGCCCATAAGTTCAAAGGTAAGCAGGAACACATGTATGCTGTGCTAACAAGTCTACTTTCCTTAGCTAGAAAGGAGCTGATGCTATACCAAAGGCTGTATATAGGGTACTGATGTGTTCTGGAGCTTTCAAATGTGAACCTTAGCCTGAGGCACCTGCATACATCAGGCTTGGAACTGCTGCACTGAACTGATTTTTTTTTTGAAGAAGAAAATGGATTCACAGGCCAACATCTGGCAGATGGACAGGCCTGTCCATCTGACAGATCTGGCACAGGACAACATCCATGCAGAGAGGAGGACACACAGGACACAACACATAGTGAGGGAAAAGCACATGTAGAGCACTGGTCCATAGCTGGCAAAAGGCATCATTGAGCTGACACCATTTAGTTTTATACCAGGCTCAGACAAAACCAGCTTTCAGGTGGGAAAGACAGGGTTTGAATTTTCATCAAACCAATTAGCCTTGCCTGCCTCTCCCTTAGACTCAGATAAATGCTCTTTTCAAGAGTGATTAAATAGAAAAAGGAGCCAGTACTAGAATCTGTTCATGCCTTACACTGCAGAGGAAATTTGGCCTGTAAACCAGTGCTATGGTGCTGCAGGAAAGGATATGGCTGAGGGAGGAGAAGACAGAGAACTTCAGATACTTCGGGCAAGAGTTTGGAAAGAAATCCTAAAGTCCTCGTACAGATGCTTTATTACTGTCTGGAGCCAGTGTGGAGCCTTCTGCAGCCCTTTCTGTTTCCAACCAGGTAAAAGACTGAAGAAGGCATCAAACCTCCCAGGAACTGGAGAACTCTGCTCTTTGTGTCCTACTTCCAAACTGGCAGGATTAAAGATGCAATCTTGAGGCAGGTGCAGTGGTGGGAAATGCTGGAAAGTCTGCCTGTGTTGTAAAATGCAAAACTCCTTGCCTTGAGATGCTCCCTTTGAAATTTCATTGTCACCAGAAACTAAAAAAAGATGACTTTTGGGGATCCCATCTAGGTTTGGGAGAGAGAGCAAAAATTAAATTCCCCTTCACAACATATTTCTGCAAGTGTGTTTTTTATGATGAATCTAGAAAAAAGCATCAATTCCCCACCCACAGGTTCACATTGCAGAATTCCCAGGGGAATGCTCTCTCCCCAGGGAGAAAGGCTTTTTCCGTGTCACTAAGATTATGGAAGAATTAATACAGCTAAACATAAACACTTAAAATAAAATTAAAAAAAAAAAAGGCATCTCCTTCTCCTGGCATATGCTGCATCTCCACGAGGGGTCTCTGCAGACGTGGCTACGGCAGCGAGGCGCTGCTCCGTGCGAGCCCCCAGCAAGGGTGGGCGACGCGATGGTGGCTCCGCAGCCACGCCAGGTTTGATGGAAGCGAACTAAGGAGGAGGCCAGAAGCACGCAAACGTGTCACATCCTCTTGTACCCCACCCGGGAGAGTGCCACGTAGGACCTGCACCACGGTCCTCATTTCCCAGTGCCGGTGTAGTGCAGGGCTGAGCTATAAACCTCATCTGTGGGTGAGGTGACTTCGGCGGTGGCGCAGCTTGGGCTCCGTGCTGCTCGGAAAGCTGCTTCCTTGGCGAAGGCCAGGCACGTGCTGTGCCAACACCAGGACATAAACCCCCACCCTCAGCCCCCCGAGGCCACCACTACTGCAGCTCTGGGCATTTGCACTCGCAAATAACTGCAGACAGCTGTGGCAGATAAAAGTTTTTTCTGCCCTTTTTCTCACTGCATCCATTTTCAATAAAGGCAGAGTGAAAGTCTGAGCTTTCCATGGCTTTTTAACTCATTTGAGTAGCCCTGGTGTTCCTGTTGTTCCTTTATTAATACTTCCTCCTACCAGTCGTTTGCCGATGCAGGACACCAAGCTGCTTTTTTGATGAGACAGCCTAATTTGATCATCATCTTGAAGGATGTTTTACTTTTTTTTCCATTCTAAATTTCAAACAATTAACACTACAGGCATTGCCTTCACACTCTTCATGTTTCTCTGCCTGTGCACCTGCATACACAGAAGCACTCACATTTAAGTGTCAGAAAATGAGTCATTTTCTATAACATAATTATGAAAAATACAGAAAATGGAGTCAAAAAAGACCTCAGGATAACTACCTTACCCACCCAGCTCCAGGAAGTAAGAATCAACTCTATGTAAGGCATTTTTTATAATTATCAGTGCAAGCAGTTCTTTAATACTTGCAATGATGGAGATTTCCAGTCTTCCAAGGGAATAGATTTCCGTCCTTCCTATTAGAACAAGCTCTCCTGGTTTCTTACCTGTGGCTACTCTGATACCTTTTAAACCCATGTTTCCTTGTACAGTTGACCATGGCCACCAAAAAAAGCTCAGTCCCTTCTTTGGCCACATGGCTATGGACATGCTTTGCTTTTCGCTGCTAACCACTGGACCGCTCTCACACCAAGAGGACTCCTGCTGAATCAAACCTCAGTCCAGCCTGTGCCTGTTTACTCACTGCGATGGACAACTTCTCACTTTAAAAGCTGAGATATTTTGTATATATATATAAAATATATATATTTTGAATATATTCACTTCAATAAAAGACTTGTGGCTTCAGTATGAGACTGGCATATAAGCAGTACAGGCACTTAGACCTCTCTTGCCTGACTAAATTTTCCAATTAATTTCAGCTTATTTCATAACTGGAAAAACTACACTGAAACATATAAACCGGAGAAGCATTTTCCATTATTTTTGTTTAAACATTGATGAGTTTAGAGAAATATTGGAGTCTTTCTCCTCATCTGAATCAGAAAATCAGGTCTCTGTACACTGAGAGAAGCCAAAAGTCTATGTCCTGGAGTCAAATATTCCCAAATGATGCCTAATCCCACACCTCAAACGCAGCTGCTTTCTGTGGTACAGAATGCCTCTTTAGCGCATGCAAGCTTTCCTGAGCACGGATGGAAAGGCTCAGAGTTTAATGCTCTTACTTTCATGTTCACATTTTGATACAGAAAGCTGATCAGACAGAGGTGAAAGGTTATTTGACGCTTTCTTAATCCAATCAATATTACAGGTCTTCTTATCACTTTAGTGAGTCACTGGTCTGGAAAAGTATCTTAAAGTGCAAGACTCATCCCACCTGCTCAGCGAAAGTAAAAGGTATCCCGAACCCTGGCAGTGCTGAACCTCAGTGTTCAAGGTCTGAAACAGGTTCTGGTTCAGAAAACTCCAGTTTCCTTAGTTTCCAGCAAGCGTGAGCCTCCAGAGCCTCACAGGGGACAAAAAAAAAAGGAAAAAAACCCAAACCCAAAAAACCTGTAAAAAGTAATCGAACAAGCACTTTCCTGCTTCACTGAATTTCTATCCTATGAAGCATTAAACATTTATAATGTATACAGCCTTCCCCCCTAAGACAACCAGAGCCTTTTGCAAGCATTTTATGCAAGACTCAGATGTAACAGTGCTGAATTCCATGTTTATAAAGCTTGACAACAATTTGCTCCAGATTTTACAATAAACTCCATGTGTGTGTGAGTACGAGGAGTTTGAGGTACATATTTTCCCATGTTGCCTTCTAGTGGCTTTTTCTTACAGGGCAGGAGAGGCAATGTATTCATATTGACTGTGAAAAGGTCTCATCTCAAACAGTGTGGGCTTTCACACCGGGCAAGGCATCCAACTCCTGCCTCTTTGTTTGAATATGGCATTCTAGGTATTATTTCTTGGCTTTTGCAAGCAAAGAAGATAAAAACCAACTAGTGGAACCAGGACATGCACATCAAGCTCTAAAAATATCTCAGAAAAAAAATACGGTACTTGAACAGAAGAATCTTAATTGAAATAAATCAATGGTAATAAGAATGGTAGGAAGAAAGAGCTGCTTGAAGAGATGTAAAATAGAAAAGAAGAGACTGAATTATGCTTTTAAAGTTTCCAGAGAGTCTGTGACTGGTTGAAAGCAGAATGTTTTTTCACAGGGGAAAAACAAAACAAAAGAAAAGAAAACAAAAAACCCCCCCAAAACCCCACATGTAACTGCTCTGTTTTATGTTGCTTGGAGTTATTGCCACAAGCACTTTGCAGACATGAAACTGAGATGGGTTGCAGTTGTTATGACTGTCTGGCTCAAAAATTCAAGGAGATATCTAAACCCTGAGAGAACCGGAATACAGAAGACAAAACCTAATTAAGAATATGATGGACTGTATTACAGCTCTGTTCTCCCTGAGTGGTGTGATCTCTGGACAGATGGTCATCTGAGATTTCCTGGGTCTCTAATGTTCCAGGAATTAGAAATGTCTCAGTAAACAATTCTCTTAAATTCTTTTTTCTTTTTCATCTGTAATGAGCCTAGTAGAACTGGTCAAAATATTTCCAACTCAGTTATCTCTCATCAAAACTGAAATGTGGTCATAAGAACTGCTTGATCTTAATTTCTTCTCCACCTCATAAAAGTTTGGGTGGAAAAGTTCTGGAACAGATTACTAGCTGATACCAGAACATTTTCTTAAGTTTTATCCTTGTTTCTGCTGCACCAAATGAGGTACAGACTAGTTTCCAGTATTTTTGTTGGCCAGCTTTGTCACTCACTGCTACACAGGTACAGTCTCTTGGATGAGTGAATCTATAAGGATTTATGATGGCTTCATGTGGACAGCAGCAGTAGAAAGTAAATAGATGCCATCATCTGTTGTTGCCATAGAAGGGTCAGAGCTGGAGACCAGAGCAACTTAGGTACAGAAGCTAATCATCAGCTATCCATCCTCCCAGCCTGGAAACTCATTTATCCTTCAGAATTGGAAATGACCAAATCAAATTAGGGAAGATCAGCTGGCAACATAAAATTTGTCTCTCCTACTTAGACCCCATTTAATCTCAGTCCATGGTTTGCCTTGTTTTCCTTCTTGTTTTATTCATTTCCCTCCCTTCTTTTCCGTCTCTCTCTGAAACAACACTGCATGTTACTCTGACAGATGTTTTTATTGTCATGTATCCTCCTTGTTTATTGACACATGGCTAGACAGCTATTAGAAAGGAATTAGAGGATTAATTACAGCAAAGTCTGCTCCTGCACACAGCATTAAAGACTATTGCCAGAGCTAAGGTCAGAAAAACAGCAGAAGGAAATTCAAGAGGGTTTCATCTTTCTCCACAACATCAGGTTTAGCCATGTGAAGCAGTATATTCCTGTTTAGGAGGGATGATAGTGAGGGTTGATCACTGCTGAGGGTCAGATTTAAAGGTTCCTCTCAAGGAAGGCATCAATGAACTTCACCACTGGACTCCCCAGGCTGTGTCTCACCCTTCCACTCATCGTTAATGGGTTTGCTGTGTGGAGTGTGACAAGGTCAGCTGGCCATGGAGGACAGAGATCTTTCCCAGCCTTACTCCCATGTTCATTTTCTCTTTGTATTATTCAAGATTACTTTTGCCTTAAGAGATTGTCCAAACCCAGAAGCAACAGCTAGAACCGCCTGACATTCAGGAGGTCTGTTTGGAAAGCAAATTCAGAACTGCATCACTATTGGCTTGGAAAGTTAAAAAATATGATCTGGGAAACTACAAAATTTAACTTTATTCCATTTTTTCTGATCTTCCTCTACAACATTGAATGTTCTTTTAGTGCAAGAAGAACGCTTCTGCCATTAAACTCTCATCAGCCAGCATACAGTATTTTAGAAAAATGAGATATCAATATGTTAGCAGCTAGACTGAGGTTTTATTTTGCATGACCCAAATTTGACCATGACATTTTTTCCCATATGTATCTGCATAATATATCCCCACAAAAATATCTCAGTTATCTTTCACTTTTAATACCACTTCTTGGAAATACAGAGGTCAACAATTAATAAGCTCATTAAAACTTACAAGCTGCTTTAATATTCCTTTCCTAGTTCCTTGAGAAATGTACTGTATCTCCCAGGCTAATGAAGACAAGGCAGAGTTATTTAGGTGTTTGTTAACAAAGCTGATTTGCATATAATTAACTGAAAAGATCCCTGTATTTACAACACAAACTCTGCCAATCTCTTTTGCTAGAGTGTTTTGTGTAAACAGACAAACTCCATGCCAAATTAACAAAACAAGTTATGTTCTTTCAAAACTAAATTAACTCAAAGGGATACAATTTTGGAGGCCGTAACTGATAAAAACTAAAGTGCACAGTAGAAAACAAACTGTGCCTCCTTTCAAATGCTATTTATTCAGTCACATGAGATTTTTTTCTTGTATGCTCTCATTCTTTTAATCAATTAGATTGGTTTTAGACATTTAAACAAACAAAGACTTTGTCACATTGAATTGCTCTTTCCTCTGACCTACTTACAGGAAAAATGGGCAAAAAAGCCATGCTTTTGCACAGATGTCTTCTATAAAATTACCTATCTGTCACACGCCCTGAAGCTCTGAATATGAAAGGTTGTATAAAATAACTAGTACATGCAGCCTGCAGGGTGACCAGACCTTCATTTAAAATATATTTCAATTCAGACAAAAATAAAGGCATGGGCCATTTGTCACTCACTTCCCATTTTGTAGGCTTTTCAGCACATGGGTTGTCATGATTCAGAGTGACACTTGAGGGAGCATTTTAAGACTCAAGATGATCGAAACAAAATCATCCCAAACTAAAAACTAACTATCCAATGAGATCTTAAAAATTAGGATCATAAGGGGTTGCATAATATCATAACGCAGTTGAAGGTAGGTGAATTTGTAGATCAAATACTGGAGATGGACACAACAGCTCCTAGTTCATGACCTGGCTATGCTACAGGATCCTGTGTGACCTTGGTCATGTCATTTTTCTAAGGCTAAGAGGTAATGGATTAAAAAAATATAAAAATTAGAACTCTATTGAAAGCTTACCTACCTCAGGCTATATAAAAACTGTCTGATCTTGATGGTCACATTCAACTTCCAATTTGCCTCTTCTACAATTACTCCAACTATTACTTCACCTTACCACTCTATAGCAATTTCTCCCGTTTATTTATTTATTTATAAAACAATTAATAACAGAAAACAAAAGACAGCACATCACAAGCCAATTCCTGCAGGGGACAGGATGTTTTAGGAAACTTTCCTGAAGAACTTTATCTACACCAAGGAAAACTCAAGGAACTCAGCAAGGCATTTGGGTCCTTAAATAAATAAAACTCCATATTAAAGCAGAGACAGACAGCAGTGAGCAACAGAGCTTCCAGATTTTCAGATCTTTCTCTGCTTTAGTTGCTACTGTAGCAGCAGTATGCAGCATGAAGAAGAAAAAGAACTTATTAAAGAAAAGCTCATGGACACACTAGCACTTCCAATTATGGACTTGTTATGTGAGATGTTGTTAACAGAGTCTGCCCTCTGTGGGGAAAAAAACAAGCAACAAACAAACAAACAACCCCCCCAAATCATCAGTAACAAGAATAACAGTGCATCCAATGTTGTTTGATCAGAAAACACAAAGGAGCCGGAGTGGACCAAGGTGGGGCGTGGGAGCAAGGCAGAAACAGTATGCTGAGTTTGAGGATCTTCCACTCTACTGTGCTCATTTCATCTCTTCATTTCAGGGAGGCTGTTTTCTCAACAGTCTCCACAGTTTACATGTGAGAAGCTCAACACAGCCCTTTGCTACTGCTGACAGCCCGCTGGTGCATGACTGAGAAGTGACCTATTTGCAAAGCAAGAAGAGACCAGTAAACTGCAAACAAACAACAGCTGGGGAAGCTGCCATGGTCTCTCTGCTACTGGTCTAAATCATACCCAGTTACCCAATGCAGGTAACCGAGAAAGGCAAACTATCCAACAAAAAGCTTGATTCTATCCAAGTGAAAAGCCTCCACACCAAATTAAATCATTTGAAGAAAGAAAATTATTAGCATTAGTTTTGGCTTTAGAATGCAATGAGGAAGTCAAAAGCTTCCTAGGCTAAGAGATCTGCTCCAAAATAGGGTAACCTATGCAATAATTTATTATTGCATTCTTTGAAGTGTATTACAGCTGAAACACTGCTGGTCAGGATCATTCTAAGCTAGTGTGTGAGAAAGTACCTTGGTGACTAGTCCTACTGAGTTGAGTACAAAAGCTGGTGGTGTAAAAGGGACTGACCAATATAAGAAGCAGTCTTCAATTATAATTAGCAGCCAGAACATTGATTATTCAATGGTGCTAAGCATAATCCCACTGGAAAGAAACCTGAGGGAGAGACTAGAGAACAGTATTAAAAGATAATTTACCATTTTCTCCTGACCTAGATCATTCTTATTTTCCATCCTACAACTTTTTGTACAACTTTGTCACCTCATAAATAGTGCTCAAAAAAAAAAGGAAAAAGAAAAAAGGAAAAAGGAAAAAGGAAAAAGACAAAAGAAAAGAGGAAAGAGAAAAGAGAAAAGAGAAAAGAGAAAAGAGAAAAGAGAAAAAAAAAAAGAAAAGAGAAAAAAGAAAAAAGAACAAAGAGATGGCACTAAAGAAAGCATTTCTCCCACTACTACTGGATAATTCAAGTCACACACAGATGAATGGACATACATGAGTTTTATGCCCACTCTCATTTTGCTGCTTCATTATTAATAGTAGGATACTTACTCTAATCACAATCACTACTCTCTAGACAGGGTCTGCAAAATATAATAAATATGAATCAAGCCATTTGCAAAAATTTACTGCTGGAGGTGGATGAATATTCCTAGAGAAAAAATGTCTGGCACAGTAATGCATAGACCAAGTGAGACTGATCTCAGCCTCGGCACCTCGAGTCTGAAAGAGAAAGGCTGCTGTCACCAGGCTTGTTCCAGGTAAAACTGCGATAAAGACCCATTCTTTAGAATTCTTCCACACACAGAGTTTGTTTCTAAGGCTAACTTTCATATGGGAAAATTTGTGCCACCTTAGAAAACTGCAGCAGTTCATTCAGTGTTGTAAGGACAGCGCTGTGGAAAGAAGCCCAGATGTAAAAGGATCAGGCCCCAAGAACCTATCTCACAACCTCCTTTGCATCGACCTGAAACGTCGATGCTGTGTTTACTGGTGTGGCTAGGGACTCCACACTAAATCTAATTAAATTGATGAACAAAAGGACCCTGGAGTGTGCAGAACCATGAATGGAGCCTGACTTTTAGGCCATTTGCTCTGTATGACTGTATTTTCCCAAGGCTTTCAGAGAGTTTCTCTTTGGAAACAATGAGAGTGAAAAAAGGACTTTTCTTCGTACCGCAAGGTGAGAGAGTTAGATAATGCACCTCATTAATTACAGGGAAATCATCGCCACAGCACACGAAGCCAAAGAAGAGGCCAGACTGAAATTTTTTTTTGGTAGTATTGTTCAGCCACAGTGACAGGAAAATAAGTAATAAATCAGAATCAGGGTGCACTTGATGGTTTTATTTTGCAACTCATCTTGCTATTGTGACAGGCTGACACTAATTAGCATTCGATGCACAGGGGATGGATTGCCGTGGCCAATGGATCTCATTAACCACTGTGAAATTTTCATGCCACGACGAAGCACGACAAAGAACAGAGACCCCGGCAAATCGCCTGTCAGCAGCTGTAAGCATCACCACAGAGCCACGGGTGCATAGATCAAAGGGCACAGAGAGCCCACATAGACAGCTGCCTAATTTTCATGGATTTATTAATTTATTTTCTCATGAAGGCAGAGGACCTGCCAAAGAGAAAAGTCCCGTGTCCACAGTTTCTCACCACTGTTTGAGTTGAGCCAGCCCGTGGAGAGGGAAACTGAGGGCACATCAAAGCCTGTGGCACTGCTCTTTCACGAAGCTATGTATCGGCAGATGTGCCATTCCAGAGGTGACCCAGTTTGTGATCACCTTGGGGGCAGGGGATGGAAAGACACATTGTGGACTTTCTTCTTTGCCCAGCTGCCAATTTGCATTAAGCTTCTAAGAAATTGATTCTTTGAGACTTGTCAAGCATGGTTGGAAGTGCCCAGCAGCTTCATTAATAAAAAATGAAGGGCAGGAAGTAAGAAGAGTCAAGAGAAATATGAAAACAACCATACCCACAAGCACTGAGTGACTGCATGAGCCTCCTTCTTTAGGAAACAGGGCTATCAGCCTGCTCTCTCTGGTGAATCCCTTCAGCTGAGCCCATCCCCTGTCCCCATATGCCCACTTCCCACAGGCACTGTCAGAAAGATCCTGGGCACACCACTGGGGCTAGAGGACCCTACTTCATGACCAAGCCCCTAAAAGTCAAGTGGATCACTGCAATAGCAGGGACTCCTTTGATCTAGACCCTTTTTAGGTCAACTGAGACCCAGTAGCCACAAAGTTTCCCCCAGCAGCCTGGGCTCTACCTAAAACATCAAATAGCAAAAGAGCCAACATAGGCTCTCAGGTGATCTCATATGGATGGTGGGGTGTGATTGACTCCCATGTTTGAACTAACATGGAACCCATGGCAATGGGCTTTCCTCACTTAAATTGTACTGCCTCTTGGATGCAGGCACAGTGAGCAGCTGTATCACAGCCATTTAGGTGACACTTCTAAGAAGCTCTGCTTAAAAACATGCTTCAGGGAGAAGGAAAAATAGCCAGCATACCTTGTTACACCATATCATGAGCTGGTGTAGAGGCTGGCAGGTCCTTTGGTTTATGGCAGCTTGCAGGAGATAAAAATCCAACCAAACAGTAAACCGCCAGGGCTATGAATGGATCCATTTTCTTAACATGCCTTCAAGGAACAGAGCACTTCTTAGCCTAAATGTTTGTGCTGAGTCTATAATTAGTCTTTTTTTTTTTTTTTAAGGATGTCTTCTGAACTGAAAATAGGAATAAACTGTTTTCTTAAAAGAGGTTCATTTCATGTAAAAGGACTGTATGTAAAAGGGTTGGGTTTTAGAGAAAGATTTCTTTTTTCTTTCTTTCTTTTCTGTTTGCAATTTCAAAAACTAATAACAGATCAGAATTGGGTGTTCAAGTAGCCTCAGTGATCTAATTGCTTTCAGATTTCTCTTTCCCGAAGATGTGAGTCAAGACACAGCATTTAAACTGCAGGCAGTAAGAAAAGGTCATTAGTACTTTTTCCTTTTTTTTTGGTTTTGAGATGAAAACCAGGTATGTTTACTCATATTCCCTTTCAGATATTCCTTCGATTATTTTAAACAAGAAGCAAGAGAAATGTCTTCTTATGTTTATGGTACAGCAGCCGAGAAGGTAGAGGTCTGCTGTCTACCCACAACTTTCCAGGCTCAGCTGAATACTTCATCAAACAGAAGACAGTTTCTGGGGTACAGAACTGGAGTATCTTGGACCATGCTGTTTCTGGTCAGGCCTGTGTACGTAGTTTATTTATTTATGGCATTTTTAATAGATGGAACATCAATATTTGATGGTGTCCTATGAATGATTAAAAATCAAGAAAATCAAGAACATGAAATACAAACACCTACTTTTAAGTGACGATGGGGTTGTGATATCCATAAATAAATCATTTGGTGGCCAGTTCCGGCTTTCTGAGATTGAGTTAAACGAACAGGCACTTCAGTGGATTTACAGCATGTTTACAGCCATGTCTGTGGGAGCAGAATCTGACCAAGGGACTTCAAAGTGGAGTCTAATGAAGTTATCCCAGAGCAGTGTGTGAATTTTTAGCTCCTTAGAAAATGTATTATTTAAATAAATATATGTAATCTTTGGTTAGAAAGGGTCAAACAAATTCAATTTAGATAGATGTGGCTCTATTTTCGCTTTTTGGCTTCTTTATGATAAACAACAAAGGTCTAGGTTTACCTCAAAGAAATTTGCTCTAAAAACAGAAAAAAGCTTTGAAAACATGTGAAATGGTATACCTGAGAATAATTTCCTGCAGCTGAAGACTTCTTTACCGTTTATGCTCTCATACTTTAATTGACAGGTAACATTCATTAGATTTGTTGTTGTTGTTGTTTAGAGGTTTGTTAAACAAAATTGTTTGTTAGCCAGTAGGAAACAATCATTTTCTTTGCAGCAGTGAACTGAGATAAAGGCCACAATAGCTAAGTATCTTACCTGTATGTAATAATAGCCTAGAAGAGTTTATTGCCTAAAATGACAAAAGACAAAATACGGAGATAACCCTAATATCATAGTTTCACAGATGTGGACTGATTCCCAGAGAAATAAAATAATTAAGTGAGTCTGGTAGTGCGATGACTGAATATACTTCTCACCCATCCTCTGCCTCTAGCAATAAGACAATTCCTTTGTTCCAGTGCAGTTTGAAGAGTATGAAATTCTGTAAAAACCCACCTTCTTTTCTTTGTGGATAACTGGACACCAAGGAGGTGAAAGCGTGAGAACAGAGACAGCAGACAGAGAACTAGGTTTTAGGGCAGCTAAAGCTAAATCTTCCAGGAGATTTTATGTCAAAACCCACCAAACTACTAAGGACAACTCAAGAGAGACTTCAGTCACCTCTAAAGGAAGATACCATGAGTCAAATTTAGATTTTGCCTGACATGGTTTGAATCAGCACAATCATAGTAACAAATTGAGTATTTCTTTTCTAAATCCCAAATTAACTTTTTCCAAATGTGTTTGTGTGTGTTTGTGTATGTTTGTAGTTTAAGAATCAAAAGCAACTATATTAGTACAAGTAGGTATATACATATGTGCATGACTGAATTTAACAAGTGAATTTTGTCATTTGTCTGTTTCGCAGCACTAAGTAGATACCATCTCTTTCTTGCTTGGCTGCGCTTTGTTACTACTTTGTGAATATCTTTCTGAAAAGTACCTTAGTGATCTCTGACTTTTCTAGGCCCTGTAAATTGTTCATGAACCATTTGTTTCTGCAGTGAATTTACCTGATTACCTCACATGTTGTGTGTGTGTATGTGCCAGTAGGACATTGCAGATGTGCCAGTTTTACCATATGATAGTTTTATGTTTAGATCTCAAACACCGCTATAAGGTTGTATGGATCATTATTTCACTGCAGATAATACAGAGATATGGATAAGATAAAAGAGATGAGCAAGAGCTGACAGCTGATTAATAGATCAACCATGAGAGCGTTGAGGTCTCTTGACACCCAGATCACTGCCAAAAGCTTTCCGATAACTCTATGAGCATCACTATAACAACGAAGTGCAAACTAAAGCACCAGCCCTTAAATGAAGGGGGACAGAGCTTGCTTAACTAGCAGCATCTCTTTTGTCCCATCTGTAGATCGTTCATTCCTGAGAGATACAGTCAGCTACAGTATCATTATTATTATTATGTGCAGTATCACCCTCAGTGAGAGATGTGGGCCTCATATGACAGATCCAGCATGTACCCTGATGTAAAGATATCCCCTGACACATAGATTTCTATTAAAGACATGAAGCCATGGAAGAATCCTGCTGGCAATATTGCAGGAGTGACAGCAATTAACCAGAATCCATCTGACACAGGGCTATCTTAAAGAACTGACATTTTAATTAAGGGCTGGAGCACTTCACAGGTTTACACAATCCTATCTGGTTCCTCTCTGTGGTGGTTGCAAATTACAGCTACCCCTTCCCTCTGTTTTAATTAAATGTTGTTAACCTGACATAATCAACTCCCCTTATTTTTGGTTTTTAACAGCCATTAAAGAAACAGAACCCAAGTGCTATTTAGTATTTGCCAGATTCACTGGTGGTTAAATACAATAATACTCATTAGACGTCTCAGGGTTAACTTGATTAATTAATTTACCTCCTTTAGAAAATTTCCTGCCATGCTGACAAAAGATCAAATCACAGCGGAAAGGGTCTCTGCTCAACAGGGACAAGCGCATTGTCAATGTGTCAAACGCAGTTGGTGGTGGTTTCATCTAAGACATAGCAGTGGCTGGATGAATAGCCTGTGCTGGGGACACGGGTCCGTGGCACTGCTTTCCATTCTGCTGAGTTGCTGTGAACTACACGGCTTCGCTCACAGCAACGTTGGAGAGCTACAGGTCTGCAGCAGCAGATTTCTCCTCTCCTCTGCAATTGTTCACCCCCTTTCTTTCCCAGGACATGTCCAGAAGGGGGAATTTCCCCAGAGGCGTGACTTCAGCAGAGCTTAGCTCACACTTTTGCCGAACCTGATGACTCTACTGAAAGACCTTTTACTTTCCAGAGTAACATCTCCCACTAATGTTCAGAACAGATACAGCCCATTCTTTACAAAACAAAACAGATTTTATTTGATAAATTGAATGCAGTATTTTGGGATGGACCCTAAGGCTAGAACAGGAAAGAGGAAAGAGCAGCCCTCGTGAATCACAGCAAGGGTCCGTGCAGACTGCTCTCCTGTCTCTGAGACTGGCCAGAAACTTAGAGAAGAGCAAAAGAGCAAGGTAAGTGCTTTCCTGGAGTGCTTTCCCAAAATAATGTCCAGTCTCTAACCACCGGAGGGCTGGAGTCTTCCTCAGCCAGGCATAGTTTCTATGTATTTAATAACAATCACATACACACACACAGAATGGTAGGGGTTGGAAGGGACCTCTGGAGATCATCTAGTCAGTGGATCTATTTTTCATGAACTTGCCCAGCACAGCATGAACCTGTGCAGTCCTTTGTCTTCTATAGTGTCCTTCAACCAGGAATGGGGCCACACTTCAGAAAGCCTCATTGCCCTCAAGAATGCTGGGCAGACAGGTGGGCTGTTAGCAATGGTTTGACTCTGTCTTTTTTGATATACTGTGCAACTGAGACTTTAATGCCTCAAATTCAAATACTACCTCATTTTGGTATTGCTGAACTTCAAGCATATAGTTCGGGGAGGTGGGTTAGGAAACCAGATTCAAGGAGAAGGGGAGAGAGAGGCAGAAACTGCCCCAGAAAGCCATACAAAGAATTTAAAATATGTTTTAAACTAAAAGATCCTTTCTACTTTTCCAAATGAAGTTTAACCATCAGGGAGTGTGGCAAGTTTGCTGGTGACTCAAGGAGGAGCTCAGCTTCTCCTTCTAACAGCAGCCATGCGAATTGGTCGCTCTGTTCCAAGCTCTCATCGCTGTTGCTTTCACATAAACTTCACTGGTCCACCCACCCCGTATCCTACCTCCAGCCATGGCCAGCAGCATATTGTGAGCTGCCTCATTTAATTTCCATGAGGAGAGTCAGTCACAGCATCCAGCTAGACTGAGAAGCAATTTATGAACCTCCCAGGGCTTGGCTCAGTGGAACCGCTCCCAGGCTCCTGTTTACAATGCTCATGAAATAAGACCCATGAATGAGATACTTTCCTAAAGCAAACTTCTCCCTTCAATTTCAACGTCTTCCTAAAGCTTCTGTGATGTTGCCTGGCCTCCTGCCAAACATTCATTCCTTTGCCTGTTCGTCACACACCAGTGGGCTTAATGGTTTTTTTAAAGAGGTTAATTAAATACTGATTCTAAGGTTTGGTGCATACAGTCACTTGTCCAGAAGAGAGCTAATTTATGTGTCTATATCCTTAAAAATCTCTGTTGTTTTTTATTCCCCCTCCTTTGCTTCCAGCTTTTTTTCCTCTGTGGATTTGTGTAAATCACTCTCCAGGGCCAGGAATACCATCTTTGGTTGACTTGATTTGATCGATCTATTTTAGAGCTCAGAACACCATCATGGTAAAGCAATATTTTCTGCAGTAAGTTAATAGGAAAATGGAAATAACTAATAATAAGAGGAGGTTTTCATTTTTGAAACAGCTCTTTGCCTACATACAAGACCCTGGGCTGAATTACTCTTCCTGCCTAGCTAGTAAATCCAGCTTGATTGCATTTACTGAGGTTGGAAGTTTTGTAACTGAAGGTAGGATTTAGCCAGGCAAAAAGGGAAGCTTAAATATACAACCTTACATTTTCATATCTCCTCCTGTCCCTGATGCTCTATACTTATGGCTCCTACATACCTTTGAAAGTGCAGAAGGCTATGTAAATGTTCATTATTGTTATTACCCGCTTCATATCCCTATTCCACATGCCTTTTACAGCATACGGTCCCCCATTCAGCAAGTTACATAAGCATACGCTTAACATTAGGCTTCTTAAGTGCTTTTTCTAAATAGAGATAGCTGTTAAAGCTGGCTGATACTTTTACCTAAAATATTTGCTTTAGTGTAGGCAGAGGTAAGACCTTCCCTGTTGAGCTGCTTTAAGATTTTAGGCTGAAAGTTAAGGCTGGGCATCTACCTCAAACTGATCTTTTTGGGGAAAGAGTCTGGAAAACTGATTAATTTGATTAAAAAAGTAATATGAAAATATGCTTCCCTCTTCACAGACACATGCACATACACACAGTCTCTCAGTCTTTCAGTTTAAAAAATAAAATACAATAAATCTGGCAACCACTTAGGTAGGAAACTATGGTGACCCCAACTTCTGGAACAGGCACTTGGATTTTTGCACAGTTACCCTAGTTCCTGCCCAGAGGAGCTGAGGATTCCCCTGGGGTAGATGGAAGATGATTTTGTTCATGGCAAAACCAGTCATCCTCTTGGAGCTCTTTCCTGCTGAATAGCGAGCCTCAGCGCTCAGCCCGGGGCCTCAGCCAAGGTACAGGTAGGCAGGCTAAATCCAGCTCTGAACGCATGAGCACTCAAAATCAGCAGCTTCATTTATTTTAAAAATGAAATTATGAACCATTTCCCCATGCCTCAATTTCTTTTCAGTAATATGGAGGTTACAGTGTCTCTTATTCCAGAAATGTGACATGGAAATAAGCACTTTATAATTTTAACTGGCTCCAATACTAAATAAGAAGGAAAAAACCTACCTTCATGTTGGCCTAAAAGGACTGAAATTATACTTGTTTGTGCAACCTTCAGCCAGTGGTTCCTGATTTACAGTCAAGCACTCCAACTTTTCATATACGACTTTTTGTCTGTATAAGTTTGCACAAGGAAGCTTGTATATCCTTGTATATCCACACACACACACACACACACAGAGACAGAGCAAAATCTGCCCGAGGAAATAAACAACCTCCTTCATCAGGAAGCTAGAGACAAACACAATGTCCAATTAAGGGCAGAGCCATTTTTCTCTTTATCTCAATCCTTGATGTGCTTAAATTTTAATCATCTCAGACTCTAGCTGTAACAAAGGTCTGGTTTTACCAAAGGTGTATGATTTTTATTTTGACACTCATCAGTGTCCCAGGGAGATAGCAGACACTGAATTTCTTGGCAGTGAGTTCATTAACTGGAGGCTGTGCATTATCAGCCTTCCTCCAGCTCCTCTCTGCTCTGTTTTGCCGGGCTCCAGGTACCAAAGCTGTTCCTTTTTTTCTGTGCTTTTTCAGAACCTCTCAAACTCAAATCCGTTTGGTGATCACGTGCAGTTTGCATGTGATTGAAGGGGTTAGGCTTCCAGCAGCCAAAAAAACCCAGGGGTCACATCAGCTGGGGACTTAACAAATAAGAATAACAAGGAAAGTCAGTGGCAAACAATATTAATAATTCACCTGTCCGTCACTCCAACTAACAATTGGAGGAAGATCCTCTCTCCTCTTGATACATAGGCAGGAGGAAAAGCCCTGTCTGAAATGATTAAAGGAGGCAGTATATAACAAGCTTTCCCCATGCTGAGAGTGCCAAGAAAGAGGCTGGTCACTGATATTTAAACACACATTATCCTTCCATCTTCCTGTCATTTTGTTCTGCAAGCTGTTTGGATTTGTCTGTGCCAGCAAGGCTGCTGTGAAAAGCAGCTGAGCAAACAAAGAGAAAAATCAGGCTAAGAACAGGATTTGGATTTCAAAATCTGTCTCTAGATTTTTTTTTTTCTATTTCCTTTCTTCTTTCTCCTCCCCCCTCCTCTCTTTCACACCCAACATCCCATTAACTTTCAAATACACCAACACTCAAGCAGAAGAGAAGCAATGCAGGCGAATGGAGAAAATGCTGTTATGTGAAAAAGTGCAGAGATTTTTAAAATGAGGAATAAAGCATAGCCTCACACTTTCCTAATCCCCTCTCAAGGCAATGTTTTAAGCACCGGTGGGATGAGTTATGTCTCTCTCTGTGCCCTCCCTGCTTCACCCCTTCCTCAGCAGGACCAGCCTGTCAAGTCCTTCAGGGCTAAGGCACAGAAAATACATGTCCATTGCTATTGCCCGGTGCTCAAGGATGGCTGACTCCAGCTGTCTGGTGATACAGCACATCCCAGATGACAAGTTAAAGTTCCCTTTGGTTCCCGATACGTGTTGCTTTCTGCTCTGCAGAAAGGACACTCAGACGGGTGGTCACCATAGTGGTGCAGGACACGTGTCCCTGGAGGGACTTGCCCCAGCCCTGCCTGCAGTCCTGCAGAAGGCTTATCGGAGGAGCAGTTTGCCCTCTGAAGAGATGGGGAGGGAGGCAATCAGGAGACAGAGGCCTTAGCTAAACAGGAGACGCTTCAGGATTTATACCAACCTGGAATAACGCCTAGATTTTGTTTGCAATGCGAGTGATCACAAGGGCACTTGAAAACAACGTGTACTGTGTTAGAAATGGCTGAACTTAGTCTCCTTCCACTTGGACATAAACTGAGATCCACAGAAGGCAAAGGAGGTATTTATTCAGCCTTCCTCTATAAATTTCCTTTAAAGCTTTAACATCAGGCTGGCTATGGAAGAAAGGGTGGAGTTTACCCACCAGGTACACCTGGATGGCAAAACAGTCCTGGTTGTTAATAAAACAGATCTGCATGACTCATGCTAGCTCTCATGGAGTTTGGCTAATCTTTTAATTTCTAACCTTTATTATTCTTGACCAGCCACTTCAGGTCTTAAAAAGGCCAACCCTCTGCTTGTCCCCGGGATGAGCTGATGCAGGTAGGAGAAACCAAAGCTGGCAAAGAAATTAGTATTCCTGGTAGACTTTTTTTTTATTATTCTGACCCTTTGTAGATTTTGAAAGTGTTAACCTGTAATATTTGGCAGCTCATAGCATCTTTTATTTAACATGCTCCAAAGCTCAGGCATATGTGAATTAAGTCATATTTATTTCATCGCTAGCAGATAGGGATGTGATCTTGTTTGTAGATGAAAATATCTCTGAAAGAACAGAAATGCTAACAGACTTTTTGAACCCCGAGAACGCCATGCTATGGGAAAGCAACTGTATGCTTATAAACCCATCCTTAATCAAAAAAATCTTTATGACTCCCTTGATTTATAGGGAAGTATGTACTTAAAAGCTTTTCTAAGGTGAAATGAAAGTGAATGAGGCAAAGTGAGAGCTTCCTTCTAAGACTTCTTTCAGGACCCCTTATTCCATATGTACAAATGGAGGCTCTTGACATTTGTAACAGCTGCCAACCATATCAGCCTCAGTTTAGAAAGATTAGTGATAAGATACCTTAGTAATAACAACCAGCAGCCCAAATTAGATTTGCGAGAATAAAATGATCTTTCGATTTCACAGTCAGACTGAATGCATTGGTTTGGAAAAAATCAATTCTTTTCAAAGCAGATTCAAAATTCTGGAGTTCAGGAAGTTGCTTTGTTTAATGTGAATGTTCTGGTCAGAGGAAAAGAAAATTCATTCATCTGCCCTCAAAATAAATCCATGAAAAGAAGCAAAAATTAACCATGTGTATTGGATTACCATCAAAATGTGATTTCTGCCCACATCAAGCCAGGTTAAAGTCTATTTTACTTTATTAATAGCCAGGTGTAATTCTCTTTAAAATTAGAGATTAGGGGGTGTCTTATTAGTTGAGCTTTATGTTCAAGCTACAATGTAACCATTAAGCTGTCTCTTTATTTTACATTTCAAAGATTTAAGTAAGATACACAAACACAATCTATGTTATTTACTTTAATGGAGTAGCTTAATTGCTCCCCAAGCTTTTCCATATAAAGCGTTATAAATTATCAAAAGACACAAATAGAGAGCAAAAGGAGCAGCCCACATAGATGACACCATAACCTTCCAGTGACACACACACTGCCACTCCTCTGCATTGAGCACTTAACAGCATACATTAAATACATAGTGCCTCAAACATAAAATTGTTTAAGTCCAGGGCAAGTTAAAGGTTTATTTTTAAAAGTAAGAAAAGACGATGGTCATCCTGATTATGCAATTGAGACCAAGAGGCTGTAAAATGAAGCACCTATTAGTCACACTTTTATTGTTGTTACTCCCAACCCATGGAGCTGGCAAGAAAGCCACGGCACATAATCATTCTTGGATGCATCAGAAAAGATTTTATAGACCACAGCTAGCTATACATGTATGGTGATGGGAAAGGCGTCTCATTACTCCCTGCCACGAAGAAATAAATCTCTCGCACTGGAGCTAAGGAGAGTATGAACATTGGAGGCTTTCTAAGGAAAATTTGTAGGGAGTGAATGTTTCCTGCGCTGGTAGGTAGAAGGTGGAGAGATTCATATGCTACTGCTCATTCTGGAGCCCTCATACCCCAGAGGACAAGTATGAATGTCCCTTGGTCACCAGGCAAGGAGATGCACCTCCAAGGTCAGGCCTTTCATGCATGCCGGTGAATGGAATGTTCATGCCTTTCGGCTATACTTCTCATGAGTTCCCTCAGATCTCCCTTTGCTTTATTCTCTAAGGAAATGACACACAGATCCATGCTGAGGTCTTAAACTGATGATAAATGTTAGCTATTCATAAATGCTGGGCTTGATCTCATGGAACAACTTCAATTACTCAAGGGAAAGTGAAGTCAAGTTTTTCCTGCACAGTCTAAGTAGAGCTAGTTAGAAGAGGAGAAAAAACCACAAACAAAACCACTTTCCTTAAGGGAATCATCACCTATTGCGAAACACAACAACACTTTGCAAAAGCGCCTGGATTTTTCCAGAACTGCATTTTGGATAAGTATGTGTATGCATATGTGTGTGTGTGTGTGCGCACGTGCGCGCGTGGGCGTGTGTGCTGGGGAGGAAAGTCTAACAATCTGAGGGCATCCTGCTTCAGCAGTTTTGACATTAAATAATTCAATTGCTCTACCAAAAGAGCATTCTGCTGAATTTAATTTTGATCATTATATTTTACTTTATATGATTAAAAAAGAGCGGGGAGGGTAGAGGCAGGTCAGCGAAGCTTGTTTGGATGTATAGTGTGGAGTTTCTTATGGTCTTTTTTTTCCAATTTTATTTTATAAAGGATTTTTTTAAAATTCCTTTTTTATCCACTAAGGATAGGAAAATAGCAAATATGGAAACCTCAACATCGCCACACAAACAGTGAGCTCACCTGAAAGCTGCAGAGCTTGGTGGGTTTTAACAATCTTTTTCATGCTTGAATCTGACAACCCAAGTGACACTGAGCTTTGGTGGGACTCCGGGTGGATCTAGTTCCCTGGCTCTGCTCTGTTTACAGGAATCGGGACTTTGCGGTCCTTGCAGCTGGCTGCAGGAGCCCATCAGGAAGCCTCTGAGCCAAGGGAAAGAGCTCTTAATAACGGGGAGAGTCAGATCGTATAATCAAATATTACTGTGATGAGAGTCAGAAAAGGCAGATAAGCAGATGAAAAGACAGATCATCAGAACTACTTCAATATCTTTTTGAAACAGCTAAAACAAAGGGATACAGAAAACTTAGATATTACAAAGGAAAAGAATCAAATTTGCATCTGTTATGTGAGATACTGTATTCAATCATTTGCCTGGTCTTTAACTATGTTATTTCCACATGCACATTGAGCAGATAATGTAAACCTCTTGGTGTACCAAATCAAAGCTTTGTCACTTAAAATAAAAAAGATTTGTTAACCTGACAGTCTTGGTAGAAGACAGATTATCTGCAAGGCCTGGTGGAAAACTGTGACCTACTAAACCCTCATTAATTTACTTTACTATCATTTGTTAGCATTCACTTACACACACAAAAAAATTTAAAAAAAGAAATAAAAGTCAGAGTGACTTTGAATTTGCTTGATTCTAATATGCAGCACTCTACTACCTCCTTCACTTCTGTGATTTGCCATCGGCTCATCCTCCTCAGGACATGAAAGAGCATTTCTGAACAGCAGAAACCACCTTTGATCAATGGAGTTTGTGTCACTTGACTGTATAGAAAAAGTCAGCAATTCACAAAAGGTCTCTTCCACAACTGCAAATTCTAGTCCTTCTCTGCTGAATTGAGTAAAAGTGCCATCTGCCTGCCTAAACCCAGAGTATGTTTATGTTTCTTTTGTTTTATACATAAAACAAATAAAAGCAGATTTGATTAACCTTCTCCCAAATGGAAAAATGTAACTGATCAATCTTAGCAGTTCTAAAGATTTAGATCCAAACCACCGACAAGTCTGTGACTTTTCTGATTCAGTAGGTTAATCAGATTGTTATATTTCATTGTGATACTTTTCGTTACCCAAATAAAGGCCCAATTTCCTTTTCGAGTTCTTTTTCTCTGGGATGTCCCGCATCCGTGATTTCCACAGCCTAATTTTGCATTGTAAGAAAGAATCTAAAGTTGGACAGAAGTTTCTCTTTCTAGATTTTTCTCATCTGAACAGCTACAGACTATCTTGAGACAACCTGCCCATTTAACAGCTGCTTGGTGCTATCAGCTTAAGTTCAGTAGTCTCAGTTCTCTGTTTGAAATTCTGTACTACCTGTGATCAATACATTTTTGATGCTATTATTAAAAGGACTCAACCGAGGAACAATTAGGTCTTAAGAACAAAAAAATCCTTAGATTTGACTGGAATTTTTATGAGAAAATATTTTTCCCATGGAAATAACTGACTCATTAATAGCTCTACAAATTGTCGTACAAATGAATACATACACTGAATAGCCCTTTCTTATGTGTGTTAGATGGCTGGGATCAGTACTGTTTAGCGACAGTCAGGCAGCAGAACTAGTGCACAAGGAAGAAAGAGCACTCGAGCGCTGGTAGCTAAGGTGTAGCTTGGCTCAAGTACAAAATACGCGGTATGACCAGAAAGGTTGAAAAGAATGACTTGTGCTACCACCAGCGTGTTTCAGTCAGCTACCCGCAGTGCTGAGATTTGAAGACCTCTCACACCCTAGCTGCATCTCAGGGTTAGGTCTTTCATGCACATGCTAGGTCAACATTTTCTCTGTGAATGTCTGTGGAAGCCAGTGGAATCATCCACTGCTACAGGTAAGTTATTAGACCCGGTGGTCTACTGGCCTGTACCCCCAGACAGCAATTTTTGCACTGTGGAACCAAGGATCATAGACAACCAAATGCAACACTGAGCAAATGCTGAACGTTGAGTCCTTCCAAAGGTGCCAAAGACAAACATCTTCATGATGATCTTTGTCTTCGTGAAACACATGCAGAATATTTATAACACACTGTGACAAGCCTTGAAGGCTTAATTTTCAGGTTGCAAAGGCATTGTGTGATCAATCTCAAACCACAGGGGAGTGACACCCATTCTTCTGAGGACAAAGATATTTCTCATTCATAGATGGGATAAGATGGAGAATCTTGTTGGGACAGCATTTAGATGGTGCTAAAAGATACTATTCAGAGATATTTTCTTATTCTTTCATTGCCTCTATGTTGATATTTTTCTGTGATGAGGCTATTTAAATCCCTGCAACAAAGAGAAGCAGTCTTTTTGAAAGAAACTCCTTCCTTTTGTGAATGTTTATACACTAGCCAGAAGGAAACTTAGAAGTCTAGGAAAGCTCTGCATCATGAAATTGGTATCACATAAACCTCTCATAGGCTGCATGCTCTGAGAAGAGTCTGGTGTAGTATCTTCCACCAACCCATTTCACCACTGTTTTTACAGCTCCCAAAATGGAAGTCTGATATAAAGGGCCCCAACTGAATAAAAAAAAAATAAAAGAAAAAAATGCAAGAGTCCTAGCCTTTGAAGACTCTTAAAACCCCTTCTTTTTAGGGAGGAAAGGTGACTGAAGAAAAACCACACCTCCCTGCCTTCAGTCTCTCAAAACCCCAAAGCCAGCAATGTTACAAGCCTTTCCCCTGGTGTTGGCATGGGGTGGTTCATACATGAATTTGTTTAAGCAAGCAGACAGAGGTTGTAGGTGTTGCAATTCTCTGTTATCAGTAGAGGTGGAATAGCTGGCCAGCAATATTATCTGAGCAAGACCATCATTCTGTCACTAATGTCTATGCAAAGACTCCAGATCAGCATTCCCATGATAGATTTATATTTCTTCTATAGCTGGGACCTTTACTCCTATTGAAGTCTTGCATTCCTAATCATCCACTGCCATTGCATTGAATGTGATGTATGTTAAAACTCTCAGTTGTCCCCTCTCTCTTTTTACTGTTTTTTTTCCTACATTTTAAAAGGTACGTCGTTTCTGAACAACATTAAGATTGACACCTGGCACCCCTCTCCAGTGCATAACCTGTCGTACTGAAAATGTACAATGTCAGCACCTCACACAGAGGAGAAGAACATGCTAAGATGGGACAGAACCATTTCCTTCCTTGGCTCACTGCTTACACCTTTTCCCTTGAGGCATGAGGAGTTCCACATTACGAGCCTATAAGGTCAACAACAGGGAAGTTCTTGAGCGTTTCCCAGTAATAGGGGTATAAAGAAGGAATAATCTTTAAG
The DNA here is from genome assembly GCA_009819775.1 of Phoenicopterus ruber ruber. NCBI lineage: Eukaryota > Metazoa > Chordata > Aves > Phoenicopteriformes > Phoenicopteridae > Phoenicopterus > Phoenicopterus ruber. The sequence goes on along the minus strand of CM020221.1, from coordinate 28,562,573 downwards.
TTACAGTAATGGGGCACTTTTTTTTTTTTTTTTAAAGCCAGGATGTTATAACCATTTAATTAAGATAATAATGGGGCACTTAAAGAACAGAGCTTGCTTGGTATACATTATCTTGCAAAATTTCCTCTCTCACCCTCAAACTAACAGGTCATATTGGATGCCATTAATTCAGCTGAGTAGCTTTAGGGCACTCTTGAACTTCAACCCAGAGCACAAGGGAGCAGAGGCAGGCTGCCAGCTAGTAACTCCGGGGAAGGAAGAAAGAAGGGGGACGGGGGCAGGGGGGGAGAAAAAATAAAAGGAAGGAAAAGAAAAAATGGCCTCAGTTACAGACAAGTTAGATCTAACTGAAGATGGGTGCCCACAAGTGTTAAGAGTTAAGGACATTAAGGAGAGAGAAGTGCTTTTTAAAATAAGTAAATAAATTATGCTGGAGAAATGCCTGTGGATTCCTCAGCGACCAAATTTGTTTTGTCAGGCTGTAAGCTTGCGAACAAGTCTCAGAGGCTGAAGGGTATGCTTTCTGGAGTGTAACTCCATCCTCTTGCAAAGACGAGATTTAACATCAGTAAGCAAAATGTTAACATTCATCGTCAAGCTTGGCACCTTCAAGAAAGTGTATGCAGAGACCAAGTCTATCCTCCATTGCCCCAGCAGTAATCACAGAACTCCTTGAAATGTTGGTTTCAGTTAGCTCTGGAAACTGATGACTGCCAAGTTATTCTCAAAGAGCCTACTCAGTTCGGCTTTCAAAAGTCCTAACAATGACACACCTCTGTGGCTTTGAAGACTGCTGGTGAAGAAGTGATGAGTCGAGGGAAGCGTTAGTACTCCTTTCCCAAGACGACTGTTTTCTGGTCATGGTTGTGCTGAATTCAACAAAATGGTGAATAACAAAATGGTGAATACAGGTGGACATGCAAAGTGGGAGGGATTAAAGAATATATGCCAGTCACTGAACTTTTCTTAATGAAGGATAAGTGTGATAAGGAAATCATATGGGGGGCGGGGGGAGGAGGGGGAAGTATCTACCACTTGATGGTGGCAGGTGGTAGCAAAATCCGGCATAGAAGGTAACAAAGAGCGTTTTCACATTTCTACAACTGTTCTGCAAGGAGAGTTTTTAAAGGGGGCCAAAAGTTCATTTCTGACCTCATTTTAAGCTTGGCCATAATTCTTCAACCTCATTAGTCTGTGCACAGATTTAATCTTTTTCTGACATCAGCTTTACAGAGGGAAAGATTCCTCTACTGGAACAACAGATCACCTCAAACAAGACTTATCCAGGTTCCTAAAGCCAAAGCAGTCTCACAACTAATATATGCCAGTTATGCTAATAGATTTCCCAGTATTTTGTTTAATCAGCATGGATTGTTCAAACAGGCCTGGATTTATAATGAAGCCACTAAAATACAAATTCTTTGCAAAATAAATAAATACAGAAATTAAACTCCCTGGGGAGAAGTGAAATTGTTTATTACCATCGCTGTTAGCAAAGAGTAGACACCTGTATGCTTAACAGAAGGTGGTCTCTAGCTGCAGCAAGTCTGTCTTGTAAGTGCTTTCTGGATTCACAGAATAGTACTGATTGGGAAAAACAAAAAAAAAACCCAAATGCTGGCTGTGGAAACTCTAATAACACCTGAAATCTGTCATTACATGATTTATTTTCCTTCTCCTCAATGCAAAGTTTTGCCCCGTATTTATATTAAATGCAATCTGATGTGTCCCAGCTGTGTGTTCTCTTTTGGGAATGGATCTTGTGAATTGTTATATTTGAACCACAGGAAGGGAAATTCTACATGCATGATCATTTCCTAGATCTTTGCAGGATTGCACCTTGAGACAAATCGTGTGTTAAAGCTTACAGAAGAGGGAAAACAAAACACAAAGAGAATGTGAGTCTTTTGAAAATGAAATGGGAATGAGACTGACATAAGCAGTAACAGCAGCCTACCCACATTATTTATTTTTACCACCCATAAACCTGCCTTTTTTTCTCATTTTAAAATTACAGTCCCTATATTTCCCACGATAAAGAATACCGAATCAAGTATCCCTTTCTATTCCTTCCCCAGAATAATGCAGATCAAAATTTATGCCAGATTTCAGCTAGGCTCTTTAAAACCTCTTATAGCAGAGAAAATTGAAGTGTCTCTGAATTATCCTCATCTCTTGCATCCATCACACCGACAAGACGCATCTACTGCCTTCTTCAGAGAATATGACAATGCCATGGTCCCCCACACAGTCCTACAGGCCACTAATGGCAAATATCACTGAATAAATTTCCTCCACCTGTCAACTCCATTCATTCTAGACAAATACAGTCCTTCTTTCTGCTGCAGTGACCACTGCAGTCCAAAGATGGGATTTGACTTGGGACGGGCATATCAAAGTTATGTGTGCACTTGCTGCTGTTGTAATATCAGCAGCTCTGTAACCTCTACCTTTTTTTCCCTATCAGTCAGCCTCAGAGCTGAATGTGTTCCTGTATGAAAGGAGAAGACTAGGGAAGCTCACAGGAAGGAAGAAAAACTGAGAAAGGTGATCTTGCAGACCACCATGTTCATCTCCAGACTCTGATAGTGCTTTCCTATTGCATAAATTCAGTCTAGGTCTTGTACATAATGAGAATCACAACCTCATTGTTTATAACATCTTTCAAGTTCAACAAAATCAAGACAGTACATTCACTTCTTACTTCTTGTCCTAGTTTCACCTGGGATGGAGCTAATTTTCTTCCCAGTAGCTACTGTGTTTTGGATTTAGTATGTGAAGAGTGTTGATAATACACTGATGTTATTCGTTGTTGCTGAGAGATCAAGGACTTTTTTCAGCTTCCCAGGCTTTGCCAATGTGCAGGTGCAAAAAGCTGGGAGGGATATAGCCGGGACAGCTGAGTCCAACTGACCAAAGGGATATTCTGTGCCATATGATGTCATGCTCAGCATATGAAACTGGGGAAACAAGAAGGAAGGGGGGGATGTTTGGAGTGATGACATTTTGTCTTCCCAAGTAACCGTTATGTGTGATGGAGCCCTGCTTTCCTGGAGGTGGCTGAGCACCTGCCTGGGAAGTAGTGAATGAATTCCTTGTTCTGCTTTGCTTGTGCATGTGGCTTTTTCTTTATCTATTAAACTGTCTTTATCTCAACCCAGGAGTTTTCTCACTTTTACCCTTCCCATTCTCTCCCCCATCCCACTGGGTAGGAGTGAGCAAGCGGCTGTGTGGGGCTTGGTTGCTGGCTGGGGTTAAACCACGACACCTTTTTAGCCATATGTTCACGTGTACTGTCACCCTCTTGGTCAAGGCATAGATAAAGCTCTGGCATTCAAAGCTGCAAGTTATCATATAGATACCCAGCAAAGAACAGAGAGACTAGAAAGCAGCCTACAACCTGCACCATACACATACATCCAGTCTTTTCTGGACAACATTTTAATACAGCTCAGGCTACATTTTTACTAAAAAAAAAAAAAAAAAAAAAAAAAAGCAAAAAGCTACAAGCCTCCCAGAGAATTCCATAGAAGTTTAGGAAAAAAAAAAAAAAATGTACTCACTGCTGCCACAGGGCACAAGTGTGGTCTGCATGTGAGGTATCTCCAAGCACTTCATTTACAGATGAATTGCCAATAAGCTCCACTTCAGACTGTATATTCCAGATTTTGTAGGACCAATACAAAAGATACGAATGTGATGTGGTTTCCTTTATGCAGCTTTTTACCTAAAACCTCTCAAGGCAATCCACGCTGCTACAAACATGAACATCTACGCCCTGTCTTTGAAGCAAGGCTATCCACCACCCCACGCTGGCAGAGCTTTGGGGCCATGCAGGGACGGTAACTACTTTCTGTCATCACACAACCCCATGCTCTTTTTCATAAGGCACGGACAGACCAAAATAACGAGGAAAAGAGGCATAATCCAACACCACCCAGCATCAGGTGTCTCAAACTCAGATCTTGCTAAGCAGAACTAATGAATGACAGGCTGACAGACAGTAACAAGAATAGTTAACTCATGGATAAAATGGGATTATGCTAATTCAAATCAATTTTAGTACAGGAGACTTCAGTGATATCCTGAAAAGTTGTCAGGTTAAACACAGAAGTATCACTGCAATCCCTTCTGCTTAATTTATTTTTTTCCCTCCTCTGTGTTACCGAAGTTTTTGCAATGTACTTTCCTACTTTGTTATTTGTACAAAAGTTTGAATTATATGACTGGGCCAGATTGGCGTGAGCTAAAGTTGCCATAATCTAGTCAACTCTTTTATTACCTTTGTGAAATAGAGGTATTTTGTTTTCTGTTGTATTTTTTTTTCCCAAAGCAATAGTTCCTTGAGTTATGTGATTAAATACATTAACCTTGTCCCCTTTAAAAAAAAAAAAAAAAAAAAAAAAAATCCACTGAAGTGTTTTGAGCTTGCTTGACCTGTAGAAAAAAAACTTGAAAGGAAACAGCGTCAGCAGAAGGCTCATCCACGTTATACTAGGCAGAGACAAATTAAAAGAGACTTTGAATCCGTTGTCACATTTTAAAACTCATGCTCTTTAAGCCACTTTATGATAGAAGCTCCTCCATCATCTGGAAGGTTTGTGATTTGCTATAGCAAAGTGTTACAGCTGCAGTCCCAGAACTAATCCATATCCCTGCCCCTTTTAGGTGGCTTGTGACCTAAGGGTTGCCAGTAACAGATGCAATATGCATTGGGAGCAGGTAATGGATGAAACCGTGCCTGTGGAAGGGAACTCCTCTTTTGTCCTGCTGTTCAGCCTCTGCCCATCAGCCTGTCTTTTTGCAACCTAATCATGTGAATAAGGTTAAATACATGCTATGAAAGGTGAAAAACTCCCTGGGATCAGTTCTAGTGCTACCCTATATCAAACACAGATCCAGCCAAATCAACTAGGTGCAACTGCTGCTCAGGATTTTGAGCTGACGGTTTCCAGGTCATTTTCTCTTTGTCTTTTGTCACAGCTGTTGTATACAAACCATTCAACCAGATCTAGTGTTTTAGTTTTCAAATTACTTATTGATTCATACACAAGGAAAGGCATACAAAGGGCAGATAATTTAAAGCTAAAAATATCTCTTCCACTCACAAAACGACACAGATTCTTTTTTTACTGGATAATAGAGAAGAGTAAGTGGTATGCTGTGATGTTCCTTTGACTGAGATTTGAAAAAAGTATTGCAGTGAACTTCTACTTGAGAATGTCAAAACTCAAGGCATTTCAGCTAACTCAGGTGCTTAGTTTTCAGAAAAGGCCTCCTCTCTTGCTTCCAAGGATCTTAAACTACACTAAGAACACGCAGGTCAAAGAAAGCTCTTCTTGAATTTGAAATTTTTGTCATAAGAGCTGCTGTGCTATTTTTTTTTTTCCCCACCAGGAAAAGCATTGCATTCTGAGAGAACTGTAAATTTTCAGCTTCCCTCCAAAACTATACATCAGATCAGCAAATTTAGAGATGTAGCAACTGAAATATGTAAGAACAAAAAAGCAGCAGCACCACCAACAAAAAGACTTTTCAGGAGAAATCAGTACAGACATTCTATTGCCATATGAAACCATGCCTACATCCAACACAGTCATGCCCCATCATGTTTAACATTAGTCTTTCATCAAATAGGTTCAAATCTTAGATAACTGTTATCAAAATAACCGGTTCCATTTATTCATTCAGTCCCATTTCTCAGCACAAATAATTAAACATCCCAGAACTGTCCCATAGACATTTGTGGTACCCTGGTAACATCCTTCAAGCCAACTTTTTCACATTCAGTGATCAGAATAATATTCTCAGATCTATAACCCTGCCTTACACAGGTAGGATAGCCAATACATAAAAAAACTTGTTATGGTGGAAGATGCTAGACACAACAGCCGCTTTTTATCCAGTAATAAGAGCCATTTACCTCTATGCAAATAGCAGCTGGAGAATCAAAGATCCTATTAACTCATCAAAGAATTGAGTAAGCTCTTGCTTTCAGGCTTAAAAAGCCTGTGTTCAGTAGAAGAACCTACAGGCAAAGAGGAGATCATCACTCAAGGCGTGAACGGTTGGCTATGTGGGTGGACTGAAATATGTAGTTCAGGTAATGTCTCAGAAGTAGCAACAGGTTGGATGACAGAGAAAAAGCTGTGAGGAAGAACATTACTGGAAGAAGAGAGGATGTTCCATCTGGCACAGAAGTCACTAGAGTCACACAGGTGGGGATTTCTGCACAAAGAAATTGCCTACCATTGTTTTTCCACACACACTGTACTCAGGTTAATAAAAAAAGAAATATCTAAAGGCTATTTGACTGATATTATCAGGGCTTCCACTTGAGAGAAATGGCCCTGCAAGCCCTAAATGTTGGTCAACTCATAACAAAGGGAAATAATCTCTTTTTAAAAAAAATAATTATATAGTAATAAAAAGCAAGATCATTCATCATTCCTGCTATAACCTTATAAAGCCTCTGTGGGTCAGTTCAAACAGTAAAAAAGAACATAGCTTTTTAATACTTCTAAAATTTTTTAGTCTTTACTATTCCCCACTATTGAAAAAGCTATCTTGAGACCAGAACACTCAAAGAGAACATTATGTCTTTCCATTTTTGCCCCGCCAAGTAAAGGCACTTGCAATTCATTTCTAGCTAAGTTTTAATAAAGAAAATAGTTATTAAATAGTTATCTACAAGATACATTTTTGCACTGCTAGTAAATTTCAACTAACGCTATATAATAAAGTTGTTAATTAAGTAGCAATAAATTTACCCTGTATTTTTATAAGCAAGAATAAGTGAAAGGTGAATAAGGTGACTCATGAACATGCATTGTAAAATCCTCTATACCATGGGAGATAAGCTGGAAGATTAAGCTGGGGCAGACAACCTTCTGATTTCCTGCTACCCACTTTGATTAAATGTGTCTTGACAACCAGTAAGGAGATATCTACCCTCATGCAAATACTTCCTTAAGTTTAGCTGCATGAAGCAGGTCTTTGAGGTGTGATGTTGTCCCTCTGCAACAGAAGAAACTGTATGATAAAAAACCAACCAAACAAAAAATGAACAAAAACCCGCAACAACCAGACCTGGAGGATCTTATGTGTTAAAGAAGAGGCTCACAACTGATTTCCTCCAAGACCACCTGAATTTCTGCATGTTTCTATTTCCTTTCCTGGGCTCCATGTTCCAGTGGATCAACAGATCCACTAAACAGCCATACAGAGACCGGAGTGGGGCAGGGCAGTGGTGCAGCCAGGGCGTGCGTCCATGGGCCTGCACGTTCACCAGGGCAGAGCCCTGCGTGTGTCCCTTCCTGCCCACGTGCCTCCAGCTGTGCCAGCAACGCACAGCGTGCCAAGGTAACACACTGGAGACGCTTCAGAGGCTGCAGAGGCAGTCTTCTGTCTAACACTTCCTTATGTCTTTATTCTTCAGTTCTTTGATTCCAGAGGTGACTTTTGCCTTATGCATGAGAAGAGAAGGAAGGATCATCCCTTCAGCCTTGTTTGATCATTGCTTTGCAGCTCATGGAAAAGTGTGGTTCCATAAGGCACCAGTCTCAGCTGTAGTTATTCCAGCAGCAAGATAGTTCATGCAAAACCAAGAGGAGCGTTTCTACAGTTCCCACAATACGGCAAGCAGAGCACTAGGGAATGCTCACCCTGTTTTTCACTGCTCTCATGTTTTGCCTCATGTGAAGGGAAGGACAAAATATGAACCTTATCCTCTTGTACTAGAAGGAATTAGCAGCCCAGAGAGCAGAGATTCAAGTTCTGCTAAATTACATTGTCTCTGAAGAAGAATCTGCTTCATACTCTGAAATCACATGAAGGGAATTTTCCAATTCAAGTATTAGATATTCCAGCCTCTTTGAAACACTGGGTGCTGCTCAGCACAGCAAGAAAGCTCAAGTAGCATGGCAAACGACATGACCTCCAAAGCCCTTCCAACATGCAAAACACAAATCTTGGAAGACTGCTTGAAGAAGCTAATCTGAAGATGATGATGACAAAGACAAAATTAACTCTTATTGTTAAAATAGACTTACAACTTATGTTTCAGACTGAGTGAATGGCCAGCCAAGTTTACTCCTGAGGGAAGCTAGTGGCAACATTACACTTCACTGTATATTCCCCCTTATATAGAAAGTGTCACGTTAATGATCAGAGGAAACGGCTGTACTGTTCTCTGTTGAGGAGTCACTAATCTCTGTGTTTCATTTGGAGGATTTCCATTGTAATGCCTGCCTAAGCTTGGATTATCATTGCTGTTCGTGTTAAACTGTCAGAGAGCAAACAACAGGGAAGTGAACTTGCGATCAGCATATGTTACGTTTCTGTCTCTGAGTAATATTGATGAACAAGTAACTGCAGAGATACTGTCATGCAAAATCCTGTGGCAGCATGATCCTGAAGACTAGATGGGTCCAGGAAGCAACACAGAACCTCTCTCTGTTGGACTGTCCCAATACTGGTGTGCCAGTGTCGAGGGCGCTAAACACAATGAGGTAGATAGGTCTCAAAATTTTGTCTTGCCCAGCACCTTGGTACTTTCCTGTCACACTTCTACTGAGTTTGTCAATAAACTGATTGTCCTTGCTTTGAAATGATCTCTTTGGTCCCAGGAAGAGAGAAAGGAAACAACTCTGGGTGAAGACTCTCTAGATTATATTTGGTGGCTTCGGGAGCACATCATTCTACCATCTAGAACATTAAAAAAAAAAGGGGGGAAAAAGATTAAAAAAAAAAAGTCACTCAGTATTAAATTTGAGTTGTCTACCTGCTGATCAACATCTGCCAGACATCACATGGGATTAAATTATTTTTACTGTTTATCCATCCCTAACTTCCCCCAACACCCTGAGTACTAGCAGTGAGATGAGAGAGGTGTGGAGGGGAAAGGACTGTGGTAGCTCACAAAGCAACTCTCAGTCTAAGCCTGCTCAGAAAATAAGAGTCTGTTGTACTGAATAGCATATCCTGACCTCTTTGAAAGATTCAGGCATACAGCTATTGAAAGCTCCATCTAAGTTCTGAATGTGCAATCCCTGCAGCCCAAGTACTCCTAAAAACATCCTTGATTAGCTGAAAATGCAATTATTTTTATAATAATACTTAGAAGACAGCTTGTAAGAATATCAATGACCTTTTTTTTTTTTTTTTCTTCTCCCTCCCTTCCCTATTTTAAAATCAGTTTCTGTTAGAGGAGCAGAAGATTTACTGGAGAAATAAGTGCTTCACTTGCATTTAAACCATGTAAAAGACAGATTGGCTGTGTTTTTAGACACTTACATCAAAGTAATTACAGCACTATATAAAGTATTGGATTCATTAAGAGGCTCTAAACCAATTTTTATATACTATTAAGTAAAAGGAAAAGAAGAAAAGAATGGGAAACTACAAATTAAACCTTATGACTTGCCTTCTTTGTCAAGAAAACTCCTCCCAGCTTTTGTCTAAGGAAAAAAGACCCCTGAAAAACGGCAACACGAGATGCATGATGGAAGAATAGATAAAATGTTGGACTGGGACTCAGGAGGTTTGCATGCAGTGTCCGTCTTGCCAGAGGTTTCCTACATGCAGTGAGGCAGTTAGTCTACATATTCATGCAATTAATCCTGTATTCAACATGACAAAGGTAAGATTTTCTTTCTGCCTGGCCCCTCCAAATTGCAGCCTGTTTGGGGAGGTCAGCGTCTCATTCCAAGCATTTACCCAGTGCTTACAGCAGTAGGACATTGGTTTTGCCTCGCTACCAAGATGACAGCATTCTTCTATTTGAAGATACAAATAACAGTATGAGAAAAGGTACTTCAGAGGGTTCAAAATAGCCATAGCATGAACAAGACAAAGTTAGTAAAAAAGATGGTTATCAAAGAAAATATTCAGGTAATGAAATCTCTAACCAAGAACAACTGTGTGTGTGAAGAGTTTCTCAGGTGCTCAGATGTGACAGCATATTTTAAACTAGGTTGGGTAGAGTAGCTGGAAACATTGTGGCAGCAACTACAGCTGTGGGGTTGATGTTAGCCGATGCCTGAATGAGCATGTCTGTCTGAGGTGGTTACAAGAACCACAGGCTTACTCTGGAAATTCAGGCACAGTTTATTTCTAAAATTAAAAACAGTTTCCTGTGAACAAATTTGATGCAAAAGAAGTGGGCTCTCTCTTCTCCTACTTATAACCTTCATCCCATAGCTTAGACAACTGGGAGAGCAAAAAAAAACTTCCAGGAGCCAGCATGCCTTGAATGCTTTATTTTGTCTACTTTACACATTAATTTCCCAAGTGTTTCTTGACTCTTATTTGGTTAACACATTAGGGTATCTAATTCTTATTTGCTACACAAATCGCTCATTTGCAATCAAATTTCCATCAGTATTTGCTATCTTATTATCATGGTTAACATCACTTTGCACTTTGGTATTAACTAGAGAGACATTCTAAAAAGCAACTCAATGTTTTAAGTTGAGAATACTATGGCTGTGTTTTTCTAACAAAGAAAATTGCTGTAATGTCACTGGGTCATTCCAGTTATTGAATCCCAGCGTCCCAAAGGTTTATCAAGCAACCATCTCAGGCTTACAGTTTCACTGCTTGCATTTCTGCGAAGCTAATTAAACCTCAGTAGGACAAAGCTGGAACTGCATCCCCTGGACTAAAAGTCATCACCTCAAGCTCAAAGCCACATCCATCCCACAGAGAATGACATGGCTCTATCTGGAGTCATTCATGCTGCTGGGATACCGGCAGGAGAGCAGCCCCTGGATGTGTTTAGTTCTGCTCCTGCTTATGACTGTATAAATTGATATGTCAGACAAACAATCAACAAAAGTGAAAATCCTCGGTGATGAAGAAAGGTGAGCAAGGCTAAGATAGGGCCACAAGAGAGACAGATCTTCTGGTACTTTGGACTGTGACCAAAAGCGAGATGCAAGATCCATGGATAAAGCTCTCATGGCATGCTTGTCACTTTATCAGGATTTCCATCTGCATCAGCAGACTTGGACACTTTGAGACTTCAGATAGTGGTGGAGGCCTCATTACCTCCACCCGTCTCTGCACACTACCTTGCACTGCTTGCAGGCACAGCTGAATAGGACCCTCACGATTCAGAGCTACTTATCCTAACACGGGCTCATTGTGGTCACGTGAAACCCTTTTTGACCTTTCTTTTACCTTCCATCTCTTCATGACAGACTACCTAGTGTCAGCTGCTCTGCAATTCAGGTGTGTGTATGTGCTGTAGCACCACAAGAGTGTAAGCGTGGTCCTTTCCAGAGGCCAACATTTACATGAGTATGACACAGTGTAATTCACATCAGGGCAGTCCTTCTCTAGGGCCTGAAGATTCAAGTTTACGTGCATGAATGTCAGCTGATACCGTTATGACTTTTCAGTCTCATCTCTGAGAACAACCCTGTGAGAAGCAGAACTTCTACTCCTGGCTTATGAAAGAAGTCTAAGAGAGCAGAGCTGTCTCTTTTATTAACAGTACAACCTGAAATAATTCCTGAAGCAGTATTATGGCTGTACTCTTTACTCATTACTGTCTTTTTTCCCATTATAAGGCAGCTTCACTTATCTTCGCGCTCACAGAACCTCAGCTTGTGAATTTCTGCACATTTCCCTGAATATTCCCAGATAATTGTACTGTCCTTTTGGTGAGACTTACTACTGCTTTGACATCTGAGTAACTTATTCCTACTTATGCTACTTCTGTGATGCATGAAGCTTTCACCTTCCCTCCCATGCGCTGCAAATGCCTGCCTCCAGACTAAGGAGAATACATGGTAGTAGGAGGAATGCAGTGGAGAATCAACTGGGTAAGAACGAAAAGCTCAGTTATAGGAGGAGACAGCAAAGCTATTGAACCACAGATGAGTTTGTGTAACCTACGTTTTCAAAAGTCTCTGACAAAAATTAGTTTGAGATCTCCGTGAACACAGAGTTACTAATTCTGGATTTACTAGGAATATGGGCTGGCAGACTTAAAGCCATCTAAAGAACCAGTGTCCCTGATAGCCAAATGACAAGGAAGTTAAGAACCAACCTCATCAAACTTGGCTTTTAATTTTATCCCCCAGGCTTATCTTGGATAATTCAAAATTATACAGGTGGGATTCCTACCCAAAGAAATGTGATTCTGAGTCCTGAAAGAATGACTGTTGGAAGGAAGGAAAGATTTGAGAAGAGTGTGATTCTACATACTTTGAATTGAATTTTTCCTGCAGCTATTAAATTTACAGCCAAGAGTTACTGAAAATATGGCAGTCAGTGGAAAGATTTACAGTAAATGATCTGTATTTTGAATTAGGGACTTCTAGATACTTAATAGTAATTGCAAAAGTGTTATCTCTTGGTAAAATGCACATTAATCTTGCTCTTTCCCACTTTAAGAAGGATCATTCCCTCGTTATTATTCAACTCAGTGTTCCAGTAATTTTCAGTCCTATCTTCTCTTCTACCCTCAATTTCTGCTGACACCAGAAGAGAGGTTACTTGTCAGCCAGCTGTTGCTCTCTGCTAGTTTTTCCTGGCATTAGGACACTTACCATAACCCGAGGCTGCTGAGTGTTTTTGGAGCCTGCCGCATTACCAGGCTTTTGCAGCGTCTGAAGTGCTTGGAAGGGGACAAAGCAATCCAGAGCCCGAGCCTGACCTCGTCCAGGGCTGACCTGGCTCTCCCTCATGCCAGCCAACCCTGAAAGGCTCCCCCGGCGCTCGCAGCTGTGTCTGCAGGAGCTCTCTCTAGCACTCGCCCTGGAAGCCTGTGGGTAGATGGAGGAACGAGAGCAGCAGCAGAGCTGGAGGCAGCTGGAGAAGGGCCCTGCTTCTCTTGACTGTTAATTCAGTTTCCTCCTCTGCTCAAAAAAGTGGGTGTTTCATGTGCTGATAACCCTATATACTTACTAATTAGTGTCCTATTCACCTTGAACTACAGAGCTCACAGCTGGCAGCTGCAGCTTGTGATATCTTGAGTATGTGTTTGATGAACTCTGGAGACATTTTCGTCTGTTAAATATAGAAAAACTGAACAGCTTCCCAGGACAGGCAGTGCAGCACAGAATCATATGCTTGTCAAGGCCATATCTGAACTCCTGACTTCAAACTAATAGAGCTGCAAAGTTAGTGAAACCGTGCAATACCGGCTGGCTCACTCCCAGGCTAATTTCTCAGACAAATACCATGTGGCAGAAATTAGCTGCTACATTGAGCATTAACTACTGCTTTCACTGGCTTGATGACCAGGAGTGTGCCAAAAGTCTGACAGTTAGACTTTGGTATAGCTAATGTCTTTGTTTCCATATTTATGATGCTTCTACTGTAAATACTTTAGATGCCAGTAGGTTTCTTCAGCACTATGAGAAATTAAAGAACAAGCCCAATACTTCCAAGGAAATTGACTGCAGGTGAACTACCACTGGCCATTCACACCAGATTTTAGAAGATCAAGCTGAATATACATTTCCCAGGTGTTTACTCATTAATTAACTTGTATTTAACCATTATATATTTATTAACATGCAATCACACAGTTGCCACTGAGAAACTGGTAGAGTCACCCTGTACTCTGACTTCCTAGAAGAAAAGAAATTGGAAGCCATCAGCAGATTTTGTGCTAATGTACTACTGAAAATATTATGAGATTAGACTCATATTTTGTATCACAAATAGTGGTAAATAGTTGGCATGTTTAGTCAAAGCATTGTTTTGACTTCAGCTGCTTTAACGAAAAAAAATCTATTTATTATTGGAAAGATTTGTATGAGAATAAACTAGATATCCTGATTGCTAACCTTACTGCATAACCATGTTTACAAGGTAACAGGCAAAGGAAAAAGATTTTTGGTATCTTAACTTCTTCTGTATCCTCCTTTGTCTCTAGCTGTTGCTTTGGATTTTCTTCCAAGCTTCCAGATTCACCAAAATAGGCCAACCTCTCTCTGAAATACGAATGCTTTGCTCTTCCCCATAAAAAGGGATTGGGATTCTTTTGCACAGCATCCATTCAGAAATATTACAGTATACTATTTAGCTCATGTTATGAACAGTCGTTTTGGAGGCTTAAAAGTATGGAGGAAGGTTATATTCAAGAAAAGATTAACTGTTTAGTTTGTATTAATATCTAAAAAATAAAATAAAACCAGAGGTTATGACATGATGTGTAATTAACTGGATTAGAAGTGATGGCACAGGGAAAAAAAAGAGTTTCCAGGGTGATTTTTTTTTTTTTCCCCATCTGGGGTAGTTAGAGGGGGAAGTGGCCACTAAAAGATTTTGCTAAATTATTAAAAGTGAAAAAAGTACAGAATCAAAGTAATATGGATTAATGGAGAAATCAGAATCAATATTTTATTACAGTTGCTGATGAAATATTTACCAGACTAATTTTCTTACACACTCTAGAGTAATTAGAAAGATAGAACCCCTACATTAACACCTAGATTAATGTGCCGCTGCTTCTTATATTTGTGTTCGTATAAAAGTCAACTAAGTAAATTAATCTGCGATGAGAAGATTCTTGCCTATGGCTTCTGTTTGAGCCTTTTGTTTCCATGGTACCTTATTTCCACTTTTGGCTAATCTTAGAGAGCATTCTGAAGGGATTGATCCAACGTCCGTTGAAATGAATACATAGCACAGTCACTGGAAAGTATGAAAATCAATGCAAAGACTTTCATTAACTTCACAGCGCTTTGGCCTGAACTCATCACTCTTTAATGACAACTATGAGGAACTGCAGTCAGTAACAGATTCTTAAATACAATGTTGACCATCTAAGGATGAAAAAGAAAAAAAAAAAAGGTAAAGGCTGGTAAAAATAAGATGTTAGAAAACACCAGATTAGAAGCAATATGTTGAGAGACGCAAGTGGAATCCCAGGCTCGAGAGTTAGTGAGACAGCACTCATCTGCACTGACAGTGACCAACGAGGTGAAGGGGGAAGGTAAGAATATCTGAGGCAATAGAAAATGTCTTCTGTCCTGCTCGGTTAGTTTAAGATGCAAAAAATGACACACAAACCTTTTTATCACACTGTACTCGCACATGCATTTTGTGCGGGTCACATATTTTAAACAGTTACAAAAATATTTTAGAGATATTAGCTAAACAAAAATAATTCAAGAGCATGTGTGTTCTTCTGCTTGTATAAATGGTTCCCATGAGTGAAATAAAACTAGGCTCAGAGGGAGTAAAAATACCCACAACTAATCAACTGGAGACATCTCCAGACATGATTTAGGAAGTTTTCTTTCTATAGAAAAAACATCAAATACTTTAAGTCAAACACCAGAGGATCTTCCAGAGTTCAAGGAACTGTTTGTCACTAATCTAAAACTACAAGTTTCTCTTTTTTTCAGGGGCATAAAGTTCGAGTTCTTGCTTCTACAAGACCACTGCCTGTCAGCCTTCACAGCTCCTTTGGGAACATGGCAAGATCCAAGTAGGAGTGATTTGGCAATAAGAGTGAAAACTGAAAATATTTCTCCAACAAGCTGGTTTCAAAACTCAACCTCAAAGGATCTAATGCATCTGTTTGAAACTGCAACAGAGTGAATCAACCTCAGTGGGGAAAGCAGAAGAGACAGAAAAATGCAGAAGTGCAACTTTACTGATTGTCGCTGTCTCCAAGAGCTGAGCTTGTGACATGGAAGTTATTTATGGTGCCCACCTGCAGTCATTCGCATGCAGGCACATCAGTCATGGAAGTAGGATCCAACCCATGACTCTCAGAAGAT
Organism: Phoenicopterus ruber ruber; assembly: GCA_009819775.1. Taxonomy (NCBI): domain Eukaryota; kingdom Metazoa; phylum Chordata; class Aves; order Phoenicopteriformes; family Phoenicopteridae; genus Phoenicopterus; species Phoenicopterus ruber. Next base: position 28,546,827 of record CM020221.1, on the reverse strand, counting down.
CGTGATCCTTATTGCTTATTTGAACTCCTGCAGCTGTGTCTCATGGATACGGGTCTGCACCATTCATGGCTGCCATTCCGATCTCTTTCTTTCCTTCCAGATTTCAGTCACACAGGCACCTCAAACCCACTCTACACCGTACCGCGAACCATAAAAGTACAGAGTAATTATGCTAGAGCTCCTCTTTCAGAAAACAATACCACTACAGGAAAATGTCTCCTACGCTGCACCTCCAAACAGATGATTAATATGTTCTTCTCAGAAGAATTTAAGAGCCCTTAGGTACAGGGAAATACCTGCCTGTAAAGCTGATAATATACTCTAGTGCAGGCAACACTCAATCTACTTTTTTGGCCTCATTAGAAAACACAGCCTCCCCTAGTACCAAAGTACCCAAGTACCTCCCCTCTGCTCCTTCCCTTTCCACCCCTCTTTCTCTCCCCCTGTTACCGACAAGAGCTTGGAAGCACATTTGGAAAGAGGACTCTCCATGCTGCCGTTAAACATTTTCTTTGACAAATTGTTCTTCTTCTGGCTTTGCAAACATGCAGGCTGCAAGGGTGATCTCTACATAATTTTGCAGTCTGTTTTACCCAAGAAAGGCAAAAGCGGAGCTTGGATTAAAGCGGGCAGGAAGTAGTATTTCGCACACCACATCGTCCCTACTCCTTTTCCCTGCTAATTGCTCACTGGCGCTGTCGTAAGAGTCTTCCCCTTCACAGCTTATGCAAAATTCAGAAGGAATTAAAAAAAAATCTTCCTGCCTCAGTTTCACCTTGCTTTTCTCATCAGAGTTTTCTTGTCATTCCCCTCTTGTTATCTCATCTTGAGATCAATAAACTTGCCAGTGCTATATATAAAATGGACATAACAATACACTACATTTAGCCTCCATAATGTAAATATTACTTTTACCACAGATAAAAAAAAAATATCTCTCTCTCAAAGATGCACAACCCACCCAGATGACATGCTTATTGAAAACATTTCTAAATCCCAAAGCCAGTCATTGTGAATGTAACTACGGCTCTTCTTTGACGTAAGTTATTCCTTGCAATATGCCACAGGTAGAAGAAAAATTTGAGGAACATTAATTAAGAAGCAGGTAGAAATGAAAGTGAAGCAGACTTGATTTTCCTGCTCTTGACTGGAAAGACAAAAACATCTACCACATAAATATCTGGTGCAAAATGCACTTCTCAGAATTTATATTGCTGTAAATCTTTACCAAACTAATGAAGCTAGGGGACACCTCCAACACAGCACCAACACCCTTTGATAGGAGTTGCTTATGAATTAAACTGTAGGAGCAGAAATTGTTGTTTTAAGATCCCCAAACTCCCCTCCCAGGAGGCAGCAATGACGGAAGAGATGCACACACCTGTCCAGATGTGATCCTTCCTCAGAAAGGCACCTTCAGCATTCCCCAGCGTCAGCCCTGCTCCATACCCTCAGCACTAAAGGCAGCGGAGGCTGCAGCCCCAGGTTTATTCAGGCTGCCAAATTTGTAAGGCTTACTTATAAAGGCCTGGGATCTCAAAAACAACAAGGGACTGTCCTGGTTATGAAACGCTACGCTCGATCTACCCACAATGGATAGGTAGACAGATGCAAGAGTATTTGCATGCACAGGCTGGTCTGCCCGCTTCCTCCGCTCTCCAGCCACGCAGCCTGCCCGAGCCAAGCTCTGCTCACCTCCCAGGCACCTTCAAGCGAGAAGAATTTGGTGAGGTCCTGGTATTTCCCCCATCAAACCCGGGGCCATGATTGAGCTGTGGCTTTGCTAAGAAGCACTGAGCACCACCTGTGATAAAACCACACCTGGAAGCAACAAGGCATCAATACGATTTTTTGAAGCTCTTTTGTTTTAAAGCCTTTTTCATAACAGCGGTCTTAAATGTATATATCAGCATTTTAAATGTAAAGGTCTATATTTTAATTAAAAGAGTGAAAATGAAATCAAGAGTTAATGACAAAGCTTTTGAGGTATGAGAACACGATATGATTAAATCAAATCTTAAGTCTGGGCTGAGGCCAGGCATTTGTCATTTTTTTCAGAAAGCTAAAAGCAGAGAAGGCATTCATTTTCATTCTTTCTACCATACATATATTTTTAATACAAATTAAAAAAGAATAAATAAAGTTTTACAATTATCACTAAACTGCATAAAAGCCATTAGTAGCTGCCTGTGTTTAGCTGCAGAGGAAAATGAAGAGACAGTTCTGTGTATTAAGATACACCCTCCAAAGCTGCATCCGAGTCCAATTTTCTTGTGGCTTCCCTTCTTTTTCCACTAGGTGGCACTCTGGAAATATTTCTAAATTCTGGATTCCTTTCCATTGCCTTTTAAAAAGCCAACAAATTAGCGATTTCCCTCAAACCTTCTATTGTTTACAGCCTACTGAAAAAGGCAAGTGAATTACACAGAGCAGTACAGAAAATTAGCATTGTTAAATGTGTCACATATATCACTAATAAAGTTTCATTATTTATACTGTCAACTTGAAAAGCACTTATTTCCTAATCAATCAATTCACAACTAAATAAACAGTCATATAGGCATACAACATGAAAGCACAGTACTCCTAAATCAGATCTTCCCGAGATTAAGTGTGTGCTGGCTGATATTAGGAGGAGAGGAATAACAAAGAAGAATGCTCCCTAATTTACTAGCTTCCCCCACACCTCTTCAGATATCTACTTTTACTGAAGAAAAAAGACACATGTATGTATTTTAGAATAGATATTCTTTTCTACCTTTTTTTTTTTTTTTTTTTTTTTAAACAATAAATACTACACTTAACCCCAAAGGTGATCTTGAAACACAAGTTAGGACAGTCACGTTAAATTAATTTGCAAAAGCTGGAGACGCATTTAAAAAACCCATCTCTATTTGGGAACTGGGGATGCAGAAAAGAAAAAGAGACTTAAATAGTCACTTGAAGGGCTTTGTACCATCTAAATCCAGCTGCAGTCTCACAGACATCCCTTTTGATGTTCACTAAAGCTGGAGATGAGTTCTAGTAAACAGATGTCCTTGTCAGGGAAAATAAACAAACAAAAAACCATCAAATTTGGTACTATCTGGTAGTTGGAAGTGAACTGCAAACAGTTCTTTGTTTGCTGGGTTGCTGAGGGAATGGGCTGATGTGGCACTGGATCCAGGGGTGGAGACATACTGATAAATAACGGGAAAGTTGCACATCTCCTTGGCTGTGAAGGACCCAGGCATCAGGGCATTTGGGATGTGCCAGAGGACCAGCTGCTCCCCTTCTACTCAGTTAAAAGTCAACCTGTCCTATATGGCTTGAGTTTTGTCTTGTAAGAGTTATGAAACGGGTCATGCCGAGACGGAAAAGCAAAGTGCCGTGGCCTCTTATCTTCCCTGCTTTCCCTCCTGCTCCCAGAAGATTTTGCAGATAATTCTTAAACATTCGGGTTATATGTTTGCCTCTGGAAAAGGCAAACCACAGCCACAGCTGCCAACTAGGGACTGTTCTGCTCTTACTTCTTCCTGCTCATTTGTGACAATTTTAGGTGACTATCAAAGAGTTTGTAAATCAGAGATTTATCACTGTAAGTAACTAAGTAGCAGCGGTGGTTGGCTGGACAACACAGGCAGAGTCCGTGTGCTCACAAAAAGAAGATGCCCTACATAAGCAGCCACAGTATCTGTTACCGAGATACTGAGAGTCCTCTTTGAACTTACTTTCTGACACACTGAGCCACAGAAACCCTCCCTGGAAGCGGAGGAAGCCTGAATCACTGCCCCAGCTTCTTACCTGGAAGGCAGGGTCAAAATTTCCCAATCAACTATGTCAAACTTAGCTCAAAATTCAAGTGTGTCTTGCAGACAGAAAGTGCAGGGTAAGCCTTGTTCATTCAAGTACGTTCAAAAGTGCATGAAAATACAGACATGACAACCTCCTGCAGACCAGGAGTTAAGGAAAATTAAACTTATGAGTCTTTATTCAAGAAAGGAGATGAGCTGGCTGGCTCACACTCCTGGACAGAGTCATTGGCAACATGAGGGGTCACACATGTCACACCACACAGTTAAGATAGAGAATCTTCATGTCGACAGTGTTAACTCTTTACAGAACTGTAGCTTAGGTGGGATTTCTGTGTTCCTAACAGAAACACAGGACCCAAAAGCAAATGTAAGCATTCCAGTCGCTGGGATGTTTTTCATTACCCATATTGCTGACTATTAGCCAACACACTGTTCAAGTTCATTACCTCAGCTACTTAGAAAAAGGCAAGTTGGGATAGATTTGCTGGTGAAGAGCTCTTCCCTGCCTCTACTTGTTCTTAGTGATGAACCCCTCGGGTCTACAAAGATTGGTTTTTCCCCCTTCAGAAAGCCTCTGCAGTTCGGACTGAGCCTGCGTCAGAGCATGACCTTAGTTCTGAGCCACCAGGATGGTGGGCAAGTGACTCTCAACCCAGGCTCCGTGCTTGGCCTTGTGCAAACATAGTCCTCAATACCCTCATTATCAGAGGCAGATTTCATCAAGCGAGAGAAGCTTTGGTCACTTGAGCCAGAGAAAGGCAGAGAATTTGGTTGTCTTTACAGCAGTATGGCTAAATCAATAACCTGTGGAATGAGAGATTTAGGGTGGATGAAGGGTGCATTATCTTATATACGTGTATTGGAAAGTGCTGGCAACACACTGCAGTTTTGAACAAATAAATGAATTTACTAGGTGGAAGAGAGAGACTGCTGATAAAACAGAAAAAAATACTATACTCAGGAGGTGATTTTAGTCAGAGTGCTAATATTTTATACAAGAGAATATTGAATTTAGGGAGAGGCTTATTCATTCATTTGGCTTTTTAACTTTCTAAAGTGCTTTTATTGACTGATTTTGTTTGTGGCAGCTAATATTACTGTCACTGTAACAATATTTTTTCCTTATTTAGCTCTCCTGATGCGGTTTGCCGTCTGAAGTCATTTACCTTTCATTTTTTTAAATAAATCTGCTTTTTAAAAACTCAGAGATGATTCCCATGTTTTGAGCCCGCATTTGCTCAGACAAAACTGAGCTGCTAAAACTTCAAGAACCGTTGCATTAGCAGAGACCCAAGGTCCATTTGCTGTGAATTTAACTGCAGCAACATTAATTGACAAGACACCTGCAGGATGCAAATAGGAGACGTACCCTCTTTCTTGCATGTCAACCTTCCCTCCAAACTTTATACTATTTTGTCTTGGCGACAACATTCATCTGCTAGGAGAAAACATACATGTGAATAGAATTTCTTCAATTTGAGATCTAGTTTGATATAAATTCAGTATAGCATGTCCAGGCACTCTTAATCACCTAGTCACGGAGATGCCAGCCCCATAGTGGATGTACAATAGAAGATATTCCAGCAACACCGCCTTTCTCCCATTTAAAACCCATTTCATTCAGCATTAAAGTTTCTGCAACCAGCTCTCTGAGTTGGACTCCTGCCATTCCAGCAGACTACAGAGGAGCAAATACATTTTGAACTTGAACTATATTTGCTGAGGGCAAGGCTGCAAGCCTCAGCTAAAACAGCCATCAGCTCTGAGCTCCAGCCTTTGGGTGAGAGGCGAGGAGGAATTGCTTCTGCAGAAGCCAGATGAATTCAGTGTGAAAACAAATCAAAAATTGCTCCCAGATCTATGAAAAAATCAGTTTTTCTGCCTTTGGGGGAGCAGAGTTCATGCTTTTCATCCTTCCTTGCAAAAGCCAGGCAGACCACCACCAGACCTGTGGAACTCCATGCGAGATTCGGCTCATGGACATGAATGTTTATTTCACTGAATCCACAGTGATTTACCACCTCCCAGTGGGGTGAAGTGTTCTGCTTTGACTTTCATTGAGAATAGAGAAGCAATCCACTTGATATAGCCTCCTTTACCAACTCGATCACAAGGCCTCAAGCAGGTTGCAGAGGTCCTTGGGGCTGCGAAAGTGGCAGCTACACCCCAGTTATTCAGCATGACTCAGTTCTTGGAAAGAGACTGCATCCCAGATGACCAAACCGAAGATGGAGAAGAGCAAAATCAACAAGGGAGAAGGAAGACTGAAATTCTTTGCCACCTTAACAGTGCATCAGTTTGATGGTGCGGACAGTAAGCAGTGCTTGCGTGTCAAAATAGAGCGTCCTAAGCCCCCGTGTCCATGGTTTAAGCTTTCCGAGCACCAGAGTGATATTCTCAACTCTCCACTGACACATACAGAGTCCAAGCCCCAGTTGATATAAATGTACTTTCATACCATGTAAACATGCATTGATACCTTGATGCTGCACAGGGTAATGGTTTTCAGTTATTCGTTTGCTTCCCATCAGCGTCACTCCACACAGACTTGGGACCCATGGCTTTGGAGAGCCTGTCTTCTTGCTGATCAAGAAAATGACTATGCCATCCATTAACTCCCTTCTGTGCCTGTTGATCTCGATGGCAACCCAAGGGTATCTGAGTATTTTCTAACATCCTTAAACTTTTTCAAGAGACTGTTCAACTCTTCCTATTTGTGAGGCTTAGAAAATTTATTAAATTCTTTTTTTGTTGTTTAAGGTGAAAATCTCTTGCTCCCTCCATATTGCTTCCCTAATAATTTCAGAAACAGCCTTCCCTCTGCTTCAAGCTATACCAGCTTTAGCTCTCGCGTCAATAAGATGTAAGGATATTCATGGAGAGCTCTTTGTGATATTCATCAGTCCCTCCTCCCCCAATCCCATCTGTCATCTGCAAGGGAAATGGTTTAGCTTATTGCATATTCCCTAAGTGGCCAGATGTGACATGGCTACAATCTCATATAAGTGTTTGGAGAATGGGAATGGACAGGACAGTCTCAGTTTCACTACCAATCAGCCCATGATGGCTTTAGCGGTGCTGATTGCCCGGGAGGAAAGACTCTCTCTCTTCTTCCAAGCCAATTCGCCTGCAGTGAAACAAGCCAGCGCTGATTGTCTGGACACTTGAAAAGCAGCCCTGATGCTGGTGGTATCCTTCTTTGTTCTGGGCAGATTGTTCCAGAGATTTTGGTGTGCTAAACATTCGGGGATTAGTACGAAGATAAGGGAAGATTTGGTGATGTTTTGTGCGGGATAAAACAGATAGAGACTGGTTGCTGTGGGATGGTATCATGGGAACCTGTTAACAGTATGATTGATCTGCCTACGGGAGCTGGGGTTGGCTGCTAATTCAGTGATGTAGTAGAACTAATGATAGATGCTGATGCAGTCCGATTTTTTCAAGTATTGTTTTTCCTGGTGATTTATGGTTGCAGCTACTAGTTAAAATTAACAGCTACCTTAGCAGGAAGTTTTAGCCAAATTGGTGATTCTGCACAGAGTTCCTCAACTCTGAGCACCAAAAGGATCAAAAGAAGAGACAGAATTCCGAGTGAAGCTGACATCAAAGAATTAGGGATGAGCTTTCACAGAAGTCTCAGTATTTCCAACATCCTGAGTGTTTAGCCCAAGGTCTATTGTTTCTAAGCACTGCAAACCCAGCTGCAAAGTTTGAGCCTGGGATTTGGGCTGCCCCATATCTCCTGCATGTGTATCTATATAATTTTGGTTTGGACCAGTCTACAACAGAAGGGGAAAATACTAGAAAAGCTTCTGCCAGGCAGATAAATGCCTTAGCAGGTGCTGAGATGAAAGAAAAAGCTTTCTGATTATAGCGGTTATGGACTAAAATTCATGACATATTAACATAGTTTCTGCATTACCCAAAAGTTTCTAGTCTCACCTTGGACATATTCTTCATCCTGTTTAGACAGGTTGCTACAAGTTAGAGTACAAGACAGAAACTTCCATTACTGCTTATATAACAAAAAACATTCAGCTTTCCTCCTGGCAAAATGTTTTAGAAGCAATTCTGATTATTTTTAAAGCATGATTTAAAAATGTTATAATGCCTTATTTTTACAATTTCCAAAACGTTTTTTTTCATGTTATATAAAACAACCTCTCTGTGTAAAATGCTTAGATGATTATACACATTTATATTTTTCTGCACGTGCACATAAAGTTGACACAAAGATCCAATATCTCCATTTTATCAAAATAAAATCTTTTCAAGTTTTTATGGGTGAAAGTTCAATTTCACAGGACACTTTCTCCTAAAATCTCTATTCACTCTAGATCAAAATAATATTTTAAAAGCACAAGGCTTCCCTTGGAAATCCATTCCTCACTTTCCACTAGCAACAGCTGTATTTGGTAGGGAAACCCGTTATCTTGGAAACAGGACCTTCTCCTGCCTCACTGAGGCGCTCATTGCTGACGAGGGTAGCAGAGTCAGAGTTTCTGCAATTTTCTTTCTTGTTGTATATAATAAGAGTAGCCCAACTCACTTCTTAAGAATCCAATATTTCTGGAGAGGTGGCAGCAATTTAATTACCTAACCTGATAACTGACATCCCCACCATTCCTGAAAAACAGCAACAACAAGCATTCAAATGCATTATTTCACAAAACGAGGATTGCCAGCACAGCTTCAGGGCCTCCAATGCAACACCCACATTTAAATTCATACAGGAGGGGCAGCAATGCCTGAGCTAATAATCCCAGACAGCTTCTCTCTCTTAGTGCATCGGCAACGGGTAATTGCAGGTGCATTGGCAGCGGACAGCCACGCACAAGACTCTGCGAGGCAGGAAGAATCCTGCTGGCTTGCGGATTTTCAATCTGTTATTAGGCAAGAAGGAGAGCCACGAGGAGGTCCAGACAAACATAATGCTGATAAAGAAGAGGGTGAGCAAGGTACAGCAGCACCGAAAAGGTGTCTGTGGAAGTCAGACAAAATAGGCAGCCTAATGTTTTAGCATTTCAATGAGAAAAAGAAATAATGAGGAACATATATTTCCACACTGAATTTACATTCACGTGGTAAAGACAGATCATAGATTAACAAAAACCTGAGGAAACAGAAGATTGTCGTTTGCTCTGATATTAGCATGACCCAGCAAATTTGAAGATCCAGAGATATCTATGTGCCCTGCTCCTACTGATATCAATGGGCTTGTCTCTTTAAACAAGAAAGTTAGATATTGAATTCTCTCTGTAGATCTGAGCCTCGTGCTCTCCCGCAGTAGGTGCTGTGTAAAAAGAAGATTGAATCCATCTGACTTTAGGAACTTAACTGAGCAGGTTAATCAAAGCTGCCTTTAGTCCCTGGGGATAGAGGCACCTCCAGCAGCCAGGGAGTTCAGCAAACAACTCAGGCTCCTACTCTGAATATGTTTCTGGAGGTGCCTCTCAGTCTGCGGAGGAAAAATGCATTTTCACCAGATGATCAAAGCTGAGGTGTCTGAATTCCTCTTCTTTCAAAGAGATTTTTTTGGTGGCGGTAGTGTTATCTTTTATATGACGACATGTCCGGTCACTGCCACAAGGTTGCAGGAATCCCGCAGCTTTTTCCTCTCCTCCATTGAATATCTATTTATTCAGAGAGTGAGAATATTTGTAGCAGAATTGGTCTGGAATAACCAAAAGTGTGAGATATGTGGGACAGTGGCACAGTGGGAAGCAAAACCTGATACTGCTACAAAGCTGGTGAGAAAAATCACTAGGGTGCTTCTACTGAGCTGTATTCCTTTTCAAAATACTCTTCCCATCCTGGAGCTGAGAGAAACCTTTCCTGCCAAAAGTTCTAAAAACATATCCAGATTCTTTAATAGCTTTAATCAATCACCATTTTCTTACTGTATTTTCTTCTGAAAACCTCCCGCCCAGCTGCAGGAGCTCTAAGCCCCACTAATGTAGTATGCAGCACTGCATTTACTGTGGATCAGTTACCCATTTATAGTCCGTTTAACTACAAAATCGGTCCTTAGGCTTTGCATTTGCATCCGGCAAAGGTTTTTGTTTACTGTCTGTCAATGCACAAGGGACATCAGTAGCATTTACAAACTGGTAACCATTAATCTGTTAGGGAAATATGACAATTGGTATTTTGGTTCCAGTAATTTATAAACTCTATTATGTATATCCCTAAGCAGAGGAGAAATTTGATTTGAATGGAATCCCAGAGAAAAACAGATACATATGGAAAATAGGTTTGTCCCCATATCAAGAGCCTGTTCTTTGGAGACCATGCAGAGGAAAATAGACAGTGATATAAATATCCCGTTAACTTTTTAAATGGATGAACCAGATAGCGAACCTCTTGAAGCTAAGCTACTGTTTAGGTACTTACAAAACATTATTCTCTTATTTTGTACCACTAAATATAGTAACTGTTTACATAGTCATTGCGCTAAGATGAAATGAATACCTTCTTTATTTTTACCTTAAATTACTTGGTACTAAAAATAATTTGGAGATGGCAAATTGCATGCACCTTATTCCTATCAAAGGAGAAATCGGTAAACACGGAAATCCCTAAACCAAGGTCAAATACACCCAACAGTGGACAGTCAGACTCTCCGGATACTCACTGTCCTGGCTGGGGACAGACACCTTGTTTGGCCAGCCGAGGGGAAGGGCGTCTCCCAGAAGAAAACAGTAAGCAGATTACCTTGTCACGCAGCAGGCTAGGAGGGGAGTGCCTGAAACATAGGCTTTATCTCATAGTTGTAACACAGTTTAAGAACAAAGTAGTTTTGAATGTTATGAGCAATCTTGAAGGGCTCAGACTATAGCTACCTCGGTGCATCACACTGATTCTCAAAAATAGTCCTCTGCAAATGTTTCCTCTATTCTGGCTATAAAATTACCTCACCAGATAAACTTCCACTTAGCATCATTTTATTTTCACTGAAAACTGGGAATCTCCATTTCCATTCCTACTTAGGCACTGACTCAACCAGAAGCAATCAAATGGCCCTAAATTTCCAATGGTCCATACTGATTTTTAAGGACCTTCCTTTTGGGGCCATCTGCCTTCAGTCGTCTGAAAGTGTGCTTTCATATGCTGAGATGTTTTAAGGTGTACACAAAAGCTCATCTAAAAAAGGGAGTACTTAGACATTCAAACAAAGTCATTGCGGAAGCATTCTCTCCACCCCCTTATCCCCCCCCCCAATTTTTGCTTTTGCCAAGAATGGTAGGAGTACATAATTGTATTTCTACCTCGAAAGAATGCTATGAATTCACAGCATCTGTAGAGAAAGTCTCCAGAGAAAGATGCCCTGGCACACTCTGCCTGTTGACGGCCATTCATCCCAGCTGGATAGTACTCACAAATTCACCTCCTTGCACACCTTATTGTACAGTAACCCACACCTGGAGACACCCATTCTTAGAGCGTGCACAACACACACTGCATGTCCCCAGATTACTAAGCTCATACAGTCTGATGTAATTACCTATCTCTTCAGGGCCAACTCCATGACTTGGCCCCATCTGGAGTACTGCGTACAGTTCTGTGCTCCCCAGTTCAAGAAAGATGAGGAACTACTGGAGAGAGTCCAGTGGAGGGCCACGAAGATGATTAAGGGACTGGAGCATCTCTCCTACGGGGAAAGGCTGAGGGAGCTGGGGCTGTTCAGCCTGAGGAAGAGAAGACTGAGAGGGGACCTCATCAACACTTATCAATATTTCAAGGGCGGGTGTCAAGAGGATGGGGCCAGTGGTGCCCAGTGACACGACAAGGGGCAACGGGCACAAACTGGAACACAGGAAATTCCATCTAAATATGCGGAAAAACTTCTTCACTGTGAGGGTGACAGAGCCCTGGCACAGGCTGCCCAGGGAGGTTGTGGAGTCTCCTTCTCTGGACATATTCAAAACCCGCCTGGACGCAGTCCTGTGCAGCCTGCTCTAGGTGAACCTGCTCTGGCAGGGGGGTTGGACTAGATGATCTCCAGAGGTCCCTTCCAACCCCTACCATTCTGTGATTCTGTGATAAAGGTGAGACAAAACTAACGTTAAAAAACCCAACAAATTTAGTAGACCTTCTCCTGCATTCCCTGGGATCCAGGTGAGAGTTAAAAAAAATATGAACTGTTAATAGCTCAAAACGGTGCATTTCTCTCACTGGTGCCATTGGGTGTAATAACCAAAAAAAAAAAAAAGAGTAAATTTGTCATTAAAAACATTGGTTAAGGCTTAATGCAACAATTATTCCTCTGAATTTGCTTTGATTGCAGGGAGCAAGTTCATTCAGCACTGCCTCAGGCTTTCATCTGTTAAAGGTCACTGACTGCCCGTAATGACCAGGGTGGGGAAATGAGTTGCTCTGTTGGAAAGCACTATGAACAGCAGTAGTGCTTGGAAACAGTGATCATGGCAGGACATAGGTATTACACTAGAGGCAGGGGGAAGAGTAGATGCAAAAGCTGAAGTGTACCTGCTCGCTTATTCTTAAAATTGGCCTTTCCTCAGATCCCAGAAGCTCGCAGCCTGCATACCCTAGAAAAAGTGGACTCGAGCACACTGAGAGAAATTTGGATGCCAAGTGAATTTAAGAAGGATCCCGGAATGGGAAAAAGCTTGCACTGGAAACAGCTGAACCTTGAACTTTTATCCACAGGAAAATCAGCTGCTGTTTTTTTAGCTCAAGACTCCAGATTAGATGAGCCCCTGCAGTGTGGGATGAGAGGCAAATGGGAGACAAGACCAGGCTCCCTTCTCGGAACAGCACCAGGGTGTTTGAGGTGGGTGCCACGGTCTTGCAAAAGGATCCAAAAATTGTTTACTGAGTGCAGTGTGCGTGTGTCAGTTACAAATGTTTTTATTATGGCTATTTAATTTTGCCTTTGAATATTTTACTTTACTTATGCACTGAGAGAATTAATTTTACACAAGATAATTATGAATGGATACAAATTACTCCTCATAAATATGAATGATGTTCTCTTTTCTGAACTGGAGACACTGAGAAATACAAATGCATTCAATAACATGATTTCATTATTTCTTTTGAAATTCCGAAGCCTTGCATTTTGTGCCTATTGCTTGTTCTTGGTGAAATCTATATGGCATGTGAGATTATTTTTCACAGCTTTGGTTCTGAGAGTGGTTTTCCTAGTAGAAGAGCCCTGTGGTGTATTTGTATTCCTAAGACTTGCTTCAAGTGAGTGACAAGAAGGATTCTTCCTCAGATGGTGAATTTGCCCAACCATACCTATGCAATTTCTGAAAGGAAATATATACCATAATATAGGCAAACCTTTAATTCCCTTACAGGCAAATCATCCATGAACAAGGGGATACTATGTCTTGTTTTCATCCATGGAGCAGATGGGCCTCTGGGCCTCCCCACCATAGGAAAGTAGAAATTGCCTAATCTTCTGGGAACTTGGCAGTGATCTGGTGTAGCCCTCAAGATTGTTTCACATAATTTCTTGGGTTTTTTTTTTCTTCTTCCATTTTTGTCCAAAATGGGAAGAAAATCATCTCCAGGCTAAATGTCCTGAAATAACTGTCTTCTGACCTTTGCAGAGACGGTCTTCAAAGACCTTCAGCTGCACTGAAGTACCATGGGAATTGCAAAGGGCTGGGCCAAAGCTGACCAATCTAACTTGGAAATCAACTGGGAGATTTGCTGAGAGCAAGAAAACAGCACAGAAAAGCAAAGAGAGAGAAGCAGGATGATTTTTCTTTAGCTAGTAAAACCCAGATCAAACCCGCCTTAAACTTTAAGGGATGTGCTCACAGGCTTTCATACCTTTGTATTTTTTCCACTTTGTGTGTCAGATGAGAAGTCTACCTTTGATACTAATTGATCATTTTATTTTCACTGGCACACTTTCGAAACAGATGGTTGCCCCAACCTTTTGTTCCTAAGCACCAGCTTGAAGATTTTAAATATCCTGTGATAGAAATGACTTGAATAATTGAATGTAACCTGGTTCTGCCTGTCCCCTCTCTCCTCTATCAAAGCTGACTTCTAACAGGGGTCCGAAAGCTCGTGTCCGCTCTGGCCTTCAGTCCACAACTTCCTCCTACAGAATTATTTCACATCTTTCTGTCTCTCTCTCCCAAATTTAAGCGGGTGACAATTTTCAGTGATAGCTGTCTACTGATAGAAAATAGGAGGTTTTGAGGAAGGAATATTTCAGCAGGAGTGCCCAGTTTTTATGGGGAATTTCACTATTTAAAAAAACCCACACATAATCACCTCCATATACTTGAAAAATGAGATTTCTCCACTATTCCCTGAAAATGAGTGACATACTTCCTCTTGGGTATGGTGCTGCAATGAATCATGGGAATTATGGTTCAATTCTATAGATCTCTGTCCTGTTTTATAGGCCAGCTTCTAAAGCCAGAGCACCTCCTAAAATCCTTCTTTTCACCTAAACAGAGATAAAAACATAAAAAAATAGACCTCTACAAAGAAAATAAAGCAAATTAAAGCTTTGAAGGGGCTTAATATAAAAAAAAAAAACCACCAAACCACCCTCTAGCATGAGGCTTTATCTTAAAAAAACAGAAACATAAAATGTATGGATCAGTAGCTAATCCTTCTCAACAGCTTCTATCCAACGTCTTAATTACGGCATAAGGTTGAGTTATACATGGGCATACCAAATGACCCCAATTCTCCTCCATGCCGAGTCTGCCACATTGCATTATCTCGCTTCCTGTCATATCGCCTGCAAAAGGCCTTGGCCTCCATTTGTGAAATCACCCCCAAGTTGAACGTTAGCTGGTCGAGCATCTGAGAGGATTCGTTATTCCTCACTATGACGGCGCAGTTCCGCGAGCCACGCTGCTCACCACTGCCTGGACCAGACCCCTGCGGTAAACACAGCTCCCGAAGTCGGGGAGGCACGACCATAGGCTGCAACAGGACCACTGCGGCTGGTTTCAATGTACACAGAATTTGATCCAGGGAAATGGAGAAGGAGTGCTCCTTGTAGCAAGCAGGTCTGCAGACTTCTGAACATTGTGCTTACCTCTAAAATCCCCAGCTTGGAAATTACACACTTAGCAAGACAGCTGACAGTGAAATCCTTGCCATTTATTTATTCTGGGAATAGGTAATATTGATCAAAATATTCCTAGGTCTATTACTTGGTTTACCGGATTAAAACTCCTCTGATTATATCTGTGTGTTTTCAGAGAGGTTGCAAGACTCACCCTAAGCAGAACAAAGAAAAAGGCTGAATTCTGGAATGGCTGTGTCACTGCTATAGCATGACACAATAACCCTAAAAAAGATAAAATAATAATATGACTGAAAGAGACAGTTCACTAAGGTACAAACAATGTTCCAAATATCTATTGGCTTTTTTATTATTTTTAAATTTCTCTAAATAAACCCAGGAATTATATTTATGTAACAGATTTGCCTGATTCCAAGCACACAGATAATGTAGGCATACCTCTGAAAACGCTCTAAAAACCACAAAGGAGATTTGCCAGCCATACAAAAAGACTAAGAAGTCCAAAAATAAACACTGGCAGTGAAAAATGATAAACTTGTTAGAATGAACATGTTTGTATAGTGACCTGGAGTTCCAAGGCACAAAAAACTTCAAAAGGTTTCACATGAAATCATACTTTCCTTTTAAATTGTTTGATGTTACATACACAAACAAACACACATTTGGGTTATGCATACGCAAATCCTTTAACTTCAACAGCTAGAGTTCAGGTGTTGACTCTACGGAATTTCCAGCTCAGAATTCTAATTTACAGATGCAAAAACTTTGGTTAAGTATAGTAGTTCAGGACTTCTTCAGTATTTGGGGAAAAAAAGGAAAAAAAAAATCCATCAAAAGTCTGCCCGCCTGTGAATTTTGAGGACTGCTGAACTTGTTAGAGAAACCAAAGCACAAAGGCGTTCCTGTGCCCTGTATGAAAACAGAGGTAGTTATTTGATAATCTGTAAACCTGATCTAAATGCATTAAGCCATCGAATATACCATTGTCCTTTTTCCAAATCAGACTGCAACATTCTCTTTTCACCACTGTTAATGAGCCTAACACTCATATTCCCCCAGTAATTATTTATTTACTTTTACAAATTGCATGTTCCCTCTTTACACAATCAAAATCTCTCTAGGGCTGATCCCACTTGCTGTGCTTCAGCAAAGAGGGCTTTGGAGGAGGAAAGAATCACAGAATAAAGTTGGGAACTACCGTAATTCCTTGCCAGCCTTGGCATTCAAACTTCATCACATCTCCAAAAGCTTATTATAACAAAAATTGGACTTGATTGGTCGAGTGGGCAGTCAGACAGAGTCAACATGCATGAGGGAAAACAAAGAATTTTTAAAACTGGTCATCAAGCAGCCCCAGCAATTGGATTTATAAACCAGGGACTTACTGCATAAGACACAGAGAGATTGATGCTGTTGAAGAAGAGCGGCAATTATCTAAATTAATGAAATCAGGAAGCCACACCTGCTCCACATGACTGACTCACTCTTCTGGCTCCATCCCCAGCTTGAAAAGGTGGATTTAGCAATTGAAGGGTTTAACATGGGATGAGCACAGTAAGTTATGTGCATCTAACAAGCTCCTTCGAGGTGTTGTGAGAAGCACAGCATGGGTGAGAGATCGTGGCAGTTAATTACTTCCCTGCCTTGGAAGAAGAGAGCCACGCGTCCCTGGAGGGAGTCCTTGCATTTCAATAAAAGCCTTTTCTACAGGGAGGGAAGTTTTACAAGCATAAGTTGGTTAATGTAGCAGGATGATCAGAGCTGCTTCTAACTTTGAAGGCACAGTCAGTCCTTGCAAGGCATTATGGTACAAATCCTCATTCTACCACCTGGTAAATGTTTTTTTAGAAATATCCAAACCCAAAGCTATGATGGCTGTAACATGCACTCTTTGACAGAGGGTGGGTCATATGCAGGGCCACAACTAGTCACAGGAACACACTAAGGCTGATTTTAGCAAACAGCCTTTGCTTTGCTGCCTCCTACTCAGCTCTCGAAGGGCAGACAGAGTCTCCCTCTAAGGGGAAGATTTAGAGAATATAGGAGACAGTAGAGTAGCAAACAATGGTCCTTTAGGGTGTTTACTGTCTCAGGTCTACATGTTCCCCCTCTCTTTTCTGGAGCAGTGCCTCACCCTGCGCAGGCAGCAGTGTCTCTGCAGCTGGAGACACCACACTTCCGTGGCCCCCGCTGCCCTGCCCTGATAACAACAAGTCCTTGGGCTTTCACCTCACCTCAGGAGCTAGCAAGAGTTTTGGTGGCAAGATATACAAACATGAAGCCGTGTAAGACTAGTGGCAGGGAGACAGTTTCTTCAGTGACGTTATCCAGTTCCATTCCCATGGAGATTCTGCCCAGTGCCACAGATGGCAAATGAGAATGATATTCTCACAATTTCTTAGAAGAATGAAGCTAACACTCAAACTTGAAGCTGAGTAGTGACAGGAAGGCTAAAGTAAAAGGCATTGAGACCAGAATATCCACCCTGACATAGCAGGTTGACTTGAGGAACATATTTTAGGTTTTTCTGAGATGTATAGCGTGTTTATAAGCTTTATGACTCTGATTGCAATTCATTTGCAAGAATGTCAAAACCACTAAAGCTCATAGAGGAAAGTGATTCCGTGTAAACTGGACATAATTTTCTTTTTTAGCCCTCTGATGTCTTATTTGGCAGGGCCAAACAGGATAATTCTGTCTGTAACAAAGGCCACAGCAGAATTACACTGAGAAAGAAATATTGACTGTAAAAGAACAATGTTTCTTTCCACCCTCAGTGCTTCAGAAAGTTACCAATCTTCTGAAAATCAAGTTGACTTGTGAATAAGAGTCATTTAACAAAGATGGAGACAAATACTAGTACATAGAAACATATTGACAGCAAAGAAGAATGCTTATTAGCGTTATGGTAACCACAAACCAAGCCTGGGCCCTGCACTAATACATTTTAATAAAGATTATTTCTGCCAGTAAAAGCTTAGAAATAAGTGGGCAGAAAGGAGGGGGGGAGGGGGAAAGGCACAAAACCAATGTGAGATCCTAAAAAAGAAAACCAATTGAGATCAGATTTCCAGAGTGAAGTCTCTAACTCTTTCTTTCCTCAGTTGGCTTAAGATTATGCAGATGGGTGAAATAGACCCTAAGTAGTCCAGAGTTTCTTGGTGAACTGGAATTTCCTTTGCAAGAGAAGCAGAAAAATCACCTGTGTTTGGACTATAAAGGAAAGGGTTATTTCAGATTCCCTGTTGTTTTAGGTGTTGATTGTCACTGTGCCACCTGTGTTTTATGAGGTTAGTGCATACTCTAAATTTACCATCTCATTTACATAATGAGCATCTTGAGGGGAGGAGGGTGTGTGGAAATTATTCCTCTAATGGTTAGTAATCATTCAATTACCAGACTAAGTTTGCTAACGTACAGTGCCTAACCTTTTTTTTCCCTACCATCATTGTCCTTCAGTTTATATAGTTTTTCTTCCTCCCTCATGCTTAATCCTCCCTGATGCATTTATTTAGAATAATCCTATCTCCTCTCAGCCTTCAATTTGCAGGCTAAGCCAGCTAAGCTCTTTTCATCTTCTGAAAACACACTCTCCATTCTTTGGTAGTCTCTCTTTGCCCTTCTCCCCATTTCAGCTTCTTGAACTTAAGTGACAGAATTAGAGTACATTCATGTGGTCTGGGACAACAGCTAATTACCTTATGTGTGCTGTAACCTCTCCCCAGCACACCGCTGGAGTTGCATTTGTCTAGTTTCACGTCAGCTGCACAGCACCAGGTTCTGGTTCATCCAGATACTTCTTGCCTTCGGAACAGAGGTCTTTCTCCTCTGCTTCCAGAGAACGTGTTCTCCGAGTACAGCAACAACAACCGCATTAGTCTATAACGAATGACTTCGCATTATTGAGATTAAACTGCTGGTGAGCCATACTCTCATCTGAAATGCAGAGCGAATCTTGACTCATTTCATTAGCTAAAACGAAGTGACCTCAGATTTCCAGCCATGTAACAGATTCATCTTTAAACAGCCTCCTGGATGAGCTATCTACAGCTACTCTGGAGGCCATTAAAAAGTAGTGTTCATAACATATTGTGTTGCGCATAATGTTTTACAAAGAGAGGGTGCTTTTGCCATGACATATGGTGTACAATGTAAATGAACTCTGGTGTAACAAATTAAAAAGCTTTTACAGCAACCTCTAAATACTATTTATGGCTCCCAAGTGCTACCTAGGCTGGCCACCAGTCAAATAATTACAGTCTCTATACCAAGTGCCAGAGTGCATTTTGTTGACTAACTGCTTCTACAGCGAGCTATGCAATCTATTTCCATGAGATATACTATCCACAAACCACCATCCATTTTGACAGCAAAATTGCAAAAGCACAATGTGTTACCAGGTGTCATTCAAAGAATGGAGACTGTAATGAAGTGGCCATTTTAAAAATACCTCTGATGATCTTTCCTTAACGCTTGCAGCTTTCGTTACAGCAAACGAAACTCGTCCTGACTAAGACCTCTCCACAGCTTGCTGAAGTCTCTCACCGCAGCAGCAGCACGCTGTCCTGACTACGCGTGCTGGAAAACTGGTGAGTAGGGCTGGCTCAAATACCACAACTGAGGATGCTTCCAGGGAATGAAGGGGCCCAGTTCCGTGGGGAGGGAGAATCTGACAGTAAACACCCAATTTCCTGAAACCTGTTTTTGTGCCTAAGAGAAAATTCTATTCATTTGCATTAAAAAATACTTCCAGAAACAAACCCAACCAAACAAAACCACCACAAATCATCATCAGCTTTCACTTGTGTTTCTGGGAGCTTACCGGGGAAAAAAAAAAAATTCTTAAGATGACCTCTTTTCATCATTTAAGGAGATTTACCTGTTAAGTCATCTAAGGGTGGGGGGTTTTTGTGTGGTGTTGAGGTTTGTTTGTTTTTCAAATCAACGCAATAGGGTGCCTAGTAAAATCTCCTCCTTGTTTGTCCCACCTGAGTACAACAAAAGGTAAGGTGAGTGATAGGTATTCCACAGCTCTGAAAGCGCTCCATTTATCAGAGGAAAATTGTTTCTTGTTTTTCTGGCCTATGTATATTTAAATGCAGTCATAGTAGTATTGCTACATATCTCCATGCCGATTCCGAAGTGGAAAGCAAGCAACAGGCATAGCCCCATTATTTGAGATCGTGTCTCGTTTTGAGGCACACATCCTAGCAAGATGGCTGCATTGCTTCATTACTGGATTATCCCCCTTAAGCTGTGCGCAAGCCAGGCTTACGCTTACACTACAGCTTTCCACAGTCAAAGGTTTACTGTCAAATGAGCCGTACTCATACTGGTTTGTGACAAAATTGCTATGATATTATGACTTTAATAGGTACTGGCAATACATTCATCAATCACGGATACTATGTTTAAGCTGGAAAGCACTTGTCCTACTGTCTGGGTTAGAACAGAGTAACAGCATTAAATACCTACATAGCAAGTGAGAGTATACGTTTGCAGTCTTTCGGTGTACAGAAGTTTTGAAAGCAGTCATTTTCTGGTAAAGACTAGCGAGAGGACGCATGCAGAATTTAAAGCAAGGAAGAAGATGAATGGCAAAGCACAAGGGGTTCTGGACTTTTTCTGCAGGTATTTATTAACCATTTTATGACCTTGTGAAAAAGATAGGTTTAGAAACATCTGTGCCCAGGACACAAAGTGTTCTGCAATAATTTAGGAAATGCTCTTCCCTCAGATATACACATCTTTTTCTTCCAGACATTGCAATCCCAGACATTGCAATCCCAGACATCCTTTCTAAAAAAAAAAAAAAAAAAAAAAAAAAAAAATCTGAAATAATACTGTCAGAAAAACAATGTTTTATAAGGAATAAGGGAGGCAGCAGATTTCTGAAACCCCATTCCAGAATCCTAGCTCAAAGGGAATTAAAAAAGCAATAGTTTTGCCCTGTTATTTGTGACTAGCAGGTTTCTGTCAAAGCCAATTGATGCTCCAGGCCAATATTGCAGTGTATTTGGGGCCGTGTCTATCACTTAGAACAAAATACTGTTTACAAAGGGGAAAGGTTCCCACAAATCACAGTCCAGACACACTAGATTTTGTAAGTGTCTAGACAAATAGGACCATCCTTGTGCCAATGTTAATAAACCTTCACACATTCCAGTAAACACTTGGTAGCTCCATCTCTCAGTCAATCACTTTTAGCTCCTAATGAGAATGCTTTTAACTGTCGGTATTTGACTGTTAACACCAACTCCCTTAACTCAATGTCCCTTTGCCAAGCAAACAGCTTCAGTCTGGCTGTTACGCATGGTGGAAATCTACATTTTCCATTATCAGTGACTGCATATATATTTGAAATACTAGAGGATTTAAAAAGCTTAAGGAGGAAATATTCTTGGTAGCTCATTTGAACAGACAAAGAAAAATGTTAACCCTTGGAAGCGGAGATTGTGTTGAAAATAAGGTAATTAGAGAGAAACTGAAATTTCTTAGAACACAGGTTTAACAGAATTAAGTTTACACTGCTTTGGATATTAACAACATGCTCGCATTTGCAAAGCAACGATAAAAAAGAGGAGACTTTAACACCAGGCTTTAATTCCTCTAATATATTGCTAATGACAGGGAATGTGTCTCTAAATATCAGCAGTCTTGTACCTGAGAAATTACAATTGTGCATTCAAATACTTCCATAAAGTAGTATTTGTACAATGAATCTATTATATACCTCCTCTCTCTAAAAATGAGGAGGTTGTGCTTTTAGATATAATTAGATAATAATATAATATTCAAATAACTTCCCAATTACTTATTTGGGTCTAAATATTCTGATTTTTAATCTGATTAAGCAACTATGAACAATTTTCTGTTATTTTGACCAGTCTATTAGCCATCTAATTTGGGTAACAGATTAAAAAATAACAACTAAAGCTATTTCAACTCCATAGCTGGGATACAGTAGCAGATTACCAATTACACTCAGAAGACAAATTACCAGTAGATTTCGTCTTCGTTAATAAACACCAATTTAAGTCAAACAGGTCTGAAAATCACTGCATGTGGAGAAGTAGCTGTATTGCTGCCTCTAATGGAAAATTAGCAGTGGGCTAAAAGATCTCTGAAGCAGCGGAGAAGGTTCTCTGTTTTCACTGGAGTAGGGCACACAGCCACTTCAGCACAGGTATGCTGAAAGAAGCAGAGAAAATCTGGAGCAGGAGTCCAAAAGCTGCTGCATTGTCGCTGAGAACAGGACTTTATTTAACATTCACATCCATTTCTGACAGACCTGGCTAATGGACTTTTCAAAGTCCCTAAAAATTAAAAGCATAACAATAATACGATAATGCATTAAAATTACATTTTCTCGGTATCCAAAATGTCTGTTTATACAGAGAGTAACTGTTGCCTGTTTAATTGCAGGACTATTTATATTGTAAATTGCATCTTGTTACATGTTAAATACACAGTTGCTTTGGATTTAACTTTATGATTTAAATACAATTATGTAATAGACTCAGTTATAAGAAACATATAATTACTGTATGGGCTGGGAAGCTGGATTAACATTGCAATGTAAATGAAAGAGCCTTTTTACTGCTCCTGATATTAACACTGAGCAAACACTTAAATTGCTGACAAATTTTCACTTGTTCCTTTGGTCATTATCTGAATGGTTTGTGGACTTTGTCTTTGGTACGGAAAATGAAGATTTCATGTCACAAAAGCTGTAAATGGCCAGGTGATGGGAAGGCATTAGGATCAGGCTCATCACATAAATCCAGCCTGTGAAATAAACCCATCCTGCATTGATACCATACCTGCTCTCCACCTTGCAGATCACTCTTCATGCCTTTTTCTTCAGAAAACCCGTGTTTCCTTGGGTAGCTCCCCTTGTCTCCTAGTGATTCAGGTCTGGCGAGATTTGGTGGTTACCAGCCTCAGGACTAGAAATCGCTGTTGATGCCTGCTGGCGTCCTGGTTCAATATTGCCTCCGAGGTGGAGCGCCACTTCCCCAAAACACCTTCCTGCTCCAACCCAAAATGCTCATGAAGACACAGCCTGAAGGTCACTGGGGTGAATGTCCCCATCCCTGTTCCTCCTCTGGAATGCGGGTTCCTACCCCAGTGAGCCTTGTTCTCCAGGGTAACAGCCCATTAAACCTCAATCACTGGTTATTTAAGTGAATACCACTGGGCTGTGAATAGTAGTAGCTAAAATAACACATATAATCAATCACCTGTTCCCCAGTAAGGGATTAATTAAATTAATATCTCCCACTTGTTCCATGACTGCCCATTGACTTTGACAAAATAAAACTGGTTGTAGCAGGCTCACTTCAGCTCCCATGTCACATAGTCTGGTTGCCTTGATTAAATTAGCTATCTTATCCATTTATCATGAAAATAAAGATGAGATCCCTTGAATATAACATGACTGAAATTGCTGGGTTCAAATAGAAGTAAACATCAGCCATACCTAGTCCGCTGGCAGAAAAAGAAAAAAACCCAGCAGCAGAACAGCAGCTTGTCAGGTTTTATTTGTAGTTAAATGAAACAGGTGTAATAAATGTGAATTGTGACAAAAAGGGATTATGTGAGAAAAATAAAGTATCATTAGTTCTGAAAAACGTTTTACAGTTGTCTTTTCTTGCTGGCTACTGTGAGCAAATTTATAATTTTTTGAGTTTTGGCAACCACACCCCTTGGGTTTTCTAATCTCAATAGCCTAGGACAGCTAAACATACAGGGTTTGTAAAAACATGTTTTGCATTGTTCAGACTTGGTCGGGGGAGGGGTAGGCTGATGTGTCATACCTGGAAATAAATAGGAACAGTCAAAATTTGAAACCACCTTAACATGTATTATTTCGGGAAAACAATGGTTGCAGCAAATATTTGCAATTCAAATCTCAGCAATTTTCTTCTCTTCTTATGAAAAGTCCTTCCAGCACTTTTCGAAGGATTAGTTATATATTAAAAGAGAGACTTTCTCTACTGGGGTAAACTGTCTTTCAAATATTTCTGACTCAAGCATAAATCCATTTACCTTTCACAGGCTGTTTTGTAGTTCTTTTTGTGGTGCTCATTAATTAGTAAACAAAATCTACTGCATTTAAGACAGCTTGTTTTTCACTCAGCCTTATCTTCTTTCACTTACTACACTGAGACTTCACCAACTTACCAAGAGTAGGTCTGTGCAAAATGGTGCAGGAAGAATTCTGAAAAAATAATAAAGAAAGCCAAGATGTTTAGGAGAAGTTCATGAAATCCCCAGGTAGCCCAAATTATGAGTTTAGAGAGGTCAGTTTGCTCTTGTCCCACACTGGAACAAGTTGTCTTTCAAACTCTCACTCAAATGTTTCCATGAGAGGAACTTATGTCCAAACCACCTGTTTTCTTGCTAAAAAGTACAAAAGATTTCTGCAGTTGGAAAGTCTCCCAATAGGAAGAAGCGAGCACCAAGCCCTTGGCCTCTCAAATCTCATGGACAAAAATCTCTCTCAAAATCATGAACTCACACCCACGGGATTCCAAGACTTGGCTTAAGCAATATGTTCTTGAAATTTCATTTTCGGCAAAAAGGGATCCATTCACATCCAGCTTTCATATTTCTGGTGGTTGTTTTCAGCAACCACCTCTTAACTTCACAGGGAGAAAAAAAAAAGAGACTATGAAAACTCTCAAAAAATACGTGTCCCTTTTGTTTTGATCTGACACACCTGCGTAAATAACATTATATGTGGAAATGCTAAAGATTATTTCTAGCATTTTAAATGCAAAAAAAAACCCCAAACAACCAAAAAAAAAATCACACACACACACACAAAAAAACCCAACCAAAAACCCAACAGAAAATCTATGAGCAAAGCACAACAAAAGTCCTTGCTTTTTAATTCTCATTTCTGTTGAATTTGTATTTTATGCAGAATAAGAGTAGCATCCCACTTCTCTCTTTCTAATGGTGAAGCTGTTTTAGCTCTTGTAAAAGAGAGCATTTCTTCCCAGTTTTCACTCGGAGAAGGTAGCAGTTAGGATCCTAAAGGCTTGTCCTGTTGCAAGATGGCAGCAGCTACTCCTGGATAGAGAAACTTACCTTTTCCTTTTCAAAAGAAAAACTAAACAAAAAGGAGTACATTTGCAACATAATCTTCCACAAAATGCATGTTTTTAAAAACATGCAGATAAAGAAATTCCCAGTTAAAACCAAGGAAATAAATAAGTATCCAGAAGGTACAAAGACAGACCGACTGGCTGTGGTGCGCTGCAGAGCCTTGCAGTGCTACACGGAGCAGGCTATACTGTGCCGGCGTTAAATCAGCAGGAAAATGTTCTCTCTTTCTGCGGCCAGAAAGGTTTGAAAGTTAACAACAGAAATTGAATACGAATGCAAGACTTAAGGGGGAGAAACAGCATTTATAAGAATGACCCCTGGCTTATACATGTGTACATAGAACACCTGCCGCTACAGCTCACCGACTTACATTTATTTTTCAGATGCCCCGTCTTTTTCTGCCTACTTTTCCCCAGTGAGCTCAGAAAGAAAAAAAAAAAAAAAAAGCCTGGAAAGAATGTCTTTAGAAAACTCATTTTTGTGAGAAAGACCATAGCTGTCTTTCTGGATTCAGAGATAGTGCTGGTTTGGGCTGGGATAAAGTTAATTTTCTTCACAGTAGCTACTATGGGGCTGTGTTTTGGATTTGTGCTGAAAACAGTGTAGATAATACAGAGATGTTTTCATTATTGCTGAGCGGGGCTGACACAGAGTCAAGGCCTTTTCTGCTTCTCACCCCACCCCACCAGCGAGGAGGCTGGGGGTGCACAAAAAGTTGGGAGGGGACACAGCCGGGACAGCTGACCCCAACTGACCAAAGGGATATTCCATGCCATATGACGTCATGCTCAGTATATAAAGCTGGGGGAAGAAGGAGGAAGGCGGGGGTGCGGGGGGGCCTGTGTTTGGAGTGATGGCATTTGTCTTCCCAAGTACCTGTTATGCGTGATGGAGCCCTGCTTTCCTGGAGATGGCTGAACACCTGCCTGCCCATGGGAAGTAGTGAATGAATCCCTTGTTCTGCTTTGCTTGTGCACGCACAGCTTTTTCTTTATCTATTAAACTGTCTTTATCTCAACCCAGGAGTTTTCTCACTTTTACTCTTCTGATTCTCTCTCCCATCCCACCGGGGGGGAGTGAGCGAGTGGCTGTGTGGTGCTTAGTTGCTGGCTGGGGTTAAACCATGACAGAGATTCACAGCCAAGTGAGGGCAGCAGAAAGACAACCCAGCAGCCACTCCAGGAAAATACTTTTTCACAAATAGCCTCCCTTTGCACTCGTGCGTGCAGGCACTCACAAATTACCCTCAGGAAGGGGAAAGTAGCATGCAAGAATATTTCAAAAGGATGGGAGGAGGGGCAGGGGAATATATCTGTATATAAACAGTATTTCTTATAGTTTTGATAGATTTGGAACTGGGAGGGAATGTCTACAACACTACAAGAGAAGGGTAACATATGCAGCTCTCCTTTTATCCAACAAGGAATTGCTGGAGATGTAGAGGGAAAAGCAGGACAGCCTTTGTACGTGATGTTTGGCAGCCCTCTTGCTCTCTGAGGCAGGGACACTGGACTGCCAATGGATAATACATCTTCCCAATATGCTGAAGTTATTTTGAATAGCAGAGTGGGTAAACGAGTACTGAAGAACATATCTAATCCTTATCTCACCTGAGCAGTCAGAAGCAAAGCTGCAATAGGATTTTAGTTTTACAGGCAACATCCTGGGCAGAGGTGGACACTAATAACCTAGGAAGCAGTATTTTCACACAATTGACTCCTTTTGTACTGACTGATAAACCAATTTTTGCTAAACTTGAAAACTAACCTTCTGAAAAATTTTCATCCCCAAAAATTAGACTATGGGAAAAAAAATTGCAAGCAATTTGAACAGGAATCAGGTGTTCAAGTAAAGACAGAATCACTGACACATCATTTTCTGAGCAGTCAGACACAGGTATTTCCAGGGGAGGGAGGAAGCGTTCAGTGGTGTTGGCCCCTGCTCTTCACCTTCTGACCACTTTCAACTGGCAGGAGGGCTCTTTTCACTTTTGAGCAAAACAGGAGTTGAACAGGGGTGCTGAGAGCCACAGTACTCTGCCTCCCTGTATTTGCCTTAAACAAGAGGGAAGCAGTGCCAGGGCGAATAAATACACCAGCTACGGTAGAGAGGAGGAGATGAGATTTTCCTACCCCTGCTGCTCTCTCTTTCCTGGACACAGAGGTAACGGGTGGCAGTTTGGTGCGTTACCCCTGTGATTTTTACTTCCCGTGTGGGTAATACTAAGGAGCAGAGGAGGAATTATCACTTTTTTTTCCAGATTAACTTGAAGTAACTTCAGGCAGACCTACAAACTATCCTGGAGCACTTTCTAACATCATACTTGTTGTCTCTTTCCACTACAAAAAACATAATCGACAACATTTGAAAGGATGGGAATAAAGGGTCTTTGCTGTGCTAGAGGACCAAAACAGGAGCAACATTCCCAAGGACCTGTCAAATGTGTAGCACAGATCATCTCATTTTATGAGTTCTTCCCCCAAAATATGTACTGTAAAGAAAATATGAATACTTATACAGCATATCTTTATCTCCTATGAATAACATTTCCAAAAAAAGGGACACAGCTTACTGGCTAAATTATACCAGGTAGTCGTATTTCAGACCTAAAAAGTCTTGCCAAAGTCCTATCTATTGATTTAAGGCATGCTTGCTCATATCGCATTATTATTTTTTCCCAGCTGTAAGCACTGCAGATCTGTAAAGGAAGCAGAGAAAGGTTAATCCAGTTTCTCACAGACTCTCTATCTTACATTTGGCCAGGCAAGTCAGAACTAGGTATTGCTTTATAAACTATCCATGCATTCAAATCTTCATTACCCCTACATGAAAAATTTTACTGTTAATAGGAAAAAAACGCTGTTGAAAAGGACCAGTTTGGCTGCCAGGACTGCTTTTGTACCTTTTTCGTGGGTTCTCTACATGTGACTTTTGCTTCAGGCAAATAAGTGGAGTAGGTATAGCGAGTGCATAGAGCTGTTCAGGTACCCCAGGCAGTGAGGAAAAGGTATGTAGTAGAAACAACAGTTCCTCTTAATAAAACTCGTAAAGAAAGTTGGAACGTGTTCTCTTTCACTATTTGCTGAACATGAAAAGATTGTGTTTAATACCTGCTGCCCTTTTCTGAGCAGAGCTGTGGACCTCCTCTGAGCCGATAACAACTTTGGTACTCTCGTAGCTCCTTCCTTCTCGGTCATTCAAGATAGAAAGTCCCATTTTCAGCAATTTCAGAAGCAGTGATCTGAGAGTACCGCAGTGAGGAATGACTCAATTACTCAGACCTGTTGGTGACACATGCAAAGCAAATGTATCTATCTTATTTAAAACAAACTTAACACCTTAAAGTTCAATGAAAAAAAAAGAAATTATATTACTTTCCTTGGGAATCTCCTCTATATTGAATATAAGCATATATCAATTAATGATAATAGGAATTATGTGTACACAAAGTGGAAGAACAGGACAATAAATAGTTTACCAATTCATTCCTACATTTTCCAGAACAAATAACATATAATATAAATATCTCTCTCTATATACACTTTGCAATTAATCTTGTGTGACAAGACAAGCTACCTATTGCTTTTTCCTTGACTAAAATTTCAGTCTTGAGTTTACAAAGACAGTAATTGGTCTGCTAACTAGAATACTAGTAAAGGCCTTTTTTTTTTTTTTTTTTCCCTTTTAATTGCCTGGATAACATCTTCCTACTACATTCCGTGGTTAAAACAGAGCTCTGATCACTACAGTACCTTTGGTAAGAATATGCTAGCTCCTGTAACAGCATGAACCCAGGAAATAGCAAAAAGACAAAACAGAATCCTTCCACCTGATAATCAGTGATATCAAAGTCATACAAGTTTCAAAAGTTTCCTACTCACTGCGAAGTGACAGCAACAGTTCTGAGGAAGGAAAAACAGTCCTTGGCATAACACAAGAGTTTTCTAGCAGCCATAATCTGACTCAGAATCATAAAGAAATTCTATGGAGAATTGGTTGGAAGATCAAACAGTATTTTGCAAAAATTTCCCAGCACATTTATTCACCTCCAAATCTCTTTTTCTTGAGGAGACATCAACAGGGTTTATTCTCAGCAAAGTGATTTGGATGTTAAAGAGTTCTACAAACTGTCACTTTTTTATTATTTGACTTGGTGATGAACTGAGCTGAAATCCACTATGACTAAGGAGAATGCAATTGTCTGTGTCACCCCAGGAAAAGAGCAAGGAATGAATTGTCAAACTGACTCCTCAAACGCATCCAGTCTTGTAATACTGAAATTACTACCTGGTCCTGAAACAGACCTTCCACCTCCTGCACACCTAGCCGGCTCCCGGGACTATGGGAAGGGGTTACAGCTCTCGCTCTTTCCCCACGTTGTCTCACAGGGGGACAAATCAGAATTTAATTATCTTCTTGTTATCCAAAATCACAGTCAAAGTGGAAAGAATAAACCCCCCTTATTCCATCGCTCAGCAATGGCTATGATGATGTATCCCCTTCCTTTAGATTGTCTATGCCATCTATGCAACCCAAATAAATAAGAACCAGAGGGTGAAGTCTACTAGGAACAGATGAGAGTGGAACTGTTGGCTAAAAATACATCTGCATGGGGAAAAGTAATGTGCCTGAAAGAGACCTCCATATGGAAGAAAAACAAAGAGCTTTTGCTAAAATACACAAAGATAGATTTGCCTTGTTCATACGGCATTTTTCCACAGCCAAGATTGAATATTATAGAGTGTTTTAGACTAACTTGTTTTACAGCTGAGTCCCACGGTACCTAACTCAGTGCTATTTGTTCCTCAGCCACCACACAACATTGATCCTGGGAGGATTTTCCACTTGCAAGGTCATTTCTGAGTGACATACACTTCTGGATGGTCTGCAGCCTTTGGCCTATCTAGTTTCCAGCAATCTTTTGAAAGAGCTTTTATCAAGTATTAGAAATGTGGAAACTCATTTAATTCCTTGGCTTTAGGCAAGAAGTCCTGGTGTGCAGAAACAAAGTAAAAGAGCAACAGTGCTCACAAATCCAGAGCAAACTTTGTTTATTCTCTGATGAAAGGGACACCAAGACAGCAGCAGCTCCTTAGAACAGTTTTTTTTTCCCCAAAGAGAGGAAGATGCTGTTTCCTAAGGGCAGTGCATCGCTCCACTGCAGCTGGAGTCACTTATGTTCACCTAGAATTAGTCTCTATCTTACCTAAAGGGATTCCCAGAGAGATAAGCAGCATATACAAGTCTGCAAAGATAATATATGTCAAAGGCATGAAGGACGGCTCAAAGGTAAAATGGAGATCGCTGCAAAGATCTGGGAGCTACAAACTGAATTTTACAATCTTTATTGAACATCTTAAAAGCAAGGGGAACAGCGACAGGGGAGAGTCCCTGCTCATGGTTCCATGGCAGGAGCAGGAAGGTCACACTCAGCAGGATGAAAAATAATCAAGTCTTTAACTCCACTTCTGTTGGTGGGAACTCGCTTCAACCCTCTGTTCAGGAAAAAAAAAAAGGGAGGGAAAAATAAAAAAAAATGAAGGCATTCTTTAGAAAAGAGAAGCAAGTAATTCCTGGCATAGTTCCCCACACTGCTCTTTGCATCAGAGCACTTTGAGGAAGACACTTTTATTTGCTCTGCTAAACAAGGCAATGAAAACACATTCTCAGTGTTGGTCAAAAATTGTGGGAGGTGTAAAACTTTTCTAAACCATGTGCAATTCTCAGCCGTTGGAAAGTGAATACTCTTTTGAAATAAAAAGGCAGTGTTTCCCTAGAAAATCTTCCCTTTTTCCTCAGCTTCCTTAAGGTTTTTCTTTTTAAGCAGGAAATAGGGAAAAATGAGAGAAAAATATTTTGAAAAAGCATTTCCACCCCAACTAGTCCCACCTCAGTTTGAAAAACATATCAGAGTATTTTACAAGGAGATAACATCATTATTTTTCTTTAGCCAGTATTCTGCTGCTGTCATACGTCATTTTATACTTACATGGGCCAACTACCACAGAAGCTGAAATTGATTTTGATCTGTGCAGTGAGTTTTTGAAGTCAGAATTAAAATATGTTTTTGCAATGAAGGAGATAAGTCACTGACAACTCAGTGGAAAAAATACACAGTGGGTTTCAATAAGCATAGGAATGACCCTTGGTAAAGGCTCCCAGATACGTACAAATTTGCGATTATTACAAAGAAAAGCACAAGTAACAGCTGAAACTCAAACTGAGTCAATGAACCAACAAAAAGTTCTTTTCCCAGTTAAATGTGACTGGAAATAATTGCTATAGGAAAATCCAACATGGCTTAATTTGATAATTAGTTGTTAGGAAAAAAATATATGTATTAAATCTATTGCAAGGTTCCAGACAGTTCAAGGGGACAACGCTTTCCTTCAGAGCCAGCCACTGGTAGAATAGATTCAGATACCTTCTCTTTACCATGTAGAAAACATGCAATCTGTCTATAACAGCTTGCATTGCACCATTGCAGAAAAACTTGTAGATGGTGGCAGCTCCCATGTTTTTTATCTGTTGGGGATCTAAACAGAAAATTTTGTATTAGGCATGTTTGTGGACAGCAGGGAGCACAACAGAGATTTAAGAGAATAATATTGTATGAAAAAAGAAATCAGAAGCTATTCATTACAAAGACAATCCTAATAAAATGAGAACATTTAGTTGCTATGCACTGGGGGAAAAACCCAAAAACCACTCAAATAAACAAACAAAAAACCCCCACAACACCCCCCCCCCCCAACTCCACATCATTACAAAGTCTTTTGCAAGGTAACTTTCCTACACTGTTTAGCATAAACTACCACCAGCCCATATCTGCGAGCTTGGGGTGACCAGAGACATCCCCACCAAGGGCCAATGCACAAGGGCAGGAATGCATCATTGCTCTACCATGTGTTTAAGCATTAGCAAAAATCGAGTATACCTGGGAAAACAGGTTAAGTGTCACAGCTTGTTACAGCAAACCCTCACAGAGACCTCCGTGTTAGGAAGAGTGAAGCCATGGCAAAATCCAGGGAGCTCCTGCCCTCTCTGGGCCAGCCTCATGCCAGCAACGAGCCGCCTCTGCTGTCAGCTAACGCAAGTACTTGTTTTCCTTCCCGCACCTCCTCAGTCAGCAGAACTCAGGAGAAGTCTTCCGGTACTCAGTCTCATCCTGTCATGCTGTCTGTCACGGGGAGTGGAAACACGGCCACAGTCACGTCACTTGATATCACTCACAGAAAGACACGCCACCAAAGGCGGCTAAACTGGTGTTTCAGGCATGATCAGAAACATGTACTTGAAACATGATAAAAATACTGCTGCAAAATAACGGAGTCCTGCTGTTACTTAAGCGCTAAAGCCTTTATATTCAAAGCAAAAAGCACTGGTCCCATAAAAGAACTTTTGTTCCCAGAACTTGATGGGGTTTTATGCTTAATAAATAGTATGGAATCCACTGTGTAACAAGTTGTGTATCTATATAGACTCGCCCAAATCAGGCTGACAGAGTCCTCCTTTCAAATTTTAGGTACATGCAACCTTAGTGACTTTTTAAGAACTTATTCATGACTAAAAATCTGTCACCTCTGAAGAGAGACCTAACCATCAGACAACCTTTCATACTGAGGTAGAGCTTACTTTTTTTTTTAAAGGACACTGTCATTCATTTTCATTCTGCATCTAACTGGAATATCTAAACCCTCTGTATTTTCCATGGAGTTCAGTCAGTATTTTTCATCCACTGCTAATCCAGACCCAATCTCCACCACTTCCAACATAACATAAGGATTTCTTTTCTTGACCTTACCTAATCAGAGGAGTGGAACTTACATCAGTAGAAAACATACTCTTCTCTGTTCAGCTAAAATATGGTGCATTGTTATGCTTCCAGTAAATAGACACAGTCCGTTCTGCTTCAATATTAAAGGAATGTTCTTTTCACTGGAATGAAGGTGCCCAGTGTATTTCTTCAGGCAGCTGTTAAGCTAATTACTGCTTAAGCTTACAGTCCTGCATTTTTTCCCCTACTTTGCAAGGGATGCTAGAAAAAAAAAAGCTGCTAAACAGGACTTGTTTGTTTGTTTTAACATAATGATGGTCATGACAAACTCTTTATTGTTTGATTATTTTCTGGTTGAACTATCCACAGAATTAGGATTGCTAAATTTTAATTTTGCACATCTTATAGCTAAATGAAAATTTTAATTGGCTGCTTGGTGTTTTAAAGCAATAGATTAATCTTTGTGAATCATCCTAACTGGCAGGGTTTAGTGATCCAAGTAATTTACTTACATAATTTATTTCTTTGTGTTTGAAGAAAAAGTCCATATAAACACCATTATGTGAAATTTCCATGTAGCATAATAATTGCAGGCAAACTTATGCCTTCAGAAATTGATCTTCTACAAGATTTGCCATCACAACAGAATACTTTTTAAAAGTCTATTTCTTTTCTCTTCAGTAAAAATGGACTTTAACTTAAAGCACGGTATTTAAAATATTACAGGTTGAGTATGGAACACAACAGGAATTTTATCTGAAGAAAGCACAACATGAAAACCGAGGTCAGAGTTTAGTCCTCCCTGAAGCGCTCGCTCTCGTGCCCGTTTTGCCGGAGACACTGTGCATGTACAGCAGCGAGAAGCGGCACTGCTGCTTCCACAGGGTGCAGCCCCTTGCACTCTGGTCGCACAGCAGAGACCTCCACAGCCCCTGGGCTTAGCCTGGTCGAAAGACTAAGCTAACATCAGCAAGGCTTCACCAACCCGATAACACGGGCACTGCGAGCACATAATCAACAAAGCCTGTCGTAACTACGAGTAGCCATTGTGGGAATTGTACTCTGCCTCTATATTTCTCACTCCCCATCCCAATCTCAAAGGCGATGAAAAGCTTGTGAACTCAAATGTCAGGAACGCTTAGCTGATTATTTTATTGGCAATGTACTGCAATTACCTCTCCTTAGGTCTTTGGTGTAAGAGCTTTCGGAGTGCATTGCTGAACCCTTGGAAAAAGGGGAGCCACGATGGATGGCTTTTCTCCTGATGCAGGCAACTCAGAAGGAAACCACATATGACAAACGCTGATTTGGCTTAGCATGAATTCTTTATTACATAAATCAACTTCACGTTGTTTATGCAGTCAGTATAAAAATTCACTTACAGATTTTATTTATTTAACTGCACATTTTATTCTGCTTAGTGAATAGCGATCTGCCTGACCTTACATGTACTCTGCAAATGCAGTCCAGGGAGTGGTGTCATTAACAGGACAAAAAAGAACATCTATTTCTCCCTCCGCTCTTTGAAAATATATTCACTAGAGCATCCCCATCTCTTATGGATTTCATTATTGCTAGAGAAGATATATTAGCTGCTGTTACATCTCTGCATCCCACCTAAGGAACCAGTTTCCCAGGTCTCATAAGCCCAGAGTTTTAAAAACTGACAGAATCAAAACACAGATTTCCAAAGCTGAAAAGTTTAGTCAGAGTTCCCATTAATTTAAATGGCTAATCTATTCCAAATACTAAGATTTAAACTTTTTTAATTGCATCCCAGTCCTGGACCTGAATTGTACAGCAAGCAACTGATTTCAGTTATTTTCTCAGTAATGTTTAGCCTACCTTTTAAATGAGTACTTTAAAAATGTTTTTTGTCTTTCAAAACAAGATGCTCAGGAAGTCTGTTTTCTTCGCTATGCTGAAAAGCAGTATTCATGTGACAACTTTATTTCTGAGTTGTCTGCACTACTTTAAGTCTCAGCTATCATCAAGGTAAGGAATAAACAGAGCCCATGAAAAGAAAAAACCCCACAACCCTTGGCAGGTGGAAGGGTGAGTGAAGAAACAGTTCCAAATTATATCAGAGCAGATTTTCAAAATGCCCAGCAGCCGTCAGCTTCCAGCATTTGCAAATGCAACATCTGGTCATCTATTTCCAAGCCTAATTGGGAGTCACTGGGGGTACTGAGATCTGGATATAAAGATCTTTTTGAAGTTTGGTCTGTATTTCTGCTTAAAACCAACTATGTTGGCTTGCAAAGTCAGCATTTGCATATTGTCGAGTATGTGGAATGCCACTCTCCCTAGTTCATCTTGCAGAGTCCTAGAGACAAATCCTATGTGAATTTTAAGACTGCGCTTGCTGCCACTGTTTACGAGGCAGGAGGCTGTCACCGCAGTTTATACCACATCTAATCAATGCTCAGGGAAGAATTAAAGTGGTTATAGTTTGCTATTAAAAAGACATGGGTGGCTAGATAGCTTTGATCTTGGAGTCTGCTTAGCCCTAGCAAGGAATGTCATTAAAAGCATCCTGCTTTGGAATTTCAAACTATATTTTTTAAAAAGTGACTGCAATTTCCCTCTTCTTCTCCCCACTCAATCAGAAAAGCAAGAACCAGCACTGTCAAGCACTGGAGATAAAAGAGCATGGTTTCCGAGCAAAGCTTGCAGCTACAGAAGCAAAATTTTGTGGGATAGCTTCATTTAAACAAGTTTCAAACCACTTGTGCAATGCAAATACACAGCACCACAGGAGGCAACACTAAATACAGATTGACCGTTCTTCCCTAAAAATACCAAAACCAAAATGCAAATACCAAACATCTTTTCCTACACGCAGGTATAAGGGACCTGCTGGAGTAAACAAAGCCCGTCACAGTCTCTGACTTCATTTGTGCAATGACTTTTGGTTCAAAGCAGCAGGGTCTGGCCTTACGACAGCACTCATCAGTCAGGGCGGGGAATTACACGTGCAGTGAAGCCAAGGTGGAGAACAGGCAGACCAAACCAAGCATTTTCTGTCTGAACTTCACAGCATTCTTGCATGTTGTCAAGCCTATTCAGCAAGAACTCCTCTGATCTCCCCGTACCTGAGCAAAATCTGCCTTTTGATCACACACAGCTGACCCAGTTTTCCAGGCGGGCTCAATGAAGCATAGGAGGTATCAGGGAGACGGTGGGAAGGACCAGAGAGGGAATAAGGGGCTAAAGCCAGAAGGTAATTCCTTGTGACATGCTTTATATTTGGCTCTCCCCATCCTTCCTACCGCCTTCAGTTTCTACAACCAGAATTCAGTTAAGCCTTGTGGAGTGGTGGTTCTGATTATTAACATTATAGATTAAGATTTTCAAATACCAAGCACAGAATATGAAAGTAATTGGTGCTTATAAAGGGAGACATAGTAAAAAATTTGTATTGATAGAATAAACTGCATTTTACAGATATATCAGTTCTTTTTGTGGGGGATAAGTTACATGGAATAGGTATATAAGATAAACCATTCTTTTTAATCCCCAACCCCTAAACTTGCAATCACATTTTCACATTACATACAGATTCAAGGGGCATCTTGTTTTATATGTAATCTATAAGTCTTTTGAGGTATGGGCAACTTCCTTTGGTCTCCTTGTACTGCAGTCACCACAAAGTGCAGGTTCGGAGATACAGCTCTTAAAAAGACCATGGCAAAATAACAGACCTTTGAATGTTTTGCTTGAGAGTGTGTTAACAAGTCCGGTCAGGAATCAGACCAAGCATGCGATTATGAAAAATTTGTCATGGTGGCTAGAAGCAAGAGTGAGCCAGCAGCTCTCAAACTGGGCAACACGTGGACTCACCAGCACAGCAGCAGCTGTCTGCCCACCCATCGACTGGCCAGACACTGCCCCAGCCCGACAGTTTTTGACATGCAGCTCTGTGCACACCCCACATCACCATGTCCCTGCTCTGGCAGTAACAAGTAACCCATCCCCGCGTAAATCCCAGCTTGCAAATCTATAAAGTAATAAGCAGTCGTGAATATTTCCTTTGACTAATGCTGTGATACAATAGCAGCATTTGCTGATCTGAGTGTAATGTGGCAGCAGATCTGCACCCGTCAGCAGAACAGGAGGCTGACATGTCAGAGTTACCCAGCAAACACCTGAATAACTAAAGAGACCAGCTCATCACTGCATAGATGAT
Organism: Phoenicopterus ruber ruber; assembly: GCA_009819775.1. Taxonomy (NCBI): domain Eukaryota; kingdom Metazoa; phylum Chordata; class Aves; order Phoenicopteriformes; family Phoenicopteridae; genus Phoenicopterus; species Phoenicopterus ruber. The sequence continues at coordinate 28,509,919 of CM020221.1, read as the reverse complement.
TTTTTGGAAACAAACATTGGTCTTCTCTGTTTAGTTCACACTATTTTCTAACGTAAGTTACAGTGACAAGTGAATTAAACATCAAAGTAATGAAGTAGCCACTAATAATGCTAAATAAGGTCCAAGTTCAGCAAGGTGCTATATCCAACTGCATCACTACTAGGTACGCAGTTCCTAAAAGAAGTATTAGCAAACATTGTGAGCTTTCTCCAAAGCAGCTTTTTCTATCGCAGTGGTATCATCCTGTTTCCACAGCATTTTATCACCTCAGTCTTTAGTACGTTGCTAGCACTTACACTTGTTCTGAAGGGTTTAAGACACAATTGCACCTTAGCCTCCAATGCAGAATTGTACCTATAAGCCAAGATAGGCTGTTATATTCTTCTGATATGACCTGGGACGGTGTCAAGACCTGGCTAGTGTTTTACCCTTTCACATACATAGAAGTGAGGGACAGGTTTTTCCTGGGACTAAGAAAACCTGAGTGGGAGAACCAGTAGTGGCATAAAAGAAGCTGACACAGCTCCAGAGGATCAAAGCAGCAAGCATACTGCATGCAGCAAGCAACATTTAAAAGGCTTTTGAGAAAATAGCTGCAGTTTCAGCTACCACATCAACTGAATGGCCCCCCACACAGCCCTAAAACACATGAAATAAAATACTTTTCTTGCAATGTGCCAGGAAAAGAACCGAAACAACTATCAGAATGAGAGTGCATCTTCCTTAGCAATCTATTGTGTAGCGTCAGTGCTTTTCTGACACAAAGCTCCTTGGTGTCTACTTTTAAAGTGCTTTAGGTTGTGCTTTGCAGCTCCCCCAGCTGGACCTTCCCCAGAGAAACCCATGTGGAAGCTACATGCCAGCAAACCTACCAGTCAGGCACAGATCACAAATGCAATATCCCAAGCCCCAGTTTGTAAAATCAGACTTTGCAATAAGATTACATGTCTAGCCCTGGGTGACACAAACGATCACTAGGGATGACAGGTCCTTGAACTGTACTGCTTCGCTCTACAACACCTCTTGTTGTGCTAAACTGTGTGCTATTGCGGATACCCTGAGGATCCTAAAGGAAAATATTTCACAGCAATTATTTGATGCTGCAGAAATTAGTCCCGATGACTAGTCTTAGAGCTGTATCTCCAGTGCATTCCTCCAGCATTGGCCCTGCTATTCTGATCCCCTGCCTCAAGGTTTCTGTTAAGCCTGCCACTGTTTCACTTATGTTTCTGGGAAAGAGCTGCTAATTTTGTCTGTCAAGCTAGACAGTAAAGATCTGCATTCTAGGATATTAAAAACGCAATGTAACTGTAGACACGCAGATCTACATTATTTACCAGAGCCTTGTTCTTCCACCAAGTGATCCCACCAATCTCTGCATCCTGGCACTGCTGCTCAGAAAAATGGATCTTAGGGACAAATGTCTGAATCCAAGAGTTTCTCAGGGAAGTTGTGATTTTGCCTCAGATTAGGGCAGATGGAGTGATAAAATTCATCTCTCCTCTTCAGTCAGTCTCTTTGATAACCTTGTTTTTTATCCTCAGAATAAAGTCAGAAATTTTTGTGGGGTTTTGTTTTTGCTTTTCCCCCCCTCTCTGGTCTGAAAACAAACCAGATTTTCAAAGATGAACTGATTCTTTTCTATGGCCTAAAAAGACTAAAATTTCAATTCCCCACCCACAGTAGACTCTGCATATCATATCAATACCTGCAGCTAGATTTTCAAAGAAAGTGGAATATATAGCATGTTAAACTTTTAAAGAAATAGCTCTTAAGTTTAGAGTTTATACAATAAGAGGTTTATTCTAAAAACAGATGTTGAAGACAACAGCCAAATCGTATGTCCTTATTTTAGTAGAAGAAAGTGGATGAGAATAGAGGAACTAGTTCCTTCACAAAGAGAATGGAGAAAAAGCTGATTTGAGAAAGCTCTGAGGGTCCGGCTTTGTTGCTTACTGGGAGGGGGAGTTTGGGACACATCAATCCTTCCCTTTCATTGTGCTTCCAGGAAGAGTAGCTCAGCGCCTCCATTCATAGCACAGATCATTCACTTTTGTTCCTGTCTGAAAATTAATATATTTACACATAATTATTGTTCCATCAAAGTCATCAGGTACTACTGCTAACTCTGAATTCAGTCACATATCCAAAAAGCAAACAGGCCAAGCATTTATATACCTATGTTTCTGCACCTGTGACTTAATTAAAGACTAGACCCGCTTGCACTAGCTGGTGCAAACACCAAAAAACAGAATGGGTTCTTGTCCCCAAGGGTTTGCAATCCAAATGTCAGAGGAGACAGCAGGTGGGAAATATGATGGAAAGCATATGAGCAACACAGAAAGGTCTTCCTTAAGCCATGGAAAGGATGTCTGCATAAGCATTTTCTAAGCAGCATGTAGTTTCTGGTAACAAGATTAGATTGCTGCTTCCCAAGACACTAGGAGGTGGCTCTTTCCTGCACAAGACCGTTGTTCACCTTTACTGAGGGTAGCCACCTAAAATTGTGATAATGGAAAGGTTGCATAGATAGAGGTAGTAATAAGCTACTACAGAAATACATTGCTTTAGGGCTAGAAATGATCACCACCACTTATAAATTGGCAGGTTCTTGCCATCATGTGATGCTTCCCTTCTCACCTCCCACTCCATCACCCTGCTGTTCCCTCCAAGCTCTGTCCCCGTCATGAGACTAAGCAGGTAGTTAGAAAGGGAGGTTTAGGGTCAGGACAGCTTGTTAAGTCAAAATGGAAATTACAGTAGCTTGCATGACAGCATAAAGGAGCATTTTAGGGTTTGTTGATTCTTGCATTGTAAAAGGTATCGATCATGGGTTGTGGAACAGGAGATCATGCTTCATGTGCAACAAGTGTAATATCAAGTGCAATTATCCTGGAGAAAATATGGGGGATTGTGTATTAAAGCTATTTTCTTGCAGCAGCTTGCCTTTTAACTCTTCTGCAGCATCAATTGCTGTGCTAGGAATACAGTGAACTTTGTTTCTCTGAGCCCTCAATCAGAGAATTTGCCTTTTTCCCTTTTAAATCTTCCTCCCAATTCTTTTGTATGCTTGCCTGCTGAAAAGGTTGTTAAAGATGAATTTACAAGGAGCCCGATCAAATCAGCTTTCCAAAGGATACATCTCACCTGGCAAATATTTTCTTATTACAATAGCACTAAGTAACCATTTCCACATAGGAAAGAAAGGCTCCTATTTCAAGCTGAGTTGTGGCAAACATACCCACGTCTCATGCAGCTGACCTGCATGTATAAAGTCTGTGCACAAATAGCTATTCTGAAGAAGGAAAATAGTCCAGCCAACACACTGCTGTGCGTGAGCTTTTCTTCCTGCTTCAAATGCAGCACCCCAAAACATATGCTTTTGGTACAGGAATCACCAGGCACCTGTGAGCCAGTCCTCAAAGAGAGACATAACATTTCCTACATTATGTAGGCAGAAAAGTTAAGGTAAAAAGTGTATAAATGAGAAAGTGAAGAACCAAACTCAACCTCTACCTATAGCTTAGCGTAAGGCAAATAGAAATAACACTCCTTAAGACTGCTTCCTCAACATTGATTATAATAAAACCTCTTTTGAGGGGGAAATTATTCTAGCTTCTTTGAACTATGACTGAGGATGTATAAGTGACATCACTGTGCATTTCTTTTATGGCCCTCATTCTTAAGATAATCCATCTATTTTCAAAGATTTAGTGGTACTGAACAGTATTGGTAAGACTGTTCATAAATCTCTGAAGTAAATTGAAATACAAGCTTGCAAAAAACAATAAGTGATCAAACAGTCCCCTGACATTGCATGAAAGCACATATGTCCCTTCTCATGAATATTTCTTACCTATCAAATCCACTTGCTTACCCTTACCTGTCTCTCTTACTTTAGAAACTCAGTTCTCTAACAGACATAAATCTCTCTCCCAACCTAGATTTATAAGCACGATCTTGTACCTACCACACTTGCTGACTCCTTCCTCTCCTCTCTCAGCTGTAGCCAAGCACAAAAGACCTTAGCTAGCAACACCTGAAACATATAGCCTCCCAGTTCCCATAATACACTGGAACATAAGGTAAGGAACCTATATAAGCCTTCTTTCTTAAGTGCTTTTCTATTCTTTGTGAGAAAGGTACATTTAAAAAAGAGTATGTGTTATTTTGGTGCTAGACTATAGCACATTTTGTAGGATCTTTTAAATCTCAACACTTCAAACAAGTGAGGTCTTAGAGAAAATGCTGAAGGGAGTGAGCTAAAGGATAGTAGAAAGGACAAGGACTAGTAGCTATTTAGTTCAGCCATAAGATGTTAAGGGATGAACAGCTTAGAAAAGCTCAATGTTGATTTTAGGGTACCAAGTGATTTTATAAATAGATATTAACTTATTTTGAAACTCACATGTTTTAGGCTAGAATCTACCTATGTACTGGTTAGTACTAGAAAGGTGTTCTACCTAGTAGCGGGCTAATTTATAGCCCTGTCCTTAGAGCCTACCGATGCTGCCTATTCTCCTCGGAGGTGGTAGTGTATTACTGCAGGAAAGGTGGTGATCCAGGTTTCTTACAGCTTCCTATAAAGAAAGTGTTGACATTTGTGGTGAGGTTGCAGCTGTGATTGTTTAAGAATTGGTATTTTCTTATAGCTTAGAAAAAAGTCTCTATGGTCAGGGAATTGAAGTTTTCATCACTGATTATTTCTACCGGTACTTCTTATTAGGTTTGTTCTCTTCTCACGGTTTCTTTTCACAAGAGGAGCCTCAGGGATCTTTGTCAGGAATATGCTCCCCGTGGAGGAGTTAAGGACTGGTTCTCAAGCCCTAGCAAGTACATTTCTAGTATGTGAGACAAAATGCTTTGCAGAGCCTTTTTACTCCTGCTGGTATCTGTTTGCATCTGGCAGAACTTTAGGAATTTTCATTCTATATTTCCTTTAGTATTTAGCTCCAAGGGTGTGAGGGGATATGCTAAAAGAGAGACATCGGGTAATACCCACTTTGTAAGCACATAGTCATACTCATTTCCTCTGTGTTGGAGCCCAAGGGTTTCTGGGGCTTGATCTTGTGTGTTTAGGTTTGGCAGATGTCCATATAATCAAATTCTCCATTTTCATGACTTCTTCACGGCCAAAATTTTGTGTGGGAGGGAAACATAATGAGACAAGTGACTGCAGCCTCCATCACGCACATGCCATTCTGCAGTGCCGAATTGCTTGTGACCAGATTATTTGGAGGAATAGGAGGGAAGACTGACAAACACAAATCCACAGCCTAACGTAACTGAGGTAAGTGACTTTGTACAGACAGCAGGATAAACTACACTTGTATCTTGCTTAGCGGTAATAGTCTAAGCATCCTCAGCAAGCACTCATTTGGGACAGGAATTCTCTGTAGTCTGGAGTGTACTGAATTAGCCTGAAGGAATATAAAATACTGTACCTGCCTCCCATACGTGGTGTAAGACTTAATAATGGTTAATAACATGGTTGAAGATTCTGGCAGGAAAGGGGCTATTTCAAATGTGAGGTGCTATTATCAATCTACTGTGCTAAAAACCTTAATTTCTTTGTCTCTGATAAAGCGTCTTGTTAATGAGCTATTTCACAAATGTCTCAAAGAATTTGGTGTAAAATGATTTATTGTCATGCTTGCAATAAAGAAAATATGCATATGTTCTCAAAGAAACAAGCTGTCACTCAAGGAGCAATCTGGCAAGGTTCATAAGTTCTGCTGTTATTTTAGCAATTTGTTTTATTTCTACCAAAGCCACTTGCCAAAACAAAATAAGACACAGCCTATATTTTCTTTGAAGTACTTTATTTCTGTGTGTATTGTCTGTTTGGGGTAAGGTAACTTCAATTGTCCAGCAGTCTTAATGCAATTAAAATTAATATGAAGGTCAAACATACAGGAACCTACAGAATCTTGAAAGTCTGACATGCTGAGTTGACTACACAAAAAGGATATATTTGCCTTGGCTTTTTTTTAGTTTGTATATTTAAATCTAGATCCAAACCCCTTTAACTGGAAATGAGCATGTAAAATTTGAGCCTCGAAGGTCATGTTTCCTTCTCCAGAAACATCTGCAAACATACAGAGCGAGGCTTCAGAGTGCCTTACACAAATATTTGGTAAGGTAAAGCTCTCTTTCATCTAAGTTATTCATTGTAATTTGAAAGAAAATTTTGACAACAGTTGATGCTGTAGATGACTGCACATGCCTCAATCCACACCTAAAACATGTCAGCACTGGGAGGGGCCTGGGAAAGGGGTGCTGGGTTAGCCCATGGCAGATAAAAACAAGTAGTTAGCTCAGATTCCACAAACCAGTGGTGAAATTAGACTGCTCTTTGTTTGTCTTAGAATTTTGTCAGCTTATCAGTTGCAGAATCAATTCAGAAAGGCAGATTGTTTCTCCTCATATGTGTAACTTAGAGGCTTTGTATTTTCCCGTACTTTTTGTTTACAAGTATGGAAAGGTACGAAACCAGGGACCCATAAAACTGTGGAAAGGCTGGGTTAGTAAGTAAAGTACAGAGAGTAAAATCTAGTTTCTTTAATTATTTTACATTAAGTTATTTGGAATATTTTTTGGCTCTGAAAGTATCAGAAAAATCTTTGGATACTGCCTTTAAATTCTTTCATGGAACTCTTCTGCAGTAAAAAATAATCCTATATAATTGAGGGTCATAAATGTGTTTAAAAAAAAAATTACCTAGATTTCTCTTGTTTGTAACAGAGCAAGGAACTTGTAATACTCAAACTCCAGTCACCCAGATTTGCAGCAGAACTCTAGCACACGTGAGAACACTTAGTTCTAGCTGCCACGTCGGTGCAAGGTTGGTACTGAGGTGTGGAATCTCTGCAGAGCTTACGAGGAGGAAAAAGTTGAAGATACAGTGTTTGTGAAGCGTAGCTGGTCCACAGCTCTTCTGAAGAAGCATCTTCTCTGTCTCATCTAACATGAATAAGAAGCCCACCAATTTACAACATTAACTGGTTGATACCTTTTACTGGTGCTATATGAGAGTAAATGTCAGTTGTCACAGCTGGTATTTTTCCCAACTCTTTTCTTCAAAGTTAGTGTACAGTCAAATCCATTTCATTGACCATTTACCCTGAAAAACACATTGGAAATATTTGCATTGGTCTGAGTCTCAGCTGGTAAAAATGGCAGCAGTTCCACTGATGTTAATAGAGATATGATGAGCAAAACTAGCTAGGGACCAAGTTCCTTAATGCTGTATCCCGCTGCGCTCCTGTAGTTTGCTAAACCATGTTTAATGTCCTGCCACAGCTTATTGCAATAACTGTGAATATTGGCCAGTTTCAGAATACTGCAAATGTATTATTTATATCATCAAATGTCTTTTATAAAATACAAAGCAAATTGTACAGACAACCTCCATTATTTCCCTGCGGCTGGAAGGCAAATCTCTCACTTTCTTTTAACAGAATATAACTTCCATTGATTTATAGCTTTGCAGATCATTCCTTGTGTGATTGTTAAATTCACTGTCCAACAGGGACTTGAGAAACTGTGTGTTTTGGCAAGTGCTATTCATCTTCTATGCTTGTCCCCTCTGTTACGTTATTCTGGTGTCTATGTACTACAGTAGCAACGATCACTGTAGCTGAACAGGAGGCTGAGATTAGCCGTCCCTCCTCACACATGGCAAAACACTGGTTTTCAGAGCCTCTGGGAATCTGTAAACCCCATGAACAAAATGCTCAGCCCTCCTGCCTGAGATGTGAGATAAAGCCATTGCTACAAGACTTTGGGGATGGAGGTGGACTTTTGGTTTAGCTTCCCTGGCAGTTCCACGACCAGATAGCAGCTTTTTCTCCTGGCAAGCAGTTCATCTCTTTGGACTAAGCTAGGGATATAAAATCTGACAGCAGCAGTGGTGGACACCCAAACAGCTTGTCAAGGATATTTTGGGCATCCTGAAGTACAGCGAGTTGCACTCAGCCGTTCACATTTCGCACATGGAAAATACCAAGAAGCAGTTGGCCCCTGTGGGGGTGGTATTAGAAAGGGAAATGTGAAGACGTGCCATCACTAAACAAATACATGAGCTTTAGGGAATGACATTCTCCTTGAATGCACACTGAAATAAGGCTTGAGAAGTTTGGTGTACGTATTCAAGGGAATGCTCGAAGACCCTACAGACCTTGATGCACAGCTCTAAAAATTCTTCTTGCTGTATCTTTATATCTGAAAAAATGCTGAAAGCAACCCTTGGGGTGGGCAATCATTGCTTACAACACAAAGCACAAAGAAATCAAAATGCAAATCAGGGTGTTATGGAGTTGGGGGAAAGCACAGCACAGAGGAAAATTCCAAAATGTTTTTAAATAGGTTTCTGTGTCTTGGCTGGTTGTTCACCAAGTGCTTCAGATGCAACAGATGCTTTGACTGATACAATGATTCTTCAAGAAAAGATTTGCTCCAAATGGTTGCCTTTCTTAACATAACCAAAGATAATATTGGAGTAGTTTAGATCCCACAACGTTTGAACTGAAACATGACTTGGAAAATATGCAGAGCATGTTCTGAGATCTGGTATAAGAATGCAAGGAATGAAACAGTGTATTTTCAAGCTGGCATAACTTTGCCGCAAATAGGTGGTTGTTACTAATCCTTTGAATGTCTTGTTAGTGCATGGTTCACTGAAGTTAAAGAATAGCTTGTAAATATGCATCATTCTGCATATTTTGTTCAATAGTTAAACCACTGTCAATTTAGAAAAGAACTCTTTGTTAATTGTATGGCAGATAAATACTTGTATTTCACACTGGGGAGGAATTAGATGTCAATGTCTTCCTAGGGTTAGAGTTATTTTAGAGAAAATGGTGGGAATAATGCTAGAATAGTAATATTTTAAAACTGAAATCCCATTGCTTTGCGTTATAGTATGATCATGAAATACAATGTGAACAGTTTAACTCATTTATGTGGGTTAATGCATTTACCTGCACTTCTCAGCTGTGACAACTTCAGCCAAACACTTTGAACTTCAGAACTAGAAAAGAGTGGCACTAAAACTCATAGTTAACCACCCGCAAACAGAAGAGAATTGCTTCTTTAATACAGCATATTTGTTTTCAACGTTTCTGATTCCAGTGGGAGAGCAACACTCCGGTTCTTGCCTACTCTTCATTTTAGACGTTTTGCAACAGGAGAGCTTGTGAACCTGAGCTGGCTTGCCTGGACATCATCACAGCACCTCTGATGACGAGAATAAGTCAGTAAATCTCTTCAACATAGTTCTTTTTTAGGGGGGAGAGGTGTTGCTTCTGCTTTGCACAGAAACATCTTTATGGCTTGCAAAAAGAATGTGGATAAAATACACACTTGAGGGGGGTTTCCATCTTGCAAGGGAAAGATTGCGTGTTCCTGTAGCCATCACTTGGCATGAGAGCAAGGTGTCAGGGCTGTTCTTTTCTACATGCTGGATTACTAGGGACCTTGCAGACAAATGGAGGGTAGTCCAGAGGGGAACAGCAGAAAAATGATAAAAGACTTGGGAAATGGAAATTGCAAGGGTGATAAAGAGGATTGACCATCTAGCACTTAGAGAAGAGGAGACATAACTGTCTATACATACATAAAGGGATATTACAGAGAGAACAGGGACCAATTACTCTCTCAAGTCATCAAGGGCAGAACAAGACTAATGCATTTAGGATGTTGCAGGGAAAATGTCAGTTTAACATTAGGAAATACTTTGGGTATAAGAACAATCAGGACGATGTATGATGCTCTCAAGGGGAGCTGGGTAGGATTTCCATCACTGAACTTGTTCAAGTGTAAGGCTAGACATCAGTCTGAGGTAAGGCATCTCATTGTGCCCTGAAGTCTACCAGAACTAAAAGGCTTTGGTCCTGCAAACCTTCATTTGAGAAGGTAATCCTCATAAAGCCAGAAGTCTTTGCTTGATTAAGAGCTGCCTGTATATGCCATATACTTTAATAAATCTTTAAGAGGTGATGAGATGAGCTAGCCCCTTTCCCAAAGAAGCAAATTCACAGGTAGTAGTTATTTACACGAATTGCAAGACATGGTAAATCTTGTGGGTTTTTTCCCTATCAAAATCCGAAAATGTTTGTATCTTGCTTATGAAAAATCTGATTCAATAAAGTATCTTCCATTTTCTATGTGCACTTTATGAATTGGTTTACATGTTTAAACCCCACAGAAATCCAGCTTTCTGAAATTTATATGCAAATGGAATATCGACTTACTGGTGGTCTGAATTCAGTTCTCCATCGTGATTTTTTTTTTTCATTCAAATACAGAGGTATTTTAACCTAGGTATATGATATTTTAAGCTAGGTATATGGTTTTTAAGCCAATCTCCAAAAATGTGTGTCACACAAGACTGTTCCCGCAATAATTATGGGAAGAATTTCAATAAGTGGGCAGAATAAACTATTTGTATGTAGTGCCATTATAGAATCCATGTGATTGGTTTGTTCTCTGCATCAGTATTTCAGGAGAATTTTGGTCAAGGACAGCCATTCTGCTTTTATTAGCAATTGTTCAGGCTCAACGAAACTCTAAAAAATGCTAATGAGTTTAATGAATCAAAAATTTCATTGCCTGCCTGCTGCTACTTGTGTCAAACTCCAGGGAAATTAAGGTGCTGACAGTGTTTGATGAACAGGATAAAATCACAATCCTCTCAAGAACCCAAACTTACAGCTGCAAACGGACTGAATGACACAGCTTTCTTTGCTTAAGGGAAAGACTGGTGGCTAGCCACCATGATGAGAAGGCACCATACAAATTGCCAAAAAGGATCATCCTCAGTGTATTAAGTAGTTCTATGAAATACATAGGGTTGTTGGTCGTAACTCTAACACAATTACGGCAGACTAGAAACTTTCCATTCTCCTAACTGGCATTGTGTGGTCTGCCCTCTGAACTGGTTATGGTTTTTCACAGGAGATAGGAAAGCTGTGGATGTCTTTGAGCACCCTTAAGCTTGAGGATAACAACTTCCTTATTTTGAAATCAGATACTTCTTTCTGGAAATCATATAATTTCCTAGAGTGACACAGTCAGTTCACCTCCTGGCTTTATTTATTTACATTGTTATTTACATCTCATTCTTCTTGCTACTTGGATCCAGGGTGCATTGCTAGCCTTAAATTAGCTACCTATAGTAGTGTTTACTACAACAACAACAAAAATATGTTGTTGTGTTCTTTACATTGTAGCAGAGGGCAAATTTAAGCAGTATTTTTACTAAAAATTCTTTTCTTCTTAGAATTCTAAGTAGCTTATTTGGTATTCTGTATTTTTGGAGCTTGTCAAAAATCCACTAACCACCTCCAGGTATTTTTGCACGTAAGCATTTATTCTTCCTAGGTCTAAACAGAAATGAAATCTGCTCATGGGTGGCTCTTAAGCGTCCTGCTTCTGGTCTGGGTAAAATAATTTGAAAGTTGAAAAATTAACAGTCCCTATAAACACTATATTCTTTTTTTATCATCTATTCTTCAAAATAATTGTAGAATGAAGGCATAGATCATCCTAATCCCTGTTTCTTTGGAGGTGACCAAGATATGCAATAATATTATGGGTAGACAGTGGAAGAAGGAACTGGTAACTCATCCAAGAGCTACGCTGAGAGATGTAGCATTCCAGGAACAGTTTTCCATCTGAAATAACTTTACCTGCCATTATTAACAATTTTGAGAAAATATAATGAAAACTGAGATGTCAGAAATAGCGCTAAGATAGAGTTAAAACTGTCCCAAGGAAAAAAAAAATAATCATATCTAACCCTAGTTTGAAGGCAAAGCGAGGTGATGATGATTTGTGAGTAAAGATCACCAGTAAGCAAAGAATATTTTCAAAGGTATTCCTGAGGAAAACCACAGAAACAGCTTTTCCTGAAAGCTTTATATCCAGTCACCTCAGCTGAAGGTTTAAGCTTAGCGGCATGGGTGAAAAACAGAACAGTACTCCAAAGACTTCGTACTGGTAAGTAAAACTCCAAAGAGGAAAAACAGTTATTTGCTGATTCCATAAAATGCTTCTCCTTAACTTTCATGGAGGACTACATCTTTGCCTGTGGATTAAGCATTTCTTTCCGATTTGTTTGCCCATTACCTGGGATTTGGAGACAGAAACTTGCTGACTTTTGCTACCTCTCAGTTTAGGTCTTGGATAGGACAATAAACAAGAGAAACTTCTGTGCATCTGTTGGAAATGCATCCAAAAAATACATACGTGAGTGAAATTTTTTCTTGGCTTACCAAAACTTCCCCACTGTGATTGAAGTAGCCGTTGAAAACCTAGTTCACTAAAATGTCTGAAACGTGAATGCTTTGGAATCCCAGCTCCTTGGCCTGATCTTTAAAGAAAGCTATGGATTGTTTAACTCAAAACCAGATATTTTGATTTTAAAAATAGCATCTGTGACATGAAAAGGGTGTGTTCAAAACAACAAGAGGGGCAAACAGCTGCTCCCTCACCAGGCATTCTCACACAGGAAGAAAGCTGTCGGCAACATTGCTGGATGTCCTTTCAGCCACTGAGCTTTTTCTACATGGAGAGGAGCAAGAAACGCTGGACCAATGCTTGATACAAACTTAACTAATTAATTCCAGGAATATTTTCTCTGTACAAAAAGACAGCATAATCTAATTCTTTTTCTGGCAGTTATTAATGAGCATGTACATATACATGGATAAAGTATTGATGAGATATGCTAATCTCAATAGAGATAAGAAAGAATTTGCAGGCTGGATTCATTTACAAGTCTATCAGCAGTACACATTTGTCATTGATACATATCTAATAAACTATGTATGGAAGACATCTTGATAACTGACTTCCAATAAGGTTTTGCGGTGCTGGCATAATGCTTTAACTCATTCCCATTGTACCTTCCATAATTTACAGCTGAGTGGGTCTAACCTGGGAAGCTCTCAGTATTCAGGCTAAGTAATAAATAGAACCTGGCTTTTTCTTTGGTATAAATACAACAGTGCAGACTTTGTAGCTATATTCTGCATAGACAGCAAGTTCACAAATCAATGTGTGCCAAGTATATCCACTTCTTATTATGCATTGTATCCTGCTGTACAGCATAAATAAAGTACTTCCTAGCAAGCATGCTTCTCATAGGAGACAAAACACAAACATGGTTAAAGATCTGATCAAAGTCTGAGCTAGTCATGTCAGGCGTGTACTATCAAACATCAGCTCTTCAGACTGCAGGGTCCAGAGGAGACATTTCCTACCCCTTCAGAAATACTTCCCTGACTTCTACAGTGAACTGTAGCATGTGTTGCACAATGTGTTATATTATCCACTTACAATGTAGGTGCCTTTTTTGTTAAAATCCCGTCATGGGATCCAGTTGCTGACAGTTGATACTGTCTGATTAAGTGTGTACTTCTCCTGCATAGCTTGTCTGAAGGTGTATAGTTCATGACTCACTAATGGATTTAATTTACTTTTGTCACAAGCTTTATTTTATAATAGTGAATTCTTGATCAGAAAAGTCAGGTCACATTCAAGACATAAGGAAATCTGTTTTTTTCACCTTAAAGAGTTTTCCTGTTTTGTTTGTGCAATCTATATCTTATGGTTCACCGGAGGCCTGTCTTCTTCAGAATTGGCTACCCCTGGCCAAAATTGATGCATCAGTTTTCCTGAACAGACAGTTGGGAGTAAAGATTGTTCCAAGTGTAAAAGAATCGATCACTCCTGATTTAATCCAAAAAATGCCCAGATTAACTCTGAATGAATCTAGACAGGCTCTCATAAACTTTATAGGTAGGCTGCCACGCCTAGGAGACATGTGCTTAGGACAACTTCCAGACTTCAGTGGAAGACAATAGGAAGATTCATCCTAATACTATAGAACTTGGATCAGGTTCCTGCTCTTCAGATTTGACAAAGATGAATTTGTTCTTACAAAGAGTCCTCACAACAATTCTTGGAGGACCACCAGTTACTTTGAAAAGGTACATGTAGTCTTTATTAGAAAATGTCTTTGGCAAAAAAAAAAAAAAAAATCATTTTCACAGCACATGGGAGCGTTTTCAGTCTTACCAATTAACAGAAAGAAAAGTATATCACTTTCTGATACTACTTAGCATGTAAGAGGGAGAAAAGAGGGAAGGGTGAGCATTTGGATGATCATTCTACTTCTCAAAGGGTTTTAGTGTATCACTTCCATCTCTGATCAAGGGGGATTATCAGGATTTCTTTTCAGTGGATGTGCAGTTCTAAAACAATACTCACAAGCATGTGCACACAGAAGAAAATTCACCTTCAAAGCGCTAAAGTAGATGCAAAAGAAGGTGCATTTACATTTTAAATTTTTGTTCTAAATCCAGCGCAGCGTACCTGAAGGAGTGAGGGCTATTTAAAAAGTCATACCAAGTTTTGAATCTGGAATCCTAGCATATTTCCTGTTAAGGGAGTGCATACATCACAAAATGCCATCATCACTTGCTACATTTATTATGCAGATCATTCTCTTGAAATATGGCAATAGACGGTTTCTGCCTCTCGGGACGTTCAGGACTTAGACCATGTTGAATGATAATGGTTTGTGCAGAACCTTGCACTGCTGCTCTTCTTACAGCCTTGATCTGTGGATAAAGACAGGGCTTTTTTTTTTATTTTCCCCCCTATAAAAGCTGACAATCAACACTTCCAGGGCACTTAAATTAATACAGAAAGAAAAAAAAGTTCAGATGAATTTGCAGCACAGTTATACATCAAAGTTCTACCAATGCATTATGCATCTCTCTTCCCTTTTGAATCTTCCTTACATGCCTTTCCCCATACTCCTAAACAGAAATAGCTTCTTTCATCATCCTATTGGCATAAATAGCAGCAGGACCAATTTGGTGAAACTGTTATATTAATTTCTGTATAAAGGCCATTTTACTTTGTGGAAAAGGAAAAGATCACCACAAGTAAACTACTCTGAATCCTGGATTCTCTACTGCAAGCCATTAATTTGTAGATCGTATTCAAAATAAGCATGAATCTATGATATCAGTAACACTGTATGGGTAGTATGTTATTCACCTTTCTCAGCAACCAATTCATTTTTTTAAACAACTGATTTGATATTAAATTTGTGCTGAGATCTCAAAGCCTTTCCAACAATTAAGTTACAGCCAGACTTAATTATTAAATGTTAGCCTGGCTGTAATGATTTGGATCTTTTTTTTTAAAAAAAAAAATATATTGGCTTAATCAGGTGGCGGTTCTGCAAAGAAAGCTTTTAAACTAGAGCCTTTAAATCCTAGCCAGGTATCTAGAGCATGCAGTGACAGTGAGCACTATGAACTCTGCTCCCAGAGTGCTGCTATTACTATTACTTAAAAGAGTCATCAATTGATCCATTACCGTACCCTGCCCATACCTCCATTCCCAGAGTAGGAATAATTGGGTATATATGCAGAGATATTTGTCTATCAGAGTCTAAAAAACTTTCAGATGGAGACTCCACAGTCCCTCTGGGTGGCCTGTACCTGCACTGCAGCACTCGTCTAGCCAAGAATTTTTTTGTAATGTTTAAGCTGAACATCTCTGGCTGCATCAACTGATAGTAAAAATTCCTGTAACTTGTCGTCTTCTAATTCATAAGTTGCAAAACCTGAAGCATGTTACCGCGTCTTAAGGCAGGCGTAGAGTATGTTTAAAAAGATTTAAGAAGTTACATGATTGTTGATTATGGTGTAAGAACAACATTTAGAAGAAACATCCAACACTAAACCTCTGAATTTGGATTCCTCAGATGTGCTGTGGATTTCCTATGTAGCCTTGGGCAAGGCCCTTCACCTTTAAAGTGACTGATTTCCAATCAAAAAGGCAAAAAGTCTTTACTGTAGCAGCCTCTATGTTTGGTGAGGAAAGATCACAAAATATCCAGACAGACAGTAGTACATCCTTCTTTAAATCTCAGCACATCGGTTGCAGTAGCTCACCGTTGCCAGGGACTCAGCAGCTGTCCTTGAATCTTTTTTCCCCTTTCCCTTCCTACACTTTTTTTTCTCCTCCCAATATATGTATTTACATTGTAAAGCAACAAGGGTATTGAAAGTAACAGTCAGTTCAAGATGAAATCCCTGGCTGCCAGATCAGCAATTACCTTGTTTTCAGAAGTTCTACATTAGTTTGAAATGTTATTTGAGGTTCAGTGTCTTTCAGATTAAACTGACATTTTAAAAAAGGAGAAATATTCATTTTCTCCTAACCTTTGGAAATAACATTGGGTTCAGACAGTACTATCTGCCTCCCTGCTACTTGTTTCTTATCATTTTCTACAGTGCCCAGGCTATTATTTTCTTTAACCTCTGATACGTGTTGATGAGCTGGTCTAGGTGCCAAACACCAGAAACACTTTGGTAAAAGAGCAGTAGTGACCCACAATACATTTGATCTTGTTCCCTGGCATTTCTGTCATCATTATCTGACTGCATGAAAATGGTAAAAAAAAACCCAGAACTCTCAGCCCCTGTGAAAATGAAGCCCTTCAAACAGAAATAGCTTGTACAGCACTGGCAGAGAGCCTGCCAAGGACGTTCATCCCAGGATCATGCATAAATGCCAACCGGTTACTTGCATGTTCCTTGCCTGGCTTACCTGTAGTTTGGGGTATTTTTCTGCTCATGTTGTGGGGGGGTGAAGAAGTTTTACCCCTCTTTCAACTGTTTTTTTAGTCTGATTTTGATTCATTCAATTTCTTATCAGAAAAGCCTTTTACCAGTTCATACAGGCAATTCATATTCAGATTTTGGGCTGCTCCAGAAGTCTCGTTCTTCAGTGAAGAGCAGCTTGACCCTCAATCCAGGCAAGATGAATGTTTAAGGGGAAATGTTTCACTTTGCACTGAGAAGGCACAACCCACTCTGTGCTGAAGAGGGGAAAAAGCCTTCAAAACATGGCAGATCCCCGGCTTACATGTCCCCTAAATACCTTTGTTTCCCCACTACCTGGGAAACATCTTCCCATCCTTATCATTGAAGATCTGAATTAAATTTCCTCCACAGTGAATGTCTTCCTCTGAAGTGAATGATAAAGTGATCCACTGTATCTGAAAATGTCAATGAAGACAATGACCAGTTAAGTAGAAATTTAGGTTCCTGATGTTATGACAACCTTTTCTTACAGCACTGGAACCACAGCAAGTTACCGAGTGCCATCTGCAGTCTCTTCTTCTCATTTTTGATGTCTAAGATGGAGTGATCAACCTTCAGTGATTTTTTTTATGAACTATTACAACCACTGCTGTCCTGGGGGACAAGACAGTTCCAAAGTCCAAGGTTGAAGGTCAGTAGGGATGTGGATAAACCTTTCATGCAATTCAAAGGCCTCTTATTGCCAGCCCTTTACTAATTCAATTTTTTTTTTGCCAAAAGTATCCTAGCTCAGATCAAGTGTTGCCCCTGTAAATGGAGAGGGACTAAATGTCTTTAAAATCCATTAGGACTCAACAATCATCTTATGATGTAATTGTCTTCAAAATAATATCCGTGACAGGCTTCATTTTAAAACCATAGATATGGATTATAAGTACCTTGGAAGTGGGAGTCCAAAAGCAGTAAGAACCGCAATGGGTCAGATGCCCTGTTTTCTGACAGGGTACAGCGTTGGCAATGCTATTGGCTAAATGCCTGAACTCTTGATACCTTTTCCATCAAGATGCTACCGTAAATTGTGAACTTGGTGTGCTCTAGCAACTTCTTCAAGAAGTATCTGATTTCTCTAATACCTGCATTTTGACCAGATATTAATGTACCATTCGGTTTTGAATATTGTTCCTTTACTTGATGATAGAACTGCTACTGCCCCGTAGAACCATGGAAATGTTAAACCTGAATGTGAGAAGCAAGGGATAAAACGAACGTGCCTGAAAAACAGCAAGAATCTACCAGATTCCTGTGAAATGAGGCAGTAGGCAAAATATTCTCTGCACAGGGATGGTAGTAGCCTAACAAACTTTTGTTACTTATCTCTCCATAATCTTGTCACCTGGAAAACATTTTGCAAATGCAGATACTCCCCACATAGTACATTCTCTTTCACTCAGCTCATTGAAATCAGAAAATAAGTCGAGGTCACCATGTGGCTGAGGATGAAAGAATTTCTTCTCCTTGGCATACAATTTGTTATCTTGTTGCTGTGCAGCAACTGACAACTTGATATAGAAATGTTAGTTGCTTTGTTTTTTGCCCTAATTAGTTTGCTTGATTTTTCGCTTACCTTGGAATAAAAGATACAACTATGAAGGACAATTCCCCAGATAGATAGGTACGTGTATCAGAGTGGTTGCCTTGTAGTCGTAGCTGACTGCTGGAAGTTTTGAACCTGAGCTAGCGGTCCCCGTGAGCAGTGCCAAATATAGGAGATCGGTCAGTATAAAAAGGGAGCGGTTTTCACTATTTTGCTGTGACTGACTGAAAATATTTGACAGCTGGGAGCTAAACCAGGTTTCTTCTTAGTGGTTTATAAGTTTATAATGGTGAAATAAATAACACTTTCTAGCTGTAGCTTTTCCCATATGTATTCATCAGAATAACACAGCTTCGTAATAGTAAAAACAACAACAGCAACAAAACCAGCACTGTAATTGGAGTTAAGCGTATTTTATGACTTTTTTGGTCTTTAAGATCTTGACTTTCCCCAGGAAACTTTACCAGGCTAAATATTTACTTTCACAGACTCTTTTCTAATGAGCTATTTTCATTCGTTATGCCATTTTCCATGGAAATGATTAAATTCATTAATCAATGTTTGAATACTTTTTTTCAACACGCTTGCATTACTAATAGAGACACAGATATATTTAGTTAATGTCCTATTATTTTTAAAAATGATTGATCTATAAGCAAAGAATAGTTTAATTCACCAAGAAGCTCTTCCTAAGAAAGGCTGGGGAGTTTCAGGGAAGAACAGATTCAAATTAAGACACCCCAGTATGGAATATAATGGGATGAAAAGACTAAGAGGGTATGAGCAAGCGAAAAAATGGTCAAGGGAAGAAAAGAATCTTACATCATCTAATCTCAATTACTGCACTTCACACTGACTTTTACCCAATTATTTTTATCTTCAGTTTAGCTTGCATGGATAGTTGTGGAATGGCACATGGCCTGGATTAGAGAGAATTTTAAGGGTCACTATCCATCACAATATGTTCTTTTCTGTCTTTGAAATGGCCCACAAGGTGAAGTTCATTAAGACATCACTAATGCTGTAGACTAACCTGTAGGAGGACCCACTAGTCAACTTTGGACATTAGCACTGGAGCGTGAAGACTCCACTCCAATTTTTGCTATGTAACATGTAGGCAAATCACGTGGCCTCGCAGCAGTTGCATATTTTCCTGGTGTTGTCCACACCAGGATCCCAGGCCTTGTCAGTATTTCTTACACACATATTTTTTTTAAATACAGCCCAACCCCTGGAGGAGAAGGTTCTCCACACACTCAATACATTTATCTCAGTTCAAGCTCTTGTTCATGGCCTATGGTATTGCTGGAGCAGAGAGCTGAGGCCTCCTGCTCCAGCCTCTACATCACCACAACCTTCTGCAAGGCCCTCACTCCTGTGCCGTAACAATGTGCAACCATAGCAAGGTAGGCAGGTATGCATCTTCTCCCTCCTATGCTGAGCTTACGGAAAGGCATCCTTTTCTTTCCGCCAGTGATCCAGTGCCCCCAGGGATGGTATTGAATTGCTGGCCATCAAACCCTAGCTACCAACATTGAGCTGCAGTAGACCTTGCTCTCACATCTCAGCTGCCAGGCGGGCTTGTTGACTGCCCCAGTGTGAGCCTCCTGTAAGAACACGACAGAGTACTCAACTCCCCAGAGATACTTCCAGCTCCTGATCTTACCTTGTCCATGCCATCACTGCCACGATGTGATTTATACTCCCTGCTGAAAGCAAGCAGGGAGCTATAGAAAACATCAGCCTGGTTTTGACAATGCAGCCTTTTGTGTCCATTTCTCTTTTAAAATAAGGCCCTGGGATACCAGTGGAGTGAGTCCTTCTCTCTCTATTTCTTCAAGTGCTACTGCACCTTTGAGGCTGTCAAGGCTTTTTCATGGAGCTTATTGGGGTCTGAGATGTCCATCACAGTAGAAGACCCCACCACCTATGGAAAGCAGCAACTAGCCGACACTGACTCCCCATCAGAATGAGAAAGAGACCCTGCTTACCATGAATGGTGGGGCAGGAGGCAGGGTGAGATATGGTGTTGGTGGTAGGAGGCCAAGGAACAGTTAAAATTTTTATTCTTAAGAAATATTGTCTGGGAACAGGTTGCCCAGAGAAGTTGTAGATGCCTCATCATTTGAAGCTTTCAAGGTCAGGTTGGATGGGGCTTTGAGCAACCTGATCTACTGAAAGATGTCCCTGCCCGTGGCAGGGGGGTTAGACTAGATGATCTTTAAAGGTCCCTTCCAACCCAACCCATTCTATGTTTCCGTATTTCAGTGTCTTGGCTGGTTATTCAGCTTAGTTTAGTTAAAATAGTTCCATTAGGCAACTTTTTTTATTTTTAAACTATGTTTGGTTATATCAGTACTAATAATCTAAGCAGCCTGAGATCCTGCTTGAGTCACATTATTCATTGTACCATTTAACTTCCAGGAGAACTCGGACAACTTCGTGGTGCTGTGCAAGAGATTCTCACTTGCACCATGGAAGCTGGATGTCCCAGAAAATTGTGGCCAAAGGTGTTTGACCTGGGTGCCCCATGAAATGTTCCCATGTACTGTACTGGCACAGATTTCTGTTTGGTTTTCCCTGGAAGATGTATGCCATTAAGAACTGCAAGTATTTGCTCAATATCCTATTTGTTTTGACGATTCTGAACTACTTTTTGAGAGCTGCAAGAACAGCCATTAGTTTTCTTGGGGTTTGTCCCATTGTAATGGGTGAACTTTTCCATAAACATTTCTTTATAATAGCTCCTTTTTTATTCAGTTTTTCCTATTTGAAGGGTGAATAAAAACTAAGCTTCACTGTGCTGAGGTTTTTGGGGTTTTGTTTTTTTTTTTTTTAATATGTCTTTGTTTAACACACAAGCAATATTCGAGAGGGAATTTTTCTCAGAAAGTGCAGGCTCAGCCCAGAGCACAAAAGATCTGTGACCTTGGACACGAGGCCTGTAAGAGGCTTTGCTGTGATATAGATAACTACTGTTCCTACTGCAAAGAGAAGCCAAGAAAAGAACAGAGAAACAGACCGCTGATGTTGAACACGATAGCTGGTAACAAATTGCATCATTCTATTTCCCTAAGGTACCTCTTTTGACTTAAATGGAGCATCCTTTGCTTTAAAACTGAAGTACGTTTCAGTAAAAGTTTGAAAATCAAAGTTTCTAAACACTGTCAATAACTTTGTTAATCTATTAATTGGGCCTTGAATATAATCCCAAGAGGAAAAGTAGTTTGTGATTATTTTAATAGACTGCTATTCTACTCCAGCTCCAAACAGAACAGCCATTTACACAGAAATGAATGGTATAAGATATTCTCAGTCTCGAATTGTTCCCATAGTCATAATAACATCCCATTTCAGAGTGCGTTAGGATGTGTCTAGCATTGCTTATGAGCTAATAATTTCTTAGCAATAATTCAAACCATGTTCTTCATTATCCAGAGGTGTTCTGACAACAAGAAACTACTCATTTTTTAAAGCAAACCGAGTCAGGAGTGCTATCAACATTTTAAGGAACATATCCATCTACTGCCGCTGAGTGAAGCAGTCGTGTGGAAGGAAACTAGCCAAGTGAATTAAGATGTCCCTGCCTTTGGAATTTGCTAGGAGGGTGGTGAGATACAGTAATTACTGTAGCAATATTATATTGTGCAAGAGATAGGAAAACGAAGGAAGTGTTAGAGGTGGTGTTTATTTTTTGATCCTGTCATAAAAGTAATTGACTTTAATTATCATAATAAATGTTCTAGCTGCTTCAGATAATTACATGCAGCGCCTTCCATATAGTCTAAATTTATGAGGGTGTTTGGGTCAGCACATCAGCACAGCTTACAGCTATACATGAAAAGTGGATTCTGCTGAGAGTGCTCTCTTAAAGGTCTTGCTTTCTGAAAATATTCTCCCTTTTTAAGTAAAACTTATGTTAACTTATTACTATTGCACCACAGGAAACAAAGATGTTTCCTCTCTATATATAACCTATACAGGACTATGTGCTCTGCAGATCTAACTTAACTAGTCTCAGAGTATTCAATGGATGAGAACTTAGTGTATTTCTTTGCTGCTCAAAAGGCTGATGTGGGTCTCACCAAAGATTTTCTTTGGCCTGCTCTATGTGCAGGTAGTCAGATGAAAAGGATCCAAACAGGACAGGAACGATCAGGACATGCCATTCCTGAGACTTGAAAGCCAGGATTTCATAAATGTTCCCTTAACATCCATTTTACTAGCTGGCATGTACGAAAGCTGAAGAGTTTTCACAGTTGTTTTAGAGCTACGTACAGTCTCTTCACCCAGGTGATATTATTAAAACTATGCCAGAAGAGCTCTGCACCCTCAGCTCCACTGACTTCAGTTTCCCCTACTACATTCTCTCTCGTACAGTACGAAGAGAGACACTTTTGTGGACCCCACCTGGAAAACTGCCGTCTGCACGCAGCCCTGGGGCACGGGCGGTGGCAGAACTGCCCCTCTCTGCGCTCCCCCTGCCCCCCCAGCACGTTGGGGGTCCCTGCACAGCTCAGTAACCACGGTCTTACAAGCCCTTCCTCGCCCTGATCCCGTTCAGAGCTGGGCTGGTGATAGCCTGGTTCAGTGTAATCACACTTGATTGCTAAGGCGTTTTACAGGCTGAGCCCAGCAGCATGTCCTTCTGCGCGCCACTCGTGCCTTGATTCCTGGGAATCAAGTCAGCTCTGACCAGCTTGCCATGTCTCCTCTCCCCACCTACTCAGCTCTGCCGGCTTGCCTGGCGCTGATCTCTCCCCTTACCAAATGATACCGAAAATCAAATGCACGTCTGAATCCCCAGGCAATATGTGTGTGCCATATGCAGATTCACTAACCCAACGTTTCTCCATCATAAAATATTTGCAGGCAGGAAGGTGCTCAAGTATTACAAGCTTCCTTTTTTCTTTTTTTTGTTTGTTTTGTTTTTTGCTTTTCTTATACTAATCTCTCCTCTGCAATTGTACTTTTCTTAGCATGATGTTACCTTGCTTTTCGGGTTCACCTTCAAGATGGGGATAAAACAATTATTTCCATGCAAAGGGGATGCAAACTTGTGCAGAGCTGTTTTCTTCCACTGTGGGGGCACAGAGCTCAGAATTTTTGTTTGGGAAGGTTTGAGCTGGAAGAACTTCAGAAACATTCTAGCACTAACCTCTGTAATTATTTGGTTTTGCATTTGACTTCATACAGTCAAATACTTTTTCTTCTGTTGTACAATCAACCTAGCAGTTAGACGGTAGTTTCTCTGGTGTTCCCCACATCTCCCCAGCAGAGACTGCCCTGGACAGTTTGATTTCCTGCTGAATTCTTTCTCTGCCTCATACTCGTCTGCAGCTCTCTGCTAGTTACACCCTCCAAGGGATCAGCTTTAATCCACACAGATAAATCATTCCTTAAGTAGGCATGCTTTTTTTTTTTCTTCCTTTTGCTGGAGGTGTGAATTTTAATCACTTAATTTTGTTCTGTTATGACAGAAAGCCCTGTTATTTGCAAAGCTTGAAGTATGACGAATATTTAAAGAGGTAGCTGAAGACACAGCAGAAGGCCCACCATAGGAAATGCCTTCCACAACCCAATGTCTCCTGTCTGGGTTTTTGTTTCAGTGACATTTCCTATCATGGATTTCACAGAATAGTTAAAGCTAGAGTAATGTTACAGTGGGGTGTAAATGCCTTGTTTTTAAACAAAAATGTTCTTCGTTTACATATAATAAACTCCAGTATCCACATTCCTTTCTCCATCCAGTCCTCAACACATTAGTCCAAGACGACTTTTGCAAGTGGAGATTTAAGTACTCTGCACCCCAAAGGACATAGAAATTGGATGCTCTCCATTTGCTGTGCTGTCTTGTGTCACAAGTAAGGTGTCACATATTGCAATAATAGCAATTGATCTACTCCAAAAAAACCCCCAAACTAGCTAAGAACAAGTAGAAGATTTTTATATTATTTAAAACAGTATAGAGATGTCTGTAGCTCTTGGGATGTTAGATTACCATCTAATCAGAAATGTATGGCTAGATTTATTGAAGTACTGAACAATTTCATGAAATCATTGTGCTTTTTCAGTACCTTAGATCAAATAACCTGATATCAGCCTTCAGGATGTTACATCAGCATTAGCAGTCAGGAAAGAGTCTTTTCTATGACTGGAGATAAAAAACTTTTTTTGCTGTTTGCTACCCTGGCACATCCTACATAACGGGGTTGACCCTGATTGGGCTGTGCCAAATGGTTAAAACTCAGCAATTTAATATCAACTTACTTGAAAAAAGTTAAAAAATAGTATAAACCATTGAAAGTAAAATCAAGTATGTGTTTATGGTTTACGTCTTCTCCACAGATCCATGCAATAGGGCACTGTCCTGGTTTAGGCCGGGATGGAGCTAGTTTTGTTTTCAGCAGCTCCTGTGTTTTGGCTTTAGTGTGAGAAGAACAGTGATAGCACACTGATGTTGCTGGTTGCTGCTGAACCACCAAGGACATTTTGTTGTTTTCCAGGTTCTGCTAACGTGCAAGGGCAAAAAACCTCGGAGGGGTAGAGACAGGATAGTTGATCCAAACTGGCCAAAGAGAGTATTCCGTACCATAAACGTCATGCCTGAGATAAGTGAGGGTCGTGTCGGTGGGCCACTAGGCTTTTAGGCTTTTAGACCCTTAACTTGCCTTAATCGTTAAGCTTCCCTTCGGGTTGCTTTTTGTTTCCCTATTTTTCCTTTTTGTTTATTGTTCGTTCGGCTGTTTGTTCCCTCGCCTGCTCTCTCTGGAACTTGCTGTTCTGGGATAGCTGGGGGGGATACCCCTGCTCCCTGCCTGCTGCTCGGGACGGGCTGTATCGGTCGTCGGGTGGTGAGAAATTGTGTATCGTTTGTTTTATATATTCTATTCTCCTTATATATATTATTATTATTATAATTATTAATATATTGTTATACTTTTCCTTTGCTGTCCTGGTGAGCTGTTTTTATCTCAACCCGCGAGTTTTCCTTTCTCTCCGATTCTCCTCCCCACCCCAGCGGGGGGCGGGGGGGGGCTGAGCGAGCAGCTGCGTGGTGTTTGGTTACCATCTGGGGTTAAACCACGACAGGCATGATTTAAAATAATATATTTAGTTAATCTCTGAATCTAGGTTGTAGAAAATGTGCTTTTCTGAAATACCAACCATCACCTATTGTTTCTTTTCAGAACTGTATATTCAATAAAGAGCTATTTCAAGACGACTAAAACTATTCATTAATTTGTGCAGAATTTAGAACAGTTTCATCCCATGTCAATACATTTCTCATTCTTATTTTCATTGGGGTTTTTTTATAAAAATATAAATTACTTTGAAATTTATCTTTGTTTAGAAATCACACTACATTTTTGAAAACATCAGCCTTCCCTATTAAAATGAGAATGTGGTCACTGGAGTTTATTATACATAAATAAAGAACATATTTGTTATAAAAACAGGGTTTTTATTTTACTTTTAAATTGGCACAAAATTGATTCAGCTAGGTGGAGCAAGAGAGCAAATAGAATACTAATTGTTCAGAAAACTCGCTACTAAATTTTAATTCTTTGTATTTGTGAGCAGTTCACATGACATTATCATCACTGTGGTAGGAGACGAAGACACATTTTCTAAACCCGAACATGGAGTCTTCCTATACATACTCCAGCACTCTAGCTTGAACGCCAAGTTTTCCCACCCAGGTGGGACTTGTATTAGATAGACATCATTGAAAACAGATCTGGGAAAATGGGCTCCAGGGAAAAAGAGCTAGGGAGCTTCTGCTCAACACCCAATCTGAAACTTGTTGAGAGAAGAATAGCATATCCTATCACTTATCCCTTCGTCCACATACTCTCTGGTGACCTTCCATTTTAACTGACTTGCACTGCTTCCCAAAGCAGGCTATAAAGCTATAAACACAGGTCACTTTTTGCTAAAATTGTGCTGTAGACTGTGACGTGACCAAATCAAAGCTGACAGGAAGACGTAGGGTTTTTTTCTGAAAGGTGAGAGAAAAAGGAACAGATCAGCTGGATGCTAAAGCTTCATGTATCCTCTGCATTCATCAGGCAGTTGCAGAAAGGAACTAAGATGGAAATATATACTTTTCAAAGTGTGGGGGAGATTCTTCCCCCCTTGTATAAGCTCCACTGGGGCGATATTGTCCTGTGTAAGTATTTGTAGCAAACTTGAGTGATACCTTTGGAGAATGAAGCCGTAGTATAGCTCTCTGAGATAGTAGGAACAAGCTTGATCATATGTCAAATCAGACTCCCATTCCTCTTTCAGTACGAGGTGGGAATAGCAGCACTTAACCCCTCCAACCTCACAGGCATTTCCCTCATTTCTTACCTTATAAGAGACCCGAGATATATGCCCCTTCAGAGAAATCCACCTCCATTATTAATAACAATTCTCGGTTTGTGATTTGGGTAAAAGCACCATTCCTCAAGAGGCTCAGGCTTCATATTCATTCCATGGTCTGAACCACATTACTACCTGAAAACGCACAAAAGTGGGAAAAACTTAACAAGAAAGCCAGAAAGTGACAAAAAACTAAGAGAAGAGAGGGATTTCACAGCCTTTTTAAAGTTTAACAAAAGTTTGTCTCTGGCTCTCCTCTCCTCCATGAGATTTTTGCATAACAAGCTTTAGGAGCAGTCTCATTATCTCATGTGGCAGTCAGTACAAGCCGTCTCCGCTGACACCTACCTGATCATTTGGATGGATCTGAATTAGTTAAGGTTTATCTCTGAGCAAGGTGATACCTTTATAATGATGCCATGTGATCAGTGGCCTTAGTAAATGTAAGAAAACCAGGAATTTTCTTGGCGCCTCACTGACTGTATTTTTAGGATTACAGTCTCTCTTCCATTAAGATTGATAGGGTGATTAGCATAATTAAGTCAGTTGGCCCTGGAGCTTTCCTTTGCAAAACGGCAATTACTGATGTTTTTTTCATCCTTTCCTATGTCTTCTCAGAGACATCTATTTTGTGTCAAAGAGAAAGGCGATTTTTTTACCCTAGAGTAATTTGGCTTTAAATCAAGCTTTTCACAGCTTTGTCTCAGGACTTTGTATAGCATCACAGTAACCAGAGATGGAAAAGAACAAATACATAATCTGGTCCCAAGGCACAGCTAGAGACAACGCAGAATTGTTTTAGACAACAGACTTGCTTATAGTTCTTGCCCAGGTTGGTTTTAACTGACCTTTTATTTAAAGAATCATCCCACAGTCCTCTGACATGCTGAAAACTGAGCTTTCACCTTCTTTCACCTTTTTACCCCTCTATTTCTGTCATTTCTTAACAAAGATAAAAGAGGAAATATAATGTTGGTTTCAATATGGCATGCTGGTTCTTACTGAAATAAGAACAGCAGTACAGTTTCCCCCTGAAATGAAGATTTTTTTTTCTGAGATGGTCTCTTCAACAGATACTCGTAGTGCTGCATCCAAGCAAGATCCTTGCTTTGGTCCCTACTTCAAAATCTTGCTGCAGATTCACCTTGGAGAAATGGTATCTTAGACGTTACAGAAAGATCACAGCCTTCTTGAGATCTTGCAAGTGGTCTATAGGGGAGCAGGAAATTGGACACATGTTCTCAATGACCCAAAAGGGTATGTTTGACTGTTGGACAACACTTTGGCCCTGGGATGATAACTGTTGGAAAAGCGAAGTGTCTCAAGGTGTAGATAAGCCAGCAAAGTTTTTATCCTTTACAGTACAGGACAGACAAAGGAATTTCTTCAACCTTCCTCTTACCTTGCTGTGTATTCCTTATAGGATAAAACAGTGGCATCATTGAAGCTATTGGAGAAACGAGGAGCAATATGTAGTTTACCACGTGTTATTTAATTCCAAATCCCTTTAAGTCTATCCCATTTATAATACATAGTTATGAGCATGTCAGAGATTCAATTAGTATTTGTTACTAATGTTTCCATGTCATGATTGCTTAATCTTATTACTGAAGTACAATCACTTATTAAAACCTTGCTCAGTCATTTGTCAGCTCTTTATGAACAATTTATAAATAGAACCTGACTGTAAACTGACCCTCTCTCACATCAGATAATGCTGATCCTCTGATTTCTAGATGGTTACCTCTGCCTTGCAGACTGACAGCCTATAGTTTGCTCCCTAAAAACAGCCCCACTCCCATATTTTCTTTCTGCAGGGCTCACCCTGTATGACCACGTTTCAGCAGTGGGGAGCTCTCAGGAGCAGAGCAGGGAAGAGAAGCCCATAGCTGTTCTGCAGGGCAAACACGAGGCACAGCTGGGCTCTTTGAGCTTTTCTTATCAAAGTGTGTTCTGGGATAAATGGGGACCAAGTTCACTGTTTATGTGGGCGCAATGTCAAACTGATTCTGTCTATTTTTCTCTCTTCATTTTCATGCAACAGAACTAAGAACACGTTTTTGTGAGGCTTGGTGTATACTTTCTGTCTCCTCAAAACTGACCTCTTGCCATTTAAGCCAAAAGGATGTGGGCACTGATGTGCTCTTTCTATTTGAGATCTCAGGGATGGCCTGTCTCCAACGTTCCCCTCCTATGTATTCATTTTCAACACAGTTCTGAACAGATCAAAACTCTGAGTCTCTTTCTTGCCTGAGCAGAGCTCCTAGATGAACCTATTTTCCCCTCAGCCTCGACAAAACCGCGGCACCTTCAACAGCCATGATGATGGCCTTTGACGAAGGTTTTGAAGATCATGAGCAAATATTGCTCTTCCTTCAGGATGTGGAAATTGTACCTGGCCATAATGAAGAGACAGATCCTGTGCATCCCAATGTAATCATGACATAAGGCTATTACCTGAGGATCTGAGCTCATACCACCCTCATATTGGTGCTGAGTGTAAGGTGGAAGTGTTAACATGGCATACAAGGGTAAAAGAATTATAGAAACAGAAATGGTGTAAAGAGAGTAAAGTTGGTTGTTAAGGGTGCTGCCAAAATAAAGCAAGATGAATAAAAAGTAGAAATGGATTAAAACCAGAAAGTGAGGAAGGTTGAGGACATAAGGCTGGGATGTCACAGAAGCAGAGAGTGAAAAGTCTGTAGGGAGCTGGCAGTTTAGGGACATACGCACTCATGTACTCAGTCTTTTATAAAGCATGTGTCCTGAAGGTGTGGGACATCCCAGCCAACATTTTTGAAGGTGCATGCATGTTAGGTACTTGTGGTGTGCCTGCCATATAGCTTAGGGCGTACCCTAGTAGGTATGGAACACATTTGGATCAGGGTTTCTGTTTAGTTTTTTTCTCAGGGAAATTAGTTTGCATGCATGAAGCCAGTGTAGAGATGTGAACCAACACAAAGTGGAGACCTGCAGATTTGTATTACATGTATATGTATGTCTATATATAGAATCATAGAATCATAGAATCATAGAATTGTTCTGGTTGGAAGAGACCTCCAAGATCATCGGGTCCAACCATTAACCTATCACTACCAAGTCCCCCACTAAATCATATCCCTTAGGGCCTCATCTAAACGCCTTTTGAATACCCCCAGAGATGGGGACTCCACCACCTCCCTGGGCAGCCTGTTCCAATGCCTGACAACCCTTTCGGTAAAGAAGTTTTTACGAATGTCCAATCTAAACCTCCCCTGGCGCAACTTGAGGCCATTTCCTCTTGTTTTGTTGTCTGTTACTAGGGAGAAGAGACCAACCCCCATCTCTCTACAACCTCCTTTCAGGTAGTTGTAGAGAGCAATAAGGTCTCCCCTCAGCCTCCTTTTCTCCAGGCTAAACATCCCCAGTTCCCTCAGCCGCTCCTCATAGGACTTGTGTTCCAGACCCTTCACCAGCCTCGTTGCCCGTCTTTGGACACGCTCCAGCACCTCAATGTCTTTCTTGTAGTGAGGGGCCCAAAACTGAACACAGTACTCGAGGTGCGGCCTCACCAGGGCCGAGTACAGGGGGACAATCACCTCCCTACTCCTGCTGGCCACACTATTTCTGATACAGGCCAGGATGCCGTTGGCCTTCTTGGCCACCTGGGCACACTGCTGGCTCATGTTCAGCCGGCCGTCAACCAACACCCCCAGGTCCTTTTCCGCCAGGCAGCTTTCCAGCCACTCCCCCCCAAGCCTGTAGCGTTGCCTGGGGTTGTTGTGACCCAAGTGCAGGACCCGGCACTTGGCCTTGTTGAACCTCATACAATTGGCCTCGGCCCATCGATCCAGCCTGTCCAGGTCCCGCTGTAGCGCCTGCCTGCCCTCCAGCAGATCAACACTCCCTCCCAACTTGGTGTCATCTGCAAACTTACTGAGGGTGCACTCGATCCCCTCGTCCAGATCATTGATAAAGATATTGAACAGAACTGGCCCCAGTACTGAGCCCTGGGGAACACCACTTGTGACCGGCCTCCAACCGGATTTAACTCCATTCACCACAACTCTTTGGGCCCGGCCATCCAGCCAGTTTCCTACCCAGCGCAGAGTATGCCCATCCAAGCCATGGGTAGCCAACTTCTCCAAGAGAATGCTGTGGGAGACGGTGTCAAAGGCTTTACTAAAGTCCAGGTACACAACGTCCACAGCCTTTCCCTCATCCACTAAGCGGGTCACCATGTCGTAGAAGGAGATCAGGTTGGTCAGACAGGACCTGCCTTTCATAAACCCGTGCTGACTGGGCCCGATCACCCGGTTGTCCCGTATGTGCCGCGTGATGGCACTCAAGATGATCTGCTCCATAACCTTCCCGGGCACCGAGGTCAGGCTGACAGGCCTGTAGTTGCCCGGATCCTCCTTCCGGCCCTTCTTGTAGATGGGCGTCACATTTGCCAGCTTCCAGTCAACTGGGACCTCCCCAGTTAGCCAGGACTGCTGGTAAATGATGGAGAGTGGCTTGATGAGCACTTCTGCCAGCTCTTTCAGCACCCTTGGGTGGATCCCATCCGGCCCCATAGACTTGTGCGTGTCTAGGTGGCGTAGCAGGTCACTGACCATTTCCCCTTGGACTTCGGGGTTTACATTCTGCTCCCCATCCCTGTCTTCCTGCTCAGGGGGCTGGGTGCCCAGAGAGCAACTTCCCTTGCTGTTGAAGACTGAGGCAAAGAAGGTATTTAGCACCTCAGCCTTTTCCTCATCCCTTGACACTAAGTTTCCCTCCGCATCCAATAGAGGAGGGAGATTCTCCTTAGTCCCCTTTTTATTGTTAATGTATTTATAGAAGGACTTTTTGTTGTCTTTTATGGCAGTAGCCAGACTAAGTTCTAATTGGGCTTTGGCCCTTCTAATTTTCTCCCTGCATGACCTCACAACATCCTTGTAGTCCTCCTGAGTTGCCTGCCCCTTCCTCCAAAGGTGGTAGACTCTCTTTTTTTTCCTAAGTTCCAGCCGGAGCTCTCTGCTCAGCCAGGCCGGTCTTCTTCCCCGCCGGCTCATCTTTCGGCTCACGGGGACGGCCTGCTCCTGCGCCTTTAAGATTTCCCTCTTGAAGAATGTCCAGCCTTCCTGGACGCCTTTGCCCTCCAGGACTGCCTCCCAAGGGACTCTGCCAACCAGACTCCTAAACAGGCCAAAGTCTGCCCTCCGGAAGTCCAAGGTGGCAGTTCTGGTGACCCTCCTCTTTACTTCTCTGAGAATCGAGAATTCTATCATTTCGTGGTCACTGAGCCCAAGACGGCCTCCGACCGTCACATCACCCACAAGACCTTCTCTGTTCACAAACAACAGGTCCAGCGGGGCGCCTTCTCTCGTGGGCTCCCTCACCAGCTGCGTGAGGAAGTTATCTTCCACACACTCCAGGAACCTCCTGGACTGTTTCCTCTCTGCTGCATTGTATTTCCAGCAGACATCCGGCAAGTTGAAGTCCCCCACGAGAACAAGGGCCAGCGATCGTGAGGCTTCTCCCAGCTGCCTGTAGAATACTTCATCTGCCTCCTCATCCTGGTTGGGTGGTCTATAACAGACTCCCACCACAATGTCTGCCTTGGTGGCCTTCCCCCTGATTCTGACCCACAGGCACTCAACCCTCTCGTCACCATCCTCGAGCTCAAGGCAGTCCAGACTCTCCTTAACATAGAGGGCTACCCCACCGCCTCTCCTTCCTTGCCTATCCCTTCTAAAGAGTTTATAGCCGTCCATCGTGGCACTCCAGCTATGTGTGTCATCCCACCATGTTTCCGTGATGGCAACTATATCGTAGTTTTCCCCTTTCACAACAGCCTCAAGCTCCTCCTGTTTGTTGCCCATGCTCCGTGCATTCGTGTAGATGCACTTCAGCTGGGCTAGTGATCCTGTTGCCTTTGTGGTGGGAGAAGCCCTACTCCCTACATGTCCCATCTCAGGTATTTCCATAGTTCCTAGCTGGTCAATGACCCCTGTGTCCCTGCTGCTGCACGGGTCTCTCTGTCCTACCTCATCTGAGACAGCTGACCGAAGGGCCTCGCTGGCACGCCATCCCTCATTCATCGGCGTGCCTCCCCTAGGCTTCTCTCTAGCAAGCCTAGTTTTATCCCCTTCCCCCTTCAAATCTAGTTTAAAGCCCTCTCAATGAGCCCTGCTAACTCCTGCGCTAGGATCCTTTTCCCCCTTTGGGACAGGTTTGCCCCGTCTGCCGCCAGCAGGCCTGGTGCCATGTAAACCAACCCATGGTCGAAGAACCCGAAGTCCTGCCGGTGACACCAGGCTCGGAGCCAGTTGTTGATCTGCTGGCTCCTCCAGTTTCTACCCTCATCCTTCCCTAGAACTGGAGGGATAGAGGAGAACACTACCTGTGCTCCTAATCCCTTAACCAGTCGCCCCAAGGCCCTGAAGTCCCTCTTGATTGCCCCGGGACTTCTTTTTGCCACCTCCTCACTGCCTACCTGGAAGATCAACAGGGGATAGTAGTCCGAGGGCCTTACTAGGGTGGGAAGCTTCCTCCTCACATCCTTGACCCGGGCCCCTGGGAGACAGCAGACTTCCCTAAGCAGTGGGTCCGGTCTGCATATGGGCCCTTCTGTTCCTTTCAGAAGGGAGTCTCCTATGACAATGACCCGTCTCTTGTTTTCCTTTGTGGGGGCAGTTTGGATGCAGGCCCTCGGCTGACTAGTCCTCGGCGGCACCTCCAGGCTGGCTGAACCATCAGCCTGGTCGTTGTTTGGTTCCAGTGGCAGGGCCTCGTACCTATTGTGCAAGGGCACCTGCGGAGGTGGGGTAGGCGCTGAGGAAACACGCCTGCCTCGCCGGGGAGGCACTAGTTGCCATTGTCCCCTGTCCCCTACGTCCCTGCATTCAGCCTTGCAGGGAGAGGGTCGGGATTGGGAGTCTCCCGTGACAGGCGCCTTGGCTGCCTGTTGCGCCTGTCGCAGGGAGGGCAGGGTGCGAGTCCAGTCGTCGATCTCCCTCTCGCACTCCCTGATGCTCCTCAACCTGCTCACCTCCTGCTGGAGCTCTGTCACCAGGCGGAGGAGGTCCTCTACCTGGGCACACCTCCCACAGGCATGCTCGCTGCCGCTGCCGCCCGGTGCTGGCGTCAGAGTAGGGCACACCCTGCAGCCTGACACCTGGGTGGCAGCGTGTTCCCACTGCAGCTCCGTCTGGGAAGCTGCGTCAGCTGTGGCGGGTGCAAGGCTTGGAGCGGCCATGGCTTTCTGCCGGGTGGACACCATCGCTTCCCCCGTCGAGCCGGCGGAGCTTCAGCGCCCTCCCTGCTCGCCCTGCCGGCGCGAACTGCCGCGCAAACTGCCGCGCAAACTGCCGCGCAAACTGCCGCGCAAACTGCCGCGCAAACTGCCGCGCAAACTGCCGCGCAAACTGCCGCGCAAACTGCCGCGCAAACTGCCGCGCAAACTGCCGCGCCGCGCCCTTCCTGACGCGCCGCGCCCTGTTTGCCCGCGCTCCGGGTCGCCGGCGCTCCCCGGGGGCTTTTTTATACCCCGCCGCGGCTCCTGGCCCCGCCCAGGTCTCGTCAGCCGCTCTCGCGCGAGCTGCCGGCTCCTGGCGGGTCCCTCGGCTCCCTCTGAGGCTCCCCGGTTCGGGAAACCCCCCTGTACGCCGCGCTAGGACGCTCCGCTGCAGGTCGCGCCGGCACCGGAGCTGATCGCCTCGGCAACTGAGTGTTATATACAGTCTATATAACTGAGTGTTATATACAGTCTATATACAGTCTATATACAGTCTGTTATAATATACAGTCTATAAATACAAATATAAACAAAAATTCAAATATAAATGTAAATGTATATATAAATATAAGTATATATAAATATAAGTGTATATATAGGTATGTATATATTTTTTTTCTAGCCAAATTGCTAATAAAAACATAGCTTCTGTGTTGAAGGTCTAGAATTATCTCCTTAATTATTTTGGATGTCAAGTACATTTAATTAAACTCATGCTTAGAGCCAGAAATGCACATGGACTAGAATAGAGAGGGAGGGAATGGGAGAAGCTGCAAAATTACTTGGCTTCTCCAAGAAGCCATTACTTGGCTTAAGAGACCTGAGAGATGATAGAATTTAATCAAGTCCTAATTGTCTTGAATTTGAGGGTTATAAAGGATGGTGAAGGCCTCCATATAGATTGGAAAAGTGAAGTCAAATGGTTTATCCATCTATCATTAAGAGAGAAGAGACTGGAGTTAATTGCTAGGAATTATAGAAGTGCTGGCAGTCAATATTGCTTTCATTCCAAACTTATATTGATGACTTGACTTCTGGGATGTTGGGGTCATTGCAATTGGGTTTTTTGGCTAAGCAAAAGCAAAATCATATAATGGTCAGCATGTGGATGAAAAATGGAGCAAAAGATGACCATGGTGAGAAGACAAAAAGGGAGAGAGAGTGCAGCAGATGGAATCCAGTAAGCAGACAGTGAGATGGAATAATAGAAAGATGAAATGCACCCCCAGCAAGCTACATTTCCTCTGTAATGCCAGCATTTTTATGAGACTTCAGTGTACAAAAAAAGAAGCTGAGTTCAGCCAGGGAGCTGTCAGTAAAGATTTTTCTTAAACCACAAGACTTTTTAAAGCTAGAGTAAGAATCAGATTAACATTCTGCTTGTTGCTACATAAGAAATATCAACAGTTTCTATGGCAGAATATGGGACAGAGGGGTGCAGCAAGGTTTTTTTCCCTATTGAATGAATTTCTGACCAAGAAAAGCAGGTGTTCTGGGCTGTCTTAACCCTTCTTGATTTTGATAATTGCTCACTCTGATTATAAAATCTCTAAATCTAATACGCAACATGCAACCCATAATTGTCTCTTTCCCTACCTCCTTTTCAAATAGAAATAAACGTTAAAGGGAAACACGATATTTCTTGCCCTAACTGCACACTGCACCTCGGTGCACCTCCCCAGGAAGCAGAGGTCATGGCAAATCCTGTCCCTGCCATCACCTCGGAGATGTCCATGAGTGGCCAGGGCTCTCAGACAGCCTGCTTCTCCTCCTTAATTTTTTTCCCCTGCCTGGAACAAGCTTGTACCCCTAGAACATATGCTAGTAATTGCCCCTAAAAGTGAGCTCTTCTACCTGGTTTAAGAAAACACATCTACCTAGTTTGTTAATACAAACTAGTTAAGAAGCAGTTTTCAAACTGAATGTTGCCCTAAATCCACGAGTGCTGCCAGTTCACTGACAGGAATGAAAAAGGGTGAGTTTATTCCACCTCAATGTCCAGATTGTGGCAGAGCTGAAACTGTCTCCAGCTGTCTTTTGTGGCATACTTCACTTCTAAATTCTCCGTGATGACAATTTGCATGTACACAGCCCCTAGCACCAAGGATTCCTCTTGGTTGTTTAATACGAATCCTCTGGAAGCTGATCTGACAAGAAATAAAGGGGGTAACAATGTTTTCTGAATTCTAAAAGTGGACTGTGATGGTTGCAAATGGCCAGATAGCGTGGCCTTGATAGCTGATAAAAACTATGGAGGAGAATTTTGTTCTTTTCTCCTCTTTGGATGAATGTTGGTGGATTTTTAGAATGATGGAGAATGAATTTACACATGCAGGGGTGGAGCCAGGTTGAGTATCTCAGCCAGACTTATCAGCCTGGGAGTCCTAGAGCATCTGGAAATGCAAAAGTTGAAGCATCTGGAAAGGCAAAGTTGAAGCCTTTTAAACACCAACCATGGTATCCCATTAAGAAATATGGGGAAAATTCTCTAGCTAACCTGGACCCCTACTTCATATAACTGTATCATGCACAGGGCAAAGACTCTGTATTCCCATACTGTTCCTGTGTAGGATAAATCTAATATTTGCATAATGAGTGGCCTGACTGCTTTAAGCTAAAGATTTGAGGTGATGAGACCTCAGAAAGATGAGAGGACAGTTAGCTACAGACTTAGACTTGGCACCTTTCATTGCAGAGTTTCAAATCATAGACTACTTTGTATGCAGGGCAGTGAAGTCCCCATAGAGGCCAAAAGACTCCCTTAGGATTGTGCTAGGTTTAGCAATTAGAATATAGAGGGAGGTATGAGGTGTGTGTGTGGGGGGAGACTTTTTCTTAAAGATTGTTAAGTGACTGCCTTCCCCATCTTCCTCTCTAGAACACAGCCATTCGCCTTAATGCTTATTTAACTGATGCCATTACCGAACAGCAATAGCAGTCTCACTGAAGCCCAACAAATCTCTGATCCATCTGTTTGCACAGAGTAAATCCCGTGGTCCAACCAGCAGGACGGAGGGAGCAGCGCGGTGCTCTCTGCAGCAGCATCACAAATGTGAAGCATTAGAGATCTCCAGCCCCGGGCTGACCTATAGCAGAGAGAACTGGAAATGCTAAGATGGATCAGCAGATGGTTAGTTAGCAACTTTAAAATAATTTATGTTTGCATTTCCCCCTTTCCCAGTGAATATTCCCTTTCACAAGTGGTCTTAGTTCCTTCCTCTGTTAGGATATGTGCCTGTGATTTTAGCCAAAGTGACTTGACTCCTCTCTGTGTTCCAACTATCCGAACCAAAGGCACCCCCAGCTCAGTATCCTGTTTCTGTCAGTGGTCAAAAGTGGAATCTGAAGGAAGGTTTACTGTGATCAAGTTTAGTTATTGTGACATAACATCTTACTTTCATGTTATCCTCAGTTGAGCATCAGCAAACAAAGACTTGCACTTATTATAGTAGTTAAATTCTTAAAAGTATAAGCAACCTCCATGAAACTGCTGCATTTTATGAGACTCTGGGGGTAAGTTAAGGTACCTGCAGTCAGCTCTAGGGTGGTAACTTGCTGTGCTGTCATAAAATGAACATCATGGCTGCAGCTAGATACCACTTTTTAAATACTGACGCTCAAGACTGGAGCTGGAATACAATACTGTGGAATAAAAATCTTCCCCCAATCTATTCACTTTTTATTACAGCAGCTGCAATAGCACGGCTGGGACCAGAATAGCAGCCAGATGAAGATGAAAAATGTTTTACTGGAAGAGTCCCATTACCTGCAGTTGTCAGGAAGGGGTGACTGCATTCATGGATCCTCTCCTACCACAGAAAGGCTTTCTTAATCTACCACTTTAAGGAGTGCCAAACCATCTGAAATTCACATCCTGTTTTAGGGGAGACCCTGAGTTCAGGATGATTCAGATAAAAAAATTTTGCTGTGGTGCAGGGCAAAGACACATTATTCAGAAGTAATTTTCATTTCAGGACCTGACCGTCATGAAGCTTTGAAATGATTAGATATCCTGGCTTTGTTTTCTATCTTCAGTTTTATTTATATTGCTAGTTACTGCATTGGTAGCTGGTTTTTTCATTTCTGTGCACAATAAAATCCTCACAGGTGAACAAAAACCCCCTTGCTCATGCCAAATATTCTTCTGCATGATAGACTTTGGACAGAGATTTCAGTCGGAATGAAAACTTATAGGGAGCGGATTGTAAGTTTGTGCGCGACCAGATTTCTTAACCAGGGAGTCAAATACAGACCTCCCACTGCCTTTACTTCTGCCTGGTGCCTTTCAGAATATGCTGCAGTTTCTTTAAATATGTTTGCCAACACACATTCATCTAGAAAACTTGGCTTGCTGAAGCAGCTTGTAACAATTCATAACAATTAAATGGCCATGGGGTGAGTGAGAAAGATCAAGCTACCTTTAAACTACATCGATAGAGATGAGAAATGATATTGTCAAGCAAGGATGTCCTTTCTTGTTTTCAGGAATTGTCTGCTACAGGGTTTGTTGCTGCAGACCTATTGGGCCAGATTCTGATTTTTCTTTGAGTGGCAAAGAAAAATTCAGTGTGAGAGAGATCAGAAGTTATGATGTGCGCAGTTTATTTGGAAGTATTTAGTCTTTTATTTCCTGCACTGTAGGTAGCAAGCTAATTTAGCCTGCAACTTTTTAATAGGCTTTAGGAAAATGGACACTGAAATGCAATTGAACATGAGGGGAGCTGGGTTTCTAAATGCCTTGTGGTCTGTCTGGGCCAGAGCCAGCAGAATCGCTGCTTTGGATTAAGCCACAGCAGCACACTAGCTGAGGCAAAAGAGGGCTCTACATGGGCCATCCCAATGTTGAAATATGTAGTTTAAGGGCAGTTCAGATATCCCCTCTGCGGAACAATGGCCTGCAGTAACATTTCTCTTAAACATTTGTGTATTTTAAAACCATAAAGAACTATTATAGCTAATATATGTAAAACACGCATTTCACTTTTATTTGGGAAACTCTGTTGATTCTAGTTTGTATGATTGTAGCATTTTCTAAGCACTTAGTTTTGATTTAAAGGCTCCTAGCACTGGAAAAGCTGCTGTATTTCCTCTGTCAATTGATCTACTGGCTAACCACCCTCACTGTAAAAATCAGTAATTTAGTCTTAGCCTAAACTTCTGTTAGCTGGATCTACCAGCTGGATCTCGTCATGCTTTTCTGCAATAGATGATTCTGATCTAGTTCCTTCAGATACTAGAAACCCTCCTCCGTGCATATCTGAAAGAGTATCGTCATATCATATACTTATAAGGAGTATATGTCATGTCAGTTATGCTGCTCATAAGGTTAAGGGCTTAGCTGTAGCCAGGCTGATGCTGTATGAGGTGAGTGACAACTCAGACCTCCTATTATAAACACTAACCCTACCAAAAACTGATTCCATTTTGTTTAGCAAGGAAACAAAATCCCCAGTACAGTCTACTGTCCAGTGCAGCTCTAGGACATTCAGACCAGAACCCAACTTTTGTGAAGTTATTTTTGCTGCACTTGCACTGTCATAGTGAAAATTAAAGAAAATGTATAAACCCTTATTGGTATTATGATCCTTGTCCTCAAGACATCGTTCTCTCTACGATTTGTCCTCACAGTGTGTCTTGGTCTGTGTGTGCAAAGCTTCCCTTTCTAACTGATGTACTTAAAGGTCTACGGTACTAAAGGAGATCTTTTCTAGTTACTGCAGAAATATTCTGCTGGCTTTAGTTTTTAGCAAGAATTTAGGGTGAGGCAGGCACTTATTTCAAAGTTTTATTCACATAAAAGAAAAAAAGGTGGCTTGGCCAGGATTTTCAGTGGCTGGAAAGTGCAGTAGTAGAGGAGCAAATATCTTAATGTCCACAGGTCCCAGAAACAAGGACACCTTCATTGTGCTGATGCTGTACCAAGTTTCCTAAGTGGCATTTTGCAAGTGCTAGTCCAGCAGAAAAGTAGGATTTTTCTGTTTGTTGCACACAGTTACAAGTGCAATGGATGTACTTACTTTTATACCTGATCTCTTTCCTGAAGAACTGCTCTGAGGAAAAAAAAGAAACAACTGCCAAGAAAACCATTACTGTAATGTATTAAATGTACTTTTCTGAGTCAACTGCTGAAGTTGTAGAGATTCCCATGGCTCTACCAGCAAAAGGTCTGAAAGATAGCTAAATCTGGCAAATCAAAGCACTGAGAGAGCTCACTTGTTTCAAGGAATAAAGCTTCTGACAAAGGCATAAGATGTAATATTCAATTCTGGCAGATATCTGGGGTATTTCCCTCATTGTTCAGTCTTGACAGATATATGAGGTATTCTGCTACTTTGAAAAAAAAAAAAATTAAAAAACTAGTATGACCTCTTCCCAGTTTCTGAAATTATCTTTTATCTAAGCAAATGTTTTCCATGCTTGGCTCAGACACCTTCTATCTTTCACAGGAGCTTCACAGCTCTGGACAGGAGACTGGTGTGCTGGCCTTTCCATGGATTTTCTGGCTTAATGCATAGAGATGTGAAAATCTCACTGGAATTGCCGGACAAGATTTCAGTCCTGGGAGATATTTTTAAATATGAACCCAAGTTGATTTCAGTGAAAATATTCAGGTTCATTCAACTTAAATTTGAACATGTAAAACTGGCATGATGTTCAGGAAGGCAAATTTCAGAGCTGTTACAGTTTTAATATTTTAATACATTTACTTTTATTCTGAGCTGGAGATAAAGCTGGCCCTCCTCTGGCAGACGGATCCGTGCACCTACAGAGCTACTCACTTGAATTTCACAGCTTTCCTCTACATTTAAAAGATGACGCCAAAATTGAGATTCATCCTTCAAGCCAAATTCCTGCCTGAGCTGGCAAACTGAACCTGTAGGTCTAGAGCTGCACTTCATGACCCCATCATCTATATCTATTTCCTAATTTAAAACAAGAACTTTACCATATCACAATCTACATTGACAGAAAACGATGAGAGGTTTTGTAGTTAATTACCTGTCAACCCTTTTAAAAGGGAAACAGAGGATCCACGTTTAAAATAAGTTAAATGATTCACTCACCTCTGTTAATTAGGTGTCTCAACTGGAAAATCTTTCACCCTATGGTGCAGATTCCCTTTTAAACCAAGCCACCTGCACCATTCATTTTGTCGACAAGAGGAAAGGGCTCATCTCTCATGATGACTTGCTGCTGTGGTAGCCATTTTCAGTAGGACACTCCCATTTTTCTTGAGACATTTCTCTTCTATCTTTAGCAGCACAGACAAGGCTCAGGACCATTTACCTTGTCGAGCTGCTTGCCTCCTTGGTAGGAGAACATCAATAATCCACCAACCCTGGAATTATTTGTCTCCAAACTTGCTGAGCCCTTGGTTACTAAATGGAGAGTTATGAAATATGTCTACCTACTGACACCTTGTAATTTGCCATGGTGTTCTGTCAGACACATTACGTAAGAGGGAGGGAGAGGCTGCTT
Organism: Phoenicopterus ruber ruber; assembly: GCA_009819775.1. Classification (NCBI taxonomy): domain Eukaryota; kingdom Metazoa; phylum Chordata; class Aves; order Phoenicopteriformes; family Phoenicopteridae; genus Phoenicopterus; species Phoenicopterus ruber. The sequence goes on along the minus strand of CM020221.1, from coordinate 28,468,587 downwards.
CTAGAGTATCTACCAAAGCAATGATAGAAGAGGAAACACTGGGATGCTGTGCAACACGTTGTAGCTATCAGGACTGCTGTAGCTATTCCTATTAGAAAATATTCCCTGCTACAGAATGACGCAAGCCTATGTAGGCAAAAAAACCCATTGTGTTTTCCCATATCATGATAATGGAATATTATCAGGGGACTGAACTTGTGACTTTAAGATAAGACACAAATGCTTACATGAGTTGAGGTAGTATACAATTGTGTTCAGAAGCTGTTCCTGTTTATGGCTGTTCATAGCTCATTTTTAAGTCACTAGAAAGGGAAAGAGAGGTGGAGTATGTTGGAGTGGATCACACATGAGTTTGCCCCATCTACCTATCCTTTCTTTTCACTCCCAGTCTCCACCCTGTGACTGAATTCATCCTTCCCTTTGCCCCTGGACCATCTTTGATGATACAGTCTCTGTGATTGAAACCATGCCCTAGGCTCACTCAGACCCTTTCCCTACGTGTAGCCCCGTCTCTGATGTAGCGCATTTGCTTTTCAGTTCTGCAAGAGATTCAGGTTGAAATCTACTCAGGATGGTTCAAGTTTTCAAGTTTAGTGGCTGCAATTCCAGCTGTTCCCCCACCCCCTTCATGGTCCTGGAACTGGAAGAACTTTTTGACTTGATGCACATCAGGATTAGGTTAGTCCAGGGTAGGTTCAGAGTCCTGAAGTCAACCTGGTCTCTGTGGGAATCCTTTAATATTGCTCTGTCAAGGAAAGAATATTTAACTATCAAGACAGGTACTTAACTAGATGGATAAATAAAATGCTGAGGGATCTGCATTGCAAAATGAATTGTCAATACTTTTAGAAAGACAAAGCTGATTGGGGGAGATAAAGAAAACAAGAGGGGACTGGTTTGCAGGGTCGTGGCAGATCTCTTCAAAGGATGGGGGAACAATGTTAGAGGTCTAGCCTCTCATCCAGTAGACTGACTTTCTTGCTGTTTCACTTCTTCCTTAAATTCCTTCCATCACATGGACATGTTCAGTGCATGCATGCATGTATCTCTCTGACCTGGATAAGACAGCTCTGGAACCCAGCAAAATGGTTGCAAAGATGCTGCATTCCAGCCTTGCTGCTGCGGCTATAGGCAATCATCATGCAGGGAAGCCACGTCCACTTCTGCCAGACCTGACCCTGCTTAATTTACACAGCTACGAAGATCTAATGAGACATTTCAGAAAGTCACTAATACTATGGGGTATTCATGTTGTCAGAAGGCATTTTGATTTGCTAACAAGATAGAGGAGTGCAGATTAGCGTCCTGCACATCCCATCAACATCTGAATGGGATAAGAGAGCCGGGTTCAGGTGGCCACCAGGGGCTTCCTGTCCTGGCCCTGACTCTGCTGTCCTAGTTAATCACTACAGACAGGCTTGAAACCCAAGAGCATGTTTTGAATTCGCTAATAAACTACTTCAGGTTTGAACCAATGGTTAAAAAGAAATCCAAGTTAAAAAAAAAAAAAAAACCACAACAAAAACCAACAGGGGCACTGGATAAATGTTGAGTTTCAGTTCTTAGACTGTGATGGTTTCTCTTCTCCATCAAGGACTTTCTGTCTGTTTGTCTTCTACTTTTTGCATTCACAGCTAATCTCCAACACACATCCCATCACATCTCGTCTCCCCTTATGCCGGCTCCCATGGATAACACAAGCATCCTCACTTTTTTTCTCCGAGCCTAACTCAGATTGTTGTGCCCTTGTGAGAAAACAACTTTGAGAGAAATGATTAAGGGTAGGGAAGAAGAGGGAGAAAATGGCTTGTGTCGGGGGAGCAGAGGCAGTTCGGGATTAGATCCAGCTAAGAAGCTTAGTCTGATCCCAGGCCCTCTCCTCTACAAGCTGCCCCTTTAGAAGCATTCTCAATCCATCAGATGATACCCAGAAATTTGACACATGAAACTCAATTATCAAGCTACATAATATCTATTATTAGGAAATAGTCATGAATGTAAATGGAACATATAACTTCAGGTACTGTTGTGTGATGGCTACAAAGTTATGTGGAGGATGTCATGACAGCCAAGTCAAGCACCCAGATGCCAGAGATTTCATGGCAGAGAGCTTCAGAGACAGCTGAGTCTGGGGAAGGTGCTTTCTAACAGCATATTCAGCCTGTAATAACAAGGTATCCAAGTCTTTTTTCCAGAAACTCTCCAAAAGACTTGAGCAGCTGACAGTTGAAATCCCAAAAGAGAAGAATTAGGTGCATAGCTCTGCAAAGGCATGATGGGAGAAAGAAAAACAAGAGGGTCCATTAGAATCTGTGGTTGGCAGGACAGGTCTGATGTGTGGAGGAAGAGCCTGATCTGAACAAAGCCCCACTTTGCAAACTTCCCTTCCTGAAGTGCAAAGTGCTGACTTCTTGCGTGGTGCACTTTGTGGTCTCACTTTCTTCCCTTGAGACTTGCTGGGAATGAGGCAACCTTCAGATCTGACACCAAGACAGACAGATGTATGTTAGAACTGCTTCATTACGGCTGCTAAGCATATCAAGATGGAGCTCACACTCTCACGTTACTTACAGCTGCCATTGTCACGCAATAAACTTTGCAACGGATGTATGTGTGTTATGAACACATGTAAGTGTATGATGCGTGATATAAATGACAGAAAACTGTTGAATTTGGGGTGGTTTTTTTTTTTTTTTCCTGGTATAGAGAAGTGTTAGGAGACAGGGAATGATAGCCAAAAAGTGAAAATTCTGAATACACAATTTTTTATTTCAGTGAAAAAAAGTTGTACTATGTCTTCCTTCCCCACCCTTCACTGATTTTGAACAGCCAAAGAAACATAGCATATAGCAGATCTATTGTAGAGAGCAAACCTTTTACATAAATAGACAAATTTAAGTTTTTGAACAAAACAAAAATATTTCTCATTTTGGAATGATCTGTTCAGTTCCAGAACATGCACTGACATAGGACAGTCATATTCTTGTGTCTGAACAGAAAGCAATGAAATAATAATAAATAAAAAATATAGGTATTCTGAAAAAAAAAAATCTTAATTTTATGTGAAAATACAGGAGAAAAATCTTGGAAATTATGTTGCCTTGGGTTCCTGATTTGTAACTTTGTTCTGAAAACAAGACCTCACACTCTTTTTTTTGAAAATGGCCATAATGTCTCTAACGGGCAGGACCTCTACTTTACCATTCTTCTGAGCAAGGTAATAAGACCTGTGGGGGACAACAGATTTTAGCTAAAGCCTGTTCTCCTACCACATACACACATGGGGAATACACACTGGCATTCCTTTTATCCTAGTGGCTTCTTTGTATGGTCTGCTATGTCAAGATATTTCCCTGACCAATGCTTGACAAGATGATTTAAATGGAAAGTAAGAAGTTATCGTGTCACCAAATTTTCTGTTGTTTTAGTTATGGACTTACTGTCACACTGCTGGCTCATCGAAAGTGAGAGAGATCTCAAGTTAAGATTTAAGGAGATGCATTGTGCAGTTTCTGGCTTAATTAAGCCATTAAGATTTTTTTAGGGGTTTAATCACAAGCGATTTGAATGCATAATTCAGCATGCACGCTGGCTAGCCTTGCACTTCTCTTGTTCTGAGGTGAAACAGATTGTGAAGGGGGAGACAGCTGTGAGAACATCCTGCAGAGGCAAACCAAGCCAGTCCCTAATTTACATTGTGGCCTCAGAGATGAATTAATTAGACTTTCCTAGCTTGAAGTTGGCAATAAGCTCCTAGACTCCTGCTGGGCATACACACCCTGTTTGGCGTGGAGCTGGCACTGTGGAGCAGGAGGTATTGATTTGATGGCTCAGGGAGATTATCTGCAGTTTCCTGAAAATGGAAGGAACTGGGGGAGAATTGGCTGTTATTAACGGCTCTGTTGGGAAGTGCTGAAGTGACCTCTGTGCCTTTGGGACTGTAGTATATCAGTTGCTTTCACAGCATTGGTAAAACAAGTGATGAAGTTGTGGCTTTCTCCATCCCTAAAGTACAGGTCACAGCAGATAATGTGCAAAACGGTGAGAGGCAGAAGCTATATCCCTTTACCTGACTAAGCACAAACCAGGAAAAATCTGTGTGTGTGCACACGTGTGTGTGTGTGTGTGTGTGTGTGCATGGAAAGAACGAACGATATATAAGTGGGTATAAAAATCTGCTGTGTTTTCTTTCCTACCAAAATATAAAAGCACACCATTATGCTTCATTTGGTATAAAAGTTTTCCATTTTTATGATAATCAAAATTTCATTTCTGACAATGTGAAGAGGAGCAAAGCAAATAAAAGTCTAGCTTTCCTTTTACAATGTATGTGCGTTGCTTAGAAGCAATAGGGAGTTTGCTTAATATAACCTTTTCTTCTCTGTCCCATGAAGTGTTTGGTCTGAAAAGGTAACATAAGAGATAAAGCAAAAAGCACTCACTTTATTTCATCAATAGTAAGGCAAGCAAAACTATTATCTTCTCTTTAGAAGTTAACACCTACTTATTATGAACTTTAAAAATTCCTTCCACTTTTTTTTTCTCACCTGTTTTCTGTGCCAGTCCAAAACATGAAAGATATCTGAAATATCATATAGCTCCTATGTTAGGTAGAATATAAAGAAACTGGATGTAATTCTATTATGTAGGAAGACTATAGTTGATACATTGTTGACATCTTAAATCATGAATGACTTCCATTAAGAACAGGCTTATGCTATCTTCTGATTTTACTTTTTTTTCCTTTTCCCTCCTAATTTCTCCTTGAAGTTCCAGCCAAACTAGAAAACCAATGTTTCAGTTTTGAACTAGAAAAAAAAAATCAGCTAATGACAGTATTTGTTTGTTTTCAATTACTTTGTACTTCTGGGTTTCAAATCAGCAGAAGCACTTAGGTTTCCAGTCCCCTTCCCATTACTAGGATCAGACAAGCTTGCAGTGAAAATGCAGACTGGGCAGCAATTGATTTCTGCTAATGGTCACTGTACTAATGAACAGTCTCTTATTTTATTCTACCTATTTATGTCAAATTGAATCACCACTCCTCCCAACACCCTTGGAAATAGGTGTTTCTCCATGTTCCTCTTCTGAGAATAAATAAATGCAGTTTCTGGCAAAACCGCTGCTATGGTACACGTGTGATGCAACTGCGTGCCATGTCTGCGGTTCTTGGGGATTTCTGCTACACACGCGTGGTTCTGTCCAAGTTTCCCCTTATTTTTAAACACACAGCATAAAACTACTCAACTGTCTCCCAAATGTTTGTCCTCTGGCAACTGCTGAGTTTTCATCAGCAGTTTTAATGCAGAAGATTAGCTAAAACCAACGGGCTCAGTGATGGATAACAAGCAACTGGTTGTTCTGGCAAGTCCATCCAAGCAGCTTTATTAGCAACTGTTGAGACGGCCAACTCCAATTTTTCTACAACAAAAGATCTTTTGACCAGAACTCTGTGGGTGGTGGTGTGACAGAGGATGTATTAAAGGAGAAGGGACTCTGGTGTCAGGAGCACTGAGTGCTGGCTGCTGGACTTCCAAGACCTTTACGAATGCCAGCTACCAGTGTGGGAGGATAGCACAGCCGGTTGCAGCTAGCTCATGGGATTATTTAGGTGTTTGAGGGATCCTTGAGCTTTTCAAGCACAACGTTATTGCTTGTCAGAGAGCAGCCAGCAAAGTAACATGAGATGAGAAGAGTATTTCCTCCTGATAGTCTTTTTCAGAAGTTGTGAATATTTATATACAATCAGTAGTCACAAGAGCTGACCTTTCTTCTCAAGGTGATGGTTTGAGACATGTGAAACTTGGAAACAAGTGGATGGGTGATTCTTTTGGTTAAGCTGCTTACCATTTTAGCTCTAAGCATAGTTCTGCAAAGCTTTTGAGCCTAAGTCTGCATCTGATACAATCACTCCAACCAAAATACATCACTTAAGTAGTATAGTTGGTAAGAAAAGAGTGTTCTGCTCTTATAAGACAAGATGAGTATTCAGCAGACCTGGCTTCAGTTTTCCACATATTTCTTGCACCTGCAAAATTCACCAAATATTTCTTCTCATCCTTTTTCCTGCATATTCAGACAGTAAACTTTCTGGGAAAGAGACTGACTCTCTTTCTACATGTTTGTCAACAAATATTTCTGAGTTTTAGTTTGGATTTAGAGATGGTGCTACACTGCAAATGACTTTAAAAATTGTTCTGTATTTCTTCTAATTCCATCCAGTTAAAAGACAGTGTTCTTGGATGAAGACTTGGCCATCTGCATCACTAGATTAGGCTGCTGCTGAACACCTACCTGGGAACATAAAAGACTGCCCCCTCGGAAGCTTTCCTTTATGCAGCCCATGACAGCCTTTCTCATACACGTACTAGTAAATGTGTATTGCATTGATAGTGCCAGGATTTCACCCCCGCTGCTTAGCCTATTGTTGTGGTTTAACCCCAGCTGGCAACTAAGTACCATGTACCCACTTGCTCACTCCCTCCCCTCGCCCGTGCGGTGGGGAGGAGAATCAGAAAGAAAGGAAAACTCATGGGTTGAGACAAAAACAGTTCACCGGGACAGAAAAGAAAAATATAATAATTACGTTATATATTAATAATGATGATGATAATAAAACATAATGATAATAGAATATACAAAAAGAACGATGCACAATTTCTCACCACCCAATGACCGATACAGCCCGTCCCCAGCAGCGGTCACGGAGCGAAACTGAGAGTGATCTCGGAACGATCCCAAGCAGCAATCTTCGAACAGCAATTTCCCCAGCAGCGATCTCGAACTGTAAGTTCCAGAGAGAGCAAGCAAGAGAATGAACAGCCAAACAAATGAACGAATGAAAGTCTGAATGAACAACATCCGTCCCACCAGCCGACTCCCACTTATACTGGGCATGCCGTCTATGGTATGGAATACTCTCTCTGGCCGGTTTGGGTCAGCTGTACTGGCTATACCCTTCCCAGCTTCTTGCACCTGCACATTAGCAAAACCTGGGAAGCTGAAAAAAGTCCTTGATCTCTTAGCAACAACTAATAACATCAGTGTATTATGAACGTTATTCACCTACCAAATCCCATACTAAATCCAAAACACAGAAGCTACTGGGAAGAAAATTAGCTCCATCCCAGCCGAAACCAGGACACCTACTAAGCCAGTTATGCATGGAAGTAGCAGTTATTTGTTAAGATAATGTATCTTTTTTTCTTTAACAAGAAAATTATCCTATTGATGAAGTCTGAGCATGAAATACCACCTGTTAAACAGAACAGATTAGGCATGGAAGGCCATTCATTATCGTCAAGGCTGCCAATGTTTGTTTATGCATAAAGAAACTCCAGCCTTTGTGGCTTTTATGTTTCTATACCCATTAAATTTTATTTTTTTAATAATCAAGCTGTTCCAAACAACTCTCCCTCATGGGTACTCTGAGGTTGTTTGCCTGTATTCCCACTTACTGTACATAAATACTGGCTCTGAATGATCTGTCATGAAAACGTGATTCTTATTTTGAGCTACGTGAATTGATGGGTTCCCTTACATGCAAATGTGGCAGGTTAATGAGGTAGGGTTTGAAGGGGGAGGAGTGCTGGAACCTTGGATAGGATAAAGTGGCGAATAGAGTGATTCAGGCTACTGTGGTTAACTCACAGTATTTAAAAAAAAGCTTTATTTAGTGAAGGAATGCACTCTAGGATATCATACACTTGCTTTATTACACAGTTGCTTGGGCAAACGTAAGGTGATTGTTTTACAAAGTCAGAATTATATTAAAGACTAATAATGGAATGTAATAAATTATGCAAAAGAGCTTTTTTTTTTTGGCTAACACTTGCACTCATGTTGAAAAGGATCTTAGTCTCATTCTTTACTATGAAGAAAAAGATGTCTATCAGTGTAAGGCTCAAAGCTGTTGGGTTTTCTGTCTGGTTTTCCTTTTAGATGAATCTCAGCGTCCTGTTCTGAATACATAGTAATTATGAGTTTCCATCAAAGGTCACATAATAGTGTTTGCATTCTCATTTGATCGACTAACTTTTCTTTATTTTGAGAAATAGACTTTTCCTCAGAAAAGAACCTTCTCTGATAAGTAATCAGAGACACGTCCTAACTGGCTTCCTGTTGCCATTTTGTTGCTACACCACGCATCTACCCACCTTCCGTTTTGTTCAGTGTCCAAAGAGAATTTTGGCACAAACTTGATTCTAAGCCTGCAGAAGGTGCTGCTGGTACACCTAGGTCAATATTATGGATCATCTATCACCACCTGGATTCTAATTTTCAACTATGCTAAATGGCTCTAAAGCCATTCAGATTGTGATTTTTCTCTGGAAAGTGAATATTTTACAATGATCAAGCCAGTTTCCTGCCCAGATGTTCAACAAAGCTTCCAGAAGTGGATTTCAGGCTAAGAGGGTAGGGGTGATCTACCAGTTGAGCTAATCTTAAGATCGTATAGAAGCCCGTAAAATTTCCAGTAAAGCAAATAGAGCAAATATACCTTTCTTTGACTTGGACAGGTTTCTGCAATACACTGAGGCCCATTTTCAATAATAGGAATGGACAGAGCTTGCCAAAATCTTGTAGCCTAATCAGGCTGAAATTCAAATGAGAGAAGTCCAGCTGCTAAAAGGAAAATTGTGAAGCTGAAGAGCTAGAAACAACCACAGGTAAGTTAGGGGTCCCTGTACATACTGCTGAAAGCAAATCTGGCTGGCTAGCAAACCTTAAAGAGAATTGCTCAGTGATTGTTCATCCTACTGAAAGATTTTACCCCAGGCTGTAACGCTTCCAAAATCTGCAGCAACATAAGTGTCTGTCTTGCAAATAGAGAGGCCTGGGGCAAGTGTGTCTTATACGCTTGATAGGACAGAAAGTTTGAAGTTTGCCCCAGACTTTTATTCTCTTTTGGTGAGCTTCATTTCATTTTTTCATGTTTGCAAGTTTTCTTTCCGTCCCTCATTCTTCATTCTCACCCTGAAAATAGATTGGGTGTTTATGCTCTAAAAAACTCAAACTGATTCAGAGCTACAGGGAAATATCTTCCCATCAGCCATGAAATCTGTCTGCCTGTTTTCTGTCTAGTGTGTTTTACCCAACTTCTCCAAATTTAATGTCTGTTCATATATACATATATCTGTGTGCACACACACATATTAGGTGCACATAATAAATATAATAAACTATATCTGTTTTTTCTATTTTTTACTACTTAAAATTCATGATACTTCTATATACTCAAACACTTTTCACTTTCATATATTCAGAAATGAGTGTAGAAAGATTAAGTTTACTTTGCATTAGGCCATTAGTTACGTTACATATCTGCACATCTTGGTTCATATTCTTTTTCTAATCCTGGCATGCTCTCATATGGATATTATTTATAGTCACATTTATTTTAATCATCCACCTTTGGAGGAGTTAATATTGCCAACCTCAGCTTTCAACAGTCATACTGTAGGTCCCTAATGTACAAATATCTTAAAAATAAGTAGTTTTAGATAGGTTTTGTGTTTCTTCTTGATCTGACTTCTAATGCTCAAAAGGCATTGTAATAGGAGGGGAACAACAGCAGAAAACTAACCTGACTCCCAGAGCGTTGCTGTTCTGGTTAGGAGAAAGTTTGTTGGAGATTTTGAGCAGACTGTATAGTATCCCCCATAAAGAAGTGATTTACAAGGCACAAGCCTCTTAGAAATGAGAGTAACCTCTGTCGTGATCATTTAGGTGGAAAACATCGAGCTTGGGAAAACTGTGAGAAAGTTTACTAAGAGCATAAAGCAAGTAAATCTTTGCCAAAGTCTCGCAAGTGCCTATTAACTTAGCAGTTTTATTATGTGGCTGATGGAAACCTTTCACTGTGTTAAACAGCAATAATGAATGGATTATCTGATTTGCGACATGACATCACCAAATCATGTAGTCAAGTCATGCAAAAATGCAGCACATTTACTGTTTCTGCATAGAACTACTTGCTAGAGAATTCTGTGTTCATTTTTTGGTTTGTTTGGTGGGGGGTTGGTTTTTTTTTTTTTACTGCAGTTACTGCTCCAAAATACTATTAAAACCTGGCAAGCGGTTATGAACTCAGTAGGTTGATGAGCAACTTAGGAATTAGGCACTCAGCACTGTGTCCTCAGACAATTGTGTCCCAGACCAAGCCACACCAGCTGATTCTTCCCATTTTCACTCTACTCATAAGTCAGTTCATGAAAAAAATGGTGTATAACAGATGTAAACGTAAAGAGAATCTGGTCTAGTCATATCTGTGCACTGCAGCTGAAGAGAAATGATTGATAACTGATAGCTGACCTAACTTTCATGAACTGATTCATGTTATTGCTATAACTTGACTCAGATCAGAAGAGTTGTCCTTGGCTTTCGCTATGTCCTTTGCTACGGGCATCAGAAGCAAATTTTAGTTTTTCCATGTAACTACAGGCACCCTGCACAGTTCCTATTATCACATTTTAGCTTTGATTTCTCAGTTCTAGACAGAACTCAATAGCAGTCAGATTGGCTTTCAAGGAGCACCCTTGTGTCCCTCCAGGTGCATTGCTGGCCACCACCTTGCGTACAACTCTCTTTTCTGCCTTACGTTTTTATTGGCTGTTTGTTAATTACTTCCCTTTCCACATTGTCTCTGGTCATAAAATATTGACTATGAATTTGCTTTTTCTCAAGTGTATGTGAAATACATAATGCTTTTTTCTGTTGCAACTTACACCTTTTAAAACGTACTCCAATGTGCAGCAGGCACCTTTTTTTTCCTTCTGGAGGTAAAAGTTTGTCTGCCCTTGCAGTCTGCAGTGTCAGAGTACTGTATCTCTCAGCTCTGGTGACAGCATTTCTCTTCGGCTGGTGACCTCTCACCATGCTCGGTTGAATTCTTGCCTGCCTGGGTAAGGAATTTTATTTCAATTAGACTAAATCTAGAAGCTGGCAAGAAGTAACACCTCTCTCACTAACTCACTTAGAATTACTTCAAAACTTGGTTTGCATCTATTGAAGCTATTGGCAGGACAAATTCAGGTCCCAGATTCAGAACAGCCCTGACTTTTGGGGAAAGCTTGGTTTGGAATTCAAACTCTTTACTTGCTGTATAAAGGGGTTTACTTATTTTCCAAATTGATTAAGAAACGTATTTTTCAGTAATGAAAACCCTTTGGTGAGCAAAGAACAAACAACCTGTCCAGTGCGTGCAAATGGAGAGGAAGGATGGAGAATGGAGAGTGAACAGCTCAAAAATTTTCCCATTTAAAAACCCAAAACACTGAATACATTTGTTGATAGTGATGATCACAAGCATGTGTCTGGATTAGCTCTTTCAGCTTTTTAGCAGGACAGAATCCATCCACTCATACCTCCAGTTGCACTCCTGAGAGTTTCTCCTCAGGGAGAAACCCTGTATTTTCTGTCACCTCGTCATGCTCCAAAATCATGAATGAATCAACCTTTTCGCCAAGAAGCATAACATTGCCACTATTGTATTCACCACACAGATAAAACATAGTACTCTAAAGAGAAGATTTCCCTAGAAATAAAATATCGAGTCTTTTTTTTTTTTTTTTTAGTTTTAAAGTTTCTCTGGCAACCATGTATATATAACATTTGTTTCAATGATGTGACACAGCATAGATTTTTGTAAAAGCTGATAGTGCTAAAGCAAGGACGTGGGTCACCATCCTATCTCACTTTCTGGTGTGAAGCTGATTGTGAAGGTAAAAAATCAATATACAATAAAGGTGGTGCATGTTGAAACTAAATTGAAGTGATTGATTTTTTTTTTCCCAGGATCATTAGATTCTCCCCAAAAATCTTTGTTTCTGGTTGTGGAGAAATATTTACTCTTCACTATAAGTTCGTGGTGTAGTTAATTTTTTTGTGTGGATTTTTTTAGAAAGAGAGTAAGGCATTACTTGTGCAGGAGACAAATGCTGGAAATCACTGTATTTTGGAAGCATTCCCAGAAGTCCCTGTAAACACAGGGTACTTAAAGGGATGGATATCCTCTTAATCCATGAACATCTTTAGCTGTTGTAAATCCCTCTTCCGCTCCCTGGAAAGTAAATAAAGCAGTGCATTAGTGCAGTGTCATTTGCCATCAGAAGACTCCGGGTATCATTCTGACTTGAGGCAGTGTTGGCCTGGGGCTTATTACGAGTTTAACTGCAGGATGAGAAAAGCACCATATTCATATTATCGCACCTCACCTCGCTCAGATACTTCTCACCTGCTACGTATATGCACACCAAGAACAAGTTTCTTAATAAATCATGTTCTGTGTTCACACTGCAGGTTAGACTGCAGGAAAATCACTGACTCTGCTAAAGGATAATTCAAAGAAGAATCTTGCTGATCTTCAAGAGACTAACATCTAACTTCTCCCCATGTTTCAGGAATCTAATTATTGGAAATTGAAAACATCCTGCTATGCATACAAAGTAATCAAGTCCTTTCTGCTATCTTGCATTTGACATATGCTTATGTATCAGCTGTGCTGAATAAATGATTGGAACTGCCTACATGTTGCTACTTAAAGAAAATGGGACCTTCAATGAACCTTAGTAGTGTTGGTAGAAATAGACTATCAATATCAACTCTGTAGATTTTCACCGCTCAGAGAGAAATTGGTTCTTCAGGAGTAGCAGAGCAAACCATGGCTGGCTACGAAAAATCCCTCAGCAGAAATCTGCCATGCTTGGTTCAGTCCTGTGTTCAGTGACCTTTGCTGTGAGGCTCCTATAAATTCCCCACATTCATGTTTCACTTTCTAATTAATTTCACCATCTGGAAGTGTTTCCTTCTATTCATTTCATGTAGTCCTTTCTTAATGCTTTCCCATTACTGTTAATCACATTTCTGAGGCTAACCAGCTCCAATTTTTTGAGGACCTGTGGAGTGTGATCACCAAGCAAAGCAGTGGCTACACTCAGGAGCAGAAGTGTTCACATCCCTTAGTCTATCCTCGTGTTGACTTCCCTTATGTTTTTCCCACTGGATTTCATAAACTCTTTTTTCTTTTTCATCTGCTTAGTTTCTCATTCTGCCTCTTTCTATACAATCCCAGGCTGGAAAGGTCTTTCTCTCCCATTGACCTCACAGTGATTGTTTTCTTAATTTAATATCCTACAAACTGCCTTAACTCTGACCTCTACCTTCACTAAGCAAGTTATAACCTTTTTACAGTTAAAAGCTGATAATAAATCTCTGTGCCTAATTTTTCATGTGTAGGTCACAGTACTATTATAACATAAAAATCAAATAATCACCATTTCAATAGTCTCTAACACTTCTATTTAAATCTATACATGACCTTTGTATCTTACTAATTTAAGATTTATGCTTGCCAGAAGTTTCCAATGCATTATCTATTGAGCGTTTACCCTACAGCAACAGACATAAAAGTCTGAAATGTCAAGTTGTGAAACACTCATTTAACATTTTTTAGGGCTTTATTTTCCCCCCTCAGAAATAGCCTTTTTCCCTAGATTGAAAACTTCCAAGGAACACTCCCCCCGCCTCCCCAATTCTGTCTCTGCATATTCTCTATCCCTTTTCCTCTGTTTCAGTAGCAAGACGAAAGATGACAGAAGTGGAAGAATCATGGGAGAAAATGCATACCATATCTCTCTTCCTTCTCCTTACCACCATTAAAAAAAAAAAAAAATCTGCTTTCACAGGGAAATAATCAAGAGACTATCTGAATGAATTAATGGCTGCTACATTTCCCAGTTTCCATATTGGAACATCTTTTAAAATTCCAAGCAATCTTTGTAGAAAAAGTTACTGTTTTTCAATTTGCTCTATTAGTAGTACTTTGAGAAATCATAAATGCTTATAGGTGAAAATATGGAGGTAACTAGAGTTACAAACTTGTAACTTATCTCAGCTTTCTGACCATGGCAAAGATTAATATTTAAATTTTAAGACATTTTCTACTCTTTTTTTAATGAGTTGCTCTAACAACAAACAAGATGTCTTCATCTGTTTTATCACAGAATGAATGGGAATGAGATCAGCGTGAAAATATCACAAAAGCAATGCTATATTTCAGGTCAGTCCCCGTTCAGCTCTGAGGAATGTCTGTCTGCAGCACAGGGCAGGTTCACCCCGTGGACTGCTCCAGCCCTGATCATCTCCTCGCAGTTCAGGTACAGCTAACAAGGCTCTCAAGACCAGTGTGAGAGCAGGTCCTTTTAAATCAAAAGTCAAACATTTTCCATTTTTGAACTAGAAAAATAAAATATATGTGCAAAAATCTGTAGGAGGGTTGTCCTGTCACAAACAGTTATGAGTGCCCTGAGAGTCAACTGGGGACAAACCATTACTAAGAAAATGATGTTAGCTGTCACCCATGTGACCTAACGGCGACTTTAAACAGCAGAGTTATCGATGTAAATCTTTACTTTCCTCTGCTGTGTACCTGCAAACAGTACATGCCTTTCCTTAGAGCACCGGTGTAGGAAACAAAAGCCGTGCTTCGCTCCTAGCTGTGCTGCCAGCTGGCTGTGGTGCTGCAGGTAGCGCTGATAATTGTCCATTTGCCCCCAATGTAAAAAAATCCCTCTCTTTGGATTCAAAATGTGTGTTTACACTACTACAGCTTTCTGAATTATCAGATACCTACTGGGGACTGTTAGTAGACAGAGGCTGGTTCCGCAGATGGAAACCACAACGTACTACCTCAGAGGCTTTGCGCTGGCGTGTGTGTGATACCTCCATGAGCCGTGCTTTTCCAGTTACACATCTGAGTCATGTTGTAGTGCAAACAGAGCCTTGTTTTCCTGGTAAGTTCCTAACCGTTCTTACAGTGTATGCATTTCACTTTGAGAAGATCAAACCTCTTTAGAGCCATCAGCTAACAGCTGAGCAACCATCTTCTCAAGTTGGAGTATCCTAAAACTGGGCCGTTCCTGCTTTTGCCCTCTCTATGACCAGTACCAAGTTTACGGAGGCACTTGGTTCTGGTTCCTCAGAGCTCAGAACAGGGATGTTAATATCTGGCTTCATCCTAGGGATGACTGTGATCTGCAGCTAATTATCATCTGTAAAGCACTTTCCAGTTCCCAGAAGAAAAGGCCTTGATGCTCCCCAGCAGAGAGCTATCAGCCCATGCTGGGACACAGCTGGCAGGGTGCGCTACTCCACGGAGATTTCCTCATGGTTATTTTAAGATAATTAGCTAATCCAATACCTAGTGTGCTTCATAATTCTTATCTAACATGACCAATTTGCAAATGCACATACTTGTGTGCACGCACGCCTCTAATTGAAACATGTCCGGAGGGCAGACTGCTGAAGCCACACCGCCACAAAATAAGCAGTAGCTTGTAAGTAACAAAACTCTCTTAAAAAGCAGAATGTCACCATTCTGCCTAGGTGCAGGAATGGCATAACTATGACCCAGACAAGGGAGGGGTTACTCAATATTTTTTTTAAAATGTGATCTTGGCTATACAAATGTGAGTGAAGGCAGCAGACAACCTGCACGGCTCTCACTGGGGAAGGCAGTCACTCCTTCACGCCTGGCGACTCAGCGCTGTGGAGTGTGAGACACAATTCAGCTGAAATTTGGAAGCAGCTGTTGCATCAGGATTTGTTTAACACAGTTTTCCTCCAGGAAGTCATTATTTGAAATAAATCTTGTCCATTAAAGAGACACGCTTGAGCAGTTACGTAATGCAGCATAGGGTTTGTTAACCTAGAAAAGCATGGGATATTCAAAAGCCTAATCTGGATAGAAAAATAAATATGTGATTTAAGATGGAGCATCTATGTATCTGAAAAATACCTCTGTTTTTCTAAATCCAAGCTTTATCATCTTAGAAGCTTATTTTTCACTGCTAACAGTGAGCACTCTGAAAAAAAAAACCCAACACCAAAAAAACAAACAAAACTTTGTGTCTTTCACTATTTCAGACTCAGCCTGTCAAAATAGATACATCTCTGATTAATACGGATGTATTTTCTTTTAAAATACAGGGTCTGCTTTTTATATGTTTTTAACTTACATTTTCAGAACCATCTGCCCTGTGCATGAGGACATGAATTTGAAGGCAATGCTTTCTAAGCTCAGAGACAATGAATGAACGAAAACCAGTCTGAAAATAAGACCAAAAATCTATGGGATTTATCTGAGTAAAGGAGAAACATTTAAATATTAACAGCATCTCTATACATAAAATAAAATAAACACATGAAAACCACTAGTTTGAAGTACTATTACAAGTCCTTACTTGGAACAAACTCTCAGCAGCACCAGGCAATTGAAAACCAGTTGCTGCTTCTGGGTGATCTTCAGGGGTTTTTGTCTTGGGGACTGGTATAGTCAAATATATCCATCAAAAATTGATTCAGAGGCAAAAAGCAAATGAAACTAAAAACTGTATTTATTAATACTGCTTTGGTTTTTAAGCTGTTATGGTTCACATGTTCTTGACACAAGGATTGAAACACTTATTTTTAATTAAAAGCAGAGTCTCATATTTATGCACTTTCAGCAACCCAGACTTTGTGATGGAAATACTTGGAGCAGTGGTGTTTGATCCAGCCAGATAACATGAATTTGGATTACAAAGGCTATTTCACCTCCCTTGCACTGAAGCTGTTCTGCAGTTACTACTCCTGTTACAGCAGGGTGAGTTGGAGTGTCTCACACTTTTCTTCTCACCACACTGGATGGTCAGGGCTATATTTTTAGATGGAACAGAGCAAACTTAAGTGACACGCCCGAGAACACAGCAGAAGTCTGTTGCAGTGGAGGAATTCAATGCAGAGCTGCCAAACTCCCTTCTAAGTTTCCTCTTGATTGGATTCCCCATCCCCCTGAAACTACCTTCCATTAGGTGCCACAACATATTACGTCTCGTGCAATACACTGGTGATTGTGTACTCCAGCAAAGTGTGAATATTGTCTGGCAGATAGCTTACGATTAGTGCACATAAGCAGAGCCTAGAAGGCTTGCTTCTATTTTCAGCTGTACTACCACTGCCTCTGATCCGTGACAAGGTCACTTGAGTCAATGAAATCCCTGGCTGCTTGTCTCCAGTAATTAAGCAGTAAAACTTTTAAATGTGCACCCCAAATTAGGAGGTCACTGTGTTGATTGTCTGTGTAAGTACCTTTGTAGGGAGAAAATACCGGGTCCTAAAGGGGTCTTTAATCTATCAAAAAAATTCTAATGAGAACTGAGAGCTGGCAGTGTAAAGCTGGGTACATCTGAATAAGAAGCAAGACAAAGATTTTGAGAGCTGGAACTGAGTAGCCATTTGTAGAAATTATGAAGGTAAGTGATAGTTTCTACTGTTCTGAAAAACCTTTGTCTGAAGACCTAGGTATCTTCCTTGCAAGATTACCTCAACTGAGAGCTGGTTAGTGGGCTCATATGAGGAACAACTCCATTTAATTATCATGCCTATGAAATGTCTGTGGTGGTCTAATAGCCCCTTCTACTTTAGCCACTTGAACTGCCAGTGGTGTTGGCCAGGAAAGTAGAAAAGATATAATTCAATAGGTTTGTGAAATCTGCTGTGTTAGAAAAAAATATTCTAACAACTTATTGTTTTTTAAAAAAACCAATCTGTATATCTTAAAAATCTTATGACATT
The DNA here is from genome assembly GCA_009819775.1 of Phoenicopterus ruber ruber. Taxonomy (NCBI): domain Eukaryota; kingdom Metazoa; phylum Chordata; class Aves; order Phoenicopteriformes; family Phoenicopteridae; genus Phoenicopterus; species Phoenicopterus ruber. The sequence continues at coordinate 28,450,974 of CM020221.1, read as the reverse complement.
TTTTAGTGGTTTCAATACAATTGGAAATGACAGGTGATATGAGAAAGGAAGAATAAATATTTAGAAAGAAACTGTCCAATTGTGGCAGTCTGCAAGCAGGGTTCTTCTGGAAGAGTAATTCTGGATGATTTTCCAGGAATAAATCTGTTGCCTGTAGACATATGGAGTAAAGAGCAGCCTCTTCCAAAAGAACTCCAGCGGAGTGGAATTGGAGAAGTGCTCAGCTGACATTAGCCAGGAAGCAGAGGACAGGCCTCAGAGATTATGAAATGTGCCGTTTTCTTGTAGAAAGGCCTAGACGGATCTAAGGAGGCCCAGTGTATCCCAGGTGAATGGTCACTCAAAACTATCCCAGTAGTTTGTAACTTTTGGATAAAAGTATCTTAAGTGAAGAATGAAAAGATCTTTTACTTAGGAGTGCTCTCCTGTGTGGCATTGGCTCTGCATGATTTCTATTGTTTACTAGCAAAGAAGTCATTGGGGTGTCCTCTTTTGGGGCATTAGGTCCCACCTTAGCTTTGATGATGGCCAGCCACCAAAGCTGAGGAATCTGGCCCTATAGACCAACATATCAGTCCGATATCATTCCTGCAGAGGAGTAAAAACCAGCTGTTACAGAAATTCCTTCCAAAGAAGGTGACTGAGGCTATCATTCACCTGTCGCTGAGACACAAGAGAATGGGGAAATAGATTTTCTAAATGGGATTTTGATTCCCCCTAACACCCCTTCCCCAATAACAACTGAACCTAAAGGTTTAATGCATTAATAGTACATTTGGAAGTCTGGTTATATAGATGATTTGGGTTGATTTCCAAGCTTCTAAAGGAAGCCTAAGCTACGCTTTAATGAAGACCCCCGAAATCATCATCATTATTGCTAATGAAAGCCAGGAGGAAAAGCTACATACGGTCACATCATCAAAAAGTCTATCTGCCATTTTGCCATCAGTCAGGGAATCATAGCATAATCTATCTAATCATTGTTGAGAAAGGGATATTTCTGACATTTCTAAACATTTCTATGTTCTGTGCTTTTATTCCTTTTTTTTAATGTTGGGACCATTTGCAAGGGGCTGACTCTGGCATAGGGTTTTACTTTTACTTCAGATGTTTCTCTTTGTATCATGCACAGGCTCTAAAGAAAACCGTGATTGCCTTTCATGAAGGGCCTGTTGGAATAACAGTTGTGACTGGTAGAATATGAGTTGCTACTATTGATCCCAAGAAGCTGTAATGCTTCTCTGAAGTACAAAATGAGTCAGATTTCTTCTGACCTGTAAAGTGACAGTGTTTTCCTCACATCAAATCACCAATTGTCAAGGATTTGTTTGTTTCCTGGTAAGTGCTCGTTTCCCTGAATAATCCCTGTAAAATGTCTTTTCAAAACACTCACTGATCTTATGTCTTCTCTAATAATTTAACATAAACAGTCTGTGTATGGGGAAGTACATGATTGTCACACATAGGTCTCCTCAAAGAAGAATTTCAAAGAATTTTAAATCACAGAAGTGAAAGATTCCTAAAGGTTTGGTCAAAGGCTTGCCTTATTTTTATAAAGAAGCAGCATGAAATGACATGGAACTGGACCTCATTTGCGAAGTGGTGAACTGGTGAGAATCACCTAGAGAGAAAACTGGACATGGAGAAATAGAGTCTGCAAAAAGGCAGACTGAATTAGGAAGATAACACTTCGGTTGTGTTCACTGGGAAATTTAGTAAACAATTATTTCTGTGATTACTTGAACTTCTCATTTAATAGTTTGGGGCCATCATCCTTCACTGTTAATGGTTTTTGTCGTTCTTAGCTATTTGCCACTCAGCAATATGACACCTTTTATAAATGTTCCGACATCCCATGAAATATTAGCTAACGGGAAGAGACATGTCTTTTGAGGGTAATATGGGAATTCAACAGATCCTGGAGAAGAACTAAGATAATTTATCACCTTTTAAGACAGCTGAAGATCTCAATCAGCCACCTGTTATTTTGGAAATGATCATTAAGCATTAACAGGGCCAATTTGCAGCTTTTAAAATTAATTTTCAACTTTTACTCATGGTTAATATTAATTCACTGTCAGTAACTCATGAATATCAAGAAACTCTGAAAGGATCAGATCTTCGGTCTCTTAAGTTTCTTCTTCCAAAGCTCAGAGAACACTCCCCATGAGAATGGCTTAATTGAATTAAGGATGGGGAAGGTTGCTTTAGCTAGGCTTTCCTCTGCTGGAAATATTTGAGAAGTCTGACTTCAGCTTTCTTTGAACTTTGCAGACAAAACCAGTGCTTCAGGTTGTCATAGCTTAGCCCTAACCGGCAGCTGAGCACCACACGGCTGCTCGCTCACTCCCCCCCTCCCAGGGGGATGGGGGAGAGAATCAGGAAAAAGAAAGGCAAAACTCCTGGGTTGGGATAACAACAGTTTAACAGGACAACAAAGGAAAGGAAAAGAAAACAAACAAACAAGAAACACCAACAATACCAACAGCAGAGCATACTTAGCAGTGCTTCCCAGCGCAGGTCACTCACAGCCCAGAGCCCAGCAGGGATCCCCCCCTCTCCTCCTCCTGTCTATATAGTGATCGTGAGGGTCACATGGTATAGAATAGATCCCAGCCAGCTGCTGGTGAAAATTAACCCTATCCCAGCCAGAACCAGGACACAGGTAGACCAGGAGAAGCAATATAGCTAAAGTACAGAAAAGAGCAGACAGGGTCTTCCCAGCACCCTCCAAATATTGAACCTTAGTTAGGAATTGCTTAGTTTTCATGAAATCTAAGAAAAGACAAAAGGATTTCCTTAAAATATGGCAGCCTTATATTAGGACTGTTCTGGTTCAAGTCTTTTCTCACTCAAGACATCTTCCTGAACCTGGCACAAGTTTAGAAAGATCAAGAAAAGTTTAGGAACCCAAGAAGTCACTAAATTATTATGATGAGGAGGTACGGTGAGAGGAAAGGATTCACTACAGGGCAGTAGGAAAAGATTCTAGCTTTGAGGGTGTTTGGTATAACTTACTATGCATATTTCTATTTTTTAAGAGGCATTGTGACTTTTTTTTTTACTGGAGGGGTGAGAGAAAGAAGCCATGGGGCATTCATGCAGTATTGGAATTGCATATAAAACCCAAACCATATACAGAATCTGTACCTATTACTAAGTTTTTTTGCAACTGGTCAGACATGTAAATAACAGTTTTGTTGTAATTTTTTTCTGATGGGTCTTTTTGTGGGAGGTGAATGTAACAGGATCAAAAAACCAGACACACACACATACTGAAAGAAAAAAGAAGCAGCAGCCTCTTATGAAATAAAGCTCTAACAAAAAAATTTAGCTAAACATTAAATTCCATGTTCCAAATTACTTCTTTAAAAATCTATAATTGGAAATAAAATTAAAATATATAAATTAAGTAACTTTAAAATCTAAATGTTCCCATCCAGAAATATCTGAATAGAATTGTGTCAAGTTATTGTGACTTTTTATTAGAGTTCATATAGATCAGATTTTGTCAGGATTGCCAAGTCTTTTTAAGACCATTTTGCCACTTAGTAATTTTTTACCTTTTTAAGGGTAATTTGGGAACTGAAAAATGTGGATTTTTAAAGCAGAATAGTCATTGTAGGAAATTCCTGGCCTAATATAAGTAATAATCAGACTATACAGAAAACAAATGAGAGAGCAGCACTGGTGGGGCAAGAAGAAATAGTGTAGTAAAAAGCAGATGGACTGAAGATTATATGTATTCTGTGATGAGTTATTCTACAGAAGTCAACAGAGTTACACAACTAAGCATTAGAGAATCCAGGTATGAAGGATACAGCTTATATTTAAAGAAGCGGGCTGCCCTCTAACAAAAGAATTAAAAAAAAAAAAACAAAACCAACTCCAACCTAAGAAATAATTGATTCCAAAGGAGAAAGATTTGTAAACTCAGGCTGATTTTATAAAATGCAGCAAATTCACAAGGTTCTCAAAAATGACTAGGTGACCTGACTTTTACTACACATGTACATAAAATAATTTGGATCTCTTTGCAAAGGAGGAGTTCCCAGGGGATGAGAAGAGGAGGGTCATACTATGTCATTTTTGACGTATAATAGCCTTGTTAACATGCAAAGCCACAGGGATCGAGGCATTCTGGGTTATCGGTAGCACCGGCGGGACTGCTCCAGAGGCAGCTCTAGGCTCAGGCAAAGCCAGTAGTGCCCTGGTGTAACAGACAGCCGAGACAGCAGAATGGCAGTTCCCCCTATTGCGTACATTAACCCTAAAGCCCAGGTTAGAGGTGCCAAGGGAAGAGTTGGGTTGTGCTAATAGCCTCCACTTCTGAGAAAGAAGCAAAGTAAAAGACAAGCAATCCTCCTTGGAAATACAAGTGGCCATCCTCATCCCTGGACAGCAGCAGCAAGTCCCTCCAGTTCCTCACTCCTGCCGTGTGGCTGATGCAGTCCAGCCCTGACTCTTCCCCGCAGTGCGGTTTTTGCCTACATTACTGAGAAACACTGCGAGGATCTCCTGCGTGTTTAATTTTAGTAGCTATGTCCTGCACCATTTCTGCTTCCACAGCTGAATCTAACCACCTTCTCTCAGGGTCCCTCCACCTGTGCTCAGACAACGATGGCAGAGCAGTCCCAAAGCTAAAGGGGGTGCAGCTACTTGATCCACGTGGCACAGCTGAGTATTCACCTCCTGAACCTGTATTGCCCCTGTTGCAGGGGTAGTGGCTTGTATAATAATAGCAAGAGCGTGACTATGCAGCATCTCAGCTGGAGCTGGTTGGGATGCTGCTACCTCGAGCTCCCTCTGCTCTTCTCTGCAGCCACTTTCAAAATCAGGGGGGATAGGGGCAGTTCAGTCGCATGCACCTCTGCTGTTGTGGATATGTCATTAGGGAAGGATACAGTCCTGAATAAAGACTTGGACTCAGATAATCCATCACAGCCTTTACTGGTTCATCTTCCACAGGGCTGTAAACTAGATTATTTGATTTAAGCCCTGGCGCAGGCATGGAAATCAAAACCAGTTTGTGCACATGCTTATGGCTAAGTGTCATAACCCCACATCCCATTCTGCACTACAGGCATCTTCCTCATGACACACTACTGACAAAAAAGGGACCTGGAAATGGAAGTGCTGGTAATTCTAATGAAGTGTCACTGAGGATGAAAGTGGGTCCAGATAGTCATTTTGTTGCAATTTCAGTAGAGACCTCTGAAGTGACAGGCAATACCAGTTTACGTTAGACAATATCTGTTTACACCAGGTGGCAAATTGGCTTTATGCCTATCGCAGGGAAAGCCCCGCTTTGCCTATTTTGTTCATTTGTTTTTTTTGTTTGGCCACAGACTTCATCAGTTCCAGGTGGTACGTGCAATGGAAAACAGAAAATAGGACAATAAAGGACTGATGACCTGCATGCCTTGCTGGCTACCCCTCACGCTCTTAGAGAGATGCAATATAGTTCATTGCTGGCTTTGCCTGACATTCATTGCTGCTGCCTGCTCCTAACATTCAGCACTCTCTTCTTTTTTGTAGCATAAAAAGTTGAGTTTTTTCCTTTCATTTCTCACGCGCACCACTTACCTCTCAGAACAAACCTCTCCTTCCTGACCTTTTTCAACAAGGCTTTCAGGGAGTCCTGTACTACAACAGGTTTACAAGCCCTATTGCTTTTAATGATTTATTGGGGAGGAGATGAGGAAATGAGGAGGGTGAACCAACTGCAGGTGAAATTTTGTAGACAAGAACATAGCCATAAAATGTGGGCATGCAGATCTTATCTTTCTGTATATTCTAGAAACTATTAAGTCAGTAATGGATATGGCTTTTATAAAAGAGAAATGCCAGTTTTCCCTTAATATTTATGTGGGCATATTACTATTTCCTTTTATATTACCCTTTCTATCTGGAAGGCTCATAAGGTGCTTTATGTACTTACTCAATGGCTACATAAGGAATATATCACTCGTCACTGAGATGCAACTACTTCTGGTGTGAGAGACGTGGCCGTTGTTTCACAGTTCACAATGAAGCAATGATAAAGCTCAAGATAAGAGGTGAAAGGGAATTGTCCCTAAGCTATGCCAGTACATATTACTGTAGGGCTATTGATGGCTGTGTTGATTTATGGTTGGTTGTATTTACCCAGTGGATCTGGTTGAATTTATATGGCAAGGTAATGTAAGCAGGCTGAAGTCAGAGGACAAACCATTTGATATGTTGGTTAGAAGGAGAAGGGAAATTGAGCCACATTGTTATATTACACCCTGGTGTATTTTAGGAAGTGGTTAGTTTGGAATTTGTAATACTGGTGCTCTGGACAGCCCACAGTCTTCTCTACAGCCCCATATGTTCAAGAGGATGCCTGCTAAATTTTCATTCAGAAGAAGTGTGGTACCCCTCTAGCACCAGGACTAGTATGTGCTGGTTTTGGATGGAATAGAGTTAGTTTTCTTCACAGTAGCTAGTATGGGGCTGTGTTTTGGATTTGTGCTCGAAATAGTGTTGATAATACAGAGATGTTTTCGTTATTGCTGAGCAGTGCTGACACAGAGTCAAGGCCTTTTCCACTCCTCACCCCACCCCACCAGCTAGGAGGCTGGGGGTGCATAAGATGTTGAGGGGGGACACAGCTGGGACAGCTGACCCCAACTGACCAAAGGGATATTCCACACCATATGATGTCATGCTCAGCATATAAAGCTGGGGGAAGAAGAAGGAAGGGAGGGACTTTCAGAGTGATGGCGTTTGTCTTCCCAAGAAACTGTTAAGTGTGATGGAGCCCTGCTTTCCTGGAGATGGCTGAACACCTGCCTGTTGATAGGAAGTAGTGAATTAATTCCTTGTTTCGCTTTGCTTGTGCATGCACGGCTTTTTCTTTACGTATTAAACTGCCTTTATCTCAGCCCACGAGTTTTCTCACTTTTACTCTTCTGATTCTCTCCCATCCCACCGAAGGAAGGAGTGAGCGAGCGGCTGTGTGGTGCTTAGTTGCTGGCTGGTGTTAAACCACAGCATAGTAATACTCAGATGGTCATAGTGGCTACTCCCATGGAGCAGTACTTGTGTCTGTTCCAGCCCACATGACTCCTCCATATGTGTGTTGCAGAATTTCAGATAATCACAGAGCTGGAGGTTTCTCCAAGGATCACCTTGCTGAAAGGAGGATCAGCTTCAAAACCAGTCCTGAAGGGTGTTAAACTAATCTTTTCCTAAAGATTCCTAAGCACTGGGGGTTTCTCCTCTGCTTTCTTTGACAATCTGTTCAATTGCTATGTAATACGGGTATCTGCAGGCAAATTAAACTCTCAGAGTCATCAAGCAAGAGGGTATTGGGCACCAGCCTCCCAGTGCAGGAGAAGTGGACTTGTAAACAGCAAAGTTCATATACTCTGCTTTCCTTCGGCTTTAACAATCCTGGCTTTCTCTGGCACTGACTTCCCCAGGGCACCGCTTCGCTAAATCCTCCCTATCAAAATTCTGGGCATTTTCAGGAGCTTGTGGTAACTTTTTATAATTCATAATGTGGATTTATCTCTACTCTCCTGTTTAATTTAACCTTTTGAAATAAACATAAAGGAAAACAATGATGTGCCAGGAAGAGGACATTATTAAGAGATATTGTGTCTAATTGACTCAGCGGGATCTTTCAAGCACTTTGCAAAGAAAAAAAAAAAAAGGAAGACATAGTGGACACTAAAAGCTCTCAGGGATATAATCTTCATGAGATAATAATCCAGCCAAGCACCCAAGATTAGCACTGATGTGGTATTTTAAAAATATATATGTGTATGTTTTTGGATACATTAAATTACTTTGAAACTTGTAACTATTACATGGGCACTACTCTTCTTCAGTTCTGAAGATGCAGTAATCTCACCTGTGGCAATGTAAATCTGGAGTAACTCTGGAGGGGGTGCATAGTGGCAGAATAAGAGCAAAATCAAGCCCTGAGCATTTTTTTTAACTCAAGGGCCAAATCTCCAGGTGGCATAAATGAGGGTATTTTCCTGTAATTTGAAGGCTGTGATCATCTGATTTACATCACAACCAAGTCAACTAAGGCAACTCCTGTCACAGGGATTCAGAAGAGCTGTGTCAATTTTAGACCTTCAAAAGGCAAAAAGCTCAGATAATTTTTTTTCTTGTTTACATTGAAGAAATCCTGCAAATAAATGGTGCCTGCCAATGTAAATGAAGAATTATTTTAGTGAGGGGTCAGAAGTTGCCCTTTGGTGTAAATCAGAGTAGGGCTTAACCCTTTTAGACAGCTTTAAAAATAAATGAAGCAACCTTTCATCTAAAGCTGCACAGCAAATCCTCTTCTTTCATTTTTCAGTCTCCTCTTATAAAGAGAAAAAGCAGGAGCATTAATAAGCTGTTCAAATACTCAGGGGATATTCAAGGGAGAAAGGATCCTTCAGTCATCATGAGCTCAACCTGATAAATCCTTTTTAATTAGTGTATATGCAAACATTTTATAAAGCAGCCAGGAATCGGAGACCCACAATGCAAATGTAGAGAGGCAATATAGTATAAGCAAGAGGAACTGGAGCCCAAAATATGCCTGCTCTGGCTTTCAGAGAGCACAGAAAGCATGCTTATTAATTGGTTAAGTCCGTCATTAATAAGCTCTCGGCTATGATCAGTCTGTTCCCCAGCATTTTACACAATGTCTGAGCAGTAAAATGCTGATAGAAAGGGCATTTTCTGGTAGCTGATAATGGGGCAGCAAAATGAGAAAGCTGAAAGCAAGACGTGTAATAAATGCACTTTCCTTCTTACTCCGGGTGGTGATTCTCAGCTACTCAGTTAAGGGGTTGACTCTATTGGGGGGTTTCTCCATGGGGACCTTGTTTGCTCCCCTGCAAGGACACATTAGTGCCTTTGGGACTGTCGGGCACCAACGTTTCTCATGCCAGCACTGAGTGTACTGATACCCTTGATACCTTTTGGCTAATTGCTCTGTCTTTGACTCAGTTTCCCAGTCAGCTCAAGAGACCTCATTGGAAGCAGCAATGCCAGTGATTGAAAATCAAAAGCATTCACAAATGGGGCTTAAATTGCTATTTCTTTATCTTAAAGGCTGAGAACTGTATGCTTTTAGGTGAAATTGACTGCTAGTTCCTGGCCTTTTGCAATCAAACTTTCCCTTGTATGAACACTGTTAAGGTGAACCATTTGATGAAAAGGAGCGTCTCATAAAATAAAAGAATTCAAGCAATTAAATTCTATGCAGAAGACAGTCACAAAAACAAGGTTCATAATAAAACTGTGAGCTGGCATTGCTGCAAAGCCTGCTATATGTCATTGTGGGAGACAACCTGGCAAAAGGGACAGTGTTTTGGCTGTTGTAAATTGATGTAGCTCTTCTGCTTTTGCAGGAAATACACAACTTAAACCATGTCCTCGGCTGGCATGTGAAACTCTGTAAGGATCATAAGAAGGGATAAGGACAGACCACAGTGACTAGAAAGGTTGTTTTCTTTAAAATGAACTCCCCTCTCAAGCAGTAAAGACATCAGCTCAGTTGATCCAGTCTATCTCTCACTGAAGTTGGAAATCAACATTACATCTTTTCCCTAATAATTAATGTGCTTGTCAGCTCCTGCTTCTCTCCTTTAGAAATCCATCTGTATCGCAAAGCTCTTATTATTTTACACATGGGTGGTACCTTCTACCAGAGGTGGACAAAGCAGTTTGCAACATTTAATTTTTTGATCTTCGCTAATGTTCTTGCCGAGCTGTTACAGAGTATTTTGCTGTTAGGCCTGGATGAGTATGTGAAATGAGATTTGGATGTGCATTTGCCATATTTTAAAATAGCTTCCTTGGGATATAATCAAATTCCTTTGGTGTCTTGCTCCCTGCCATCTGTTACATCATCATAATACTGTAACATGTTTAGCAACCCTGAGTGTGACAAGCTTGACTGACAAGGTCTGTGATCTTAGAGGCTGAGACTGAGGAGAGGGGTCTTTATAATTCCTCACCACTGACGTGTTAAGAGAGCCAGATAAGACTGATTATGCTTTCATAGATTTCTCTCACTTATTCATCACTCTTTTTCACCAGGACTGTGATGAAGTCAGTGCATGACAGACACTAAACACACTTGAATTTTTCTGTACAAGATGGGGCATTGTTTGAACACAGCAGAAAGCTGATATTTCCCAAACCTGAGGACAAACCACACAGAAAATCAGTGATACGGACTATTCCTGAGTTAAAACCATGCATGTGCGTTTGTACGAACTTCAAATCATTCAAAAGAAAGCGCGAGCCCAACCCCTCCAGGCAGACATCTCATGGAACACATTTCTGAACAACACATGGACCACCTTCTGTCTGTGAGGAATAGTTAACTATCAGCACTTCAAATCGTACTCTAGGCAGAAGTTTCTTTTTAAAAAACAGAGGAGTTGTGCATAGGACTTGCTTTATAGGACAGGTGGCACAAATCTAGGCTGATCATCAGAGTCAGCTGTGATGAGGTGGCTGGGAGTGCCAAAACACGCCAGGACAGGCAACCAGAGAGCAAGCCATGTGGGTGCCATACCTGGGTTTCTATTTACTTCTAGGGTCAGCTATGCACCCAAAGAAAGAAAGGAAAAAGCAGACTGAAGCTTGGAGACAGGCAAGAAAAGAAGATGGAGGCACATGAGTGGAGACAAGACATGGGTTCGTTAGATCGACTTTTAAGGAAATGACTTAGGGATTTGAGACATGGAGGGGTAGCGTTTGTGTGGGGAGTCCTGTGCCAGAGCCAGAAAGGCTTCACTGGTGCTGTGAAAGCGAGGAGCAAACAACGGTTGCAGTTAAGAGGTTTACAGTGATACCATGGGGGCATACAAAGTGGTACTGGGCCTTCGAAGCCCTTGGTGCTGCAGCAGGGCACCAGGAGGAGGATGAAGAGAACAGAAGAAGTAGGTCTGAAGGAGTGGTTGGCAAGGGGTCCTCCTGAGGTGCAGAGATGAAATAGCAGGAAATTTTAGATTATGTCAATGAAAATGTATGATAACACCAAAGTTTGAGAGAAGGTTATCTCAACCAGAGTACTAGGAAACAGCACACATTTTAACTCACATTCCCAGTGCTGCTTCTAGTCCATCTCTATCCCACCCACTCAACCTGGGTTTAAAAAAAAAAAAAATAAAGGAGGTGAAGAGTGCTTTTTCCTGGTATCTAAATTCTCTGGGATAATCTATGTGAGCAGGGTGTGGGATGGCTCATAAAGGGAAAGTATAACAGATCTGGCTTAGTTCATGAATTATGTAGTGCTCTCAGGTCATTGCTTGCAATATAGAAAATTCATAACGAGGGTGATTAGGGGCACTGGACAGAAATCAGAGGACATATTAGCTGTCCAGCTCTCACACTACAGAAACCTGACATACTGCTTCTCACAGATGGATTTATCATCCTTTATTCGGAGACTCTGGTAAGCTCCAAACCCCTTAAGAAAAAATCAAGTTGGTCCATGTTTTGAAAACTGGTTAAGAAATGTGGGTCTGCTCTCATTTATTCTAAGGCTTCTCTCCATGATGGCACTAAAGTGGGCTATAAAGCAAGCGTAAATGCAATTTATGTCCTTTACATGTAAAGAGGAATGAGTTCAAATGGTAATCCAGACATGTATCACTGCGTTGCAGGCTGGTAAATGGAATTCACTATGGGGCCATGACTCTGTCCAAGCTACTGAAACTTCACCGTGTCTGGGAAATCACTGCGAGATCATTTTATGGTTTTTTTTTTTAATTTCATACCTTCCCATTGACTAAGAAATCTTTTTTCTTCTTTTTTTTTTTTTTTTCCTCTCCTCACTGGGTTATGTTCTATTATATTCCTGCAGTAACACTTTAGATTAACAGCCCAGTTAATTAATATGGAATCCAAGTGGAAATGCTTTAGAAGTACTTGTGACATTCACATTAATAATGGCGAGGTTCATCAAAATTAATGTTATTACAGTAAATACCAAGAAAATTAACTGTGATTAGCTCATTACTTTAAATTGTCCTCCCATCTGCATTTGGCTTTTCTAGACAGTTGTATGGAATAGGTATGGTGATGATTCAGGACCTGGAATCAGAAAGCAAACAGAAAGCACAGGGAGCTGTGATCAGTATTAGCGAAAGAATTCCATCACAACCCAGGCTCACTTCGATATAAGACAGCTGTTAAACAAGACTTGGAACCCTCCTTCCCTCGTGCCCCTATCTAGGGATGTTTTGGTAGTACCATAATAGAAATTTTGATTTATTAGTAAATGAGAAGACATTGTAATGTAGGAGAAGTCTCTCTGTGTGCGGTGCCATAGTTGTATTAGGAGACGATTCCTACACCAACCAGCTTGAGGCTAAATTCTTGCAATTGTAGTAGATAAGAAAGAAAGATAAGGTATAGAGTGATGATCACATGGAGGGACTTGACAACTGCCAATTGGAAAAACAGACCTTATATTCAAGTCTTCTGAGTCTTTATCCAGTGTACTATTAATCTGAAAATGTGTTCCACCACTATCACAAATACACAGAGACTATCTTTCTGGGTAGGAGTATTATTCTATATGATCCTTGTTAAACGTCTAACACAGAAAGCAAATAGGTTATGCTTTGGCTGCCTGTTTTACAGAAACCTAAATAAAGGACCCCAGCTTTGTCCACTAGTAAAAAAATAGGCAAATACGCCAAATCAAAACATTCAGGTGTCCCACAATATTCAGGAAAATGAGAGGAAAAAAAGGAGTTTCAACCCAGAAAGCACATGAAATATGAGGGCATGCAGAAAGACATCCATGTGTTCTGCTCTGCAGCAGCAACTCAGTGTGCAGAATCAGGAACGCACAGGGTTGTATTTTGCAAAATTGTCTGTTTGTTGTTTTCCACCTCTCATTTTCATGTTGAGAAAAGACCATATAAGATAAACAGTCACCTGATGTAAATATTTGTAACACGTCTTAACTGGAGCTATTTTGGTACGCTACAGAAAAGAACACTTAGAACACTGCATAAATAAGAAATATAACAATAATAACATGTAGGAAATTAAACACTCGGTGTAGATAAAAGTAATGGTAATTAAATCAAAATTATGCAAATAATGGAGGAAATCAGTTAACTACATAAATACTTACTGAAGACATTGCAAAAATGACAACTGCATCACTTCCTCATTCGAGGTTGGAGGTGGTGATGTTACAAGTAAAATGTCAAAGACTAAGATTACACCCCAGGTTATTGATTCCCTCACCAACTTCAGTGGAGCTGTTCTGATTCATGCCATTTCGAGATCTCATTGAGAAGCTGGGGTGTCAAAACCAGAGTTTGCACGAACCGAAAATCCACAGTAGTTTTGTTCAGTGATGTCTGTGCTTTTTCCCAGGTGTGGATTTTTCCCCAAAGCCCCTGTGATGTCCTTAGTGCTCTCCCCATTGATACTTGCTGAGAAGTGCCTCCAATCTGCATGTAACTGATGAAGTAAAAACAAATAATAGAAAGAAATTATAGTCATTCCTGAATTAACTTTGGGTTTCATTTTAACATTCAAGTTTAACAAAATGCCTCTTTTTGTACGGAGAATAGCTTTTTTTCTTGTTTTAAATTAAGTTTCTTCAAACAGAGAAATGAGTTTTCTGCTTCTGTTGAAGTTGAAGCAGAGATGACAAAATGAACTGCCTAGCTTTTTAACGGGAAACCTTACATTTGAAAATACCATTCTGAATAGAATCTGGGAATTTGTACACACTCATTTATCATAGAGGTCATGAAAGCAGTAGCCTCCATTCCTGTCTGGAGAGAAGGAATGAGCTATCCCAGCAGTGATATTACTGCAAACTGCAACTAAACATAGGAGATTTCTGAAGTCTACTACCACAGTCCATTTCAAAGACAAACAAATTTTTTCCCTCTAAGGCCTGCTCCGGAACAGGAGGATGTCATCTAGCTGGCAGAGGGATCTTTCATTTTATCTAGTGCCACTAAATTTGTTTTGCATCTTTAATGGAACCAACAAAAACTAACCAAGCAAATCATTAAGGTTATATCTGCTCTGCTGGAATCGCTGTTCTGCTAGAAAATATTTAGGGGTGTGAAGATGGGAAGTTGAAAGTGTGGTAGATGGGGCTATTGACTGATGCAGCGGGTAACACACAGGTTGGATAAATCAGCATGTGGTGGGGGTTGCAGTCCCAGTCTTTCCACTGTCTCTGGGTGTGACAGTGATAACTCAGTTTGTCCATGTCTTAGTTCGTCCAGCTGTGATAATGATTGTCTTTCGATCAGAGGCAGCTGAAGGACTGGTTAGTTCATTAATGCACATAAAGACTTTTTAGCATCTCCTGAAAGCATTACTGCCATCTACAAGCCACACCATTCTTGATGCCAAATTAATCTGCAGCAATAAAGGACTGGGCTGCACACCTCTGACATACTACATCTGTAAAAGCGTGTGCATAGACTACACATGTTCTGTGAAAAAAACAAAACAAACCTCTCTTTAGCCCCATCTATTAATTAATTTATTTTTTAAAAAGGATTCAGAGGCAATGTAACAGGGAAAACAGCCAATTTGTAGTTCTTCTTTCTGATGAAATGTCACCTCTCTCTCTGATAATCCGGGGGAAAAAAGGGGGGGAGGGGGGAATGGTGAGCATCTGGACTATTATGTAACATATAAAATATGTTTCCAGAAAAAAATATCATTTTATGAAATAACTTTTCAAAATACAGATAACCATCTTCTACACCTGTGTGTACGCACATGTGTACACACACGTTTGTAAAAATGAAAAGGTGAAAAAGGATCGGCAAAACACACCTCAGGTGGCCAGGAGCATTACTAATATCAAAACTCTCTTCTTATGTTAGTAACAGGCTAATTGTGGTGCTTGCAGATTGTAAATCTTCTTGCTGCATCAAGCCGAATGAATGAATGAATGACAAAAAAACAGAGAGAGACAGGAAAGTTGGGACATGTCGATTAAAAAAAGCCTCTCAAAGAAGCATAAGGACAATCTGCTAAAACCCTAGGCTTATTCTGAATCAGCTGAGCTATTCTGATTTCTAGCAGGTGTATCTGGTCCTTAAAATTAGGAAAGTGGGATTTTGACAGCCTTTTCCTTTTATGAAGGCCAAAGTGTCAGTGATCTTAAAGTTTGCTCCTGTGAGTCTGCCCTCAGCACCTTCAGCTGTGGGCTTAGCATCTTGCTGGAATGAGCCCATAAGCAGCAGGGCAGATTTCTCAGAGTTCCCCACAAAGCTACAAGGCTGACCCATTCGAAAAGCACATCAGCGTTTTCTGCTGCTGCTGGCCGTGGGCTTAGAACGCTCCTTTCGGGAAGGGGGACAGGGCAGTCACCTCCTCTTTTGCTGCTCCGGTGAACAGAACGATCTGTAACTGATGGAGGCCATGCCTGTGAAAGGAAAGTAACCCAGAAATACTGAGACACAATCCACGTACCACGGATAACTGTGCCTGTATAAAACTACCCGAGGAGGGCAGAATGAGAACCTGTGTCCTTTTCCTCCAAACACACTATCATGTTTCATTTGAAGGAGAATTGAGTCTTTCAGAAATAAAGTTTCTATCAATCACCCTTGTGAGCCCAAACATCAGTAACACATTTATGGTTTGCCTTAGCAGGATCACATGTAATGGAAGAAAATAATTACATTTTTTTTCTCATTTGCAAAGCAATACATTAAGGAGAATATCTCATCTTTCTTTCTTCCATCCTCTTCAGGTCCGAAGATGATGGGGGTGAAGTATCAATTTATCAAAATCCCTGAACTACTGCGTAATTAACTTGAACCAAACAAGAGAGAGATTTTCCTGTGATTTTGTATTACAGTCATCCTAAGTATGAAAGGAAACAGTGTAAGGAGAATGTGCGGTATGATAAAAGTTAATATTCTAGAAGATAATGAGATGTAAATTGCTAGTTGGAACAATACCTACAGGCCCAACTCTTCATTTTTTTTTTTTTTTTGCCAAGAGATAGGGGTATTTTTATGTATTAATAATCATTTTCAGTTCTTGAGCTCTTTATAAAGGAGATCAGTAACAAAATGCCTTTTCTTTTCAGAGGAAGAAACTGAAGCAAAAAGAGATATGATATACAGAGCTCCTTAGCAGACTAGATACTCATCACCATACCACAGACTTCCTGAGTTTCCTTTTAAGTTCTGAAGTATGATGGCTTTTACATACTGTACAGTTTGTCAGGCATTAAATACTGACCGTGTGGTTGGGGCAATAGTTTGAATTCAGAAATCAGCTTTCAGACAAAACTAAATAGTCAAGAAATTATCCTGTTCAAAGTGTGTCCCAACACATTGTATCACTTTTGCCCTGCACGTTAGCCTAGTCTTTAGGAAATCAGACTGTAAATACTCAGATTCCTGTTTTAAATGAGCAGGTGTTGCTTACGGGCAAGAGATGTAATTTAGGCATTTTCTGCATTTCAAAAGGGATTTAGACATCTGAGCTAGACATAGCCCTCCTTCTGGCCTAGAAGCGTGGTCTAGGGACTAAAGCGTTGGATTTTAACTCAGAAGACTTGCATCCTGTTCCTGGCTTAGCCACGTGGCAGCTGGTGACCTTGGACTTGATAGCACTTTCCTAGGACAACCTTACCTCATCCTCTTGCTTGTCTCAAGACAGCTGCCTACATGGTCCTGTGTTCCTCCCCTGCCCACATAGCTCTGTCTTCTCTAACTGTCTGGAAGATCACATTTCTCTCAGAGTTCCGTGATGCAGTCATTTTGTTTTCATACAGTTTTGAGGACTGACTACTTACACTGCACCAAGAGCTGTGTCTTCCTGAGCACTCTTGATCCTATGCAGGGAGAATTACGACAGTCCAGCCGGGCAGGCTGCCACAGCCATGGGCGAATGTGTCGCTACTCCTTGGCCTCAGAGCAATTCAATGCCAATCATCGCTCCTCTGTTGTTAATGGCTAAAAAAGATCTTCCCCGGTTCTTCTGCTGGGGTCTTGTCAGTCAGAAGCAACAAGTCTAACTTCACAGTGAACTGCTTCAATGAGCTGTAGTACATAGTTACAGATACATTAGACATGGACTCGCTGGCTCCCTAATTTGTCCTCCGAGAAAGCTGGAATAAAATAGTGTCTGCATTTGCATGTTTTGTGATTTAGTGTTTGCAAAGTGCTTTATGATCTGTGGTGCTGCACCACTGCTGTTCTTGAAAAGTGCTGCCACAAACAGAAAATGGTACTTTTCTGTTCAAGTCACTTGGGGACAAGATAATATCTGCAACTGTGTCTGTGTGTGTGCATAGCATCATGCAACAACCCTCCCATCTGAGATGCTCTCAGCATTAGTAAGAGTAAGTTGTTGCTTGAAGAGAGCCTTGCCTTCCTGTTTCTTTAGCCTGGCTTCTCCTACCTGTCTGAAAATACCTCCTAACTGCGAGTCTAAAACCTGTGTCTTGACAAAAGGTTGCTTCTCTAAGCAAATATAATAATCACCAATGTCACGATGACCCAAGTAGGACTTTCAGCTCAATATCATGCTGAAATGCCTTTTTCTGGTATGCATGACATGGATGAAAGGGTTCATTTCTGCAGGATTGAGAGATTTTTTAATCTTGCAAAGGAAAAGATGAACTTCTTATTTTAAAATAAATGTTATGCAGCATTGTCCTCTGGACAATTGCCATTCTCTCTACTACATACAGATGGTTAACTACGTGAAAGAATATATTCATTTTCCTTGCTGGTCCAGATACTAGACTGGTAGGAATACTAACACAGATATGTGGAAAATAGAAGAATTAAAAGGTTACTCTGTCCTGAAGGCTGATTAAAGGCGGGGTGGGAGGGGGGAATCCACCTCTGTAGCAGTCTACCCATTTCAGGTCCAAGTTCTGGTGGATATTGTTGTGAAATAATTTTCTTTTTTTTTTTTTTTCCCCCTCGATTAATTTAGGATGAATCATAAAGGTTTGAGTTTACAAAGCCAAAACGTAGAAAAAATCTTGCCACTTAAACTGTGATGGAAAAATCTAGAGGTAGGAGACGTTCCTTTTGACATGGGTCAGATTTTTCATTCAGACTGGGTTTATATTTTTGTATAAATAAATATATAGTAACCAAAAGGAATGAAAAATCAAGTCATTCTGCTTTAAACACCGCAAATAGAATGTTTTGACCCCGTTTTCACATTTTATTTCAGTTTTTGAAGATTTTTCGTTTCTGAAGTTAGAGGCAGCATGTTTCGGTGAAGTGGTTTGCATATAACAAATTAGCGTTTTCCAATGAGAATAAAGTCTCTATCTCTTCTCTTTTGAGATGAATCATTACCATAAGATGACTGCTGTCTTAGCCAGCACTGGGGACAGAGACAGACATCTCCAGTTGAAGTCGTAAGTCTCCACAGTAATAACTGCAGTGCTGGGCACTGTGAGCTCTGCCTGTCATAGCTTTCCTGTACCTTATTTGGGGTATATCAAGAACTGACCAGTGATTTAGCAACCTCAAAAAATGCAGTGGTGTCATTCCAAACTGGTGAATGGAAAGGGTTTTTTTGATCACAAGGCTTGGCTGAGAGACCTTTGTGGCTGAAATAAGGTTTGCTTCATCTCAGAGTAACTCAGGAAAAAACATCTTACCAGGATGCATTAACGGTTCTGCTGCTCACTGACAAAGAAAAACAGCATCAAGGTTTTTCACTTCCTTTCAGAGGATAAGAAATAACAACGCCTTTACCAATCAAACAGAAACCACTGAGAACTCGACTTGTGACAGCCAGTTGTTGGTAGTAACTTCTAACTCTGTAATGATAAGTTAGGAAAAAATTTGGTGGGCATAGTGATGCTGTCCACATAGATAGATGAATATCATACTCTTGTTGCTAATGTAAATCCTTTAAAGCAGCCTTTGCCTGGAACAGGGTGCGAGGAATACACAAACCTGGCTGAGAAAAGCACGAGAGAAATCAATCAGCCACAAAAACTCTTTAGTGTCCTTTGCCAATGATGCAGTAAAAAGAAATGTTTGCTGTAAGAACAGCTCTTTGCAAAGTTAAGTTGTCCTGAAGGGGGCTGGTCAAAGTTTTCTTGGCATCAGTTAGTATTGCAGAACACTATTGTCACAGTGTAGGTAAATGTTGCTCCACAACTGCAAATTGTCACTGCAACTGCAAGCATGGACTAAGCTTTTAATTCTGTCCCTGTAATTTTTCCTATTCATCTCTCTTTGGACACACTATTTCATTAGGATTTAGCCAGGAGATTAGAAGATTGGAGTGGGGGGAAGAAGCAGCTTTGGGATCGGTACCTCGAGATGTTCTTTACCTGTGGCTCTCTACTGCTCTGCCAGCTGTGCGATGCAGTAGTCAAGAGCCTTTTAAATCTGGTGGTGGAAAGACAAGCAGAGAGTAATTTGCAACTCAGGCTGGAGTAAGGATATGGGTCAGTTCATGGATTATGTGTTAATTTGTTTGCTAATATGGTCTGGGAGAGAATTTACAATCTGACTTTCTCTGAGCATGCCCTCTGTCTGGGCTCAACAGGTTTGTCAGCAAGAGGTAAATAAAAAAGCAAATCTGCTGTCTAGGAGCTTGATTTTAAAATAATTGAAAGAAAACAAGCATATCAACTCTTAGCTCAGATTTCCTAAGATCTTCCCCTTGAAGGATGAGTTTCTAGTGAGGAAGGATTCCTGGATTTTGTTCCTGGTCATGCCTTTCAGTTTGGCGATATTCACAGTTTGTCCCCCAAACGGCCATCAAACTGTCCGATGGCTTTGGAACAGCCGACCTTTGCCTCTACATGAACTTTCTGCTCCCAGTTACGCCATATCCCACCTCCACTGCCTGTAACAATTAAAGAGAAAGCAAGTTTCTAAGATCACCCCTGAACAGGGATACCAGAGGTAGCTCTGGTGCAGTTTGTTGCGTGCTTATCTTGTATAGCTCTGTAACCGTGTTACCCTGTTATGCTTATTATGAAATGGATATAGATTATCCTTGGAGAAACCATGATAATTCATAAACAGCTGAGTTTTACTGACACATGTATATACATACCTATATATGTGTGTGTTTCTTTAAGAAACAAACTAATAGTTCTTCCTTGTGATTTAAGAACAGCTTTTATAATTACACAAAAATGACTAGTGATGTCAGTAATATTATGGGAGGAGCTTCATCATCTTGAGAGCTGTAATATAAGGATTTTCCCAATAGAAGTGTGGGAAAGGATAAAAAGGATATGCTTTATCATCTTGCCTTGAACTTCCCTTTTTTCCTCCCCAATAACAGCCACAAACCGCAATGCTGAGGGATCCATCACACATTCATCACTTCTTTCTTCTGCACCACAAAGCTTTGCAGCCTTCAGCCGCCAACGCGATTCCAGCCTCCAAGGTGCTGTTAGTCACAGGCAACAGGAACAGGACCCTTGGGCGGAGGAGTTGTTGGGTCAGCGCTAGCATGGCTGCGTGGGTCAGTGCTAGGTTCAGGCTCCACGAGCGCTGGCTTCCCCTCTCAGCTCTGCTGACACCTTGTATGTTATTGCCTTGACTTCCTGGCTGGAACATGTTAAAGATGACATTTACTCCTGTCTGTTCGACGGCGAGATGCAGCAGCAGAGCTGTTACAGGGACTTCCTGTGAATTTAAGGGCACGAGGTCAAGCTGAGCTGTGGCCTTGAGATGTAGCTGATGTCTTTCTCTTCTCCTCTTCCCCCAGCCAGCCAGCCACTTGGGCTCCAGGGAGGAGGGCAGAACACAGGGATGCTGGCTACAGAAACTGCAGGCCACCTCGAGGCAAAGCTTCTTATCTTTCAACTTTTTTTTTTTTTAAGGTATATCTTTCAGATGTGTCTTTTGTGTCATTTTTATTTGGATGTGTCTTTTGATAATACTTGTTTTCCTGTCTGTGCGGACAGTACTTTGACCTGAGCTGTGGCCTGCTGGCATAAGTCAGAAAGAGAGCCAGAAACCAGCCCCTCGCTCCCCCCGGTGCTCTGCTGCTCTCGCAGTGCCTCTCCGTCTGCGTTGATTCACAGTCTGCCCATCTCTAGTTCAGAACAGCCACAGCTGTAGCAAACCTCTGTTTCTGCCTGTGGCTGTATTTCTGCAGGCTGTGATCATCTCAGATCACACACACGCAAATGTAGGGTGGCAGAGCACCGAACCCTCCTGAAGCCCAAGGGTGCTGCAGGCGTCAGCAGTGACAGGCCAGCGTGCTGCAGGACGGCCCCGATGCCGTTGCGGGACACAGAGGAGAGCTGTACTGTTGGATCTCTCTCTGATGAGAGCTAAAAGCCAGCTCCTTGCTGCTGCTGAACATGGCAAATCCCACATGCTTTCTTTCATCAAAGAAGGGATGTAGAAATTCATATGCCCCAGATGTATTTACCAGCTTGGTTTTTCTAGGAGAGTTTATGAAGGGGGAAGGACCTTATGTGATGTGACTATGGTTCAGAGAGGAAGGCTAGAGCCCGCTGTTCTACCCCGCGTCTCAGCTCAGGCAACAAAACGCCCTGTCCTAAAGCATTAGCACATATAAATCCACCTTTTTCCAGATTGGTTCCAAAGTTACAATTCCAAAACTCTGGATATAAATGTTTAGACAGCTGATTCAGAGGCTAAAAAAAGCAGTCACTGGAAGGTTTGCCCCTGGTGGAACTGGAGCAGGGATGTTACCCCCAGCTGTAAGCTCTGACATTAATTAGCCATTGGAGGGAGACAAAGAGCTGCGTTTCTTGCACTTCACCATGGTTCTGCAGAGGCAGTTACTCAATATTACCCAGCTGCTCAATCCAGATGTTATTTTATTTAGCAATGGGTAAAGCGACTTCTGAGCAACTCCTGCCACCATGGGGATGGGACAGCTGCAGGGCTGCTCCCCATTTCAGGGGACATAGTAGAAGCACCAACTAATACACATGCATTGCCCACAGAAATGTGAAATAAGGCCACCTCTAGATACGCAGGGCTGGCTTTTGCTCTCTACAGTGGTTCAGATAACCATGGAAGGCTCAAACTACAAACAGACACCGCAGCCTGACTTCCCTACTTGCCATAGCCATTCAGCTAAAGCTCATAGGTCATGTCTTTCTTTAATCTGTCATGCAAACAGAAGCTGATACCCCCTCTTTCCCCCAGTACATTTTGGCTTTCTGTTGCACAAGTAGAAGGAAAGAGTTTCCTAATAAACTCCCCTTTCTTGTCATCTGTGTCTCTCTGCAAAGGGAAATCTACAGCCTAACGCCCAGCACGCTAGCAGCTCCCTCATCCCACCAAATCCCTTCTGTGCCTCTATTATCCTGAGTGCTACCCCAGGGACAAAGCATTCCCCAAAGGGGAGAAAGGAATTCCGTAACTCACAAAGAAATTTAAAACCTTGGCTCACATCATTAGAGAATGGCAAACCTTTGCTTTTCTTAGTCTATTCACATACAGGGAAACGGAGAGATTAGTGTATGCTGCTCAGCTAAGGCTACTCTCACCTGAAGTTTGCTGATGCAGGCAATACACTGAAAGGCAGGTGTATCAGGGACAAACAGAGCTAAGGTGGTTATAAATCTCTTGGACCAAAGAGCATGCATTTAGCCCATAACATGGGTAGTAGAATTCAGGTCTGTCTGCACACATACACAAAGGTGTCTTTTAAGCACTATTATCTCATAATTTTCTAAAATTATTTTCCCAAGAATACATTTGACTAGTGACATGCAGTGTAAGGCAAGGGACCCATGCAGGCTCATCATAATTCTTTCTATTAAATCTGTGAATCTGACCGAGGAAGAAGTGTGGGGCAGGGGGAAAAGAACAAATCTTGCCAAAATTTGAGACCAGACATGTAAACATTAAACTCCAAATCTTTCTGCCATTGTATTTCAGTGCTTTAATTCACCACAGAAAAAAAAAAAAAATGTTAAGAAGGGGGAGATATCAGAAGCTGAGCATATTGGAAGGTAATATAGAAGGGAGGGAGGTAATATAACTTTTCATATTCTTGACAAGGTTACTTGGGAAGTTTGCAAAATGTCCCTCTCTTTCAGTCTGTTGTCTCCCTTTAATGTTGCTTTTTGCATCAATATGAAACGGGGCACAGCACTCAAACAGGTTCCAGCTGGGGATTCATGGAGGTAGCCTCATTGCTGGGAGAGTAACAAGCATTGCATTTCAAATTGCTCTCAGCGGCACACCCCTGCATTAAAGTAATCACACAGGACTTGAGCTAAACAAGCAAAATGAAGAGGAAAAGCAGTATATCTTCTTTATATGAAGGCTTTACATGATGCTCAAACAATATTGTACACAATATTTTAATGAGAAAAATAATGTTTCTGTTGTAAAACAGCAACACAAATATTTAAGCAAATAAGAAAAGGACTTTTCCACCTCTAGGATTGGTTTCTGCTGAACAAACATGCTTGAAAATGTTTCAAACCCCTTTTTCCACCTGTGGAACGCAGGCAAGGTGTTTCGGGGCCAGATTCTGAATGGGCAGAAATCAGGACAGCTCTGCTGACTCTGGGGGAGAGGTTGATTTTCACTAACTGAAACTACTATAGGCAAAAAAATAGTTTGAATGGTGAACGCCAACAGGCGGCAGATAATTGGGTGTACATGTGTGAGGGGGTGAATGACCAAAACTGAACTTTTTGACAGCGCATGCATTGTAGTCTACAGCTCTGCGTGTAGACTGTTTAGGTTGGGAAAACAGGGGACTTGGGGGATTGGTAAAAGAGGAAGCTGTTCAAAAAATGGTTCCCAAAAGGAAGTGATTTCAGAAGGAAGAAGCGGGGCCTGAAAGAAGGTGGTGAAGATCCCGCTGGAGGAAAGATGTGGGATGTAGGGAAGATCATGGAGATCACGAAGATGAATGCTGGGGGACAGCCAGCGACCTTGGCTGGTAACGTCACCTCCCTATGGGGAAGGGAAGCTGGGACCTGGTGAGTGCAGTGCTGGGGGAGAGCGGGCGTGAGTGTATGCGTGAGGTAATCAAGTAAGGTAAAAGCTCTAATCTCACTTGTTCTCAAATAAATGCCAGTGTCCAGATTCACTGTGGGCTGTGGTTTACTGTCTTAGCCGTGTCAAAGACCCAATCCCAATCAGTCATTGTAATTTCATTGTCCTGTACAGAATTTAGCAAAAGTTGCTTTCCCTCCAGAGTCATCCCAGTCCCTGTGAAAGGGATGAGCTTAATTGATAATGCAGCTCACAGCACAATATTGAATCAGTCAATCAGAAACACACCAGTTAAATCTTTTTCTTTCCTTCTGTGTCCTCTTTGGGTGGTTTCACACTGATGCAATTCATTGAAAATCAAAATAAATATAACCTTACACAGGGAAAATTGCATTTGAAGGTTTCCCAGAGACTCAGTGGTGACCAGCAGTGAGAGATTACCTTATCAGCCTTGAAAGAAATATTCATCACCATTTTGGCAGCTTTGTCATACAAGTGGCAGGAAGAATTCAGTTTTCCATTCAGCAGGTGTTAATACAGTTATATCAAATCCTAAGCATGGGAGAAAATAACCCACACATACATATACATGCATAATGCTCCTGCCCTTCCCCTGCCACCTCTTCAAAGCTCAGCAGCGGAAGGGATCTGACCTGAAATGTTACAGCCAAGTTGTTATTTCATGCCCTGTAAACATGTGCCAGATGATTACTTCTTCCCCTCAGGCAGAAGGATGGAAAATATCAGGTCCTCAGTTGCTAACAAAGCTTTGGACTCAGTGTGCTTCTCCCTTTAAACACCAAATCTGCTGCTTTGTAGCTGGGAGGCTTTTCACAGCTTCCCTTCAGTCCTGCTAAAGATGTGACTTCAGACTCTGAATGTTGGCACTACTGGGAAGAGCTCAAGATTTCTTTAGGGGGGAGGAGAACTGAACTGGGTAGGGCCCACCAGAGGAAATGACACTTAAATGAGGGACATTTGCTCTTTTCAGAGGACTAGCCCTTGGTTTGTCAAGAAAATGGGAGCTTGTTGGAGAAGAAAAAAGTTTCCTTGCAGACAAAGGGATGTCTTTGTGAATGAGACACCAACACACACTTGATACTATGAACCCCAGCCATTTGGGGTTTGATTCATGAGTGGGAAAGTGCATTGACATCTGGCCTCTTCAAATTTCCCCTACCTTGGCTCTGATACTGTCTATGATACTTGGCTCTGATTGCTGTCTATGTATGATTATTTTAAAGTGAAGTAAGAGAGATTTTAGCTTTCTTCAGTTCGTAGGGTTACATAGGCAGC
Organism: Phoenicopterus ruber ruber; assembly: GCA_009819775.1. NCBI lineage: Eukaryota > Metazoa > Chordata > Aves > Phoenicopteriformes > Phoenicopteridae > Phoenicopterus > Phoenicopterus ruber. The sequence goes on along the minus strand of CM020221.1, from coordinate 28,425,730 downwards.
TGAACCACCCAAGCGGTGAGCAGCAGAGGATCCATCAGAGTGGATGGGATGGCCAGATGAGGGCAGGAAATATTACAGCCTTCCCAAGATAAGTTAAGTTGTTCCTTTCCATGAACCAGGGAAAAATGTCTTTTAGCTGCAGAGGAGGAAAAAAGAAAGATATTTCTCACATGCTGAAAAGTAATAAATTGAAAAGGCCTGATTTCTTACAGCAAACTGAGTAATCTCTGTTTATCAGCCGCAGGGCTAGGTCCTCATATGAGAGTTATCTGATAGCCTCGAAGTTTCTGATAGTAATTTGGTGTTGATTACAGAAATAACAGGGGACAAAGGAACCCTCTAGCTGAGAGACACAAAGCAACACTCAAGCTTAAATCCCACTATTTCTCACATGAAGTTTTGATGGACTGTACACAACCTCCCCATTACATTTTCTCTTTGTTGACTTATTTCTGAAGGAACCACTCCACACTGTGTGTATCCATGCTGCTTTTCCTGTTGAAAATACCAACCTCATTGATACCTTGAGCGGGAAGTTGAGTCCATGAAACTTTGAAAGACCCTGCCCCCTTGGGTGAAAGAGACTCAAGCAAGGCCAGAAATCAATATAATAGAGTTGAAGAAATGAAAAATGGAGGATTCATGTACCTGATATGATGGTTTTTCTACTCAAGTGTGTCTTTCCTTCAGATGACCCCAATCCACTTACCTTCAAATCTTGAAAATGTTACCCAGAGGCAGGAAAAGCAGGTCAGTTTTCCTACCCCCTTTGTATTGTACTCATAATTGATATTTTTGCCATTTGCGTCTGCTTGAAAAATTGTCCATGAAGCTAATTTGTAATGCTTGACTTTATTTCATCCAAAATTGAACTGTAAATCTATTCTATCAAAAATACCTGTACCAGGACAGACCACTTGTGCATGTGACTGCAATATTCCAATTTTTCATTGAGCCGGTTAGCTATAGCAATCATTTCTTATTATTGTACATAGTTAAAACATAGACATCTAAGCTGTAGGTTAAGGAATAAAGCTGAAAATACCCACACTTTCTATAGTAGTGAAATTTTACTAGGACTGTTTCTTAGTAAGAGTTTTTAACAAAATATTTTTAATAATTTTTTCTATTAAAAAGTTGGAGGGAGAGGGAAACAAAATAAAAAAAATGTCAGCTATCTCTAAAATGTACAAAGATGTCACTCTTTTAAAAATCACATTCCAGCAAAATCTATGTTTTAGGAAAGATGACATCTTCTAGATGTATTAGTATGTCTCCGCTCTTCTGTATTGCTCTTTCACCTTTCTGAAAGAGAGATGCTTTCTGCATTTCTGATTGTATTTTACCACAACAGACAGGAATAATATGATCTGACAAGTTGTCCCTGAGCTGACTTCCGTACACACTAAATGATCTTTGCAGCAGATGACATTCAACAACATAGATAACCTTAGCACAATAAAGAGATGTGGCCGGATTCTCCAAAAATATAAATTAGTATAGCTCCACTGAAGAACAAAGAGCTAAGCCAATTTACACCAGCAAAGAAGCTGTGTGATCCAGAGTCAAGTTGGTTAAATTACAATTTTCTTGAATTATTTGCTGTAGCTTAAGAAAATGAATTTATTTGTGTTCATTGTGAATACCTTTTCAGTAACGACTCTGTGCCTTAAATAAAATATTTATAAAAAGTCTAGGAGACTCTCATCATGTTCTTGTTGGGTAGAGCAGAGAGTGTTTAGACACTGTGAGCCAGGCAGTAATACTCCAACACAATTTGCATTTGCCTCCTAAGCTGACTAATATCACTAGCAAAGCTTAAGTGTAGTGATGGGAGAAGCTTTTGTTTTAGCAGCCAAACTGTGACAGCAGGCAGTAGACATGAACTTAATTCTGTCACTTCTTCCACATGCTGTTTAGAAGGGCTTAGCAGAATACCCAGGGTGTGATGTATTAAAGCATTGCCCTAAAATTCAATGAGAGATGCCTTAGTCATGTTTCTTTTCTAAAGTCTTACACTGTGAAGGATAGAGGGTACAACAGGGGGTAATGGTTTTAAACTAAAGGGGTAATGGTTTTAAACTAAAGGGGTAATGGTTTTAAACTAAAAGAGGGGAGATATAGGGTAGACATAAGGAAGAAATGTTTTACAAGGAGGGTGCTGAAGCACTGGAACAGGTTGCCCAGAGAGGTGGTAGATGCCCCATCCCTGGAAACAGTCATGGTCAGGCTGGACGGGGCTCTGGGCAACCTGATCTAGTTGAGGATGTCCCTGCTCATTGCAGGGGCGGTGGACTAGATGACCTTTAAAGGTCCCTTCCAACCCAGACTAATCTATGATCCTATGATAACAGAAAAGCACAGTTTGTTTGATATGCAGGTGGTAAAGCACAGGTAGTAAGGAGTGGCTTGCAATCAGGGTTATACACATCCAAGAGACATTTAGTGTCAGGGATTGTGGCTAGCAACAAATTATTGTGTACCAATAGATGTAGTCCACTTGATTAGTTTATATTGGGTAAAACTGTGCATTACTTATCTAACGCTGTGAAGATCTGGAGAGTCCTGGGGTGGAGTCAATGGCACATGCTTACACAAATGTCCTTGTTATATGCTTACTGGCTTTCAAAAGGTTAAAAAGTGTGCCCACTGTGTAAGATAGACATATGTTCCACCATTTTGATCACCGAGAAGACTGTTTCATTTCATGTCACACAAATCCAAAAAAGATCAATCCAGAGCAGAAGGAATTCACAGGGCATCTAAGTTACTATGGTGTCTATACCCAAAATCACATAAGAGAATGCTATAAGCACCATAATGTTACTGATGTCTTTAGTGGAAAAGGGACAGACTCTGGAAGAAATCTGGGGTGCAACTTGACATTAAACCCATGTTGGAGCAACTCAGCTGCTCTACCTCTGCATTGAAGAGCCCTTTCTTCCTTTTACCACCTTTTGTTTTAGCCCTGGATCCCAGGCTAACTCTGCAGCTTCAAAGGGACTCTGGGTTATGAACAATGTTGTGGAGTTTACATGAAAATCAGTCTTCTTTAACGGAGAAAAGGAAGAATGTTCAAAAAAAAATCTCTAAAGTATCTGATAAAAACAACTGCTATAAAACTTTAAGGCAGGATCTAAGCTCTGGGCAGACGAATGTTTAGACAGATAAGAAGTCTGTGAAAAGACAAGTTCAGCCAGGGAATTCCCTTTAACTTGATTTTGATAGTATTATTGTCAGGAAAATAAGAAATAAGAAAAAGAAAAGTCAAAAGCATAGAGCTGAGAAGCACATCCCCCAAAGCTAGAAGGCTGCTTCCTTTCAAACTTCTCTAAACAGTCTCTGAGATCAGAATATGATTTGAATTCTAAAAAACTGTTAGCTAGATAGAGAAATTCAAACCACCTCTTGCAGCAAATGAGCAGGATGCAGTCAGATGTGGAACATTGGCTGGGGTCAGAAGGCAGTTAGACAAAATCATTAAGCTTAACCCACAGAAGTCAAATCTCATGGTCAATTGAGTCCACTGGCTTTGCTTCTGCAAAGCATTTTCAGCTGATTAGATCAAGTCAAGAAATGCCTTGCAGTATTATCTTGGTCTTCAAGCTACAGAAACCCTGAGAGCAAAGGGAAGAAATTTTAACTGTGCTTTCTGAAACAGGAACTGGGAAGAAAGGTAAATAATATTACCAAGAATAAAGAGTTTGAAAGCCAGATAGTTATGCAAGAGAAAAACTAGAGAGAGAAAAGCTGCTATTGTAACTGGAGCTGCACAGACTGGCTTCATTCCGGGTGGGAAGAACTTCTGAAAATGTTGACATTTTCCAGGAAGCAGAGCTCTACCTGGTGACCAAGAATCATAGAATCATAGAATCATTTAAGTTGGAAAAGACCTTTAAGATCATCGAGTCCAACCATAAACCTAACACTGCCAAGTCTGCCACTAAACCATGTCCCTAAGTGCCACATCTACACGTCTGTTAAATACCTCAAGGGATGGTGATTCAACTGCTTCCCTGGGCAGCCCATTCCAATGCCCAACAACCCTTTCGGTGAAGAAATTTTTCCTAATATCCAATCTAAACCTCCCCTGGCACAACTTGAGACCATTTCGTCTTGTTCTGTTGTCTATTACTTGGGAGAAGAGACCAACCCCCACCTCGCTACAGCCTCCTTTCAGGTAGTTGTAGAGAGCAATAAGATCTCCCCTCAGAAGAAGAAGAAGAACAAGGGTGGATTGTTTGGGGTCTTCAGAAATGTTTCATTCCAACAAAACACAAATATTTTATTTCTGTTTCTATTTGAAATATTAAATATTTCCCTGTAGGAAAAAAACAGTAAAGTGGGCAAGTGGCAACTTCCAAATGAATAAATAAAGATTCACAAATTTTAAAAAGAGACATCATCACATTCTTAGAATCTTACTTTTTCTTCTTTAAAAAGGAAATTAAACTGAGCCAAAGTACCTCAATTTCAGTAGAATCAAAAATATTCACATGGACTGACTGTGGTTCCATCACATTTCCTATGACTAGCTTTACTAGTAATACACATTAGATCCGGAAGTTGTCATACACATTGACAACTTTCATAAGTGTTATCTTTAAAGGAGATAAAGAATATTTAGTTGTTTTGGGAAGACACTGGATACAGCTGTATTTCTGTAAGTAGGTTTATATCCTTTGCATCGCATGTCACTGATACATGTGCTAAACAGGAGTCTAATTATATGCATAATGAGACATATGCAAAAATACTGCAAAATATTAATAAAGCCTTTGAATTTTGCATTGTGAGTGGAGTATTCCAGCGCCCTTGATATAAGCCCACCATACTGCAGTGACTGATTCCCAGGCAGGAGTACTTTGAATCACAAGTTAAAATATAGTCAACACAGAATGAGAATGCAACATGCAATCTCAATGAAAGATGAAATATAAAGGATAAGACTGCCTAATTGCACCAAAGATTCTGTAATTCAGTGGCATGGCCTAATTTTGTCAGCGGCACACATATTTGAGAGGAAGACTCATTCACTGAAGGAGCCACTAGTTCATAGTGAAAAGGATTTTCCACCTTTTAAAGTGCTCCTTGTTATCCTTCAGGCCCAGGTCAAGTCCCTACTTTATCACCAGCTCTTACAAGTCATTAAGACAGCTTTATAAAACAATTTGGTTCCCATTCATTTCTATGAGAGTCAGAGAAAACAGGCATTTCATTTCGGGGAGTCCATTTCTTTTCTGGAAAACTACCTACTCCCACATAGATGTTAGGAAGCCAAATGAGTTTCATTACATGCTCACATACTGTAAGCAATAGAAGTCCAATATAGACCATGAGCTAAAACAATAATAAAAAATTATACTTTGAGGAGATCAGCAGAAAGAAATTCCTAGGAAAATGCACAGTGTATCGTGTTACATTCTGAGAGAAAAGTCTAAAGTGAGGGCAGAAATAAGATGAATTTACATTCCCTTTAGGCCCACTACATTTCAACATACATTGAGCAGCAAAAAGGCCCGGAGGTATAAATTAGAGCAACAGATGTTTTTAGCTTGCAAGACTTCATGTTAAGCTGCCTGCAGACTTCCATGAAACTCAAGATACCTGAACAACTATTTCATAAATGTTTAAATTCATATTTTGCTAGGGTATATGCACCCAAATCCCAGAAAATCTCATGCAGGTGCAAACTCTGCACCACCAAGCCACTACTAGTTATGCGCTTCTCCCCCTCCTCCCCAGCCTTTGCTGTTTTTTGGAGGAGGTCTCTCCTTTTATCAAGAGTAACTTCTGCTTTGGGACTCTCCTTTACTTCATAGCCTTTCACAGGCAGTATGGTGCTTGCCTGTAGCCTTTTTTTAGCTCCAACAGGGGATGCTCTCCTCTTCCCTCCTTTGTGCTGCTCCCCTTAAAAAGGTTATCTAGATGAAGACACCTTTCACTGCTCAGCAAGGGATAGGATCACTTTTTTAAATTGTTGTCCTAATGACTGTATCGCCTAGGATACAGTTAAACGCCTCCCTCCTAACAACAATATTCAAAGGCAGATTTGAACTGAATGCAAGCCTGCTTTAGCAAGGTATCTTCATTGACAGCGAAGAATCAACTAGTTTTGTATCAATAGCACATATTATGGAAGACCTGGATCACAATCAGATAACACTGAAATTAAGTAGCACAATTGCCACACCTTATCTCTCTTTGGTTTGCTTCTGATCAGTCACACAGAGATTATTAGAGAAAGTCAAAGGCTTGTTTAAGCAGAAATCAGGAATCAGAGCTAAAATTTCTGCATATTTCCAACATCAAAGCAACTCTGCGCCTTGTTTATCTGAACACAACCTGCCAGATACGGGGTGCTATGACACCTAGAAATATTGTCCTGTAGAAAACTCCGTACAGCCACTCCCTCGGGCTTGCCTTTCATACTTTATTGCAGCTCTTTTACATATTCACTTCCTAAGCATCTCTTAAGCGTCCTGGCTACCACATTAGGATATAACTCTTATCGGTTACTGTGGCAGATACACTCGCCCTGACCAGGGCCAGAGGCCTTCAGGGCGGTAGCCGATGGCTCCTTTTCGCGCTTCATTTCTGCGCCTCCAGTGCCCTGCCATGGCAGCTGTCACTCACACCTCAGCTCAGGTGTCAACCCCCCACTCCCTGTGGTGGGAGTGGGAGAGGCGGGACCCCTGGACCGGTCGGCAGGGCTCCCAGCCAATGGCGGGCCTCAGCTGAGAGAAACTTCTAGACCTCTGACCATACTGGGACCCCTCAGTGGGGAGACAGGGCCCTCAGCCAATGGCGTGCCTTGGTTGAGAGAAGCTTCTGGAACACTGACCATAAATGACCACAGCTCAGATCCGACCAGGTTATAAAAGGAGCCCCCGCCGGAAAGCCCCTTTGAGTGGTTTTCCTCGGAGCAGCGGGCCTGTGATCGGAAACTCTCCCCTTGGGCTGAGACGTCACCCAAGGAAACTTCACGGGATTGAGTGCCCTCGCCATCTTCTGGTGAGTGATTTCTTCTGGATATATCCTTGAGTGAACCCGAACCTGAACACCCCCCCCTCGGTGAGCGCTCTTATTCTTCTGGATATCCTTGAGTGAGAGTTTCCCTTTTGTGAGTGAGTGTGTGCACACCCTGGACCATCATTCTTGTGTTTTGCCGTGCAGTAATAACATCCCCGACCGGTATATCGAACCTGTAACTTCTTAATGTTCTCGGAGTGTCATTTGGTTACCCTGTTGTTTTGTTAGTTTTGGTTGTTTGGTTTCAGTTGTGAATTAAAGGTTTGTTTGAGTTTAGCTGTGTGGAGTGGTTTTGGTGTGCCTCCGTGACAGTTACCCAGAAGACTTTTGTTATGCTTACCTCAGCACTTACGCTGTTTGGTCTTGTGGTTACTACAACCTGACTTCACAGTTCTCTCTACATAATAATAAAAAACAACCTACACTTTCTAACCGAGCAAAAATATTGTGTCTTTGTTTTCCTTTTCTAAACCAACAGATACTCAGTGTAGGCTGTCAGGCTAATAGGATAGCTTCTACATATCATCTGACCCACAATGTAATTTATTTATGTCAAGCAAACAACACAGACCTAAATTTTACCTGTTTGTGTCTTGCTAAGCAAAAGCAGCTTGGGAAGATCAACAAGACCTCAGCTCTTGCCCCACAGTGTTGTCCACACTTTGATGAGTAATTTGAAAGATATGTGTAAAAGAAAATGTCTGTCTATCTTCCCTGGGATGATACGGATAGTTTGGGGCAATCCATCATACTGCCGAGGTCAATAGTAGCCCTGTCAACAGTAGACCCTTCAAGAATTGTTTCACATCAGGGTAGATCATGTGGGATTTTTTCCCTGCTGCAATATCTCAGGGATTCTCAGTCCATGTCTTAAGACAGAGAAAAGAAAGGAACTTTTCCTTCTTTGAAACCTGCTGAAGCCTCTGACCCGTCTGAGATCATGGGGCCTGGCCAGACCGAGAATATGTGGCTAAATATGACTTAGCTCACAGCTGCAACAGCAAGGAGATTTCCTTTTTGGGCTGTGGTGTATTTTTAGGATGGGATAGTGTTGAGACAGTAGGTCCTGAGGTGCTATAGCAATGCCACAAGCAGAGGGTAGAGAAGGACCAGATCTGGAATGACAGCAGATGACGCATTTCGGGATCAGCAGTAATTCAGTGGGAGCCACATATATATCAACTCAGAAGTGAGACTACAGTATTGAGCTCCCCTGAAGTTCAAAACTGGAGTAGAAAGGGTGCGTTGCAGCTTTAATTACACTATTAAGGTTTCTTTTCAGGAGAATTACCATCCATTCTCAGGTACTCACAGAAATTGTAAAATCAAGGACTATTTAGGGAGTGGAAGAGTTTTAATACTGGGTGGCAGAGCTCTCGCAGGCTCTAATTTTATTCTGAATATTAGGAATTGTTCCCAGGAGACACTTGCTCAACACCTGAGAAGCATAATATTAATCGCTTCTCCCCAGTTCTAGTTTTCAGGGTACTCTTGAGTAAAGCAAGCGATCAGGAACAGTATTTTATAGTGGCAAAAAATTAAGCATACCTGATTTAGTTTCTGGTTATTCTCCAAATCACCACCATTAGCAGAAGCTATTACTATCTGTGCTGATTCTCTCAGCTTTATTGTTCCTAAAGCCTGAGGCTTTATCAATATATTACGAAAAACAACATGCACAGAATCCAGACTCCTCAATCCCATGCACATGTGCATACACACATGCACAAAGCACACCTGAGCAGTCCCTAAAGTCACTGACAGAAGGCTAGTAAAGACAATGTAATCAGTCTCTGACATCCTGAAGTAATCGGCAAAACTCAAGGGGAAAATTAAGCATGCCACTTAATGAGTAGGCTCCACCATGTCTTGTGGACTTTAAACTCTCGGAGTGCTTTTAGACGTTAAATTTATGTCTGCTTTAGTCCTTCCTTTCTCCATCCATCTTGATAGCTCTGGGTGGATGATAATCTCATTAGTTTAAGAAGAGACCGGCCAGGGCAGGCTCATGGCTGGCTTATTGGGCTCTACTCTTTGAAAGCTCCTCTTCACCAAACATTTTCTTTGTGTCCTCTGAACGTAGAACAGAGATGAGGAACATCCTTTGCTGCTTCCTCCATCCTTCTAGCTCCTCTGAGGCCATCCAGCTGAGCGCTTCTCCATGGCTGGTTTCTAGGAGACTCCCCCCACTATCAGTCAGGATATGTCAACAGCTCCTTTCAGCACAGCTCTGGTGTGTTGTCCCTCCTGCACCTTTTTGAGGTAAATCAGTGCTAATCCATGAACAATGAACCAAGGGGCAGTGGAAACATCTGGACTAGAGTTGTTAATTTAAACTACCTGTCCTGCACCCACTTTCCTACCTCTCAGCTATTTCCAGTGCTGACATTGGCCTTCTCTAGCTGGTTAACTCTGCCTGATCCCCATGCTCAAATGTTTCAGTTGCTCGTTCACAGCTGTGAACCTCGGAGCATCCTGGGGGACACAGGGAAGCTGCCAGGGAGCTGAGTGTACTAATGCTTTAGCACATTATCTTCCCTTCACTGAGCAGCAGACCTTGACCTCGTCTCTATTTGCAGCATCTTTGAGGCAGGTCCTGTTCCCAAGTCCATGGAAACCAACAAATGGGCCTTGGATCAGATGCTCAGGCTCAGATTCTTAAGAAGGTGAACATAACTGTTTCCTATTGATTTTCATTTGAAACTGGGTGCCTGTGCTCCTGTAAGGATCTGAGTTTCTACCGCATAATGAATCCTCACAGAAAACAAACCTCACCTCTTCATCACAAATAAGTCAGCACTAATCTTCCCATCAACTGTCTGTATCAACTTACAGAGTCAGAAATTAAATATTCTGGGCTTTTTTCAGTCTCAAAAGGGACAGTTTTCATCCACCTATTTTTCATGGGAATTCTGCTTTTGTTTAGCACACGAATATATATACAGGTATAAACACATGTGCATGTCTACATGCATATGCAAATACCCAAGCCCCTAGTATTGGTGCACACATCTTTTTCTGAATTGCAGCCATGCTAAACAAAATCCCTTCAGGGCTTTTCTCACCACTTCTTTTTACACATTTGACAGCTTCCCAGGGAATTAGTCTTAGTGCATTATTGGATATGTGTTCTAAATAATTAAATTTGACAATTATGTGGGAGAAATCTCAGACAAAAAGAACTGAAATCTCTGAATGTAAAAAAATAGTGGGAAGGTTCTTTTTCTTTCTCTCTAAGATACCCTATCCCTCCCTTTGTCTGTGTCTCCTATCCCATTAAATGCCATCGCTCATCATGTTGATATGCAGAATCTCATCTCAGCAGGTACATTTCATTTATTGAAACAGTATTTGAGAACAACTTTATTAAAGATTCAAGATGCCAATACAAGATGACACAGTGCATAGCAGCTTGTAACTTGGAAAGCTTTACAGAATTAAACAACATTCAACAGCAGGCGGGATACGGTGTGAATTACAGAAAGGAGCAGTGTTAAGCTGATCCATGGTGAATAAATTAAGTGTTCAGTCACATGGTCAGTAATGAAGATAGGCAGGAGCAGGGATACATAGACAAAAGACAAGAAACTGTGTTTGGGAAGAGGTGGGGAGGGACAGAGAAAGAGGCAAGAAAACTTACTTTAGGTTACAGCATGTGCAGAGAAGGCTGTGAGGGTTGGGCGAAAGTGGTACCCGGAGAGGCAAGGGAGTTCTGCTGCCTTAACTTTTTCTGGCTGAGTGAAGGTTACTGTAAAAGGTGAAACCTACACTGTTTGGATTTGGGTATTGGCATCTACTAGCAATGATTTCCAGCTCTGCCTTTGGGGGCCAGAGTTCACAGCACTCTGACGTGCTTCTCCGGTGAAGGACCTGGCCCCCACAAATTGCAAGACCTTTGCTCACCTAAAGCTCTTAAGTAAGTTCATTGCATAAGGCAACAAAATGTGAACACCCACAACTGAGTATCAGCAAAGAAAGCATATGAAGAATAGCTGGGGAGAAACATAATGAATAATATTATTTGTAAAGAATATCATTTAGCTAGAGCCAGAACCAAGTACTGGGTAAACAGATTTGCAAATAACACATTTGAAATACGCTGAGAACAAATTTATCCAAAGCATTAGTAAGCCAAGCTGAAATGTTATGCCCATATCATTTTTTTTTTAAATGCTCCTTTTTTTAAAAAATAGGAATGTCCGCAAGAACTATTTAATTGCCAATTAGGGATTTCTCAATTTTTTGTTTACTGTAGAAAAACGGTCTTCAAAGGATGCTCAGCAAAACAAACCTGACTAATACCACTTTCTGACCTTTTGAAAATAATCCTTGTGAAGTAATTTTTAAAAGTCTGTTAACAGAAAATAGAAAACTGAAAAATACTGAATAAAAAAAAATATTTCCACATTCTTCCAGAAACAGGGAAACATCCACAGCCTACTCATGCTATTGGCATTTGTACTTTCCTTTTCCGCTAGTGAAGACTCCTCTACGTCCCTTGAAGTTTCTAGGAGAGATGTTCACACTTCCCTACAATCAAAGAAAAGGTGTCAGCATACTTTGTGTAGTAAATAAAGTTCTGGCATTCTCACACTTCACCTCCCTCCACCCCAGCAAGCCACCCCATAAATCCAAAGATTTCCCAGTGCCATATGATCTTCCAGTGTATGCTCTTCAGTGTTTCTATCAACAATTTCCACCACCAATTACAGCTTGTTCCTTTTGATTTTATTTCTTCTCCAGCCATTTTCTGACAGAGCCACCACCTTTTGCAGATAGGGAAAGAACACCCAATGGGGCAGAAAAAGCATAGGTTAAAGGAGAGGGAAGGAAGTGAGTATGGCCCAATGTATGAAGCATGACTTTGTAAGCTAAAACATCTGGACCCTTTTCCCAGTTCTGCTTATGAACTTCATCTACTTGTTTTCATTTGCTCTTGTGCTCAGCCTGAAGATCCTTAGGCCAGACACTTTCCCTCAAGCCTTGCTTGTAGCACACATAGTATAGCAGAGCTGACATCCTTTAGATGCATCCAATAGGGAAAAATATTAATAATAAGGTTAATATTTATTCAGTTGATGTGTATAGGATATGATGGATGCTGTCTTCACCACAGAATATTTCTGCATAAAGTATTTAAGATTATTTTCTTAGGAACAGGTGTCCTAATGTAGGAGTACCTTTTCCATGACAGATCCGTATCCCATTTGCTAGTTCACTAATAAGTTGCCCTTCAACTTTATGATGCAAATGCCCACCCTTAAGGAACTCAATTGAGAACGTGAAGAAGCCACATGGCAGAGGCTGCTAACCAGTGACCCATGGCCATAGCCACGCTGAGCACAGGTCTCCACAGGAGGTGAAGTGTATCGGTCAGCCCTTTACCGCACCCTCACCTCACAGCAAAGCAGAAGTGAGCCACCACAGACATATCTGAGCTAGAAATATAAATGGGCAAGATGGTTTATTGGTCTATTTTCAAGGAAGTTCTTTTCGAGGACACCTGGATGAACTCAAGTAATCTACAAGTTTTGGCCCAAGTTCATAATGAAACATCCCACTTGACACAAGTTTTGAATAAACTTATGACTATGCAAAAACTTTGCACCTTTTCTGTACTCATTTTACTTCATTGTTAGATGCAAAGGTAACAAAATGACATGAGAGAACGTGTTCTCCATGTATAAATGCTCATTAACAGAGATGAGAAAGCAAGAGAAGGCTCAAGAGAGAACTTTGTAATGATTTCCAATCTTTTTTGGAGATCTAAAGCAGACTCTTCCAGAGATAGGCTATACTCAGACAAATCCATCTTTGTGTCTGGAAAGTCCCCAATCACGAAACCTCAGAACTTGGTGGTATTTAGGAACCTAATTCTCATCTCAAAGTTCAGCTCCTGTTGGCATCAGTGCAATGTGCCAGAATCTCTTAAAGAGATGGATCTTTGTTAGAAAAATGTGAATGCGGCTCTGATCTCTTCCACACATTCCCATAGATACGGCTGATACATTCTTAGCTGCAAGTTCTTTCCTCCTGTACTCCTCAACACGCGGTAGATGGTTTGGGGTGTATTTACAGAAAGAAATCCTAGGAGAGGTGACCCGGGCACAAATAAAAGAGATTTCTACATGGCACTCCTGTAGCTCTGGGACTGTGAAGATCCCAAAATAGCAATTCCTGGTCACTGACTGATAGTCTCCTGTCTGCCTGCAGCTAGCTGAGTGGGATGACTGTTCTGGAATATGAAATTACCTGGAGAAACGTCTATTTTGGTAGCTGGAGTGGGTGCAAGGGAGAGCTGGAGAAATTATCTTTAACAAGAGAGCAGCCAGCGGTCAGCATGTAGCTGTATTCCTGCCCTAGACCACAGCAAACTCCAAAATTGAACAAACGAACACCAAAAAGCTCAGTGTCACTTCAGTTCCTTGCTAGAATCAGACCCACCTCTGCCTTCCCAGCACAAATGGGTTCTTTTCTGCAAGAAAGGGAAAAGTTAATTATGCAATTCCTCCTGTTCTCTTCTTGATTAGGCTAGTGCAGCCTAGACTTGGAATTTAGAAAGCTCTTTATAGGCAGCTGCTTGGCAAAGAGCAGACATCTTTCTTGTAGTCCAATAGATTTAAATATTTAAAGGCCAGCTGCACAGAGCAATGTCCCAGAATATTGCCACTGGGACATGGTGACTCATGCACAGTCGGAGCTTGGACTTTCTGCCACAAGATGGGGCTCTGCCTGCCCAGTTTCCCCATATACGCTATTTTTTGTTTTGCTTCCTCTCCTGCATGAAAAATCATTGTTTCCTTGGTTATAATGTGTCTCTTTTTTTCTTCTTGTTTTGCTGTACTGAAGCACATTTATTTTCCATGGCAAGAAAACAACTTTTCTGTCTTGCCTCCAAACAGACACACAAAACTGACGAAGCCTCTAGGATCCCCTTGGCTGAGATAGATGAGTTGTACTTACAGAATTAAAACAAAACCTTTATTGCAGAGGGAAACGATGCTATAACCAAGCCATCTGTTTCATAGCGTCCTGAAATGGAGAGCATTCGTGCAGGGTTCCTGCTTCTTATTATTTGCTCCTAACAAGCAGAGGAGCAATGACCAGATTCTGATGTTTGGTGCTCACTGGAGAAACAGGAACAAGCCGAAGTTGGCAGAACTGTGCCGGATCTTTATCCAGGAATGAATAGCAGCTTCATTTTATAGCAAAGAAATTGTTAGTACTGTGGTTGTGCCCAGGGGCTTTCATCGGATCTTCACAATGACTGGTAGTTAACACACATATATAAAGGCAATTTGTTCATGGAGGGTCAGTTGGCTGAAAATTGGGCACCATTTCTTTCGTACGGGAGGGGATAGCTTTGAATAGGATTGCTGGTTTCTATCCATCAGGTACCAAATGCCTTAAGTGAATTCTATCACTTGTACTTGCTGGTATGTGAAGATGGTCATACCAGAGCTGCCCGTCAGCCTCTTTCCATACACTGTTGCACACCAAGTCACTACGATCACTTTAGGAGGTGGTTACCCAGACACAGCACACAGGGAGGGGACCTTCCCTCTCCCTGCAGCATGGGATGTTCCTAGATGGTGGGATCTCTGGATGAGCACTTCTGAGGATGATCACATGTAGCTCTGGCACTGCAGGGTGATCACCCCTCGAGGCAGGGAACCACCATGCACAAACCTTCCTGTCCAAGTGTCCAGAAATGTATGCTGAATGTCTGAACATCTCCAGCAAGCAGACTTGGTTCCTGCTAAGAAAGTCACATTTTTTCCTTCTTTTTTCTTTTTTTTTTTTTTTTTTTTTTTTACTTTTGTGTCACCTCTCTCTTGTTGCTGCTTGTAATCTCAGGACTCCTCTTCCTGCACTACATTTTCTTGTATCTTCCACACTTCCCTGACCACCCCACCCACAAATGTCCTCGTAACTGCTTCCAAGCAGTAACAGAAAAAAATGGCAATCATCATCATCAGCATGGGCCTTGGAGGGTACTTAGCCAAGCCAGTCCTCTGAAAGTCTGGCAGGCATGCCTGCCATGCCTTCCTATGCATTATCAAATACTGCAATGTGGACTAGCTGGTTCTTTTCTTGATTTTGCCACTTCACTCCTGTGTGTCCTTTACATATGCCTTTGTTCATCCTAATTGTAAAACAGAAATGATGATATTTATGAAGGCGGTTTAACTGAGTTAAAAGCCTTTGGAATCATAGACTCCTGACAACCCTCAACATTTCTCATAGTCTGTTATGCACAGTTACTGCTAAATTTTAGCTATAGGCAGGTGACACCGTTTCTTTGAGCAGCTGTGAGGCATTTAGAATGGCTTTGCAGACCACCAGCAGCCTGTGAATCATTGGTCAATGCATGTTACCCTTAACAGAGAAAATAGAGGCCACAGAATGAGCCCAAATCTCATTTCTTTGCTTCCTCGTAACTTTTATTTCTGCTTCTTCTGCTGTTACATACTTGTACTTTTTCTCAGTAAGTACTGCTCATCTTTTAAAAACACCAAAACACCAAAAGAAAAGGTATTCACGTCTTCCTAAATTTCACTAAAACAGCCTTCAGCACATTTGAAACTTGGAACCAAAACAAATTTTTTGGATCAAGTCCAGTCCTCTGTGACCTGACATTGCCTCCTCATACAAGCTCATTATAAACTTGTCAAGGCTATTTTAAATGAGTGAGTTAGATCTTTCTCCCCACTATTCCAGCTGGAAGATTGTCCAGATCCTTGGTGCTTTGCTGATACAGGAATCTTCTCATTTTTAAGTTAAAACTTCTACATGGCCCCGAGAAGAGGGATTTCATATGCCATTCTTTGCAGAACAGGGCAAAGGAGAATGTCAGAGGCTTTTCTTCATTTGGATAAAAGGGTTTTTTACAAAAGGGCTATGAAGTAGTGTAAAGCAATTAGTTAGGCAATGGGGCCAGGGAGCAAGTGTGCATTTTTAGTGCTGGGACTGAATGCTGGTTAGAAATGATGAAAAAACCTCTCTGTACAAACTGTACAAAACCCATCAACAATTCCCCCAACAGCTTTTAAAACTAGTGGCCAATTCTAAAATCTTTGTGTGAATTAGCATAATACAAGAGTCAATGGAAAACACTTTCACTCTTACCGTAAAACACAGATTTTACAAATCATCTTTCTTTCTACAGTTCTGGGGTTTCTAGGGCAGACTGTAAAAAAGGCCTGTGATGCCGAGGAGAGCTGGGTACCAAGCTTCCTTGTGCTCTGCTCCTTGAGCTCACTGAATTTTTAAAGTGTGTTTTAACAACTGCTGTCACTTTCTTGTCCTTAGATGGACGCTGTTAACTTTTTCTCACTGAAGTTTTCTTTCTGGGAAACTTGTGGCAACCATCTCACGTCTGTGCCTTGTATGCTTTCTTCACAAAGCCCGAATACCAAGGTATCTGGGAAGTGGTACCCTGCTAAGAGGAGTAGGGAATATTTAATTCAGGTAGCTCAGGGAAGCGGACAGTGCCAGTACAGCAAGGCTGGGCTGAAATTTAGGACTGGATGCGCAGAAATACTCAGAAGAAAAGACATAGTCCCTGTCTGCATTTCACATGAAAGGCCACCTCCTATTCCTCTTGCAGATCATAAATCCCGGCCGTGGTTCTGCTACTTATTGACAATAACAAGGGACAGGCAGCAAGAGATCAGTGCAGCCCATGCCTGGGTGCCAGGAAAGCTGCTGAGCTTGCCCTCTGCCAGCTGTGTCCACCTGCACACGTTCAGACAGCATCACACATCCAGTGGTCTTGCTCACTTTGGTCAGGAAATACCAGTGGTTCAGTTGTCACGGAGGCACACCAAAACAACTCCACACAGCTAAACTCAAACAAACCTTTAATTCACAACTGAAACCAAACAACCAAAACTAACAAAACAACAAGGTAACCAAATGACACTCCGAGAACATTTAACAAGTTACAGGTTCGATATACCGGTCGGGGATGTTATTACTGCACGGCAAAACACAAGAATGATGGTCCAGGGTGTGCACACACTCACTCACAAAAGGGAAACTCTCACTCAAGGATATCCAGAAGAATAAGAGCGCTCACCAAAGGAGGGGGGGGAGGTGTTCAGGTTCAGGTTCACTCAAGGATATATCCAGAAGAAATCACTCACCAGAAGATGGCGAGGGCACTCAATCCCGTGAAGTTTCCTTGGGTGACGTCTCAGCCCAAGGGGAGAGTTTCCGATCACAGGCCCGCTGCTCCGAGGAAAACCACTCAAAGGGGCTTTCCGGCGGGGGCTCCTTTTATAACCTGGTCAGATCTGAGCTGTGGTCATTTATGGTCAGTGTTCCAGAAGCTTCTCTCAACCAAGGCACACCATTGGCTGAGGGCCCTGTCTCCCCACTGAGGGGTCCCAGTATGGTCAGAGGTCTAGAAGTTTCTCTCAGCTGAGGCCCGCCATTGGCTGGGAGCCCTGCCGACCGGTCCAGGGGTCCCGCCTCTCC
Organism: Phoenicopterus ruber ruber; assembly: GCA_009819775.1. Lineage (NCBI taxonomy): Eukaryota > Metazoa > Chordata > Aves > Phoenicopteriformes > Phoenicopteridae > Phoenicopterus > Phoenicopterus ruber. Next base: position 28,408,216 of record CM020221.1, on the reverse strand, counting down.
CACTCCCACCACAGGGAGTGGGGGGTTGACACCTGAGCTGAGGTGTGTGAGTGACAGCTGCCATGGCAGGGCACTGGAGGCGCGGAAATGAGGCGCGGAAAGGAGCCATCAGCTGCTGCCCTGAAGGCCTCTGGCCCTGGTCAGGGCGAGTGTATCTGCCACATCAGTCCACACTGAAATGTCCTTGCAGGATCCCAAATGCTTTTAGAGAAGAAAATATTTTCATGTCTCTTTTCCTCCAGCGTGCACTTTTCTCAGAATTTGTTTATACCCTTGGTACTTCTTTTTCTGCACAGCCATTTCCAGACTAGTTGTCATTAATTATTGGTTTTAGGAACTGTGGCTTAATGAAGATAAATGATCCTGCGGTCTCTGAAATATAAAGACATTTGCACAATAGCAAATGGTGGGTCAGGATGGCGGGTCTGCACCCAGTTCAGAGTATCCAGCCAGATGTTTCTACCATAAGTACCGTCACCAGAGTTGTCATTAATCATCAGCCTCGTTAGCAGCTTCTCTAAACCCAGGCCAAGGACCGATGGGCCACAGAAGGCAAATTTCCCTTAGAGATTATTTTTGCCAACATGGTTTAAAAATGCATTTAGCAAGGCGTGGTGTAAGAAACAGCTGCCAGTGCTGTTCAGTGGGTAAAAAGATGGCATTTCTTCAGAGCTGTCAGCATGGCACTTCTCACTAGCAGCAGTCAGTGCTGGAGGACATGTCAGTGGTTGCGCTTTCAGAAAGAAGTTGCTTATGCATCTCAGTGTGGCAGAAAGGAGTTTGGGGAAAAGGGCTTCTTTTTTCCAAGTGACAGTGATGGCCCAACCACCATGAGGGCATGCTCTTTTTGAGTAAGTAGGTGCTGTCTTTGGAACAAAGTTCTCTTGATGTACAAAGATTGAAAGAAAAAACAAAACAAAACAAAACAAAACAAAGAAAATCCCCAAAAGTTCTCTTGACGTATAAAGATTGAAAGAAAAAACAAACAAACAAAAAACTAAACCAAAACCCCTTAGGAAATTCACAGAGGAAGAGTGGCAGGATTTTTTTTTTAAATGAACATTTTTCAGGTAGTTGGAAAGGCTATGACAAAATGCAACACAAACATTTTATTTCCCTCTCTTACCTTCTTATCTAAGTCTCATAAACAGCGTAACCAGTTTTGCTGAAATTTTAGAGACTGAAAAACCCAATATCCTCAGCCAGAGGAGGAGTCCAACACTACAATTTCATCACAAAGAGTTAGCGAAACAATTGCAAGGAAGCTCATAAAGGTGAAGTTTCAAGGAATCTTATCTCCAAACAGTCCTGCCAACTTAGTTTTTATGTCCTCTCCTTCTCACATACTGTCACTATTCTGCTTTGTTCTACCAATCTCTTTTTTCTCTATTATGCTCTTTTTGAATAACACTGAAATGAGATCTTTTCTTCTTTCTCTTCCCATCTCTTCTAAATAGAAGCAAACTTTATAATCAATGAGGTGCAAATCTAGTTTTCCACCCAATGAGTGGATTTCAAACTCAAAATAGAACCATTTGTTGCATTCTGGCTAAATGATCTGATAAGAAAGGAACTTCGTGCCTTCCCTTGGATAGCTGGTGTTTTGTGTGAAAGTTACAAATGCAAACCTGTAAACCTGAATGTGGTATATGGGCTGCTGTATGATTCTGTATGACTTCCTGAACTCTCTCGTACACCAAAACATTAGTAAAACGGAGGTTTAGAGATGTGCATTGTTGTTCAAGGTAATTAAGAAAAGTACACAAGCAATCATCATTAGTGGTTGGATTGGGTTTGCGTGGAAAGGTTTTGGTAGCTTAGCCCTAACTCTTAGCCGATAGAGCAGGGCCACTACAGCAGGACTGTGGAGAAATGCTGTATGACAAGAGGTTTGTAATGATTTACAGGGTTTTCCTTAATTGCACAATCAGTTGTTTGTTCCAGTTAATTGAGTTCCCCTTACAGTAATTACTCTTTGCAGTTCTTTATGCCACTGTATCACAAGCTTAACTTTTCTTACAGCTACCTTAGCTCAGTTACCTCCCAGGACTTTCCTGCCTCATACAACCAAATTAGCATCGCCTCTGGAGTGGTTCACGAGGAATGATGTATTTACTCCTGTATAATTTCCCCAGATATGGCGCGTGCCTCTTAGAAGGATGTGGAGGGGTGCAAAGGGGGTTATAGCTGTTTTCTTCCAGGTGCACTACAGATGGAGTCTTGCTCTTTACTCCAGAAGTCACTGCTACACCCATGGCCAGAATACAGTTCAAACCACCATCTGCCACATCCTTGACTTCTAAATGTCTATGCCTGTCACAGAGGAAAAAACAGCCCATGTTTAATGGAATTGGAAAATACTAAGAAAAGTCTGTATTTATGTATGTGACTATAAAACTAAGCAAGTAATATTTCATGAGAATATAAAAATGAATAAGCAAGACTGAAAAGGCTGTGACACCAGGATGAATGGAAGGGACGACAGCTCTGGAGGCTGTACCAAAATTTGCAGACAATCTTGTATTTCTTCCATCACTCGTGAAATGTTAACTGCTCCTGGTTGTCTGCTGCTGTTTACTTTTAAACTGTTTTACTGTTAGTTTATGTTAATCAATGTTATATATACATAAGTAACTGTTTTAACTTACATGTTTATGAAAGTCTTTCGTTTACTATGGAAAGTTGTGAACCCTTCCTCCGTGTTTGTTTACACATATACCAAGAGGCACCTACTTAAACTTTCCATGATCCTTTCAGTCTGAAAAGAGAAATATTTGCCTTTAGAACTTGCTTATTAAGTACTTTTCCTCCACACCCATTTGCATTAGCTGTAAATGATTTCTATGCACTTTTTTTTAATGTTTCTGGTTTTAGGATTGCCAGATGCATACTAGTAATGATGATTTGTGTGTTTCATAGACATTGATATTTCTGGTACTTCTATTTTTAAGAGAAGCAGATGGAGGTTAGCTGAATTTCACCGAGCTATATATTGCAAACAGGTAGGATATAAGTGAGGTAGTATGAAACGATGTGCTGAGCTGACCCTCATTTTCAACTCCTCTGTTACCTCCACAGACCGAATATTGATAACATATGTTTTATGTCAGTGCTTGCTTGTCTTTTATAGTCTTCAACAATAAACCAGCAGGCGGTGGAATCTCATTACTCTTTTAGGGTTTTATAGCATTTAGACACAGCTAATTCTCAGCATCTCTTCTCCTCTGTACTGTTTTCTTTCCCGTAGAAATCCAATAAGGATTAGAAATTCTTCTCTCCACAAACTCACCCATTCAGGGTATGGATCATCTAGATTAAACTGACATGCAGAACGGTAGTTCAGCTGCCATTTTGATTTGGCATCCAACTGGAAAATTGGGCAGCAATAATTGCTTATAGTTGAGCTAAAACAAATAGTGTGTGTATGAGAGAGAAAAACACCTTTTCTATGCCAACTTGAGAGCTTGCTTTCCAATAGCACAACTATACCATGTTTCATTTCAACTATGTCATGGTTTTCAACTTTGATTTAGACTTTTAATTTCGATGCAGTTCAGCTTTAACTTCTCAAAAAAATATATATGTCATTCTGAACCAAAACATGGAAAACATTAAAAAAAACCTTATTCTGAAAGTTCAAAAAAAAATCTTTTTAACAAATGTCAACATTAGGATTCAAAATCCTTGCAACATTTTCTTTTTTTACCTACCAAACTTATTTGTCAAGTGCAACCTTACTTTGTAAATGGTTGTAAACTTATGAAACTACTCCACTCCTCAAAAAAAGAATTCACTATAAAATAAGTGCCACTTATAAAATAAGCTCTTCTTCATAGGACATTCTTCATAGGGCATTTAGTTTGGTAGTCTGAGTGAACTTGGAAAAGATGGTGGATGTCCTATATCAAACAAATGAGTCCTAGCCCCAACACTTCTAGAAAGGCAAATAGCAAACACCAAATAAGGCAAAAATCCCTGTCCAGAGTGCTGGGCAGTTCCTGGAGTGCTTACCTGTGGGATTTGGGGGTTCTTTGGGGGCGGAGTTTTGTTGTTGTTGAAAAAGAAACTTGAATTTGAAAGAAGAACAATAAAAATTGACTCTGCACCAGATTCTCTTCCAGTAAGTTTAATTTCCTAATTATTTGTAGGGTCATTCCCGAGAGCTGCCAAGGTGTGACTCATTTTTATTAAGCCCTGTGCCATCCAACACTGTTCATCAATATCTTTCAGCCATTCATTCCTCTCAGCCAGTGTCCCTTTTAAGCAGAACTCAGAGCACTGGATTCAATTGCTTTAGCTCCAGTGAAAAGCAAGCTCACATCAAATATGCTGAAAAGTATGTAACCTTTATCACAGAGCTAGTTAGGGTACTAGGATGGAGTCCCTCGCTATAGAAGTAAGTGGTCCTGTTGAGCCTTGGAGGATAGTTTAACTTACAGATCCATACTGAGTCAACGTGCAAAGACTGCTATTAGAGACACCTCTTTTGAGCCTATTACCTTTCAGAGAAGCCTTTAAAAAAAGGTTTTTTTATTCATGTCATTAAAAAGCTCATGTCAATTTTTTTCAACAATAAAGATTTATGCTAAGTGTCTGACCAAATTCTGTTCTGCAGCTCTGGTTGTGGCCCAGAATATTTTACATCCTAGTCTACTCTGCTGTAATATCTGCGGTCAAAAATAAATAAATACAGAGAAGTCCTGCTCCAGAAATTGATCCAACTCCTGTCATGGCTGATGTTTTCTTTTTCTAAGCTGAGGGCTTGAGGACTGGGTAGAGGCTGTTAATCCTTTTGGTTAATTCTGGATAAAAAGGAGTTTTCTAAATATAAAATGATTTATTGTTATTCTTTCCATAAAGGCAATGGAAAGAGAGAGAGGAACTGAGCAACGGGTGGTTCAAGAATACTAAGACCGATTTGGCACTGTTCATTAAGGCTGTTGCATTATAAATGATCATGAAATGCGCTATTTAGAATTCTAACGACCCTGGTAAAGGCGGCACATTTATTTTTAGAGAATTGTTAGGAACAATTGCTTGGTTCTCCTTATAAACAGCAGCAGCCACAAGTAGAAATTAGCTGCTGTGTAAACACAGTTGGGAGGTGTACGTGTCTGTGTTAGAGCGAATGAGCTGTATTGCACAGCGGATAAATATCAGCCAACAAACTATTTTTTTCTCTGTTTCAACAAATGCTACAGGAAATGCTCTGCTAGCTGGTGTGAGCTGAGGACAGCCCTTGAGGACACGCTGCAGAAGCCCTGAACACGAAATCCGGGTTGTGGCTATCTTGTGATTGTACCTTCACAGGCCATCAAAACCACAGCAACCACTAGAACCACTCTGCCTCACAACAGCACTTGTTGAAACAGTCTTCAGATGAAAAGGCGTAAGTCTAAAAGCTTCATTTCAGTAGAGAACATCACCCAGGAGGTCTGCAGGAACACCTACTGCTGCTGACGTGATGGGGAAACTCAAGTGTTTACATTAGAAGAACTGCTCGCTGAGTACCAAAAAGTAGTGGGTAAATGACATGCCTAAATTATGCAGACTAGAATTCATTTTGAATTATTATCACTTAATCATTTATAAAGTTAGCATGAGCACATTTCCAGTATCTTCCCTAAATTCTTCCCATTGTTTAAATTGGGAAACGGTACATACTTTGCTTCAGCACAAACGTGTTCTGGGTCACTACACGTTTTCATAACAACCTCTTTCCAGCTTCAAAGAGGCTTTCTTTCAGGTGCTATTGCTTGTAGACAGTATTTCTAGAGACTTCTTACCCTTATGGAAATGGATGTCTATCCTACACATTGTTTTGAACCCATGCTGCCTTTGATGAATTTACAAAAAACCTAAAGTTGATAGATAACACGTTTTATTCAACAAAAAAGGGTCTTCTAAGTTTATTTGCAAATTTGGACTCTATGGTGCACAAAGCCATTTACCATTGACACCATTGCTTTTTCCTCAAGGTTTTCTGAAGTATATTTTACCTTGAAAAAGAAAATGCTTTAACTGGGGTTTAAGTGCATATCTGAATATGTAAAATTATTCTCAATTTTGCATAGCTGTGAGGCTGTATGGTGTGGAGGCCATTTAAAGAAACTTGCATTGATCATCAGGAGAAATTTTGTAATAGTAAAGCTTTCTTGTTTATCTAATCATCCCCCAAGTGACAGGGAAAATTGAGTCAGGAAAAGAAAATCTCATCTCTGAAAAAAAAAAACCCTCAAGATGCTATTTTAAAAATTCCACCTTAAACCTGAAGAACACAAACCACAAATCTTCCCCCAAACTGGTCATGCTGAAATGTGTTCTGTCAGGGCCCACTGAAAAGGTTCATACTGAAAATCATAAAATATTCATTTAGATGTTGACTTCAGAAAAATAGACTTGACTAAAATTAGCTTAATGTTTAAATACAAAGGCACTTCAAATTGAAACACTTTTTTCTTCCTTTTATGAGTGTCAAAGCAATTTTTTGGACAACATTGGCCCATTTTTAGCTTAAAAATTCATCCAAACTAACTCTCTTCTGCCAAAAGTACAATTTCAATAAAGCTGCATTTTAAAATGAAAAAATCTTTTGAGGAAAAAGTCTTAACCATGTCATGTCATGCCACCTCTTATTGGTGAAGCAATTTGGACAAGGACATTTTAGTGACCAAAGCCACAGAAAGTATACTCAGGACAAGAAAGTGATTCATGACTGTCAGAAATATCTAGTCTGACATATGGGCTGAACTATCATTTTGCCTTACAGGAATGTTGTAAGGATAAACATATTGCGGACATGTTCAGACAGCCTTTTGGTGTGGAAACAGATAAACAGATCAGCCATATGCAAGAGTAATGCTCTGTCGTCTACGAACCATTTGTGATCTACAGTGACGTCTGAGACACCCCTGTTAGGCACCTGAAGAAATGCCAGGTCATATGTACACACGCAATCTATGGAAGTGACATAACCACACTGGATCCTCACTTCTAGAGAGCTTTGTTAGGACTCGGGAGTTCACAAGCAGTTGAAGATGACTGCATTAAGCTGCTGGGGAAAGTTTCTAACGAGAGTCTCAGAGCGTGATTTTCCCCCACACACTAAGGCTTTTTGAACCTCCTTCCATTACTGACGTGTGGTCTGCTCTTTTCTTTTGTAAATACAAACATTCTGCTCCGCAGTGCTGCCAATTAAGGCATTCCCTGCGTGTTTTGTTTTTCCAGTAGCTGAAGATAAATTTTAATTACCTTTGGAAACTCCACTGTCATTTCCCTGCCAGAAGGGTCTGAAGTGAACACTTCCCCCGCTCAGCCCCCAGACCCTTAGTGGGCAGAGACCCACAGGCACCACCAGGTAGGAAGGATAAAACTGCCCCCCTCGCCATGGTTTGTTTTCAGTGTTTGCTTGGCAGAATCCTTCTCTTCTATACCCCACTTTTTCAAGGAGATACCGTAACTGAAAAAGGGTAGCTTGCAACCTCGTGGATATCTGGAAGACAAGTGCTTCCTAAATCTCTCAAAGTGATCACAAGACTGTGTTTCAATTTTAGAGCCGTGCAGCTAGGGAGGGCTGCACTTTAACAAATTCCCTTTGCCCATCCTGCAGTGCAACACACAATTCCTGTGATTAATAAAAAGCAGCATAAAACCGTAGCTTGCTGCCTGCCCAAATCTATTAACCCTATATGAAGGTCTACTACAGAATCAAGGGCTCTTCATGAAACTTTCTATTCTCCCAGCAGCTGTATCTTTTCCCTCATTAAGATTACCCACATCTGCTTTTAATCAGGCCCTCTAGAGCTTCACAGGGAAGTTTGATTGCTGATTAGAGAGTGATGCTTGCCCAGATTTCTCTGCTTAGTTTTCCTTAAAGGCTCACTTGGAGGGTGAATGTGTTTTTGCGCAGTCTGCTATTGCAAAGGGAATTAGAAATTATGAGTTTGGGAGTGTTCTTAGTTATGAAATTTCCCACCAGTCTGGCGTGGGTCAACAAAGATGTACTGGTTTAGAGTCATGTGCATTTGAAGTGGCTGCCACCCGGCTCACGGCTCAGAGGGAAGCATTTTGCCATCTCCCTGGCCAGTAATTCTTCCTACAGCTCGGGGGATGTGGGGTCCACAGCAGGGCACACTGTGTTTCTGCCAGAGGAAAGGAGTAGCCAGCTTTTGGGAGGATGGTTTATGGGAGGTTTTTGCCACAAGGCACAAAGCCTCACGTGTGAAACAGAACTGGAGGCTCTGAGCTGGGCGGCTCATAGTTTGCTTGTTGGTCCCTGTCCCTTCCCCGTGTGTGGTCAAGGAGAGCTTTTCTGACTTTTCTCTAAAGGAGAAGTGCTGTTTTATGCTTGGAGAAATTTGGTGTCCAGCAAAGGACACTTGAGCTGCCCTATAACTATCAGGAAAACTGCTGGTGAAGCGTTGTCTGACATCATTCATCCAAGAGAGGTCAGCTGCAGCTATATTGAGAAAAGCATCTACTAAGAGTGAAGAAAGTAAAAAAGCTGGGCAATGAGTTTGTACAGAAGAAAGAAGAAAAATGTCTTTCTGGTTTAAGTTTCTTGCAGGCTGAGTAGTAAAAGCTGTATTTATAAACCACAGATTTTTCCCTCCTTTGGAGAATTAATTCCTACCTACCAGGAAAGTGCCGTTCAGGCAGTAGCTGGCAAAGCCGGCTGTGTATGCAACAACTTATCGGCAGCCTGCGCAATAATGCACAAATCTTAATGGAAAAGCTGAGCAACTGCCAAAGAAAACAGCCCGAGGGAAGGGGGAATGTGTTGATGTTCAGAATACCTGAATCATGGGCTTGGAGAGCAAAACTGCTCTGAAGCTCTTTGTTTTCTGGTTTCAGGCATGAAGTCACGAAGGAGGCTAAAGCAGTCCTTGGCCCTACAGGTACTGTCATGTAAAGCATGTTTATGCCTATGTCATGACTATGTAGCTACGCAGTCATGTTGTTAAATTCAGATCAGGACTTCCTTTTTTCACCCCGGCCTTTTCCTTTTTCCTTTTTCAGTCTTAGTCACCCAATTGCATGTTTCTTCTATGATTTCCTTCCTCTCTCCTGGTGGCTTTTTTTGGTGATTTTGCTTTTGTCCAGACCATATTTCCACTTCATTACACTAATTCTCTTTCAATTGCCTTAACATCTCTTTCAATATTTTTACAAGACCCAGTCATATATAGATGAGGGGCATATATGTCTGTCGATACAGCATCTTGAATTGAAAATGAGGTTATGAGCAAAACAGTATTTATGAAGAGTTCCTGCTTTTGGTGATAAATCTCAATTGTTTTGTCAAGAAAATAAATTCAGACCTCCTTCGGGTGTGATGCACTGCTACAGAACCTCCTGGAAACTGTTGTTTGGTTGGTTCTTTGGTCTTTGGGCCAAGTTCTTCTGTCATGTTTCATCCTCTAGGAGAGTCTCACTCGGAAAAAAAGACTGATAGGCAATGTTGTGCCCCTTATTTTCTGGTACATACACACATTGGGAAAATGATGCTTCCAATAACACAATTCAAAGGAGTCACTGGAATACAATATTTTATTTGTCATAAGCTATTAAAAAAATGATTTTTAGTAATTATTGTAACTTTAGGAAAACTTCCTTTGCACAACAAAGTATGTCCAGGAGGGCCCTGACACAAGTCCAGCTTTAATACATAAGTAGGCTTAAAATAATTAGCCAAGATCATGATCTGCTGTCATTATAACATGGCTAAAACTCAGGCTTTACTAGCACTTATACGAGTTCTAGTAAGAGATGAAGGGTTTAACCATGCTTCATGCTCTGGAGACTGGCTACTAATTTTACTCTCTACTACTAGTGCAAGAGATGACTGAGGAGACTGATTTGGGGCAATCCAGAATAATATCTTGTTTCAGAGAAATTGGATGACTCCAGGAGCCTGAGGATCTCCGAGGCTTTCAGGCATTCATTCTCAGCCCACAGAGGGAAACATGGTGAACATTATGTTCACCAAACATAACACGGACAGATGGGCACGTGGGCCTGGAAGAACCAAGAGAAAAATGCTCCACTGGCATTTTGATATGTCTGAAGGATTCAGATCATTTCCGATGTTAGTAGACAGAACAAGTCAGGCCAAAGGAAACATGGAAACCTTCCAATCATGGTAAGAAGTGAGAAGGACATAGAAAGGCTAATAGATGGGCCGACAAATCTGCTACCATCATAGTATCAGTGTTTTGCTGAATGTACCATACAGCCTTGGGAATATCTTGTCAGGAGACCTTCACTGGGGTGTGCTCCTGGGCAGAGGTACACAGAGGAGGAGCTAAAAAGAAGGTAGTTTCCCTTCTTTTCTATTGTGCCCCTTGGTCCAAAACATGAGCCTCTTGTTTTATAACATGGTTGTGGGTGCAGTTTGGTTTCGGTCCTGCTTGAAGACACATCTCTGAAGTTAATTGTTTTATCCTCAGATCCTCCATTCTGTCTGAGATCTTGTTGGGCTTATCTCCCTAGATACTTGAATATGACATATTTCAATTTTAATATACAACCATACTCTTCTGCAGGCTGTGGTTTTATTCATAAGGTTTCTTATTGTCATCATCTGGACCAAGCAGCTCTTTATTTTTGACCTTTTTCCATGATCACATTGATTCAGCCAGACTTCTATATTGGTGTTACAAGCAAATAAACAAAAAAATCAGGTCTTTTCTTCACAAATAGTACAGCTCACAGTTCCAGGGGACAGGTGTTGCTGCTGCTATAAATGTCTGTAATACACAAGGGAATATTCCTTACCTTTGCCATCATTACTGAAACAATTGCCTCCTATGTTAGAATAGTTAACAAGCCTACTAGAAGGTGTTAGTTTTGATTACATGTGACATGACTGATCTATTGTGACAGCAGCTAAAACTAAATGTCCAATTAACCTTGAAAGTCAGTCTGTGGCTCAGCAGTATTTACTTTTTTCCTATGCAGAGCCTCTCTCTCTCTCACCCATTGTAACGTGCTACAGTGGCTTCAGCTTCGTGAAAGCTACTCCAGACTCACCTGACTGCTCAATTTATTCCTCAGTGACCTGGATGAAGGGGCAGAGTGTACCCTCAGCAAGTTTGCCGATGATAGAAAACTGGGAGGAATAGCTGATGATACACCAGAAGGCTGTGGTGCCATTCAGTGAGACCTTCACAGGCTTGAGTGTTGGGCAGAGAGAAACCTCATGAGGTTCAACAAGGGCAAGTGCAGGGTCCTGCACCTGGGGAGGAACAACCCCATGCACCAGTACAGGTTGGGGGTTGACCTCCTGGAAAGCAGCTCTGTGGAGAAGGACCTGGGAGTCCTGGTGGATGACAAATTAACTACATGAGCCAGCAATGTGCCCTTGTGGCTAGGAAGGCCAGTGGCATCCTGGGGTGCATCAAGAAGAGTGTGACCAGCAGGTCGAGGGAGGTTATCCTCCCTCTCTACTCTGCCCTAGTGAGGCCCCATCTGGAGTACTGTGGCCAGTTCTGGGCTCCCCAGTTCAAGAAAGATGAGGAACTACTGGAGATAGTCCAGCAGAGGGCTACAAAGATGATTAAGGGACTGGAGCATTTCTCCTCTGGGGAAAGGCTGAGGGAGCTGGGGCTGTTTAGCCTGAGGAAGAGAAGACTGAGAGGGGACCTTATCAATGCTTATAAATATCTCAAGGGTGGGTGTCAAGAGGATGGGGCCAGACTCTTTTCAGTGACAGGACAAGGGGCAATGGGCACAAACTGGAACACAGGAAATTGCGACTGAACATGAGGAAAAACTTCTTCACTGTGAGGGTGACAGAGCCCTGGCACAGGCTGCCTGGGGAGGTTGTGGAGTCTCCTTCTCTGGAGATGCTCAAAACCCGACTGGACATGGTCCTGTGCAACCTGCTGTAGGTGAACCTGCTCTGTCAGGGGAGTTGGACTAGATGATCTCCAGAGGTCCCTTCCAACCCCTACTATTCTGTGATTCTGTGATTCTGTGACTGATGTCAGCAAAATCACTTGTCATCTGTACTAGGGCTGAGGCTTCCTTATCCATTCTTGCTTGAGCAGGGAGTATTGACGTGTCCATGAACTTGAGGATTGTCCCTGTTTTCATTGGAGTTCTTGTTGATTACAACAAGCCATCAGGCTTTAACTTGACTTGGTGAGGTCTGCAGCCTTTGTCACAAGCAAAAGAAACTAGCCACTTCAGTGAGTGATTCAAAGGGTGTCCTGTCTCCACATAGTGTGGGAGTGGTCCCATAACCAAGCCCCTTGGGACTAGACTTCTCTTTGAACACATTCTAGATCCAGACTTCTGTCAGTATGCAAAATCAGAGATAGACGTTTTGATCCTGAAAAGCAATCCTTGTGACAAGCTTGTATGGCAGCTATCTGCAGGGCTTCCATCTCAAGGTGATTACAAATGCTGTCTTTTTAAGTGAGATCCTGGACCCCAAAGTATGTCCTCTGAGGTAACAAACCCTTGTCAAAGATTCATATCTAAAAGGCACTACTCTGTTCAAGGCAGAGGTTCTTACAGGGAAAATGACATTTTGGAAGAGAGAATTTTTTCCACCACCGGTTTTATTTAATAAATTACTATAGAGAATTGAAAAATGGGTCACATAACAGCCCTGGATAAACCTTCTTTTCCACCTGGAGTCATCAGTAGATCAGTATGTTATATACCCACTCTTTCCACTTTCACATAAAGTAAGGAGAAGACTTTGCCAAGAAACAATCAAATTCAACACTTTTCATTCAGTCACTGTATGCTGGACATCAGGCTTTCAGAAATGACTGAAAGCAATTGAGCAATCAAGGCTGTCCAGCTCCAAATTGAGGAAATTTTGGCATAAGATGCATCCTTATGGAAGTTCAAGTGCCCCAGTGGTCTTTGTACATCAAAGGAGCATCTTTGGCATGGCAACACGATTGGAGTTTTCATCTTGTATAGAGGGACATAGACAAGTGTCATGGGGAAAAAGCATAACGTTATGGTCTGAAGTGGTGATTTACCTACCAACGCTGCAGAATATTGACACTGCCTTTTTTGAACCTTGGGGCAGAAGTCTCTAGAATCAAGTATATCTTGCCCAGAAAGCATCCTTTTTTCTAGTTGCTTTTACACTTTTTTCTTGGGTTTGGTCTATTTTGTCAAGAACAAGCTCAGAAAAGCAAAGCCTATCAACTGCTTGCTAAATCACCTCTATCATTCAGTCTATTTTAATTCATACACAGGCACTGCACACCCAAACTTACACTTTGAAGAATCTGTTCTCATATTCTGAATGACAGAAAAATACTCTAGAGGTTGCAGAAAGGAAAGAGCCCAGGGAGCTCATTTCTCCTGTGGCTCAAGTACAAGATTCAATCATCAGTTTTAGATTCTTTTTTCATTAACATTCTAAATCGTGTAGCACTGCATATTGTAGATTATTTTTCATCTAAACCTCCTAGGAAAAATATGATTTTTTGTTATGATCCTGCATGAATATGCCTAGATTGCTGTCAACACCACCCTGCTTAAGCAATTTCAGCTATATTTGTTAATGATCGTGATGCCTCACTACTGCCTTTCTCAAGGTACCATGGTTCCCAGGTTTTCTCTCACTGTTAATGGTAGTTCTGACATTCAAAGTGATTACTTGTGCTCTCTGCCTTTAACAGCCTGCCCCGAATCTTGCTCATGTCTTTTTAGTCACTGAAGACACTCGTAACAGACAATGAGATCAGGTTACCAGAAGTGGAAAGGCCAAATGTACCCTGCCATAGAAACAGCCTAGATGGTGCCATCTACTTCTGAAACATTATTCTCTTTGAGTTTTGACATTCCAAAGAGATCAGGTCTTTATACTCATGGTGTCCAGCAATGGGACTGTTCCTTTCACCTTATGCATAAACAATTATTGATATATAAGAGATTAATATGTTCATATTAGTGATGGGAGAAGATGCAACAGTTCAGAACCAGACTTTCTTGAACTTTGTGGCAAATGCTTCCGGTTTAAGAGTCATGATGGCATCACACAAACCTTGCTGAAATCAATGATGTGAATTATTCCATCTTCTGCCATAAGGATCATCTCTGTTCCCTACCGTCACACTATGAACTTCCAATATTGCAAAGGCTAGATCTTATCAGACAGTCTAAGACAGCACCGGTGTAAATGCAAGATTGGTCTTATTTATGAAGTTTCAAACCTAGAAAACCCTTCAATCTTTAAGCATATGTCTTGGACATTAAAAGACCTACACATGGAGCAGAAGAATCATTATTTTCTGTTACTATTAGTGCTGCTAACATTCTTTCAGTCATCCAGATGCTACCCGGTAATTGTTTATTGACTCCCATAATTTAGTCCTCCCAAGGCACACCTGCTCTATCATTACCTGAACTTCTTACATGTTTAGCTTGAAAATTGTATAAACCCCTGCACAGATAAGGAGTGGAAAAGATAAGGAGGGTTATTTTTGAGGAAGAATTTTTCTAATGACTGTTCCTTACGGTAAGAAATATAAGTTCTGTGCTCAAAAAAGGTAACAACAACTCATTATGATGCACAGCCAGTAAATCTGATTAAAACGGATAAAACAAACTAAAAAATCAACCTTCTTTCCCACCAGGTTTGTGAATCATTCAAAAACTCCTCCTTCCCACTCCCCCATTTACCTGTGGATGAATAATGATCTCTCTTGGTACTTACTTGTTTCCCATAATTATCACTGATGTGATTTTGGCCCCAAAAGCTTTGCTGCTTCTCCATGACTTTCTTACTTTTTTTTCCAAAGAAGTCCATAAAGGACAAGTAATGAAAAATGAATGTAAACTTGGTGTAAATTCATGAAGCCTGGGAATCACAAGCATGCATTTCCATTACTTCCCAGTTATTTGAATATAACCAGTAAGCAAAGACTGTGCTCCCATGAGGTAGCAGCAAATTACACTTGAGGTGTTGGTTCACGAATGTGCTAGTGAATCTGTTCATTATTCAAACAGTTTTATCAAGTCCTGCTTGAGGTGAGGAGGGTTTTAGTTGAGTACATTTTGATTTCTCCTTTCCTAAGGGGTGCATGCCATGTAAAGATTAAGGCTTCAGCTTATTGTACACATCCTTCTACGCTCAGGTCTCAAGAGGAATAGGTAATGGCTATGCTTGTCTCTCTGAAAGTCTGTAGTCATAGGCTTAGCTTGCCAAGCCTGGGGTTGTGCCTCCTGCCTTCTGTCCACGTGGCTGCCTCATGGATCGCTAGGCCAAGCACCTTGCTAAAATATCAGATGTGATCAGGAAAGTCCTCAAGAGACTATAGTCTGAAGAGACAGAGCTGAAGAGACCACCATGACACTTTATCTCAAGCAGAAGCAGCAGAAGTCAGTGGTTCTGTAGTCAATACTGTCTAAATGGTAGATATCTCAGAACCCAATTACACCAACCAAGAGATTTGAGGCCAGGAAAGATATTTTCCTTAGGTTAGGTTAACAATATCTTAGTTTCTTTCACCTTTCTCTGAAGTGTGGGATGTGGTCTACCTCCTAGGGTGATGAGAGTATTGCAAATTAATAAATTTCCTATTAAGGCGGGAATCAGATACCCTTGCAATGCTCTTCATTTCTCTTTCACACTCCCTGTGCTATGTGATTACATACTACATATTATAAATCTTACCCATGACATCCCTTTATATAAGATCTATAAAACCTCCATAACACTTCAGGGCCAGACAAAGTCCAGAAGTCCGGCAAGAGTTAGAGACTTGGTCAGTAGTTTGGATGAAGGGGCTATGGGTGGTTGTCTTCTCCCAGCTGAGACCCACTATTCAAACAGGCAAACTTAAATCTAAAAGTACAGCTCAGTCCCATCTTGTATGTGTGTTTGAATTCCTTGTATATACGTGTATGAATGTATAAACCATATAGTGTGTGGAGGAGAGACTACTTCATGCTAATTGATTTCAGATGTCAATGCCATCTTGCCCTGCTGTAGAGTTATTTCTATCACCTCATAAGGTCAGTTCAGAAGAAGAATAGTTGGCACAGGCTAGACATGCCAATCCCTACAAGAAATATATTGTAGATGTATGGTAAATCTATGTCTTGTTTTATTTTCAAATGTATAAATTTCCCTGCCTGTGGCAAATACAACCCCCTGTGCATAACTGGCTTCAGTTTCCTGCAGTTTGTCAGATGCTAAATTCAACAGTGTGGGAGACCCTGCTGGTGCCCTCACTTCTAAACCAGCTGCAAATGTGAAAAATAGAGCCAGCTTCAAACTTTATTTCATTTCACTTATTCAGGTGCAACACTTCCCTGGGTCCCCTGAAATTATGCAGGACTCCAAATGAGGGAACAGAAAGAGGAGGGGAGATTAGGCCTCATTGTGATGTTAAACTAACAATTAATTCTTGATTTTAATTTTTTAGTTACATGGGAGACATTGCTACTTTAAGACAAAAAATAATAAATTTGACAGCTCTTGTTGCTCGCAGGAGGTTGCTTAGCAACCCGGGGATGTGGGAGAGGGGAGGTTGCAGGAGTCAGGCACAGGAAGAGGAGTCGGTCCAGCACTTCTCTGGATGCCGAGCAAGCTGAGCCGCCACCGATGACAGGAATCCAACTGCATTATGTATCTCGCTGCCCGTGGGGGATCCATGCTACTGTATATGGTCAGCATGAGACCTACCTGTTGTGGAGTATATGGCTCTTTTAAAGATCCAATAGGACAATTTGTCCTTCTAGCTAACGTAATTATGTACCTCTCATGGGAAAGTGCCTTGAGTGGTAGAAGCAAGGAGGTTTAATTCCCACTTTAAAGGTTTAAAAGACTTCCTGCTTAAGAGGGAAAAAGAGAGTTCAGTGAAGATTCCTGTTTCCCTGAGAGTAAGGGAAGAGTTTTGAAGGAGGGTGATTCTATATTTTGCTTGATGTTAACAGGGTAAAGAGAGCCTATTTGGAAGTTTTAAGACTGAGACGCTGAGACGCATCCCATCCCTCAGGCGCATCAACTGCACCACTCAGCTTGATGTCGTCTGCAAACTTGCTGAGGGTGCACTTGACCCCACTATGTCATTCATGAAGATATTAGACAGTACTGGTCCCAACACGGACCCCTGAAGGACTCCACTTGTCACCAGTCTCCATCTGGACATTAAGCTGTTGACCACTACCCTCTGGATGCGACCATTCAACCAATTCCTCATCCACTGAACAGTCCACCCATCAAAACCATATCTCCCCAATTTAGAGAGAAGGATGTTGTGGGGGACCTTGTCTAAGGCCTTACAGAAGTCCAGATAGATGACATCCGTAGCTCTTCCCTTGTCCACTGATGTAGTCACTCCATCGTAGAAGGCCACTAGGTTGGTCAGCAGGACTTGCCCTTGGTGAAGCCACGCTGGCTGTCTCCAGTCACCTCCCTGTCCTCCATGTGCCTCAGCATAGCTTCTAGGAGGATCTGTTCCATGATCTTCCCAGGCACAGAGGTGAGGCTGACAGGTCGGTAGTTCCCAGGGTCCTCCTTCCTACCCTTTTTAAAAATAGGTGCAATGTTTCCCTTTTTCCAGTTACCAGGGACCTCATCTGACTGCCATGACTTTTCAAATATCACGGAGAATGGCTTGGCAACTACATCAGCCAATTCCCCTGGGACTCTGGGATGCATCTTGTCAGGTCCTATAGACGTATGTATGTTCAGGTTCCTCAGAAACCTGACCTTCTCTTACAGTGGGAGGGACTTTGCTGCCCCAGTCTCTGTCTTGTGGTCCATCCACTCGAGAGGTGTGGGAACAGAGGTTGTCAGTGAAGACAGGCAAAGAAGTTGTTGAGTACCTCAGCCGCCTTCTCATCCGTTGTTACCAGTTTGCTAGTCTTGCTCATCAGGGGGGTATGCTTTCTTTGACCTTCCTTTTCTGGCTGACATGCCTGTAGAAGTCTGTCTTATTATTCTTTGCATCCCTTGCCAAGTTCAGCTCCAGCTGCGCCTTGGCCTTCCTGACCCCATCCCTACACAACCGGGCAGCGTCCCTATACTCTTCCCAGGATACCTGTCCGTGCTTCCACTGCCTGTGCAGTCACCTATCCCCTCCCAATTAGTGATGCATTAGGATGAATTGCTTTCATTTGCCACAAACAATCATTCATCTGTGCCAAACCCAGTACTTTCTCCCAGAGAAAGTAGAAGGTCTTGCTCCTTGCAAGCTGAAGAGAATCTGGGGCCCAGCCAAAAGAATTGTAATGTCTGTTTTCTCCCAGGCTTTGCTACCTGATTTAATGATCTTCCAGATCTGTCACTTAGGTGCAGCTAGTGCTAAAGCTTTGTAAGAAAGATTTTTCTCAAAGGTCAGATCTGGTACTTGGGGAGTCTGCAGTCACTTCGTAACTCTGACATAGGTTCCTCTGAGATCTTGGCCAAGCCAGTTAACATCCCTGTGCCTCATTATCAAAGTAAGGTGCAAGTACTTTTCTTCCAAGTTTAGATTAGTCCTTTTTCTTGGGGGGGGACCTTCCCTATAGGAACCAAACAGAGAACTGTCTTTTTCCTAAGTCAGAAGAAGGCCCTGATGCAAAAGAACGTCACCTGTGTAGGAAGCCCATGGATGCAACTGTCATGAAACCGATAGAGTTATTCACTGCAATGAGGGGGAGGTAAAGAGAAGCTGGGGAAAAGGCAGAAAATCCTTTACTGAGGTGTAAGAGCAGGAATAAGAAAGCTTGTAGAGCCCTCTTGCACAAGGCCTGACTGCTGTTTCTGCTGCCAGCAAGCAAAGTTTTTCACAAAGCAGCAGATTTCAGAGTATTCCTTACATTTTACCCTGTATGTCATCAGATGGCTTTGGCATTTTCTGTACTGATGTTGTTCCTGGGCACTGAGGATCTTATTAACCATGCAACAACCTTCCACAGACACTCCACAAACTGGGGAACAGATTTAGACTTAATGAGAAGCTTCTCCCCTGACTGGGACACTGGCATTTCTCTTACCCTGAGAAATCTCTTTTTCTCTCTCCTGCTTTCTGGGACTGAGGTATCACCCCCCACTTCACTTCAGGACAAATTATGATCTCACATGATTTTGTTTAAATCAAAGCTGAACTCCATTCTGATGAGGATCAGCATCTGTTTCTATTTTTTCTTTTTCTTGGGCAATGAGCTAGCAGGATAACAGGAGATGCTGATGATACATTTATGTATGGTCTTATGGCTGTATAGGAAGAAACTGGAGCAGAGTTCTCCCTTGCTTTCTGACAGTCCAAGTTCAAGTACTCCTCAACTACTCTGTTGTTTCCCTTGCTGTGTCTATGGGCTATAAGATCCTTTCTACTTCAGGTCCTCCTAACCTGATGTAGCAACGCTACATGCCACTACATAGGCCAGGTCATCTCTCTCAGAGAAAGCTG
The DNA here is from genome assembly GCA_009819775.1 of Phoenicopterus ruber ruber. Taxonomy (NCBI): domain Eukaryota; kingdom Metazoa; phylum Chordata; class Aves; order Phoenicopteriformes; family Phoenicopteridae; genus Phoenicopterus; species Phoenicopterus ruber. The sequence goes on along the minus strand of CM020221.1, from coordinate 28,388,840 downwards.
CTTTCCAGAGAACTCCAAAGCGTTCTTTTCAGTGTGGTCACATTGATGATGGTCTTGCCATTAAAAAAGGAACAAAAGAGTACACATAGCATAACTGCAATGTGGTTACAGGTCTGCTTGTATCTTCTGCTCTGAGATATCATCAGGCCCATGATAAAGTTTTCAGAGTGTTTTAGGGTTTTAGGGTCCTTCTGAACAGGGCTCGGTATATATCCAGAGAGCAAGCTCAAGGAACCATGTGCTATGTTAACAGAGCAGTTTCAAAATCAATGTTTTTGCAGGGGGAAATAAGAAGCAGCCAGCATGGATATGGCTTTTAGTCTGCAGTAGCATGGAGTAAAACCGCTGCTGTAACCCGTCCTGGATTACTCTGCAGTGTGAGGAGCTGGGCACGCACACATGATCAGTTATTGTGCTTCAGGTGAAGGGGAAAATTCAGCTTCTAGCTGGGGACCAGTGGCTTTCTAAAACACACTGACATGACCATGTCATAAATTGGAGATGTACAGCACATCTCTCATATTTATCATTTCTCCCTCCCCCCTTATAAAACCAAACTGTTTTTCAGGCTGATTCCTGTTTCCCCCAACCAGATCTTGGCTTTATACTAGCTGCCATAAACCATTGAAATGATTCTCAGGTACTGCAGTGCATGAGGGATGGGTCCCTTGGCGCTGCTGCTCAAAGAACAATGCATCACCTGTCTTAGCTGAGATAAACTAGATTATAACTTAGATATACCTCTCCTCAGCGCATATCTCTAGTGCTGCTGACAGCACTGCATCACACAGACCAGATAATGTCTACCCACCTGTAGCAACATGCTTTTGTCCTTGACTTTTTGGAATCATATGTCACACCCTTTGCATGCCAAAACATCAGGCAAATGTGAGTCTTCTGCTCCCAAGGCAGGGAGCAAGGCAGTCTTCTGCTCCCAAGGCAGCTCCCATCCACAGGAGCTATGGGTACAGGAGGAGCTGATGGGCATCTCAGCCAGGACAGAGCAAGGTACTAAACGACATCTAGTGTCAAAGCATCAATCACTCCATGCATGAAGTGGATGCTCACCTGATTTTAGCAAGGCAGATGCTATTTGCTGAATGCTTCAACAGCACTAAGAGGTTGACAATCAACCATAGCGCCTCAGAGGAGAAAGCCAAAGAGAGCAGGATGATGGCCAAAGGGGTGTATAGTTACCATCCTCTGCAGCAGAACGTCAGAATCACCTAACCTCTTGGTGTTAACATTACCAGGTTCCTGTTTAATCGCTGCATGGTTTTGGTCCTTTGTGTTCAGGATGGACCACTCAAAATCTAATGCATATGAATAATAATTACCACAATATCAATGAGCTTATGATTAACCCTGATGGACAGCCTGAAGAGAACTATATTGGATTAATCTGTTACTGTGTTTGGTATAACAACCCGTATCTTGGAAAAGTAAGTAGCCACCTATCTAGGCTGTCTGGGAACAGCAAAATGGCTACTTCCTCCCTGCGAAAGCCCTGGAAAGCCCTGCTGGCTGCTGCTAGTGTCAAGGGAAGTGCTGACGTCTGTGGGGCGGCAGCTTCTGCTGAGAGACAGAGAGGTGACCCATTCCAGCAACAGAAGTTGCATCCCATTTGCCTCTACTTTGCTGGCAGGAGCAGCAAACGTTAATTAATCCATTAAGCATGATTTTCTATGACTCTCTTGTTAGCTAGCTACCCTAATTCTGTCTCTTGCATTTATTTCCCTTTCCTGTAGCAGTCTGGACCCAGCCTCTTAAGTGTGCTGGCAGCAAAATTTAATGTTGTCTCCATTACTGCGAAGCTTTTAACTGGCTCCATCGCTTGTGCAGAACTGCATCTTTCACAGTCTAATTGATCTCAGTTAGAAGTTTATCCTCTGTGGAGCAAAATACAAAGTCAGAGGGAGATTGTGTGACTTGCCCTAGTTGGTACAATCAGTAGGACCACAAACAGCCCAGATTACCTTTCTTCTGGCCTTCTTTATACAGTTTTCCTCCATTGCTGAATCTGTGAAGACTGACAAGAACTCGACAAGGTCCTTTGCTGTGTCTCTATCTCAGCTCCACAAAACCAAATTACTCCAAATGAGTTTTTCTTTTTTTTTTTTTTTAAATAAATTTTGTTCCCAAACATTTAACATCAAAGAGCTGATCTCTGAGATAGCCTAACTAACTAATCTATCCTAATAGATAGCCAGCTTTGGCTGTTTCTAGGAAACACTGGTGTGCAGTGTCAGATCATGGGGCTTGCAACGCCTCTCCTGGCTCTAACGGATTTCTCATACTTGAAGATTTACAAAACCACTGCAGATGTTACTCTTGTTTTTCATGTGTCTCTTAAAGCCTATTCCCAACATCCTGCTGCAGAAACTTCTTTTTCTGAAACTGTCTAAGACTATTCTCAATGTCCCTGTTACCCCAGAGCGCTCACTGTGATCAGCTGTTAAAGGTGTTCCTTTCCACCTTCTCCAAACTCACCTTCTTCCTACATGTTTTTACCATTCAGTATTCCCAGGTGGTTCACATACATGGAAAACCCATTTGTAGTAATTAGATAAAATTACTTACACCTGCTCAGCATCACACTGCATTTTTATCTGCAGTAAATGACAATTTCCCCAAAGACTGCATTTTAAATGAACAAGGAATCTGAGATATTTTCCTCTTCTTGCCTTCTTCCCATTCTCTCCTAATTCCACTTATTGTTTGTGGCCTTTTAACAATCACCCAGTACTTATTTTTTAGTATTAAATCCAGGAGAGTGTTGGGCTGACAGGTCATCGACTCTTGTGTGAGCTCAAGTACGTTAAGCTGAGTTTAATGGTGAGTGTGGGTGGCACCCACTATGGTTGTAGGCATGGCGCAATTTCAGCCTTGCAGCTGCATGCTGTGCATAGCTGTGTCATTTAGCACTAACAGCACGTAGGACGATTCATGCCCAAACTGGGCAAACAGGATTACTCTCCTGCATGGATAGGGTATACTTCCTCAGCTCTAGATTTTTTTCCCTTCAGTGTCAGGGCACTAGATGTTGAAGGGTCTTTAAGCAATGTAATACCTGAAGTGCAGGTAGCAAAAATTAAAAATCAAATAACAATAAACTGACTTCCCCAGATAAACCAGCTAGAATCAAACCATACGCAGCCCGTTAAGTGTTTACATGAATTTAATAACCACTCCATCTTTCACTGCAAGTCACCAGTTTCCATTAAATCCAGTGGCAGTTTCCAGAAGAATGATGTTCACATGGACTCCTTTAAAATAGTATCTGGACATCTCATAATCTTTAATGCATTTTTCCCCACAACAACCACTACTAAGTCAGGAAGTACTTTTATCCCCATTTACTAGGTGAGGAGCTTTACAGAGCAATTCTTTCATTTGCCTATGGTCATACAAGTACCTGGATGCCGAGACAGAAACTAGAGTTGGCTTTCTCATATCCCAGCCTCCTAATGTAACCACTGGATTAGTCAGCGGTTGATTTGAACTTCTTTTCAGCTGCTCCTTTTTAAACAGGCAAGACAGTATCTCTGCAGTATGTCTCCTTTGGACTGTATAGAATAAAACCTCCATCATGTTATGGAACATACCAACAGTTTCCATCTCCTCTCGTTTCCTTTCCATGTAATCTGTTATGGCTCTTCCTATCCTGAGCCAGGAGAACAGGCACGAAAAAACTGCACATGTTCAGTCTTGGGCAGAAAATGGACATATTTCTGTCCCCGAGTTTGCATTTCCCACTGTATCTGCATCTGTATCATCATCACTGACTGCTTCTGGCATCAGACATGGCATGACTTTGTGCCCAGGTTGTCAAAGACAGCATGAAAAAGATGAATCCTTTAGGGATTTTTCTCCTAACCTCTCTCCAGTCTGATAGCTTTCCTATGTGCCACATCCATACATATTTGCATTACAGCTTTCTTATCCATTTAAAGGATTTTAAACTTGTAAACTTCCTTTCTAGGGTAACAAGGAGTTCCTCTGTGCAGGGAGGGCATCAAATACTTTACTGAGGTATACCTATATTACAGCCACAATGTATCCCATGTCTGTTTAAAAAAATAACAAACAAAACCTCAAAACAGTTCTCTTGTTAAAAATAACAGAAAGATATCGGGTTTGTCTGGTGCAATTTACTCTTGAAAAACATATACTGCATTTTGTCCCCATTTCCACTAATGTATATGTCTCTCTCTATTTCTTCTTTCAAGGTCTGATCCCTCTGTTTTGTGTACTATTACATACGAATCAGCACACAATCTACTGACTAATCTACAGGAAATGACAACCCGGAGACCTCGGCAGCAGAGCAGGTGCCAGGAGATGCCTTTTGGAGCAGGCGGAAGGCTATTCCAGGCTACAGTGGAAGGCCACCTTTTTGATAAAGCTGCTAATGACTTTCTTTCAAAGCCAGGTCAGTAAGACCTACAGAAAAGCCATATTTTTTTCAGAGTGTTTAAAGGACCTGATTTGGTATCAGTCACAATAATTTTGAGACCTTCCACAGGGCCTGTTCCATGTGCCTGGTAGAGTGTGGGAAGTTATTGTTGACTTTGGTGGGAAATAATGAGCCTTTTTAGGCCATCTGAGAAATCTATTCATAAATACCTTTTCTACCTTTTTTTTTTTTGTTACTTAAATAGATTTGGTGTTTCCCCACAGAGGTGATAGGTACTACAGCGGTAAAGTACATGCCATAAACATTCAGTACAAAAAACCAATGACAACTCTGTAATATAATCAGCAATAAGGTCCTTAATTATTGTTATTGAGCCTTGCAGACATAATAGGTTTTCTTTTATTTTCTGCATTCCCTTCAACAGTTTCAATATTTTCCTTTGCTATTTCTTTTCTGTGTAGTATCGAACAACAAATAATTACAAAAGTCTTCTTCTGCCTGTCAAAAAAATTAAAACAAAATAAAATAAAATAAATCCTGAGATGCTGTACCAAGAAACAGAAATATAAGGAGCCTACAAATTAATTTTTAAATATGAGGTTCCCTAGGCACAACCCTGACTCAGAAATAGAAGTCAAGGTACTGAGGGGTGTTTGTAAGTGTTGAATTTGGTTTTATTTGTGCTTCAATTTGTTTATGTTGCTTTTGGGCTCTTTCACTTAATGCCTCTTGGAGCTGAACTGGCATACTGTATATTTAAAAGAAATGCAATAAAAACAATTTAGCACCTTTCCCCTGTGTCTGCATTTGTTATTTCCTCGTCATAGGAGAGAATAAATTGTTAATATATATATTTATCTATTTATATTTATGTGCATTTATACATACATGTCTTTTTTTTTTTTTTTTTTTACTGACAGAGTCAGGATTTGCTAAGCTAGAAGCAAAAAATTTAACAGTAGGAATTATTTTCTCAGAAACAGGATTCACTGAAATAAGTTCTGGATGTTATTATAGTCAAAAGACAGCAACTATTGCCTATGTAATTTCTCTGTTCCCAGTACCATCACACACTCCAATCTGTAACATTGTGGGGTTTTATGGAAATCAAAGTTGAGAGCAGGTGTGGGGAGAAGGGTCACCAATGCTGAGAGTAGGAACTCACAGATTCTGTGTTAAAAATCAAATCTTACCCTGTCTGTATTTGTTACTGATTTGTATCTTTAGTGGATCAAATGCCAATAAAAGGTCCTCTCCTTCTTTCTCATAAGGGCTGAACAATCATACGACACACTGTAATGTTTCACTGTGGGGCCAGAGCTTGCCCTACTTCTATAATCACAGCACATGAACATGATCAAAACTAGCTGTACAGAATGCAGCAGGAGACCCTTAGCACAGACTTTTAAAACAAGCTGCGCAGTGAGCGAGAGAACTAGGAAAGGTGGGTCTCCTAGAAGACTTGTATTGTGGTTGTGTCCTCTGGTATCTAGCAGTGAGCTCTGGGTGAAGCTTGCTCCATGGCTGGAACTCTCACAGCGCTCTCCTACATACATCTTCTGGTTTCTAGTGAAATGCAAAATCATATGGCAACACTTCCTCAGCTGAGGATAATTTCTGAGCGATCAGGTTTGATAATACTTGTAGTAATTTCATCTTCAAGACCTCTACCATTTGACTTTTTGTCTCATCTCATTGTAGTTGATGAATTAATTAAAAAAAGTGATTAAAGAAGATGGTCAAGTAGATGGACAATTCATCCCCAAAGAATGAATACATAAACCCTGTTTCATTAGGCAACCAATATAAAAATCCATTTTAGTTCACTGAAACAAAATTCATAGATTTATTCTTTTTACTACAAGACCTTAATTCACAACCCTGAGGTTGTTATCTCTGGAGCACTGCAGCTAAGAGCAGTTTATCATAAGTAGGCATTGCATAGAACTGATTTGGAAAAGCAAGCAGATATTTAGTTCAGCAGTGTGATGTATTGAACAACTTTGAGTCAATATGTCATATGACAAATTATATATGAGTATTTTCACAGTATGTATACAAACAGAGAAAGTTATGGTGGTCCTTTATTTGGGACCTGAAAGGACAGAACAGTTAGTGCGAGTAGAGAAAGAAAGGGAAAATATTATAGCATAAATCACAGAACAATTTAGGTTGGAAGAGATCTCTGGAGTTCTGTAACCCAGCCCCCTGTTCAAAGCAGAGGTACCTGCAAAGTTTGACGCAGATGCCCATGGCCTTGTTCAGTCCAGTTTTGCAACTGTCCATACACAGAGAATCCAGCGTCTCTGGGCAGTCTGATAAACTGGGCAAAACTGACAGATCCTGTGTGTCCATTTCCTGATGAAGCCCAAGTCTGCTTACCTGGTACACAGGGTCTTCATGTTCTTATTTGCTTTCCTCACTTCCATCAGGATTTGAAACTCCACTGTCACTGCACCTAAGGCTTCCCTGGGCATCACATCCCTGACCCATTCTGCCTTATTCACATGTAAAAGGAACAATATGTATAAAAATATGAGGCATGACTCCTTTCATTTGAAAGCCCCTGTTTTGCAATCCATGCAGGACACTTACCTTCCTCCTGGCAGGCTATTCCATCTCTTAAAAACACCTCTCAGAGCCGAGTAGTCTTTTTAACTGACATGGGAACTATCAGGTGGTTGTGCTCCAGTAATGAGCATTTTGTTTATCATGGAAAGATGCAAGGACGGCGCAAGTTTGTCTAAAATATTGGGGAAAGAACAGTTCAACATATAGCTCAAAGAGGGAACATCAGTAAATAACAAACCCAGTTGTCCCTAATTGACCCATGCCCTCTCCTTCAATTGAATAGGGGGCTGGATCAGATGCTCCAGGTGTATGAGGCAATTCACATCACTTAGAACTTTCTTTAAATTATGTACCACACATCCTCAGAACTGTTCTTGGGTCTCCATGAACCAGCGAGAAGTACTTTTTATTATACTAAGTAACTTTGCTGGGTACAAAAGATTTAAATACAATTTCTGGCTTTTCTATTAGCTCCTGGCATGAAGCCAGCGGATCACTGCGCCACCGTGTCTCAGGAAATAGGGATATGGGGACTTGCTGTCTCAAACTGAGACAAAAGATGTATCGCATGTCTTAGTAAAATACCCAGTGGACTAGGAAATTCTCTTGCCTGTTTATACTGGCAGTGATTGCACACGACACAATTAATGTTTTATATTTTGCTATCCCTAGTAATGTCTGCGGCACTGTATTGATTGTTTCTGTTTCAAACAATAGAAACAGATAGCTGAGGCCAACCCACGTGAGCTCAAATGAAACCAGCTGTTTAGCTCCACTGATCTGAACGCATAGCGCTGACAGTCAATCTTATTCAAACTCTGTCAGCTAAGATCACCATAGCATGGTAGTTACTGTACAACCCTTTACTCAGCAAGTGTCTACTTTAAAGCTTTTGTACTCCCAGAATTAGCAGATATCTTTTAGATTATATGAACTTCAGCTCACAAGACTGGTCCGGAAGACAGAAGAATGAGAAGGATATTTATACAGCAAAGCCAGAGGCTGAAGAAACCAAACCAGTCTACATAAAAGCATATTAATAGGCTAACCCTGTGCATCTGGGTATTCTAGAGTGTGTGTTTCTTCTTCAAGAAGGATCTTACGGGATTTGTTAAATCACTGAGAGCTATTTCATTGTATTTTCTGAAGAGGGAGGAGTCTGTTCCTCCATGGCTGAGGAAAATCTAAATGGGGAACTGAGAAGCTGTGAAGGAGCTATAACGAAACATTCAGTGGCTTAGCTTTGCTAGTTGATTTATTCTGTGATGAAAACTTCCTTAATATACAAAGTTGACAATATCTATGGATGTTTTTAGAACGTGCAGCGTCCATGTGGGTTAGGAGTGCAGCTCACCAAAACTTTGAGAGCATATAGTCATCCTGCCTATTGTAAGTTGCTGAATGTACCTTTTTTGTACCTGGTTATGTCATTCTGGCACTACGTTCCCAGCACAGTGTTTTAGTTCACCCAAGTGGTGATATTATGATGTTTGTCTCATGAGAATAATGTACATAAAACAGATAAGTATCTTTGGCGTTACCTCCCTCCACATGATGTGAGGACACTGAGAAAGTAACAGTGGTAGGAAAGAAGTTATAAATCAATTTACTGTTATGCCTCATTTCTTATAATCTCACATGTAATCAAGTATATAATTATGTATAACTTGCCATATGTGAACATAAAAAACTTACAGTAATTATACATAAATAAATAAAATAAACCAGTGCAGGGTGGGTGTGGTGTGAGAAGTGATGAGAATGTGAAGTAAGAAAGGGAAATCACTTAGGGTCTCCTCAGAGCTACTTATGTAGAAAATGAAAATGTGACCTTTCCTGGAAGATACAATAAAGGCTTCGGAAATGAGAGTGCCAAACCAAGCTCCTTTGAGCAATTATAGCTCCTCTTTTATCACCTGTTAGTCACATACTAAAACTAAAGACACTCTCCTTTGTTTGGGACAGCACAGAGGAATGATTATCTGCATGCTCTTGTGAAAAAATAAAGCCATTTGAAGTGCAGGGTATACCAGCTCTCTTTGTGTTTCAAAAAACCTTCCAAATGAAGATATTGCTTAACAGAGCGAATGATGGGTACAGGGGTGGCAAAGCAGCTAGCAGTGTGGTAATCTGGCATACCACCTCTAACAAATTCAAGACAATACCTAGATGACATTTCTGTGTGATGGATGCGTAAGGACTGGTTTCAACCCTGTACCTAGTAAAAGCTTCCAGATATTCTAGCATCTCTGGTTTTTAAAAAAGTTAATAAACTTGTGGAGTGAGTGTAGGAAATAATTTCAGAGATGAATGAGAAATCTTGTGGGCAGACAGTCAATGGCAACAGTCTATTTAGTCTGTGAAATGAACGATGGAGAGGTACCTTGTTTATAATAAGTGAACAATTTTGTGAGAAGAAAATGCCAGATAATAAAAAACTCTTTGTTCTGGTGGAGAACAACTAATAGTTGAAAACACATTCAGTGAGAATCAAGGTCTAAATGTCTTAAACTAATGGTGGTAAAATACTGGAATAACTATAAAAGAATGGAGAGGTTTTCCATTTCTAGATTACTTCAGTAGTGTGGTTGCTGCTGCCAAAGACTGGCTTTAACAGCCTGTCACAAGTTCTGGTAGCATGGGTGAAATGTGTTAAGACTGCTGTGGTCATACTAGATGAGCTAATGGTCCCTCCTGGCTTCAGAGTCTATCAACCTATTAATTAGCAGCTAATTAGCAGCTGGTAGCAATGATAGGCTATTATCCTGTAGCAAATCAGTCAGTAAAAGAACAAGTAATACACACATTGGCACATTATATGACCGAGTAATACCCATTATTAACAGCCTTACTTCTGCTATTTAGAATTAAGTGACATAGGTCCTCCGAGATGTACAGATGAATAAACAGATTTAGCCACGTGGTAGAGTTAGCCGAACCTTAGGGGACCTCCTCTGCCCCTGTTTTGTCCTCAAGTTATAACACAGACATGAAGGAAAAAAGGTATACATAGTCTTTCCATTAGAAAGTTTCTGGGTTCTTTTTTGAAAGAGAAATGTAAAGTCCACTAGTACTTTAAAATTACTAATCATCATAAGAGGATATGGACCATGCAAAATCTACATTTGAGCAAACATTTTAAGGCTGCCATGCTATTTTTTGTAACCTAAAAAACTTCAAGGTTTATTGTAACCTAAAATCTACATTAAAGTTTTGAGTTTCCAAGTTTTCCTTGAAATACTAGCAAAAACACTTTTTTCAGTGTTCTCGAAATTCTTTGGGGGACATCACCATATTGTTCACCCACGTCTGATAACACTTTATTTCTGTTTACTTTCCTTAATTAAAGTCTGCTTCTGATGACACCCCATCAATTGTCATCCCGGAAATCTAGGAACAGAGCCAGGAAAAGAAATCTTACGCTAGGTTACTCCCAAAAGCTACCTCCGACACTCTTTCCTTTGTCAAAAAGAAGTTAGAAATTCCTTGAAAGAGTCACCCTGAAAACCCATGCTAGGTTATGCTCTGGACAGTAAAACAGATTAATATTATCCTTGTGAGAGTAGCCTTTGTGAATGCCTACATAAACAGTCACTTTTCTCATCTACAGAAAGCAGCACTAATACTTTCCTCACTGGCAGGAGCAACTCCTCACTCATTAACAGACTTTAAGGCAGATGTCCTCCAGAAGCACCAAACTAAACCCACAGTACTAATGTACATTCATTAGCTTCCAGATTTTTTCTGATTCTGCATTTGTGATCTAAATATTCCTACCACAAAAGCTGAGGTTTTTACACACAATGGCTCTGAATTTTGTGTGTGGACCAAGCCAGACAGATTGATGCAGCTTACTCATCTATTCTATACCCTAACCTTTTTCTGTATGAAAATAGAAAGAAACAATGAAGAGATAAGAAACAGAAGTCATTTGTGCTGGGGCCTGGCCCTATTCCCTTCTTATAGATATTACAGATAATACACCTTTGCAATCCTCCACTTAGTATGGAAGGGAAGAGTAAAAACAAACAACCAAATAAAAACAAAACAAACAAACAAAAAAATTACAGACGCCACAGAGAGACTTATAAAGGGACTAAAACACAATAGGAAAGGTCCTGAGCAAAAGGCAGGTTGCTTCAGGTCTTAAAAGTTCTCTGACACAGAGCAATAGTAAAGTAGTAACAAGCTGGTGAGAACAACTTTTTGGTAGGAAGTGCACATGATCTCTAATATTAGTTACCTACAAGATGTGATAGAAGTATATTGTTTTGTCCTACTGAGCTTTAAACACTTCAGACACTACAAAATAATCTTTAGAGAGTTATAGAATCGTTCTGGTTGGAAGAGACCTCCAAGATCATCGGGTCCAACCATTAAGTTATTCTTCATTGCGTGAATATTCTGTATCATTAGTGTGCTTTTCCTCAGAATATTTTGTCTCTCCTCTGACTTCAAACTTGCAAGTTCAAAAAGGATCCATCATCTCTGTGGTTAGACAAAATGGGTTTTAGACATTCTGGTAATGTCTTTGCTGCTTGCACAGGTTCCTCAAGTCCTTCCAGGTTCATTAGACAGCAAAGAGAGTAGGTAGTTGCTTTAGTTGTGTGATCTGTCTGTCAGGTGTTTTACTGGATTTGTCCAATGGACATACCTATAATGAAGGCTTTGATTTCTTCTTGGTTGTCTGTAAAGAAAAAACAAAACAAAACACGCAATGCATAGTCTTTCATTAATCCACATTCTGCTCAGATGGGAAAGTAAGATTCTAATTAAAGGCTCTGGGCAGTCCCGTCTGTCTCTGTATTAAGGCTCCTACCAAGCCTGACGTTTTGCATTTTATTGTTAGAGAGTAAATGTGAGGTGTGGGAGGAAAAAAAGGGAGGGTAGAATGAAGTGTTTTATTTCTCTTAAGTAAGGACTGAATAAAGTAAAAGAGAATATTTCAAAAACAAAAGAGATGGAAGAAATGAAGAGAGAAATGGAAAAGTAAACATGAAGTGACAGGAAAGAAGCAAAAGTATTATTATTTCATGTCCATTTTTAGTATGTTGTGCTGGTTTTGGCTGGGATAGAGTTAATTTTCTTCATAGTAGCTAGTAGGAGGCTATGTCTGGGATTTGTGCTGAAAACAGTGTAGATAATACAGAGATGTTTTCGGTATCGACGAGCAGTGCTGACACAGAGTCAAGGCCTTTTCTGCTTCTCACCCCACCCCACCCGCCAGGAGACTGGGGGTGCACAAGGTGTTGGGAGGGGACACAGCTGGGACAGCTGACCCCAACTGACCAAAGGGATATTCCATGCCATATGACGTCATGCTCAGCATATAAAGCTGGGGGTAAGAAGAAGGAAGGGGGAGACGTTCAGAGTGATGGCGTTTGTCTTCCCACGTAACCGTTAGGTGTCATGGAGCCCTGCTTTCCTGGAGATGGCTGAACACCTGCCTGCCCATGGGAAGTAGTGAATGAATTCCTTGGGTTTTTTTGCTTTTGCTTTACCTATTAAACTGTCTTTATCTCAACCCATGAGTTTTCTCATTTTTACCCTTCCAGTTCTCTCTCCTATCCCACCAGTGGGGGAGTGAGCAAGCGGCTGTGTGGGGCTTAGTTGCCAGCTGGGGTTAAATCACAACATATGTGTAGCTACCATCATCGGTGTGATTTAAGGAAAATGAAAGCCAGATTTCTAACTTTGGCTGAGAAAGATTGTCTTGCACTATTTTTAATACCAATAGAGTTTGTTTTCAACTGTGCTGAAAAATAGTATGAGGGGAATATAAAGAATGAGATTTTGAAAAAACAACACACATTACAGCTTCACAAAATTAATTGCTGCACAGCATGAAAATATTAGGCTAGAATATCCAGTAGATAGACTGGAGAGATACCAAATTTGTGAACACAATTACTCCAGGGTGAAAATGTCAGAGCCTATTGTACTAAAATAAAAATTCCATTGATTATGGCAAATAATCACCAATTGAATCAGAAATATTCTGTCTATTATCCTACTGTATAAACATCACATTCATTCCATCATTCGAATGTATAATCACTGCCCTTGTTTACATAGCTTGCGTTGGGCAGAATGCGATTTTTTTTGCCAAAATATAAAGCACTACAGGCTTATTAAATCCTAGCTATAAACTCTTTCTTGAGGAATAAAAACAAGCTGCTTTGAAAGGCTGAAATGGCTGTTGGCTCACCCGAACTGATTTGTAGGGAACAAGGGAACATGCACAGAATGTGGTATTGCACAGAGAGCAGCACCTGCTTCCACAGCTGAGCCAAGACTGGGTGGGTGCGAGCTGTAGATCACACCGTCGTGAGGACCGGGCAGGACCAGGCAGACTCTCCTGCTTCCTCAGAAAATTTCAGGGTAGATTCAGTGGTGAGCTTTACCTGAGGAATAGCCTTTCTACCTCTTCATGAGTCACTATTTCCCTGAAAGTCTGAATAGCCATTTCTATTTGTGCAAGACTTCACTCATCCTAGCAAATGCATCATTTTGATTATTTATTGTTATAGCAGTGCCTGGTGGCCGGAAACTGAGGCGGCTGCTATTTCAAACCAGGCAACATGAACTTATACAATGAGAGAGAAGGTCTGTGCTATTTCTGCCTCTTTCCCACTAGCCAAGACAGCATACACTTCGGGTGGCATGACAGGGAATAGGCCATTTTCTGGCTTTCAATCATATTACGATTTCATCTGGCTCTGAATCACTTCTCTTCTTGTAATGCAAAAGGTAGGAAAGGAAACAGAGAAGTGCCATTCCCAAGGTCAAACTATAAATTCGTGGCAGACTTTGGAATAGCAAGTAGCCTCCAGCCTGTTGGTCTGTGCTCACAAAGCAAGACTGTGCAGGTCATTTATATTTTTCTTTCATCATGAGCTTCCTAGAATATGCACTTTCCTACCTACATGCAGTGTTGTATATCATAATGAAGATACCTTCTGTGGTTACTGTCAATTTTGTCAAGCATCAACAGCTGTCTAAGCACACACGGATTACCATGATTGAGTAATCCCTGGCAGGAGTGTGGTGGATGCTATGTCTCTGGCATTGAGCTACAAGCATGTTTTTTCCCCCACTTTATGTTCTTTCTGTAGATTTTGCAATTAAAAACTTGAAATATAGAGCATGGAAAAGGAGATCATTATTCCAATTATCTTACATTTTAAAGTCTCGTCATTATGTATAACATAAATAGAAATTGTTAATATAATATTCAATTGTGTTGGCCTTAAAAATATGTATTTCCTTTGATCATGGAAAGCTATGCACCTTTCACATGAACATTTGCATTAAAATAAATTACATAGTGCTATGCGAAAGCTATGTAAAATATAGATCATCATATCAAGGAGCTTTGGCAAAGCCATGCTTCCTTGTGGTTACTACTAGAGAATGGGAGGTGAGACACCCCCATTCTCGGTCCTGGTCTGTCATTTATCTGCACTGCTTGCTCTAAGACTCAGTGCTCTTATCTCTAAGAGGGGATAATAATGCTAGTGGATCAGGAGGCTTAATGAATCTAAAAGTCCTTCAGAGCTTCTTGGATGAGAGAGACCACAGAAATTCAAAGTACTATTACAAAATCCCCTAGTGCCTGCTCCACTGGGGAGATCATCTGAAAAGCCTTTTTTTCCCCTCCCCATCTGCTGTAGGGTAAGTGACTGAGAAAAAGCCTTCAAAGGGTGGAGTCAGCAGGTGAAAGAACTAGAGAAGGCCTTTGCAGTCAGTATGAAGAAAGGAAAGTGCCCTACTAGCTCAGCAGCCTTTGCAGCCTCTTCAAAGAGGGGCAGGAGTCATCTCAGACACATGGATAGGTCTCCCATCCGCCTGACTGCTGCAGTATCAGGAGAGTAGCACAGAAACATGAGCCAGGGCCTTTGGAAGAGGCAAATAAGAGGAATGAGTCGGGACTAGGCACTGGTGTGGAAGGCAGAGGAGTTATAAATGGGTTTGTAACACTGTCAGCCACAGACTCTTTTTCTCCCCTGATGGGGTATCAGAGAAAACAAAGAGGCAACCGCTTCTCTCAAAACTCATGGACACTCTGCCTTGAGCCCGTCAGTCAGGCTGAGGTTACCTGGCTCACTGTTTGTCTCCAGTGGGACCATCACATTGAACTGGTTGTGCACTTTTTCCTGAACAGAGCAGACCATTAACCTCCGGAGGAAACGTTTGCCTAGCAAGGCATACGCATTTCCCTTTCCCCTCCAGAAACAGTGGGGGAAATGAGTCTTCTGCCCTGCACACAAGCAGCAACTTGTTTCCCACTGAGCGACGAAGGCAGTCAGGTCACTGCTCTAGGGAATCTCGCCGTTTTAAAGCTTCAAAGCATGTTTTAGGTTTAAGAGTTGGTTTGTGGAGTTGCCATATTATGCCCTGATCATTTACCATGCTGTGGTATGCTCCTTTTGGAGTTATTCAACAGGTTTATTAACAGATTCCTTGGGTCAGATGTCATTTAAATATGTGTAAAACTTGATTAATTCACATGAAAGCAATGACAATAAAGCATTCATTTTATAGCAAATTAGCTGCAATTAGAATTAGGGCTTTTCTGTTTGTTTGTTCTCTGAAGGATAGTTAGAACTTTGCGATCAGAGATAAACATTTATAATGTACCAATAATGTTTTCTCCCCTACTCCCCCACCGCCAGAAGGCTAATACTTTGAACCCCATAGGAATCTAACAATCTCCAACAGAGCGCGGTATTGCAGAGTCTAAAAGTAGACAGATCTTTAGCTGAAACTGCAGGGGACATTTTAGACCGGCAAAGGACTTGTACTCAAATGTGCTTAGGGCCCTGGGAGTAGCATAGGATCTTTACTGATCACTAAGGCAGGAGGACTTGCATTCTGCTCCTCTCACCTCCAGCAGCAGAGCTGTTTCTAATGATAGGCTACAGACCCAAGCTCAGGCTTTCAGAAGTCTCTTTGGCTCAGATTCACAAAGGGGTTCAGATTTCACAATCCTGAGCTACTTTTTGTCACTTACTGTGAATTGCTCTGGGCTACCCATCGTATGAATAATGGCCTGATTAAACCCTTCACACCTGGAGGTTGTCACATATTCAGCTAAAGGCTGTGGGTTTCTTTTGATAATCTGGAAAACAGAAACCAGAGTTGTTCTGTGTGTGCAAACCCTCCTAATGGAAAGTATTCCTCATCCCCTTCTCATCCACACCCAGATGATGCAAAATTGTCTGTGACAAGGTGACTGACTCTGTAGACGAGGGGGGACCAGTAAGTATAGTTCCTCTCAACTTGCTTCCTTGTAGCCAAACTGAGGAGATAGGGACTGGATGGGTGGACTACAAAGTGGGTGCAAACCTGGCTGGACTGTTCAAACAATGCAACAATTTGAAGTCTAAATGATAAGTGGTGCTGTTCCTTAGGTGTCATGGGCCAATACCATTTAAAATCTTCATTGATGATCTGCTTGATAGGAGAGAACACACCCTCAGCAAAATAACAGGTCATATCTCATAAAGGGGGGGAGAAGTTGCTGTTGGTAGCCTGGAGGGTAGGGCTGCTGTTCAGAGGGACCTTGGCAAGCTGGAAAAGTAGGCCAGTGGGAACTTCAGGAAGTTAAAAAGTTTGAAATGAGAAGTCCTGCACCCAGGAGAGAATAACTCCATGCAACATTGCAAGCAGGGCACTGACTGCACAAGGAACAGTTCTGCAGAAAAGGGACAACAAATTGGACATGTGTCAGCAAAGCATCCTTATAGCAATGAAGGCTGAGCATTCATCTGTGTTAAAGAGAGCATAAATAGCAGATCCAAGGAATTAATTATTCCTACTACTGGTACTTGGTTAAGTTGGCCTCTGGAGTAGTATCTGGTTTTGGGCCACCCATGCAAGTGAGACATTGACATACTGATGCAAGTCCAGGAGAGAGAGGTGGGTCTGTCAAACCTGCACAGGGGAAGGCTAAGAGAGCTAACTTGCTTTCAACGAGACTTGGACAGTCATTCCTTTCAGCAGAAGCAGCAGCCAGCTTCAGAGGGCAGAGAAAGAACAAGAGACAACCACAAGCTGCAGCAATAGGAATTTCACTTATCGAGAGGGGAAAAGAAAAATCTATCAGTAGGCCTGGACCAGACTGCCTGAGAAGCTTTGGATTATTGTTCCATGTGGATTTTTGGAACTTAGCTAAACAACACCCCGAGCAAGCTTTTCAAACTTTGAAACTTGCTTTTCTAACTTTAAGCCCTGCTTTGAGCAGGGGTTTAGAACAGAGATCTCCAAAGGTCTCTTCCAAGCTGAATTATTCAATGATTTAAAAAAATCATTGACTTCTTTCCCTCCTTTTCATCCTGTTTTTTTAGCTCAACCAATTCAAAGCTTGCAAGGCAAGATACTACCATCAGAGACAACTTTAAGAACCGATTGGATAACCAGAACACAATCCATTTCTAAATCAAAAGATAATTAAGGCAGGTAACTACTCATCTGTATGATTGCTGGAGGAAGGATATGGAATGGGAAGTAATTTACCCAGTATCTTGCCCAATCCAGCATAGAGACTTTTTTCTTATGTACAGAATATTAAAAGTTATGTGTAAATATATGTGGGTTCATGATGAACTTTACTCTTACTATTTCACACAGGTTGGTATAAAATCCCCACTAGAATAAGGTAGAGCTTCTGAAATTTGAGAATAATGTTGCCTTTCTCTGATTTAAGCAGCATTGATTTTTAATACAATGACTCATATTATACTCCAAAGTAGCTCCATTATTTCAGTATAATTGTACTAGTATGAAAATCTTTTCTTCTCAGGAGAAGAAATAGTTTGACAACATAGACTTACCACAAGATGCAAAGTCTTACATCATTAAAGGCAGGCATCTATTGTAAAGCAATTGTAAGATAAAGAACCTCTGTAGGCTGCTCTATCCTATCCTAAAATAAACGTCTAAGTCGAGACAAACCTAATCCCATTCACTGAAAAGGAAACCTTGACAGCTAGCCTATATTTTACATTTCAGATTTAGGTAGTTATACAGAAGTGTTACAAAGATAAATTTGACTGCAATAGTAACGAAATTCTTGATGATAAAAGTGAGTAAATCCACCAACCTGTTGTTCCCAAACAAGCAGTGAGAAGCTCTGTCTCCTCTATATATTGCTAAAATGAAACACAGGTGAGCTGCATTCTTCTGCATTTACCCTTGATTACACCATTGATTTGATGTTGGTTGCCAGTGAAGCTTAATAATGAACTCAAGTATTTATCACCAGAATTGAGTGAAATGAGTTCCCTAGCTTTGTTCCAAACCTGGTTCATAACACACAGATTCTCCTCATTACAATTTACATTATTTGCATTATTGGCGGTTCTCCCAACAATACTGTATTAGGCTGAGAACTGCAAGTCAAGCATGTATTAGGTTTAGTATCACTTAGGCAATTATTCATTGCAAAGAAGGATTTGCTTTCTCAGTTTAGGTATGACTGTGGTTTAAAGACCCTTTAAAAAAAAAATCTATTTCAAATTGAACTTCTAAATTCACTACTAGGCAGAAGATCAGAGCCAGAAGCTAAAGGGTTGATTCATGAATGCAAGCCAAACATGGATACCCTTATATTAAGCCTGTCAAATCTATTGATGCTTGTTAACACCACATAAGTCTTAGTTAATAGGTTTCTAATTCTTTTTAAAAAAAAAAAAAAAAAAATCCTCCATAGTAATCTGAAGCCACCATCAGCATCTTTCTCTGACACTTATAAGGAGACAGCAAACAAAAGTAAATCTAGAGGCTGAGAGATGGCCGTAAACGGAACTGTTCTTTCACTCACTTTACATGGCCTCAGCATTCAAGATGGATTTGGACTAATAGTTTTTCATTTGGAGTCAAAAGCAAGTTCCCATGTCAAGATAAACATCTTCTAGTAAAATTCTAACAAGTCCATAGGCTTGCTACAGCAGAGGAGGAAAGTCCATTTGTTTCCCCACCATTATGATGCTTAAAGACTTAATTATTTCCTGTGATTCAAGATTGGAAGAATGTATTCTGGGGGACGTGGAAGGAGTAAGGGATCCCGTGCGTAGGTGTCACCTTTCCCACGTCATGCCCAATCGTGGCTTCCAGTCGTCTTGGGACCTCTGGAATGACTGGTAAGAGTTGTGCCCCAAATCCGGGGCTTGACAGGGAAAGCTTCCTGAAGCTGTGCACTGACAAACAATTAAAGATAATAATTAACTAAATCAGTAATCCTAACATCCCTGTTTGTTTATTTCCCTTTTATTCCCTCCTGCACCCTCCCTTCTGTGTAAGCACAATATTGCTTAATCACTAACTGGTTTACCTTGGTTTTCTTTTTATAATAGATCAGTGTTACTGAGCAAAGCAGTGGTAACAGATGAGTATACTAATTGGCGATGTCAGAGCATCGGGGATTTCATTAATGACTGAGAAATGGACTGAGAAACATCAAGCACTTTCTCTCGCCTCATCGTGCTCCTTATCTGTGGAAAATGAAAAGCTGGTTAAGCCCTTTTGTATTTTAGTGGAACTTCAAAGTTGATAGCAAAGGAGGCATCTTGTCAGATCAAGTAACATGGAGACTGAGTTTATTTTGTTAAACAAAATATTAGAATAGAACCAAAAACAATCTATGAGAGTGCTTTATTCTAAGATTGAATTTTACTCAGCCAAAAATAACCAAAATCTCTCCAGAGAAGAAATTGGCAGATAAGCTATCTGCACAATAATATATTTTAATGCTTGGCAAACATTTTGAAAGTCTTTTGGCCACTCACATAATGGAGGAATAGAGAGAGCGACACAGGATTTCCTACAACTCTGCTGAAGCAATGGACTGGGAGGCAGGACTCCCGGGTTGGTCTGTGAGCTCCACTGCTGTCTGACTGTCAGCAAAACACCATTCTGTTCCTAAACCACCACTCTTCCCTTTCTAATAATAAAACATTGATTCCCCACTCTCCTTTTTAAAAAATGTTTTGATATTTGCAGAGAAAAAGCAATGCACAGGCTGGATTCTGCAAACCTTCAGTGTATAAATCAGATTCTCGACAATGTGTGCTTTATTGGAAAAAAATCTGATTCTGAAACTGATTGCTTTTGTTGAAATATATCAATTGGACAAAAGTTCCCTCAAGTCAGATGGAATTGCAGACAACTGAGCATGAAAAAGATCTCATTCACCGTTTTTCACTGCCAGAGCTGCTCCCCTTCATCTGAATAATGGATTGCAGGAGGCTGAGTGACAATCAGCTGGCTGAGACACTCAGGTGGGTGCCCAGAATAAAGTTCTCCTTTGAATAAAAACAGAAAGGGATTAGGTCCTGCATCTCCCCGTTGCCAGCTGTGCACATTAACTTGAGTGTCTTGGCATAGTTTGCTCTCATAGAGTTCCCAGCCTGGGGCAGGAGAGGAGCTCTCACTCACCTTTATTTCAGCTGCGCAGCGAAAGGTACGGCTGAGTGTGTTTCTGGGTTGAGTGCTCTCTGCAGGATCAACTGCTCATCGTGCTAATTTACTGTTGCTATCCTTATTAATAGGGTATGTATTTCTACTCTGGTATGTCTAGGAGGTTCTAAGAAGAAACCGTACCCTTTTCTAGCCAGCAGAAATACTGAATGACTGCCTGTAAAGATAGAGATTTACTGTGAGATTTTGCTCTGGAACGGAGCTTCTATAAAGTTATTGGAGAGTTTAGTTTAGGCAGCCCTGGATAGTATTTCATTATCATTGACATTTCTGTGGCATCAATATGAGCCAAGACTATTAATTCACTGTAAAATTCCTTGGGAAATATTTTTTTTTCCCCTAATAAAGGTCTGTCTTAAGTTCAGAGGAAGTTTACTAATCAGAATTTAATCTTTTGGTGTTCTGTTTTGATCATCTCTAGTTGCAATTACTTGTTGGATGCTCTTTTAACACAGGGTGATGTTACAAAGCACTCGGTTGCAGTGACTCAACCAGCAGATATATTTGCTTCCAACTGTAGGATAAAATTAGATCTGTTCTCAGAAAGTGACCATTCAAAAAATCCTGGTCCCTGCTAAGAGTAGTATTGTTCACTTTCTAAGTATCAGTCTTCTCTCCAGAGCACTATTAAATCAGTTACCTCAGTTACAAACCCTTTCCTTTCTGAGGCAACGTAACAGATTTTGTCCCAGAACTTTGCAAAGATAACCCTCACAGCATTTCATTTTTCCAAAGGTAAAGCTCAGAGATTAACTAATCAATTATTTTCTGCCATGAAATAATAAACATTTTAAAAAGGAAATGTTTTTTGACTGAAAGTAAATTTCTCTGGTGAAAAATGTTAATTTCTAACTTGAGATTTTCAGAGGAAAAAAAAGGAAATAGTCATAATATATTTTTTCCTTCCAAAAATTAAAGAAAAAAACACCTATCCTTTAAAAAAAAAAATCACATTTTTAAATATAATGTTTTTGAAACTACACCTGTTTGTTGACTGGTTTAATGAGAAAAACAGTATTTTTCCACAAGGTTTTGTTACAGAACTGATTAAACCATATTAGTAAAATTAGTTAAAATTCCCTCAGACCTAAACTGGTACTGTGGAATCCTGTCACCAGTGAATAATATTGTTGCTTATAGTGATTTTTTTTTCCCCTAGCTTTTTTTCTTACTTACAGTTCCAACTTTTACAGCTAGTTAATAATGACCATGTTAAGATTTACTGGAAAGATTGATAGTTATTTTGATGAGTCTTCCTCTTTGAATGTATTTTTCTCTCCTAATAATAACTGAAGTGTGTAAAATATTCATCTGAGATAAAGAGAGAAGACAAGAAGGCCACACATCATCAAACAGTTTATCACCATGGAAAATATCACAAAATAGCCCATAATTATGGAAAATGAAATATAAGTGAGCCCATAAAGCTAACTTCTTTCTTTCAACATGCAGTCAGGGGAAGAACTTTTGGGGAGTCTAAACAAAGCTATAATTTTTTCCATACTGAATGAAAGTATGTAATAAAAACTATATAAAATAAGAAAGCCTTAGTTTTGATACACTGGCGAGCCCAAAGTGTATCTATACATGTTCCTTTATTAACAATTCTGGCTTCTTTTAGTAGTTGAATAATACATTATGGTTTCAGATGAAAGTCATGATGCAAAGGAAAAACATCACTATAAGCTACAAAATCAACAGTTTCTAATACAGATGAGGGAATCATTTTGACATGCAGCCCGCTACACCTACCGTTTTCAGGGTTAACGGTTATAAGGATCATCTTTTCAGTATGCAAATTCATGATAAGGAAACAAAGCAGGGTTTTTTCATCTTTGTCTTTTATGATGCATATATAAACCAGGGAAAAGGAGAGAAAGCTCTCTACTCCTCACTTCAGAAATAACTTCTTCTTAACTGTGAACTTTTATTGTCCTCCTGTCAAAAGGGTCTTTCTTCAAAGAAGGTTTTTCCCAGCCATCTGTTCACAAGGGACATTGTCAGGTGGCAAATTTGGTTGTATTTTGTTGCTTTAATTCAGTTTCAAAAACTTCAGACTTTCCAAATCCGGCAGCAGACGCAGAGTAACAAATTTGTGTCTGTCAGCCCACTGTTCCCCGATGAGATGCCTGCGAGCGTGCTGATTATACATATGCAACTAATTAGGACCATGGTTAGGATAAGTTAATGGATTGATTTACCTCCAGATCCAGTTAAGTGGCAACCTCATGCTCACATAGAGTAGCAGACACTGTCCCATGATTTTCTGCTGTCTGAGTCTTGCCAGCCAACCTGGAGCGGCCAGACTTCCCATCTTAGTCACAGATTGCCTCCTGCAAGCTGTGAAAGGGGGAAGATACTTCAACAAGAGGGGCGGGGGTAAATAGCACTCTTTTTTGACAGGAAGGGATCGCTGGTTTTGAGTGTAAAACCCATTTTGCTGCTTTGTTTCCTTTCTATGAATTGCTAAAGGCCTCTGGCACTGTTTTAATGGCCCGTCTGGTTGAACACAAGCAGCAAACTTTTGGCAGAGTGTGGAAGCCAACTCTTTATTTATAAAGCCTCTATGGTGTCAACTATCCCTCACACGTAATCCTCCTTACTTCAGCCTAATGATGAGTGAGGCCCCTGCACCAGGCTGTGGCCAGAGTGGCTTAGTCAAGTCCAAGCGCAGCAGCCACCTTTTTGTGAGGCAGCAAGGTCAGGATGGAGGAAACATGATCAGCAAGGAAAATGTGTCTAGTGCTCCTGGCATTCGTTGTTAGTCCAAGGTGGTACTTGCCAAACTGGGACAAGAGAAATGTTCCCTGCGTAGGACAGTAGTGCACATAAAAAGCATTTCTCCTGTGTTGCTTCTGTGTACCCCTCTCAGGGTCAAAATGCAGCTTCCCTGGCTGAGATTCAACAGTCTGCAAGTGCAGCCCTCACAGATGGGGACTTGTACATATTCCCCTTGGGGGGACCCATATCGGTTCTTCAGGGGCAAAATTCCTCCCAGACTAAAGGAAATGTTAATGTAGGTCAGACCAGCCATATGCAAAGTGGGTCTATTTCTCTCCATCGACTGAGCTCTAGAGGGACCTTTGTGGGTAACTGCAGCTGCAGACCTCCAGGCTTCCTCCCCTCTTAGCTCTGTGCCACAGAACTGAAATCCCACAGAGGAGGGATCACCGTGGGAGTTAATTCAGGGAAATAATTTTACTGAACTCTAGACGCCTGGCAGGCAGACCCTCAAGTGTACCTAATAAGTTTATCATGAGACACAGAATAATTATTCTTCCTATATGGCCAAGAGTGGAAAATTCAGCTACGATATCTTCCACATACACTCAGCCTTCCTCTTAACATACAGTTCTAGTAGCGAATTGAGGAACCAAATATGTTTTTGTGTGTATTGTACAATGTGTGCACAGTTGCATGTGCACACATACAGGGGTCATATCTTGCTAACTTGGTCTTCCATTCTCACAAATAACTTCCTAATACACTGACCAACTCCATTCAAATTTGACAGAAGGAAAGTGTTCTCACTGCCAATTCACAAGTGACAAAGAAACTTTGTAGAAAAGCATCTCTCAGGTCTCTGTTTATTCAATAAAATAAGTCAGTAAGTCAAGTGGTACAAAGTCATGGTGACCCAGTCTTTGTTCTGCTCGTCATGAAATTATTTGTTTCTGATGATCTGGCATTGCTCACTGTTAGAGAGGAGATTCAATGACCAGAGAGCCAATGACTTTGCCTAATTTGGTATCCAGTATGGGTTTTTCAAGCATTATCTCATGTAATCTCAGTTCTCAGTTCCTTGTGCGTTAAGTGGGGAAGAGCAGCGTTTGCAAATGATCCATAGTACCGTGATTTCACAAATCATGTTTGGTCTCTAATAAGCAAACTCTGCAAATGAATGAAACCATTATCATACCATGCAGGCTGTAGAACTGCATCTGCCTTTTTGCCCAGACATTGGCAGTTTCCAGTCAATGTTTCATCATCTGAGCAACGTGATGGGCAAAGCCTGACAAGGAGCGGTATTCTGGGTCCTTCCAAGCTGAGTGCTTCTCAGCAAAGCATTTTTAAAGCTAAGGTGTGAGAATAAAAACACAATCTCAGAAGATGTGGTGCACATTAAAGGCTTCACTAAATTTCTGCTGAAAGAATAAAATTACTGTTTCCATCTTTACTATAGAACAGTGCTTACGTATATATTTAGTGGACATATTGTCCTGCACCATCCTACATGATTTATTTATTGGGGATGGAGTTGTACCTGTGCTAAAAATCATGTCAATGTTTAAGTATTGCACTGAAATGTCATATATTAGCACATATTTTAAAGGATTTAAAGCACTAGAAGGACTGCAGGGTGATTAGTAGAGTGGTTTACAGAATGATTTGGGAAAATACCTTCACCAAAGAACTTCTTAACTGCAGACCTAAGATACATCCTTAACTGCTTTATTCAACCAGGTCTTCTACAGAAGCACTTGCCTATCTCAAAGTGTATTAGACGCCATGCAGAGTTAATTGAATTATTTGTAGGCTTCACATTAAATTCGTGCTGAAGGACATTGCTGAATCAGGGATTTAATGGGCAAACAGTTAAACAAAGGAATCATGTGCATGGCTTGAGCCAGGAAGCAGGAGGCAAGAATCCAGAGCTTTTTTCACAGCTCTGCCTTTGGGAAAGTGAGATTAATCTTTACACTTGTAATAGATTTTGAGCTTTCCTTATATACTGTTGTACCTCAGGCATCCCAGATATAATTGGAAATAGTAATCAAATGTCAACTTCATACTTATTGTACTTAGCAATTGTAAGATTTAGTTAATTAGTACATTTCATGTGCTTTGGGGTCCTTGGACAATGAAGGTCATGTATCTACTTAGATGGATGTTTAGAAAAATGTAGGCCATTATTATTCAAATGTACTTGAAGTCTTAAGTATTATCAGTCAGTTATAGAGATATGAGGAGGACTGAGGCTGTGACAACCACTCCAGCCATTAGTGTGGCCACCAGTTCTTAGAGAGGATGGATTCAACCTTTCCATTATCAAAATTACAATAAAGTGAAAAAAAAAAAAAAAGGGGGGGGGGGGGGAACAATTACAGATTTTAAAGTTCCATTTAAAAGTTAGGACAAGCTGCGCTGAAGACAACCAAGTCATTTGTGACAAGTCCTAGACATCAATTCTTTGGTGCCTTGAGAGCACAGCCAAAGTTCTTCCTACCATTTGGGACACACATAAGGTTTATCTTTTCTGTTATCTCTCTAGCTATAAAACATGCAGACCAACATTCCCACCTTTAGCACAGTGGGATACTGTGGAAGAATCTCCGTCTCACATTTATATGGCCACTTGTCTTGAGATTTCTCCTTGAGACTTTTCAGTCAAATGTGGTTAATATTAACCAATGTATCCAGTAATGGCAACGGGCAGACAGACACACTGGAGAGATCTCCTTTCCCTCAAAGAAAGAAGTGAAAGAAATCTATTAAACTTTCTCTTCTTTATCCATCAGTGTTTCAAATCTCTTTGTCCTTTGGGTGACTATTTAGCTTTATAAAAAAATGTCATATGCACTTGGTTTAGGTCAAAAATTCAGATTTTATGTTAAAACCAACAGCAAAAATGACCAAAAGCTAGGGAGGGACTTGCATGCAGACAAAAACATTTTTAACATTTGCTTTCCCAGCTAGTAAGCAACACTGGTTGCAAAGTCAAATAGTGGAACAGCTCAGCAGAAAAAAAATATAACCAGTCAGCACCATTTTCTCCTCCAGGACTAATATCTATAATGATAATCAAATGTGTGCAGGAGTTCATATGGGTCCAATCTTAACTTTGGTGAAAAGGCAAGGATTGCAAGATGCAAAACAGATGAAGGAATCAAATATTGATGGGCAGGCAGCAGAAAATTCAATTCTTTGAATTTTTTCTATTTTTTGCTACTTTGAGTCTTGATCTGGAAAAGGCTTACGCATATTAGTAGTCTACTTAAGCTCATCACTTTCTAGACTTTAGGATTGGAACGTCCCATTATTATCATCCAGTGTGACCTGCAGAACACAAGCCCGAGCATTCCAGACGATAATTTTTGCAGTTCAATAAGCTGCTTATTGACTTGATCCTTCAAAATGCTGAGCGTTCTGGCCTCAGCCGAGGCAAGCATTTGAAAGTGATCCACTTTAAGAGGGAGACAAGATGACTACCTACAGCTTAAATTACCCACAAACATGTCTTACTTGAATGGAGTCCAAAATAGTTTCCTAATAAAGGACTTAATCCTTCATGGCAGTAAGAAGGTGATTTACGCCTGCAGTGCTGGACCCATATCCAAGCCAGTTGAGAGTGCACACATAGTCACTCAGCTTGCGCAGAGAGGATCATTCACAGTGCTGTTCAGAACATAAACTCAAAATTTGTCATTCCTCAAATGTTATCTTGTTGGAATCAAACCGGGTTTTGAAAATGTGTCGATCAATATCCCGATCAATATTGACAGAAATATTCCTAAGACCTGGAGAAGACACCTTGGATGATTCCAAGGACCTTGAAGCTCACCCAAACCCCAACCTTTTTACTTTGGAAAGGGGCATTTTAATAAAATTCCATTTCATTAAAGCCTTGAATTTAATTCTAATGCAGAAATAAAACAATGGTGAAATCTCTCAAGTCATTTTAGAAGGGAATCACCGGACTCCTGAGACAGCAGATTCCTTGTTTTCTTTCTTCTCTGTCCTTTTCAATGGGTTGTTATACTCACTTACTGCTCTCTGGGCCTGTGCCTCTTCCTTTCTTTGAGCATTTTTGCAAAAACAAGAAAGGAAAAAATACTTGTTGTTCTTTAATCCTTGAGTTCACCAGACAATCTGGGATTCTAGTCTGAAATGTCAAACTGCTTACGTCCACCCGCAGAACAAAGTTGAATTTTCCAATCTTTTATTTATTTATCTATTTGGCTGGGTTAAAAGTTATCCTAGTGCCTGTCATATTACTTGTTAAAGCCCTTTGGTGAAAGGACTTTGAAGCATTATTCATAAATCTCATTCTTAAATAGCATTCCTTTGAGGTAAAAAAAAAAGACAAACAAAGCTCTTTATTTTTCGCTGCTCGTTAGATTTTTGTATGGGTCTTTAAAAGGAACAAAAGGAAAGCAGCAACTCCAATTTCCTGCAATATCTGAAGCACTGTCCCTATTTATGCATTCAGTTCCCATCCTGACATACCACACTCGTGTTCAGTGCAAAAAAACGTGAGTAATCTCTGTGCATCATTTGTGAGTTTTGTCCATCAGAAGCGTCATGGTGTACATATGTAATGGCCTGAATTCAGCTTCTTCACATGTTATTGTCCAAAGGCCAGTAGCTTCTCCCAGAAAGTCCCTGTATAACTTGTACAGGGGCCCCGTGTAACTGAGTGTCTCCAATTCATTTGCCTTATAAAATGGGGCATATCACCCCTTGAAGATCTGATCTGTCTTTTGACCCCAGAGGAAAGTCAAAGCCACACTCAAGACATAAATGCTCCAGAGGACTAAAGCTAGTGAGTTTTTTCCTGCTTCCTTTGAAGAACCTCACAATTGTCTTCAGTTTCAGTTGAAGAAAAACAACCACCACAACAAAAAGAAACCCCAACAAAAAACCTGCAATGAACTGTTTTCCTTTTACTCCACTATTTTTAAAGACAGAAGTTCACTTGATGTGAAACTTAGATCCAGTTTACATTTCTGAACATGAAACATCTCCTATGATAAAATTTGAAGGAATAAAAAGTTATTACATCATTTCTATTTTAAATAATTTGATAACATTTCATTTTAAAAAGGTAGTAACATTTTATGTAATCTTCATACCATAGTCACAAATTCATTTTACTAGAGTATGTAAATATTATTTAATTCTTTAAAAATGATATGTTAACATCTAATTTCACAACTTAAAAGTTCAGCATTTTAAAAAGTGTTTAGAAAAATAAATCCATAAGAAATTTCAGTTTTTCACTTTGAACAGAATAGCAGAAATTGTTGAAATTGTCTGGTTTTCAGACCAGACTTTATATGTTGTTCATAGCGCTGCTCAGATTTCAGAGATCAGCATAAAAAATTATTCTTGTTATGTTAGCATCTGTGCATTTAGCAATCGTCTCTTTATTTAGCCTCATAACAAGTCAGGGACAGGCTTACTTCCGCAGTGGTCTGCGAGTACGGCTACGTTAACAGAAGCAGTGGCTTAACAGTGCCATAGCGTAACAAGCTATGGCTCATCAGTGAGTGTCAATAACTGCGTGTAGTCTGTGTGTCTGTATGTGTTCATAGCTCTTTGCAATTGGGATGAAAGGCCTGCTTAGCAGATGGAAACCCGTCAGTTCCTTTTTACTAATCTCCTTTCTCATGTCATTGATCCTTCAAGGCATTCCTTCTTTTAAAAATCCAACTGCTTCAATAAAATCACAGAATGAGTCAGATAGGAACCATTTTTCAAAGTATTTGTTGACTTCTATTGTAAATGTCAATTGTTCCTGAGAGGATGGCCTCCTGGTCAGAAGCCTAGTGTCTCCTAATATCCTGCTTAACTTGAATGCCAAAAACGGAGAGGAAAATGTAAAAAGCCCAACCCTTGAGACTCCAGACCAGTGGGAGTTTAACATCATGAGTTTTATAGCATAGTTATTTTCCTCGTCACTGTAATGGTCAGTGGGCTTGTATAACTGTGCAAGGAAAAAAAATCCCGGAAGAAAACGTCCCTCAGCTTTCCTTAGTTTTCAGGGCTGGTTCAGCTCTCCTCGGTCAGAGCAGGCTCTGTATTTACTGGTGTGCAGCTGAGCCAAGGAAGGCAAAGATGGAGATGGCAAGAAGCTGGAGGACATCAGCCAATAATGTTGTCTCAGGGGTGTTTTCCTCATTAGCAAAGTATAAAGTAACCATCTCCACATGTCCACGTTGTAGAAGGAATACACATCGAAGATGGTTTTAAAGCAAAACTGACAGCAAAACCAAGGACCACCCGAATGCTCCCTGAGTACCTATGTAAATGCTAAGGCAATTGCTGAGCTCTGTCCTTTTACAGCTATGCTGCTAACGCTACCCTCAACTAGACAGGTTAAAATTACCTGAAATAGTTCTGATTTAAACAGCAATTTTGAGAACAATTGGTTATTTGCAATATATTGCAACAGCTGCACCGTAGCTGGACCCAGCTGTTTCTCTGCCACTCCACCCTCCCTCCTCACTGAAGCTGGTCACCGCTCTTTTTCCTGTAGCTGCTCCCTTCCACCACAGACCCTTTCATGGCTCTTGAGCCTAAGCTATCCAATGGCATACGGAAGCAAAAGTCCTTCAACGCTCACAATGCAGGTCTTGGCTCAGAGTTCATTTGGGATGGAGTCCGTGTCCCTTTTCGTGTCTCGGCCTTCATGCTCTGGTAAGGATCATGCATGGAAAGGTGGGGACGCATCTCAGGGTGATCTGAAGAGGGGGGACAATGGGTACAAAGTGAGACTCCTCTCTGTCCACCTTTTTGGGCAGATGAAAAAGGGTTCCTTCATTTGGCATACCAACACAGGAGCAAAAGTGTCAAGGAAAGGTTCAGGAAAGGTACGTAGCAGCAGGGTATGCTATTAGGCACCGCTAAGGAGTCATTTTCCTCTGATATGTTAGGAATAATAGCAGCAGACCCACCACATTCCCAACCAGGCATTATCTGGATGAGTTTATTCTGCTGCATCCTTCTTATTACAGCAGTAATAACAACAGTGCTGCTCTGATGGATTCCCGGAGTTAATTTCTTGATGAGACAGAGAAGGTAGCTCTTGTGTTATGCTCTCTGTAGAGCCTTGCAGATCTCTGTATACTTCATATCTGTGGACTATATTTCAAGTTTTTCTTTGCTTTCATAAAGAAGTAGTATGTATTTCTTTTTATCAGCAAGTCTCATAACATTTTACTGAAAAAAAAAGAAGTATCTCAGTGTTATGAATGTAGGAATTGAGTTACAAGATGTGTCCCACATCACTGGATAGGCAATCAGAAGAGAAAAAGTAGCATTACTCCTCTGCCAAGTGCTTGTCCTGTGCAAATGCCTGACCAAACCTGGGATTTTGCCATGTAGTCAATCCTCTGACTCCAGGAAATAAATCATGAATGTATGCCTGTGGCTTTATGGAGCTTTGCTACCAAAGCCTGCTTTCATCTCAGGATACATTTCCAGAACCTCTTTAAACCTGGCATGGTGCAGGCTGCCGTCAGAAGAGGTGGTTTCCCCTCACAGCTGCTTCTTCTCTCCTCGTGTTGGCCACACGTGGTACGTACCACGCCAGCTCGGGCCACTGCCATAGCACAGGTGGGAGGTGGAAAAGCCATTTCTTGGACAGCAGCTCTGACAGCAACTACTTTTGGTCTCAAGATGAACTTCATCCAAAACCACATATTAGGACTTTACCACATATTTAAGCCCTTTGGTCCAAAATCAAACAGCACAGAGACCTGATTCAAACGAAGCTTTGTTAGTGACAATACAGGCATCCACTATAACCACGAGTGTCAGGGAATCAGTCACAAAAAAAATACTTTTGCGTGCTCAGTGAGACCTGATAAAACTGACTGACTGTTCCTTTCTGGGAGAGCGAGTGCGCTCATCTTCAGCTTGCAAGGAAAAAAAAGCTCATGCCACTAACTTGCATGGGTAATAAATCCTGGGTTCAACAGGCTTGTCATCTGGTGGTGATTCACCACCCACCTTATAATGAATGGCATTAATTTGGTTTTGAAGGAGCAGCATTTGCATGTTATGTCTCACGGGGTTATAAACAAAGAAGGAATCTGATACATGCTGTACAGACAGCTCACGTGGGCAAATAAAGCAGATTTTATTCATGGAGGAAATCCCAGAG
The DNA here is from genome assembly GCA_009819775.1 of Phoenicopterus ruber ruber. Lineage (NCBI taxonomy): Eukaryota > Metazoa > Chordata > Aves > Phoenicopteriformes > Phoenicopteridae > Phoenicopterus > Phoenicopterus ruber. The sequence goes on along the minus strand of CM020221.1, from coordinate 28,357,485 downwards.
GGAGCTGGGAATTTGTGCTAATGCCAGTTAATCTCAGGGTTTAGGAGATGGAAAAGAACAAGGGGAAATAGTTTAAGAACCTGTCCCAGCTGGTGGTAGCATCTGTGCTTTGGGAGGATATGTACACACACACTCATCCACTCCCTGCCCACACACAGACACACACACAGACTCCCCCCCCACCCCCCCCAAAAGCTTCAGAAATGCTGTACAACAGCGATTCCTATGAAGTCAGGGGGAACATCTGTTCACCTGACTTTTTATCAGTCAGACCCACTTTTGGGCACAACGTGTGTACATGTAACACTTTCTCCTCTGCTACCCTCATTGTCTTCTCCATCTGGGAACCATCTCTCCTTCCTACTTTTCCCAAATTACAGGTGTCATTGCAGAGAAGTGGTTTGTCCCAGTCACCTTCTTGCATGGCAACAGAAAAGGGCAAGAACAGCTAAGGCATCTTTTGCTCCCTGTTGTCTTTCCTGTTCTGCCTTTGCTAAGATTGTGAGTATGAGGGTTCAGTGCACATGTGTATCCATATATGTTATGTGACGTGGTCAAAAAACATGTTACAACACTGATCTCTCGTGGGACCCCCACCATTTAGGTCTCCTCCTCTTGCAAATGCAAAATCAGGGTGAAAAACAGTTTGCATCCATCAAGCTGAGTGTAGAAAAGGACAGGTAGCTTAGGTCTCTCAAAAACCCCAAGCTATTTGTGTCTCATTGTAAAGTAGGCATGGGCATACAGATGTATACAGCAGTTATGCACACACACATACAAAGAGCAAGCTTTTCTTTTTTATCTTCCTTTAAAAAAAAAATCTCGCACTATGTCTTTGAGTTAAAAACAAACAGGGAAATGAACACAAAGAGAGCAATTTAAAATTGAAATTATTTTTTTACTGCCTCTCCATCACTTCTGTTCTGAGTAGCTGTTGAACATTACCCTGTCAACTCTTCAAGTATTTAACTACAAAATACTCTTCATAAATAATGTAGGCAGATTAACTAAATGGTACATAATTACTGCAAATTTAGAGTCCCGTTGCAGAATATATTTTATCCATGATTACAGTGCTTACAGACTTTCCAAACACTCTCTTGTATATTTGACAGTAAGCCATAGGAAAATTTCAGCTGTCTATAACTGCTTTTCAGAATCTATAATAACTTAGATTAACATGTTATTAAAGACTTTGATTTAGGAAACACCTAATACATTTTTCTATTTTTTTCCTTCCACTTGAAGTTCAAAAAAAAAAAAAAAGGCACGAGATTGGACTTGTAAAGTGGAAGTTTTCAAAGTTGATTGCAGGTTCACAACTCTGTAACAAGGTACTTTCACTCTGGCAGAGACTCAAACGAGACAATTAACAGGAGCAATGAAGCAGTTCAAAGAGAGAGTTGTGGGGCTTTTTAATTGGTGCTTCAGAAAGCCAAAGTTCCCTCTATACAGAAAAGACAGGAGCCAGGGAGTAATTGCCTAGCCATTTCTGTAAAAAGGGCTTGAAATCTCAGCTAAATAAGATCTTGATCTTAGCACAGGAAGGTCACGATTCTCTGGAATTGTAAAGATGTTCCTCCCCTGCAGTGGTCCATTAGTGATTTGAGAGATTTTACACTGGTCATTACAAGATACGGAATGAATGCCAAAATAAAAGCTAAAATGTAGACTCACTACAGTTCCTGTTGTGTAATAAGGGAAAATCTCCGCTGACTGTAACAGCAGCTGGGCCTGTCTCTATTGGTAATGAAATAGTCATCTTACATCTGAGCACTTACAGTCTTCACTGTGTTGATGCTCAAAGTACAAATGCGATGTGGGTAAGGACAAAATATACACTTCTGATAGTCTGAATAGAGGTTGAGTCACTGGTCCCAGAGCAGCAGATGCTTTTCAGACTAAGAAGCTGATATTAAGTTTCCAGAGTCCTGGGCAGGCAACAAAAGCACCATTATTTGACCAGGGTCCAATATTGAATTCTGTCCTCAAAAGTGTACCAACATAAAGGTTTCAGCCATGTAAGCACAATTCAATTTTGTTCTCACTCTCAGGCCAGCGCACTTCAGCATTCATTCTGTGTGCGTTCTCCATTCTCCCCATGCAGCTTGGGAAAGCAAAGGCAGCAGTAGGCAGATTGCCTTTAAAATCAGCTAAGTCTTGAATGCCTGTTGCTATTTGGTCCCTTCAGTGTCCAAGTTAGGACGGCACCATGTAGAACTGTCTTGTTCCCATCCCAGTTTTGTTGCTCATTAGCAGCTACCTACTCTGTGTATACCTCAAGTTGGCCAACCTTCTTCAGAAAGAAACCCTGGCTTGAGTAAGGTGCGACCTGCAGTGAGTGACTTACAGAGCATTTCCATTTCCTCTTCAATTCAGTGGGAATTTGGGGCTTAAACTTCCCTTCTCAATCGCACATCGACCTCAGTGCTGTGCTTCACTGCCTTGGGTGTATGAACATCTTCATCGATGACATAGACAGCGGGATCGAGTGCACCCTCCGCAAGTTCGCGGATGACACCAAGCTGAGTGGTGCGGTGGGTACGCTTGAGGGTCGGGATGCCATCCAGAGGGACCTGGACAGGCTTGAGAGGTGGGCCCGGGTGAACCTTATGAGGTTCAACAAGGACAAATGCAGAGTCCTGCACCTGGGTCGGAGCAACCCCCGGTATCAGTACAGGCTGGGGGATGCAGGGATGGAGAGCAGCCCTGCCGAGAAGGACTTGGGGGTGCTGGTGGATGAAAGGCTGGACATGAGCCAACAATGTGCACTGGCAGCCCAGAAGGCCAACCGTATCCTGGGCTGCATCAAAAGGAGCGTGGCCAGCAGGTCGAGGGAGGTGATTCTGCCCCTCTACTCTGCCCTGGTGAGGCCTCACCTGGAGTACTGCGTCCAGCTCTGGGCCCCTCAACATAAGAAGGACGTGGACCTGCTGGAGCGGGTCCAGAGGAGGGCCACAAGGATGATCAAGGGAATGGAGCACCTCTCCTACGAAGACAGGCTGAGAGAGTTGGGCCTGTTCAGCCTGGACAAGAGAAGGCTCCGGGGAGACCTAATTGCAGCCTTTCAGTACTTGAAGGGGGCCTATAGGAAAAATGGGGAGAACCTTTTTAGCAGGGCCTGTTGTGACAGGACAAGGGGTAATGGTTTTAAACTAAAGGAGGGGAGATTTAGGCTAGACATAAGGAAGAAGTTTTTCACAATGAGGGTTGTGAAGCACTGGAACAGGTTGCCCAGAGAGGTGGTAGAAGCCCCATCCCTGGAAACATTCAAGGTCAGGCTGGACGGGGCTCTGAGCAACCTGATCTAGTGAGGTTGTCCCTGCTCATGGCAGGGGGGTTGGACTAGATGGCCTTTAAAGGTCCCTTCCAACCCATACTATTCTATGATTCTATGATTCTAACACTCCCATGAACTCATGAGCTATTCCCTTGGCACTGAAGGTTGCAGGAGTGAAGGAGCTCAATGTCTCACAATACTAGTCAGCATGTCATTGAGTCAATGGAGCTGGGATCAATCCCTATGAGAACAAAACCCCATCTCTTATTTGCTGTTAACCTTGAGATTCTTATAGCTATGACAACAGTAATGGAAAGACCAACTTCTGAGTATATTAGATGGACATAAGGAAAGAAACTGGACCACTTCTGCCAAATAAATGATTTCTAGGCAACACACTTCTTAGGAAACATCAGGTTCTCAAAGAGATTAATTTTCATTGTGTTGGAAAAAAATGTTCACACCGTTCCCAGGGCAACCTCTCTGATGTATTGCAGGGTAAGGACTTCAGAGGTGCGCTGGGAAAAAAGCAAGTCTGAAATGGAATTTCACCCTCAGTCACTGCAACAGATAATGATAAATTTGGGGCTGTCTTAGCCACAGGTACTTGCCCTTGTCACCAAATGTGGAGACTTAGGATGTGCAACCCGTACCTTGAAATGCTGTGCAAATTACTACTAGACAGGCAAGTCTTATTTTACACAAAGAAGGAACTTATTGGTATACGGTAATTTGAAAGCCCATTTGCTGTTCCCCATGCAGTACCAGTAAAATAAGGTTATTTAAGCTGGTGTTTAGGTAGTCTTCCTTCCAGGTGCTACTGTTCATATGTAAGCCTGGAAAGCCATCTGTTCTCTCTGTGCTTTAATTTTTGATCTGTAAGATAAAGGCACTATGACTACCTTCATGTAACACTGTTCAGATCACACCTAGATCAGAAAGAAGAGCAGATCTTTTATTCAGTGGTTGACTTGAAAAATCAGAAAAAAAAATGCTGTAGATTAAATAAAAATGGAGATATCTTCTTTGTCTTTTTTATTTTTCATAAAAGCCATCCGTAGATATTGCGTTCAGTTCCAAGCAAAGTGATTTATTTGGTTTGGGCTTTTACCAATTCTTCTTTTTTTTTTTTTTTAAAAATACATTTTAATGCATTTCATGTTACCAAGTTCTCATTTACCCCCACACACACTCATAATGTTTTCTTTTAAAATTCTCAAAATGTGATAGTTTTAGCATCCAGAATACTATTTTTCATTTTAACAGTAGTGAAGTGATACAGTTTTAATTTTCAAAAATAAATTATCCACAAACCTTTTAACTGTTTTTTCAGTGCAGAGGAGAGCTGCTGATACTATCTGCCAAATTTGAAACAATTTCACAAATAATTGTAGTCCTTCCAGTTTTCTACTTCTATTTTTTGTCTGGTTTTTTTCTTTGAACCAACTCAATATACAGTCCCTGGTACAATGAGTACCCAGCCTCAATGGATCACTTTTAACTTGGCTAATTCCTTATATTTTCTAGGGAAAGAAGGAATGACACCAGTGGTGTAAAGTAGGCAGACCTGCTGCAAACACTGACAATCCCACACACAGCAGTGAATTTTGTATTTCTGTCAATTAATCTTCATGTTTATTAGCTGAAAAAAAATGATGGGAATGATGGGGTTAGGATGGAGGAGACATTTTATCGCTCATCCCAGTCTGGTTTGTCTTTTATCATCTTTGCTTTATGTTCTACAAAACCCCAGGCTTCACCTGGAATAGGTCCCAGCTCAGTTTCTTCCACTCTCACCTCAGCCATGGCAGCAAGCAGGAGATCTTTTATGATTTGAGTATTTCACATCATTTGTTTCAGTTGTGGCTCTGGTTCTGCCAGAGGAAAAAAAAACATGACTACAACAATTTCTCTTCTTGACATTCAGACTGCTGCATAACTCGGCCCTGGCTTATGTCTTATCTCTTACCCCTTCCTCCCTGCTCAAACCTCCTATCTTTCTGGGCCTTGCCAGTGATTTCTGATCTGATCATCTACTTCTGTTGCTTTTCCACTTCCTTCTTCCGTGCTTCTACCCTGCACATAAGAGATTTTTGAGCCTTAACCCCCATACTTGCAACAGCATTAAACAATAGCTACCAACAGTGATAATGGAAAATTTTAATCGATTGTTCTTCACTACCATCACTGAAGACCTACTTCTGAATGTGGGTAGAGAAATGATAATGTCAAGTTTTCCTTTTAACACACTGCTTCATTGTCTCATGCGGGGTAGGAATGAAGCAAGTAAAAACCTTCACCTCTGATTCTGGCTTATCTGCATTCATTTACTGTATAGGTTTTTAAATTTTAGATTTGCACACCGTCATAAATGGCACCCACTAATGGTAGGTCTCTAATCTGAGCTGTGCTAACGGGACCACAGAGAGGGGAGCCCAGACTCCAGCAGATTGCAAAGTAGTGCTTCACTGGATTCCAGAACTGTGCTTCTCCTGAAACAGAGTGAAAGCCCTGTTGCCCTCATTAAATGTTGAAAAGAATTTGTGTGTGCAGATGATGGTGGGCATCTCTGTATACAGATTAGCCTCTTGCTTGCAATTTTGGGGCCATATAGGACATATCTAACAACAGCAGCTTCTCTTGTAGGATCTAATAGCGCGAGTAAAGATGAAGAGAAAACATTTCCAGTGACACTGTTTCTTATATCTAGAATGACTTTGAAGCGTTGAGGTTCTTGTGTTTGGGTGTTTAGCTGAATGCTGGATGATGTTGGTCAAAGTCAGGCTGAACAGATGTATACATGTCTTATATGATACTCTGTATCGTACAATTACGCTGCCTTCATTAAGGGAGGTGACACTTTCATGACACGCAAAGCAAATGAGAACTGCTTTATTAAGCTTAGCAGTGTAGAGTTCACACAATGCCATCTTACAGAGCTTTACAGCGAAACAGTTTTTCTTGTTCTGTAAAGTCAGTTAGTCATTCTTGTTTTCATGGATGCTTAAAAATGAGGATATCACTTCTCTATAAATCTACCTGTGCTACATCCTCTTTCTGAGCATCTCTGAGTAAGTATTTCTCATCACCACATAGATTTGAAATACCAAGACATTACTACCTCTTGTGGAAGCTGGGGAAACCAGGCACAGAAATTACGATTTCCTCAAGATCATACAAGTATTCTGGGACAACAAAGAATCAATATTTCTGCTATTTGGGAGAACATGCTAACTACTGTTCCCTATTTCTAACATTTTCATGTACATCTGCCACAAAAATGGCACAAATTGGTATTTTTTGTTGGAAAGAGAAGCCATGGAACAAAAAGGCTGAGAGTTTGAGCTTATCCTTGTATGGAATTGAATTGTCTCCTTTGTGCCAGAGAGAAGCCAGCTCAGTTTGAATCTTGTGCTGCTGATGCCACTGCATAGACAGTCATCATACACAAGTATCGTAATGAATGAATGGCTGGAGTTAAACCTTCTGGCAAGAGGCCTGACGGGTATTTACTTCTGTATCCACAAAAGAAACAATTTGAAATGTGAGTTATAAACAAGCCGTATGTTCTGCACCTCCTGCTGCTTAATTAATACCTTGTATTGGCAAAGAGGAGTTGGTATACTCCCACCCCCAACAAATCAGGTACAACTAAAAACTCCTGTAAAAGAAAGTAGTTTTGCTCATGTTTACAGTACTTTTTACAGCTTATCAGGAATTGAAATTCCTGCTTTGCAAGATCTGCTGATATTTCCACATTTGTTTCCTACTCATGCTGAGACAAAAATATCCTTTTTTTTTCCCCTTTTCAGAGAAATAAGGAAATATGGTGTCTCCATGACATTTCATTTCATTTCTCTGAAACACTGCAGCTTGCTTTGACACCGAGCAACATCTGCCTGCACTGCTGCAGCGCCTGGCAGGATTGCCATCCAGGACCCGGCTTGGACTAGCCTACTTTTCCCAGGACGTCTGTGGCATTTGATGCTGAGAAGGGAACCGTGTGCTCTACGAGAAAAGTGGTGCAACAGTGGTGGCCAACACAAAAGAGACTGAGAGTAGAAGGCACGCGCTTCCCCTAGGGCAATGCACCGATCCAAGTAGTTGCCAGTTTAGGCAAAGCTGAACTGAAAGAAAAAGAGGAAAACAAAATATTTTATTTTGGTTTTGGCCCAGCCAATCATGTCAATTCAGAAATCTTGTACCCTCTGCAAAGGAATTTTTTCATTCGGAAGATGTCAACTTTAAGTCCCTTCCCCACTGAGCACTTTCACTATTTTTCAGGGGAAGAACTACAGCTACATGCACATCCATTGAGACACCTTGATTTTTCCTCCCGAACCGCAGTCCCAGTAGCTCAGCTTTCCACAGGATTCAGTGAGTCCCTCCAGCACAAGTGAGAATCACAGAGATACCTTATTCCATTTCCCATAACATTCCTGTTCTTTCCTAAAGCTTGTCCAGCTAAACCCCACTGCTATCCTTGGTGGAAAAAAATCCTACTCTTTTTAACAATATTGACAGTAATGCAGGCTGGCACTAGGACCTCCTTTTCTTCAAAAGCTTTGAGCATCATGGGATGCCAGTCAAACAGATTGTGCAACAGCTCAGTGGTCATTATTCACTCGCCTACAGCTCTGGCAGCAAGTGGTTCCTAATTCCCATCTGATACAGGCACACCAAGGGAAGAGGCTGCCTGTGGGGAAAATAAAAAAAACCAGCAGCAGGTTATAATGATTAAGTCACTTAATGCTATGGCTATTAAGCGGCAATGAAAAAAGTACAAATGCTCTTTTCCTTTCCTGTCTTTCTCCTGCACATTTTTTTCTTTCAAAGCAGCAAGCAACATAATCTTTTTATTAAGGATCACTTCAACAAAAATCTAGCTTTTGTTTCTCATATGGCCCATTGCTGTTATTGTAAACCCTTTTGAAAATCTTTTACCGAGGCTATTGCTTTTAAAAAGAAAGAAACCATCCCACAAACACAACAAATCCCTTTGTGTTACTCACAGACACAAGCCATCTGCAGCCAGACTGCCTTGGGCTAGGATCTCAGATCAGGCTGAGACATGCTGCCCATTAAATAGCACCTGATTCTCTCTGTAGATGCAAGACCTACTAACTCGGGTTTCCTCCTCAAATTCTGATCTGTATATTTGCATTAGGACTGGCTAATGCTTCCCTTCCCAGTGTCATCAGATATTGCTTGGGAAACTTGCCAGGTACTTTCCCAGGATCTATCTGGTTTAGGAAATCTCAGCTTTTCTGCTTGTGACAGCTACTGGAATATCTTTGTGAGATGATTTTTCCAAGATCTCAAATACCCACATTTTTCCTGAAAAGCCAAGGCAAGAAATTTGTGGGCTTGACTTTAAACCTCTGTGTTGCTTGCTTTGTCCCTGCACATCAGTCTACTCTATTAACCTGCTGCTGTGATTCGGGGACCCTAACTCTTACTCCCTACAACAGTATCAAGTCTGTAAGGAAACTAGATGTGTTCCATCACAAAGGGAACGAGTAAAGGAGGGCTTTCACTTCTGATATCTGTCCACACAAGGAATCTCAGCTTTTCTGAGAAAAAAAAAAAAAAAAGTTGGAAATCAATAAATAAAGCTGACAGGCAGAATAAGAGAAATAATGAAAGCTCAATTCAGGTACTCCTTTCAAAAGGTGGCCTTCTGTACACCAACCACTTCCTGAATAACCCCTCACCCTCAGAGTATAAGCTATAATGCCTTCTACTCACCAATATCAATCACTCTCTGCTTTTGTGGTATCTATGCAAAAATCAGAGCAACTTGAAGTCCCTCCCCTAAACTAAAAGAGGCTATGAATACTGAAATCAATAGGAGAGCCCTCATCTCAGCTGTTAGAGTTCTCATAGGTAATGATCTAGCAATTAAAAATGAACTATCCCTACTCCTTGCTTATGTCCCTGCTGTCATCTTCAAGTTCTTGAAGGCCTAATGGGCATGATTTTCTTTCTGGAGATAAAATGTAATGGTACCAGAGAGTTTCACTCTGCCCAGCACTACAGTTGCATTGGCTGTAGCTCTCATTATGAGTGAATGAACAGCAATGGCTGAGATTATTTTCCCCACTGAACTGCCACTGCTGACATTTATGACTCCAATGGGTAGCACTAACTATTCTTTCGGTGTTGTTAGGTAAACTAAAACTTCATTCTTCACAAGACAGCAATATTTTTTTGTCGGGATGATGAAAAATGTCTGTGAACATTAGTTTGAGCTCTGTCATGACTAATAATGGATAATTCTGGTTCTGTCTAGACAGGCTACTTAAAAAACCTTGGTGATTGCCTTGGGATGTAGATCTTTGGAAGGGGAAAATCCTTCCATGCCAAAAGTCAGAATTGCCAGTTGGATTGATGTTTCTGAGGCACTTCTATCCCATTAATAGTAGAGCTGAGTATCACACAATTTTTAAAGTATTTATTTTCATAATATACCTGTAACATAATGCTTCTTGTTTTAAAAGAGGAGGGGAAGAAAGGATCAGGGCTTCTGGTAAAACTTGCAGATATTTCAGGTGTTTTCTTCTCCAGCAGTCCTGCCTGTCCTACCTGGAGGTTTCTGTATCACCAGCAGTTTACTACAATATTTCCTCTCCTCTTTTGCTGCAGCTCACAGGCTGATGTAGACACTAAAATACCAAACAGTTAGCAGGAGCAGGCATGCAGTTCCTCCCGCAGATGCTACGACAGAGACCATAACTCCTGGCAGGGACCTGTTAATCTCCTGCTCTACTGAAGTGGAGGAAGAATCCGTGGAGATTTAAACAATGACTAGCCTTAGTAACTTGCCTGAAAGTATATGAAAGAGCTGGAGGAACATGACACATTTCAGCAGGGTCTCTTAAATTCCAGGTAAGTCCACAGGGTATGTCTGTAGTTAGTGGATGATGGAGACAGCAAAACTACATGTCACTGAAGTGGCTGCAGGGGCAGCTCTGATCCTTTCTGTTCCCCCGTAACTCTGTGCTCCTCACCTGTAAGATGACCTTTGTTTACCTTCAGGAGTATATCTGATTTTAAATATCATATCTGTATCTGAATATCATAACTGTGTCTAACTCTCTTGCCAAAACCTCTTCTCCCATCCATGTTTGCAAAAGAACCAGTGGGTATGTGCATATATATATATATATTAGCTTCATGTTCAATCTATACTTTTCTGTTTCTTTCAGTAAGTAGACAAGCAGATTTTTCTTTCTGACTGTTCAATATTAAAGTGAGGGGGGGTTGTTACCAGGTTTTTGGGTTTTTTAAGCAAGACTTCGCTCTGTTTGTGAATGAGAGAGAATGCTTGTGTCTGGAGCAGTTTAAACGGTTTAGTATTTCTATACTTCAAGAAGTAGAGAGGAAAAAATTGCAGTACTGGATTTGACTACAACCATTGTTGATTTGCATCCTGAAAGGTATCTGACATGTAGTAGTGATTTGAACACAGCCAAATCCATCCCTTAAGTCACCGCGTTCAGCCAGGCGGAGAGAGGACAGGGAATCCTCCGTATTATGTGTCCTGGCTGCCTGTTGGGCCTGTCTCAGGGAAGGCAGGGTGTGATTCCAGTAGTCTCTCTCTCTCGCACTCCCTGATACTCCTCAACCTACTCACCTGCTCCCAGAGCTCTGTCACTAAGCAGAGGAGTTCCTCTACCTAGGCGCACCTCCCACAGGTGTGCTCACTCCTGCTGTCCCATACTGGCATAAGAGTAGGGCACACGCTGCAGCCTGATACCTGAGTGGCAGCATGTTCCACCAGAGCTGTCTGGGAAGCTGTGTCAGTCATGGTGGGTGCAGAGCTTAAAGAGGCCATGGCTTTCTGGCAGGTGAATAACATTGGTCCATGGTCAAGCTGGCAGAGCCCTTCCTGCATGCTCTTCCATGTGAACTACTGCGCCGTGCCCTGTTTGCGTCTGAAAAACTCGTATATGACGTTTTACCAGAAACAGTCAAGTTTCAATAAAAGGTGCATGAATCAGGTGGAAATAAATCAAATATATCTCCATAAACCAGGCAAAGTTACCTATGCAGAGCAGTTGGGAGTTCCAGGGACAGGAAGGAATAGCCTCACTCTATCTTGAAAGCTCTGCAGTGCCAGTCACAGGCTGGATTATGCAATATATGTATATGTATACGTACATGTGTATATAGAAGCATACATTTATATAGGATAGAACAGAACAGACCAGACTAGAATAGAATAGAACGGTTCAGTTGGAAGGGACCTACAATGGTCATCTAGTCCAACTGCCTGACCACTTCAGGGTTGGCCAAAAGTCAAAGCATGTTATTAAAGGCATTGTTCAAATGCCTCTTAAACACTGGCAGGCATGGGACATCGACCACCTCTCTAGGAAGCCTGTTCCAGTGTTTGACCACCCTCTCTGTAAAGAAATGCTTCCTGATGTCCAATCTAAACCTCCCCTGGTGCAGCTTTGAACCATTCCCATGTGTCCTATCACTGGAGACCAGGGAGAAGATATCAGCACGTCCCTCTCCATTTCCCCTGCCCAGGAAGCTATAGAGAGCAATGAGGTCTCCCCTCAGCCTCCTCTTCTCCAAACTAGACAAACCCTGTGTCCTCAGCATATATATATACAAGCAATATAATGGGGAAAAAAAAAGGGGGGGAAGATGCAGCAGTATGATTCACTTATGAAAATCCTACTTAATACCCAGGAGACTGTTGAGCATATTCACCTTACACTCCTTGTAGAGGTAATGAAGTGAGATAGGTACCTCCAGAGGCTAATTTAGTCCATTGCTCTCTTATAAAGTAATTAGGCTTCATCAGGTAAGGAGAAATCTGGGCCTTCAAATTGCCAATAATCTTTAAATGAGCACCTGAACGCCCTCTGCAGCTTGAGATCTACAAAGTGTTTCTTCAGCTCCCATGCAAAGTGTTTGCATGTTGTGTTACACAGTTTCCTGGGAGAATATTGCTGCCACTGTTTCTGGCAAAAAAAAAAATCAGGTAAAAATAACCTTCAGACCGTTAACTTGCTTCAGGCTTTTTTTATGTTTTCTGGGGAAAACAAACCCATGCCGTTCCTACATTCAGAATTCTGGTGAGCTTTGAATTACACTTAGATTTTATTTTTAAATGTATTTAATCCACCAGGACTCAAACTGAAACACAGTGGGCTGCTCTGCCTAAAAAGATTTTGTTTTGCATTCCTGACTTAAAACCAAAACGAATGTCACTTTAGATTAACATCAGATTTTTTCTGTTAAAATAGATTCAATGCTGACCCATGAACAAAGCAAAATGTAGATATTTAAAAAAAACCCAACAACCAAACAATCCATCTCTCCCATTTTTTATATAGTTTAAATGCCACACGTTCTATTACCTGCTAAGTTGTTTTTCTTTGTTTTTGTTTTTGTTTTGTTTTTTTTATTTAAGCAGAAACCCCCTTCTTCCACCTCAAAAATGCTGCCTGGTTAAGCTGTGCTGTTCATAACCTCCTCTGCAGCAGAAGGAAATGCCTGTGCTCCCAAACCAGCACAGTACCTGTGGGAAGTTGGAAACGGCTTGGCAGTGACATTCAAAGCACAGCATTTCTGTTTTGAAAAATCCCTCATTCTCACATCTGGCATAGTTTCACCTGGAAGATGCTGAGCGAAATCCTGGCCCCTTCGCAGCAGCTAGGCGTTAAGGACCTAATCTTCTTAGATGCTTTAGAAAATCTCTAGACATCTACCTGCATCATTGCATAGCTAAATAGCTCTAAAAATCTGGGCTGTGGAGGCTATTGAAGCGACTATGCAGGATCCAGTGATAGTAGTTGTTCTTTGATCAGTCAGGACCATAGGATTCGGTTTGTGCATAACAGGCAATTACCCATGACGTGCATCATTGCAGGAGAGGATCCCAAAAGCAGAGAAATGCTGCTTCTCTTCTGGCAGCTGTGACCTTCTTTGGCCAATTTGATTGTGAAATATATGTTGAAAATATTTCACACAAAGCATATGTCTTCAGTAGCTATGAAGAGTAAATCATCTCTTAACTGAAAAGTTTTAAGGGCTGGCACTAGGAGAAGAAACCGTGGGACTGTGACATTACAGCCATGGTTCCATTAAAAGAGGGGGAAACACATTACATTTTATAGGCTTACAAGTATTTGGACATTCATCGATTAACAAGTGAACTGGAGCTGCACTTAGATGCCCGTGGAGATAACGGCAGCATAAATGGGAGTGAAAACAGAGCTCTGCAGTGCATGAAGTCAGGTTTTTGCCTTGCTTCTTACTGCAGATGCATGCGTATGTGTGTATGTCTGAAGGTACTGCTGGACAACACTGAGGACAAGTAAATTTTAAAGGAACAGAAACAATTTCCTAAGCAAGCCTAAGACAGGGGCAGTGGGTGAGTCATCTGCTTTTGCAGCTATCGCTCAAAAAACAAGGTAGGACCTTATATAATTAAGAAAGATGTACATGAGAAACCTTCCTAGGACTAGTAACGTTAAGACAGTCTAAGTGGACACCATTTTTAAAATAATCCTTTTTTTTCCCTGACAATTTAAATTGAAGTAAAAAGTTGAGGCCAGCGGATTCATTTTTATTTCAGTGAATTACTTCATTAAAAAAGTAAATACATCAAAAAGGACATTTGAAAAAAGTCAAAACATTTCAGTGATCATTTCACAACATTTTCTTTTTTATTATTATTTTTCTGTTATACTGACATTTTTTGACATTATACTTTAATTTTGTTTCCTTTGATTTTAATATCAAAAGGAAAGGGAGATAAAAAAAATCTCCATCCTAAGAAAGCACTTAGCTCAACATTATATGAATGTATACATATATATATATATAACCTTTTCATTCCAGGTAAATTTAAAAAAACCCATAGAAATAGTGTTTCTAGTTGACCAGAAAAAATAAATCATCCTTTTGTTCAGTTTTATTCATCTTCTCAATCTGAAAGTCAGTTATTTGTACAGGTATCATTTTCACTGAGAAGAGGGGAAGCTGTTCTCTAAACCTTGAGTCCATTGTCAGAAATCAAGGCTAAGAGATATGTGAATTTATTTAGCTGGAAACTAAATTAAAGACTTTTCCTGCAACAATAATGGCTATGAAATTTTTCCATCCCATTGTTACATCTGCTTTCCCTCTTTAAACTACTGACAATGACCATTGGAATCAAATCTCTGCCTGATTTAGAAGGACTGAATTGAACCGAATGGCAATTTTCCTCTACTCCCAAGCACGTTGATCATACCCAGTGTAATGTTCTGAGCAGCAGCTTGTCCTTCTTGTGAGGATGAGGTCCCTTGTAATTCAGTGCCATAGCAGTACTTCAGGTGCACGGTGAGCTCACTTCAGCTCTTCAGCCATTAAAGTAAGTAGATTTACTTAATACTGAGGTCAGGTCCAGGACCTCAGTCCCTGTATTAGTCGCCTTTCTTGCTAGTGAAAGGATTGGATATTACTTTCTATATCCTGAGTACACCAGCTCTAGTCCTGCGAACAGGAACACATTTGACTGCATCCCCTCTGCTATAAACCACACACCATTATTACGCTGCAGCAGGCACAATGAAGCGTAATTTGAAAGTAATGGTCAAAAGTAACAAACCACCATCAAAACACATAACCGCATGCTGCTTGCTAAGTAGCACAATCCTCTAAAATGAACAAAGGCAAGCTCCTTAATGTTCTCTTTTCCTATATTCACATGTTAAAGATCAGCAAAAATGGCCATAATATTTGAAATTCTAATGATAATTGAAGGTTTATATTTTTAATTTATTTATTCAGTTTTAAAAAAAAAAGCTTTGGTCCCAATTTATTAGTACCATAATCTAGATTGTGCTAGTTTTTACATGAGAAATATCAGGATGAGAAATCATAAATGGACATGATTTTTCTTCCTATGGGGTTCAGAATGTTAATTTATATCCAAGGAAGATAACTTAGGAACAGATATTCCATCTTTCAGGGGTTTTTCTACAGTTATATTAATAAAAAGAGGCTAACTTCCTCGCTTAGTTGATTCAGAGCAAATGCACTTCTGTGGCAAAAGCAAATACCTAGGACACTTGGAGGGTTTTGAGGGGCTTTCTGGAGGCACATTCACATCCTGAATAGGTCACATAATAGTTGCATCCCTCTGTTGCCATACACATAGAGTGGTGAAACAATCATGCCTGCTTCAAAAAGGAGCACACACATGTGCTGTACTTTATAAAGTCAGAGGAAGGAAATATGTTATAGCATACGGGCAAGAGACTGAATATCAAAACCAGGTTACAACGTCTTTTGCTGGTTAGGCTGTGATCAGAAATGGAGGATGAGGGGAAACTAACCTATGAAATGACACATTTCCTGTCAAGCCAAGTTTTTTTGCAGTGTAGACACTTCAAACAGATCATCTGTTGAGGGTGGACAACTTGGTGGCAGGCTCTAAAATCTTCCTGTCTTTTTTTTCGTATCTATAAACACATATACACAGAAGAGAAAAAGTATCACCACTCATAACATCCCATCTTATGCCATGTAGGACCTAAGCTGAACCGGCTGATACTCTATCTACCATGTCAGTTCAAGCTGGGAGAAGCCAGCACTTCCACTGGAAAAGGCAGTTCCCACCTTTCTCTCAACTCTGGCTTCTCACTCCTGCTCCACACATTGTCCTCGTCCTTACACCTCTACAAGCGTTTGCGTGACTGTGCTACGAATCAGTGAGGCATTGACCAGGTGAAAAATTATTTTAGAAAAGGTTAATTTCCCTGTTCTTATCTTAGTTTTCTGCCAATTTCTTAAGCTGAGTTTATTCACAAGGGATTAGAGTTTTGCGTAATCATATAGTAGGAAATTTGGTGAAAGAAAGAGAGAAAAAATGGGAAACGTATCACATCTTAAGAAAGTTAAGTTCCCTCTCGATATTCCTATCTTTCAGATTTGTAATTCAGCCATCCCAGTTTGGGATGAATCTGAACTTCAATATCCATACAAAATCACTTTCTTCTCCTTGAATATTTGTAAAGGCTACAAAAGCCATTGTCCATGCCTGTGGATGGGCAGTGTGTATAGACAGAGCATAGTTTATATGTGCACACGCAGAGGCATATATGTGAGGAACAACACTGAACATGTTGTTCTCTTCAGCTCCCAATTTGGCCCAAGCAACAATTTTTTTTTTTTTTTTTTTTTTTTTTTTTTACCAGATGCAGCTTGGAAAACACTGCAAGGGGCAGTTCATCCTTATGAACTGATACCAGAAGCTGAGACAGACACAATGTGAATGATACAAATGCACCGCATGACTTATGCATAGCCATCAGATTGCACAATGCTGATGAGTAGGAGGGGCTACCACCTCCATGCTTCTCTAATTAAATTAATTAAATTCATTGGCCTAGTTAGAGCCTAAAATGGGTCAGACTTATAAGTTTTATTCTGTCTGAACGTTTATTCAAGAGGATATAAATGCAACCCTTCCTTCTGAGCCTTTCATATATTGTCTGTGTATGCAGGAGTTGGAGAAGCAAGGGGAAAAAAAATCTCACTGCTTCCTAGGGAACATTTGTATTCTTTGACTTTGTTTTTACTTTGTATCTTTCTTTCTTTTTCTTTTTATCTTGAGCATCTATAAACATTTCACACCTCTATTTTGCACATTTACATGCTAGAGGGGCATGGAACTCAATGTAAAGTAAAATCTTACCTTTGGTTTGAGATAGATGATCAGTAGGTGCTACACTTAAGCGTGTAAAAGCACCTATCACGTTACATATTTATGATTTTAATACATGCATGCCATTAATGCAATATAAGCTTAGTATTCCTTCAGGAATACAGGATATGCTATGCATCCTGCTTCCATCACTTTCCCAATCAAAGGAAAATAACTTATACTTTCATACCCACATTTCTACCTAATTAGTGAATGAACAGTGAGAGATTCTTTCCTTTCTGATTTATGCATTAATCATCTAATACTCCGAAGCATGAGATTTGATTCACCAGGTCTCTGAGTGCAGACAAAGACCTGTCTGCACTATACAAATCTCTATTTAAGTAAAATCCCCTACTCTCTCTCCAAGCTCATAACTTCATTGCTGAAGTCTTTTCCCAGTAAGAAATCTTTTGTCCACAGTCTGTATGAAAAAACCATATGTAATAAGACTCAATATACCTGTTCTGTACTCTGAGAAGTGTCCATGTGGCCTGTCAACATACATGGTTTTCACTGTTGAACTGGAAAGTGTGCTGGAAGCATGACACCATGGAATGGGGATACAGAATAATCCTGACCATGGTAGAGGGTCAAATTCTATGAAGGAATGAGATACCATACTGGGAGGAAGCTAGTACTTCTTTTAGTTTTCCTATAAAAATATTGTCTAATATCGGAATCCGGTTATACAGTTTACACATGCAACAAAAATTGTTACTTCTCCGATCGTGGTGCCTTCGTTCTTCTGTTAACGTCTTCTGTGTTCAGGATCTTATGCTATAATATTGGACACTTGTGCCTTCACACCATAATTGCATCCAGACCTATCCTTACCTTGAACCTTTAACAGCTAAAGGAAGTGATAATAAAAGGGTGAGGAAGGGAAGTGCCTTTGTCCCCATTTTACAGACAGAGAACTGAAGGAGAGTAAACCCACCTCATTAGCAGTACCTGAAGTCAATCTTGCAGTCAATATGTGGTTAGGATTCAGTCCTGAAACATATTCAGAGACTTTACAGAAAGTCATACAGAAAGTGCCTGGAAGACCTCCAGTCTTCTATATCCTCTCATAGTGCTCCAGTGAAGGAACACCCTTCCTTTCCCTTGCTAATATTGTTCCCTGGGCTAAACCATCTTCAGACAAGTCACTATATCCTTTGTGCGTCATGAAGACTTGTAAGCGTATGTTGACCCAGACCTATCTCACAGCAGCACGAAAAGAACACTTAGTAGTTTTATCCGCTTCCTCATTGTTGACATGTCAGGGCAGTGATACAAATTCATTGCTGCTTGTCAGCTGTCTGGCATCTGCTGACAATGTCTGCAGGAAAAGCGAGTGGCTATATTTAAATATCTGTCAGCAAATATGACAAAAGACATGAATACTTCTCTGGGATTTGCAATGACCTTTTCATTTGCCTTGAAGAGTTGTCTTCCTCTGATCAAGAAACTAATTAGATTGCTGAAACTTGCTGTACATCTCTATCACCACACTGTGGAAATGCATTCCTCCATTTGACAGTGACTCTGCAGGATATCTCCATTCTTCCTAGAAGCCTGTGGCTACAAATAGTTACACTTTCTCCATAGCTGAGGCCTGGCCTTCATACTGTGAAGGTGATAGCAGACTGACAAACCTTGGTTGTAAGCAATTGCATTGTTTGGCAAAGCTAAATTATCTTGGAAGCTCACCATCTTGAGTTTCCACAGTCCACTGGTACAGTCCTGTAATGGGCCCCAAGCTGATAGCTCTTGAAAGTAGGCTGAAGGAGTTAAAAGCAGTCACAGCTTTCCCTCTACCAAGAAAATAATGTTTTCTGATGCTACCACAGAGCATAGGTACATCTGAATTTTCATAAGATGGGAAGGGAACATCTGGAAACAAGCTGTTAAAATGCATCTTTCAGTGACCCCAGCAACCAGCAGTGGTGGTGAGGATGAGACTGTTGCCTTTGCACTGTCACATAGATGAGCAATAGGACCATGGCATGGCCTATTGTCTCAGGGGATTATTTGCTATTCAATTTCATGATTTGCTGAAGACAATCGGGAAATTAAGGGGGTGCCAGGAGCACGCTCACAGAAGCTTCAGGCAAAGTAATCTCACTTGGACTGGAAAAAGAGATGTAGATTCAAACTGTATCTGTTCATCACAGCATGCACCTGGGAGGAGCTCTTTCTTGTGGAATACACTGCCTCTAGTAATAGTCAGACATCTCACAACAGATACACTAGATAAATATGCCTCCAGATCAAGAGTACATTCTTTCTAGAAGTTCTTCTTTGTTTACTGCATATTTCACAGTCAAGGGGACCACTAAGGACTTCAGTTTGTGCTCCTCTGTAACACAGGCTGTTGAGCTTCATGCTGTTACTCTCTCCCCCAGTAGCTGTGGCCAACTAAACTCTGCCAGGACAGGGATGCTGCACAGCAAGCAGCTACTTTCAGGACAGGTAAAGTGTGAGCCTACTCTCCAATTCCAGGCCAAGTGACATTGCTCCATCTGAAGCAAGATGAGAAAAAAAACCCCAAACCCAGTTTTGTATGAAGATTTTCATTTCTACTCTGTTTAGAGGACTCTTTACTGAGAGAAGTGGGCTGTTTTTATCAGCTCACATGGGAAACTCAGGAGGCATATCAAAGACTTTAATTTATTTGTGTATCACTTACATGTGTGCCTATCAGGGCTGTCCTCTGAAGAAAGACATCAAGTTTCCTGTATTCTAAGTGTCAGTAATGTGTATCCCAGCACACATTCAGCTGGGTCATAAAACCTCTCTTTGCTTACAATAACTACAAAAGCACTAAGTGCATTAAATTAAAATACTGTTAAAGTAGTTTGTGGGGACCACCGTTCACCCCATCAGTCCATATGAGCTCTTCTTATGACCAGGGTTTTGGGGTCCCCACAACATGGTGTCTCCCCACACTGTGTGCTCAGTCTCTGTCTGCCAGCCCTCCTCCCCTTGCTTCTCACCCAAGTGTGAGTGTGATGGAAACTCACATAGATAGATGGATAGATAGACAGACAGACAGACAGACAGACTGATGCATAGATATTCTTTGCCATGCTTCAAAACCCTTCATCTTCTCAGATGAGAAAGTATTCCTCACTGTCTAAAAGGAGAGGGAAAAGTACTTTGTGAAAGACTTTAAAAGGAGATTTGTGTTTCAAGAATGCCTTTGTCTAATCCTTCACTGTTTTATCACTTATCCCTAGATTTAAAGGACTAAAAATTGTAATTCCATGGGAAATTAGACCTAAGTTACATACCAGTGGAAACCAGTATGCAACCAATCTTAACTATAATGCTGCTTACATGCTCCAATATTGTTTATACTACATATAGGTACTTAATTTAGTCCTTACCCTCTTTTAATAGAGACATTGTCCCCACTGTTAGCTGGTATTATAAACAGAAAAAAATAGAAATCTCATTAAAATGTTTTGGGTTTGGCTTAGTTTAATTGTCCATGCTTTTTTTTTTTTTTTTTTTTTCTTTTTTCTCCTTTCTCTGTAAATTGTGTCCTGGTTTATGGAGAAAAAAGTCAACTTTCTGAAATTGAGGTACTCTATATATGCCTAAATTTTAATATTACTCTAAATTTCCCCTTTTACTTCTGCTCTTCCCTTTACTTGGCAGATGGAAGGGAGGGAAGTGATAGGGGGAGGAGAGGTAAAAATACTTCAGAATATACCCAGGAAACAAACATGTTTATTCTCTGAAACTTTAAATCCTTCAAAAACTTTTTTGGTAATAATTTCTAATACACAAAAGCTATTTACATTATCACCTATTAAACCACTTCATCATTTTCAGAAGTTATTGACTATTTTCCAGGACAACTGTGATTCAGAAGTCCCCAGGCCATGAATTCTCAAGGCTGCAGGATGTTTTCGTGCCATTATATACCACAGAGCCCTCACATTTTCCGAGATGATTACGTTGGTTTTGTAAATACAAAAACATCGCTACACTGGCATCCCTAATCTGGATCAGCCCAATGGCCCAGTCCTCTCACCAACCATGAACAGAACCAGCTGCTCCCAACAGCAGAAGCAAAAACTCAGCCTATGAAATAACCAACCCAGGATGAATGCTCCTACCTAGCCACCATTAGTTAGTTAATCTACTATAACAATTTTAAAAAGCACATAATGAAGAATGGGCCAAATGACTTTGAGGATGCTGCATCACTAAAAGGTCTCATTTAGTCAGCTGCTGCTGAGCAATACAGGTGATCAGAGAAAGCACCACAAATGTAAGGAATTCACAGTACAATACAGAACTGTGGTTAATTTCCTTTCCTATAAATTCTTGCTGGATCACTTTGACAAGCAAGATGTGTCAGACCAGAAAATGACCGTGGTACCATTGCCCAAAGGAGCAGCCATGTCTATTTGGTTATGATCATAATTCTAATAATTTCCCAATAGTCATAAAGCTGAGCACAGTGATCTCTGACAGACGGGTTTAATGGACTGACACTGATCAAAGAGAGATTGTGAGTTAGGTATTATGAGCATGGGTCTAACTGAGATTCATTAGAGGATGCAATAGTCTCATGAGTTAGATGCTCCATGAAACAAGTCACTTAAAACCAGGCCAGAGAGAATCACTGAACTGTTCAAATGCTCAACTTGTGAGTGAATAGATACACAGGAATGGAAAGAAATATCCAGGTTATTCAGCGCATCCGGCACTTCACTTGCGGCAACAGGCATATAGTATGGGAATCAACTCCAGATCAAGGCATTTAAATAGAGATATCTACATCTGGGTGCCTGCACTGGGACCAAGTGTTTAAATAGCTTCTGCAGTCAGTGGAGACTCGGGTCTCCCTAAAGCAGATGGTGGCTGGTCAGCTGAATGAACGACTCTCCAGCCTCTCTGACAAGTTCTTTATTGACTATCCTGGCGGGTCAGACATCAGCTTACACCTAGATATGTAGTATAAAGTTCTTAATCCTCAGCTGAATTCCAGCTCTTTCCTAACAGGAACTGTCATTCTGTGAACATCATTGAACAACCAGCAAAACAAATATCATGTGCTCCTATAAATCTGCACTGTGAAAGACGTACTTTACAAGGAGAGTAATGGTTCAATTTAGTATTCTGAATGAATGCCTGTAAAGCCGTTTGAGATGTCCTGGGCTATCCAAGGCACTCACGCAGGTTTGGCAGATATGACACAGGACCGACAGAAGAGTAGGAACATTCTAGAACAATAGCTGGGGACCAGGCATGATGCCCTAGGATATCTTAAGTGGCACCAAATTCCTATGCTTAGACAACAAAATTGAGCTCATATTGACCTCCTAAGCAAGAACTGAGCTCCAGACTTCTTTATAAGGCGTCTAGCACAATAGCGTTCTCTCATCATTGTAACCTGCAACACAGTTATTGGCAGAAGTGCCTCTTCTGGTTTCCTTACTGCAAGACCATAGTCCTTCCTATGGTACGTCATGTCCAAGCTGGTAAGATGAGGATCCTTGTTTTCCACAAGCAATCTCAGCTTAACATCCACAAAGTGTTGATATGGAATCTCTTCAGTGCTGCTTTTAGGTCTTTAAAATATGGTTTAGGTCGACTTATGCCAACCCTTGTTCATGTGCAAATCAAAAAGAGAAAGAGGAAAATCAAAAGGGAAACAAAAGTGCACGTGACTGAATCCCCTTGCTCTGCTTTCAGCTTTCTTGGTCAAAGGTATGTTACCAGTTTCATTCTGGATCTTGGCAGACACATGTTTAATTAAAATCATTACTGATAGATGAAAAAAAAACATCCTTTCAAATCCAGAAAAAAAAAAAAAGTAGGGGTCCATTTGTAAAGTCCAGGGAAGCCAGAAGAAAGTATGGTGCAGAATTAGAAAGACAGATCCCCACCTGATCTTTTAGTTTCATTTCCTGATATAGGATACTGCTGTCTTTTATTAGTGCTTAATTAATCTGTTGATAACGAATCATTCTTTATATTTCAGATAAGGGAAAAACAATAATTTTAATCTATTCAAACCTCAGAACTGCGTTTGGTATGGTGCAGCGTGGGAATATAGTAGTTACATTGCAGAAAATTGTTATTAGTAGAATAACTACAAGGTAAGTCATGATTAGAGAAGAGATTACAACAACGTGCAAAAATGAGAAATATTTAGCTGAAGGGAAGTTATTTGTGGAATTCCCTAGAACTGGCATCAGGATGATATTTCTTCAGAAGTTTAACATAAAAAGACTGTGCTAATGAAACTTGCTATGACATAGAGTGAGAGGCACTAGGCAAAACTAAAGGAAATCTGAATACTACATAGTATGAAAGAGATGACATTAAGGTCTGGATTAACTGAAATCAGATGACTCTCTAAAGTTCAAGGATATGTTCCTGGAAACTATAGTCAATGTTCATTATAGAACATGAGTCATATTTGTACTTGAATCCTCATTAGGAAATGAGTGAGGAAAAGTAATATTTAGGTAAATGAGTCAACAATAGGATGACCAAGAGCTGGGGTGATATGACCAAGAAAAAGGCAAATATTAATTTGAATATATAAAGTGAGATTCCTCCAGGAGAAACACGGGGAAGTATTTAATGCCTCTGGAAAAGACATTAGACAAACCACATAGACTTATGTCAACTGGATCCCGGAAACATCATTCGCACTGGACTACAGATACAGAAGGGAGGTGGGAATGAGCAGAGGAATGCAGAAGCAGTTGTAAGAGAGGAGGTTATAAAGACAGTGGAGAGACTTAAGTTCACTTTGCCTCATCTGGTGGAACAAAGTCCAAGAGGAGGTAGAATAATTCCTCTGAGATAAACACCTGGGAACAGTCATAGACTCATTTGTCGGAAGGCGTCGCTGGGGGTCTTCGTGTCCAGCCCCAGCTTGAGTCAGTACTGTCACCATCAGTAGCTCAGGTTAACCATGGCTCTATACAAACAAATCTTAAAAAACTTTTAGGATGGGGATGCCACACCTTCTCTGGTGGTCATTGCAAATACACTCAGGAAAATACATTCCTAATGTCTGAACCTCTCCAGCTGCAGTTTGTGACCATTTCCCATTGCTATGTTCTCTGGCACTACCAAGAGCACTTTCAGAAATGTAAATGTTCTGTCTCAGAAAAAGACTTGTATCCACTAAGGAAGATGTGGTCCTAAACAGATAGATAGAAATCTGTCTTGAGTAACTCAAAATTAGAGGAACTTTTTCTCTGTTAGTGGACTGGGACTCTGGAGCAGCTTTTGGTCAGGGAAACTGGGGATCAGAGGAAGGTAAGACAGTCAGTCAACTTTAAGGTGAAGCTTTAATAAATTTCTAAATGGGGATCAATTACTTCTTGGTTAAGATATGGAAGAGTCTTGGATGCTGTGATGTCTTTCCAGCTCTCTGTTCTGCAGTCACAAGTTTCTCCTCTAATTTTCCGCATCTAATAGAACAAGGACTTTGCAGATGTTTGTACCTTTCCCTTTAGGTGCGACAGGAGATGGTTGTATTGCCAGTTATTGTTAGCAATTGTAACACAGTCCAAGTACTGCTTGCTAGAAATCCCACCGACCAAGCACTATTTATTAGAAGTTCCATCAAACCACTAGATCACGAGTCTACCAGGGTTACACAAGAGTGTAAAGGTAAATCAGTATTAGAGAGCTGGACTGGATCACTGTTACTCACAGTAAATAGTCCCCCGGAATTCCTCACAAACCCTGTGTGGAGATAAACACTCATTGTGAGAATAGATGGAGGAACCTAATTCTTTAGCGAGGATATTTTCTACAAAGCCGAGAAGTTTCTTAATATCAGTCATAAAATGCACACAGAATTCCTTTTACAGACAGGAATATTATTGTTTCTAGGAATGATTTTTTTCATGGGTGACCTTGTACAGTATTATTCCAGACAAGTTTTTTCAGCACTGAAATAGAGTTATAAACATGTCTGAGCTTTATATATATATAGGTATTACAAAAAATAATAATTCGGATGATGGCTTTGAATGGGGAGAAAATCAACTTTGATTACTTGCCAAATGCTACTGGAGTATTATAAGCCATGGAAGTTATTTCTTCATAGCAAATTCCTCATTTTATTGGCTCTCAGGAAAGAAATTCATGGTTTTAGGCACTCTCCTTTTCCTACTTCTCTTTCTTTTCAGTCTCCTCTTTATCTCTGGCACTAAAACGTTCTCTTTTCAGAGCCATTATTTTATTAATGCATGATTATGCATTTGCAACAGTAATTTCCTCAGCTTCTGTCTGAATACCTTTATTCAAGTCTCTTTCTCACATTTTGAAATTACAATATAGAACTGAAAAAAAACAGTTCTTGCATTTTTCCCCTTCAAGAAATAAAATAAAGAAATAAATAATTAGGTCAGACAACACTGTGTGCAGGTGCTCCTGTATGAAACAATTGATATTATTATATAAAAGGAAATGGAATGAGATGAGTTTTACTGAATCCCTTAGGGAAATCATTCAATATGCACTCTTATCAAAGTCTAATAATGGCCCGGCTGCTGCTTGTTTGCTTTGATGAAGCTGATAATAACAGAAATCTACATTTATTTGCATTTTTTCTGCTAGAATTCACTGAGGCATCTCCAAATGTAATTTTAAAGTATTAATCTAACACATGTAGATTTTCAAGTCACATTAGGTGGAAAGAGATCAGAAACGAGCTCATGAGACAGAGTTCTTCTGGGGGCTGTGCTTGACCACCGTGACCGTTAAGTGTACATTCCTTCTGAAAGGCACCAAATATGAGTTTTGCCTCATTTTCTAAAGTATCTAGTCAGAGAGAGCCAATGCACCAAGGATGCACCAAGTGTAGGGACAAAGAGTGAAGGTGCTGACAGTAATGCTTTTGCAGCTTTATTGAGGCAAGCTATGAAGATGTAGTAAGAAGGTATAGAGACCTGGAATTTAACTAGGAATCTATCGTAGCTCCCTTCTCCCGGACCAAGCCTCTGACTAGAGATATAGTTACTCCTCTAATGCCTAAACCTCAGAATCCGGGTATGGCCCCACAACTTAAGTTTCCAAAGGTCTGACATAGGAGACTGAGGACCATATTAGGGACTGACTTCTGGTTCAAGCCCTATCATCAGCTAACAACTGATGTGACTACTGCCAAAATCTGAAAGAATTGGAAGCAAACATGTATGCCCTAATTTTTTCTACTTTGCATATTCTGGTTCTCTGTTTGAAAAATACAACTTTCTGGACAATGAAGAAAGCTAATTTCATTGTTGCAATGGATGTGACAAAAATAATGGAAATTTTTGATTTTGGAAACCCCCTGTTCTCACCAGAATGCCAAGGGGCTTGGAGACTCTGCTCAGATTTTAAGGTGGCTTCAAAGACAGAGTCTAAAAGAAACTAGGCCTTACCACTCTGCAACAGACACAGCCACATCCTTCTTACCAAGAATTTAGCATAGTATTTTTGATAATCTGCATCATCAGTTCTTTCTTCCAACACTTTCTTTTATTTACTATAAATCTTCCCTTGTCAGGCGGTTACTGACTGCAGCAAGGCAACAGCTACTCACGCTAACTCAACGTTACTCCAGTGAGGACTCTATATTGACTCTGTTTTCTTCCTCTCAAGAGCCCCAGACAAACTTAGTGGCTTCCAAAAAACTTCCCCAATCAATACCTCCTGAGGTCCCTGAAGTGCTATAATCTGAATCAAGGTCTGTGAAGCAAAACTGAAAATGAGTTTAGCAGGGTTTAGCTGCAGCCTGTTATCTGTCACAGGAGGGTTTGGTTTTTTCTGCATGTTGCTCTTTGCTTGTTTGTTTTTTAACTGTTACTTCTCAAAAGTCAGCTTCTGTTTCTGAATCTGCAAGCTGTAGCCATGCACCAGGTAA
Organism: Phoenicopterus ruber ruber; assembly: GCA_009819775.1. NCBI lineage: Eukaryota > Metazoa > Chordata > Aves > Phoenicopteriformes > Phoenicopteridae > Phoenicopterus > Phoenicopterus ruber. The sequence continues at coordinate 28,330,611 of CM020221.1, read as the reverse complement.
ATGCCACTCAGACTTTGAGTTGAATAATGAAATATTTCTGATTTCTTCACTTCTCCCAGAAACAAAAGATGAATCCAAGCTGAAAGCATATCATTTTATTTGTTTAACTTGATTCTTCTCCTTTGTTGCAATTTGAAATAATTGTTGGAACGGAGACATAGTTGCTGGTAGAGTGACGCAGCTTTCCAAGGCAGAGGCAAATTTCAAGTAATTTTTTCTGTATCCCTCGAGGAATGATTTATTCATTTTAAGGCCTGATCAAGGAGCTTCCCTGGAGCATTTTATTACTTACATCCAATCCGATAGCCACAGCTGGCAAAAAGAATTAGGTATTAGTAAAGGCAAAAAATTTTCCAATCAGAAAAGCCACTCTGCTGGTATACATTTTTATTAACAAAAGTACAACTTGAGAATACATTCAAAATGGAATTATTTTTTTATTTTCACATGCATAGTTAAGAGAGGACCGCTGGGCTCATGAACATTCATGCTCAATATTAGTATTTGGTGAGATAACCATATCCATATTTTGGCATTGTGTTGATCCCTGGGAAATGCATTTTGGGTATTGCTGAATTGTCTCTGGAGCACACGAAGAACCACTGGGAGATTCTCCTATATCGTCTATAAAGTTTGCATTTATTCCCTGGGTACGTGTAAGTCATCTTGCACTGGCAGATGGGAGATGGCAGTATTCTGTTTCCTCTCTGTCTGATGCAGATTGCTTTGCATAAATTAAATTGTGTTGTCTGTACACGTAATTGTTCACAGACATAGAGTAAACCAAGGAGTGATGCCTTGTGCCCTATGTATACTATAGGTAAGGAGAGCAGAATACAAGACGACCCTCATGTCCCTCTGAAATGTATGTTCCGTGTCTTTAATAGGAAAGGAGTCATGGGCATTCATCCAGGGCTCAACAGATAAGTTTCCATTTCCTTTGAGAGCCAGGAAAGAATAATATAGTCAATACTTTCTTTTCTTGAAAAATCTCAGTTAGGTGAAACTCAAATTTTTCAAAGCAAAAAGCCATTTGACACCAGTCTTTCAAGGAAGAGTATGGAGTTAGAGCTTGCTATTTTTACATTTCAGAAATGAGGATTTCTAGGGATTCTTCTGTCTGAAGCTATCTTGATTTTGGTAATTACTTGCATTTTTGTAATGAAATAAGTTGGAAACAGAATTTCACACTGTGAAAGAATTAAAACAAAACTTTTTATTGAGCTGAATTTTTTTTTAAATAGATTTATTAAAAAAATATTAAGATGTCATTTTTACGGTCCAGTCCAGTACCAGGTCAGGATATAACCATGGTCATGAGCAAAAAGATGAATTGTCACCTGTCTGACATGAACTAGAAAGCCTTTTCTCTCTTCTACCTCTGTCCTTCAGAATAAAATTAAACATGATGGGAAAAAAAGAGAAAGAAACTTGCAAAACTATTGCTGGGTACTGGCTATAACTAAATCTAAAACTTGACCATCACTTCATTTTTGTTTTGTTTTGTTTTGTTTTTAAATTGAACAGTTTCTAAAGTCAGACTTTTTCTGGAAACTTTCTTTTCTGAATCAGGGTTCAAAAATAAAAAAAAAAAAAAACAATTTGGAGCAAATTCATCAAGAGCAACAAGAAGGAGTGTTTATAACCAGTGATACTACTGCAGTCAGTAGGGCTTAAACAAAGCTGAGTGAAGGTGGTGGTATTTCAGTACTGCAGTCTACCCATTTGCCTCTGCTATGAATAGTTTTAATGGAAAAAAAAATCATGTTTAGATTTGTATGTGCTTCTTCATGTGTGGTGTCTGTATTTTGTACATCTGTAGGTGTCACTGGAAATAGCTAATTCATGTGCTGTCTGCCTGAAACCTACTGCAACAAATGTAAGTGTACTGAAACAAATGTTATGGCTGTAACATAAATCCTGGCTGATGGGTTTTAGTAATGGAAACACAACAGGGAGGGTGTTGCCAGCTGCAAGCCCAGCTTCTGATAAAAACTTCAGTGGCTGACTTTATTCATGTTCAAAGCAAAGAGATTTCATAGCAACCAGAATTAGCCACATGGAACTCATCTTTAGGTTCCGTCTAGGTGAAATATTAAGGAAGATGCACACTGAGTCTAGTTTTAGTGATACGGAACAGCAGGAGCTGATGTGTTACCTACGGTGTTACCCCAGGCAGAAGTTCAGGGAACGTAAAGAGTGGGTCTCGGCACCAGCTCATCTTCCAGTTGCCCTCCCAGATGCCCTGTCTCCTTTTTCCCCTTTCTTCTTCCCCCTCCCCATGCAGACTTCTCAGGAAAGCTTTAACAGGGATTTATAAATACTTGGCTTGTTAGAGGCACAATTGTGAACCTAATGAAACCATTCCTTTACAGCATCAGCTAATATATCTGCATGGACTCAACAGGGAAGGCCTGTGAAAGGGAATGTTCTTCTTTTTTGTAAATGCACAGCAAGGACAACACTTCTTCAGCACGGACAGCTAGGGAGATGGATGTGGAAGGAGCCACAGCAATCAAATAGACTCTGACTTTTATTCAAGTCTGTAACTCACAGTCCAGAAGGATGTGATAACAGCTAAAAAAACTTGGTACATTATAGGCTGGACCCATCCTTACTACTAAAGTAGATAATATTTTGTTGCCTTTGTTATGGATTACAAAAGCCGAGCTGAGAATGCCTGTTCTCACCCCAGACCCTTAAAATCAAAGCTGCCTATTTCTCACTAAAATCAGCCTGTACCAAGAGGACTGCCGGGGAAAGTTTTTCCTTGCTTGCCTGAGTGCTGAGGCACCAAACATTCGTCTCAAGCTGAGAATTCATTTCCCAAGTCCCAAGTTGCCTTCACTGGCCGTAAAGTGGGAGCATGTAAGTGGAATAGGGATGGTAGGATGGACTACAAAGGACTTTCTAGTGGAGGAAAACTGCCTGCCCCAGTACCTAGTGTGAGAAAGGAGAAGAGCACTGATCAGCCAACTGCCAGTGCTTATCTTCTGCCTCTCCCATTTTGGGGCTGAGTCCTGTAGCTCCCTTACCTTAGAGGCTCTCATTTCCCATGGATATTTGATAGCTGTCCCTTGGCTGCAATGAATATTGAAACTGTGGATTGTAGGCATATACAAGGAATTTTTCATGCTAGTTTTTACACAGTATGGGTGAGTTTCATTTCACTTAGCTAAAAGTTAGATGCTTAGGCTGTACTGTTGTCCAGGGCGACACACAGGCATCTCCAGAGCATCACTTCTCCGAATTTTTTTATCTATTGTAGGGTGGAATCAATCTCTTGCTGGTGGTGCCAATCGCTCTTCTGACTATGTATGATGGTACATACAAGACTTCCTTAAGCTAGATGTCTAAATTTTAGGCAGACAGGTCCAACTCAACGTCATTGTTATTTTTCTAAATGCTCCAAATAAGATTGTAAAGCAGTTTCACATATCTATCATCTCGCACCACGTTTATAGAAAAGAGCAGTCCTACATTTTCAGGAGAATTCCCTCCTCATTTCCCAAGAATGGCAAAAGATCCCTTTAAGGTAGCCAATAAAGAAGTACAGGTAAAGGAGAGAGAAAGTGTGTGCATTGATTCAGTGGGAAATAGAAACATATTTTATTCATTTCTTCTAGTGTTTCCAAGCTCCCCATAGGATTTTCTGTTCATACTTTCTTTGGTGAAGGCTTAGAAATCTATTTAGCCACTGTCAGATACCATGGACTAAAAAAGATACATACTTGTGGTTATGATTAATTCCTCCCATATAATCAACCATCTTCCCTTGTTTGCTGAGAGGAATGGGCTATCGTATGTTGACTGAAAAAGCACATTGTAATTTTTTTGTAGTTGCTGCTTTGATTTGTGTTGATTTCTATTCCTTAAGCCTGGTATATATATTGTATATGAGTACACATAACTCGACAGCCTTTGTCTGACTTGGAAACAAATGTTTGATTGTTGCTCCAACAGTTTGTGGGACAGAAATTCAAGTGGCATAAATCAGTTTAGCTTCACAGACTGCAGAAAAAAAAAACAGTTCTGTGATACAGAATTAAAACATATAAAGTTATACATCTTGGACCTCGATACTTTCTCTCTTTTTTCGGTCTTTTTTTAGAAAAGCAACACAATTCAGCACAGGCAGAGTTACTTTTCTGAATACCTGTTTACAAGGACACACTCGACAGCAGCAACTGACTTGTTCCAACTGAATCACTGGCTGAAGGAGATAAGATATATTGAATTTTTAATTGTATTTCATCATGAATACAGCTGTTTTGCATCAGTCACTATAGAAGCCCCATTTAACTATTCTCTGCTGGTTTCCAGACAAGAGGAACCTCGAATTTAATTAGTAGTGCCAGATGCAGCCAAGAATTTGATAACTAGCAGCAATTCTGATGGAACTAAAAACCCAAAAAGGATGAACAGCAAGAGATAAGATTGCTTTTAAATAGAGGTAGTAAACGCATTTTTGCTTTTGGGGATGAGAGATGCAAAGGTAAATGCCCTCTCCACGTACAATTCCCAAGTTAGTCTGCATGGTGGCAACGTAATTTCGGTCATCTTGAGGCACTTTCTCTTCAAATTCCTGCCACTTCATGAAGTGAAATACAAGTTTCTTTGGATAGCTGATAAAATATTAGGGATCTGATCTCACTTGATATGGTGACTCAGTGATCATGGCATTCAAATCTTAAATTTCTGACATGCTATGGGAATGTGCACAAGGAAGATTGTAGCTATTTAGCAGTTGTTAAATTTAGGTAGAGACTGGCAGAGTAGAAGGTGAAGAGCTTATGGGAAAGCAAGACTGTCAAAACTTGAGGAAGAACTGACTTTTCCAGGAAAAATAAACTTCATAAATAAATAAATAATATTTCTGGCAAGCATCATAAAGATGCGTGATAACGGCTAGCTGAAATAGTGATCTTAATCTTAAAGATAATTTTGCCTCGCACACAGATGTACTTGAGCCAGCTGTATACCATCTAGCTTGGGAGTTGATGGACACCGAGCCACACCACCAGCACACAAGCAGACACAGTGCAAACCCTCTGGGGCTCCTTGATGCGGAGTCAGAAATCTGGTCCACTGTGCAGCCTGGGTTGTCATGGCTACTGGTACCTTGGTAGTCAGATTACAATTAACTTGGGTATGTAAAGGTCTAAACGGCTGTAAAATTAAGATTTTCACAGTAGGCAGAGTCTTCAAACTCCCCAAAATAAAACCTCCCTCTTTCCTGGAAATTGGCTTTTTTTTGGTGACATCCAAATCCAGGGGAGTGTCTAGAATCCAGTCATCCTCCCTCTGAAAAAGTCTTCATGCTGTTGATGAAATTAGCAGTGCTATCCCTGCTGCTGGAGGGTGGGGTGGGGGGGAAGATTGCCTGTGATTCAGTATGTGGTTTCTAAATAAACACTAACACCATTGGCATTAGGAAACCCATCTGTTTCTTTATTTCTTTACCACTACAAAATCTATGATATGTGATTGTAACAGATGTTTCATGTCTACAAACGATGATATGCTACATTATTAAACCAAGAGGGTCATTAAACTGAGTTGTATGCATTTTTTCGGTCTATAACTGCAAGATCATCAACATATAACCTTAGGGTTATAGAAACCCTTCTCATCCCTCTCCTGACTCAGTGTGTAACTTACACAGCAAACGCTCAGCAAATATCATGAACATCTCCATTAAAGCTTGGTTACGCAGAAGTGCCTGTAGGCATCTGTACAACAGTCGGAGTTAACAGGTCTTAATGGCTTTTTTGCCAGAAGCACGTTTAGCTGCAACTTGGACTAGTCAAACGCCAGTTGCCTGCCTAGATAAGAATGTGAATTCTCTGTTGTTTTAGGTAATAATACCGGATTGCTCTATTCTGTGGCATCTGAGAAATAAACAGGAGCCTCCATTTGAGCAAGGTGTCTTCATTTTTTATTATTGTTATTGTTATTTCTATATTCTTTTTCTCTTTACATTTAATCAACACCTTAGGACAAAGGGCTTTTCACATGTAGCTCCCTTCACGGCACTTCTATTCACACAGTATTCTTTCATGCTGGAACTGCATACAAACACACTGTAGTAACAGATTTCCACAAATACATATATTTTTGTCTCCCTTTGAGTTGAAAGATGTCTATTTTCCATTTCCAAATACCATTTAAGAAGCTCAACATTTTGCTTTGTCTCTGAAAAATAACTGACAGAGTAATATGAGCCCCAGAATGAATCAGTTTTTATGAAAGGATAATATTTCTTTATTGAAAATTTTTAAAAAAAGAAAAAAAAAAGAAAAAAAAGGCTTGAGTATTTCAGAGATCAATTTAAAGTCTTTAGTTAACATGTATCTTCTTATTTAGCAGGATCTTTGGGATTCCTACCCATAAATTTTCATAAATGCAACAATATTATGGGCAGAGTTGTTGGGAAGTCTAAGGAGAATGGAAAAATAGTATTTAAAGATACTATATTCAGTCCAAGCAAGTGGTGTTAAATTCATGTGGAAAGCAAGAACACTCTGTGAGTTAAAGATGGGTCCCAGTCAAATAACTGAATACAATATTCACTTGTAAGTATATTAGTATGTCTGTGTGCATGTATGTACTGGACTGAACTATTGCTTGCTTCCATATTTGAATCCTCTTTTGGGAAAAACAACGTTTTTGGACCTGCTTTGCAATAGTACCTCCGTTTACTAACATCTCAAGAAAGCCACTGATTTTTGCAAAACATTCATGATTTGAAAGTATGTGAGGTTGCACAGACTTTCACGGGGAAGGATAGCAGTATAGAAATACCTAATCATTTTAACCCTGAATATGGACTACACCTTGAGCTTTTTTTTTGGCAGGGAAGAACAGGTATAAACACTGGGAGCTTCTGGAGCTCAGATCATTTCTAATCCTGAAATGGGGCTCTTTCTATTCCACCAGCATTGCCCAAACAGTTTAAATCTCTTCGCTTAAGTGGACTTGCAGTGATTAGCTGAGTGGGACTCAGAAAATAGCTGTTTTATGCAAGATCAACTTTCTGCTCTCAGTGACGCAACTACTCCTAATTCAACTGCATGGGGTTCTTCTAAATTTGTTCAAGAGCAACATCAGGGCTATGGATAATATATAGTATTGAAGGATCACATTCAGCTTTGATGCCATTGGTGCCCTGCTGCATTGAAGCAGGACTTTATCACAGCCTTGAACGTCAAGAAAGTGAATTCAAATTTGTCTCTAGCTGATACCAATTCAAAAAAATACATATTTTCAATTCAACAGAGCATTCAGTCCTGTACTTAAGTGTTTTCTTGACTCAGAGCACACAACCTAATACCTCTTCAAGACTTTGCTATGTACAAAATACATTGCTGTTTTCTAGCCAACAATTGCCTGGGTCACAACACCATCTACTCCTCCACTGGTACATCTTTTTGCATATATTTCCTTTCCAAATACCCGGGTAATTCACTCTAGGTGGCATCTGTTTTGTCAGAAGGGCCAGAGCAAGCAAGGATTGAATCTAACTGATCTCCTTTGCTCTATAGTAGCTCATCCTTCAGAAGAGAGGAAAAGATAGATCATTGAAAAAGTGTGGGGAAAGCACCACTTACATCTCGATTGTGTTGTTCTGAAGTGGCTCCTATCTGGTTATGAAAAAGGGTTTCTAACCAGCAGATCTCAAAGCTGTTTGTCAAAAACGGCCAGTACCCTGGGGGGAAATTAAGACATTGCAAAAAAAAAAAGGGGTGCTGAGATGGGAAGAGCAGGGAGATCTCCAAAATCCCCACCTAGTGTATTGTCTTCTAGATTACACTGTCCCCCCAAAGAACATCAAGCAGATGAATCTGTCATCATAGTTGATGGGCAGTGATCAGATAAGCAGTGCTATTGTTTCACTGCAAAATATTTTTGAATAATTATTTCTGTTTCCCCATCTGCACTCCTTTATTATGCATAGAAGCAAATGTCTCTTTAGCAGGCTTATTCCTGGATGACTCCTTGGTCTCTACTACCTTCTTGATATCTCCTCCTACTTCTAGCAGGTCTCTTTAGAAGGGTCCCATCCCTGTTGTAGACACACTTTCAGGTGGCCTAAACACATGCATGATTTCTTCCTCCTGATGCACAAATTTCTCCATATTCGTATGTGCTGTGGTCATACAGTCACTTTTCACAGAAAAATAAATAAAGCAGTGACAATGGCCATTGCCTAGTCAATATATAGTGTTGGAGCTCCACTGGAAACATTTTATCTACCAGTACCAAGTATGTTATTCTGGACTAGTACAACTGGATCTTGTGTCTTTCCCACCTTCCTCCATAAGGAAAAATACTAATACCTCTGACCATGAAAACATGGCCAAGACATTGCCTATGAATACATTCAAAAAGCCTGTGAGTTCGAAGTTGCACGGGCCTAGTGTTCAAAAGACTGCTCTATGGAGGATGAACTTGTAAAGGAAACTTTCCCATAGCCTTGGAAATTCGGCCAGCATGTGGGCAGTAAGCTTCAAAGAGTCAATTTCATCTTCACCTGATCTCAGTAAAAGGAGAGTCAAATCCATCTTACTGAGAATTTTCTGGAGCTGTAGAGTCAAGGTAGATGCATTTTTCAAATATTCTATCTAGTAAATATCCCTATTATGTGAACCAAAGTGTTACTATAGCTGACCAGACTGGAGGCATTTCTATTTATCTGGACTTTTAAAAAGATGCTGTTTGACTGGCTGATGAAAAACTTTGATTCAAAGTGTATTCAGATGCAAAATCATGGGCAACATTTCTCCCATGTGTCTTGGAAGAATTGAAATAAGATGTTTCCATTTTCTTTACAATTGTCATGTCGTGATTTGCTTTTGAGTGAGGGGGTTTTTTTCTTTTTTATTGTTATTTTTCTTTTTGAAGTTGTTGTCTGTCTAAACAGAGATAGTATTTAAGATCAATAGCATTGGACTAAATGAGCTGTGCTTTGATATTGAAGCTAATCGCCTCTTGTTTGGCTTTTGAAACCTTTCAAGAGTCTTCTCTGCAGCATTATAATGACAGACTTCTTAATATGAAACTTCTAACCTGTTAGAAAGTGGATCTCCTAGGCTTTGTGTGACTAACTGGAAAGTTTGTTCATATATTGCACCAAACTTAGCTACTATCTATTCTTTCTCTACATCTTCTGGCTGCAGAAAACAATTCAATTTCAATTTCCAGACATACAAACACTGCAAATTCACCAGGACAGAGGTTCCCAGGTGAGGTGCCTTCCTTGCTATTCCAAGACCTTTCTTTTGGTGCTCAGGAGCTGTAGCTCCCCTAGTAGTGCCACAACCCCATAACCAAGCCTGCCTGTCCTCTAACCCAGAGTGCAGCAAACCATAGCACTGCAGATCACTCCAGTTTTCAAACAGAAAGATCTTTATATCCTGGGCACTTCACACTGGGCACCATTTCTTCTGTAAGAACTCTCAGTCAGACTTGTCCAATATCATGCTGTGAGTCTACAGCAGAGCAAGGCACAGATCCCAAGTGACCTGACTCATGTTCTGCCCCATCTTAACATGTCTCATGTCTTTCCGGCCAGGCTTCTCTTGAGGAGCTCAAAAAGTACTGGTGTGTTCACAAGGATGACTGCTTTTCCCTTTTTTCATTAGCTTCCTTTCCCTAGATAGAAGCTTTTACAGGCCCTAGGATTCCCTAGGGTCTTCTTCAAAATGTTTGTTGTTATCAGGAGTTTTTCCTGAGTTACCAGGGTAAAGCCCTTCATTTTTCAGTGCTACATATAGCTTCCATCTGCAGAGATGTCTCTGGAGTTGCAGGTCAGAAGGAGAAGCCTCCGGGCCTGGGTTTTGCAAAGATTTCTCAAAGACAACATCACTCCTTATTTGTTTATCAAGTTGGCACGCAGCCATGAACAGATTTTATTGTATATGTATATTTGTGTAATTACCTGTTATGAGAGAATTACTGTATTTACAACAGAAATGCTTAGCTCTGGAACGATGCAGTCATGAATCTTAAAGTAGTATCACACCAGAAGTCAGATTCTTATCCAACTGAAACAGAAAAGAGATTGCTTTGTGTCTGGTTATCGGATGGGGTTTGTTCAGTGCACCTTAAGGTTCCAAAGTGAGGTTTTTTGAGAAGCAAAAAGAGAAATAAAATTGTAATGGTTTCTAAGTTGTCACAGTTTCCTGGCACACCATATAACCCAGCTGTTAGGAGTTAATCCCTGCAAAAATCTGAGCTATCTTTGACAAACACCATTTAATTCTTTCAAGGGTCATTCCTGTGGCTCTCCACTGCAGGATTTGTCTTTGCTTCTGAAATGTGGATGCCAGAATTATTCTCCAATTGAGCTGTCACTCCAAAGTGGCGCTGTGCTATCGATCTGACACCAGAAAGCCACTGACAGCAGCGACCATGTGTCGGGTGATTCTGCCTGATGTGAGAAGCAGTTGATACGTCCAGAATGAGGGGCAGATAAACTGCCACAAGCTCCTTTGGCTGCCACGGTAGGCGGGTGCTGCTTCGCTGTGACTTTGGTGCCAAGGGGAAACAGAAGATTGAAGAGGTTGAGGTCTCTCTCCTGCTTCATCTTTGAGCACTGCATTATGTTAAAAAAGTCACACGACTTCCCTGTGCTTTCACTGTCAAATCAGGCTTACACTGTCAAATTTCGTGGACAATTTCTCTCTGTACAATCACACAACACTTTGGCCAAAAGGACACTGAACATCTTGTCAAGTGAAGATACCCCAATGACAGCAGCAAAGATCACTGTAGTGTTGTCCCTTCTCACTCCCTTTTTCATTTTGGGATGTCAGGGCTGGCCCTTAACTACAGGTGTGATGCCACTTCAATGAATACTTCAGAGATCATTTTAATTTCTTAGGTAGATGAACTCTTCTTAGCTCTTGAGGGTTAATAGTGAAGAATTAAATCACTCCAGGAAGCTATTCTGTCATTTTAGGAAGGCTTTTTTAATGCTGGATTTTATTTTACTTAGAGTTTTGGATGAATCCTGCCTTCCTCTTGAAATACCTATGGACCTCCTTGCCCAAGGATTTCCTTGGGAAGCCTTTTTTCTGCCTGCCATTATCCATTGCTTACATGCAGTTATTCTGTGTCCTTTGCAAAGGATGCATTGTTGTTATTGCTGTTTTCTTTTTCTTTTTTTTTCCCCCCTGAGAGTCTTTTTAGGAAAAAATGTAACTTAATATTTCCAGTAACACGTATTTCCTATTTTCCATTGTATTTCCTGTTTTTCCCCTTAGTAACAAGGGAATAACTCCAGATTATTTGGTGCCTCCTGATTTGGGCTGATCCTTGAGAAGAGGCTCAGGCCAAGTTTTTTTACAATGGCAACAACTAATCAGACAGAACAAAGCTGGAACACATGCTGGTAATGTCTTAGTAAATGAGGTAACTCTCTTCCTTTCTGAGTTGTGTTTTGTCCTGTTGCTCTGTATTTCACATGAATCATAAAATCACTAATGAAAAGGATGTTAATAGGCACAGGCACTTCCTTGCAGGATGGTGGAGTAACCTGGACAGTAAATGGAATGAATCTGGTTAGTGTCACTGAGAATTAACCTAACCAACATCAGCAGTGACTATTGATATTGAAGCCATGACATTTACAGATACTTTCAATCAAAGCTTCTGGGAAAGGTGTTTATTGCATTTAAAAAGACCTTGCTTAATCTTTATGTGAATGATGATTTCTTAAGCCAGAGGCTAATGGGCATCTGAAGCCTGAAAGGACTGTTAGATTGTTTACTATAACTCCCTGTTGGCTAGGCAGGCTTCCTAACTGGACTTTTTTGCTATAGGCTTGAGACAAAAGCCTTATTGCAGAGCACTGGATAAAAGCACACCAACTGTTGGAGTAGGGTGCTGTGACTCTGATATACCCTGTATTGTCAGCCAGCATATCCTAACCTTCAGAAATCTTCCCAGACTCACTCTCTACATAGCCAGGGCTGGCAATACTGAACTGATCATGCAACCAGAGCTGTTTTGCTCGCTGAGGCACCAGGAATATAAAATATCATTGAATAGAAGGAGCAGCAGGCACCTCTCCTTATGCTCCCCTTTACCGTGCTCCTGGCCAGAATGTTCAATGTGTAAAACGTCTCACAAAAATACAGAGGTATTTGGTGGTATTATGTCTACACTCCAATTAACATCAATGCTTTTTCTTTTTGCTAGCTAACTGTCCAAAAAATTGATTTCATTGCTTTCAAAACTTTCAACAAACTCAGATGATCTTTCAAAGAGATGTATGAGCCATTAATATCCACAATTACATTACTTGAAACCATAATTAAAAAGTTGGGTCCCCACTCCAGTCCTCAGCCATTGATTTCCAAGGGAAGAACGTTTCGGTGGTGATGTAAACCCCAACGAATCACCAGACTTCAAGCATAAAAAAAAAATTTAGCTCCTCCCAAGTAATCTCATATAATGAGCTTTACTGAGAAAAAAAGGGGGGGTGGGGAAGAAGGGCTAAATGATTGTAAATTGGGATTGAGGTTTTATAATCATTTAGGATTGAAGTCAAGGAAAATTTGACATTTTATTGATACTTCCAGTATTTAAACCTGACAAGTACTACATTAAATTTTACCATGTAAATCTGATATGACAATAAAAACCTCTTGCACTTTGCTTAAGCACTGTTGCAATGCAATGCAAGTAGAAATGCCATGCAAAAAATTATTTGTCTACTTCTGTCCGCTAATCCTTCCAAGTTTTCTAAAGCTTTATTCAGTTACCTGAACAGGCTGTGCTACTTTCTCTTTCCAATTTCCTCTCCATGCCACGAATTTTATTAAAAGAACGGTGATGAAGCCAGCCAATGCTTGTTGCTTGTTTCGTTTTTCATTTCAGTAGCTGTTGTATTTGTCCTGATGAAACTGAAACTGCAAGGCTCCCTCTCTGCTTCATATGCTTTGTGGCTCTTCCCTGAGATAACTGCAAAGACATCACCCTTGTTTAAGTACTATCTTCCCATACCTTTATCGCATGCTGACTCTCCTGAACAAGAGGAGCAACAGAGGAGTAGTATAGCAATGATACGGTGCTTGCCGTCCTTTGTATTATGCTTCAGTGCCATCTGTACAGTTCTTCCCGGTTTTTTTCTGAAGAAGAATCTCTCTGCTCCTCCTTACTACAGAGAAATCAAGTTGCCAGCAAGTTAAAAGAACAGATCTTTGTTAACAGAACAGATATGTCTTCCACAGGATGAAAAAAATTAATAAATAATTAAATAATGCATTACAATTTTGACAATTCAGATGTCTCCTTAAGAAACAAATATGAATTGAAGGTATAAACTTGCTAGGAGTCTAAACACCTTGATCAAAAGGTCAAGTACAATACAGAACTGGACAGGTTAAAAGACTAAATCTGTTAAATGAGTAGATTTCCTTGCTGATGTCACACCAAGTGGTATTTCATTAAACGTCTTTGAAAAGAAAGAACTCTTAAAAGATATAGAGAAATAAACCTGACAAGAGGACTGATGTGCCCAGGGAAAGACCGATTTTTGTTATTGTTTATCTAAAAAGAAACATTGCATGAATATCTGGAATAAACCTCTAGAGAGCAGGGTTCACAAACAGAGATCAAATGAACGTATGAGGTTCAGTAAAGGCCACCTCTGTCCTTAAGCCACTATTTATCTGTGTTATAGGGCTGTTAAGAAAATGACATTTCCGTACACCAGTGCAATCTGTTTAACAGGGTTCTACTGCATTGGAAAATCTTTTCTGCTGTTCATTAGATTTGCTGTAGAGCTTCTGACTAACAAATCAATGGATCACTTTCTTCATCATTTTCCAGTCTAAGATTCCTACTGCTAATGTGGCTGGAAAGATAGCAAACTTTTAATCCTGGTCTTAAAGCACTAGGGTGGGATTATGAAGGTCTTTAAGATATTTGGGCATCTGAAAGTCAGTTTTCTTAGAGCTCCTTCCACTTGCTGTTTCCTGCTTATCCTGCCACCATCAGCCGACAGGCACTCTGCCTAGGGGCAGCACAGAAATGTCCGCGGAATATTTGTTTGCAGTGGGTGCCACCTTCCCTCAGACTCACTGTGGCGTCCAGTACTGCGCTATGTATGCCCTCCCTGTGCCTGTCTCAAGAGGGACAAGGTAAGGTCTCCTTTTTCTAAGTAGTAGGAAGCTGGAGACTGCTAGTTTAACTCAAATGGGATTGCCAAGACCCAGCATGCTAGATAGGGAAACATCCTCTACAGCTGATAGGAAATATTGAGTAGCAGGATGAATGGGATGTGGACTCTATCCCACTGAAGATCTTGGGGACCTAAACCAAGGAAAGGACAAGATAATTCTGCCTGATGTCTTGAGGTTCAGTGATTAAACCATGAAATTTCAATTTTGAGTGGGGAATGGGAATCCAGAGATTCCAGAACTTCCACCACTGCCCTTTTTCACATCCAAAAGAGCAGCATTTCATGGACAGGGAGGATACTGCAGAAGTTATAAGAAACATCAGTTCAAAAGCGGCTGTAAGAATTTGATTTTCAGTCAGCCCTACCTTAAAGCACTTAAGGATGTTTTGCAATGAAAGTTACAATAAAAAATGAATTTCAAGTTCCACAGAACTTAGCTACCTCTTTTCACCCAAGTGTGAAAATAAAAATGATTCTTTGGGGGTTGGGATTTTTTTAGCAATCTCTAGTAAATGCCTGGAGAAAAAATTCAGATATATGACAGGACAGCTGAACGTATAAAGAAAATGCAAATCAACATGCAAATATGAGTCATGACTATAAAATAGCCCACCTAAATGAGCACCATGATATATATAATATAAATACAATGTGTACCCAGTCCTCATTTTAATCCACTTTTAACATCAACAGAGTTTCTCCAGAAATGGTGACATATGTGAAGGTACTTGAGTAGGAAAACTGAAGTTCATCCATTGCTGAGATCTATCCCCTCTGCTTATTCCTCCTTCTAGAGCGAATTATATAAACATAGCATGTTGCTCTTCAATTCACCACCAGGCACTGAAATATTCAAATCAGCTTTGGTGGGGTGGATTTGCCTGATCACAGGAGCTGTCAGAACATGGTACACAGACTAAGAAATTGATTTGGAGACGTTTTTCATTGTTAATAATAAAGTTATACAGAAAGGACAGATTCAGAGATGGCATGAAGAAACTCTCCCCTAGACATTAAAAAGATGGGATTCAGAAACTGTAATACTTTTCATTACACAATTGTTGTCTATCTGACTTACATTCAACAAATCAAGCCAAATCCTACCGAGGCATACATAATGCTCTCAGCAACAGATGCTGACAAGTGTATTAATAAATCATGATCATCATTAGAATTCTTAAACCAATATTTTGCTGCCAGACATGTTGTTTATTAAAATTTCTTATTTTGTAGTTTATTTATTTATTCAGATTGTACTAATCTTTGCATAAGACATTAATTACTCAAATGGCTGTAGCAGATTAGTTTACAAAGGTCACGACCAACACAATTAGGTTTCGGAACAGACAGTTGATACTTTGACACGCAAAATGAGAGTCAGGACTCTGGAGGCAGTAGTAGTAAGACTTAATTGTGAAATGTTGGGTGTTGGCAGTTGAAAGTCAAGTTCAGACAGACCTCATTTCTGGATTGCAATAATATTGGGTCTTGGCTGAGAGAAATGGAAAGAATAGACTTTGGAGTAAATGCATTTGAAAACAAGACTGTTGTAGTGGGTTGCACAACTATTCCCCTATTTTTAGTTAGAAATTTCTCCTTTCCTCTTTTTTAGATGATGGATACCAGACGGTAGTAGCAGCCTCCCTCAGCACAGCATCCCTCATAGATTTTTATCCAAAGCTGCTTGCAGTAATTTTGCACTAAGTAGCAATCTAGTTAATACTCTTACTGCTGGCTAGGTCACGGTGGGCCCTCAATGCTCGTACCACCTTCGTAGTGAGTTAGTGCAGGTTTCTTCTCATTTCACCTTTCCACAGATCCTACCCAACCAAGAAACTGGACAAGCTGGAATCACCATCTCATAGATAGCATTATTCCCTGAAATTTAGGAACAGCTTTGGCTTTATAAACTTGAAAAGAGCTGTAACTGTGTGTACTCCACATTTTATACCTAGTATCAACAGAAAAAGAAGAGACAAGATCTTATGTCCACCATCCCGATTACCAACAGAAAAGACTGGAAGAAGAAATTTTCTGAGCTGCTTCACTTCCAAGATCAGATCACTTCTTGCCACAACAGTAATGAATTTCATGTCAGCATCCACCATGTGGCTTCCTTAGAGTTTCCTTAGAGAAGGTCTACAGTCACTGGTACCTCTTATTCTGTGTCCACGACCTGAGTGATAAAGCCAGCTGCCTCCTCCAACTCCCATGCCAGGGAGACAATACATTGCAGAGCTGATGTATGTCAGAGCTTACAGGGGAAATGAGTACTAAATTGTGATTCTTGTCCAAGTGCATAAGCCACCTATATTTTGTCTTTGTATGTTTTGGTCCTGCAGAAGCATCCTCAGGCAGTCCTATTGTCCCTTAACAGATGCAGACCCTAGAGCAAGTGTACCAGTATCTCAGTATTTTTCTTCTTGTACAACAAACAAGATATAATTCAAGTGCCTTGGATGGTGTCAGCTGCTCTGAAATGATACTGAGGAGACAGGCTGGATCCTGTTCTGCAGAAGTCATGCTTAAAATGAGTGAAGCTCAGACACTGGCTTCAGCTGACTCAGCTGTGTTTAAGTACCTCTGCTGATCAGGGCTCTGAGGGCTCCAGAAAAAAAGCAACACAAGAGAGAAGGTTCCTTCCATGCAAATACTATATATGGACAGCAATGTTCTTTTACTTCTAATAATTATTTTAAAAATTACCTAAGTACTGATTTATGTGTCAAAGCTGTAAGCACTCCATTGATCCGGTAAATATACAGCTAAGGATTGCTTAACACAACAGACTTAGTGGCTGTTACGGTCTATCAGACAAATGTATATTTAGCCCAAAGTTGAAGCATGCATTATTTACTTGGTTGACATTAGCAGCTTGATGAAGCTGCTCTGGGAGCTGTTACGAGACACCAGTGCAATCCAGAGTGGCGGAAATGCTGGCAAACGAAGCCGTGACATAATGCCTCATAGCAGCTGTGTAGTGTCAGCTCGTGGCTTGGTTCAGAGATGAGTGTGGATGTGCGGGCAGAAAGCAGGTGCAGGTTTTCCTAGGAGAGCTCGCAAGCCGTTCTGCCGCACGGCTTTCTTCCCTCCCTCTTGAAGACTACGTGAAGCTGCCACATGATTGGAAAGCTAAATAGCTTGTGATGGAGAAAAAAGGTCCCTTCCAAAAACCAAGCTGTGTTTGTTTTGTAAGTGATCTAGGAGCCAGCTTTTCAGAAAGGCTCAACTCAAAAGAAAAAGGGTGACTGGGAGGCAGTTAGATATGAATAGGGGCTACTTCCCATAGTGTCTCCTTAACTAGGCTTTAGCAAGTGACCAAAGAAACCTACAAACCAACCGTGGGAAGGAAAGCATTCCCAAGACAAAAAACTTTGGCTCTGTAGTTAATGATGTGATGCATTATTTGCTCCATAAATTCACTGCTTATCCCTTCCTGATCCCGCTTCACAGTTTTCCATTTCGCCTGTACCTGAGTGCAAGATCCCCTTTTCTTTCTTCCTTCTCTCTGTCTCCATTGTGATACAGGACACTCAGGACAAGGATATTTATTGTGCATCATCAATTTAGATACACCTGCAGGCAATGTACTTTTCCTAGGGAATCCAGTGGTGGCCTGTCAGCACCAGTCTTGTATGCTAGGAGCAAATGGGGACTTCAGTGCAAAGGAAAGATCCTGGTTCTGAGACATTATTGTTAATCAGACTCATAGCCCATGGCTTTTCATGGCACAACCTCCAGAGCAAGTCACTCTGCAGGACTTTCTGGCTTTCTTATTACTACCTATAGAGATATTCTTTAAGGAAGTACAGTCACTTCCATGTGGTTCTGATTGCACTGAAAGCCTGATGATATCCATCTTTTTCCTTCCCTCCCATGAGCACTGCACTGCCAGCAGCATCGAGCTCCGCAACACCCTCACTTAGGCACTTCTCTCTCCCAGCTTTTGTGAAGCATTAACCAACTCAGGGAGAAGTACAGGAAACTAAGTGCTCTGAGGATCTTACATCTGTCTGCTATAATAAGTAGACCAGCACACACACTGCCAAGCTCAGACAAGGATAAATCCCAAGTCAAACCCTTGCCAGACAGTTCGTGATATTAGCTCAGTAGTCAGAAGGCTTTAAAAAGTCACGTTGTGATCTTTTCACTTGTTTTCTGTTGTTGTTCATGTGAAGAATGGAGAGGAAGATTAGAATTTTTCAAACTCTTTCCTGAAATGTTGGAAACTAGAGAAACAGTGTTTGTGAATGAAAGTCTGAGAGTCATAAAATCAGATATCACCAGGATCCTGAGCTTTTAGGGGAAAAGAAAAAAAAGGCTTGCAAAGAACATCTTACATT
The DNA here is from genome assembly GCA_009819775.1 of Phoenicopterus ruber ruber. Lineage (NCBI taxonomy): Eukaryota > Metazoa > Chordata > Aves > Phoenicopteriformes > Phoenicopteridae > Phoenicopterus > Phoenicopterus ruber. Next base: position 28,312,077 of record CM020221.1, on the reverse strand, counting down.
GCAAATGTGGCAGTACCATTCAGTATTCCCTTGTCTATATAAAAGATGGAGCTAAAATATACACTGTAAGCACAAGTCCTATTTTTACAGCTTTATGAAAGATCAAAGAGATTTAACAGTTAAAAAAAGTCTGGTCCTTTGAACCTTGTGTGGAAGGTGGTTAGGACCCTTGTTGATTACTTGAAAGAGGTCAGTGCAAGTCTGTGTTTTATTCCAAATCTCCTGTGTTGCCTCAGATAAACCACCAGCCATATTCTGATCAGCATGGTGGCACTTTAAACACTAAAATAGACTCCATCTTATTTCAAGTCTACACACCGTGAGAAAAAAGAAGGTGTAGTCAGATGAGTCTAGTAGCGGTATGCAAGCTTGGCATCATGCTTTTCTTCATCGACAGTACAGGGAGCCACGTTCAGTGTTACACACTGTACGATATGATTTTGGGTAAGGGGCAATGTGAGTTGTCCACAGACTGCATGTATTTACCTACACTGGACTCGTCTCCAGCATTGCTGTAGGCGGTCTGAGCATGACCCTTAGCCTCTCTCATTGCATCTGCCCTTCTTCATCGCAGCACTGCTCTGAGCTTCTTGGCAACTGAAATAATAGAGTTAATGTAAGAGCTATGGATAGTCTCTGCAAATGTTTTGACCTGCTTTAACTATCTTCAGAGCAAGACGCTTGCCTAGCACGGGGCATGGTTTGTTGTGGTAAAGCAAGGGTCTTTCCGTGTTTCCTTAGGGGAGGAAGCAGCGGAGGGGCTGGTCCTGAGGCTGCCACTGCGGTGGCCCACACGCTGGTGTCAGCCAGGGCACTATACAGTCCCCCCAGGAGAAAGGAGGACAATCCTGACTCTGGAGTGTAGCTCTGAGGCATGGATTGCCTCCACAGAGGGTCTTTACTATAGATCTTTACTGGCTAACATGGAAAGCACCAAAGACCAAAAAATTAATGGGGAGGTTTATGACCAAAGGAGTAAGAGGACTTTTTGCCTTTGCTTTTGTTCTTTCTCTCTAAACCCCGTTTTGCCTCTTAAACTTTCATTCTATTTTTGACAGCAGTACACAAATTTGATCACAAGACGGGTGATCTGACTGGCTGAGCTTGGTCCAGCCTGCAACATGGCTGAGAGTGAAGGGGAGGCTTGAGGACTGGTTTGGGAGACAGAGATTGTGGGATTTATATGTTTTATCAATCTCTACTCATACTGATGAATATCTGATTCAAGCTATGTTCTCTCTTGCAAACTGCCTTCTTATGTTATGATATTTACAGCTTTTTAAAAGACTTCTGAAAGGATAGGAGCTATATTGATTAACTTGCATCTCTCCTAATGTGAGTGTCTTTATCCAAACATTTCTCTCTTTTTTTTTAACCTCAGATGAATTACGAGTTGATGAATGGTGAAATGCAGCTGGCTAAAGGGAATTGCTCTAAGGCTTGCACTCTTTTAGACTCATGCCCCATTTTAGATAGACAGGCTCAGTGTGAGTAGGTTATTACTCACAGGCTGAATTCCTGCAGACCCTGCCACAGACCAAGGCCACCCAGCCAGATATGTCCTGCAGATACACTGATCACACAGAACGCATGGGCCCATATAGTGTCTGAACAAAACACATAATGAAGAAAAGGAGACAGTTTCATACCATTGCTATGATGGGCATATGTCTACTGTAGGTGAACTGTGAGTGTCCGTCACTAAATGCACCCCAAAGACAGAATTTTTTTGTGCATCAACTGAGTTCCTCCATGGAAATTACTTGGATTTCAGCAATAAGGCAGCACACATGAGATAGAAGAAGACGACTGAGTCTCCCTCCACTTTCAGTGCTTAGACTCTTTAATACAAATGAGACCTTAAAGCTGAAAAAAATTATCCACTTGTGTTGTTTCTTCCCTATTGTGCCCACACACTAAAACAGTAAAGTATATCCAGTATCCACAGAAACCTCAAGCATGATAAGAAATGAGATTTCTATAAGGTGATATTTTCCCTCTGATTATGTAGTATATTAGCTCATGTACCCAGCTGAGAAAAAGTATTAAGCCTAGTGTACAGAGAAAACAAATAGGAGGGCGATACGTAGCCTTAGGGCTGGAGGAGTTCTTAATTTCTTCCATTTCCTCAGCTCTTATTTATACCAGAGTCAGTTATGTTGCACAGTCACGGTTGGCTTGGGAGACCTGAAAGTGGGGTGAAGGACAGCAGGAAGAAATGAACTTTTCGATTGATGGATGAAGAAGTGTTTCCATGTACATAGCATATTAAAAAAGACTATACTGAAAGAAACAGTGGTTCCTTCTCACCTTGTGGTGGCATCTGTCAAGTTTAGAGGAAATGGGTATTTTTCTGGTGTCTGTTATAAAATGAAGTAAGGTTGGAGGAGGAATTGATTTCCCTGTAAAACAGAAGCTTTCATAAAATCAACTATGAGATTTTATTTCTCAAAATAAGAGAAAGGAAAAAATCATTTTTTGTTCCAACGTTGAACTGTTTCCATATTCAGCTACTGAAAAAAGGAGGAGAAACCAGGGAAGAGGGGCACAGAGAAAGAAAATTATTTCAGGGAAATTTTTTGATGGAGGCAATCCTACAGGAAAATGACAATTTTCAAAGGATATGCATGGGGGCAAGCAATTCCCTTTCCCTCCTCTGATCCAGGTGGCGAAGCAGAAGATGGTGAAACCAATATCCATCCTGTTCCTGAGCAGTGCGGCTGCTCTGCTACTCAGGGAGGGGAGAGATTTTCATGATGTGCTTGTTATACTGTGAGGTTTGGCAACACCCCTACAGAGTTCCTCAACCAGGGGATGGTGGATTGTAGCTAGAAGCTCAATTATTTTCAACTAGAAGGAAAATGCTTCCTTATTTTCAGGTTTAAATACGCTGTCCTTCATTGTGACTATCACTCTTGCCAAGCCTATGCCAGACTTTCATTCCTGGTGCTTTCCGTATGTCATCTCTCTCCAAAAGGGACTTCTAAAAGTCAACAGTGGACACCTCTGCTCTGGCACTGTTTTAGAAGTAGACACATACTCTCTCCAGCCTGTTCAGCTGGGCCCAGTCCTTGCGCCAGTACAGCCCAAGCAGTATGTGGCTACCCAAAAGGCGAAGAGATGGAGCCGGCCGCAAGGCTGCTGCGAGCCTGCCATGCCCTGAGGTGGGTTTGCTGCAGGGGTGCACATGGTGCCACTGAAGGGGGAAGCAACCCATTTTGATGGAGACCAACTCGGGCAGGAAGCTCGTCTCTTCTGCTGCAGTTGCCGCCAACCAGCTGTTTGGAGATGGCTGCGTTACTTCACTTCCCAGATTCAGCTGGGCCAGCTTTTTGCCAGTCTGACACCTTTTTGTCAGAAAATGCAACATTTTACAAATAATTTTATAAGAATTTTATTCTGAATGGAGCTTTATCCTAAATGGTCAGGGTTTCCCCAAAACAGAGGCCAGCTTTTCTTTGTGCTTCGACTGTCATTTCTCCCTTTACCCACCTGGCTCCAAAGCTCTGGGTCCAGAGATGCTTCTTACTCCATGAGATGACTATAGTATGTGCAGCAGAGCCCTGATGCCCTGGGGCAAATCTGGGTGCTATTGTAGTACAAACAGCAGCAATAACTCTCATAGAAATCACTGCTCTGTCTATGCAAACAGAGTCACTCTTTTGCTCCAGACCATCTTGTTGTTTCAGAGGGTTATATCAACATTATCTCTGACATGGCTCTGTCCTGTCAGAGCTGTAAACAGCAGGTAGCTCTCATTCCTTTCTAAGGTGACGAGCTGTGTCGTGGCAGAATCTCTGCATCCTACCTCTCAGCGCTCCTAGGATAGCCAATTTAGAAATCTTTGAGAGAAGTAACTCTCAGTCTCTAGTAAGTGAAGTGTTTTAAAAAATAATCCCATGTATCGTCTTGTTCCAGAATAGATTTCACTTTCAGCCAAGTAAAACTTAGTTGTAGACTTCGCCTCTTCATTTATTTTCCTTTATTTTGATTTTGCGTTGTTATGTGTAGATGTGTTTTTGGGTGGTTAAAAGGGACTTGCAATCATTCTGTGGAACACCTGAGGCTGCACCATGGATCACTATTGATCTACTGACCACTGGAAAAGAAATGTGGCTTGAAAACCTTCTGCCAGCATCAATCAGTTAATGCAATGGGGGAGACCCAGTCTTTCAGTTCCCTGAAGTCAGCATTGTTGAGGCTTCTAGCATAACAAGGACGTGAAGGAGTATAGGACATGAGCTCAGTTTCAGAAATAAGAATATTTCACTGAAGTAGCAACCACAGTTGTTTTAGACTATAATTTTCCCACAGGCCAAAGAGAGGCAGTGCTTTCTGGGTAGGTCACTGCACTACACTTAAGAAGTCTTAAATTGTATTTCAGCTGTGGCACTGTTTTCCAGGACAAGGTGCTGTGCTTGTCTCTACCTCAGTTTCCCTGCCTGTGAAACGATGATATAATCTGAAGCATACTGAAGGAAAGTGCTCCAGAAAAGCTGAATATATTATTAACAGTAACAAAACAAACACCCCCAGTTTTAATGAGTATTACATTCTCAGACTGCACTGCATTTACATCTGCACACTGGAAATTTCCATTAAAGAAATACAGAAAGCTCAGACAGTCACAGATTCTTATGGCATGAAAAAAAGTAAATGTACCCTGAAAGAAACCAACAATTCTTGGGATCAGAGCAATCCAGCAAGACAGTAATCAACCTAGTCCCTCCAATGGGGGCTAGGCCAGCGTGAAGGCTCTCAGATGTACCACACATTGATCAAAGAGGCATAAAAGACCCAAGTCCAGACCCAACACAGGCTAGCTTGCTCGTGTGGTTGCCGTGATAATTAAGGCTTACAGAGAGTGCATGTCCATGCTCAAATAACACCCAAAAGGAGAGAGTCAGAACACAGCCTGCCTCTGGAAGGGTTTGACTCACACGCTGCTAAGTTATTCATGGCATGTGAGCTGTGTGGAAGAGATTTTGTTTTTGTTTTGTTTCAATGTTGATGGGAGAATCTTTTCTTTTGAAAACAGCCTCCTAATGCATCAGGACAGCTGCCTGGGATACACCTCATTTAGCGGCAATTGTCTCTGTAATGTTTATAACCCTCCCTCCGCCATCCAATATACAGTCATCATTTATCCTCTCATTTGCCTAACACAGTGTTAAAATGCCCTTCCAGTGCTTTGTTTTGCTTACTTTTCCATTCCCTCGCTGTCCTCATGTCAGAGATGTTAAAACCTCTTCTGAACAACTGACATCTCCGTGTCAAGGATTTGTGACTGACGGATGCTTTCTCCACTCTTTACCCTGCAGCCCTTCCCTCCTGTTTAATTACAAGCTCGGGAGTGTGAGACATCATCTATCATTCCTCATTCATTATATTTAATAGATGCACATTTTGGGCTCTTCAACAAACTGACCAGACATATGGAGCATGTTAATCTGCTTGTGAAGTCTGCCCTTTTAAAATCAACAATGCCACTGTTTCCTCAGATGAGATTTCAGGGAAGGGGGGGGGGGGGGGGGGGCGGGGGGAGAAAAGACAAGAAAAGAAACACCCCAAAAAACCAAAAACCAAACCAAAAAAACCACAAAAAAACACAAACAACCCAAAACACCCAAGCTACAAATCTCTTCGTATCATTCTTGAGGATCATCTGTGCAGTAGTTTGTCACAGTCCAAACATGACTGCTCTGTTGTAAAAGCCTTTGCATACACATGACACAACCTTACATCTTTGCAACTGGTAAATCGCTCTGTGACTTTTGTTCCTATTAGAAGATGAAGTAATTTCACATATGAGTGAGTTCACTCATAAAGTTCCTGAGGCTGGACTTCCGTACTGATGTATTTTGTCTCTCCATACTGCCTCACACCCTGCCCTCATCATCTACACCATTTAATGCAGTGGCCTTCTTAAGAATCAGGTGTCACCACCCCATTTTAATGACAATATTCAGTTAGGTCTCTGCTTACTCACTTGAGAAGCCATTGGGTCTAGGTACCACATTTAGTGCATCTTTCTAGCTTGGCTTGTGTAGTGCCCGTCATTGCATTTCCAGATGGACCCCATGCTAGGGTCTTAGGAATCTTCTCCATCTGGAAAAAAAATACAGGCAATTATGGTGATCAGATACACAAACTACGATATATTTGAGACCTTCTGTGTGATGAGAGTTGCATGGGGACGTAGCCAGAAATTCACGCAATGATACATAAAACCCTAAGCCTCCAAGAGCTAAATCAAGAATACAGGCAGCTTCCCAGATAACTTTCCACAAGATGATGATCTTGAAACAGAATATGAGCCTGCTTGTTGTTCTAGCCACAGCTGACACCTGTGGCATTGATACCTTCCACTCAGATAAGATTGAAAGTAACAGCTTTTCCCTTTCTGCAAGTGGTTCAGGGACCCCAATAAAAACTGGTCTGAATGAACAGGCCCCCAAACATACTTGGCCTGATAGCAGGGAGATCTGTTACGCTAATGCTTCATCTGAATCTCATATCCACAATGCATCATAGACAACACAAATATTCCCAGCCATTAAGGAGAATAAAAATTTTCTAGGACACACTGCTGAAGTTCAGTAAACACAGCTCAGGTTGAATGATCCAGAACAAAATATTTAGTTTCCATTTTTCCTGTTCCTTAACTTTCCCTGGAATAAAACAGATGCAGAGTCAGCTCAGTGATTTTGAGTAGTTCCTTGAGATTTAGAGTTTACTTGAGTAATAAAGTTACTCTGGGGCATTAAGAGCACACAAGAATGAAGATGAGAAATTTGTAGAGAGTATGGCAAGCATGAAAACTGGAATAAGAACTATGCTGGTAGTGGATTTATACTGTTTACCTCTCACTAATCATAGAAGTAGCTTGAATAGCTCTCTATCCTTTTGGTATTGTTTTCAGTGTGTCAAGCAACTGTGCCATCTGACAAGTGAGAGCTTCAGCTGTAAGTATATTGGTGACATTTGAAGTAGGTCCACAAGAAGCACGTGGCAGTGTTGAAATCTACGTGCATGAAGCTTTGATTCTAGGAGAGATCCCAGGGGGGTTCCTGAAAATGTCTTAGAGCTTTGATAAGAAGAATGATCCTCCAAGAAAGCATTGCATGGTCTGAAAATGTAAAACGCAAGGTGATACAGCCAAGTATTCCTTACTGACCCAGTCTAGATTTACAAGCACTGAAAACTGGTCCTTTAAAATGTGCAGTAATGCAAATCCATCTATTTCAAGGGTGTTCCTCTCTACACTGAAAAAAAAGAAAAAAGGCAAGGACAAAAATCAAAGACTTTGGATACTTTCTTATAGCTGCATGCGGCTGATAATTACTCTGGTATCAACTGCTGCTGAATAAGCCTTTATCTTCCATGCTGAGTAATATTTATTGTTTGGTCAGAAGCTAGACTTATGGAGGGCTTCAGCTATAGTGTTTGTACCACCGTTCTGCTGTAGGGGCTGCTTAGTTTATAAGGTGTAAACCCGTGCTTTCTACTACTTTCTTCCAGCTAGTCTGACACCGTGTGTTGGCTGCTGGCCAAGCATTAGTAGTACATAAGAACAGCTGTAGTGAATCAGATCAAAGGACCACCTCACCCAGGAACCAAAGAGTAACAGAGACAATAAGAGCTAGACAACCATGTATGGTGTTCCCTTGACATACCCACCCTGCAGTCTGCAGCTTGGGGACCTCCTGAATCAGAGACTGTATCCACATCTCTGTGCTGAATAGCCCTCAAGAGACCTATCATCCTCTCCAAATGCATCTAATTGCTTTCTGAATCCAGTTATATTTTGCTCTTTGGCATGTTCAAAAGCTTCATTTGTTACAGGCTAATGAGCTTAATAAGCTGAAGCTGTGTTTTTATTGAAAGGTTAATGATTGCAAACATTTAAATAGTTAAATCAACTCCTCAGCTGGGATTGGAGTTATATAGGAAGGGAATAACAATCCAAACTCTTCTGGGAAGGCTGCTGAGGATTTTTTGAGGTGCTGTGGGTCTCGTGTCCTTCCTGATTGCTGCTTCTTAACTTACCACTGAGATGTTCCAGCTCACACTGCTTCTGCTTTGACTCCTGTTGTGCTGGGTTTAGGTCACATTAAGTCCCAAACTGGGATCATTTTTTTTTTTCCCCACAGGTTGTTTGTGTCTCAAACTACAGTTGGTTTTGCAGTTCTTTAACACCTGTTGCTTAATATTATGTGACTAATTTACCTGCATGGATCATCACTTGAGTTTCTACTGTCTGTAATGTTGGTCAATCAATCCATTGACAACTTAAAACAGCTTTGTTTACTTCTTAAAGTATATTGTTTTGACCACTTCTTATGGTGTAGTGTTTTCATCACTACAAGTCAAATGATTGTTTTGCTTTGCATTGTGACACTTGAGGAAAAACTATAAAAAGCTAGAATGAGGTACCCCTCATGTATTGGATGACAGTCAAAAAAGCTCCACATTTTGGAAATAGTTAAATATCATTGATGATAATGTCATATTTGGAGAATTAGAAGGTTTCCCTCTTTCAGGTGATTAAAAAAAAAAAGGAAAGGAACATGAGAAGAGCATTTTGTGTGTGTTTCTTCCCAGGAACATTGGTTTCATGCAGTGCCCAAGTGAGCAGAGGAGTGAAATGAAGACAAATGGCAGTAAAATAATTCCAGAGGTGGCTTCATCATCATGCCTTCATAAGGCATGCTGCACTTGCTTTTAAGTTTAGTGCCTTTCCTGTTGGCTTTTAGTTCTCAATTGTTATTGAAATGTTGGATATTCTGCCTCCCTGTCTTTCCTTCCTGAACTGGCAAACAAAAGGAGGTAAATGAAGGATTCTGCAGCCTGTATGTTGCAGTACAATTTTGTTAGGCACATTGTTTTATCAACATAGACCCTTTATATCCAGCTGACTACAGGGATAGCCTATAAAGGCCTACTTGGAAAGCATACTGAACTCAGCAGAGACTCCCATTGACTTAAATAGGCTCTAGACCAGACCTGAAATGAAATCGGTCTCAAATTGCCAGTTGACAAAGATCCAGGACAGTGGTTTTATTTGGAAGAAGCTGTGAAACAAAGAAGTAAAACGGGCAGGAGCAAAGCAATGGCAAAATAAAGATAATAATTTAGGCTGGTAATTGGGAGAAAGCTGCTAACCAGCAGAGAAGAGCTCTGGAAAAGCCTCTCAGAAGGACTAGCAAAGGGAAGAAACCTAACTGGTTTCAGGATGAACATTGATAACATAATGGGACAGTCCACTTGCAACAGCAGAGCCCAGACTTCAGAAAGTCTTTTCTCTGGTCCTACAACCGTTCATTTCCATTAACCTTCTTCCATGTGGTTTCAAGGCCTGGGTTTTTTCCTCATGTAAACTAGCCCAGAGGGAAGGGAAGGGAAGGGAAGGGGAGGGAAGGGAAGGGGAGGGAAGGGAAGGGAAGGGAAGGGAAGGGAAGGGAAGGGAAGGGAAGGGAAGGGAAGGGAAGGGAAGGGAAGGGAAGGGAAGGGAAGGGAAGGGAGAGGAGACAGTTTACTTTTTAAAATCTGTCTTTTTCTTGGTATTCTAGACACTGGAGGGGGGAATGGTCCTGGAATCATTCCATTGGCTTCTGTTATGTTCAGTGCTTGTCTCTGATAACATCATTTTCCAATCAGCTTTTGTTGGTTTCAGGATTTGGAGGAAGCACAGGACACTAGATAGCACGTATTCCTGGAATCTGATAAGCACAGGTTCACTTCCCTGCTCTGCTCCAGTGTTTTTTTTCACTATGATTGTGAACAAGTCAGAGAAATCTTGTCATATCTTAGCACCTACCCTATGAAAAAACAGTAGACATGTTCCCCCCTCCAAGAAGGGGCCATGGGCAGCTCCAGGGACACTCTAAGTGCCTATAATCTATAGAAACTGAAATATTATGACTTAGATCATGATAGTGCAGCTGCCTCCCATTTATTACTTGTGTTGAGAGAGCAGAAATACAGCTTCCATAACCATGGTTTCTCTATGACACAATGCTCCACCCCAAAGGCCTCTGGTTCAATTCTCACTGCTAACCAGACTGCAAGGCTGAGAGGCACATCCCATTTCATTTGTCTAAATGGAAGTTGCAGAACCCAAGAAATAAGCACTACGTGGAAGGGGAACCATTCGCTTGGGAAACCTGCAGAAGGATTTTGGCAAGGGAGCGGAGCTGGCCACTAAAACCCAAGCTCTTTCAAATAAGGCAACGGGGTGAGTAGTACACCAAGGCTGAACCATTATTTTTAAATCTCGATGAATGGTGTTAAAACCTAATCATATTCTGAAAAGAGAGTACTTAAAGTATTGCACTGAAGGCCACTGAAAATGGGAGGAAAGAAATGAAGAAACAAGGGAGATATTAGTCCTTAAAAGGATGGAAAGGCTAAAAGGGTAGCTCTTTTTCCTCTAGCTAAGGAATAGAGAGGAGGCTGTCTAATCTTGCAAAGAAGAAAAGCCTGAAATATTCTGAGAGGCAATGCTGCCTTTTTAATGTACGCAGCTAGCTGATAGCCAAAGGCAACAGAAGAAACAGTGAAAGGGAACAGCAGAAAGCTGAGATTCAGTGGGAACAGATACCTGAAAGTTAGGGAGCCTGCGGGTATGTGGTTTAACCAGACCACTAAGGATTTTTCCACGGTAGAGCCTCAGATGCCAAATTAAATCAGCACACATAACATCAAGCTGTGGCCATTGTCTTTAGGCACTTATTTTGCCCACTGCAAATGCAAATTAAGATGACTAGTCTTAACCCTTTTCTGCTGTTGGCTAAAATAGATTAAAATGCAAATTCCTTTGCATTTTCTGCATGCGCACCACCACCCGTCACTGGAGCATGGCTATGTGAGCCATGAATCTCAAGCATGTGATAGAGCCATCAGTCACAGAATCCCATAATCACTTTACTATACTCCCTAGTTCTGGAGGAGTGCCTGGTACCACATGGGGCTTAGCGAACGGTCAATGCTCCGCATGCTTGGAAGAGATTCATTTTACTGCAGGTCCAATTGGCTGTGCCTAACTACAGAAAAACATCACAGGGTTTCTCCTGGTTTCTCTGGCTGGGAATGGAACAGTCCCCAGTATTACTGGGAGCAGCAGATTTGACGTGTATGTGGTTTGGCAAGTTTTCCTCTTGTATAAATGAGTCTGGGATTTGCTTTAGCACCTGCTGCTCTTTTTACAGTGCCAATTTATACCTCAGTAGGAATGTTTCCATATAATGCAGTTGTTTAAGGAAGTATTTTAATTTTGCAGTGCTCATCTATCTACCATCCAGATCATGCAAATGTTTTGGATATTGCTTCACTCAAATCTATACTATCCATTAAATTGTTCTGATACATAAGTATTTCATAATCTCAGTTTTGTTTCTTTTAATAACACCCCTACCCACAGCATTATCTGAAGAGTTAAAAATCAAAACAAACCATACAAAAAAAACATTGAATAAGTTATTTCTTTTACTTTCATACGTACCTCTCAGAGCTCATTTAGCTGGGATTATTTTAAAAGATTATTTAAAGACATACAGATTAGGAATATTCTGCTTGAAAAAGTCTAACATAATTAAAAAGCAATTATGTACATGCGGATGTTAAGCTTCCCACTAACCCCATGTTATAGTCTGAAAACTGTCTGAAACTGTCAACTTAAGTACTTTTGGCTGTCCTAGGACTGGAAAGTCTTGGCTGAATTGTAACCCTGTTTGTTTGATGGAGATTGTGTACAAAATGAACGTTTCCAGCGATAGGGCTTTAAAAGTGAATCAAAAGCTCTTGCCAAACTGGATTCCTGTAGATGTTGGAGACACAGAGGAAGCTACTGAGCCCAGCAGGCACTGATTTGATGGCTATGCATGGAGAAGACAAGGAAATGGAAACAACTAATTGCTTCTTTTTCCAGTTGCTGAGATTTAGTATACACCACCTTAAGGATCCATCCACCATTTGTCTGTTTGTATTTTATCCTTAGGATGTCTTTCCTGTGCTTTCGTGAAATCTTGTCAGTATTCAAGGAACTACAGGCTTAAATACACAGTTTTGTCTCTGGGACTATCCTGTGTGCAAGGGACTTGTTTCTCATTCAGTTTTTCAGCATGAATGGCTACTGGACGCCTATTAGTTTTTCTTATTTTTTCCTCACAGTCAGAATTGTGCCATGTGCCATGCTCCCAAAAGCAATTTGTATTGACCTTCAGCACAAACTAGCAGCTGGAATTGAACGGCGGCCCTGAGAGGTGGCTCACAGCGTAGTGGAGTTGGAGCCAAAGGCCTAAATCCATCCTGCCTCTCTGCAGTGTCTAACTTAGAAGTTTAATTTCTTCTAGTGTCAGGAGGCACTTCAAAGGGTTCTGATTGACCAAGCCTTGCAAGATCTTCTAGAAGTGCCTCTCTTTCTCTCTTAATTAATAGAAAAGGAGACTTGGAATGAACCTGGTTTCCAGTGCAGGAGATACAGTAAAGTATCTAAAGTCATGTGGAAGCATCTGGAGTCATATGGAATGAACCTGGGCTGCAGTCAGCAGCTGGGACACTTTGGAAGCTCGCGCTTCTGAGGCAGTGTGTGCTGGACAATGTGTTAGAGAAGAGCTGGACACTCATGTTGGACAAGATTCTAGCACAGGTCATTACAGTTGTCACTGATACAAGACTGTCCACAGGCCCAAAACACAATCCTGCACCTTCAGTAGTCCCATTTCTAGGGTATTACCATGACTGAAGGTTGAGAACTCCTTCTACCGTAAAAGAGTTTTTTTGATGAAAGGCTATTTGCAATCTTCGCCAGCCTCCTGCAACTAATGCTCACAGTAGCGAGACTTCGAGTGAAAGGACTAAATAAATATGAATGAAGAATCATAGTAAATCAGGCATTATTTTCAGTCAGAGCCACTAGAACAAGGTAGTCTTACTTTGCTCAAGCTAGATTTCTTATCAGTTGCTCTTAGCTTCACCCTTATCAAGTCATCTCCAAGCAGACCTTAAAAACTAGAGGAAAAGTAGATCAGAATGAAAACGTAATTTGAAGCTCTTCCAGGAATATTGCACTTTTCCTTATTCCCTGACATGACAGACCCCTTATCAGTGTAGACACTCAAGGTCTTTCCCATCTATCTGTCACATCTACCAAGGAATTAACTTCATCCAATCATCTTTTTTACTCTAACTGCTTGAGACACAGGCCATGCAGCACCTCTCTAGTGAAATGCCTTACGCACAAAAGCTCTCTCAAATCAAAGACATGGGAGTAAAATAAAAGCAGCTGCTGTCAGGCCCATAAATACCCTTTCCACAAAGAAATAAACATGTAGATATCAAACCAGAAGATCATACAGTCATTATTAGTGCTTATTTTAAATGAGCTATTTTTCTTGTTGCTGTTTTGTTTGGTTGGTTTTTTTTCCTGGGAACTAAGAGATCTGGCACTGAAAAGCTGTAGAGACACTTGCTTCTGCAATAATAAGGAAAAAGCAACAAGTGACTCTGTTGTTTTGGAGAGGTGTAGGGGGTATATTTAAAGAGATGTCATTTTTAGACAGTGAAAGCAAGACTACTGCTGCTCATCAGAAACATTCAAGTGAAAAATGTTTTCCCAGTGATTTTTCTTTTTGAGTCGTCCATAAATTCCTGAGCACAGGGAAGGCCTGGGTGTGTCTGAAATATACTGTTCGAAACTTGTTTGTTGATTTTCCTGTCTCCTGTAGTTCTGTTCCCTGTAGAATTGAGGCATTTCTCAGGGAAACTGAGACTTACAGAGCTCCCAGATGACTCTACATAGCTTTCTGGTTTGCTCTGCTTTTAATTAATGAAGCTCCTACCCAACCAGATGTCAGGTTCCTGCACCAACCTGCTCCACCATGTCTCATATCCCACTTTTTTTTCCTCTTGTTTTGCTGAGAGAGGAGGGAACCGTTGGTTGGTCCATGCGTTCAATACATCACTGGAGTTGACCCAGATTTGGTTCAGTCCCAGAATGAGCTTAGATCGCTCTGTACTGCTGCCCACTGCTATCTCCTTCTCTTTTTGCATTTCCTTAAAAAAGCACTGGGGTATACAGACCACAAGGAGGACATCAGACATTCCAAAAGGTGGTTCAAAAAAGCAAATACATATAAACGTTTTCTATGCAAAAGCCCATGAAAGGATATATGTTAATTTTTAATAAGGATTAACTTGTTCATAATGGAAGAACAGGTACTTTTTCTGACATTTGAGGAGGGGAAAGGTTACATTTTAACATGTAAGTAGGTTTGCAAGAAAAATTGAAACCTTTGGGTGGTTTTTTAATGATATGCAATTGGTGACCTAAATTCTTGACTCTACAATTTCTATTCTCCCCTCTTCAGGGCCTCACATGCATTGCTTCCCTTGTAGGTTCTTCTGTCTAGAGTTCTCCATGCCATACACTTGGGTCTCATATTTTTGCCGTAACAACTCCACCTCCCCACTTAATTAAAAAGGAATCGGCTATCTCATCTCCCAGGTTGTTTCTACCTAAGCCAAAATCTTTTATGTTGAGTCAGGCTCCCAAATGATTCAAGATCATGACCAAAGATGGCACATACTTTAGGTCTGCAGTGGGTGTCAGAGACTATGGGGAAAACACGTGAGAGGTAGCTGAATGCCACTGTCCGCAGCAGACAAACCTAAGTGGATTATGTGCAGGTGAATGGATGTGCAATCAGTATTCCCCAAGATGCTTCAGGGAAGCTGGCACATCATCATACATCTTGCTTGACTTGCCAGGACTAAGGGCATTTTGTTAGAAATCCAGTGCAAAAGACAAGCAGACAAGCTGAACAAATTGTTCGCATTTACAGAAAATAGAGAGCTAGAAACTGGATTATAACAAGTAGATATCTATGTGTCCACAGAGTTCCCATGGTATTAACAAACATTACCTTTTTTTTTTCTTTTTCTTGTTTGTGTGATTCCGTGTGATTTAGCAACAGTGTTCCTCAAAGCTATCCTTTTATCATGGAGACATAATTTAAAAAGTGTTCTTATCTGGCCTGCAACACACTGTTTTTCACTTTTCTTCCTAAATGCAGAATCTGTAGTACGTGTTGAGTTAGCCACACGTGCAGTTCTTCCCTGGTCAACTGTTCCAAATCCCACTTGTCTCTCCAAATGAATGTGTAAAACCCAACCACACAAATCACTAAACTCCCTACGCAGTGCATTCAGGCACTTATTTATTCTGAAGTGACACTGTCCAAGTGAAGGGTTTGAAACATGCGATACTACCCTCCACCAGATGTTGGGCTGGTTTAAATGCAAATAAACACCCAATGGGAAAACAAGACAACGGAATAGAATACACTGCTGAGATACGGACTAGATTTGTGCACAACCAAACTTTCTTGTGGTTTTGTAATTTTTTCAAGTTTCTTTCCAGCACAATTTCATTTTTACCCCCTTGTGGTGGTATGTCCTGCTGAGTGCAATATTCTTGCAGAGTTCCTGTTTTCCCCTTCACTTCCTTATATATATCCTCAGAGTAGCAAGGATATATATTTGTCTACAAATTTTTACTTTCCCTGCTGGAAATGTTTATGGTCCCTGTGTAGAGCAGAGCAGCGGCAGCTCCTCCCTACACTGAGTCTGAGAGGACAGGACAGAGAGATGAAGGCAGTGGGTTTTCTGCTGTCTGCCATCGGTACTATCACTCAGGGCGAACGTCCAAATTTTTCACCCAATATCACTTCTCAAATGGCTGCCAAAAGCCCTACCTAAGATTGATCAGTCTTAGAAGACTAAAAATTAGACTGAAAATTGGGTGAATATCTGGACACCCTTTACATGGGCACATAGCCTTGGGAGACATGGCAGGAGAAGCCAAAACATGACATTCCTTCAAGGCAGTTTTCTTCCATGCAACAGAAGGAGAAGGATAGGATGAGAAGAGGAGGTTTCCCTTCATATGTCTGTTCCTCCTTCAAAAATACCACACACACACACCCCCCCCCCCCATCATGTTAAAGTTTCATAAATGCCCTTTTGCCACTTCTGACTTCTGTACACTTTCTGGTCTTTTGCTCTCTCCTCCCACTCCCAATTATGTACTCACATAAAGCCCTGTTCTTCAGCTTTCCCTTCCTCTTCCTCATTCAGTCTGTCCCCAGATTTCCATTTATCCTTTCCTAGGTTCCCTTCTCTAGTCTTAGACCTTCCATATGCAAAATCAATCTCCCTTCCATTGACTAAATACCTATCAGGAGGTTTACAATTGGGATTGCAGACATTGGAGGAAGATGTCTGGCTGTCAAGACAATTCAGACCAAAGAAAGACATTGATCACTGGGAAACGTCCTTTAAACACACACAGAAAAAGCTGAAACTAAGCTGAGATCATTCCACTCATTTTCAATGACTGAAAGAAGTTTTAGGAGGTACAAGGTAGAGGATGTTTTCCAATAGAAAGAAATGCTTAACACTGGTTCTAATGCTGGGTTTGTACAGGCAGCTCCAGATAAACTCAACAAGCTACAAAAATAATTGCTCGAGGGAAAAGAAACTTTGCAAGGGTTTCTAAACATGCCTAACCAGGACACAATGCAACAGCATTTCAGTTTTATGATACTTACTAGGTTTGCACTTAAAAGGCTTCCGTCACCCAGATGATTTCAGACAGGCACTCATGGAACATTATTCTAATGAGAAGAGGAATTAAAGCAGAAGTACACCACTACATCCTCTGGTCTAAAAGAAAATCTTAAATTCCTGCTGTGACACTGAGTTTTGTTTCAATTATAGAAACAAACAACACTGTGGTGACAGGACAGGCTCCTTCTTAATGCCTGCTTATTGAGGAAATCATGAAAGAAATAGAAATCAGGAGAAAAATAATGTGATTTATTTTCTTTTAATTACTAGCACTAAATACAATACAGTATAATGTTTTGCAAAGGTTTTAGATGGCCTCTTACTAAGGGTAGTATTTTAAGCATTCTACAAAGGCTTAAACAAATTAACAGAATTATTAAATAAACAGATATGCATAGATTTTTAAAAATTAGGAACTACGTTCTAGAGAGCCATGAGTAAACGAGAGTGTGACATCTTGACCTAATTCCTGAAAAAAATTCCTCTTTAGGCCAAAATTACCTTTTAGACTGTATGTCCCCCACAACACAGTATGGTTTGTCCTCTTGAAGAGCCTTGAGTTAGGCTACACAGAATGATGGTTTGTGAAAATCATGTTCTGGAATATAAAATGCAGAGGACAAAAGGAAAGCACAGGAACTGAATCACCTTAGAAACAGGGTGGCACAGCAAAATCACAAACTCAAACCCCAGTGTTACTTTGGTTTTTTGAGAGGAGGATTATTTTGCAGATTGCTTTATCAAAATAGATACAGACAAAACCCCAGATCAAATTTTTTTCTAGACATGCTTTCATTTTGTAGAAATTCCTTGTTCTCTCTTTAAAAATGTGTGAACTTGCTGCTAAAAACATAGAAAATAATACATATTAAAGCAATCATTGTCTGTGGCTTGCAGAGCCACTGGGCACTCTGCCTTAGGAGGTTTGCCAGGAAAGGAGCAAATTCAGGGTCTTGATTAATTGGGGTCTTAGAGGTGAGATGGAACAGAGAAGCCTAACAGACGAATACATGGGGATACAATAGGAAAAGAAAATGCAACCACATGAATAACTATCCCTTCTGGATGTTAAAGTATCTCTGCTTGGGTTTCAAAGGGTTTGTCAGGTGGATGTGTCTGATCTTTGGCTACCAACTGTGATCTAACACCCCTTGAAGGTGGAGCTATTATTTTTACCAGATATTTTCACAAAGGAATGTACTTTCTGAAAGGAAATTAAATGATAGTAATAAGGCTGTTTCTGAGTTTGAGTTGCTATGAATTTTGCATAAAAGTGAAAAAGGGTTAATTTTTGAAAAGAAAAAAAAAAAAAAAAGCATAATTTCTGTTATATTGCTGAGTTCTTTCTTCTTGACCAAACAAAGGCTCAGCAGAGAATGCAGGTTAACACTGAGAGATTTCAACAATCTCCTCCCTATGGTCATTACTGAAATAAATCATCTCTCTGCATATATTGAAAAAAACAAGTTTCGTTGTTGTTTCACTGAATCTTGCATCATTACAGCTGCCACGATCCATTTTCACGCTAGGAAGATGCTCACAGCATGACTGTGCTGTGGCCTCTCCTGGCTGATGCACAGCGCCAGGCGCATCCTCCAAAGGGTATATTCTTTGTTTGCTACGAGAAAACATTGGCACAAAAGGACAAAATGAGATACGCTCAGTTTGGGTTTCCTAAGCAATCTCTCGGCTCCTTGCTTTTCTCACCGAGGTTTAAACTCCCTCTAGTGAGTTTTGAAGTCATCTGCGGGAATTAGTCATCCGATGGAAGGGTTTTCTTTGGGGGTTTTGTTAAAGCGGGGGAATTGAGCTGCAGATCACTCCTCTCTGTTCTAGTGTGTGGAAGTGGGAACTTCATACTGAGGCAAAGCAATTTTGCTTATGCTTATGGAAGGGATGGAGGGTGGGAGTGAGGACAGCACCTTTCGATGTCTTCATTTTGGCTGTTGCTGGAGGAGTTGACACTCTACACCTGATAACTTCCCCAAGTCAGGACTTCTCCATGTCCCACAGGGCTCCCTCCAGCTGCCACTGGATCCTCACTGGTCCCTGTCCCCATTTCCAGCCACTGAGACCACCCAGCCCAGTTCTGTCTGCAAATCAAGAAAAAAGGAGTAGGGTTTTACATAGTTTTCACTGAAGTTTTCTTGCTATCTTTCATGGCAACCCGATGATGGATATGGTTCAAAAATATTCAGTGTATAAATAAGGATCTTGAGGCATGTTACACTTTGAAATGAAGCCTAACACCCTCTAGAAGTTAAATGGATCAACAGAAATTTCAGTGACATTTTAAAAATTTGACAGGCTGGCCCTAAATATTATTCTCCTCTTCTTTTTAAGTGGGGAAATGATTCCTTTACTGAATCTTGAAATCTTCTGCAAAGATCTTACTGTAGAGCAAACTTTGCTATTTCTTCCTCCACGACATTGGTGGTTGTAATTGTGCAGCACCTTAGCAAATGGCAAATTCTTATGCCTAGAAAAAAAGAGTAAGAGAAAGATGGAGAATAATTCTTGGTCTCACTAAAGGAAACAGCCTCAGAAACAGCTTGCTAGGGGACGATTGCCATGGACTCCCAGCCTATGTCGTACATATTTCAGATCCATCAATATTTTCCTTTACAGAGGCACCAGCGTGGGAGTACTGAAAGAAAGAGGAAATAAACAGGCTGTGTTAGTTTGTCTGGCTTCCTGGAAAGTGCTAAATTGCTCAAATGCTGCTGGGGCCTCTGCTGAACACACAGCTCTGGGGAACCAGCTCAGCCCATCTCACTGATGGACTGTCTCTCTGTGGGTACAAAGCACCCATTTTATAAATATAGCGTAACAACATTGGCACCTACGAGCCAGGTGCCCCAGAACCCTTAGGTGTTCGTTTACATTACATGATGTTTCTTTGTTTGAGATTAATTATAGAGTATTTCATGGGTCTTCTAGTTTTATGTCTTTAAGATTCAATGACCTTTTTTTTTTTTTTTTACAGCTTTTTCCCAAAACCATGAGACTTATTAAGTCTATACTTTGTAAAAGAGTGAATCACATGAAATTCACATGACTCTTGGAGGTGAGGTTTTATGAAAATCAACGAGTTACTGTGAGATTCCTTAGTGTTATGAACTTTGACAGGACTGGTCTCCATAATCCTGTCAGTAAATTTAAGGTCTAAGGTCAAGCAAACTAAATAAGTACCTCAGGTAGGAGCCTGCAGAGGGTTATAAAACAGTTATTGCCTACTCAGACAATGTCAGTGCTGTGGAAAGCTGGGCTGACAGCTCATGGCTGGGCATGTGGCAGTCCTGGTGTCATGGTTTAACCTCAGCCAGCAACTGAGCACCACACAGCTGCTCGCTCACTCCCCCTTGGTGGGATGAGGGAAAGAATCAGAAGGGTAAAAGTCAGAAAAGTCATGGGTTGAGATAAGTACAGTTTAATAGGTAAAGAAAAAGCCATGAATGCACAAGCAAAGCAGACCAAGGGATTCATTCACTACTTCCCATGGGCAGGCAGGTGTTCAGCCATCTCCAGGAAAGCAGGGCTCCATCACACCTAATGGTTACTTGGGAAGACAAACACCATCACTCCAAATGTCTCCCCCCCCCTTCCTTCTTCTTACCCCAGTTTTATAAGCTGAACATGACGTCATATGACATGGAATATCCCTTTGGTCAGTTGGGATCAGCTGTCCCAGCTGTGTCCCCTCCCAACTTCTTGTGCACCCCCAGCCTCCTGGCTGGTGGGGTGAGGTGAGAAGCAGAAAAGGCCTTGACTCTGTGTCAGCCCTGCTCAGCAAAACATAGCCCCATAGTAGCTACTGTGAAGAAAATTACCTCTATCCCAGCCAAAACCATCACACCTGGGAAAAGCCAGCAGTTGCCTGTGGCTGAACCAGCTCCCAGCTGTGTCAAATGAGAATAGGGCTTAGCCAGCAAGTCCTCACCTGAACGTCCCTGACAAGTCTGAGCAAGAGCATCTTCTGAGAAAGGTCTTCTCCTAGCTCTGCTTCTGCTGCTTACTGAAAACAAACATCTCTCTCTTTGTTACTTTGTCCCCCCTAATTTAAAGTTCATTTTGGTGTATGTAGAGGAAAGTCTTGTTCCACAACAGGTAGATTGAAGGTGTGTAGAACAAGTAGATGGTTTTTGTCCTGTCCTGGAAAACAGAAAAGATAATATAACTGTAAAGGAGAGAAGTGGTATTAGTGGGTGTATTTCTGTCAGTATTAAGTTGCATGGAGACTAAAACTGTTTCTGTGAGAAATCTCTCAGTGCCTTCCTCCTGGGTAGCAAACAAGTAAAGTGACAGGCTGTGAAACACAAGGTACTGTTTGCTTTCATTAGGGTTTATTTCCTCTTACATCTTATTTGAGAACAACTTGCTAATTCAAAATGGCATGGGCAGAGCTGTAGAGTGTTTCCTCATGTGTCTAAAATAAGATTTGGGGGTTTCTTTTTGCTTGCTCTTCCTCACAAATTTTAGACCTGTTAAATAGAGACTCACGAGGCATTATTACTGCTCTGCTCTGAGGGCATCTATGAATCCTGCAGCTACTCCACTAGCTGTACCTTGTCTTTCTCCTAGTTAACCTAAGCTGCACAGACAAGCCATATCAATCAAACCATGCTCTTAAGCTGAATTGTTTCCAGCCACATGGTTCACACAGTCCGGTGTGTGGCCCCAGATTCTCACACATGGTAGCAGGCTGCCGCAGAGGTGCAGACAGCAAACACCCAGGGCAGCACACCCTGCGCACAGCTCCCTCCAGACGTGCCTGCATGGATTGGAAGCCTTGAGATGGCTCTGCCTGGGAGAGGTGAAGGCATGTCTAGAACATAACCTGTGAAAGACCTAATAGACAGTCTGTTTTTGCAGTCGTTCAAAATAGCATGGAAGTAATTACCATTAACACTTCCTGAGGTTTTCCTTTGGATGCCAGCACTGCAATGGATGCTCTTGCAAAGCAAGCACAAGTGGTGGTGACTGTAACAATTGCAATATGCAGTGATGTTTCTATTAGCAGGTGTCCTAGAGATGTTGTAAGTAGGAAAGTTTTAGCAAAAAAAAGTCTTACAATCAGCAGTGGCCAGCCCCCTGTTTTGTTGAAAACTCTAAAAACATCTGGTTGCAAACTTTATTTTACTGAAAAGAAGAATCTATGATCAACAGGAATCAAAACTGTTTTGATGAAAAAATGTTGAGTTTATGTCAGAAAACTAAATGCTTGATTTTCTGGATTTCCATCCAATTTAAAATGGAAATGTCTGTTTAATCAAGAAAATATTTGGAGAAAAAAAATCTCAGCCATCTGTATTTAAGTCTCCTTGATGACAGGTTCTTTTCTTTCCTGAAGAGCTTGTCTCAACATCAAGTTGTGCTGGAATAAGTTATTCAGGACCAGCCACTTGTTTCTGCATAGCACCATGTGTGAATATTCTTACTCAGTAAGAGTCCTACACATGTCTGCACAGATCTTGTGTTAACTCCACAATTCCTGCAGCAGGGACAGGAACAGGGGGGCCACTGGTGTGATTTTCTCAAGAGATTCCTCCGTGACCAGTAGGAGAGCAGGCTGCAAAATGAATTCTCCTTAATGATCAAAGGTTAAAATAAGATGGGACAAGAGGGCTCCAGAAAGTATAGGGGAAGCTTTTTCTTCTCCTTTGCATTAAAAAGTAGAGTTAACCTCTGCTCCTTTCCTACATACCGATGAGACAGAGCCTTAGAGAGCTTTTGGGCCCCTTAACAACTGTGTGGGCTCCTCTGGAAGAGCCCCCTTTCTGCCAAAATCACTCCTAGGTCTCTCTCTTCTGTGATAGAAACAGAGATACCTTGCTCTATGCCATCCTTCCCCTTTCCTACACTGTTCCCCACTCCCCATGGCTTCACCCATTCCTGAAAGCAATTGCTGTGGTACTGGCAGTGTTAGCGAGGGCAGCCCGAGGTGGCTCCTGCTGCGACAGCAAAGGTGCGGGTGTTCCCAGCCATGTCCCCAGCACACGAACGGGTCTCTCTGATATGATCTACGCTTAACACCCAGGGAGAAGATGGGGTATGAAACCTAATGGTGTTTTAGGACACATTCTCACAGTGCTTCAGAAATGCAAATGGAGGTATCCTCTCTGCATCTAATCCCCTGCACTACCACTTAAATCCTCCACAATATCTCTTGGTTAGAGAACTCAGTTCTGTTACAAACATGATCTGAAAGAGAAACATGTTTTACATTATTCACTTTCTTCTCATTAGATGTTGACCAGAGCATCCTGCTATTTTGACATTCAAACCTATCATATGCCCTTTAAACTTACCCCTCTCCCTCCCCAAAAATGCCTCTGATAATCATGAAAGTGAGAAAATATACACATACACTTTTGTTAGCTTAATTTCTAATAACATTTTCTGCTCTGATTTTATTTTGTTGGTCTCTTTTTACATTTAATTTGGCATCTGACCAATTGAAATGATGCTCTATTTATGCTTTTTAGCAAATGGTTTTGGCTTTGAATTCTTAACATTTCATTCATGGTTATTTGTTCTTGTATTTAGTATATATCCAGCTTGCCTGCTTTGTAACTTCCAAATGAGACTATTATAAATGCCTGGAGGCTTATTAGATCTTGGGCTCTTTTTTTTAAAATTCAGATATGAGACACATTCTTAATATTCAATTTTTCATGCATCTGAACCAATAACTTACCAGGGTACATTGTGGCTAATGTACTGAGGAGAATATTTCCTCTGCATGATGAGCTCAGGGGGAGAGGGAGTGTGTGTGTGTGTATTTCTCTCTACAAGTTTGCGTGTCTTTTGGTTACTCTTCAAGATGTGTCACTTCTCATATGAACCCGATACTGGCACAGGCGTATCTACCCAATCTCTTTCTCTAAGTAAAGGATCTGATATCCAGCAAAGAAGTTGCAGCTGTCCAAGGCCAAGCACATTGAAGAAATTCACAAAAAGCCCTAAAATAGGGTCATGGAGCAAAAATTACTCAGTGAAATGACCTGTTCTGAAACTAGATAGACATGAAGGTCCCTTCTGACATCAGATTATATGCACGTGGGGACTGCAGCACCCTGCTAATTGTGAACAATGCTTTTCTGTAAAAGTGGCTTCATTAACCCCTGGAGCAAGCAAGACAGCAAACACACAGGAAAGCTCAGGCCTAAAATGTTAGAACCAAAGCTGCCTCCTTTACTTATCTTCAAAAGCATCTTATTCTGCTAATATTTCCCCTTGACATACAAGAGCTGCTGCTACAATTCTACTTGAGTAAAGTTTTAGAACTTCAAGAATGATTTTGTAAAAAGTTACTGGGGAAAAATTGAAAATATCAGAAATAGGGACTTCTGAAATTTCCTTTGAAAGGTTGTCCTGATTTAACATACAGACAGCATGATTCTGTCATGGCAGTGATGTAAAAATATATTTGCTGTCTTGTGTGGTAATATCAGAGTTGGGCAGTGCTTGTTAATCACATCCTCTCCTTAGATAATGTGGTGTTTTTACTTGATGTAATTTATAATTTAATGTCTTAAAAACCTCCTCCAAGTTTGCATGCAAAATTCCTCATTTTCAATTGCAAATTATCATGTCCTACTAACAAATGAAGTTGATATTACATCACGTCCTATCACCTTGTTGTGGTTTAATCCTAGCCAGCACCTAAGTACCATTCAGCAGCTCGCTCCCTGCCTCCCCAACAAGTGGGGTGGGGAGGAGAATCAGAAAGAAAGGAAAACTTGTGGGTTGAGATGAAGACAGTTTACTAGGACAGCAAAGAAAAAGATAATACTTATATATTAATAATGATAATAACAATAATAATAAATTATAATTATAATAGAATATACAAAACGAACGATGCACAATTTCTCACCACCCAACGACCCGATGACCGATACAGTCCATCTCGAGTAGTGATCATGGAAGAAACAGCGAGTGCTCTCGAAATAATCCTGAGCAGTGATCTCAGAACAGCAACTGCCCCAGCAGCGATCTTGGAACCGCAAGTTTCAGAGAGAGAGAGAGGGAACGAACAGACAAATGAACGAACGAACAAACAAACAAAAGCCTGAATGAACAGCATCCATCCCACTGGCCGACCCCCACTTATATACTGGGCATGACTTCTATGATATGGAATACTTTCTTTGGCTGGTTTGGGTCAACTGTATGGCTATACCCCTCCCAGCTTTTGCACCTGCACATTGGCAAAACCTGGGAAGCTGAAAAAAAGTCCGTGATCTCTTAGCAGCAACTAATAACGTCAGTGTATTACCAACATTCTTCACATACCAAATCCCATATTAAATCCAAAACACAGCAGCTACTGGGAGGAAAATTAGCCATTCCAGCCAAAACCAGGACACACTTTCAAAAAACAGCTAAGCTCTGCCCGTGCCATTAAGAAAATTTGACAGCGTAGAGAGCTATCATTATAGGCCTCTCGTACTTTTTCAGATTAAATAGACCTCATTTCTATTGCTTTTCTCTATAGGTCATGTTTCCTCAACCTCTTATTACCTGTGTTGCTTTCCTTTGGACTTTCTCCATTTTGTCTAAATGTCTGTTAATGTAGGATGTCTAAAATTATACTCTACCACAAGATCTCATGAGGGCATTGAAATAATTGCATTGCAGGTCTTGCAAATTCAGCAGCAGGAAAAAAAGGTCCAGCAAAGGTTATTAAGTACAGAGAGACCACCTTCCCTGAGCTTCAAATTGGTGGCAGCCAAAAGCTTATTTTGGAAAGCGGTCTACCTTTTTAACAGCAGTGTGCTGCTGGATCCCATTCATCTTGTGGCCTACAAAAATCCTCAGAGCCTGATCTGCAGCCTGACTGCACAGCCAGCTCCTCCTCACTGCACTTTACTGAGTCTGCTTTTTTCTTTCTCGCTGGGATATCTTGCACGTATTTGTTCTGAATTTAATCTGATTAATTATAGTCCAGCTCCCTCCTATACAAACATCATCTACGAAAGACAGAGAAATGAGCTGCTTCTTTCCATAGACCAGTTGTTCCCCTGTCACACATTTGGCATATCTTTTTAAATCTCAGATGTGCACATGGTGAAGGTCCTAAAAAACAGAACCTTTCAAACAGGGTCAGTAAATATGCTGTGTAATTAAGACGTGTAAAACAAAGATCTACAGGTCTGGCCATCTGTTTTGACTTGTCTGGCTAGGACAAATGCCCCACAACAAGCCTATGTTTAATGCTTGGATGTGGTCTCTGGTTTGTCAACGCTTGTGTCCGTCTGTTTGGAGGGCATGGTGCCCATTACACGTTGCTGAGGCACTTGGCACCGCTTTGGGCACGGAGAGGCTTGTGCAGGCAGTCCACACAGGCTTGCTGGGTTGCATCTGTTCTTCTGAATCTCCCACTGATGTGTTTTCTGGCTATGCCAGCAGAGCTGCCAGATGTCTAGTGTTTACCTCACGTCTGCTGAAAGGCCCGTGCCAAGGAAAACCAACAAGGAGCAGGGAGAGACTTGGAAAACAAGATGGGAGCTTGTGGCAACTGGCTTTCTTGGGCTGGGCTACAGGGAACTCAGCTGAGTGAGTTAAACCCAGAAGCACCCTCCCTAAAAGCACTGGTCCTGTACCAGGTTTGATAGAGGGGCTGGGTGTTGGGAGAGAAGACAGGAGAGCCTTCAGAGCTGTCACCCCAGAGGGAACCTTGTCACTGTAGCAGAGACCCACATAGTCCTGTTGGCTTTATACCTAGAAAGTACGTCCCAAGGGCTTTTCAGCAGATCCAACCTGTGCCCTAAGCAAGTTCACTATGGGATTGGTTTTGTGCTCCTAGATACCACCTGAGTTAGTGTTGGTGTACTTGAAAATGTAAGAATGACCATAAGGGATCAAAAAAACAGGGCCATCAAACCTGATATCTTTTCTCTGTCCCCATGCCCAGATGTGAGTAAGAACAGCGAGCGCAGGATACTGCTAGACAGAAAGTCTTACCTTCCAGTGACCGTCAGCACGGGCACTCCCTGAGCCAGAAGTATTATCTTCATATTTCCTAGCTCTCAAAAGATTTCTACACATGACTTTGTACAGTTGCTTTTGAACTCGAGTCAGTCTGAATAACCAGTTTTCCATGACAAGGAGTCCAACTGCTGAAGTACATGGTGCCTGAAGAATGACTGCAG
The DNA here is from genome assembly GCA_009819775.1 of Phoenicopterus ruber ruber. Taxonomy (NCBI): domain Eukaryota; kingdom Metazoa; phylum Chordata; class Aves; order Phoenicopteriformes; family Phoenicopteridae; genus Phoenicopterus; species Phoenicopterus ruber. The sequence goes on along the minus strand of CM020221.1, from coordinate 28,285,291 downwards.
TCTACCTATATTCAAGACAACAGAAAGAATACCTATTTATTCACTTTGTACCTCAGCATCCTTGGTGCCTAAGTGTGCCATTTGTGTCCCAGGGTGCTGGAAGCTTGGCAGTGCCTGAAATGCACAGATGCCATAAACTCAGAATGCCTCCAGTCCATAGAGGTTATTGCTCTTGCTTGACCTACACCTTGTATATCCTTGGCTACACAGTGATTCAGCTTCAGAAGGAAGAAAAGCAAAGCTGCTTCCTTCACTCTGCCCTCAATGTCTGTTAAACCAGTGATCACGCCCAGGTTAGGAAAAATGTGAGTTCAAATCCAGGCAGGCTGAGGAGGGCTAATGACTCAAGTCTTGCAATTCTTGGGCAGGTCCCTAAGCCATTTGTTGGAAAGGTTGGTACTTTTCTCACTGCTTTCCCCAGAAAGTGCTGAAAAAAGTACTTTCCTTCTGCAGTCAACATGAGAGTCTGAAGCCCAACATTATCAGCAACCCAGTTAAATGAAGGGATCCCTCCCTGTGCCATAATTAAAATAATAACTGCAGTGATTGATTATTTGTACATCAATGCTGTTTTGCAGCCCCAGCTGTGCACCCAGTGAGACAAGAACTTACAAGCACAGAATAAGAAGGCAAAGAACAGTTTTAAAAGTATATAATCACTACTGGTTTTGTTCCAGAAGCACTTCAAGTTTCCATCTGCAGCTACAGAGCTTTCTCCTGGAGGTTGCTTATGCCTGTGTTAAGAGCCATGCCTTGTTCCTGCACCTTACCTATATAAGAACTGAAGTATTTGCAGGAAGTCATTAAGGCTTGTGCCAAACTCAGAGATTCACCCCAGGTTTGGCTCAGGTTTGAATATCAATATGGCTGTGTATGCTTGTACAAGAGGAAGTTGCATGCAGGAGAAAAGTTAATTTAGGTATGGAGTTTGTCATTGCTGATAACAAAAAAAAGGAGAGATAGCAAGATAAAAGCCTGTTTAGACATGAGATGTTATTAGATATCCTGTGTACTGTCCACAGCCTATCAAGGTGTGCTGGTTTTGGCTGGGATAGAGTTAATTTTCTTCACAGTAGCTAGTATAGGGCTATGTTTTGCTGAGCAGTGCTGACACAGAGTCAAGGCCTTTTCTGCTTCTCACCCCACCCCACCAGCCAGGAGGCTGGGGGTGCACAAGGAGTTGGGAGGGGACACAGCTGGGACAGCTGACCCCAACTGACCAAAGGGATATTCCATGCCATATGATGTCATGCTCGGCATATAAAGCTGGGGGAAGAAGAAGGAAGGGGTAGATGTTCGGAGTGATGGCGTTTGTCTTCCCAAGTAATCGTTAGGTGTGATGGAACCCTGCTTTCCTGGAGATGGCTGAACACCTGCCTGCCCATAGGAAGCAGTGAATGAATTCCTTGCTTTGCTTTGCTTGTGCACTCATGGCTTTTTCTTTACCTGTTAAACTGCCTTTATCTCAACCCACGAGTTTTCTCACTTTTACCTTTCCGATGCTCTCCCTCATCCCACTGAGGGGGAGTGAGCAAGCGGCTGTGTGGTGCTTAGTTGCTGGCTGAGGTTAAACCACACCACTAGGCCAGAGAAGATATAGTACAAGCATAAAAATTAGATGATTTTGACAGTCTAGTTATGATATTTCTCCAAGTAACATACCTTGACTTAGCTGAAGGTCTCTCTGACTCAAACATCTGGCGTAGATTTATCACAAAAATTAGATTTGGCTTCAAAGGTGGAGTAACACCTGAAAACTTAACTTTCATAAAGACGGTAGGATTTGAAGAAGAGGTACTATGGCCACAAGAATGAGAAAGGAGGCTGAATTTGTTGAAGAGATTTCACCTTTGACTGTTTTCTAATGGCATCCTTTGAATGGCTGCTGCACCGGGAAGCTCAGTCTATGCTCGTACAGAAGCCGTTACATCCATCAAAGGTGTTCATTTCTTATTTAAGCGTTTGTTTAAGGTACAAATTACAATCTTGGAGGCTGCTGCTAAAAAGTCTGAGCAATCTCAATAATTTGAGGATTAGGGTAAAGGAGAAGATAAAACGGAGATGCAAGGGGAACTGCATTCTGAAAAACAGTCCCAGTGTAGAGATTTCACATAGCAGTATCATCTGAATGGCACAAAGACCCTTTTCCTGTGAGACTGCACGGTTCAGTGCTGCTGGCCCAGTGTTCTGTCTTTAGCAAACTCCTACCCCCTACCCTGGCTAGTCAGATCACAGCTTCACCGCTTAGACATTTATTTTGTGCTTCATTTCCCCTGCTCTTTGCTTTTCTTCTGTTTGTCAAATCTTCTTGATTTAACAAAAACAGTCCATTGATCCAAGATTGACAAAGAAATTTTTAAAAGAACCAAACCCTGCAAGCAATCAGCATGGGTAGCTCCAAAAACAGTCTGAGCAAAAGAGAAGTGTTTGGGGTTTATGCATTTGTTTTTCAAATTAGGGTAAATGTTTTCCATTAAAGTTTCCAGATAGGAATCCAGAAAACAAGAAAATATAATAATAGTAAAAAAAAATGCAATTACATTCTGTATTTCTTGAAATAGAAGCAATTTCAGTTATTGTACAGACTAAGTTCCTTCCTGAGGTATACACAGAAATGCCAGAGATTTAGCAAAGGACGGTGCTGAGAAAGTCTATCACAGCACAGTGTATGTCTTCAACTTTTTGTCCTATTCTTCCCAGGTTACTGTCAAGAGTTTAGGGAGAGATACTTACTGGGGAAAAGTGAGGAGTAAACCAGACATGGACATTGGGTTCCTTATTACTCTAAAATTTGGTTCTTCTATTCCTTGAAAATTGTTCATTTCAAAGAAGGAGATGTCTTTCTTGTATTTAGCTGTCATTTACAAGTGTCTCCCATTTGATTTCTATGAATTATTCATCATCTGCAGATGGAGTCCAAGCCATCCATCTCAAATATCAAGCTATTGAAAGCCAGATCCTGGTCCAACAGTTACGAGTCTGTATGCTCCAACTGGAGAGGCATCAAATGCCTGGTTAGAATAAGATTAATATGAAATCCTTGCTTGGAAATATTCCATAACAGGGATTTCTAATTAATTCCTTCCTCTCATAAATTTATTTGATAAATGTATCCGTGGAAAGCTGGAGATAAAGTGGAGAAGCGGATGAAGAGCCTTGTGCTCAAGCCTCTGGGTGTAATAGGTTTAGGTACAGTTCCCACAAACTTCCTGTGTCTCGTTTTAGGCAAACCAGTTAAACTATGAAAAAGTCAGAATGAAAGTGTGATATGATTCAAGGAAGTTGATGTTCACTTGAAAGTGTACAGAGAAGGGGAGGTATTCCAGGAAGACGAATCGCAGAATTACTTACTAGTCTAAAATGTTTGGCCTAAAATGTTATATGAGAGACAGGTCAAGTCTCTGTGACCGCTTTGGGAAGAGTGATGGAAGCTTCTCCATCTCTCATAACCTTGGTAGCTTAACAGTCAAAATACAGGGAAGCCTCTGGTTCCCGGAAGCTCACACGTTCAATGGAGCAACCAGGCTTGAAATGTTACTAGATCCACCTCTCCCCATCACAGTCCTTCCCACAACCCAATTTTGTTGTTCTAGCTCTACTTCTCATCCTCCTAAGGGAAGCACTCTGGAAGGGTAAGAACGAAACAGGAAGGTCTTGTGGTCAAGAGGACAATGTATATAAAGGCGATATATTTATTTCACTGTCTTTATTCCATGCCAGAGTAAGTAAAATAATAATAACAGCTTTTTTTAACTGAATTCTACTCAGGATTTATGGACATTCACTGACACAATAAGCAAAATTTCATTTCAGTGCTAATCATCTGATCGATTAGCCTATGCTGCTCCAATGCACAGCTGGAAGCACAAAGAGGCATCGTCTAATCACAGTGCCCCGATAAGAGTTTCCTGGTCTAGCCCATGTCACATCTCCTTCCCTTAAAACCCGTTGTTGATTGTGTTGTAGAGTCTCAGCCCTGCTTGCCCTCCCAACACTTTGCACTAAGGGCAAGCAGTCTGCAAGGGTCACGTCCCAGCTGTAAAATCAGGGCCCTGGGGCCTTGCTTCTACCTTTCCTCAGCAAATATACTGGATCTTCCACCCTCTGCTTCATTTTCTGCATATATCAAATCCTGAATGATGAGGTAAGATAAATGGATTTACACAGGAATTTAAGAGAAAAATCACCTAGCCATTTGTCCTGTTAACTGTCCTTGCTCCGGGCTGTGGGATGGAGTAAGGATGGAGCTGTGATGTTGCAGCGCAGCCCCTCCTTCCCCTTCTTTAATCTGTCAGCAGCACTATTGCATCTGGACCTGGGCCAAGCCCTGACATATATGACAGGTTTTTTGGAAGCTCCTGGGACATACCAAAGGCAGCAAAAAGGTAGACGAAAGACAAAGGAGGAAGGGAAGAGGCATAGGGGAACTATAGAGCTATGGGAAAGCTCAGAACCAGCACTATGTGGAGAAGTACTTAGGATAGACTGGAATAAGTGAAAAAAAGAGCAGATGGAGCTGGAAGGCGGGGATTTGAATCCCACACCTTACTCTCTCTGTGGCCTTTGGTATGCCACGTCGTTAGATGGAGCTGGAGTTGTCAGATATATCAGCTATTCTGCACAGGGCTGGTTGGGATTATCTCACGCAAATGAGTCACTAACGCTGCATTGCAGACCTCCACTTAGATAGCCTCACCTGAGCAGTGTTGGCGTGAGCGCAGCCCAGCCCTGGCTGGAACCAGCGTGAATGCAGAGGTGTAGGGATGGTATAGAAAAGCAGGGAAGAGGGAGTTCAGAAGTGGTGCTGTAGGACTCTCATGAAACATCTAATCTCTGTGTTTTCTCTTTTATTATTATCAGTGTTATTCCTTCTGAATGGGCTAATGACATGATAAATTAAAAAGAATGAGGTGCTTTGAGAGTAGAGTCATTATCAAAATCAAACTTTGCTTGTTTAAAATCCTGTGTAACAAACAACTGTGAAAGTTCCCCCCACCCTTGTTTACATCCAGCATAGATTTATTGGCAGTTCTCTTTTCATTGTTGAAGCTATATTCAATTTTCCCAGCAACAATGTATTGTGATTGAAGTGAATTGAATTTTGCATTCAAAAATGATTAGATGCTCAATGTAGAACTGAATAATAAGCACCCATCCATAAATGTTTTGCCTGTGGTTATACAGCATCATGTGCCTTCATCACTGCTGTACACAGAAGATATCATTATAGGGACTCAATAGGGTTGAGCCAAATCGTCTCTTCTGCTTAGTTATGTCAGATACTATACTAACATTATAACCCTGAGTAGAATTCCTACTCAGATCCCAAATAGGGGCTCCTAAGGAGAAAAATCTCACTCTTCCAGTTAGCAAAATCAATGAAAATGAGGTTATGAAAATGAGGTTGGTTCCATTTTCTTGTTCTACAGTTCTATAAATAGATTATGGTCCCACTGTTAAGTGAATATCTGCAAGTTAGCTGGTTAGAGGTAGGGGGCAGGGGTGATCTGAACCTCGTCAAACTCAGCAAGAGTCTTTGCATCTGCCTTCAAAACATTTTGGAACTTTTTCGTGGAGAAGGGTCCAGTTTCCAGGGAGGAAGGGTGATTCTCAAGGTCAACACAACTTGTCCAGGATTGCACAGTCTTCAGCATCATATTACTTCCCATCCCAGTCTGTCAACACGCACAGCTACACAGATGAACTGTGTCAGAGCTGGGAAAAGGAAGGGAGAGAAAAAGAACAAGACCCAGAGTCCTGAGACCCCAGAATTTCTTCTCCCCCTGCCCCCACACCATCATAGCATTACTTTGCCTTTTGCTTCCTCCTACTGTCAAACTTCTGAGAGACAAAACAGCATTAAAGTCAGAGAAGTCTGGAAAGGAAATGAGGCTGCTCACTTTATTACTCTTGATTAGCAGCAAATTATTCTCCTAACATTTACTTTCCCTTCATTTATTTAAGAGTGATTACACGCAAATAGCAGTTAAAAACATCAGGTTTTCAATAATAGTTTTATTTACCATTGTAATTGCTTCTGTAGCATCTCTGAAGTCTGAAACACACCCCTCCTGACACAAAATCAAACAAGCAGCCTTGCATCTTTCTCTCTTTCAATTACACTCTCCAAAACAGTGTAAAGAAAGGTGTAGGAGTTTCTTATTTACTACGTTGGTGTGGACCAAGCTCAAAGGCTGTATCCATATTCCCATATAGAGAAGCTTAAAGACCCATTTTAATTTCCCATTCCCTCAGAAGTTTCTCAAGCAAACCACTTTACTTAGCTAACCTGTTGATCCACTGTCCTCTGTACTTTGCTCCCCACAATCACACCTGAAGTCCAGAAGCTCTGACTTGTAGGACTGTCCTGCGATTCGGGCAGAGTGGGGATGGCATTGAAGTGTAGGAGCTTTTGCTCAACCGTGGCTTTAGCCTCTCAAACTACAGCTCACACGATGCAACACCAGCGGTAACGTGGTGAAGTTATCACTTGGCTGTTCATTGCTAAATGTTCTGTGAACAACTTTTTTTTCCCCTTTACCTGTAACATGAATGTTATTGAAAAATCACATGCCAAAACCCACAGACTCTTACTTCCAGCTCCAGGTGGTGGTTTCTGTCCTCCTATAAAATCCATGGCTGGGACAAAGGCTGAGAGTCTGTTTCAAAAGGAGGGTTAGAGCATCTGTCCTCAGAGCACATTCTTTGCACTTGGTATTGTTGTGTCCTTGTCTTTTTTATTTTTCTTTCATATTTGCCATTTATGCTGATTCCTTCTACATCTGAGGGCTAATCCAGACTAAATTGTTCAATAACAGAATGGCCACACTTTTCCAGAAATACTGTATATCCAGGAAGAGTTCCCAGGATATCTATCAGTACAGATTCGCTCTATTTCTTTCCAATAAAATCTAGCACTGGTGGGAGCTCCAACAGCATCATCTCAAAGTGAACATGACCTTCTGGTGAAGGAACTCGAGCAACCTTCCTCCTCTGGGATTAGAGCATGGTTTATGCCTCATTACTAGGAATAAATGTTCCACAGGGGTTTCTGCATGCATGCATATTTGGGCAACCTCACAATATATGCAGATATAAATAAACAATTGCTTCCTTTAAGTACAACCACAATGTTGAGGAGTGGGAGTGAGGAAAGCACCCAACTTGCTGCGTTCTTAGTAAGAGGTGTTTAAAAAAGAAAAAAAAAAAAAAGGCCTTTCTCAGCAAACCTGTAGGTCTCTGAGGAGTTACAAGGAGTAGATCTGTTAAAATAAGAAATGCCAATTCTGCACAGTTGCTTTTGGAATATCACCACATTTTTAAACAAACTTTATTAGAATTCATATCCAGTTATGGAGCTGTACAGGGCTGCCTTAACAAGCATAGTCTGGCTGGAGGCAATAAATCTGTCTTTGTCACTAATTATGTTTGTATTATTTTAACACTGTGGATACTGTGGATTTGTGGGGGTGGCTGCAAGCAATCATCTTTCAACCACAGCTCACCTGCCCTGCATCCTGAATAGAAAAACACTTTCCCCTGTGGGTGTCAGGAGCACAGTGGGGTACACCAGGGGACGTGTCCAAGGACTTCAGCCGCATAGACTGGTAGTTGGACAACCCCATTCCAGTTCCAGTGACCTTTACCTATTGAATGCGGGGGGGGAGGGAGGGAGAAGTCCTCTGGCAACAACATTTCTCAGTAATCTGCATCTTTGTCATATGGTGAGTGTGGTGCCCTGTCAGGAGGTTTTGTGATGTGGTCATTTGATAGACAGCAATTTTCTGAATGACTAAAGCGACTCTCATACTTCCAAATGTGAAGGAATCCTGGGCCTGGGCCAGGTCCAAGACATTTAAGTGCTGGGAAATGTGTTTCCAATGTGCAGTTCAACTGAATCCCTTAAATACATTTCTTAAATTCATTTCTTTCAAGGGATTTAAGTCCTTGTCTAATGTTCCAGATTACAGTCCTTTATATCCTGAGCACGAGCACTGAAAAGAGCTGTTTCCCCCCAGACGTCTTTGCAGATAGCCTGTGATGCAGAAGACCCATCTCTGAGACGACCGAGTCCATTTGCCCTCTGTGGAGGACATCAGGTTTGCAGCAGGACAGGGCATCCTCCTGGCAATCCTAGCTGGGAATCAGGACACTGATGTCCTAGTCATCCTGTGTGGAATAAAGCAAAGATAACTGCCTTCTTACACCTTGTGGGGATCTTCCTCACTGAAAACTTTGAAGAGCATATATTTTATACATATATATATATTGTCCTGGTTTAGGCCAGGATGGAGCTAGTTTTGTTTTCAGCAGCTCCTGTGTTTTGGCTTTAGTGTGAGAAGAACGGTGATAGCACACTGATGTTGCTGGTTGCTGCTGAACCACCAAGGACATTTTGCAGTTTCCCAGGTTCTGCTAACGTGCAGATGCAAAAACTTGGGAGGGGTAGAGACAGGATAGTTGATCCAAACTGGCCAAAGAGAGTATTCCATACCATAGACGTCATGCCTGATATAAGCGAGGGTCAGTCGGTGGGCCACTAGTTTTTTCTAGATCTTTTTTTGGTCTTTTGGGCTTTTGAGGCTTTTGAGACCTTTAACTTGCCCTAATCCTTAAGTTTCCCTTCGGGTTGCTTTTTGTTTCCCTACTTTTACCTTTTTGTTTTTCGCTCGTTTGGCTGTTTGTTCCCTCGCCTGCTCTCTCTGGAACTTGCTGTTCTGGGATAGCTGGGGGGGGGGGATACCCCTGCTCCCTGCCTGCTGCTTGGGACGGGCTGTATCGGTCGTCGGGTGGTGAGAAATTGTGTATCGTTTGTTTTATATATTCTATTATCCTTGTATATATTATCATTATTATCATTATTAAGATATTTTCATATTTTTCCTTTGCTGTCCTGGTGAGCTGTTTTTATCTCAACCCGTGAGTTTTCCTTTCTCTCCGATTCTCCTCCCCACCCCAACGGGGAGGGGGGGGTGAGCGAGCGGCTGCGTGGTATTGGGTTACAATTTGGGGTTAAACCACGACATATATATATATGTTTCAGAGCATATATATGTATAAGAGCACATACTTTTTATATATATTATAAGAGCATATATATACATATATGAAGAGCATACTATCCCTTTAAATAATTTGGGAATGCTCAGGAATTGGGTTGGGTCCCTTTATGGAGTTCGGAAACCTGACAAATCTGCTAATTGAGGGCAGATGGCATCGGTTTGCAGCAGCCCGTGTGGCCAAGCAGACGCAGTGCAGAGCTCTGTCTTTCGAGGTGGCTGACTTGACTGCCTGCAATGCTAATTGAACCGCGTGCCTTCGCTATAAATATTTTGCATTCTCTTGCTTCACTGGATATAGATGTATAGATAGCATTTGACCTGGGGTACTGTGAGGCTGAGAAACATGAATGTGCTATTTGTTACAGAGAGGGTAAGTTTGGTTTTCCCGTGCTCTCTTCTTATGATTTCTTTGTACCCATCTTTTGGTATTTGTTTCCTCTGTTCTCAGTTTTTAACAGAGTCTTTTTCCTAGCCTAACCCTAGGAAAAGAAATCTCCCTTAAAAAAAAAAAAGGTATTTTTAGCCACTGCTGTGCAAACAAATGTGGTGGGCACCTGAAATGATGTTACTAAACTTGGTGTGGACTCTGAGTTAAGATCCTGTAAAGATGGCTTATAAATGGATGCTGCCTCCAGGCCCCATGCTCCCGAATAGCACCATGTCCCTCGTCCCTCATAGGAGTAGAGGGGTGGGCAACAGCGCATGTGGGGAGATAACAGAGCTGCCCTGCCCAGCTCCTCTCTTTCACTGAAGAGTAGAGCAAGACATGACAGATCAGCAAGCAAGGTGAGTAACATTGTATGTTGAAGAAAGGAAGCCTTTTCTTACAGGTATTTAGAGGAGATTTAATAATGGCTGGTGCCATATGCTGTATCTTTTCTTTCTGTCTTGTGATGCTACTATGTCCATGTGCCAGATGTGATCCCCAAACACTATATCCTTTATAACTATATCCTTTTGCTTGTAGGTGTGAAAGGTAGACAGCTATGTCTGCATCTCCTTTTGGGAGATTTGTCTCTTGCACAAAAGTTTCTTCTGGTTTGCTTGCTTTGTCTTGAAATAATGGCATTTAATACAAGGCAGGGTTATGATAGTGGTGTGGAAAGGGGCTGCCGCTCCTTGTCCTGGTTTTGGGGGGCAGGAAGTTGAGAGGGGCTCCGTGGGTGAGCAGGGAGGGTGATTAAGGGTCAGTTCTAGAAGATGGAGGAGGCAGGAACAGGGAGAGTTTCTGCATTTGTTTCTGCTCTGTGGTGTTCTCTCCGACCCTGGGCAAGAAATTCCCTTGTCACATTGGAAAGCCTATTCCTTTGAACAGACCTGGCCATATAACTCTGCACAAGTCATTACCAGATGGAAAACTCAGTGGAGGGACTACCCTAGTGCTGTTGATCTGACCCCAAAACCCTAAAGGTTATGCAACTGAGAATAACCTTCTGTCTAAACCCTATAGCATGGCCCAGGTTGAATAATTTCACTGGCCTGTGCTAAGACAACGCTTCACCCCGAAAAAGGGCCTAATTCTTGGCATGAAGAGCTGACTGTTGACTCCTCTCAAGCTGCTCATGATGCCTCAGTTCTTGTGAGTCCTGTAGTATTGAGGCAGTAGCTGGAAGAAGCAAAGATATTTTTCTTCAGGCAGGAAGTTATTTCATCCTCTTAAATAGTGACATTTTGACTTTGAGATTATCTCAAAAACTGGTCACTGTAAATTTGTGTATTAAAGTTTTGGAGAAACTAGTTTTTAAAAATACTAGGAAAGAGGGAAAACAGTGGTTTATAATGGGCGGGGGGAAAAAAGGATTGTTTGGCTCTTATACTTTATTAGCACACTTAACCTTTTGAGCAATAATTTCTACATACAACTATGGGATGCCCTTTTTGAGTGAATAATGTGATTATCTAAGATGATTGTTTTTAAGAATTACAAGACAGATATATTGATAACCTAACTATGAAATTAACAAATTATGTAGACATGTATAAAATATCATATTTTACACATGATTTTGTCATCAAATCCAAGATTTCATTAAGGGTCCTGGTCATCAGGAATTTTAGATCACTGATTTTACTGCTTTGTGGAGTTTCAAGCTGGGCATCCAGTACTGGGGAAAAATCATCCACAAAACCTTAGGCCACGGTGGATGATCCTTTTAAAATGTCTAACCTGACAACAACCTACACGTCTGTGTAGCTCCATTTGTGTGCAGAGTTTTGCTTCTGATTTCATAAGGATTACTTACGGGAATAAACTTATGAACTGTATATATTCACAACTGTGCTTCTTGATGAATAGGGATTTCTTTTGTAGCTTCAAAGGCAAATTGAAGAATTCAAGTACCTCCATCTTTCTCACACTTGAAAAGATGATCTTTGCCATTATCTCATACTACTTAAATACTAGGATGCCTTGTACAGTTACCTGCAAGATATCTAAAATGGGAAGAATTTAATCAGTGGATGGACATTTCCCCAGACAGTTGCACTGACTTTAATGGCAGAGCTTAAATGAAGGGAAGTCACTAGTGTGTCTGCCGTGTGTCATCTTGGACCAGTGATGACTGGCCCAACAGACCTGCAGGGTTCAGCCATCAAACTGAGTCATGAAACAGGAACGCTGTCTCTTTTAGCGGCTACCTTATTGATGGCTTTCTCCAATCCAGTAGCTGGGAAATGACTTAGAGCTAAGAGGCATGATGAGACAGAAGCACTACTCAATATTGTAGTCATGTCTCAAAAGCAAATGAACAATACTTTGTGTTCAGTGCTTGCTTTCCAGCCAGATCCTCTGCTTTGTTTTCCTGTACTCTCAAAACAGGACTCTTTTTAGTTGTGCCAACCTCTAAAGCTGAAGCCTCGGGGCAGGTCCCTCACTAGTTTCTTCCCACTGAATTAAGCTTGCTTCATTGCTGTTTTCCTTAAACAAAGTAATTTTTAAAGTAATAAACACCAGTTCTTTGCTGTTGGCATGTGAATTTCAAGATCACATCCTAACATTGTTTTCATACTTTTCCCCTGTAGGGCAGAAAAACTCCCTCTACATTTTAAGCTAGAAACTGAGATTAATTTATTTTTGAGCAAGCAGCTAGCACTTGTACTGAAACCTCAGAGAGGATGGACTGACTGCAGTCATAAGCATGGGTTGTACAGCTGCTCTTTCTGCCACTGCTGCTTTAAATGATGGGATCTAGTGATTTTAGTTCTCCCTTTTTGGTGAATCATTAGAAACTGTTGCCTTTTTTCCTCCCCAAGCTTTTTCCTTAACAAAACTGAATTGGAAAGTGTAGACAGACATAGACTTTCTGGAGAAGATGCTCTCCTGAACTGAACCTAAATCTCCTATTTCTAACATGGGTGCCCCTGCTGAGCTATTCTATAACAAGAGGAGCATCCCCAAGTCCCTCTGATTACTTCTGCTATTATATACCATGTTTCAAGTGACTACTAGGTTTAGACCTTATGTGTGAGACTTAGCCAAGGTTACAGGCAGATGATATTAATGAGCAAAGTGGCAAAGGCAAGGATTTACTGATGAAAAACTAGATATCTCCCAGCTGGGGACTTTCAGGGTTGTCAGTGTTGATTAAGCAGTAATATCCTGTTGTGGGTACTAGAGTTGCGTAAATTCACATGAGACCTCTGCCACGTTCCCTCAGCTCTGAAATCGGGGACAAGAGGGCTCCTGACTTCCAGAGGAAGTGCACAGGATATCTAGGATGCTGTCATGCTTACATATCCATCCTCAGTTTCCTGCCATGACACAGGAGTAAGAGGATGGCACACGATTCCCTGCTCCCTTTCACCACCCCAGCTCTCTCTCCTGTGTTGGCTTGAACAGCAGGCAAAGATCAGTTGATGTACCACATTGGATTGTGAACTACAGTGACAGACACATGTCCACTCCTGGCATAGGGGTAGGGATAGTAACTGAAGGCTATTTACATAAAGGAATTTTTTTTTCTTAGTCTTTGAAATCTACTGGCTTCTTTGGGAACAAGCTCAAAACCTTCCTCTTCCTAACCTAAGTTGTGAGACCTACCACAAAATTTAAGGTCTTCTCCTATGCTCCAGCCCTAATGAGATAAGCACTGTGACTTGAGTGAGCAGAGCTCTGTCCATGATCCTCTGCAGAAAATGGGAGAGGGCTGGCACAATTCATTTTTATTCCAGTTATAAAAGCTTCTTTGTTTGATGAGCAGATAAGACATTTTGTCAGGAAATGGTTCTCAGCAGACACAAGTCTGCCAGGTTCGGAGAGTGGGTTGGACGCCTACTTGCACTTGATGCCCTAAAGAAATGAGAGGGCTGTATCCCACCTGCTGTTGTCAGAGTTCGGAGCCCAAGAACCATGACAAATGGTGCACAAGGAAACAATACCGCAATGAAAGAGAGGGGAGAAGAAAATGACCCACAGTAAATGAGAAAAGAAAAAGGTTAATTTTCCTAGGCTGTTATTACTTAACTTTCTCCTTTTTTTGGTATGTAAATTTAACAGTATTACCCAGGAATAGATTGAGCATTTGAGACAAAACTCCACAGCTTTGGAAAAAATGAGAAAGGAGAAATCAAAACTCCTGGTACTAACAGACTACTAATTTGGGTCTGTAGCATTTAATTTAATTGTTCTTAATTAAATTTTTTCATACTGGAATCATGAAACAGTCTGTAATTCTGCCACCTATGCTGTAAAAACATAAAGTATTCCCTTTGAATTTGTAAATATTCCTAACTGTTATTTTTAATCAAAGGTCTGCCTGATCTTAATTGTTCCATAGGTTTGGTGTGGCTAAAACACACAAATTTCAGAGGTTGCTTGCAGACAAGATGATAATGTGATTAACTTTGCCATCTGTGAGCCTTTCTTCATCACTATCACCTCTCCACAGAGCAAATATTCAGATAACCATTTAATCCTGAGTCAAGTGTGTGAACTCAGGATCAGAGTCCCAAGCCTGTGTGGTCAGTTCAGCAGAGTGAATGAGAAACAATTTTTGACTGATAGCGACCCAAACTGTCACCCTGTGCCACTGTTGTGTGTCCCCCTCCTGGCTACCTGAAGGGCGGCATCCACCACTGTGCGGAGAATATGTCCCTGCCCAATGACTCACTTGCAGGAAGACAGGTTAATTGAAATGTCATCAATATAACAGTAGGGAGCTTTTGGTAAGTAGTAGTGAGGCCTCCAGCAAGATCAGACCTGACTTAGGCATAAAGAAAATCCCTTAAAAAAATCTTAGAGAGCAAATCCTTTCTTGCTGATTTCTTTGAATAGCACAAATTATATTTTTCCTTCCCATATCAGGCCAGAGAGAATCAAAGACTCAGGGATGTGATCTCTCTCTCTCTCTTTCTCTTGTAATGACTAAATTTGTCCCAAATAGAGCTACAGGCCCTGTGTGACTCATCTGAGCCAGTGTACCTCCTAATGAAATCATCCACAGCCCAGATGGCAAATCCAGCTTCCAAGAGACCCATGGACTGAAATTCACTTATCCCTAATGTTTTCTTGAATAATATTGAATGATTTTTCTGAGTGCTACTGTACCGGGTACTCAGCAGATGTGTCAAATGAAAAAAGCGGTCATTCACTTTGGAACTTGAAAGAAAGAATCACTACTTTTATGCAAAGACAGAAGACTGCAACTGTGGATGACTGGTTTACATTACTTATACACTTCGCAAGCTTTGATGTGAAACCTATTTGTAGGGTTCCTAATGGGCCTTTGTTTATCACTATTAATCGAGGGACTTGGGATGGAAAAACTGCTTGAATTTCTTCAACTGGCTTAGTATGACAACATAACAGAATTTTATGTACACAATAGTGAATTTCTCTTCTGTTTTGATATGGTTTTTTAATGCTGTGTTTTTAAAATACATGTATACCTGCTATCTCTTAATAGTTGTAACTCATAACAGAATACTTCATCTGAAATTAAAATAAAGAGTATCCGGGTAGTTATTTTTCTCTTAATCGACGCAAATGTAAAAACTATTCACACATTTTCAGTTAATTGTCTCTCTCTCTCAAAAAAAGAAATTGTTCTAGGGAGTTCAGTCTTTAATCACTTTACCATTTTTTAATGAGGCAGCAAGATTTCAGCTGATAGCTTTCTAGTCTAGCCAGCAGGGATGCTGCAACAATTGCCTAATCCAAAGGCCAACCATCAAACAGCAGGAAAAGGTATTCCTGACAATTAAGCTTGCCTCTCCAAACAAAGCTTGCTAAAAAGGCCCAGAGCTTAGTTTTCAAGCAGTGCCTGCCAGGAATCACTTTCCTGGCCTGAGCCTACAGCACTGGCTAGAATTGTCTTCTGCTGATAGATCCATCCCTGAGCCTGGCCAGGCATCTCTGGACACCACATGATGTAAAGGATATTATGAAGTTCCCCCAGGACATGTCTCTAATCTCTGTCCCTTTCTCAGCAGGATCAGATCAGCTGTGCTAGCAAAAGCCTGGAGACCCTTCCACTGCAGCCTCTCCAAACCCCTCTGTCTAAGAAGACGTAACAGTGGTGTTGCAGATGGTCTTACTGGACACAGGTGGTTTTGACATCAGGATTGCGAATGATTAGAGGAGACATAATCAGCATTACTTGTAGCATAAAACTTCTGAAGATTGCAGCGGAGGCATGACTGATCCACCTAAGGACAGTCTTGCAGATGTGCAGTTCCGGTGAAAGGTTTGCCTACACTGGGCTCTGCCAGGGAAAGCTGACTGCAGCCCATCCTGCTCCCACAGGCCATCTGAAGTTCAGATTTGCCTCTCATAGGGGTTTTGTGGCTGTCTGAAGTCACCTTTCCTTGCTTTTTCCAAACCACCTCTGCTCTTGCTCTCAAGAAGAACTCCTGGCACTGGGGATCATGGGGCTCCTCCAGGTTACAAGGACAGTCCATTACATAGGTAGGAACAGACAGCTGTCTTGATTCCCAGCACAGTGAGTTTCTTTTTATCCCACATTCTGCTATACGTACAAAAATGCTGAATTACTATCTTTGATACTCTCTGCTGCATTCTTAGTAGGAAATTTCACAGTGTGCCAGCAAAGGAAATTCAACTGGTTTATGTTTATTTATCCTATCTAAGAGCTGAATATGCTGCAGTAATGAGCAGTGTATCAAAATGTCAAATTTACATTCAAGCTCTTTGAAATTCTCAGTTTCCAAAACAATAAGGCAATAGCTTTAAAAAAAAGTGATGTCCTACAGTCCATCATTGTAGTGCAGCCAAAAATCCTAGGTATGAAATGCTTCCTTCTCCAAGACATAAAAGCATTACAGACTATTAATTACATTATGATTAGCTGAGACATCTTAACTGTAAATCATTGTTGCTTAAATACAGGCTACAAAGAATTAATTGGCAGCCTGCCGGTTCAGGGAAATGAAATCTAGCACTAGAAATAATATCAAAGCTAAGGCGCCCGTGAAAGAGTCTGAGAGCAGTGTAGAGGCACACATTGTGTATTTACATTTGCTAAGTACAGGCTCAGCTCCTCACGACTCCCGCGGTCCGTTGTGACAGATGGCATTGAGGAAAAAGTCTGTCTGACTTTTCTTCCTGGTGCTGGCTCCCATAACATCATTGCAAAGCATTGCAGACTTCATGGCGAAGGATAGCCACAGCCACCAACCAGGAGCTCTGTCCTGAACATTTGGAACTATACTGAGGTGTAAGGAAGGCTCAGGGTCCTGCTGCAGCTGTTCTCTAGCCTAGCTCAAAGTCTATGTCTGCATCCAAACACTGCCTTTGAGTGAATTCAGAGAAATTAAGACTTACAAGTACAGATATGGCCACAGTCTCTGGTTCCAACCAGAGAAGTAAGAAAGGTTCCTCGAGACAGGTACTTACATGCACACAAGATTGATACCAGTAAATCAACACCCTGTGACAAACTTTTAACAAACTGCCTTTAGAATTTATAATCAGGATCTCAGCCTTGTGGGTGAGATGTCCACAGATATAATCTTTCAAATAAGAGAAAAATAGAGACTGCTGCAAACTTGGTATCTAAAATGAAATACCTTTAGCAGTCTTTGTAACTTCTCAAACATGGAAATGTATCCACACTGCAGGAAACTCATTGCTGTGGTACAAACACAGCCAGCATCTGACAATAATCCTATTAAAGTAACAATCTCTGCTCATGCTGCTATCATTTATATCATACTGAAATTGCATTTAGAAAGATTAAAAATGAAATAACTGACATTTACTTTTTCATTTTGTCCCACCTCTCTTCCACGCGTTCAGGAAAGACATTGTTTTTCTCTTTTAAGGTCATCAAAGATGTCTAGGGTCTGTTTCTAGCAACTCCAATTTTATATACTCTCTGACTAGATGTTGTTGTCCTTAATAGGCCCATAATATCTATCCCAGAGAAACCCCTTCTGATATCTTAAGAAATTAGGATGGACTGTGCTGCTGGGTTCCAATTTAGATTTCCTTCCTACATCAGGGCTTGTTTTCAAGCTAGTGAATCAAGACCGTGGTGGCTCTACTCCAGACTAAAACAGCTGCCCAGGAGCAAGGTGGACAAGATCCAGTCCACAGAGTCCCTCTGTGTATCTACTCCAAAGTATTGAATTGTTGCCTCCAGCTTGGTCATGGCCAAATTGAGATCAGCAGAAGATTGTGTTTCGTCTCACTTCCTTGACTGCACAACGCAACAGAATTTGGCAGCAGTTTTGCAGGAAATGACCTTCTTAAATATCTTTTAGAAACTGGGTAGTTATGACCTCAGGGATCCTAGGAAGCACCAATAAGCATGGAATTTCTTTAGTATCACCTCACTGTCTCTGCTACCAGTTCATGAGAGACACAAAGGGTGAGATTTATAAAGCAGTCATCTCTAAGCCACCCTCAACATCCTTGACAGTCAGTGGAGAGAAACAGACACTTCTAAGATGTGATTCATCCAAGCGTTATGAGTTGTGCCCTATTTTTCCTTCAGTAATTAGCATGGAAGCCTAAGGTAACTACCTCGAATGTAGGCACCCAGAGCTGTATGGGATGAATTCCAAACACAATGAATAAGCTCCTCAAGACTAATCATCTTATTTATACTACAAAGTATTCTGTACTTCCTCAGGGTTCAGGAAGCTTTCAGCTGGCGTAAGCACACTGCCAAAATGGATAGTTTTATCCTTGGCTGTGCAGTCTCTCCCACTCCCTTATGCTGGGGAGAAGTGTTGATGTGACCATGTGGTAAATTGCACAAACTGCTATGGCTGAAAACAAATGAATTTCAAGGCTTCATATGCTGGTAAATCTACCATATCCTTAGTCACTTTGTTCAGGGATTCTTTTCACTGTTGCAAGACGGGCCATGCTTTGTTTGTTGAAATCCGTGTCACTGATTTCTAATCAGCCTTTGCTTGCTAGATTATGGCAGTATCATCTATTGTCAGCAGGTTCTCTCTACGTGTTTTCAAAAATCAAAGCCAATAATGTCATGGTGAGGCACTGTCTTTAAACAGACTGAAAGAGAATAGTCAATGTCACTTTACCATCGGATGCTCTGTAGTCGGTCTACTCTGATTTCTGATTAAACAAAAATTTTGCTTAGGTTTGGAGATCTAAAAGGATCAGTCCATAAAATACCGCATTTCACATCATGCGACAAATAGATGTCACTCCACAAATCCTTTTTCAACTGGCACTGGAGACTATTTACTCACACACCCTTGAATGCAGATGGGTTCTGTGTGGGGTTTTCTTTAAAGCAAAGCATCATTGTCTCATTAAGTGGACAGTAATT
The DNA here is from genome assembly GCA_009819775.1 of Phoenicopterus ruber ruber. Lineage (NCBI taxonomy): Eukaryota > Metazoa > Chordata > Aves > Phoenicopteriformes > Phoenicopteridae > Phoenicopterus > Phoenicopterus ruber. The sequence goes on along the minus strand of CM020221.1, from coordinate 28,266,468 downwards.
GCAATTATTTACCATGTATTGTAACTTGCGAATGAGGCTTGCAAAGTCCATTCAGAAACAAGGTGTCCATAAATACACGGATTAAGAAGGCTAATGAAATGTGCCTTGCTTTAGAAAATTTTACCCTTTTTTTCAGCAAGAGTTTTGTAGTAGTAGGAATCTTGACAAATCATCCCTGTCTCTGCCACATGGAGACAAAAGGGGCATTGTGCCATACACAGTGGGGCTGCAGGGGCTGCAGAAGACTTGGTCTTATGCCAAGGGATGTGTCTCGCCCAAAACACAAAGCCAGTATCTCCTGTTTTTGTGGTACTTCAGAGCCTTGGCGCCTAGGCAGTTGACACTGTCGTTCAGGTTAGGCTATGAATTATTACAACTTGGTGGATGTAGCATGGGCTGGTGGAGGCTTGTTCTAGACGTGAGAGTTGCACTTGACTGAAAAAGACAGAGAACTAAGTCAAAGTGGGAAAGGACTGCAGGGTTATGGGTGCTCCTTCCACAGCCTTGTGAATGAATCCTGAGCCCTCCAGTGAGTTTGTGAGATACCCCTGGCCTCGCTACCACCCTCTGGTCAGTTTGGGTGACTCAGTCACCCACATAGCAAAGTCACCCACGCTTGCTATTGACACCAGGGTGCTTAGAGACAAACCACAGCCTGCGATGACAATGTTCCAGGAGACGAGAGGTGCAGGAGTGGGGGTGGGGGTGGGGGTGGTGTAGCAGATTGATCAGTTATTATCCAAGCCCGAGAAGCAAAGCAGATTTTGGAGCCTTTACTTGGAGCCAGTTGCTTATGAGGAGCATGCACCACACAGCGTAGATCAGAGACTTGGGCATCAGGCGTCCATGGGAGCTAACACCAAATCCCTACATGACCTTTCGTAAATTTGCCTGTTCTCTTTTTCAGCCACTTTCCCCCTCTGATAAAAGTTACATTTATATTCCTTAGCACACTGTCTAGAGGGTTACTCAGTGCCTATTTTGGGGAGTGCTTGGAGACCCACCAACACAAGGAACAAGCGAAAAAGTATAGTTCAAAAGTGAAATGGTTAAAAATGATCTTCAAATGTCAGGCTGCCTCAGGGAAACAAGAGCTCACCTCAGCTCCATTTAGAGTGATGTTGGGTAGAGGGAATTTTATTCTTTCAAATGTATGTGCATTTATAATGCATAAAAATGTAGTTAAATGCAGGCCGCTGTGTGACTGAAGAGTGAATATTAAACATAAATGGGTTGCTTCACATCTGGAAGGAAAGCAAATCAGCATTGCTTCTCCACAGGGTGAAACTGAAATGTGAGCCTTGCAATGCTGTTACTAGGCCAGGGAGACATAAAATAGAGAGTTGAGAATCAGTATGAGGTAAAATATACCATTAAACTATCAGATGAAATAGGGACAGATGAGGAGAAATGTGGGTACAGGAGGAGAAAGAAGAACAATTTCTGTCTTTGGGACAGGATTGAGGGGGTTTTGTGTGATGGCCTAATGCATACTTTTAGGAGCTGGTATGTCTCAGTGGTTAAAACACTAATTTGGGAGGACATTTGTATGATCTTCAACAATTTTCACCTCTTTCTTCCTCTGTTTTCTCTGACAGTTTTTTGTGTGCTTTGTCACTTAGGATGAGGAATTATCAGAGGTAGGAAAAGACACTTCCATGAACTGGTACGGTAGGACCCTAATCCAACCCAGGATATCAAGTTAGTTGGGAAAAATGTAGCTTACATGAAGAACATTAAGGCTTCACAACCAGGTAGGAAATGCTTGTGTACAGGTGCATTTATTATAACCACAGCTTGCATGATCCTTTTCCAGCTTTTTTCTTTTCCCCAACACCTTCCTGGGAACACTGTCTTATCCAGCAGATAGCATGAATGCATTCACTGAATAGGTCACAGTGCAGGATTAGAGACCCCAGAGTCAGCTCTCATTAGCTGATGACTAATTCTGCTTCCAATGAAAGGACTAGTGTAACTGGGTGAATCTATTTAATCCTTCTTTTATTTTCCTCCTTCAGCTTGTGAAGCTCTGCCTTATATAATACAGTTTCCAAACGCTGACTACTCCACCAAACATACTCATTTATTTAGGATTTTTCTGTACTACACTCCTGACAATGCATATGCAACTTCCCCGCCTAAAAATGTAAAGATAGACAGTTTATTTAGAAAAGCAAAACTGACATCTATCTTTTAAAATCAGAAGACAGAAGCACCAAAATAAATGCAAAAAGTGCCTCTGAAGCTGTCCATATGTGTGCTTAACTCTCCATTTGCTGATCCTTATTCATTGTCATGAGGTGTTAATATCCAGTTCCTCATCATTTCTGTCTGGTTTCAGACAGTTACAACGAAGAACCAGAAAACATTTCCTGTCATCCAACCCACCAACCAAAGTGAACAGTGGAAAATCAAAATAAGCGTCCTCACCACAGGTTATTGTCAGCAGGCACAGCGGCTCCACAAATATCAGGTAAATCTGGGATCGCCGTGCCCTGTCCGCAGGGGGTGGTTTACCCTTCCGAAAGTGGAGTGGCTGTGTGGGATTAGAAAGGACCTCAGTATGGGATGACAAGGAGCAGGAATATAAATCTTTACATCCAATGGCTGAAATTAACTTCCATATGCTCCTCAGAGGAAGCTTATGAATGAGTAATCTGTTGGCTAGGATTGGACTCATTAAAGTGAGTGATTTGAAAGGAAGACAAAGTGGGAAATGTTTATCAAAGAATTCACTCAGAGCACATAACACTGCCAGCCTTCTTGTTTTACGTCACCAAACACTGTTGCAGTTTGCATGAAACTCTTAGGATTCTGGGGTGGCATTGGCCCATTAAATTTTTCCTGGAGAAGGAATAGAGGGAGTAGTTTGGGGAGAAGATAAGCAGGATTAGGCTGCTCTAGAGGTGTGCTGTTTTTTCTTTTAAACCTCTCAGATCTTACTTTAAGCTTCAGTCCTGGAAAGATTGCACTTCTCAAAAATTTGTTTTGCTTGGGTTCTCTATCACACTGCAATCATATTTCCCCTCACTCAAGCAAGCACCACCACATCTGTGCTTTCTCTATCATGAAGCTTTTGTTAACAGAAATTAAATGAGCCATAAGGAACTGTCACAGTTCTGGTGTAGGCTCTGGGAAATCTCCCCCACTACCCCAGTGCTTGGCTGTACCAGTAGATTAAACAAGGCCTAGGAACATTCCCAGCCCTAGTCTTGGCATAGGTGATCTAGGAGACTCCAAAATTATTTCTAGTTTCTGTGGAGATGATCAGAGACAGCTGCAATATGCAATTTTGTATACAACCATCCTATTTCTGCAGGGTAAGAGAGTTTAGTAATATTGTTAGAAATGTTGTTTGATGCTGTCTGGCTTCAGTTCCACATAAGGGGTATGTAAATTTAATATTATAAATATTGCACCAGTGTCCACTCTTTTGCTTTTTTGTGCTGCGAATGAGACTGCAGACCACCTGCTTTATTCCATTCATTTTGTTACCTAGCATGTTAGAACTTCTTGCCACCCAGTTCCTCTTCTTCATGCATCTAATTTACAAGTTTGAACCCCACTTTGTGATTGGTCTCTCATGTGAGGTGGTCAAGAAAACACCAAAATGTGATAGTTCTCCATCTTCTATGTGCAAAGTTTAAATTCAGCCCCAGTGCAATCTGAAATGTTCAGCCATGCGGCATCCAAGCTACCGACTGGATTCACTGAAATCAGTGCAGAGACTGTGGGCTGTTCCTGAATTTTCTCCTGCTTTTGATTAAAGATTGGAGTGAGAAGCATCTTTTCAGATATAGAATAGCAGCTATGATTATCAGTGCATTATGATTTTGGTCACTGAGCACTTCTGGTGAAAAGTTCCCTCTCCCATAACCAGATTTTTGAATGTATCTAGTTCTTCAATCACCTTTTCTTTTTGTAGTTGAACAATTTGCATTTCCTCCTCTTGCTAGGAATGGGCTATTTCTTGGGCACTGGTCTTAATTTCTGGGTCAGCTAATAAACCCTTTTTTATTCCCTACCTAAATGCTGTGTATTAGAGAATTGTTGAGTTGGAAAATGTTAGCTTCATTTAGTTATTGTTAAGTTTTGCTGAGAAAGGAGATGGCTAGTTCATATGCTGGGTCCATTTTCAGAAGCAAAATGTATTTAATTGGGCTATTTTTGCTGCAAGTTCACAAAGTTTCTCCAGCATGGTCTCCAATTAAGCAACTGAATCTGATATGAAGTAATTGAGACTAACCCAGCTGTCTTGTAGTACTGCAATGTGTTGCCGCGGACAGTGAGAGGGATCAAAGTTCCCCTTGAAGTGCATTCACACCACGTAAAACAGAAGATGCATATGCTGGGATCTCTCTAGAAGTTCCTCAAAAGGGTAAATTATAGAATATAGTTAACTGATTCAAGCGAAGCAATGTGAATACCTTCCACTACTAATAGCAATGATTATGACATGAAGAACATTTAATGTGCTTTTTTAAGGCCAACAATTTCCAAGGACAGTTACCTATCCACGTTCTCTCCATTTTTGACTTGAACCCACTTGTTGCTCTCCAGATTTCTCAGAAGCACCTATCCTCTACAGCTGGTATCAATGGAATATGTAAACTCTGATGCCTCACAGGATCCGACCCAGGGCTGTAATTCACCTCACCTAACTTTAGCTGTGTACAGTGTGAACATCTCTACCTGTGCTAGTTCTTATACCTTCTTCACAGTCAGTGGAGAGAAATAAATACACATCTGGAACACAACCCATCTAACTTGTTCTAAATGTCTATTTTACATTGAGATAAATTGCACACAGTTCCTCTCTTCTACCCTGAGAGGGCTCAGGGTGATTAGTTCAGATTCAGGAGTCCAATTTGTAGATACTCATTTTCAGACAGATACAGCCTATGCTATCGCTCTCAAGTTGATCATCCAGAATTAGTGACTGATCTTAGCTCTCTCACTTCATAGAAGCATAGAATGGTTTGGGTTGGAAGGGACCTTAAAGATCATCTAGTTCCAACTCCCCTGGCATGGGCAGGGACACCTTCCCTGGTGTTGCTCAGATCAGGTTGCTCAAAGCCTCAGCCAAGCTGGCCTTGAACACTTCCAGGGATGGGGCATCCACAGCTTCTCCGGGCAACCTGTTCCAGTGCCTCAGCACCCTCAGAGTGAAAATTTTTTTCCTCGTATCTAATATAAATCCACCCTCTTTCTGTTTAAAGCCATTACCCCTTGTCCTATCACTACATGCTCTTGTGAAAAGTCCCTCTCTAGCTTTTCTCACTCCATCTCTGGGCTTTCACACTGAATAACACTGATACAAAGCAATCTCCAGCTTTCTGAGTCAAAAAAAGGAGTTTCTAGAAAGGTTCTTTATGTATAAATTTATGAGGCAACCTGAAGGAGAGAAGTTACTATTCACTTCCCTCCTAAAAGCCCTGTAATGTAACAGCAGGCAGTTCTGTAGATCACCGTTTTGATAGATTCTGTTAGGAGTTCAGTTATACTGATGAATGCAGTAAAACCACAAATAATTGCTAATGCATAGCTGTTGCTGACTTCTAGTATGTGTGCTTTGGCATTCCTGAGCTGCTTTGGGATGTTTCTATGGACACAAACTATTGGCAAGGAGGATTTATTTCTGCTATGATGAACAGGTGGGTTGTGAGGTCTGGATCGCCCATCATCATGGTAATCAGTTGACTGTCGTAGCATATACACTCCCAGTAAGCCTCTGAAGCCAGGAAGAGCTCTTTTACTCTGATACATTGGTTATCCAACCAAATTCAGGCATCCTAAAACAGATGTCATCAATAGATTAGGTGAGATGCATACTAAAAATGTCGATTTCCCTACATCAAGAGAACTGACTTTCTTAACTTAAGGACACAGAAGTCTTCACATGTCTCTATGTCTGATCCATATGTCTTGTGGTCTGAACAATCCATTTGCCATAGGACCACCCTTATCTCAGAAAACAGTAACTTTTCCTTCTTTCCCTGACAAGAGCCTACTAAAGCTTTGCTTACTTGATCTCAGACTTACATTATATACCAGTAGCCTCCGCTATGATGCTGTTGGTACAAGTTCATATGCATTCTCCCAGCAGTCACTTACTGAGTGAAACAAGGAAATAAGAGTCAAGTAGCTCTTGTTTCTGTGAGCTCTTATGCCTTGAGATCCTCCTTGACAGAAGGCCATTTCAAGCATACATTCAATACATCTTTTATTCTGGCAGTTCTTTTGGAGAGCAAAAGTGCTCGCTTCTGTATTCCCAGCATTGGTTGCTCGAGTGAGATTTGGAAGATCAATGATACATTGTACCACCTTGCTGCAAAAGGGCAGTCTGAGCTCTGCAGATGTAGAGCACTGGTTACTAACACAGACTGGAACTGGTTTATCATGGCTCCAGCTTTTGGCTATGGAGCATCTCTTCCAGTAGCCAAAAAGCTTTGCAGAAGTGTTTCACTTTTTCCTTCATTTAACTGCCTGTTTCAATTATTTGAGCTTGCTAGCAGCTAAGATTGGCAGGAAAATCTGAATACCTCACCCTCTGCTGAGAGGAGAGCTTTGCTTTAACTCTCTCCTGCCCCTGCAGCTTTCTTTTCCCCTGGGCAGGGGGAATTCCCGCTCCAGTTTCAATCTGCTTTCACCACCAGTTGTGAGGCCTGCAGATTTGATTGGAACTGCAAGTTCCTGAAGCTATCTTACAACAATATAACAGCTTGTGCCATGCTTAGAGCTGCTAAAGGAACCTCTATAATCTTCGGGATGCAGCAGCCTCTGCAGCATCCTTAGAATTGCCAGGTGTGATCACATCACCAGTATATCTTACCCAGCGCTTTTTTGGGGGTCTTTTTTTTCTTAGTAAAACCAGCAATACAGGAGCTGCAGGAAGGTATAAATCTCAGGTAATACACGGTTTCATTGCCCATTGCTGAATTCCTGTTATATCTCCTGATCTCAGCTTTACTTAGCACATCCAGCTGTCTCTCTGAATATCATTCTTAGCACTGCAGTATCTCCTTCAATACCTCTAAAAAACACTTTGTGGTCTTTATGAGAAGGGGTATTTCAGCAGGAGACAGTCTCCCTTGCAAGACATTGCCAATACCTAAACAAGATGGAAGACATTGCTAGGCTACCCCTTGAATATCCTGCAGCACCAAGATCTTGATGAGTGATTACTGGAGATTTCTAGAAGAGCCGGTGGAGGACATCTCTTTTACCGGCATTCTGCAGTAAGTTGTGAACAGAGCTTTGAACTGCAGTCCTGTAAAACCCGTACTCCTCCAAGGACGCCCTGCATTTCCCTCTGCATTATGTGTCACACAGCTCACAGCATAGGTACAGCCATGAGAGAACAGGGGGGAGCTTGTGTTTTGCAGAGGAATGTGCAAATAGCCAGAGACATACACGGGCACAAGAAAATATTTATTCCACGAGAAGTCTTTCTAATTTCTCAAAGCATAAAGATCCCACTGGGTAAGGAAGCAAAATATAAATGTATGTGAGAGATGCCAAGAGAAAGGTATAAAGAGAGAGTACTGTCATCATTAACTTCTGTCCATCTTTGAGATGAGATTAGATCTCTGCCATCCCATATGTCCCCCAGTCACACTTTCAGTTTTGATTAGTTCCTTGAAGGCAGATCACTTTGCTTTTTTATTTCCCCTTGTAGAAAGTTTTTTTTTTTTTTTTTTTTTAGATTTTTCAAGTGTGGAAAAAGATTTAACAATTGGTTATGTAAATTGGAAAGGTAGATGAGCCCAGTTCATAGATCTCTATGTAAAAGACACTTTCCTGGAGAACAGTTTAATGTACGGTGTCCTTTCTCCCTTTATTCCACCCCCTCCTCCAGTGCAGTTGTGTTAAATATTGCAGCAGAAAAACTGAAAGCTCACTGATGAGGGCTGAAGAGATTTAAGAGCCATTAAATCATTACAGTAATGGGTGCAGCGAGTGTGTTCTAGGGGAAACAAATATAGTACAAGAGGCAAAAACCAGAAAGATGATTGGATGAAGTCAATTTAAAGTGAGAAATGTACCTTCATGCCAGGAGAAATAGAAGATGCTGGAAATAACAAGCAGTTGGGGAATATGTGGCTCCAGGAAATAAAGAGATTTTTCTCTCTAGAGGCCCGACTGTGCTCTTACTTACAAAATTGCATGAGTAAGTGTGCTGGTGTCAACAGAGAGGCTAGATTAATTGTGAACAGAATTGGGAACTACTGTGTAAATAAGGATAGCTGCACTGGAGTCATGAACTCAAGCAAGAAGCTGTCGTTCAAGAACTGATTTAGTTTCAGAAGTCATTACTCTGCTATGGATAGAGTCCGCTGCAGGAGGATTAGACTAAGTCATTCAAACTCCTAGTGGACATCTATCTACATCTGAAATCCTGCCACCTTCCCTGTTTCTCATTATATCAGCTAATCCATTAAAGATATCAGGGAAATCAAACCGCAGGAATCAAATTTCTCTTTGATGGCTCTAAGCTGTTACAACACCCTATACCGAGGTGCGGACTGTAGTTTTCACCCAATGGTGAATAAAAAAGTTTTCCTTCTCCAGAGTTATTCTCCAAGCAATATTGACAGAACATTTCTTCTTAATTTTGAACAATTTTCCTCACATCTAGCCGACTTTCCTTTCTAGCTTAATCGTATAATGATTTCATAATCTTATAATGCAGCCATGCAATATTTATGCTATGTGACAATAGACAAGAACGATCCCAGCCTTCTCAACAGCTAGCACAGAGCATGTAACCTCTAGGTAAAAGCTTAAGGTGTGACAGCTCTTCTCACTGAAGTTTGCCACCTTCAGAACCAGCTCCAACTACGCCCACCCACAACCTATTCCCTCAGCCCTCCCACATTTGCCAATGGTGCCTTATTCTCTGTTCTTTAAGGTGCAGTGAAGTGAGACAAACAGAATTAATATCTTGGTGACACCAAAAAATGGCAGAGCTGCTCTATGGTCTCTTTGCTTATCTGCACAGGCTTTGATACTTGCCTGTCCTTTGGTGGGTTGATTCTGCTCAACCGGTGATCAGAAAAGCCACAAGCAGTGAAAAGTAAAGTGCTTTCTGCCTGCTTCGAGAGCTGAATCAGTTCAGCAAGGATCATGTGAACTGGCACAGGGAAACAGAAAGAATCAGAAGGAGGAGGAGGAGAAGGAGGAAGACCATCCTCTTCCATAGTAGCAAACTCTCCATTTAAAGCAGCTCATCACACCTTTAGTTTTGTAGTTCCCACAACTTGAAAGGGAGCCCCAAGTATTCCTAGTGACTTCAGAGAGAGATGGACTCACACATCAGAGAGTAGTAGAGTGCAATGTGAAAAGTCATGACAAGATTTACCTCTGCTCTTCAGTCCTAACAAGTGCCCCTTCCCTTTTCCCAACACTTCTTGTTTCTGAGAAGAGCAGATCCTCCAGGGCCATGTCCACAACTCAGAAAATAAGCTAGATACCAACCTAACTAAACACCTTTTCCCATTCCCCCAGTGCCTCATCTCAGCTAAACAACCAATAACTAGTGCTGACTGGTGTTAACTAATTGAAAGTGGCTTGCAAGAACTCATCCAATTACACTCTTCATTACAGTTGCAAGAAAATTGTTTCTGTTTCCTTAATAATGTGTGGGTTAATGTATTCATCCCTAAAATCAATACTTTTTTTTTTCTCCCACTGTCGTTAGTCTTGAAGGGGGTGGTGGTTATTTTTCTACTCTACTAGAAGCTGCATAGTAGTTCTATTTCTTTAAATCCCCATTTTCTGGAGTCTTGTTATATTAGAAATTCATCATTAATTTATTTTTAAAAGTAAGATTTTGAGTCTCTTCTTTTTTAAGAAACTTGAATTCTAATGTTTCAGATCCTGGCTCAAGCAGAAAAGAACCTCTATAGTGATTTTTAAAATTATCTCATTGTCCATTTTACTGTTTTTCAGGATGTGTGCAAGGTTTCAAATACTTTTGGAATCACTGGGATAGACAGTAAAAGCTTGTACTTGTCTTCAGCTCTCATTGTTAGAAAAAATGTCCTAGCCTTTCTATCTGCCAGTTAGCTGCGGAATACTCTTCTGCATAGACCCGTCTGAAGCGTCCCAGATCTCTCTTTAAAGCAAAGAGAAAGAGGGACAAAACTGTCTACAAACACGCACTGTATACAGGCACACACAGACACACACAGTTCTGTTATTCATACTAGTCTGGGAGCTGGACCTGCACAATGACAGCTCTAGCGTGGTGATAATCCAGTTAGCAGGGATATTACGAGACGTTTAAATGTTGATAAGAGAAATACCCCTGCTTCCTTTACCTACTTATGTCAGCAGATACTGAACACCTTGTTAGACATGTGATTACCAATAAGTAACATGTAATTCCACTGCTCTTAAAAATCCCCACAAGCTACATTATGCAACAAGGATGAATTTTTATTTCTTTTTTTTCCCTTTTTCTTTTTTATTCCCTTTCCCTACTTTCCCTTTTCCTCCCACTTTCCAAATGCTGAGACAATTTTGCACACAAAAACTTCATCTCTTTTCCTTTGTAGTAATTTCCTAAGTTCTAACACATTTTTCCCCACACATACACATTTGGTTAAAAAAAAAAATGCGTCTTCTGTTGTCTAACAGGAAAAAGAGAACAGGTGAATCTTGCTGTGGGAGGACACTTTTGGACCAAATCTGTAAATATCTACTGCTGTTTGTGAGTCTTACCTCATTTATACTAGCTGATGATCTGGCTGATAAGAATACATGAGGAGGCATCAATGCTTGATTTAACTAACGCTTTAGGAGCCTATATTTCCTATACAGCCAGTAAACAGAGACCCCACTCCAGGTGTAGCCTTTTTTAAGACTCATTCTTGAAAAATTCTTGAAAGTCATGGAGTAACACCCTTAATAGTGAAAGCTGTCTATGACTCAACTACTAAAATTCAGCAAAAAGATGTGCATTCACCTCACAGAGGTCACTTTTAAAATGCGTGACCTCAAAGCCTTTGTCCTGGTTTTGGTTGAGATGATAGAGTTAATTTTCTTCCTAATAGCAGCTCCAGTGCTGTGTTCTGGATTTAGTATGAGAATAATGTTGATAACACACTGATGCTTTTAGTTGTTGCTAAGTAGTTGTAGTGCTTATACTAAGGCAAGGACTTTGCAGCTTCCCATGCTCTGCCAGCGAGGAGGTGCGCAAGAAGCTGGGAAGAGGCACAGCCGGGACAGCTGACCCAGACTGACCAAAGGGATATTCCGTACCATATGATGTCATGCTCAGCATATAAACTGGCGTTGGCCAGGGGGTGGGAATCGCTGCTCGGGGACAGACTATCAGCCATGAGGTGGTGAGCAATTGTTGCATTGTGCATCACTTGGTTTTGTATATTCCTTTATTATTATTATTATTAATATTATTATTATTATTTCCTCTTCCTTTGCTGTCGTACCAGACTGTTTTTATCTCAACCCACAAGGGTTTTTTTCCTGATTCTCTCCCCCATCCCACCTAGGGGAGGGGAGGCGAGGGAGTGGCTGCGTGGTGCTTAGTTGCTGGCTGGGCTTAAACCACGACAGCCTTATATTCCCATTGCTTCCCGAGCTTAGAATTTGGTGATTTCAGGAGACTGTTCATCCACCTGAGCCAAGAGGCACTTAAGTTTCTGCTCCAAAAACATGAGGGAAAAAGAATGAAATAACTCTTGCTGCAGTAACTAGGTATGGCATGATGGAGGGGGAAGCAGTGCATAACTGATGGGAAAAAGGTGAGATGTTCCCCTGTACCGTATAAGGAGTGATAGCTGAGCTGTGCACTATGAGCACGAATTAAAAACAGCCCCTTGCTTAGTCAATTGCTTATCCAAATGAGGACAGCAAGCTGTAAAGAGAATTCATTACTTGTTGGCTTGGTTGATCAGTCTCATAAGTAGCCAAACCTAACAGCCGTGTAATAATCAGCAACTTACATTACTGGGTACATGAGTAAAATTCTGCACATGCATCATGGTTTAACCCCAGCTGGCAATTAGGCACCACACAGCCACTCGCTCACTCCCCCTCGGTGGGATGAGGGAAAGAATCAGAAGGGTAAAAGTGAGAAAACTCGTGGGTTGAAATAAAGGCAGTTTAACAGGTAAAGAAAAAGTCATGAGTGCACAAGCAAAGCAAAACAAGGAATTCATTCACTACTTCCCATGGGCAGGCAGGTATTCAGCCATCTCCAGGAAAGCAGGGCTCCATCACACCTAACGATTACTTGGGAAGACAAACACCATCACTCCAAATGTCCCCCCCCCGCCCCTTCCTTCTTCTTACCCCAGTTTTATAAGCTGAACATGACATCATATGGCATGGAATATCCCTTTGGTCAGTTGGGGTCAGCTGTCCCAGCTGTGTCCCCTCCCAACTTCTTGTGCACCCCCAGCCTCCTGGCTGGTGGGGTGGGGTGAGAAGCAGAAAAGGCCTTGACTCTGTGTAAGGTCTGCTCAGCAATACCAAAAACATCTCTGTATTATCTACACTGTTTTCAGCATAAATCCAAAACACAGCCCCATACTAGCTACTGTGAAGAAAATTAACTCTATCCCAGCCAAAGCCAGCACAACATGTCAAATAAAGTTTAAGTATAACCAGATTGAGCCATAACTGAAGGTAATTTGCAGATGCACAGTCCACGACATGTATTGATAAGAAATTATGGCAGCACTTCAGTTCCGTGAACAAGGTATCCTGAAGCAAGGCCAAGAACTGGTTTATTCACCTTGAGGGGGTACATTGAATGCTCTCCAGCACCTGTGACCTCTGGGGTTAAGGTATAATATCAGAATGACTCCTGATACATAGCGGTGTCATGCTGCGGGCATCACTATTCCCATTTATAAAATAACAGAACATTTCAATAAAGAAAGAGTAAATGCACCAGCCCAGCCCAACGTGAAAGCACTTACAGCAGATCTCACTGAAGCCCTTCACCAGACCCTGTTGGAGGGCTCCCCTAGGCATCTGGGCTGCGCAGACTGGCTAGCAATAAACAGTATAAAAAAAATGAAGGCAAAAAAAGTGTTGTATGTGTAACACAACCCCTTCCCTGCTTTATTCTGCAAGAGAGGTTAGCATAGTCCTGGGAGACAAGCAAAGATCAGGGAGGTTAAAGCATAAAAAGTTAACCAGTTTGCAAATTAAAATGCAAGCCCCCTTCCCACTCACCTCCTTGCCTATCTACACCTCCCAGCTGAAAACAAATAGAACTGACTAAACCCATTTTTTTTACTTATTTAAGGAATATTGTAATGAATGCTCTGAGGAAAAGAAAAAGCTGTGCTCATGCATACATCTCTACTTGCTCCAGTCATTCTGAATATGCATCACTGCCTGCTATTTATGGCAGTGTTCCAGCTCCTCTCCTCTCCTCTCCTCTCCTCTCCTCTCCTCTGCTCTCCTCTCCTCTCCTCTCCTCTCCTCTCCTCTCCTCTCCTCTCCTCTCCTCTCCTCTCCTCTCCTCTCCTCTCTGCCTTTTTTGAGACTCCAGCTGGGATGAGCAGGGGACTCTCTGAATTGACCATCTTGATTTCCCTTTTCTGCCCCCTTTCTAACAAAAATGTGTCCGCATCCCACCCTGGTTTGGACAGCTGCAGGCAGGGGAGGGCACTGCTTTCTGTGCATGAGCAGAAGGAGCTCTCCCATGGGAGACTGCACTCTCCCTGTTGCAGAGCCAGGGCTCCCAGTGAGCTGAGGGAAGGACAAAAGCTCAGGAACAGCACAACAGAGTCCAGGAACTAGACCTGGGAATAAGGCGCTAACTGTGTCACAAGCCATTGCTGAGCTTTGTCCTTAACAGCGAACACGGCCCTTGATATTAAATGAGCTCTTGGGCTTTGAAAAGGCCAAGCAGCTACATAGGCAGCATCAGGCACCCACGCAGCCGGGTGTAACCAGCTGGCCTGCTGTCTGAAGCAAAAGCTCTGGGAGACTTGCAAGAGGCAAACAGAAGTATTGAAAAGCCAGAAGCATATCTGCTCACTTTGCAAACAGGATGAATTTATTAAAGGAATATGACTGCAAGAAAGAGTTCATATTACAATCCACCTCCTGTATCTTTATGTAACGCCTTTCAGGCAATCATACTCCAGATGTTTTCTCACACTGACGGACCGAGGTTGCTTCTTATGATGGAAATGCTTAGGTACTCCACTCCAGATCATCATGTTAAGGTGCTACACAAATGCATGGAAAAGTAGAAATCCAACAGTCTAAATAAAAGCACAGATGGGAAGGGGGGGCTTGTAAAGCGACTTTTGCAGTGTGGCACATCACAGTCATTGACAGATCAGAAAAAGGAGATCAGATTTCTGAATCCCAACCTGGCGTCTTGGCTAGTGGCATGGACTCCTACTGATCTGCCTCTCATTGTGTTGTCATTGTAAATACTCACCCCAAATGTGACCCACAAAATGTTATACATTTCCTTTTTTCTTTTTTTTTGGGAGGGTGAGGATGAGAGCCCTGTCTTTTGTGTAGGGTCACTTCTTTAGTGGTGCCCATATGCACTGACAGGTTTACACTCCCAGGGCTGGTCCATCAGAAGTTTGCAGCTGACAGCAAATGACTGTCAACACCATTTCTGACACGGCACAATGCTGGCATGTCCTAGGATGCACCACAACACAACCAAGGAAAGAGTCAAGGGACCTTGCAATTACCTTGTAAAACCAGGATCCTGCTGACTGAATTAGTCAGCGTGGAAGAACTCCAGTCTTCATGCCGGGCTGGAAAAACAATTGCTTTTAGATTGAAACTCAATGCTACCCTCTCACGGGCTGTGTCTCAACACACACACACACGCACACAATGCATGGACTTTCCAACTGAATCAGCTCCTCGGGAGGTGCAAGCCAGCGCTGCTGCCCTGGCAGCCCTGCAGCGGCACTGGTTTCCTCATTTCCCCGTTTGTGGGCTCTCTGGGGTCTCTCTGCTGAGCTCTCCCCAAGCAGATCTAATGCCAACTCCAACGGGGGGACCAAACTCTGTTTGCTGGGTGTGACCGACCCGTGTGGCAAAGTTAACACGTTCTGTGGTTGGGCAACACTGTGTTCAGGGCCACGCATAAACACTTTACTGCTGGCCATTAAATTTTATTGCTCTCTCTAACATGCTTTGAGATAACTAAACTCATGCCTGAAAGAGGTATTTAAACTGTTTTAACAGTATCTACTTCACATAATCTGCTTTATGGCAGCGTCTTATGGTTTATCCATTTAAAATGTGTTTTTTGTTGTTTTTTAATCAAGGAATTTGTACTTTGACCTTTGAGCAACAGCAGCCCCTGCTAAAAGACAGCTGGCAATGTTGTGGCGTGCAATATGATCTACGGAGATTAAATTCATTTAATTCCCTCTTAAGACAGATGACTGGGAGGCTGGTGGATCCACTGGGATTTTGGTGGATTGAATTCCTTTTTATTTCAAAAGACTAAGAAATTATAGACATATTTTTGCTTAGTGGATTAAACTCTGCCCTGAATCACTTGGCTGGTCTGAATAAGAGAAGATACACCAGTATTCTTGCACCAATCCACGCAGAAGGGGTTGGAAAGAGGTGTGGATGTGTGTGATGAGGGACAATACTTTTGTTCTGATGAGCTGCCCGTCTGGTAGGTGTCATGAGGTTCAATATAATCCTTCCTCATAGATAACTGAGTTGCTCTGAAAGGTTAATAACTACCAAGATAACCTGAGCTTCCACTTTACTACCTGCCACTGGGCCTCATAACTGCTCAGTGAAAACAGAGCTAGAAACATGCCCAACAGACCCACAGTTTGTCAGGCCACAGACGGCGAGTCCAGCTCTTTGCTGTAGGGTAACCATTGGGGAGGAAGGAGAAAGGGAGCTTGTCTGGGTGCCTTGTGGTATGCAATCTTTGGGAGACAAGTCCCCTAACTGTTGTAGAGTGAAAGCCTCTTCTGGTATACTTTCTCCCTGCCTTAATGATTTTTTTCCTATAGAGTGTAGCATCTGGTGCAAATGGTCCAGATCGGTCTAGTAAGGTGTGCAGGGTGTTCACCAGGGAGCTAGCAAAGAGGCAGGTTTATATTTCTCACAGGCAAAGACAAGAATTGAACGTGTCCTTCACTGCGGGGAGGACTAGAGAGGAGGGAAGGAGGCAGCAGGCTCCCCACAGACACTGGTACCACACTATCTTTTAAAAAAACAGCAGTAACCAACTCTGGCTTC
This sequence comes from Phoenicopterus ruber ruber, assembly GCA_009819775.1. Taxonomy (NCBI): domain Eukaryota; kingdom Metazoa; phylum Chordata; class Aves; order Phoenicopteriformes; family Phoenicopteridae; genus Phoenicopterus; species Phoenicopterus ruber. The sequence continues at coordinate 28,250,235 of CM020221.1, read as the reverse complement.
AGTAGGTAACCTATGTTTGGATTCATGAGGCCAATAGGCAGAGGAAAACTTTGTTCAGGCTCAAGTGTAGGACCAACGACAAGTTTTCAGCCCTGGCAATACTGAGATACATCTAGACATCTGTGTGCAAGCAGGTTGAAAGCTAAAAGCAGAGTTTTGGCTCTTCCTAGATTAGCATGGAGCTAATCTCAGTTTTTGGTTTAAGTACCTAAAATGAGACTTAGTCTTTAGTCAGAAAATAGGTGCATGATCTTTTCGGTTTTTTGTTTGTTTGTTTGTAATAGCAGGCAGAAACTCTCATCATTTGACTCTGTATAGGTCAACCCCGAGGCTATTCCAGAGCCAGACTGAGCTGGGCAGACCTGTCGTGGATGGACAGCTTGGTGGGACACTTCACCTGAGTGAGCACAACACAGCAACAGCTCCACCAAACGCTGTTGCATTGAGTGACAAATACAACCCCATAATTACAATTATCTTCATACCAGCTGCAGGGTAAGGGCACACAGGACACTTTCCATCGCTCAACTGACTCAGCAGTCCGTTGAGCCCAGTGGACCAGCGTGTGCTGGAGGCATATGCTGTATAGACAGCTGAGCAAACAGACCAGATGATAGATAATTGGGCTACCTAAAAACTTATCTCTGCACACACCTTCCAGTTAATTAAGCTACCCTTATTGATACATCACTGCGCTGTCTTTGAAAAAAACTAGGCAATGCTTTCTCTCTAGTATAATGCAGGTCGCCATCGTTAGTGAAGGCATTTCAACAGGTTGCATAAAAAAGTCCTTGTTTCTCCACCTTATGCTCATGCCTGAAGCTTCCTTGCATGCTCCACATGACAGGAACATTGCATGGCCATTCTGAAAGCATTTGCTCCTGTCTCTCTTCAAAAGGCCCTTTTGCCATGATATGAAGCACTGTGATGTCTTGTTTTTCAGGAGAGCTCAGAGGCGCCTGAGAGAGATTTCTGTTGAACCTTCAAGGAAAACTAAACCTGCCCCTTCAGTGGCAGCCTCCTGCCTGAACTCTAATCTTACCTTGCAAAGCACAGGGCAGACCTGAGCTGCCAGGTGATGCAGAGAAACTTTCCTGGGCTGTCCTCGGGTGCATACACTACGGGTGGTTTTCCTCCCTTTGGACCATTTCTGTAGAACCCAGGAACCCTCAGGAAATAAAATAACGGGCATATATCCCTTTCCTTCCCTTTATTAGTTTGCAAAGCCACACAAATTAATGAACATTAACAGAAAAGCACATAGATGAAAAATCTGCCGTCACACACACATGCGCGCGCGCGCACACGCACACACAGAAAAAAAGGTTTCCTGCTTGCCAAGGTGAGAAACATGTTTGGGATGATAAGGATGACTGCAAGTCGGAGAGCGTGGTGGCTGCACTATGGGGTTTGTAATTGTAAGTGGCCTTTCCCTTTTGGGGGTCAGTGTGCTAAATTAAAAACCTACAAGAAAACATTTAATTTAGGTTAATGGGATGTTTGAATGTTAAATGGATTAAGGCAAATGATTTTTTTTTTTCTTTTAAAGAGGAATTAGCCCCACTATTCTCCCAGGCCAGATTCTTAGAAGGTGTAAATCAGTGTTATACACCAAAGCTCAAGCGAGCCTGTTCAGTTTCTCACTAGATGAAGGAGTCTGTGCCATTGTACATTTTCATGTACATGTCTATGAACCATGTGCTTAGGTTAAGCTCGTTCTGTTTGGGGTTTTTTTCCCATTTTGAGGTTTAAAAATGAAATTATATAATTCCTTTCTTTCTCTCTCTGTTCATTTCCAGCCCTTTAACTTTATCTTCCTGCATTTCAGATTCTACAAGTGGAATGGAAAACTTCCTTTGTGCACAGGGAACTTGGGATGATACCCTGATATCTGGGGAGAGGGGATGCTGGGAGAGCATTCTTTAGAATCACAACACTCAGGGCTACACTTTAATACAAAATGAGGAGGAAAATGTCTTTCAGCAGAGCTGTTTGAGAATTCACATTTGAAATATTTGGTGGACGGTTGGTTTCCACAGCATGAAAAACATGTAATGGGAAAATGTTCCTACTGCTTAAAATCAAAATCATATTTTTTTCGTCAAGGAAATACTTTGTTCCATCTCAGAAAGCAAAAAGCACTGCCCTCATGCTCAGAGGAGGCATGTTTTAAATTTTAAATTTTAGGGAAGGGAAAGTCTTCACTGCAATAAAACAGAGTAAATGTTTAAAATGATCTTTAAATCACTGCCCCTTCACACCACATGGCCAGGCAGGTTTGTTAGCTCCACACTGCAGAATTTCAAAGGCTGGTATTTCTCATTCAAGACACAGTAACGTGGTAACTCTTGTCTTGCTTGGGGATGAATTATTTTTATTAAAAGAATATGATGTCTTCAGGATCTTTTTGCTGAAGATATTTCCACATCACAAAAATTACCACCATACACAGACATTAAGTGATTCTCATCATGGATAACATCGATAGAGGAAGCAAGAACTGAACGGGCCAAGATGACTGAACAAGCCTGGAAATAAAAGGTAGCAGGAACACTTACATGTAATAAAGGTCCTTCCACGTCAATATAAGGTATGTAAGTATAAGGTTGAGGTGAGTTTAGCCTGCCGTCCTTTAAATTATTTGTGATGAGTTCCTCAAAGCCAAGCTCACTGGGCATGTTGACAATTCTATAGACTTCTCAGGGGAAAAAAAAAAAAAAAGTCTTTTTATGAGTCATTCTAGTTGGTTCATGTTACTAATGATCATTTGAAGCTCTTCCTGTCCATCTACTTTTGGCCACCCATGACCAGTCTGCAGTGTAAGATTTCTTGCGTATATGTCAGATCAACTTTGTATTGTAATGTAAAGAGCAGAAAAAGCATCTTTTTCTTTTCCAGTTTTATCTAATTGGTCACCATTTGCATTTACAAGGCAAATGGTTTCCAGCATCAAAGCTGATCTGCCATATCAGCTCCTGTTCGTGATATGGGTGCATAATAAAGAAACCAAGCTGGTATTTCTCGCAGTACCACAACTAAATAGGGGAAAAGCAGTGGGGAAACTTTGTCTTCTTCTACGCTGTTTTCTCACCATTAGGTTTCACCACCTGGTTCAACTTGTCTGCTCTCTCTAGTCTAAATGTACACCCCTTCTCCACCCTTACCCTCCTCCACCCTCCTGTATAACAGTCAAATTTTACATTTCACCAATACTAAAACTAACCTGAAAAGCTAATCTTAGTTTTAGCACCTTGTCTGCTAACTAAATTTTAAGGGATGTCTTTGAACATGAATCTCTTTTGCCTGACTCCCAATCTGTTCTGAAAATGTCCTCTATCCAGAGCTTGCCATGAAATAAATTGTAAATGTGTGTCAGCAATCAGACTGAGAATCATTTAGTCTTTATTACTAATTATCATCCCGCAGAGAGAAAAAAATGATCTACAGCCCGGCTGTCTTAGAATATGCAAAGTCCCTGCTGCAAGGAATGATGTTAATTCGTACTAAACCCAGCTGAGCACATGACTTACCTTTTCTTCCATTTTTATTCTTTTAACAAAAAAATTAAAGCCAGCTTTAAAACCTGGCATGCTTCTCCTGAAAATACACAACAGCAGGTACCTTCTTACTGAATTGGCATAAAGTGAGAACTACAGAGCAGATCTGGGTGATGCCATCCAAAAGGTCTTAGGTTTTGATTTAGCTTGGGCTGTCCTTCCTAACAGAGTAATAAAACATTTTTTTGTTCACAAACTGGAATATTTTCCAAGGTTTTCGTTAGTGATTTTCATCTATGTTTTTATTATATATAGAAATCTGAAACAACAAAGAAAGTTTTTTTTAAAAAAAAGTAAAATATACCTTTCAACATAATTTTGGAAAGAAGAAGAATCATTTTGCCTGCACTGCTATCAATGAAGTAGCCTCATCTCCACTATGCTAATTTAATCCAGTTGAAGATCTAGTCCACTGCCTTAAAAAACATCCAAAGAATTTTCTTCTTGCAGATTTTCCTGTTTTCCAGAAAGATGATTCTTCTTCATCCCTTTTTTCTATGCATAGTAGGCAAATGAAACCAGGCTCAGGAAGTCTCCTGATATGAAATATTCTGGTAGGGAGAGTATTTGGAGGAAACTGAAAAATCACTTGTCTCATTCTTATTCGTCCCTAGGCACCTGCTGATGGCTACTGCTGGAGACAAACTCTTGACAGCCCTTGATCGGAACAGGTACAGACATTCCTGTGTTTTCATCGTACTATTAATATGAAAGATCTGCAAAAAAAGATTAACAGTCCCTTCCAGGGCTTTGGAAAGGATGAAAACAGTGATGTGTGCCAAATATTTTGCTGCCAATGTGTTTACTGATGTTGCATTCACTCCAATACTGATGGAAACAGGCTTTGGGGTAAGATTTCTAACCCTTGCTGCTCGTGGTAGGAAGAGAAACATGGCCTAATTGCAGCCTTTTTTTCCCCGAGATCTAACTCTAGCGTGACAGTTTCTGGTGAAAAACTGCAGTCCTTCTTTACGGCATTTGTTTGAACCTCAGGTTTACTTGAGCAGAAATACCCACTTACTGAGGGCAGATCAGCTTCAGAGTTGGGCTGAGCATTGCCCTACACTCTGCAGCGAAAACGGGTGGAGGCTAAGAGGGACACAGGACTTTTCCACACAGAGGGAACTTGCCTGGACTATATCTTCATAAAGATATGGTAAATCATATCCATATTCCATATTCAGACCATTCCACATCTTTTCTTCTGAAAATCTATCCTCACAGTTCTTTGCAGAAATACAGAGGTGACCTTTTTGGAGTGGCTACAAGCCGCTCACCACCTGAGAGCCTCACAGTTGTGTTGGCAGTGTCCTGCGCAGCATCTGGCCTCTCGATCAGGCTGCCTAGCACAAGCAAGGGGCTACGATGTGTCACGAGGCTTCTGGGGTGAAAGTGCCTTGTGTCCTACCCACTCACGATACTTATTAGAAAAGGTCAGAGGCCCTCTAAAACTTTTGGGTCCAAATGAACCTGTCTAAGGAAAACTGTTCCCCTCATCAGTCAGTTGATGAGCTGCCTGATTAAAAAAAAAAGACCTCTTACTCCTTCTGTCAGCCATCACTGCTCACAGTTCTTCTTTCCTTAATTTTTAGCCTCCCTGTTGTTCTTTAAATGATTTACCATATTCTAATACCCAGAGCAGAGTTTGGATTAACTCCTGTGCCCCGAGGAACCTGTGGAGAGTGAACTTGCATCTCTCTGTGCAACAGTGAGTGGACACAGTCTAAAACTGTACTTCTTTAATCCAGACCAATGGATAATTCAGTTCTAATTCAGAGAATCACCCCTGGGAAACCAGCTTTTAGCTTTTAAGATATCCTTTATGTTTTGTTACCTTTTAGGTTGAAATCTAAAGCACAGAGGTAAAGAGGCAGAGAAGCCTGGTATGCTTAAAATTAATCTATTAGCAATAACGTTTTTCCCTGGTCTCACTTGACCTCTCTTGTTAGCATCTATTATATTCTCCCCAGCTTTTCTTGCCTCGAGCCTCCAGACCCACAGAAGAGAACAGGGAATGGCAAGACTGTAGCTATTTATAATAATAATCCATTCCCAGGCTCCACCGCAGTAGTTTTAATCATCAACTATTGTCAGGCATCAAGATCAAAAAGATTTGAGATTTGATTTGTTTGGGTTATAAAGAAGCCCTGAATGCCAAAGTGCTGTCGCTTAAACTGCAAAGCACAGCCCCCGCGTGAAGTGGAATGAACTGGTATTGCCCTCTCTGATCTGATTTGTAGCCATCACAGCTCTTTAAAGTTATTTGATTTGACATCAATTAGCCAGTTTTCACTAGGGGAAAGTCTCTTTTTGCATTTAGTCCAATATCAATGTCATTTTCCTCCTAAAATGTGACAAGGAGCAGACTGCTTCAGCATACTTTGCAACCGACACGGAGAATAGGATAAGGAGGAGGAGAAAGGTTTTGCAAAAAGAAAAAAAAAAAAAAAAGAGGGGTGGGAGGACTGGGAAATCATTTCAACCCCATCTTCCCATTTATAGAGAAATATATACAGAGGCAGAGAGACATATATAGAGAGATAGAGACGTATATATGTCTCATAGAGACATGCGAGACCTCCTGCTCAGCATGTGTTGTTTATCAGTACACTTGCAAGTACTGCGGTCACCGTAAGGATGCAGAGTACTTCAGACCTGTGTATCCTTGGAGGACAGCAACTCTGTAACAAGAGAAAAGCATTTGTGCAGCTTTAATCCCAGCTTTGTTTCATCTTTCTATATTCTGCCTAGGACTTTGCACAATGCCCAAGGATATACAGAGTTACTGTAACAAACTGCTGTTAAATGCGTTACATGTACAATATTCTGAACCAATACACAAAAGCAAACTGTTCTCAAGAGAAAAGAGACATGGCAATTGCAAATTTCTAAAGGCTAAAGCTGGTCTAGGAGGTAGATGTCAAAGAAGGTGACCTATTTTGCTGAGTGTCATGATGAACACAACTGTTGTATTCCCTACTGGTAGCTGGATGCAGCACCGAGATGGACATTGCGTATATTAATGGAGGGAGAGTAGAAAGAGTAAAATGTTCGTCTGTACATGGAGGAGCAGAGGCATTTGATGGAATAACCAGAGGCTTGCAAAACTAGGACAATCGCAAGTCCATATGAGGAGATGCAAAAAGGAGACCTGAGAGGAGAGGCAAAAAAGGGGCAATATTGTAAATGAACACTTCGTGAGTGCTGTCTCTTCAGAGAAAGGTATACAGGCTTTCAGAGTGGCTTTTTTCTCTCTCTCAAAAAGGAGATACTGGGAAAAGCTGCCTCTGGGATATCTATCATAATGATTTTTATCTGGACACCCACCCAGCTGCACTATTTCTGGACTGTACATGCAAGTCCGAGAGGGTAACAGTATTCCACAGTTTAGATCCCTCCTCAGGGTGCTGAACGGTCTAGTTATTGATTGCTTCATTGCCTCTTTGCCAGTAGCTTGTAATGTAAAATGTTGGGAAAGGATGCAGGAATACTGTCATACACACTGAACTATAGTTAAAACTTTTTTTGCAATCTCATAAGAAAATAGATCAGATCCGCCACTGCATGACAACTCTTATTAGGAATGTCACAGATAAGCTTAAACTAGGACACTGCAATGGGCAAAGAGGGCTCCATTGTTGCTTTTGAGGGAAAAAACCCCAAGGATATCAGTCAGAGGTAAAGGCATTTTCTCAAGCCAAAGTGATGTCAACCTTCAAATGAACTGCTACTTCTGACTCCTTAAAGTGTTTCCTATTAAACCCACCTAGCTATGGAAGTATTGGAGGCAGGTCAAAAATTTGCAGATGACCTAAATATTTTTGCCATTTGGAAAAGAACATTTTGATGCTGTCAAGCACCATTCAAGATTCAGATCTCATCTATAAATTCATAGTAAAGCACTGTAACATTTCTCTGTTGGGAGAAGGCAGTGCCCCAGTCCTGAATGGTGCAAATATTTCGGACAAGGATCCCTCTCTAAACTGTTTGTTAGTCACAGCTCTGTCCCTAAATGACACATGGAGCCATAAGAGTTTCATGGGCTTGCAGGATATATTATGACCATTTCACACAAAAGGCCTCTCCCAATCCTAAAAGTATGAGATACAACTCCAATTAATGCACAGACCATTTACCACTCAGTAAATACAACAGGCTGCTTCTTCCATGATGGAGGTTCAGATAAGCAGTACAAAACTTGCTGGTATCATACATTTGCATCCCTGTATTTCTAAAAAGAAATAGTCTCCATTTTGGTAATCACAAACAAGCTGCAATACAGAATGAATGCCTACAATGAGATTCCCATAATTGGGATTCAACGAAAGGACAAAAATATCTGCTCACTTGCCCAGTCTGTGCAGGCAGCTTCCCAGTCATGCTGATCAGGGCTACAGCAGCAAGGCTGCTTGTTGGTGGTAATACCACAGCCATGTAGAAAGTCTTTCTGAAGATAAGCCTAGACCTTTTCTGGGGGTGATCCACCCCACATGCAGCCCAGCATTCTCCTCAATCAATCAATTAACATAATGTTACATTGCATGCAAGGCAACTTGTCAGGAGGCTACGCTCCATATGATGGACAAGTAAATTACGGTAAGGTGCATTTCCAAAATCACTTCCTCAGTGTGACAGACAGGTAGGACCTTGAGATGGCAACTGAAGGCTGTAGTGAGAGAGGGTGAGGTTTGAGTTGATTTTCCATGCGCCTTTAACTCTCTCTCACGAGAACTCTTCAGACTCGTCCTACTTTCCTTGCTCTGTTGCAGCAGGGAATGAAAGGCATTGCAGAAATTTCCCCCTGCACTCTGTCCCTGAGCTCTTGCTGATCTCTGAAAACTTGGTAGGGTGCACATCTGCCTTAGATGCTGGAGTTTCAAGGCACTGCCTTTTGCCAGAGCTACCACTTCTGTGCCGTGCACCTGGGCCAAGGACAATTTCCAGTCCAGTAGCTTTGTTCTGAAAGGTCTCAGTGCCGAGGACTCTTGCTAGAATGATCTCTCTTTCTAGGTTTTGTTTAGGAACCTGCAACCCATACCTTTCAGTTTCTGAAACTAAGATTGAAGGGGGGAAAGTTTGTTTTGGAGAAGAGGTAACAGAGTTGTTAATTCGGGCTGGTAATTATTCATGATTAGCACTTTTTTGCTTTTTTTTCGCTCTTACTTATTTAGTTATCAGATCCAATTACAAACCCAAATTACCAACCCTAATTTTTACTAACAGTTATTCAGACATGAATAACAATGAAACTGCAGCAGCAGAAAGGTCAGGGAAGGCTGGATAACCTAGCAGGAGCTAAATCAATACTTGATAAATTCTTCATCTAATAGTCCATACTAAGCCTTATCCTGCATTGACAAACCTACGCAGTTAGCAGTAGATTAAAGTCAGTGGAGTCTGAAGGATGCTGCAATCACAGCTCTGACTGCAGGCCATCGTTACGGAGCGTCTAATTCAGTGACAACTGCAACTCCCCTCTTCCAGCACCACCTCTCCTCTTACCGCTGAAATCCCATTTACGTAAAACACCAGTTCAGCTGCGTTGATGCAACCGTCTGGTGAATCATGTTGCTCTCTGATCAGTCACTCAAGAAACCGATCCAGATTAAAAATAAACCTTAAAAAAGGGGTAAGGGAAGGAATGGTTATTTTAAACCGGCTCAACTCTGTGATCTAGATAGCCCCTTAAAGGATCATGACGAAGAGAGGCATATGGGAGCAGGAATGCGTGGCCAAGGGTGGCAATGAGGTGACAAGATAGTGGGAGCTTAGGTGAGGAACAGGGCGACCGTGTGCTGAGGGGAGGAACAAGGGGATAGCTAAAATCAGAACAGCTGCCAAGCAAAACGCTTTTGTAACCACAGCCTCTGGAGTGGGCAGACCCACAGACAAGACGTGTTACGGCTCTCACTTGGTAAAGCACAGACCTTGCAGAAACAATTGATTTTTCCTTTAAGCATTTACACCACTGACCAAACAAAGAAAAAAAAAACCAGTCCGTTTAGGTAGATGAAAGGGTTTCTGTGTTTCTAACTGGAATCCTCTCACTAAAGAACAACTCGGTTTATAAAAAAACTTTTCTTTTCCAGGATTATCGTAAAGATTAATTAGCAAAAGATGTGTAATTGCAATTTCCAAAAGAAGAAATAGAATCTCTGCAAAAGCTTTGAATTAGCACAGCAGGGGTCTTGTCAAGTTATTTTCACTTTTTACTTTTTTGATGGAAATGATTCACCCAAAACACCCTGAATCTCTGAATTGGTTCTGTCTCTAGCTGCTCATCTGAAAATGTTTCTCCCAGCTCAAGACATAACGTACTGATGGACTGTGAATAAGCATAACCTGAACTGAGAAATGAAATATAGGGTATAAAACCCAACAAATCACCTCATCACAACTGTGTACAAAGGAGGAAAAGGTGTATGAAAAGGCAGATGTCCTAGATGATGAAATGCTTATCCCTGATTAATCCAGGGGTAAATTTGTCATTCCTGGGACACAACTAGAACAGTTAAAGCCTGTATCTTGTGTTTGCAGGCTTTAGATTTTTGGGTTTTAATGAAGACAGCTTGTTTTGCTCTGAGTTAACCCACGTGCATATCCACAACCTAAGCCACTGCTTAAGCTTATGTAGGAGACCAGTGAGACTATCAGTAGTCAAATCCAGATCTCTTGAGTCTCATTTCCATGTGTGAATACTGCAAGACTATCCTTCTTTGCAAGTAACCTGGTTATTTTAACAGGCTCTTAAAAAGGGAGAACAACAGCAAGAAGATTCAGGAGGAAATCATAAACCTTGTTGGTATGACAGCAATAGCATTAGCACGATACAGCTTTACAAGGCAAAAATACTGTCCCATCATCAGGATGAGTAACTGAGACTTGAGCTTCATTTTTCCCACTCAAGGACCACTTTAGTAGTATCCTACTGTAAAAAGAATCCATGGACCCATTCTAACATTTGTTTTCCTTTTTTGCTTTGTTTATTTTGGACTAATATATTCATGCCTCTCAATGAATTCTGGTTTATTGCATTTTTAATTCGGAGTGTTCCTTGCTGCTTGATAATGTACATGGTTTGCAGTATCCATCAAATGGTAGAGCTGCTAAATAAAAAAGTCCAGGCCTGACTTCTTCATGAAACTCTCCCTATCTTAATGTCATTCTTTGTCAAGTGGTGTTACCAGAGAATGGGAATCAATTGTGCTGTCTTTGTTTTTTGGCTGTGATGTCAGAAGGCTTTTCTTTGGATGTCTGTTTGTTAACTTTAACATGCATCACCTCATTCAAGAGTCTTGGTCCTGATCCAGGGCCTACAAGGGTTTTTTCTCTGATTCAAACCCAGTCTTGACAAAGGAGAGAAAGACAGGGTGGCACCAGTTTTCACTGGGAAACAAACAGAGGCACAGGAGAGCTCTGCGTGACTTTTTCCTGGGTGCGCTGGGAAGAAGGCACTGGACACCAGGAGACCTCATTCCCCCCATTCCAGTGAAATGAGAACAGGCTTTTCCAGGATGCAGCTGGCAGGAGAAGAGCTGTGACCCTGGCAGTCAGTTAAGGGTGCAAGTAAGAAGTTTCTGGGCTGTATCTGGCCTGACTCCTGTTCAGAGGATTTTGGCTCATGAAAAAAGAACATCCACTTCAGCCTTCTCTCTGCCCTACCCCATCTTATTTGAACAGCAACCCCAGGCTAATGAGAAAAAAGCTTCATTTCTTACATGTAACCCGTGTCCAGGGAATAATATTGAAGATTGTGAGATACTGAGGTGTTCTCTCAATATTTGCATTTTATAATTGTTTCTCCAAAGAACTGGGCAGGCAGGACTTCTCTGACGGGGCTGTGGTCACCTACCCTGTGACTTGGGAGAGACGACAGAATATTAATCAGGTTCATCCCAGTTCCCTCAGCAGATCATTTACTCTATCCCTGCTCGTTTACAAATAAACTCTTTGAATGAGTGACTGGAGGGAGCTGGCAGCCAGGGAGGAAAGCGAGGGAAGTTTGCACACCAGCACAGCAGGCTCGGAGCAAAAATGCTCTCTGAAAACATGTTTGCAAATACAATAGACCTGTCTCTCAAAGCCAGAGGACTCCAGCTTTATATCACTGTAATCAAAAGTAGGCTCCAGTCCATAATCCTCTGAAATTCAGACTGAGCTGTGCAGTGTGCAGGAGGGACTGGAGGAAGAGAGCTGAAAGATGCCCTTTTTTACCCCAGATCCACTCCTGATGTTAATGGGGATCATGGAGACGTACTATGTGATCTCTTTAATGGGAGTAGTATAGCTCTGTCTTACTTCACAGGACAAAGATGAAAAGCATAGAGAAGCACTGGAGAGCACAGAGAATTTTCTGGGAATTGTACTTCAGAAGAAAGCAATTCAGGTAGTGTCTAAAAAGCTACCATTCATCTGTTGACAAGATTGCTAATCCATCACAGATGAAAAATAAAGCAGATTCACTTAAAATGGATTCCTGGCAACTTTCCTTAACAATGGACTAGAAGCACATGTATGTCCCACTGCTCAGCTGAGCAGTCGTTACTCGCTACGGTGTAGAAGTTGGAGAGAGTTGCTGCTTGAATCTGCATACAACAGAGACGATTTTGTTTCTCTCAGGAGCTCTGCTGGTCCCTGTTAAGCAAGAGCTTGGTGTAGTCCATGTGGCAGAGACATGTTACACAGGTCAGAAATGGCCAGAGTGCGATGCTTAACGAGAGCAACCTCTCTGTCTGTAGGTGCACTTTTAATGAGATGGTATGTTCCTTTGCTGTGTCAACATAAAGCCCTGCTTTTTGCAGCAGCACAAAGCATCTCAACTAACAGTAGCTTAGGAGGACCACCATAACTCAAGTGAAGTATATTCCCCTTAGAAAGTGATTTCAGGGAAAAAAGCCTAAGATACTTTATCTATACAGTATAGCTGCGGAAAATGAGGCACAGGGAGATGAGGTAGGTTGCTTCAGATATTCAAAAGACATGAAGACTTTTAAGGTGCCAGCACAGCAAAGGATTCACTAACATTCGCCTCATGAACCTCCCACAGCTATCACAACTGGAGTCACAGATAATCAGCCCCTCAAAAAATCCAGTGGCAAGTGGTGAGAGTAAAAGATGGTCAAGGGTGTGACAGATGCACTTGACCCTTAACCAAGCTAGCGGTAGTTTGGTACAGGGTCCAAAAGAGGTAAAGGTCCTAGCCGTAGCCAGGCCAAGAACTCCTCTAGGTTCAATCCGTTCTCTGAAAACCCACAAAGGAGCAGAGGGACACAGTGGGCATCGATGCATATGAGCTTGGAACACCAATCATGCGATTAACACGTCAATAGTGGATGGCTTTTCCAAGACTCATTTATCAAGGAACAAAGAAAGTTGTGGGTACAAGGAGTCTCATGCATACCTTTCCCGTCGCATGCAATTTGACTACAAGCCAACCGCTTTATTCCATAAATATGACAGCCTAAGTGAGCCTTCTTTGAGCTCTCCCTGCTAGGCAGCGTGGCTGCGTGGCAGTGATCTGCCCTCGAGCTGGGACACCTCTCAAGGTTCCTCCTTGAGGCAGAGAGACCTTTTACCAATGGCAGATCTTTGATAAGTGACTGATAACATGCTGAATTAATACTAATGAAACATTAGTAATCCATGTAGCTACTCAAATTAATTAGTTTACTAGACATAACTGTTGTCCAAGTCTGAGACTAAGATTGGACCTAGCTGCACCTAAGCTCCATCAGGAGTTTAGAAAGCAAGAGGGTCCACTCTGAACCTCGTGACTCGACAGGATGATCTTCGTTACCCTTTTGTGTCTATGGTCTCTGTGTCAATCATTCTAACTCAATTCTAATTCAGTTTTCCTTTGTATATTTCTTCCATGCAATAATTAATAGAGTGAACCTTGACATCAAACTTTTTTAAGTCGCACTTTTACAACATCAAATTAAAACCACTTTTGCTAATACTGTGACAGTGGATCTTTAAGCAATCTAAATCACCCATTCACAACAAATTGGCATAGTTGGCAGGATCCTAAATCAAGATTTGTGACAAAGGGTGATGAAAACAGGCAAGACCCCCCCACTCTTAAAGATGGAGTATTCCAACTTAAAACAGTCCTTCAAGCCTCAAGCCGTGAAAAAAGCTGTAACTGTTCTTCTGCTCAGCTGTCAACATCACCTTATTAGCACTGAGCAAATAAGTTGTGCCAGTTTGACAAACCTCATCTCTTTTTTTTTTCCTCCAGCTTGTGGAGATTTCCTCAGCCTTATGCATTATTCAGACAAGAGACTCCCTGGAGGCTTTTAAATCCAAAGTTTGATAGCCAAGAGCTCTCTGTGTCTGAGCTGAGTTGAGGAGCAGATATTGGCTGGGCACAATGGAGCACATCATAGCAGTGGGTTCATCTCCTTGACTGGCTGAATGGCTCAGGTGCAAGAGCATTTGCAGCTTAACGATTCTTTCCTGGCTTATTTTCCTATCAGAAAAACTAAAGAGGACAAAAGAGCTGTGGCCATTTCAGATGAAGGTTTGCTGGGATTTGCTTATGTTACGCTCTCAAGTCTTCTAAACCCACTCTCCTGGGACCCTGTGCCAAGCCTCATGCCTGTGCCTCTATCTAGCTATCTGTCTGTCCATCTATCCACTTTTAAATGCTTCTAAAATTACTTTAAAATGTACATATTTTAAAATACTCATTTATGAAGCAGGTCATCCTAAAGCCACTGCAGCCAAGAGAAGCAGCTGTGAACGTTAGTCACATCAAAGCAGCGTTGATTTGATCCCATGGGGACTTGTTCGGTGTATGTAAAAGTGGTTTCTAATGGAGGGAAGAGGCCCAAGGAGCCCTGAGTTCAAGGATTCACATTGCTCAGTGGGAATAATTCCCACAACTGAAACTGACCCAGATGGTGGATTATTAAATGCTGAGAAGAGCAGGTTTGAGGATGATGCAGGTTAAATACACCACCTGGATGCATGCATGAATGAAAGGACATTAGGGATTTGCTTATAGAGACAGTGTTATAGACATACTGAAAAAGGGCCAGGAGTAATTCAGTAGCTTATGGCGTTGTTTGCCTTTGGGATGTGGATTTAAATCCATTACTCTGAGCTACTCTTAAAATTCAGACATGGCTGGAAGTTGCAAACACTTCAATCTGTTTGCATGGATTCTTAATTCTGGAGAGCTGAGCATTGTAACCATCAGAGAAGCCAGGTCTGGCCACCTCCTGAAGCCACTCAGTGAAAGCCATGCACACCAGCTGTGTCCACGCTCTCCAACAACACAGGTTAAGACAATTCAGCATTAAAAGACCATCTAAGCACTGCTCTGCTTTCTGATTCATTATGCGGTGAACTGTTGCTCCCGCACAGCATTAAGCACACGAGCCTGTTGGCAAGAAGCAAAGACCACCAGTTTTTCTGCATCATAATAAGGTGATCCTGAAAGCAGTTCTGCACTTGTCAATGGGTGTCTGTTTCTGTGCACATACTTAGGGCATAGAATCACTCTGACACCACGTCCCACTTTGCTAGCAAAGATAGCAATTTCAGTCCCTGAAGGTCTCCTTCCAAAGTGCTTTGAAGTCGTCTGCCTGTCCAATTTATGTAGGCACAGTGATTTTGTGGTGAGTGAGACGGGTATGAATAGATGTCACATTTTGTAACTTCTCAGCTGTTAAAACATCCCCCCTCCCTTTTAAAGAGTACTAGATGGGGGATTGAAGACAGCAGCTCTCTTGAGTAGCTTACATCAACACTAAGGAAAAGTCAAGGTCAAAGCTCTTAAAAAGACTATACTCTTTTTGGAGCAAGACTGATCATTTATTACTACTATTACTACCATTATTATTTTTACAATGAGGTCTTAGCTTCTGACCACAGCTTGTTCAGCCTTCTTGGATAACTCATTTGTCTGTTTATTTGTTTGATTCTGAAAGAGAATTATGGGTGACACTGCAAAAATTTTAGTAAGGGACCACATCAAATCTCCACCCCAAGGTTTCATCCCATCAGTTTCCCATCTCCAACATTAGACTGTAAAAGATCCCATAGGAAGAATATAAGAGCAGGGCAAGCAAATAGCAATACTTCCTTGATACAGTCTCCCAGGCTGCACTAAGCCACTGCTTCTTAAGGCAAAAATGCCCTTTTTGTAGTTCATAGTTCTGATGGATTTTCTTCCATGATGCTGTTTGATACTATGGGAATCACTAACATTCACACTGCATTCCCGTTTCCACTATTGCTCTGACAGAAAGATCGTGTACTTGCACCTTTTCAGTTGCACAGTCTTCAGAGCCAATGCATCTTTTTCTTTATATACGTAGAAAGAAGCTAGCAATTTTCAGTGGGAAATAACAAAAAAGTTTGCTTTCCTCTACCCAGACCAGCCTTCTAACATTATCCAGGCAGCCTCAGGGCACGTGAAACACATTCTCATCATTGTAGCAGGAAAACAACAATTTGGCAGGCTGCAGCATGGCCCTCATTATATCAGGCATTTTGAGCTGAAACCTGGGGCTCAGAGGCGGCTCAGAGAAGCCCTCAGCTGTGTATATGGCCACTTCAGTCGAGATGGTGCCCTCTTTAAAGCGTGTAGCCAGGAGGCAATCTGCATCAATTGCTGGAGACAGCCATGCTCTCTCCCTCCTGAGAGTATTTTACCTTTGGGAGCTGAAAGACCTTTGCAGCAAGGCCTCACATCATCAGAACACAGTCAGAATAACTGCGGTATCATGTGGATATAGAGACCCTGCTCAGGTCTTCAAGCAAACTGGGTGCTTTGCCTTGGAGAGTAAGACCTGAGCTGCTTCCACGTGCATTATAACTGTGGTTTCTGCAGCAATGCAGCTGAACACCTGGAGCCGATGGGTTTTTAACAGAGCCAGCACAAGCATTTGATTCACAGGCTGTGGAAGCTGCCGATGAAGAAAGAGGACTTGTCTGGGAGGGTGGGAGGGCTGGTGGTAGAAAAGAACAGTGTGGAAATGGGTTTCATTGCTGGGACCAGCATCCCAGAAGGAGCTGTCTTCACACCCAAGCACTCCCTATGGAAAGTCAGGTTGACTGTTGAACATGTTAGATACACAACATACCCCAGCAAAGGAGCTAACAAAATCCTCGCAGTCAGACGAACATCTCAAAACCATATTTTGTAGCTGTTTATTACAGGTTTTCCAGTCTGTGTTTTTCTCACTCCTAAGTTTCTAATTTGAGAGCTAAATCAAATGAAAACGTTATCATGCTATCCTAATAGCACATATTTTTGTGTGTGTCATGCCTGCATGATTCTTCTTTCTGGCACCTTGTCCCACAAGACTGAATGAGTTGAATCCAGGAGAGCACCCACTGCTGGATAGTGGTCCTTCAAATATTTTTTCCAGACTAGTTTAGTTATTGTTAAACACGAACCTGAGATTCTGTTCATCTCCCTGTTCAGCAGCAAACCACTTTATGGTGACAAAACACTTGTCTAATGTTCTCGACCTTTGAATTTTTAGCTCTGAGATGGGGATGATGAGAGTCTCTTCCTACCTTCATCTGGCTAGTCAATTATAAATAGTATGCTGTTTGAGATAGGGACTTTCTTTTACTATATGTACACATAGGGACTGTACAGTGCCACTAGGTGTCCTAAAACATAAATATGGTAGCAAGGATTACCAGCTAATACCATTACATACAATTACATATTCCTTCCTAAGAGGAAAACCACTCCAGAATCTTTCAAGAAATATGGTACAGCTAAATATGAGGCGTTGCTTCTTTCTCAAGAAGATACTGCAAAGAATAGGAGTTTATTTCAAACTTTATTTTTTTGCTGAGATCACATTTTTCTCGTACAATCTGTTCTTGGGAACTGGTAATGGTTTGGACAGAGAGTCCTGATAAAAGTGGATCTGTTTGTAATCACCACTGGCCAAAGGTTTAGAAGCACACAGAGAGGATGTGGCCATGGCTTAAACGAAGGCAAGATTCCTGTATCTCATTCTTCCCCATGAGTTTCAGAACGAACAAACCCAGGAGAAAAAAAATTACAGGAAAGGCGTACACTGTGGACTTGGTGAAAAAAGAATAAGAATTGAAAGGAAGAAAGTGCAGGCCTGGAACATGGCTGCTATGTGGTATTGTGTTATCGTTGAAAAAGAAGAAATTATATAGTAAAGTAGATGAAGTTTGTGTTTATAGTACTGTACAGAAATTTAAGCTAATTAGCTCTGTCTGGGCATCCCATTAATTTTAAACAGTCGCTTCCAGCAATGTGGTTCAAAGGCTAGAGACGAGACACGGAAAACCAGGAGATTTTGCAGCTGTATGAACAGAAAAAGCTACTTCCTAATTTCCTGTGAGCTGAGCTGTGACTTGTGCATTGTTCTCCATTCTCTCCTAGGAGCTGAAGTAGCAAAACCTGGCAGCAAAACAGGGAGCCAGCTAGAGAATATAGTAAGTCAAGAAATGGAGTGAAGCAAAGCTAAGACTGATAGAGGCTGGTGAAGCAAGAAGCAGCTAGCAAAAAATAAATGAGGCAACAGATCAGATCAGCTTAAATCAGGTCTTGTTATCCAGCAAAACTTAAAATGAGAAGCTATGATGCAAGGTTACTTTAGGAGGGTAGAAGAAGTGGCTTAGCAGTTGTCTATCCAAAGGAAAGGATAGTTAATCGTTGTGGATATAGTTAAAATTTAGGAGTTAGTTATTGCTAATTTGTTGATCTTCCTTGTTATAATTTATTTATTTATTTTTTCTTTCTCTTAGAATTACTATTTGTTTAGTACTCGTACCATGGATCTGTGAGTAAGTAAATTACCTGGCTGAGTATCAAAACGCTTAGCATAACTTTCTCCGGCTTCTCAGAGCAGGCTAGTTCAAACCCCCTTCTCAAAGCAGGGTCAGCTACAGCAGGTTGCCCAGGACACTGTCCAGTCAGGTTCTGAACATCTCCAGGGATGGAGCCTCTACAGCCTCTCAGGGCAACCTGTTCCAGTGTTTGACCATCCTCACAGTGTCCTTGCAGAAGTTACATACACAAATATCTTACAGTAAAAGAATTTAAGACTGCCCATCACTTGATTTCTCTGGTCAAAAATGACCTTCATGGTCTTAAGATGTCCTCTATCACGCATCCTGAAGTGATCTTAATTTACAGTGTAATGATAGAGAAGACAGCTTTCTTCTGAGTTCTTAATTCCCACCTGATGTTTCAAATATTTTTACCTTCTATCTGATCTCTAGTTACCGAGATCAGCAGTCTTTCAAGCAAAGGAGGTAGCTTGCTGCCAAGGCATGATATCCTCTGCCCACCCACAAATGCTCCATCTACCCTGCGGCACAGTTCACATAAATGAAACTTGTTATTTAGAGTATCTCATTATCTATCTTCTCTTTTTCCTTTCCACTTAATTGATTTCATAAAAATTCCTTGGTTCCTTTCTTTCTTTCTTTGGGTTGGACTAATTATCAACAGTACATAATCCTAATTATGGCAAATTACTTCATTGTGTATCACTTGGATCCTTTCTTGAAAGTGCTACTTATAGTCACAGGACAAAAAAAAAATCTATCTGTATTTATAGGCTGCATTGAGCTACATTAGTATATGTTTAAGGGGGTAAAAGTGCTTCATTAAGAAGCCAGGAGCTGGTTAAGCATCTAGTTCTTCAGAGTATAGCCAAGAGTCTGGACTCTACTTTCATATTACTCCTTGTGCTAAGTGATTTCCTCACAGATTGATTCTTCAGGATCAGAAGGACCTATTTGTGCTGACCTGAATACCAAAACTACAACATTTCATTGATATTACTAATTGATAGGTAATTAACCAACACAAAACACGTGCTTAGACCAAGCATATCTTCTACAAAGGCATCCTTCACAAGAAGACAGTGAATCTTAGTTTTCCTTGTTAGTCTGTTCCTCTAATACTCCTCCATACTGCTAATATTTGTACCTATTTTTTTTTCCAGTTTCAATTTGTCTGGCCTTATTATTCTTAAGCTTGTGTGCATTGATTTAAAAAGCTGAAATTCTTATCCATCGCTAATAAGTTAGTTCAAGCACCACCTTTGATTTGTAGTGCAGTCTTCTCTGCAAAAATAGTCTCTAAACTGTACTCTGCAGCTTCTCTTTGGGAGAGCTGGGGATTTCTTATGATATGAGTTGTTTGCTTCCTGAAAAGCATTGTTCTTCTTCAGCCACAATTACTGATTACTTCGTGCTGGTTTTGCAAAATTTGGCAAGAATAAAATGTCAGTCTGAAACAGTCTTTATCCTTTTGGGTTGATGAGAAGGCAGTTACTTTTCTAATAATTATTTTGATACATTTCTAAAAATGAGCTTCACTGCTGCATCCTTGTCCTTAAGATGTTGCCCATCTCACCTTCAACATCTTTCTTTATGTTCTGCAGGTTACTGAGATGTAACTAGCAGTTTCTGGAGGGTTTTCACTGAAGGTATAGGCTTTCTTACCGGATGTCTGCATCATTCAGTGGAGAATGATTCAGAGACATTCAACATAGCAATAACAGACAGCTGCAGAGTGTGCAGTACAGAGGAGAGATTGTAGCTTGGTCTGGAAAGCAGCAAAAGTTTGTCAGTTCAGGTGAAGGCAGAAACTGTTTCTGTGATATTGCTTCTAGTCCGAGAGCTGTTTTGCTTCCAATAGCCTGGATCTCTCTGCTGGGTCATTATATGCACAAGTTTAATGTTTTTCAGCTTGAACCTATACATCTAAGTTGACCCACACCAGGGATCTAAGAAAGACAGAAGCGCTGTCTGTAAAAAGAAGGCAAAAACCTCTTCCCTAATAACACCATCAACGATTGTTAATCTCCTCTGTTAACCCATCTTGACTTTGTTGAGGATGTGTTGCCTTCCCTGGTGTAAAGAGTTACCTTAAATAGAAGATACTTAAATCTCTGTGAATCACTGTTAACCACTGACTTGAAAGGCTTAGCTGTCATTTCTCTCCGCTGCTGAAATGAGTTTTCTCACACTGGCTTTAACCATTTCTTCCACCATCTCTCTGAGCAAACCATTTATTCTATTATCTCTCCTCCTGGAGATTAAGCACTTGCAATTCTTCAGAACCACCAAGAAGAAGAGCTTTTTTTGTTGTTGGTTTTTGGTTTTTGTAAATGAAGATTTACTACCTATCTATTATAATAGGTCAGTTCTTAAATAACTGTTACCAAGGACTGGAACCCTCATGTAACTCTGGGTGTAAGAGAAATATATGTTCCACTGATCATTCATTGTTGGTTTAGGCTTCATTTTCATCCCCTCATTGGGTGACAAACTCAATTCCAAATAAGAGAATAAGGAGTATGAAGAAAGGCCATTCAGGCAGAAACTCTTCTCCCTTGCACATATCACGCTCTTGGCTAGGTAAAGGTGCTGCTGCAGAAAACTCCTATCTCAATGTTTGCAGGAAAATGATGAGGCGTAACCAGGTTAAAACAGAAGACAGACATCTTGATTTAGCTGAGGCAAATCTGAAACAGAGAGGATTTTACTCATGTTCCTGACATAATACTGGAACAATAGTTTGGCTCCAGCTTTTTCCAGAACAAAACATTTTCTTTGTCTCTCACTTAACTCCCAATCCTGGAATCACATCATGACAACAAAAGACAGAGACTGTGACCCAGATCCTACGTTGAATCAAATGACTTATTGCAAGGTCATCCCCTTATCACATGGCCCAGAGAGTACCCTTCTCCTTTTCATTTTCATTTGTAAAACTTGTCACCCTGAATGTGTGACTATGTTCTTCAATCAAGCGCAGGGCAACAGTTCCTCAGTGGTTTTATCTACAAATCCCATAGCAGGGGTAATGCTGACCTCACCCTGCAACTGCACGTTCTCCAAATGAAGAAAGGTACCTGACTAAGGAGGCAAGGCCGCAGTTTTAGTTTCTCTGAGATGGACTCACACAGACTGCTCTCTTTCTATTAGCTTTCCACCTTTCTGTCATCTAGCCGTGTGATTTGCAGGTATATCTTCTGTTGATGAAGAGCAACATGGTACTGGTATCATCTCTGCCTCTGTGACAGCTAAGCCACTGTTCCTCCCAACAGCTACTTAGATGGAAAAAAAAGTGGTAGACTTAGTCCTTGGTGAGGTATTCTAAGTGCACTGCAAATCTTTAGCGAGACTAGAAGGTGCAAAGATCCTCTCTTTATGTGTCACACCTGGAATCAGGACATGCCAGAAATCTTGCCCAAAAATGTGGTTCTTGGGATAGTAAGCTTCATCACTAACTTCTATGCCATTGTCAGACCTGAAAGGAATCTCAACCAGAAGAAATAAACTAACTTTGGTTATTACAATCTCACATCCAAACTGTTGCTAACGTGCCATGTACAAGATGTACACGGTCCTTCCTGAAATGTGTATCAGATTCCAAGTTACTGTTTACAGAAGAGTATTATTGTAAACTAGCAGCAAAGCAATATGCCTAAGGCTAAAATATCCATGACATAATGGAATAAAGAACTTCAGAAGAAAAGAAAAACGACAGTTTTAATATGCTTTTACTGACTGCCTGTAAAGATCTTCAGGTGACTGAGAAGTCAAAAGGAGAAATCTGTCCCTTGCCTTTCTATAACATTAGGTGAAAACTGAACTTTAGGAATGAGTAGCATTTAAACTCTGGGGCTTTACTCCTTGGGATAGAAAATGGAGCCTAAGGTGCCAAATGTCAAAAACACTGATCTCATGAGGTAACCGAATAGCCCAAGCCAGGACACGCTCTTTATAGATGGGAAGGTCCCTCTCAGAATAAACAAATCCCCTTGTGCAACCTAATATAAATACTCATTCTTTCTGTACAAACAGCCATACTGTGCCTAGTAAAGATCTCATTTTAAGACTGAAGAGTAAGGTGGGAGGAAAGGTCTGTTCATGAAGTTTTAATGAAAATTGTTTTGTCAGGTGAACTTTCATAGTAAGTGATTACCATTATTGTGTGAGAGAATGCACAATATTCATCTGCATACATCATTCTGTTTGCAGAAGCAAAATAAGAATCGAATATCCTGACCGCATTGCACCTACCATAATGATCAAAGATGTTGCTTTATTTCTGGGCTGTTGTTTATTTTTTTTTTTCACCCGCCATACTACGAATTGTGTTGAAGGATGCTAGCTGATCACCTTTGTGTTTCAAAGCAAAACTTCAAGGACCCCTCTAACCACAATGTCGCCTCTCAGAATTAACTGTAAAGATATATTATTTATACAACTTTCTGAGTTGAAGAGAGATATGTCATAATTACATCTGTTCTTAAAAGGTCACGAAAAATGTATCTTTAATAACTAAGATGGCTTTTGTTTCTTCTTTGAACAGAACACTCTGAATACGTGGAATGGAGAGCTTCTTCATGTTGAATAGTATTTCCAGCACTGTGCCTGTCCTGGCCTCTGCAAAAGAAGGAAAGTTTTCAAGGCAAGAGGTTGTTTTCTAAGAGTTGCAAGTATTACAGCTGTTAGACTTCCATGAAAAGAAGGAAAAAAAAAAAAGTAATTTTTTACAATTTCATTGGGAAAACCCTCTCAAGCACAAGACAGAGTTTCTGGAGACTGGAAAAATCTGAAACCAGGCTCCACTCTTGAAGACAGAGAGTGACATGGTTGAGTTCACTTCCAGGGTTGTAAGTAGGCCAGTTCAAGACTCTACTCCACGCCAGGCATATGAACATGGGCTTTCTTTCACTCCTGCTGAGGACCCAAAACACCTGTTACAGAGTTCCCTCTCCTTTAAATGAATTCTGGATTTTTGCAGATGTTTGGTATCTTATGAAAGTGGAATCTTCCTCTCGGCTTTAGCTGTTAATTTAAGCTTGTTGTGTTAAGACTATTCATATAAATGTATGTGTTCAGCTATTATAAATCACTGAGGCTGCATAAAAGCTGTGGATTGATTCTGTAACAGCACTAATTTGAAATATAATACTTTTTCCCAGTAAGCAACACTGTTGCTTAGAAATTGTAGCTTCTGGACATATATCATTGGATTGTACAGTTCTGAAGAAAATATTACATCAAACAACATCATTGGCTTAATTACACACAGCTCTGCTAAGCCAGAGTTTTTCTAAAACTAAAGCAGTGAGTTGGACTACATGACCTTCTGAGGTATCTTCCAACTTGAATTTTCCTATGATGGGATGATCTATGATCCCACGAAGTCTGTGTATAGTTTTGCTTCAGGTATCTCTCTACTTTCAGGAGAAGGACTTTTTCAATTGGCATTAACACCACCTACAAGGTGTTCTCACTACAGACCTTTAAAGCCTACAGACATTTAAAGCCAACTCTGAAGAGCCTTCTCAGCAGTCCAGGAGACATGAATATCCCTTTTCAGTGTTTTTCTCCTCCAAAATCCCTAGCGTTACCATCCCATGTTTGTTCCTCACCCACATGCAGAGCACTTCTCAGAATCATTTTACCTTTTCATCTAAGCAGAGACACAGTGTGTGGGTCACGGGCAAGAAGGGCAAGATTCAAAAGCAGGAGACTGGCTTCCTACACTCAGGATATACATGTATGGGTAAGGTCTAGTCATGTTTTGGGAAGGGCTGGGTCATAGGCATGCTCCACTTCAGACCCAGCTATTGACCAAAGCAAGTATCTGCTTAGACTTCTGTCATGAGTTGAACTGAGAGGTTCTTAACATGGACGGTCAATAAATACTAACCCTCAAAGTGACCTCAACATCAACTATCCCAAGGACTGAGTCCTTCATCACAGTTCATACACAACCTTGTATAATTGCTAGGCTCCTTCCTCAATCCACCTTTTGATATGAAAATAAATAATGCCTCTCTCAGTCCCGCTGCTGAAGCACCTTTATGTGCCCAAGGAACCCTTACTGTTCTTCAGGGACTTTCAGTTCCCTCTGCTCGCTGACATGCTCAGTGAGCTGGGCACAGCCCAGTGCTGAGTTAGTCACCACTCTTCTACTTCCTTTCTCACAGCACATTTTATTCCCTGGCAAAGCTTATAGAAGCTGCATTTGCATTTAAGACTGTGATGAAGCACACACACTCTGTCAGCAGGGTTGATTTAACCAGGCATTCGTAATAAGCAGTACAAGTATGGTCTCTCATCGCAGTGATCCTTGTCTGGTAGTGGCAGTGGTAACACTAGAGCAAGCAGTGAGATGCGGTTACCTTTTATGTGCCAGGAATCTCCAAGGCTTCAGAGGGCTGAGGCTGGACGAGGTGTCTCTCCCCTCCTCCACCACACTAACCTTCTACTCCCCAGCTGACATGGTCTCTCTGGGGAGCCAAGAATATGAAGCCCTTAATGGGCTTCTCCCCTTGGTGGAGACCATTGAGCAGTATTTGGGTCTCCTCTGAAAACAGTGAACAGTTTATTGCTGTAATGGTTCAATCCTTTGTCCCTTTCAAAGCAAAGGGACTAGCATCACTCAGGACAGGATTTGATCCAGGAGTGAACTCTAAGTTGCACAGAACACATCTGTATGGGCCAGGAGGAGGAGGCACAGGATCCTGAGCTGGCTCCTCCAAGCTGGGGTGCTCTCTTAGTTCAGCAGAGCCCCAAACAGATAAAGTTATCTTGGGAGCCTGGGTGGTGCTTGGCCTGAGGATATAAATGCCGTCGGCTGAATGCACTCAGTTGCGCACTGATGCAGCCACTCTGCTTCCTTGTCACAGCCAACTGACGCATCTCCACCCAGCACGGCCCTGCGCAGAGCGGTAAATGCCCTCAGACTGGGCTTAAGCTCAGCCAGGAAGCAGAAACACCCAAACACACCTGAAGCTTCCCGATCCCTGAAGGAAAGACCCCGCAGACCAGCTCAGCCGCATTACTGAAGGAGGTCCGGCCCTTCCCAGCAGCCTCGAGTCCAGACTGGGCAGAACAGGTATTTGTGCCTGCTGCACCAGCTGCACCAGGAGCAGGCATTTCTGTGGAATAAACAAATCCTTCCTTCACTTCAGCAGCAGGACCACTAACCTTTCTGTACTGTCTGTTTGCTCCTTCCACAAAGCAGGCACTGCCTCCTTCTGCATCCCTGACCTTTCCTCAATGTCTCTCTATTTGTTGCTTCTGTCCTTTTTAAAAAGCCTCTTATTGATGTTTTTAAACTGATGGGGGAACATAAACAAGTAATAAAGAAAGGTTAACAATACTGAATCAATACTACAGAGAGAGGCGTCGGGGAGATGGAATTGAGGAGGTTGACTGTGAAGGAAAGCAAAAGGCCAAATTTAATCACAGTTCTATTGGTAATTAAATTACATTTTGGGTGGTTGTTCTTTTTTTTTTTAAAAAAGAAGAACTAACGAAAGCACAGACTGGTATTAGGGTTTCAGAAAAAGCAAAACACCTGAATGGAAACTCTGAGCAAGGGCTTTTTCATATCCTTGCTAAGAACAGAATGAGCTATTCCAGATTATTGTAGTCTTTTTCTGACTGCAAAGGAAAGGAAAATGCACTTGATGTTAAACAGGGGGAGTTCTGAAGATATGGGCTTAGATCTGCTGCCAAGCACAGAAATGTGTATGGTGTGTATGCTCCTGGGAAAGTTGCTGGTAGTCCTTGTCTGTTTCCACATCTTCAAAATATTGGGCAAAGAAAGGCTAGATCCCACTTCTGGACCAGATAGCTCCCTTTTAAGTGTTTCAGCATATCACTGTGAATTGCCTAATGACATCCAGTGCCTATTTTTGGGTCCCAATTCTCTGTGTGTTGCAATGACACACATTTCTTAAACTGGTTTCCGTTTTTGGCAGAACTTTTTCATTTTATTATTAGCTTTGCCATCAAAACATGTTTCCAGTCACCTCCTCACATTATTCTTTAAAGGCTTTAAATCCATGAACATGCACATTGTGGACTTTGCAGACATGCCTACCTCCTCTATTCTTGCAGTGTTACGATCATGTTCAGCAGCTCTATGTGTGTGTGAACAGACACACCATACTCTGAACAGGAATGAGTCAACAGTGGGATATTCTCTCCAGTAAAGCCTCAAACCTTCTTGTTTCTTCATGTATTATATCCTAGATTTATTAATCTTCTAGGCACAGGATGGTGACTATTTTCTTCTTTCTTTCCCAGGCTTTCTGCAGAATGATGGTTTTGGAGGAAAGCTTCCTGAGATGCAAGAAGCCAAGGTACACATTTATAAAAGCTGTTCTTCGGTGACATTGTGTTGCAATTTAAATTGACAAGCCAAATGCCCTGATGATAGGTTGGGTGGCCATGGCCATTTGTATGAACCTGAAGGAAAAAAAAAATATATATTCAGTAAAGTTTCTCACTTGGCCAGCCTTCACAAATCAAGCCAAATTGCCATTATCTGTTGGAACTGGTCTTTCCCCCAAACTCTTGCAAATTCCGGCTGTGGCTGTGATCCTGACAAGGTGTGAGATTCACGACCGACTCAGTCTTTCAGACACTTGCAAGGCACACTTCTTGCCCTGCATTTCAGGGCTAGAGGGGTGACACAACACATACGACTAGGTCAGCTGGTAGCAGTAAGACTGCCACATCTGCTCATGAGTCTCCAGAGCATCTCCCTATATAAGATACCAACTGGAAAACACAAGCTCATGATTTGTTTGGGAGTGGGGCTGTTGTTCTGCAGAGCTTAGTATTTTTTCTTTTCTCCTTGCTAATGATCTTGTGCAGTGGTCTCCTCAGAAAGGCATTCAAAGGCTCAGATGCTAATGAGCAGGTCTCTCTCATTATGGCAGGCAAAGCCGCATAATGGGAGCAAGAAAAAGAATTAGTTAGCATAAACAGGGGAAGGATACTGGGGATGGGAGGGTGAGGAGTGACTGTGTTTGTCAAAACTGGCATCGTGGCCATCCAGAAGCAGCTTTGAATGAGAGGTTGCCAAGTTTAGTTTGTGTGCTGCCTGTGGTCTCCAGATTTCAGATGAAAGGCGCCAAACGTGAAAAGAATGCGAGATCCATAAACCAATCCCCGTTAGGCTCTATAATAGGAAAATGCTACTTGCTTGCCCTCCACCAGCTGCCATTCACTCGCCTTCCCCCTTGTCTTCCTCAGCTCTCCCTCCTTCCATGGGAATTGATGAGGTTGTTTCTCTGCTCAGTGGCAACATCATCCTCCATGTGCAAGGCAAGACCATTTAATTATTTTCCTTCCCTCAACTTTGGGCAAGCACGGCAGCTGGCTGCGGCAACAAGTCTGTCACACGGGCTTTTTTAATATTCCTGCTACCTTCACAGCCTGGCCATGTAATTAACTGGGGCGGAAGGGAGGGAAGCAGGGGGGCTACAAATACAAGACTTATAACAGAGCAACCTGGAGAGCTGTCTGATTCGTATTCAGTTTTCCTTTCTCTCAAGTTTTTTCCCTCCACCAAAAATCATTTGTGGCAAGGCACCAACTGGCGTGTTGTGCATTGTACCGATGCTCTATAGGAGAGGGTGGATTGGCAAGGATGTGCTCACAGATCTAGCTAGGAATGGCTAACGTGCTCTATAATCCAACAAAATGCACCTGATCTACCAATAATGTCCTGTATTTGACACAAATGCTTTAAGGAAGCCTAGCAAGGATCCCTAGAGCTGCTTCTTTTACTAAAACAAGGGGCAGTGGCCACAGATTTCAGCTTGGGGAGTTCAGGTGGCACAGCAGGCAAAGTCTCTTCACAAGGAGGTGGCTGCAGAACAGGAACAGGTCACCAGAGATGGTGGATGTCTGTCCTTGGCAACTTTCTAGACTTGGCTACATGAAGCCACAGCTGGCCTGCTCTAGTGTTGGTGAAAGTCTTGCTTTGAGTGGGAGGTTGGACTAGAGACCTCCACAGGTCCCTTCCGACTAATATTTCTGTGATTATTTTGATGTAAAATGCCATCCCAGGAAGCGCAGGAAATTCCTCTGACTTGAATTTTTCTGATCATGGCTGCAAAGAGAGTCTAACAAAATGTGCCAAGCTGAGAAGCTCTTACAACAAGTGGTGACTTTGTGCTGTCCACCACTTAGCACAGAAAGGCAAGGCCTGTTCCTGGAGTAGGTACTACAACCCTCTAAGTCAAGAGGGGTACAGAGAGGGTCAAGCTTGACACATGTGGGCTTTTATCTTCCTTGTTCTGTGATTTTCACAAGCAACAAGACTAAATCTCTTTGAAAATACCAACTACTTGCTCTGTTTAATAGTAGCTTGGTGCTACCAAAGAACACACTGGCCCAGGGACTGGTACAGACTCCCAGCTAGTGACAAACCTCCCAGCTCTCCCTCTGGTCCTTTTCAACCTAGCAGTAAAAAAACTATCATCTTTCATTATTAAAAAATATAAATAAAGCTTAGATCTTGATTTCCTCGGTTAGAATTAAAAAACAGAGACTGTGAAGCCTCCACTTTTGAAACCTGAGAAAATTACCACATCCAGTCAAAGATACGTGTCCCCTTCAGCCCTTGGGAGAAGGTTGTAAAATGGACATCCAGGATGAGTAACTATAGCTCTGCCTATACCACCTGATGGGGTTAGAACTTTAGAGAACTAAAGGATAGCATGTGTTTGCACCACCAGGACATCCAAGGATCAACAAGCTCCTGCTACTCTGAAGATGTCCCAAGTTAGACTTTCCTAATAGTGCCATGAGCTGCATGTGATATTAGTCCTCCAAAAACAACCCTATGGCCAACTTCCAGTCTAGGTGAATTATCCAAAGGTTGATAGGATACATGCTGGCAGGCTCAGACTGAGCACGTTCCCGTAACTGTTTGTCTCAGCTAGAATCAAGAACAGAGAAAAGCTGCCAGTTTTTAAACAATCATTCACTTTTACACAATGTCTTCCTGAGTTCTCCATTGAAGAGAGAGCTTGCTCTGCTTTCTACCATGGAAAAATCAATGCACCAGGCATGCACAGATCACAAAGATCACAACACTGCTGTGTTGATGCTTCTTTATGGCAGAGATGCTCAGCTCCTCCATTGACTGTGAACAGAAGTACCTCCTGCTCTGCAGCGTTTGTGCTGGGGAAAGGCAGAGGAGGACAGACTGATGCTTGATCTGCTTCAAAAAGAAAAAACGTTCCCTTTCCAAATTTGGCAGCATCCTTCTTGAACTCTTGCCTCTGATACGGGGCAGATTTATGCAATTCCTTTAAATATTTACCAGAATAACCCATGCCACAAAGATGCATTATTACTTTTTAACCAACATTAAAGTTTAAAACCAGAATAAAAGCCTTGCCTCATACCAGAAGAACTTGTCCTTCAGACAAACAGGAAATGCACCACATCAAGTGTCTACAAACATAAAAAAACTCTTAAAATTCCATTCTTTTTCCAAAAAAAGTAAATGAAAAATTTAAAATGCACTTTCTGTGGCATTAGCTTTAATTTCATCAGTGCCAGGGTTTTTTTTTTTTTTTGGGGGGGGGGTGTTTTTCTTAATATTGGGTCTGGACAAAGATGTAAAATCAAACTAGAGCTCAGAATGATTGCCAGTGCAAAGATACTCCCTCTGATTCCCTCCCCATACACTCATACCCTGCTTGCTGGGGTTGCTCAGCTTTTGTGGTAATAAGGAATATTTAAAATTCTTGCCTGTTAACTACCCACCTTACAAAGGTGTGTGGGTATAGCTATTTTTTGCCTCCACCCTGACCTTACCAACCAGTGCCATTCAGGCATCATGGCAAGGTGGGAACTTAAATTAATGCTGTGGGTGCTTCATGGATCTTGCTAGTGACTGGATCTTATATTTTGGGTTAACCTTAGGACTGGAACAGAGACTAGCAGCTCAGCACCGGGCAAAGTAGCATTAGACATAACACCGAATCATTAGTTCTTCATCTCCGGCAATCCCAACGTGCTTTATACACCACAGGCAATGGACAGCTGTTGTATCGTAGAATGACGTTGTCATTTGGGTCAGAAGATAGCTGTGTGTCTGAAAACACTGACTGAAAACAATTAGGAGAAAACAGAAAGATTAGCCTGCTTCCCTTCAAGACCAGCGGTTCTCAGGCCGAGCAAAGTACTACAGGGAGAAGTATCCTTCGCCAAAGGATGCTGTGGGCTCAGACAGAGGTCAAGGGGAGACTGGTGAGATACTTGGAAAAGAGATCCTTTCAGGGTTACAAGTTACACAAACCCCATCAGACTCAGAAAGTCCAAAGCTAGTGACAGTTGGAGGCAGGCAGAGCACTAGGAAGGAAGTATCTCACACACTTGCCTTGTTCCTTCTCTTCTGTAAGCCTCTGCTTGTGGCTGCTGCTGGGAAAGGAGGGCCCTGGGCTACGTGGTCCCTTATTTTGGCCCTGGATGACCATTCCTGCCTTCCGATGACACACACATGCTTCCCAGGATAAGAATCCGTGGACTGTACTATACACCTTCTTCCCAAATAATCTGTATCACAGGCACATTCCTCAGCTTCCCCACATCCTCCAGTCTTGAAAGGTTTGTCATCCACGTGAGACATGTTCCCTGCACCCTGTGGGAGAAGAGGAGGGGAAAACAAAAGAACTCAAAAATCACTGAAGACGCCACCTCTCATCAAAGACTTATTCTCATCTTTTCAATAGCAACTTTTAAACAAACTTGAGCCATCATTTCTAAACTAAAATTCTTAGGGTAGAAGGGTATATATTTTGGGGGGGGGCTGAC
The DNA here is from genome assembly GCA_009819775.1 of Phoenicopterus ruber ruber. Classification (NCBI taxonomy): domain Eukaryota; kingdom Metazoa; phylum Chordata; class Aves; order Phoenicopteriformes; family Phoenicopteridae; genus Phoenicopterus; species Phoenicopterus ruber. The sequence goes on along the minus strand of CM020221.1, from coordinate 28,219,060 downwards.
AATGTTTGCAGATTTCAGCATAAATTGTTCTGCAGGATTTCACTGCACTTGAAATTATGCTTTTTCTGCCATTGCTGAACAAAGTATTCCTTGGAGAAATGTCACCCAACTTTAACAGAGATCGTAACTCACAGGAGAGACCTATACAGTAATTTCCATTGGGATCAATACTGCCCTGAACAGTTGCCTGCTGTTGAGGTAACATTGCCAAATGTCTCTGGTGCTTTATAAATGGCAAGACATATAACTACTTATCAAAGCAAGAAAAGTGATTCAGCAGTGGATTCTGTTAATGGAGAATCAAAAGGAAAAGAAATCAGGTGAGCCTTTATTTGGCAATATGGATTAAGCAGCCTATGCCTTGGCAATATCACTGACTGGAGCAAAGGCAGCAGCTGACACTTAGGATGTTTACTTTCTACACGTCACTGGCCTAGGGCCAGCTTGATTGCCACCTTCAGTTCACACCACCAAAGTGTTTTGCTCTTCACATTAAAATTTGAAACCTACATTTTCCCTAGCATTAAAAAAATAAAATCCAAGGGGATGCACTCAGGTCCCCAGAGACAGCGTAATTCTACTCTAGTTTAAGATTTGCTTTGAGGTCATTAATGTTTCATGGTCGTTCCATTTCTGCATGCACACAAAACCTTTTACACCATCCTGGCTTTAATGAACTCCTCCTGTTTCCCAGGAGGCCTTTGGAAGCAGAGATCGTTTCCCCTAATGAAATGGCCCAGGCTCTTTGTTTTGAAGTTGTTTACATAGTTAATAGACCCTTAAGGGGAAACAGCAAAATAGAAGCCTCTAGGTAGAGAGTTGCTCCACAAATAGAGCACACAAGTCACTTGGAGAAATAAATCATTGAGTTGTGAAGGGTTTGGGTATGGTTTTTCGGGTCTGATTTTTTTTTTTTTTTCCCCCCAGCTAAATGTTCATATCTACAAAGATAAACAAGGATCTGCCCAGAGGGATGGGAAAAGTGAGAGAGGAAAGCAAGAGGGATACTGTCCATCCTACAGACCATTTCTTCCTTTTTATAAGAGAAACTTCTGCTAAAACCAGACCATTTCTCTTTGCTCCAAGTTCTTGACTGAACATAATTTAGGACAATAATCCTGGTTTGGATATTCTGAGAGAGCACGAATTCCAGTGTTTATGGTCAGAACACCCCTCCCCATCTCTTCACTTTCTGGGAGAAAACTTCAGCATCTCAGTGACTCTATTGTCATTAAGTCCTGTTACTTCAAACGCAGGTGTCAGTAAATGAAACTGAAAGAGACCCCTGTCTGTGGTGGCCCTGGTTTTGTCCCCTCTGTCCCCCTTTTATCTGCATCTAACTCATCAAGCCCATTTCCATGATGAATTCAGAAGAAGGAGTCCAAATAGTGAAGGAAGGTGTTTAACATCGTGTAACTGCGGTTTCTGATAGTTACCATGGTGGTTGTTAAACCTAGAAAATAAATGAGCGGTCTATTATTTCTGAGACTGAAGCTCGATAAAAGCAAACCAAAACAACACCACACACAGACAAAAACCCCTAAGAGGCATTCAAAGTGTCATTTGTATAACTCACCTGACACAGTCCTCATGTTATAATTGCACAATGAAATATGCTTAGAGCAAAATGATCCAAATTGCCAGTGTCACAAGGCTGATGATAGTAAAATGTCTAGGAAAACAGCAGGCTTCTGACAAACAGATGAATGTTTGCATTTTTAAAAGAGAAGCAGTAGGGGAGAAGAGAAGTTGGACCAAGCTGCATACACAGAGAATAGTGTCTTGTCAGAGCAAAAGAGGAAACGGGCAGGCAGGAACGAAGACAGTGGGACACACTGCCTCAAAACCAGAGAGGAGGTGGGTTGTTTTTCAAGACAGCTAAGCTCTGATTTACCAGGTCAATATATTTTACTCTGTCCTATGTAGGCTATCCCTGGTGCTACATGGGTTCATTTGAAAGTCCCAGCTGATGTGGCACAGATTTTCTGAATATCTCAGACAACTGGAGGCCAAAAGACCAAGAGGTCTTTCACAGGGGACCCAGAGGTCCCCTGCAGGGAACTGCAAACGGATTTTAAAAGTAGCAAATTCTCATCTTTATTCAAAATACGATTTTGTGGCAATGCAGAGTGGGAAAAAAGTAGAGCAAGAATAGACAGACAAGATGCTGCTTGCTGCAGCCCATAGGGCCAGTGGAGGGTAGGCGTTCCTGGCAAGCACGGCATGTGCCCTAGCACATCAGTCATTGGAAATGAGGCTCTGCTTTCTGATTTGGAGTTTTCTTTTCTGCTTGTCATACAATCAGCTTGTGTAGGCAGTTTCAAATAGTGCGTACACCTTGCTTGGCTTAACTGGGAATGAACTGGAACAATTGCAGAGCTCTTGGATTCAGCTGATGCTTCCCAGATGGTTGGCTGGGCAGGTGGATGAGGTACAGGCTGCTGAGCTATGCCATTTTAAATCATTTTACTTGTTAGTTTTGACCCAAACAAGCAGGAAAGGGTAATTCTACCTGACACAGAGAGGTCTGGATGGCATTTTCTAAACTTTGGCATCACTTTCATCTGGTTGACGCTGAATCATGCCAAAAGAATGGTGAATGGCTTCTGTTTCATGACTCTCAGCTCAAGGTGCTGCATCATGCCATAAGTTTGCCTCACCCTTTCTTAGCCAAACTATCTAGTGCTTTGATCCTAGTGGTATCAGTGTGATGCTATTTTGTCTTCTCTGGAGGCTTCAACGCATTTAGGCAAATCAGTGCCCATCACTTCAGTTTTACAGCCAGCGTCACCGCCGTACCAGGCTGATCCACAGCAGAATCCTCCAACTCAAAGCATAGATGGATGTTGGCCACTGCTGTATCTATTTTCTTTGCTGTGTGGTTTGCGAAACTGTAGAGTATATGAGCCTGTGCTAAACAAATCAGGGATACCAGCTTCCCGCGTAAGACATTCCTGAGTACACTGAGAAGATGGGCCTCCACCTTTCTCATACCAACACTGTTTTGCCATCTGCCCATGTCAGGGCCAGGGCTGGCATAAATCAGCATAGGTCTGCTGGGAGTCGTTGTGATTGACTGGCTTCAGAGCAGCTGTGTTTATATGCAGCACCTTGCACTAAAACTTTGCACATCCACTCTTTCTATATGGCCTATGCATTTCCCATTGGATCATAGTAAATCATTTTCAGCTGGTAGGGAGTTCAGCTGAAGCTGGCTTAGCTAAAAAGCCACTGGAGTGCATGAACACAACTTTATGGAGCCTACGAATTCACCAACAACACTAGATGGTCGAAGATCCAGTTATCATAAAAGCCCACGCAGAGGTCATCTTTCTGTAGCATCTCCATTGCAAATAGGAAGAGGTTAGGGCAGGGAAGGGCAGGGTAAGGAAGGGCAGGGCAGGGAAGGGATAATATGAATGCAAATAATACTTTTAATAATACCTACTTATGTCTCCATTTTTAAATTTTCCACCGTTCTAAACAGTACACAAGTAAAGAACTCAGGATTTTTTGTGAGGTTTTTTTGTAAGATTTTTTTCCTTACAAAAAAGAAATATCCCAGATTGTGGTTATTGAATTGCAAGGAGTATTGTGCACAGGTACTATCTAATTAGCACTAATTGAACAATAGGAAGGACTGCTACATTTTAATCAGAAACCAAGACTTTACAGCAGAAAACTTTAATTATGGGGAAAGCTCTTAAGTCATGGCTTGCAGGTTACACCCGCACACGTTAAGTAACTAAAGAGCACAGTCTGTTCTGTCAAGTAATGATCCATATTTTTTTCTCTGCTTGGGGAAGGAAAAAGATGATCAACTTTTAAAGTATGCAATGAGCATTTACTGAAGGGAAAAGGAGGAATAAGTCTTCCATTCGCACACCAGATGTTCCCATTAAACAATCGTTTTCAAGAAAGCTCAGCTCATGTGGAAAGAGAGAGCTCCAGAGTTCAGAAGGGGGAAACAGAGAAGAAAGTTAACTTATAAAATAAGGGCAGCTGCTGAAGAGATTGTTCCTGGGTTTGGCCTAGTACACGTCAATCTAGCAGTGCAAGGGGTCAGAGCCAGGGCTGGCATAAATCAGCGCAGTTCTCTGAAAGCCAGCATGAGTGACTGGCGTCAGAGCAGCGCGCTGATTTACACCACCCTCCCAGTCCTGCAGCTTCAGTAGCTGATGGACTGTGACCTTCTTCTTTAATACCTCAGGGACCTGCTACCACCAGCACTTTTTTCTGGTAGCAGAAATGGCATGAGTGAGATTTTTCAGTATTTTCTTATGCACACTTTCAAAACCTCCTTAGGCTTTTGGACGAGTCTTGGAAATTAAGAGGTTTTAAGAGCTCAAAACAAAGCAGACACCTCTCTAAATTCCTCATAGTCCTTGTCCCGTTGTTAAAAACATCACTCACTAGCATAGGCATAGCATATATGAATATCGATACTGAGGACACAGGTAGGACAGCTGGGTTAACTTCAGCCTCATTTATTTTTGGGCACAGGCTGAATAACCCTTCATTTCATTTGCAGCAGCAGCCTGGCTCAAAAGAGTTTTCTCCTGTGCTATTTGCCTTCACTAATTGGTCATCTGCCTGGTTCAGCCCTGCTGCTCAACCAGCTAGAGAGCAAGCCACGCTTCCTCAGCTACCTTTTGCCCAGCATCACTTCATAATTTAGGGAGAAGGAAGGGTATTCAAATCACAGAAAATGTGATTTCCCATTGGGCCTCTCACAGTCTGTTTCTTGCAATAGGTAAGTCAAGGGCTACGTGGGTTGAGTTTAAAACCCAGCCTTCTTTTCTGGACTTTACAGCAGCAAGAGGGGGCAAAATTTGCAAGCATTATGGTTTGGGGGAGGCAAACACAAAAACAGCATTTGCTAAATTGCCAAGGACAGGAAAGAGATATATAAAGGCCGTTTATGTTTTCTAAAAATAGATTTCTCACCATCACAACACTAAATTGGATCCACTTAATCTGAAATGACAACAACCGTGTCACTATTTTTTTTCCTGGGATAGTTTATCATTATTTTATCCAGCTTTCCTGAACTTCAAGGAGGATTTTAATTACAGTTCTCTTCTCCCAAGCTCCCCTCAGCTCAAGTTGTCGCCACATGCCCTTGGCAAGTCAGAGCTCAGCCCTGCTCACGTTGCAGCAGTCCATTTTCCCATCAAAGGCGTGTTGTTGCAGAATGATGTATGGCTCAGTGCAGATCATCTAACACTGTCCTTGTTATGGAGCAAAACAAGGACTGGTGAGTGCCCAACCACCTGCACAGGCAGAAAAATGCACTTGTGGGTCACTACAGGAGAAGTTGGCTGAGGAGGGCTCTGTGTGTTTGTATAACATACACCCGTTCCGCAGTGAAATGCCTGATGATAGGCCTAGGTCTGAAATGCTATCAAAACAAATAGTTGTACAACAGCATTTGATATAGTTAGACAATATTATTGCATTGCCATTGTTGCTGTTATTTGATACTATATACTGTTTGGTAGCCCTGGATCCAGAAATGCATGCCAAAATTAGTGAAAATGTTATCTCTACTTAAGAGTTAGAGTCTGTGTCATGAAACTGATTTTGCACTTCATAGGCTATGAGGAGTAAGGGGATTTTTCTTCACTGAGCTCCATCTTGCTGAAGCATCTTTCTGGCAGCCCTGAGGTGCCTCCTTGGTCCTGGGATGTTTGCAGAGACATTAACACCTGCCTCACCCCTTGCATCAGCATCAGCACCCGCGACACAGGTATGAGAGACAGGCTCAGGACTTGTCTCCTGTTGGTTGTACGTTTGAGGCCCTTTGGTGTGAACTGGCTGTTTTAATTCATCTTAAAGAAGATCAGGAAAATAATTAAGCCCTTGTGTGTCAAATTTAAAATCAGCCAAGAACCAAGTCATCAAGACCCACTAGGAAACTCAGGACACCCACAAGCCCTTCTTACTTTGCCTTCTCAGTGAGTTTGGGGTTGATGCCACCAAGTTGATGCAGCAGCAAAGCAGTGCCAGGGACAGCCCCTTGTCCCTTGCGGCGGGTAGCAAGGAGGCAGGGGTGACAGCTGAGACCACCCGGAGCAAGGCTGAGCCACATCCCGTGTCCCAGCCAGCTGAGCCTGTTTGCCACAGGGCTGCCGTGCTCATGCAACTGACCCGGATCCCTGCGCAGGACCTAAAACCAGCTCTATGTATTTTCCATCGCACAGATGGGTGGGGAGTAGAGCCTCCAGACATCTCTGCCTCGAGCCAGTTCATAGTGCGCCCTGTAAAGGACATGTCTTGGCTGTGCACATTAGACACACCAAACTCACTTTAAAGCACCTTTCTTTGTGCTCCAAGTGTTACTGTGGCAGCAAAGATCTCCCCAGCACTTGCAAAATTAAATCAGGCAGGGTGGGCAGCCATCCTGCACTGAGCGCTGCAGCATACCACTACGCCCGTGCTCATTTGAGAGCTGGGCACCTGAGGAACAGCCCACACCTCGGGAAGCCACGAGCCAGCGTAGCAGAGCGATACGGGCCAAGAGTGACTCTCCCTCTGAGCAAGCACCAGGAACCAGAGCAAGAAAATGTCACTTGTTCCCCCAGTACTCATGGGGCAACACAATACTCAGGGAAGATTTTATGGATCACATCTCAGCTCCTTCTTTTCTCTTGTTCAAGTTGCTCAACAGTGGCAATGGAGAACATACTGCTTTAAAAAAAGATCTGCTAGAGCTTTTGCTGTCAAGTAGGTCTCTTAAGCCCCATGGGTAATGTTCTCAAATGACAAAGCTGCTCTCCTTTTTGGCAAAGGTCTTTTATCAAGTGATACAGCAGCACATTTTCAATCATCTCTGTATCACAATGAAGAGACAAACCCTGTTAGCGTTGTTCTCCGAAAATCATAAAATGCACTGGCTCGGTACACCTAGGGACTAGGCTGGGCTTTGAGCTTCCATGAATCTTAGCAGCAGCGGGAGAAGTGTAATTCAATCTTTTTAACTTGGTGATATATATTCATGTCAGTGGCTTTAAGATAAGGAAAAGACTTTAGTTGAAGAATGAAACTTTTGATGAATAACCGAGAGTACGATGAATAATGTACAAATATTTCTTTCCTCTCAGTCAAAATGATTCCAGATCCTTTTTCATTTTAATCCCTGTCGTATTCTTCATTTTAAAAAAAAACTTAAAGAAATGAAAGGGGAAGAAAAAAACCCTATATTTTTAAAGGGCATTGGAGTTCTAAAAGAAGAGCTTCTGAAAGAAGCCTTCCTGATTGCACTCAAAGATATTTTTATGGTTTCTTTCTAACTGCTAGAAAACAGAAGATTGTTTGGTTACTGGCAGTAATAACAGCACTAATGATGGGTTACCATGCAAAACCTCAGCCTACCTGTTCGTGCTGTGCAGAAAATGTGGAATTTATCCAAGAAGAACGTCTCCTTTTACCTGGGAGGTATTTCTCATCAAATAAAAAATGGAGCTGTTACAAACATTTTCCTCCCTTGCAATTTCATTCTTAATTCTGTCCCTGCTAAAAAATGATGAGAAAAACATATATAATGGTAGCATAGTTTCCAAAGAGAGACAACAAAAGCAACAAGTGTAAACATCATTTGTTTGTTTTCCTACAGGATGGGAGGAGGAAACAAGATAAATGGAGTATTAGCTGAGAGCCCTGCCCGTTTCTTCGCAGGTTGCATCAAAGCCTGCTCGGGAAAGACGCTGTCAGCCGGAGGGTGTCACCGAGCTGCAGGCGGACGCAGCAGGTGCTGTCTTTTCACCCCCAGTAGGAGGGAGGTCACATTGCCCGGACCTTTGTGAATTTAAATTTTGTGACAGTCATGCAAACATGCAAAAGATGGCCATTCCCTATACCCAGATGTCTCCTCTTCCGTACCTTTGAATTCGCAAGGGTGGATTTCACCTCCCCACTAAACTGGCTGCAGAGGTGGGAATTTCTGACCAGGGATATGATGACATTTGAAAAGTAAGGAAGACAGAGAAACAGGTGGTGGTGCTGGAGATGAAAGGAAGCAGTTAACCAAAAAAACCAAAGCACAATACAGCCATTGGAAAGTATCTGATTATAAAAAAAATAGGCAAACTCGATAGGTGATGTTAGTTCCTACCCTGGTACTAACAGCAGGAGCAGCAGATCCATTTACCGCAGTCGGCATAACAAAGTCCAGAGCAACAACTGGTGCACTCTCCGTAGCAAGTGTTACCAGGTCCACGCAGGGAAAAAACATTTAATTGTAGATCTCATGGGGACAACCATATTATCCATGCTTGACCTAAATTCCACTGCACAGAGCTCAGAGCAAAGTCAAAACTGACCTTCAGAAGTTTCTGGAGTAAATCCATTCCTGCCATGCCCAGGTTTCTGTTCCCTCTGATTTATCCCGTTTATGGAGGGCAGACATATTGCGAGACATGTTATATGAAATTGCTGGAAGGAAAAATTGAGTTTATATACTATATAAACTATATAATTTTCTCTGTGTGAGAGGGTCCTGGGCCCCTAGATGTCATCAAATAACTGGGCCAGTGGATGCCAACTTCTTCTTGGATGCTAAGGAGAAATTGTCTTTTCCCATGCTAGGGAAGAAAAGAGGTGGAAAACATAGAATTGTGTCAAGCAGAACTGGGTAATTGACAGAGACTAAATTATTAATTGTTTCCTTTTTAATGAAAGGTTCTGGAGCATCAGAGGAGAGACAAATAGGCCTGTAACAGAGCTATAAGCCAAAGGAAGGGCAAAGAGGCAGTGGAAAGAGGGTGCTCTATTTTTTGTTTCGTTTTGAGAAAATCAGTTGCTTTCTAGGTAAGTGTATGAAAAACCAAGGACCCAGTGGAACAGAAAGACGACGACAAAAATGTCAGATTTGGCTGTCTCCTTGCTCTTATGCTACTGTTTGTTACTGTCACTTCTCTTCCTGAATTTCCCAAAGTAAGAATCTCTACATCACCATAGATGTAGACGTGATGCAAACTTTCTGTGCAGGGAGATGCACGCCTGTACTCAGGGTCGGACTCTGCTTCAGACAACATTCCCACTGTTTAAGTAGGACAGGAAAAGAAACAGGCAGAGTTTCTGAAAGTAACATTTTAAATCAGCGGCAGAGCTAGGGACTGTGTGCAGGTCTCTCCAACACCAAACCAGCTCCCTACACGCAAAGGCTCGCTCCACTTCCCAAGGATGCCATGGTGAGAATCCTGGGCATTTTCCTCCAAACCTCTGCTCAAGTAAGATTTAGACCCCAGACAGAGACATTCAGTTTGCTCCCCAAGCTTTCAACGGTGCTTTGGTCCAAAATTTTTGGACTGTGTTAAGGTGATCTAGGGTATTGATTTATTATAATTAATTCCTTTTCTTTTTCCTTGTCACAGCTTTCACAGATCTATGAGGTTAAGGAGCATGAAGCTAATTAAATGATCTGACTGGCTGAACATCTGTTGAAACATAATAATAACTTCTGAAGCCAATGTTCCTGACTAGCTATTAATTCTGATTTAAAAATTAGATGCAGGGTTTCATCACAAAAAAACCCCCAGCAAAACAAAACAAAAAACCTCACCAAAAAGCCTAGCACCGTTCTGGGCTCAGAGTGAATCCTCAGTCTCCCTTCGAATTCTTTTCCACCCACTTCCACCTCCAGCGCCTTCCAGTCCACTGACCCAAGTGTCGCTTTTAGGCTTCAACACAGTCAGAGGTGCTAATGCAAGCGAGGTGGTCTTTAGGGGAGGTTCAGTTCGGTTTGCAGCTTGTTGATGCGCAGCAGCTACAACCAGAAATTCAGACTCGAACGTGATGGAGCTTAACTGCATGCAGAGATTCACCTCAGCCCAAATCAGAATTTAATGCGTGACCTTAGGTTAGTGATTTAAGTCCAAATAGCCATTTAAGTGAGGAACTACGCATTTTCTTCAGTTCCATCTTGCCCTCCATCCCCACGGACCACATAAAGGGCACTTAAAGAACAGCCTTGGACTGACTCATGAGCTCCTAAGCCCAGAAACTTCCACTGGACTGAAAGACACAGGAGCTTGGTTCTCAGCCTAGCACAGACTGTGCTAATTTGCTTAGATCTTGCATCGTCTTCACACCTTGCTCTCAGAATGACTTTGTCCAAAATTCCTCAATGGAATAGACAAATAAATAAATTAGATCAACTCCCTCCCACTACTTAGGATCAGTTAATGTTTAGGGGCTGACAAAAATATCTTGAATGAATAAATAATTTGCAGCAGTTCTTACATCCTCCTCCTCTGCTGGCAAGGCGTAGGGGTTGTGGGACTGTGTGAGTGTTCAGGCAGAGTAGGGGTGTGCCCCAAAACCTGCACGAGTTAATGACTGACCCACAATGTGTCCACTGACGCCAAAAGCTATCTTCAGGCTCTCCTGCACCAAAGCCACAGGAGTACGTGTGTTTGTCCTTTCTGTGACTTTTTGTTTTAAAAATGGAAAAATTGTTCATACTGTAAATATTGTTCATATTGTAAATTGCTCATAGTACCAAAGTGGGGGGGGGGGGGGGGGGGGAGGGTTATGCTGAGATTTTGCTGCATAACCTACAAAAGGAAGAGAAGTTTTGTACAAAAACCAAAGAGGAAAGTCCCTCAGCATCTTATAACTGGGTTCAGATCTCTAGCAGCCTGTAGAGTGGAACTGACAGGAACAATTCAAGGTTAAAAAAAAGATTAAAAACACAGTCTCACAGGTATTCCTAACAAAATCTCAGATTATTCCAAGTGTAGGCAATATTATTAGGCAGTAAGGACCAGAGCCACAAATGGATTTAGACTCCCAAACTTGCCCACGATAAGCTTCAGATGCTTAGGGGCATATATGCATGCTGTGGAGCAGAGCTCCTGAAGTACCAGAAACATTTCTCCTTCTGCTGCAGCAGGGTCTGTCCTTGGGCACCTCAGTGGCATGGTATGGAGCTCAGTCCTTCGCCATCCATGTGGACTCTCAGGAGACCCAGCACCTCTCTGAAATGGGGAGAGGGGGGAGGGGGCAGAGTCTGGGGCACCAAACATTTCCAGATCTGGCAACAAGAGATGATGCCCAGGCTGACTTTGCCTTCTCCTGGTTGTCAGATTGTCTCACTTTCATTTTCACCACCTTTGCTCCTCCTTAAAACCTTTCTAATTTCCCTAGTTTCTCTGAGGCTGTCTTCAGGCGGGGTTCCTTAGGAAAAGACAAGGACAGGTAGCTACATCCCTTGTCTTAGCCCACTCAATTGCCTCAGTCAGTCCTTGATGGCCCATTTAAATAGTTCCCTGCAAAAGCTTATCCTTGCCTCCCATACCAGGAAATTATTTTAACTCATTCCCACACCCAGCATACAGTCCAATTAGTATCAAGGAAAGAGGAGTGAGTCCCATGAACGGACAAATATTGCACAGCATTTCATATCCCCGTCTTCCTGCCCTTACCCCACTGACCTCTTCAGGCCCATTTTCCCTACACCTCGCGTCAGGAGCCACTTCTTTTTCACAGCATCCACCCGACCCTTTGAATACAGTTACATGTAACCCTGAGTTGAGCTCTGAAAATGGCCTACGAATCCTGCCTGAACCATCACTCACCCACCACTGCTCTACAAGGAACCTCGGTGCTTAACACTGAGCCTTCAGCAGGGAATCAGCTGCTGAAAACTTGAATTTCAAGGCTGACCCTCAGGACATGGGAGCAGAGATGACCCCATCTTATATGTACTGGATGTGCTACATCTCCTCTTGATTTGGTTGATCCAGCCTGAGACTTTAGAACATGCTGGTCAGCCACAGGCTCTCAGCCAGCCTGGTCCATCTCTGTTCTTCCTCATAGAATCATAGAATAGTTTGGGTTGGAAGGTACCTTTAAAGGTCATCTAGTCCAACCCCCCTGCAATAAGCTCTGTTTCACATCTGCTTTCCAGTTTTTCTCTCCTTTTTGCCTTATAGGTTCATGTAACCAACACAGGATTTTTCAAAGCACGTATCATCATAACATTTGTGTTTCATTTAATAAACATCCTCCTCCTTCCTCTCCACTATGTCCCTGTGTGTGGTTTTTTATTAGTGGTAGTATTACAATCTCCCCTAAATTTTGGCCTGAAAACTATTTGACATTCACAACGAGGCATTAAAAAGGATTTATTCTGTCCTTGAAGTAGGCATGTAACTCCTTTTAATGTGAGAGCTCACACTGGTGTAAATCAAAATCAAATTCACTAATGTTGGTGGGCCTGCACAGGTAGAACTCGCATAAAGCAATGGCAAAGCAAATCCTTTTGTATTGATCATGGGTAGAATCCCAACAACAAACATGACCATTACGTTCTGTCCTGTCTCTACCTGCGCAACTGCATTAAAAATATAGTCAAGAGATATACTAATAATAAATTCTCTGAAATTTAGGAACAAACGTCAAACTTTTTTTTTTGGTTTGCAAGGACAAATCTTTCTCTTCTACTCGCACACAGACACTCACACATGCTAGTCGCATGAAACAGTTCACAGTGGGCGATCGTTCCCTTCTCCATGACCCAAAATAAACCCATCTCTATGGCTCATATAGAAACATCAGCAGCCTTGTTTAATTAATGTTTCAGGGTCAAGGGAAAAAAGTATAGATAAATATATTTAAAGGCTTTGAAAGCTTCATGGCAGCAGTCCAGCACTGCTTTCTTTGCCTTTGCTTGCTGTCTTAGGGAAAAAAAAGCAGCCCATAAAGCTTAGAAAAGTGATCTGTCTCTGGGTCTGGGGTTCCTGTCACCTGTCAGTCCTCTGATGTAGCACCATGACATACGACAGCAGATCAGCACTCAGGTGATGTATTACAATAATAAGTCAGTAATGCAATGGTGCTTTGATAGCGCTTAATAACCAGAGTACTTCACTGGGGAGAGGGCCAAGGAAAAAGGAAGACCTGGGCAGAAGGCAAAACCAGCAAAGCGCTGCTAAACGCCTGTTTAAGTGCATGGTGCCATGAGTTCCATGAGTGGATGGGAAATGTCTCATTTGTCTCCAGAACAAGGACTGGAAGTTGGGCAGCAGCATTCACGGGGAGGCACCTGGAGCACAAGGCCTCCTCTCTTGGGCTAATTCTCTGGGGCATGAGAACTTGTATTTCTGGTTGCACCAAGGCCTGGACTGAACCAAGGGAAAGAGGCTCCTATCCTACCTTGGCAAGGCTGGGCACGCTCCTGGCAAGCAGGAGAAGTGAGTATAAGCCTCTTCAGGCTAATGATTTTAGAAGGGCACTCATCTTCCAGAACAGTACAAAAGATCCACCAGGTGCCTCTCAGATTCTGCCTTACAGCAGGAGAATCCAGCCCAATGCCCCAGAGGGTGAAGACAGAGCCTCAGCTGGTTCAGGCATGCACCTTTCTCCATCTCTGTCCTACGTTGCAGCATGTGGGTGAGGATGCAGCCAGCCCCGACCAAGCCTCATTGCACTTGTGCTCTCCATCACCGACATCGCCACGACGTGGTTTATTCAGTGGCAGGCGCAAGGGGGATGTGTTCTCAGCCAGGCCCTCTAGGTGCTCCCATCATACAAGTAATGAAAGGCTCTCCCTGCACAAGGAACACAAGAGCATCATTAGTCAGCAAGCCCAAACCAAGCCAAAATTTTCAGTATCAACACCTGAGGAAAATGGCCTCGACAGTACTTTTGTCTCCCATACCACAGATGTCCCACACCTGGCCTGGCAGCTTTGGGTCATAAGGGTGCTGTTGAGCACAACGACAAAGGGTGAAACAAGACAGTGATGAGCTGACTCCAAGAGCAGTTATGATGCACTTTTCCTGGGCAGCACTATATCCCCTGATAGAGGGGTATTTGGCACAACCATAAGAATATCATAATGTAGCAAACAAGGCTTACACTGCCTTTAACAAAGGGAATAATGAGTCCACCTGTCACAGAAGAACAGCTGGATTCAGGCAAAGATTGAGCTACTGCCCATGTTTCCAGACTATGATGAAGGCTGATGTTTAAGTGCCTGCGTTTGACTTCACAGCTGCACTTAACTGGGTTTCTGCACATAGTCGATTACTGGGCCTCAGTGGTAGCTTGTTAAGCCACAGTAATTTCATCATTCATGCTTGTCTACTCATAACTTGTACTTCAGGATTCCATGAACAGAAGTGTTACACTGGCATTGCTGTAAAGAGGGCCAGACCCAAAGATTTCAAAAGCTGAGAGGTCTTTTGTGATGCTGGAGCTCCCTCATACATCACTCTCAGAGATGGACAATGTAGTTCTTGGTTGCCTGACCTTTTCAGGTTATTGACATAAAGGAAAAACAAAAACAAATGATCATTGATAATAAAAGGGAGAATAAATAGATACCAGCTTCATTCTTAAGTAATATGTGCATAAAAGATTAGCTGCATCAGGTCAGAGGAAAGATTTGACCCATTAGTGCCACCTCCACCAGTGACCAGTAGTGGACACCTGGGAAGGAGCGTAAGGAGACAGCTGTGCAGAGACATTTCCCAGGTAACTCTCCCACACTCCAGAAATCTGCAGTTTATGGACCTTCAGAGCTAGAAGAAAGACATGTGAGTCTGTGTGTGTATGTGTGTATGCAAGCCCATGGAGGGAGATGGCTGATGCATTTCCAGAGACACATTTCCATGCTCTCTTTTCCTTTTTAAACGGTCTCTTGTGTCAAGGAGTGAAGAAGGTGTGGGTTTTTTTTTTTTTTGGGGGGGGGGGGTGGGGGGTGGGGAACGTGTGCATGGGCACTCCACAGCCTCTTCCAGACTTCAGCCTGTTAGACAGGAGCATGGGATTCACAGGGCCTTGTCTGCATAAGCAGGTAGTTCTCCTGCCCTATTTACCTCCGGGGCTCCAAATATAATCAGCCTGTGGGACGGAAAGGCAAGGAGACAATTATTTTTGGAGTAAGAAGGAAGGAGAGGTAGTTGTTTTATCTTTTATCTTAAAAATCCTGCTTTATAACATTTCTCTGCTCACCCTCCATGTGCCTTGCATGACCCTGAATGACAGATAGAGTTGGAGGGCTAGATACAGCAAGGGAAATCCAGTGAAGACAGAGGAGACTTCGCCAAAAGGAAATTTGAGAAGAACAAGGACTGAAAGAGCAGCCAGGGGTAACTCTGATGTACAAAAATACATTTATTTTCAACAATTTCAAAACCACTGCCTTTTTTACAGTAGAAATATTCAAATGGAACAATAAAACCAAGAACAGTATATATATATGTATATATATGACTCATGCATTTGTATTACTGTGTTTAATACAGGTATTGCAATTGTCTGCCTCATTTAATCCTTTAAAACCATGATGGTGGTTTGGGTTTAATGCACTGTCCAACATCATCAGAAGGGATGTGAGGATTCTGGTTTTGTTTTTCAGAGCTGGAATGCGTGTGGGAACTGCTTGAAGGGAAGGGGAGGAGAACAGGACATCTTTGCATGTCTCTGAAACCAAAGCTCAGTCCAGAAGAAAATGCAAACTCTCCTGCACATGTTCTTATGGATGGCAACTGTAACTGGAAAACTCTGCAGTCCCTAGTCGCTCTAGCCTCATCTCCGATCCCTCCAGGCTTAGCGTTGGGGTTCTCAAGCCCAGGTTAACCTAAGTAGAGGATCCATTGGGTGTTTACATCAGATTTACAGCCATACAGAGCCAAAAGCTGCATCTAGGTGTCATGCATTATTCCTAAGTTACAGGTAATACAGCAGAATCCATCATGGGGGAAAGGCTGGCAGTCACAGAGGGCACTGACCCAGTCTCTTGCATGCTCTCTCTCTCTCTTTCTGTTTTTCTTTTCTTCTTTATACACAACTACAGTGTGGGAGCTATTTACGTTCTATTCATGGCACTGGCTCTTCCCCTCCTTACTCAGGTAAATAATCATCTACAGCTTCAAGGACTTCCATTACATTTTCCTCAGGGGTAAAACTTGTAGGGGAAAAAACTCTAATGACATTCCCAAGTTGTTATTTCCCAGCATGATATACACAAATAAAAGTGGCCAATACTCCAGTACATGCCAGCACCACAGCTCAGTACCTTCCAAAGAGGATGGACAGTGCTGGTTGCCCAATGCAAACATTACAGAGGTCCCGTGGATAGACACAGCCCTGCATATCCCGCTGGGATGCAGTAGTTACCCTGCTGGTATCCTAAAGGAGCAGCTTTCAGTCATGAACACAAGCTTTTTTCAGCTGCCATCAGCCACGGTTGTGCCCTAATGCAGCAGGCATGATCTGGCAAATGTGGTCCCATGTACCTCCTCGGGAGCTCTTTCCAGACGTGCACGGAGCATGCTCTGGTCCAGACAGCATTGTGGCAAACTACCCCGAGAGGCAAGATACCCACTAAGTCTCACGGAAGGTGAAGTTTGAGCCAGCTCAAGGATCAGGCAGGTTTTTTTGACATTTAATTTTAGCTCCATGGATTTTGTTTGTTTGCTTTCTAGTGCCTTTAGGATAATTCTGGATTGAAAATGGCTTTCTGGACAGATGTTTTTCCAAAAATTAACTGTATCATTCAGAAACTTCTCAGCCTTCATTGAGATTAAATTTCTTTTTGAGAAGTGAAAATGTTTCAATTTTTTTCAGCAACTTACTCCCAATTTTTCCTCCTTGTTTCCTCCCATCTGTTATGAGATATTTAACAGCCATCTTAAGAGTGTAAAGGGAAAAATTGTAAAAAGAATTGTAAAAAATTGTGAGACGAAATTGTGAAAACAGTAATCTCCTGCCTTTCTTTTTAAATCAACATGAGATCAATCCCATGAAAAAACTAGAAAACTCTAAATAACAATGAACGTTTTCACTTTGTTTCCTGGTTTATAGAAAAAAAAGTTCATATGGAAAATAATGAGTATTTATCATCCAGTCCTCTGCAGCAGCTCACAAAAGCAGTCCCTCAAATCCTAATGATCAGCAAAGACTGAGGTCAGCCCACAATTTAGCTCAAGGCCCACAGGACCATTGTTTATGTACATCCCTCCCATCCATACCTAAATGGGAAGCTATGGCCTTGCGCTAACAGTGGTCTCACCAGACTGGGCCATTACTGTAAACTACTTTGGTGTTTCAGTAGAACAGACACAGTAATGCAGCAGTTTATGCACATGTGATGGATGGAAACTCAAGGTTAGACAGAAAAACACAGCCACCACTCTCTAGCTTATATTAGGAACTAGAGCAGAAAAGTGAGGGAGGAAACAGAAAAGAATTATTTTAAAATCAACAGAAAAGGCCCACAAGCCTGACTGAAATGGAGGAGCCGAAGAATTGAGAATATTTAGCTTTAGTACTTCATACAAAACAGTATTTCCCTACATTTTGGTTTTATAATTTTAATCTTGAAATACATCTTGTGTTTTTCTGCAAAACTGTGTCTAACGACTTTTCTCTCCATCTTCAGACCCATCAGGATTATAACCTTTGAAAGACATTCCAGGCCATTAACAGGGTGAACAGATGTAGCTGAGGCTGGTTTATACCCAACTGGCATGTTGCAATGCAGAGAGGCAGCAAGTAACACCTAAATCCTAGCTTTCTCCTCATTTCAGTCCAGATATATTAAAGGTGATATGGAGTCCTGTATCCAGATCCTAAACACTGATAACAAACATTGTCACTTGACCTCATTTCTGCCTCCTGTTACCATGCAAGCACTAGAACATCTTCCCAAATGTGCCTCCAATCTTCCTTCCACTCCTACTGGGTCTTATAACTCAATACTCTGCAGAATAAGGTCCATTTTTAACATCATCAACTCGATAAAAATGGATAAAAGTAACTCGCCACTAAGTCAACCTCCTGCCCCAAAACTCCACCACTCCTAGGGGCTATCCTCAACTCAGGGTGCTAGAAGATTCTTAAAGAGCTTTTTCACTACCTTTTCTTCATTAACCTCCCTGTTCTAATCAGAAAGCACCAAGCCACCATGCAAAAATTACTCTGATGGCATTTCCATCCAAAACTGGAAGCAGACATTCTGCAGCACTCATAAAAAAGACTTTTTCTAGCTCAGTTATGCAGGTCTGACCCTGCATACCCCTCTCCAAAGAGCAGTCCCTAACTGCATGCATCATGTGCAGCCAAAATTTACTATTCCTACACATTCTGAATAGCAGTATACTTCACCAGCTTAACTGCTAAAAGCATGACTTCTCTCTGGGAATAAAGCTACTGTAACCTGCCCCACTGTTGAGTTGAGGTTGTACTGGGTACTGCAAGCACATTCATATTTGCCCACACTGAGATGATGATAACTTCACATTTGTTTTCCTCATTTTCCCTAATGGATGTCACCAAGATCCTTCTCAGAAGTGAACAACAGTGACAAGGTGAATAGGTGATGAACGTCATTAAAATATTCACGACAGACTCATAGTCTGTCCTGCTAATATCTTTTCCTGCTCCATCATAGGAAATGATTATATATATATATATAAAAAAAAAAAAGGCTTGTAGTTATACACAGAGAAATAAACTATGCTGTTTATACACAGCAGTGTCAGATTGAAATATGACAGACAACTGGAACACGCTTGGAACCAAAGCGTGATTCAAGCGCTCCCCACAGTCCCTGGTTGGCTGGCGTGTACGAGCGTGTGCACGTGTGTGAGTGCACGCGCATGTGTGTGCGTGCGTGTGTGTATGTGGTTCAGGTTTTGTTTTAAACATAACTTCTTTTACTAAACATTAAATTATTTCCCAAGAAATAAAAAGCTATGTACATTGTAATTATCTACAGTAGGCCTTCGGCATCCTCGCTATTCACATGCACGGGGTTTGGGCTGCATTCATAAACTCAGGCATGCTCCTTCATTGCTTGTGGTGCTGTCCCCTCCAGCCAATCCACAGTCCAAGGAACACTGATGTGTGTGTTTGCTCTGATTTTTTTTTCCTTTCTCAGCAGTCAACAGTGCCAGAGGGTGACTGAAATTAAAAGCAATTAAAAGAGGCAAGATCCCGCAAAAAGTTGAGACATGCATGTCATTGGAAAGCAAGGGCTGCTGGCAAGTTGCAGAGCCTGGTCCAACAACCCAGCCTGAGCCCTCTGGCAGGATGAAGTAGCTGATTCACGACTTATTTTGAAAAGGGTTGAAAAGGGACAATTTACCTACAACATGTTGATACCATACTTACCTGTTGGATTTGAATACTTAATTCCCATTCCGTATTTAACAGGAGGCTGGCATTCAAATCCCATTGCACGCTTGACTCATTCTTTGCTTTTTCTTTCTAATCTGATGAGTACTTCCTAAATATGAAGAAGCCCTGCTATTTATGAATGCAGCCCTGGTAAACAGAAAAAGCCCACCCCATCCCCTCCCAAATGATAATAATGACATATAACTCTTTCTTTTTTCATAATAATAATAATAATTATAACAATAATAATTACAAATAAAAAGTCAGAAATGTTGTAGACCAAGTGGATTCTCAGTATTAAACACTAGTGCAGTTGGGGATTTCCTTTGTGCTTTCACTGTTGGCAATTGTTGAGATGCTTCCTGTGGAGGAGAAAATGGAGAACAGTGTCAGTGCAGTGGCTTCGACAGTTTGGTCTATAGTGCTTCTCACTCCTTCTTAGGATGTGTTTGTGTGAGTGTAAAGACAGAAAAGGTGCTTAAAAGTAACACATCCTTCTTTGCATTTACAATAAGCATGGAGCATGCAGAAAACCTGTTGCTGCAGCTCAGTTTACCAGCAGTAAACTCATTAAGCTATTAGGGACATATTCACTTGTAATGATAGGACACCAACAGTGTAAGCTCGGCTCAGCTGATTCTTCTGAGGCTTCAGGGAATTTGGGACCCCTCCACAGGGGAGACAGGGTGATGAGCATAGGTGTGAGCCACAGCCATTACTACCTCCTATATACCTATTGCCGTTTCCACGTTTCTACTCTGGTCATGTAACACTGTGAGAAAAGCTGAAAAACTGTAGGAAAAACTCTCTTACCATGTTTCAGAGAGAGAATTTTTCCCTATCTCAGTGCCACAGGCTCCGCTGGTACCTGGGGTCACAGTCGCTGCCTCTCCTAATACCCCAATGACCAACCTCCTCGCCCACACTGTGAAGCAAGCCCCAGCTGAGGGCTGTCTCTCACCCATCACTCGTGTGTCCAGCTCTTTGTCCATCAGCTCCTCAGGGTCTGTGAACTCACTCAGAGTGATTTTGGGGGCATTTTCACTTTGGCTGACAGAGCCAATCATTTCCTGCTCCTTGTCATGCTGAACTTGGGCATAGATGTTAATCCAAGGGATTTTCCTGTGCAGGAAAGGAAAACAGGAGGTTATATTTTGTAACACAGGGATCCTTGCCATGCCATTGATTAATCAGACCAATTAAATTGAGACCAATCCCAGAAATGCAGCACTGGCAGTGATGCAAAGCATCAGCTCTCAGAATGGTGAAAGCACCACAGTGATGTTCCGCTCTGAAAGTGCCATTACCATCCGCTAATTCCAACACTAGCCTAAAGCTACCCCAAATCTCAGGCCACTGCCTTCCTATGCTGTGCCCAAAGGCTTCTCCAGCTGTAAACCTAAATTTTCTGGTCCTGCCCTTTCAAATGAGAAGTTGTGCACATGGTGGACACTGTGCACCCAGCTGAGAGAGCAGCAATCAACTAAGCACAATCAGCTGCAATTGCCAACTCTCTCTGTATTTATTACATGATCAGCAGTGCATTGGAAACCAAAAGTAAAAATCAATTTGAGTACTACTATCAACTGAGAAAAAAATTGCTAGGCTTGTTTCTATTGACAGGCCCACACTGACTCAGTAGGAATTGCCACATCAGAAAGAGTTATAAAGAATTGGTCCTGCCTCAGAGTACAGAAAGGACTTGGACCTCGCAACACCCACCCAAAGTCTAATCGTTACCATTTCATTGCAAAAACAGCTTGCCATGCTATGGATCATGCAGGTTTGCGGGGACTTATTTTCCCTTGCTGCTCAGGAAGCCAAGAAAAGTGAAGGGATTATTTCTTCTTCCTTCTCCCAAAAGAAGTTAACTTGGACTGCTAGAACTATATCCTTGAGAGTCAGTTAGTTAGACAGACAGTGAGCTAGGCCTAGACAGATAGATAGTAATCCCTGGAGGAATGCAAGTTTAAAATGAGAGAACTGAAGAGTAATGTGTTAAGTGTTGTGGGGGTTGCTAGGATTATCTGCGTGTAGTTACCTTTTGGAAGGTGACTGACTGTTTTTTCTAATGCCCTTAGAAGGACTCTGTGCCATGCGGTCCACACTGCTAAAATAAGGAAAATTCAGAGAACTTACTCAGTTCCTTAAAGCACACAGGAGAGAGAAAGATGAGGTGTTCAAAAGAGGCTATATAAAATGCCATCTCTTTATGCTAACCTGTCTGCTGTTGGATATGTCAGAGATTGAAAGCAGTGGAAATTGCCTCAACTCTCATGAATTCAATAGATCTATGCTGATTTTACTCCAGTGAAGTTCTGGCCTCAAACAACTTGTGCTATTGTCTTGATCTGGCATTCTGTTTTTAACCATCAGCATGTCAGGACATGTTTGGGATGTTTAGCAGCAGTTAACAAACTTAACATTCTTCTCCCTTTCTCCTCCTCTCTCTTTCTAACCTTCAGACGTGCCTTACAGATCACTAGAAGACATAAGCACTACACAGGGAATGCACACATTGGATGAGAGAGGACAAATGCGTTCCCATAGGATTTAAGTGCCCAGAATATGCCTGGAGGTGTGTAGAGATGTGGACACGAGAACATGCCTGGAGATACTGGAAGACTTAGTTTCGCTTCCAAACAATGCAATGGTAGAGAAGTGACAGTCTTCTGAGCTTTGAGAGGAAAGGTGAGAAAAGCTCTTTAGAGCTGTGAGGCAGAGAGCCTCCAGGTACTTCAGAGAGTTAGGGAAAAAAGAAACAGACAGCTGTACATCTGTGCATCCATACACACATACCTAATCCTGCTGTGCCTCCCAGCACAGACACAGGTGGCCACAACGTCCCACCGCACATCTCTGAGCACACACACACACACTCCTGCATTCCTGTCCCAGGATACATACACACTGACTGCCCCATTGCCCCGCTATTACTCACCACCCATACACACATAGTATTGACCTGCTATATGCTCAGTCACCCAGAAAAGAAACCACCTTTTTACAGATTATTTCCCTGCTTTTCCCCCCTTCCTTACTTTTCCACCCAGATCTCCTCAACAAGCATCTCTCTGGCAGCAGTTTTTAACATGCCTGCTGAGTCTATAACTTGATGGATTTATAATAAGGAGTCTGTGTGCAAACCAGCAAAGCACCGATTCTATAATCCTGCAGAATTAAAAATTCATGGAGGCCCATGCTCTCCCCACAACCTTTTCCTGTAAGCAGGAGTTCTGCATTCAGGCTAGAATCACTGTTAATCAGAAAAGTACATACGGCTAATGGACCTCTGCATCACTGACAGCTAGAGGAAAGCTTTTGTTTTCACCTGCTTTTTCCATTAAGAATTGTTGCATGCTCTTACTTCTGATCCATTGAGCCAGAGGTTTTAGACAGAGCTGAAAAGTTGCTTTCTGTTCTGAAAAATCAAGATGAGGACACTCTGGGTATCTGACTTAATCCTAAACTTTGTCAGTTTGACCTGGATTTGTCCTCTTTAGGAGAGAGCAGATAAGAGGGGACAGCAAGTTGATGAGCTTTGGGCTAAGCAAAACCAATGCTTTAACCACCTTCCCCCTCATTCCCAAATTGTAATACATTCAATTTTCAGAGAGATTTTGACAAGGCAGGGTCTTCCCAGCCCTGGAGCACAGCACAAGGCTGATGGCTGCTATACTTAAGGCTCAGGATGCTTAAGTAGTACAAGAGTCAGTTTTATGAGCTGTAGTAGCATAACATGACCTGGAGACTGCCAAAGCAAAGGGGATCACCAAGCTCCTCACTGCTTTCTGGCAGCCAGAATGTACAGATCTTTCTTCCTGGTAATTGATCCCAGATCACAGAGCCAAAGACATTAGGCCAAACCTAAGAAACCATCTCACCAAGACACAAAGGAAAGCACGTCTTACAAAGGGTTGTGCCTAGATCTTGACACATCTCTCAGAGAGGCTTCTTTTTCCTCCTCATCCTACATCTGGGAGTGAAAGAAATCATCATCTGCCTCCCCAGCTCATTACTAAATCAATGCCTTAAACAAGTCCCATGCCCCATTCCCCATTCACCTGGGAAGCCGTATTCCCCCTCACAGGAGGAGAGAGATGGTTTCAGACTGCAACAAGCAAGGCATGCTGAAGGCCTGGAAATCTGCACCTGAGCAGATTCATACACGTGGGTTCTCTGGAAATTGTCCTGGGCCACTGAAGTCAGTGGGACCTTGGTAACAGATCTTGTTGTGCACAGGATCAAGCACTAGAAGCACTGCTACCCACCGATTTTGGCAATGGTTAGTGCAAGAGGTTAGAAACGAGGGGAGTTTTAAACCTGGAGACTAGGATACATGCCTGTCTTATCATTCCATTTTGAGTATTGCTTGTATCCCACTAACATCATTAGAGTGTATGAGCCTTATCTTGGGCTGCAGAAAAGCTGAAGAGAGAAACATATAGCTGGAATCTGGACAGGAAAAGCTCTAGCTCCCCAATTTGGAGGAACTACTCATGTCCAGATTTTTTTTTTTTTTTTTTTTTTTTTTTTTTTTTAAATTAAGGCTCAGCTTATGCTTCTAATACAATATTTTGCCACTGGCCGGGATCTGGGCACGTAGACCATTTAACACAGTAAGTACTGTACTGAATGCAAAGTTCCTCCTAAGGAGCTCCATCTGCCTAAAATACGTTCTCATAAGGCAGCCCTTCAGCAAACAGGCCATTCTTATCCCATATTTTGTTTCACAGCATGAAGCAGCAAAGTGCCATGGGCCAGCACAGGTCCTGCCTGCTGCCTGGAAGCAAAAGGTTTATATTAACATCTGGCAAAGAAAATCTCAGCACAGATTCCCAAAGGCATTTTGATGCTTAACACAAAATTTTCTGGCTTTGAGTCTCCCACCCTTAACATAATCACATCTGTTCCTCTGCAAGACTAAACTATTCACTTTGCAAGATACAAATGAGATACTGCTGCGCTAAGGCAGTTGGCCAGGTGGATATAGACTGTATGAAGATATCCATCATGTGATTTTTGACTAAGTCTGCATTGTGTAGCTCAGTACTCAGTGGGCACACAAGGTTCCCATTTCTGGTCTGTGGTTCAAACAAATCTGCTGAAGCAGGTCACAGCTTGATCTCTGAGCTCTTGGCGAGCTCTCAGAGCACTGAGTTTGTGGTGGAAGGGGAGTACATGGTCTTCTCTCTATATATGAGAAATAGGGAACTATACTAATCTAAGACTTAGGCCAGCATAACTCGCTCTACATCTGCAATCCAGGCACTGCTCTGCCTAGATTTCCCGTAAATCACCCAGCGTCTCCCCCTCCCGTCCTCCAAAGTTTCTCAACTTACCTCTTGAATTTGTAGATTAAAAAAACAGCCAAGCCTACAAACACCACAGACAACAACATCAGCATTGCCGAACTGCTATGACCCGTGCTGGAATCAACAAGGGGTGCTGCAGGAGGAAAGGCAGAGCATTACATTTGCAAGATATTATTAGGGAACACATAACTACCAGAGAGTTGAGCTCAACCCTGTCTTTGCCACATCTGCTTTATCACCACTGCATGGTGCATGCTGGTTTTGGCAAGACCAATCAGGAGGAAACAAATTGACTCTCTTGTCCTTTGAAAGCCAAGCTCCTTTTTCAAGACAGTGCAGTCTAACATCTCCTAGTGAAAAGGCACAGCAAGCCATGCTTAGCTGAATGGCTGATCACTCCTGTGTTAACACTCTGGGTTATTTCTTTTCAAGGTTTTCCAGGGACTGGAGTGGAAATCAAATTTATGAAGTGTTGCTTAATGCATGTCTATTCCCCTTTGGAGAAGCTACCTCAGAGCATCCATGAACAGCATGACTCCCATCTTCCAAGGACATGTGTCCTTCTCACATTTGACAGGGATCTGGTCTTGTGAGAAGCCTCAGGTTCATCCTTGTATTGGACTTTATAGACTTTTTAATTGAGTCAGTTTTCATAATGTGGCGGAGCCCAAAGCAATAATCCTGGAACCAAGCACGCACTACATTATAACATTTTGGAGATTTGATCCATCTATCCTTGACATTTTGGGTAGGCTAAATAAAGCGTATTACTATACCTTGTTTATATAGCTATTCCCACAGCTCATCAGAGCAGACCATCTTAATGGCCTGAGCACTGTGCTGAGAATCAAGAGTCTGATGAGAAGTCTCTAATGATGCGCAAATGATTATAAGTAGCAGCTGAGCGTTTCTCACTCTGCATAAATATTTGGTTTTGGTTTTTTTACTGTTCTCTATTCTTTTTCTGTCACCCAGAAGATGGGGACAAAGTCTATGCAAACAGATTCACTTCTGGTTCCATTGCCAAATTTTCACACCTAAGAGTCTGATCCTGACAGTATTCTGCTTCTACTACTTCTACGGACTCTTTCATGGAAAGAGCTGACTGTCATTTCACCTGAGTCAAAATACTATGGGAATGGTCATGAAACAAATGCAGCACCCCCACTGGGGGTGGTGCAAGAATAGTTGAGCACTGTAAGCTAAATCCACACTCTGCAGTGTCTTACTAGAAGAAATCCAGACTCAGAACCTGGAGACTGCAGATATTTGGATCTCATTCCCAGTTTTGCAAATGAATTCATTCCAGCCTACTCTTATTAATGTCTGACTCTCATGCCCAAACAACAGTCAGAGAGTGAAGGCAAAAAGGCATTACCTGTAGGATAGGTCACGAGCCCTGATTTTGCCCAGCTCTTGGCTCTCTGAGAGTCTCATGTAAAAAGAAGCTGAAGTGTATTATCCTGGGACATGAATCCCAATCTTTCAGAGAGGCTGTCAGCAATGTCACATGCACAAGATCCCACATTTCAGATAATTGCAAGGGCAGTCATGAAAAGCAAGGGCAAAAAGAAATCCATCATCTCCTCTGTAGTCATCACTGTCTCAGCAATAGCTGAGAGCTTCACACTAGGCTGGCTGAAATTCTCAGCAGTAGCTGAGAGCTTCACAGTAGGGTGGTTTAAAGCAAAGGGGGTGATGAAGCTTAAAGCAACTATTCATTACTCTGTGCAAAAATGGAGATAGGTAGCGTTGAAATTATATAAGTTCTAATTTGTAGAAGTCAATATTCAGGCACATATTCCCTGTAAGAGGCCTAGATCTTCTTTTCATGAGTACTTTGCCTCTATAAAGCTTCTTGGCTAGTCATAACATTAACAAGCCCTTTGCAATAAGGATTTGATCCAATATCCATGAAAGTTAGTAGTACTCCCACTGAATTCCACAGGCGCACAATGAGGGCTTAATAGAACACCATTCACCTGATTTTCTAAAACATTTCAAAAAACATCAATGCACTAGTTAATTAAGCCATAGGGAACTCTTAAAAGGTACTTTTAATACTTGTACAAACTGGTGCATGAAGATGCCACTGCTGGATTGTGGTTTTAACACTTCCTGCTTCTACCAGAGACAATGTCCAAATACAATCAGTCCTAAGTATCCCAGCAGCACATATCAAACTGTGAGTGCTCTGATGTAGACTGGTTCTCCTGGAGCTGTTTGAAGCCTCAAGAGAACCTCAGCTATGCATTTGACTCCACACTCACCTAACGTTAACTGAGTAACATACACAACGACTTCAACACCAGGCTTCAGTTCAAACTGGACCAGGTTCTGGTTGAGAGCATTAAAAAGGATTTCTACCACCTGATGAAATAATAAGAGATACAGGTAGTTACAATATAGAAGACAGCAAGCTCTGGAGAACATTCAGCAATGCATGTAGCCTATGAATGGTGACTAACATCTCTTACTGGCTTCAGGAAGAGAAGGGAAGTGAGAGACTGAGGAAGTGGAAACATGTACGTGTGCTTTAGATCAAACTGAGAGTTATTGCACACAAATCTCCCTACAGGACTTTTGAGACTCACAGAATATGTTATTACACCTCTCCTGGGAAGCAAACCAAGAAAGCTAGCAACATTTTTTTCTTTTTTGGGGGGGTAGAGGAGGAGAGAAAAGAACTAAGGATCTTTTCACCCTCCACAATGTCCTGTGAATTTGATCTAATGCACTTGGCAATCACTGACATATTGGCCTTTCACTGGTGGATGATGGAACTGAGTTAGGTAGTCCAGCCTAGTAACACTTTACTCACACTGATTCAGGACAATCCTAGTCACATAGCTCCCGTTTAAACAGGCTGTTGGGGATGAGATAATCCAGTTTTGAAGGTTAATGTCAAACTTGCCACATTTCTCCTTCATTTAGAAGTAGGGCCTTGGACTGGAGTTTACTCATGGCTCAGCAACCCAGCTATGATGCATTATCTGGTTGCCTCAGAGCACATACTTGGCCTGTCACACAGGAGACAGAGTTTGTTAATGCCTGGTCTCCCTAGAGTAGTTCTGATGGTCAGGGCACAGCTACTGAGTAGTTCTGATGGCCTACTCTCCAGAGCAGAGCTCCTCAAGCAGAAGCCAACAACAGGTGCCAAGTACAACTGAGTAGACCGTCAAATAAAATTAGAGCACTAGAGCTTCAGGCCTTTATGATCAGCTAGTCAGAAACCTATCTGAGGTGTCTGCATAATATTGATATATGAAATATTGACACAACAGCTTGTTCAGAGGGAATTCTAATATGGGTAGATTATACTGAACAGGATGGAAATGATTCCAAGAAAATCCCTCCAAAAAGCCTTCCAAACCTTCCCACCACTGCATCTCTCTGCACACTTAACACCATGAATTTAAGAGGCCAGCTTTGCTAGCTTCCTAAGACAAATGTACTACTCTGAGGGGACTGACCTTGCTCAGTGGATGACAAGAGCTTCCACAGAATTCAGCAGTCCTCTGAATTACTCAATGTTTAATCACAGAAGAGTTACTCCTCCAAGAGTTACTTGGAGATGGGCTCACGTATCGCTTGCATGTAGTAAAAATGCTGCACACAAGAACATTAGCTAGAGCTAAGCAGCCTTTCCAGCAACACTTCACTCCTTTGCCTTTATAGAGCTGATTTAATCACTTGGTAATTCTAGCATGAAAGCTTCAGCAGACTAGTGCTGTCGTTCCTAGCTCTTCCCTTGCCTGCATATCACTGTTGCTATTCATCACTGTAATTACCTATTTATCTAAATGGATGGATATTGTAACTTCCAAATATAGTTTGCACACGCCATTCGCTACTGCAGAAAAAAAAAGAGGTCTTGTTCCAGTGATATACGAGCTGAAGAGTCTGATTTATTTTTAGTAAACCTCAGTATATTATCTTGCTGCTTTGGCCTCTGTCTATTAGCATTCCTCCAGGGAGTAGAGGGAGTACATATTCAAGGTTCCTTTGGCCATAACTACTATAATAAGGACACACCACTGATCTAGGCAGAACCACTGCTGGTAGACTGTGACATATCTCAGTGAGGTATTAGAAAAGCCTCTTTTTCCTTTAAAAATCATTTTCTTTAATGCCATAAACTATACTGTCACAGTCCCAGATGCATCCAGTTCCATCACACTTATTGTAAGTAATTTCCAATGCTGCACAGGTTAAGGGGCCCATCTGCAAATGGTATGATGGGAATGAATGTTCCATGAATCCTTTCCTTACTTGCTCCAGATCAGCCTCACTGCTTTTCCTCCTCTCTGTTGTGTTTTTATGGGGCAGTATGAAGAGTTCAGCAGAAGTAGGCAGCCCAGGAAATACAGCTACCAAGATCTGTTCATCAGGGATACCAGTCACCTAAAAGAAAAGTAAAAAGGAGGTCTCTAGCTGCTATTCTGTTACTGATGTTTCCATTTACTACAGGAAACTGTGCTCCCATCAAATTGTTATTTGCCAGTTCCACTGTAGATGTTGTGGTCTTAATGAGCTGTTCTGCCCATTTGGTGGGTCAGAAATAGAGGTTCTGCTAATGATTCACTCTACTTCATTTCCAGAAGTAAATGTAGGCTTGACAACACCCAAAGATCTCAAGCCAAAGTCCAAACCTACCATGTCTCCAGATCTGAATTTTCCATATAGTCCTTCTCACTACAAAAGAATGCCCCAAAGTAGAATTCTGAGAGTCTGGCTCAGAGTGACCACTGGTAAGTGTGCAATTAACAGGGACCTACGAAGAAAATTGCCTGCAATCACCTTCAAATATCAGCTTATGGGGATCCACATTTGCCGTACATGAATAACAATGTCTCCAGTGGGAGATTTTTTACTGTTGGGGCTGATGGGGAGAGCTGTGCTAAGACCTGCTCAGTGTGCTGAACCAAAAGTCAGGTCCACACCTGACTCACAACTGCCTCCAGCATGACCTGCTCACTGAGGCTACTCTCTCCCCAAATCCAAGCTGTGTGTCCTCAGTAGGGTAGGAAGCCTCTCCTCCCTCAGAAACTCTGTGCTGTATGAGGCTAACTCCATTAGCTCCCTGGTCCTATCCCACCTCAAGCTCCTTGGCCTCATTCCTGAACTGAAATGTATTAATGGGACAGCCCATTCCTGGTGATCTGTCCTATAAGCATAGACTACAGACTGCAACCAAATAGTCACAAAAGGATATACAAGCAAGCACTTCCACATGATTTCTACTGTTGTCTGTAGCTGTTCATAGTTACAACCCAATTAATTTCTTTTTTCTGCAAGCTTGACTCTGAATACAGTAAAAGGAAACAACAGTTTAAACAAATGAACTTAGTGTTTTCTTAGGATGGGAAAACAATCAAGGAAACTCTTATAAACTGCGAATTGTGAGTGGGCTGCAGATGCGAAAAGCTGAGTAGGAATGCACTTTCCCCGTAAAAATAATCAGTCTCCATTTCTAAGAACAGCTGTAGCTGAAGGAAAAAAAAAAAAAAGCAAGATACACTTTTGGCAGAATGCAAAACACACAAAAGCTTGCCTAAATCTACCTCCTCATTTCACACAAAACCAAAGTCTCTGGCTATTTGATATCATAAATTATTCTGTCCCCTTTCCCGCAAGAATATGAGTACTAGTTTACATATTCTAATTAATCCCAAAGGAGGATTCAGTATCTTCCACCCACAGAAGTCTGTCTTTGTCCTGTATTGCAAAGGTAAGTTTACTTTCCTTCTGAATCCTCATTTTTTGCCCCAGTTGGAAAGGGAGTAGAGCTTTATAACATTCACTAGTTGCTACACTTAGCTGCATTAGAAGACCGAGTATCAGGAAGAGATAAAAATATCTTCCCCTTGCATCCAACGTACTACAATGTCTGTCTTCTGGGATGAAGTGAATCAGCTATTTAACAACACAGTAACGCTACCCAAATGTTTGGAGTAGAAAACAGTAGATATCAATTTGGCAAAATAAGAATAATAATGATACCGTTACAATCTAGACTTTGTAAAGTCTTCAGGGATATTAAAAGCTAAAAAGCGCCACAGAAACATTAATAAAAGTAATTATAGTATTTCCACAAAATTCCCAATATAGTTTGCCTCTGTAAAAAGATCCAGCGTATTAAGAAGCTTTTTATTGATTTAAAATGATAGCTTCATTACTGCTGTTCTTTCCCATTCTTTTAAACTAGCATGTTGAAAAAGTGCATGTTTTAACAGCCTAGCCAATGTTAGAACAGAAAAGGAAACAGATACTCACCTGTGATAGAGCTCTCTTGATGACTTTGCCAATGTCTTGTCTCCATTCAGGGATATCAGGGTTATGGTAGTCCAAGTTGGGAGAAAATGACAAGAGTTGAGATTGGAAATACTCTGGAATAGAAAAATAGTATTTATGAGAAGATTAAATGGGCAGCATTCAGGGTACAGCCAAAGGTACAGAAGACAACGGGAAGACCATAATTAAATTATCTTAAAGCAAAAGAGAGAGGAAAGGCTGAAGGAAGATAAAGGGCTAGCTAACACTAAGAACAGAAAACTTCCAAGAAAGAATTCTTATAAACATTCTTATCGAGGACATTTTGCCCTAATGCAAACTTGTGTTTTTTCCCAGAAGCAATGGAAGCAAGAATGAGAGAGGCGAGAGGATGCCTTCCCTTCACGATGCCTCTGGGCTTTGTAATTTTGCCTCTCAACTTCATCAGATTCTGCTTAAAAGGAAGT
Organism: Phoenicopterus ruber ruber; assembly: GCA_009819775.1. Taxonomy (NCBI): domain Eukaryota; kingdom Metazoa; phylum Chordata; class Aves; order Phoenicopteriformes; family Phoenicopteridae; genus Phoenicopterus; species Phoenicopterus ruber. The sequence goes on along the minus strand of CM020221.1, from coordinate 28,187,874 downwards.
TGATCAGTAAATAAGGCAGCATCTGGCTGAAATTTGGAAGGTCTGTGCAACTGCATGCATTGTGCTCTGCAGAACAAACACTTAGTGTAAGTAATGTTTTCAAAAGCAGGTATTATCTGTTTGCTCTCCTGGAGGGAAGCCATGAGTGGTTAATACCCCAACAAATCAGAACCCGGTGGTGCTAATGACCGGTTAATCAAGCAATGGCTATTCATGAAACACTTTGAAATTACTTTCTAATTGACTGATTGCAGGGAGGAAGAGAAACTTCCTAGACTTCAAATACAGAACAATTTAAATTTTTCTCCAATTACAACTCTCCCCTCTGGTGTGACCAGAGACCAAGCCTGGAATCCTTATGACAACTGTGCACAATGGGTTTGGGCCAGTGGGAGGCACAGACCCAGGATGGGAATCACACCCAGATATAAGTCCTCAGGGTAGAAGACTCTCCTTTCTGTTTATGGAGATGTGCTGTGCCTCACCTTGAAGCACCTGATCTCCAGACACCTCAAATAAGTACCATTAATCATTTGTAAGAAGGTACCAGTTTTAGATCAAGATAAACCAGCAAGAGTATAAAAGAGGAAATTCACAGAATCGCAGGGATGTGCCAGCACAGCATTTATCTTGCATCTTTTGCAAGATTTGTTCTTTCTTTTTAGATGGTGCAGTATATTTTTACATAAAACAAGCATCAAAGAGAGCAGGGAAACTCTCTCAAGTTCTGAAGGCTTAACCCAGATCCTGATATATAAAGCTTTTGAATTTTGAACCCTCAGTACCATGTCCAATTTACTTTTTGAGTAAATTCTGGTCTGTTAATCACAAATTGAGAAAATCTTGAATAAATCTTCTCCACTGCTAACACCACAAAGCCATGCCTTCTGCCTAGAGCCATAACTTAACAGAGGACACAGACTAGGATTGGTAATGCAATTTTACCAGAGCGCATGTTTACCAAAGGTGTCTCCTGTTTATGTACTCAGACTTGAACGATCACCAGACTGGGGGTCTGGAAGAACTCCTTCAGCAGCGTAGCACAGCATATGACTATTTGGACATTCTAACTGGATCAATTTCTCTTTGTGATAAAGCCCCAAGCTTTGGATCTTTTAAACAGAATGGCAAAATTTCTTACAGGGTGTTTGAAAACAGAGAGTGAGGAGCGCTCTGTGGGACCTATCAGGACCTTTACTTCACAACTACAAAGATTGAGATCACCTGTGGGGTCTCCTCTCAGACACACTTGATCCAGGTTTATCCCAGAAACTAGTGGAAAGATGCAAGTTTCCCAGAAGTGAACACTGCATTTTGCAATGCTCAAAATGGTCAAGGAGAGGGTTACTTACATTTGCTAATAACGAGTTTGGGTATTACTAAATCATGTTAACAAATTATTAAAACCCATTGCATTTCACAGCCAGGCAATCAATAAATATCTATTTAGCTGGTTGTTAAATCTGAGTATACAGTTTTCCAGTCACCAGCAGGACATTTACTTACACTTAATTACTGAAACAAGACACACATAGTTCAACCACACAGTACAACCTCAGTTATTTGAAGCCCAGGTCTCTCAGTAAAAATTTCTATCCAAAGAAAAGCTTGCCCACAAATGCTGGATGTCAGTAACTGGACAAAGAAAATGAAGACTAGCCCAGAATGCAAATTATTCTCTGGAGAAATCTCAAAGTACTGGCCAAAACTGCTGAGAGAGCCCTTCCACTCAGCCTTTATCAAGTCCCAAACTGGTTAAGCTCTGTGGTCTCTCAAAAGGTGCTTTTTGGAGCCCATGATGTGCAGATATAGCAAGAACATACCAAACGATATCCACAGGCAAGTCCAGTGGACACACTCAGACTTCCAGCTGTGGCATGGAAGACAGGCAGAGATACCAACAACAGCATCATTTCTGCCCCCTGTTTTTCAGACCCCTCCAGACTCGTGCCGTTTATACAGTCACTGTATAAAAAGAAACGCTAGCTGCATTCAGGCCACCTTGCGGACGCGCTATGACTACTTCTTTCCACAGCTAGGAAGCAGAGGGAAGGCAGTCTGGCTACAGCTCTAAGTGTTTTTTATTTGGGGAGTTCCCAGTCAGGGTGTACAGACAGAAAACAGGCAAAGGAGGCACCAGCCACTTCACTACACTGCTGAGCTTACAAATTTGGCTAGCTGCCCCATCCAATTCAATTCTGTATTTTGTGATCATGACACATCTGATCTACTTTGTTTGCAGTTTGTCTTCAGAGGTTCCTCCAGGCATTAGGGAGTTCAGCGAGTTCCTTTTGGTTTAGCAGTGACTGCTTGTTCTTCACCTCTAGATACCCTCTGAGATCTGACAGTAAAAGGCTGAGAGTACCATGCACTGCGATTTCCTTGGTGTCTTGGATGAGGGTGTTGCCCGCAGAAACCTGCACAGTGACAGTGTTCATCCCCTCCATGGCGAAGACGTACGAGATGCTGCTCTCCAAGGTGATGAGGGGCTGCAAGAGGTAAACACAGATGGTGATATCAAAATCAGGATGAGATTAACTCAGGATCACAACATGCACCTGACTAATCCACCAGGCCATGATATCCTTCCTCCCTGATACAGGAACGGTGCTCTGAGCTTGCATGTCCTGCTAAGGCCTAAATGTGGCTCAAACACCACCCAGCGAGACCTGACCCAGAGGCAAAGGTTTCTCTCGCTTCAGTAAATGCTTCCTGAAATATTTGTTCACTGAACGCATTATGCTATGAATACCTCAGTAGAGCACAGTCAGCAATTGCAGAATTAGTGCTGCAGAATGCGGTGTTGTACACACACACGCATGCACACGCAGCGCAGTTGCCATATCAGCTGTACAAAACACAGGGTCCAGCTCAAACCAGCATTTGAACATAAACCAAAGATGCAGATGCTTCTTCAAACAATCCATATTGTTCAGATTCAGGACCAGCCCTTGCTCTTACAAGCACAAATCCATCTATCTCAGAGCAACTCTGCTCAGGACAGAGTGAGGGCACCCAGCGTTGCCCTGTTCATGCTTTGAGCCTGTAAGCTAGCTCCAACCATAAGCTGGCAAACCACGCTAACAAGGCTGAAAGCATGACATAATACCTGCCGACAATGCTGTCTGAATGCAGCTGAATGGTTTCTAGAGTAAAGTTGACCTGCATTTAGCCAGCTCAGAGCCCTGGCAGAGAAGGCTGACTTTATCTGCACCTTCTTAAACAAAAATGTCCTTGATAGCACTACAGCTCTCCTCTGCACAGGAAACTCTCACACTGATACACATCTAGATGAGAAAAGTGCACCCTGTTCGGGAAAAGAGATTTGCATATTGAAAATCAAAGGCCTAGCCCTCGCAGTGCCATTGATATGACAGCTGGTCTATAGACAAATCTCTTGGTTTAGATTAAACGATTAAAATGGAAATAGTGATACTAGCCTCCATTGCAAAAGCACTTAGAGCTCTAAGAGCACAGATAAAACCATTGTACCATTGCTATTGTCCCTTCACTACACTGCCAGTTTGTTTCCAGAGGAAAATCACTAAACATTCACCTTCCAGCTCTCACGCTTCATCCCATCAGACCGCCAGTTCGCCTGCATTTCACAACAGCGGCCACATATGCCATTTCCATAGCTAAATCAAAATTCCCACTGGCATAGGCCAGACTGGCAAACACATTCCCGCCCCCCCCCCCAGAATGCCACCTTCCTTTGACCCCCTCATCCATGAGCTGAAAAAGCAGTAGAAAAAAACCAAGATCTGATCACAGAGGACTCACAGACCAAGTCAGCAAGGGGGCCAGCTTGTGCTAGCCCTGGAGGCCTAGCTACCATAGACTTAGATATACACACATCCTGGATGAGCAGAATGGGCCTATATAAAACTGCATGATATTAGCAACCTTCCTGGAGGTTACAGGTTGTGATTCTGTGCAAAGGCAGATAAGAAGAACCAATCTGGCCTTTAAAAATCACACTTTTTCCTTTTTGTATGTGTGTATGCTGGACATTCCATTATCATGGATGATTTCACCTCCATCATGGAGCTTGAACATTCAGCCAACTCCTTAATTTTAATTCAAGCACCAAGACCTGGATACTAACTCTAAATTAAATCAAGTAGTTTAAGGCTCATTTGCTCAAACCTATTAGACAGCTGGACACATTTATTAAACTGGACCTGTGTTAATCCAAGCAAATTGGCCTTTGGGTATACTGAAAAAACTAGCACAGTAGAAATTCAGTACAATGGTTCCAGCAGGGTGGGGAGGGCAGCAGAAGAGCCTCAGCCAGGTCATTTGAGTCTAAGACAACATTCACCTGTGCAGCAGCACAGAGAGTACCTTAGCGAGACTGCACAGTGACACGAGACACATCTGGTTCTGCCTGGGATGCCGACAGGCTGAACAGGAAAAGAAGCTGCAATCCCTCAGCATGGATCCAGAATATATCACCTAACAATACCAGTCACTGTACACAATATTAGACACCTCATCCTGTAATTCCCATACAAATCAGTGTCCCCATCTTCCACCTGCACTAAGAGCACCACAGTTTGCCCATGAGTGGGCACAGAGAAGGATCTGACATGTACATTAAACATCCCAAGAATTTTGATGTGATGAAGACTGTTGTCCTGAAAAAAAAAAAAAGGTGGCTGCTGCTGTTATATCTATATCCTTTGCCATACTTTTGCCAGAGTTGAAGTACATTTCATGAGGTAGCTGGAGGTAACGCTTTGCAAAGAACGAAAGGTGCTCTAGGTCTTTGATGTGGCCACAGCTAAGTGGCACCATGTTTACTAATCCACACCTCAATATATTTCAGCAACCTGTACAATCACTCCAAGTTATCATCAAGATCAGCTACTCCATGTACAGCTATGTCCAAAGCATCCATCCCAAACACATCCATATCTGCTTGTACTCTGTTGCCTATCAGTCTGAAATTTGAGCTAGAAGATAAAACAGATAACAGATCATATTTACAACCCAGATGCAAGCACCATGAGTGCTACATGGAAAACTTCAGCAAACACCACTGCTTTGTGCTACCTTTTCTAGATTACTTCCTATCTCAAAAAATCCTTTTTAAGGCCCTATTCACAACGAACTTCTATACTAAGGACAAAAGTAATGGCAGGAAAACTCTGACACTTGGATGCACCAGAGGGCTTAAGAAGATGATCAAGTTACCAGTACCTAAATTCTCTCAGATGTACTTTAATGGCTGTCCATGTGTGAGCACTGAGCCAGAAATACCTGAACTGTAATGTGATTTTGCATCCCTCTCTTTTAGTGCGGTATAAACTATGTGGAATTACCTGGTACTTGTCACGGACTCGATGTGTGTATGTGGGTGGTTGCCACAGCTCAGCTAGGGCACAGCAACTTGCCAGGTTATAGAAGTGGGTTTTGTTGCCGGGCTCTTCCGGTGTTTCAATTATGCTTCCACAAAAATAGGTGAGTTCCTACAGTGAGCATCCTAACTTGATGTAAATTCCCAGTAGACACAGCATTTACTGTGTTTTTTTTTCTCCTGCTGCTGTTCATAACTAGGGTAAGAGGTTAAAATGCAAGCAGCTTTGTCAAAGAGAAAATAAAATACTGGTATGTCTGCTATTTTTTATCTCAAGTTCCATATTTCATGTAAAATCCCCGGGTTTTTTCTACTGTGATCCCACTTCAGTGCCCATCTTCAATTGCAACTCAATAATGTAGACAATTATGTGACTTAAATTGCTTTTGTAAATAACAGCAGATACTACGTTGCAAAATTATTGGCTGTACATTTCCCAACTGTAATAATGGAGGATAGTGCCTGTGTGTCAGCTGTCTCACTCCTAAAGCCTGCAATAAAAACTGTAGCTAATAAGCAATCCTACTCTCTCCCCATTTGAAAGCATGACCACAACTTGTAGTTTCACTTTACTTTTATTAGTGATAAAAAAGCTCTTCATAATAAATTTTGGCTAATCATTTGAAAATTCAGTACAAAGAAGTCTTACCTCTCTCTGTAATATATCCAAGACTGTGAACAATAGTCATGGATGGACACAAACAATTCATTGAGAGCCTAACTTGAAATTCTAGATACAACTGGTTATTTGAACACCAACAGCTTTAAAGTATTATGCTGGAATCCAGCATTATATACTGCAGACTGGTACATAATGGAAACCCCCATGGTTATGTGAACACCAGCAGTTTTTAAACACTGTGTTGAAAGCCAGTATTAACCCATATAGAGTGGTATATAATTCAGTTAAGTCGCAAGTTTACACTGGTAATAACAGTGGCCTTCAAAGCTCAGTAGAGCTGATAACAACCAGATGTAAAAAAGTAATGACTCCTAAGAACAACACGAGACAGGAGGAAATAAACTCACAAAGGCTGAAGTTCAGATAATGACAACCCTTTTTTAGGTAAGGAAAAAACTAAAACACAAAACAAGCAAAGGCAAGAAGTTTTTATTAGGCCTGAGAGAGTTCCTTGTCTGGTGCAACAAGCTTAGGAAGTGAAAACGAACCAAAGGGCAGCTGTACCTTGGTGCTGTTACCAAACCACCAGAAGTAGGTAAGTGTGCCTGCCTGGCTGGGCCAAACTATGGCAGTAATGTTGACATCCTTATTTCTGATGGCAACAAAGGGGACACTCAGATGGACGTGCTCCACTGGACCTGTGGGAAGAGAGAGTTCATTATTAGAGGCTTTCAGTTAAATCCTCCCTGCGCAGTTGTGAACAGTAAGGATCTTTCCTTTAAATAAATCAAATGTCTTACGTCAGCAGTGAGACTCTATTGCAGCAATACAAGAGAATTTTAGCAGTCAATAAGCAACAGAAAAAGATACCAGATTAATAAACATAAAATCATACTTTTTTTCCTCACTCTTAATTCTAGGGGAGCCAGAAATGCACATTTTCCACAGTGCTAATTTCAGACAGGGTCAGCACTGTGGAGGGAGAACAACGGACTGGTCTGCACTGGATAGGGCAAGCTGCTATTGAAAGCTTGAGGGGTAGGACACAAAAGAAAGAAGGTGTTTTCTTGAAAATATATTCACTGAGCTACCAAGATTTGTGGAAAAATCATTTTAGCCAAGATGGCTTAAATCTGATTATATATGAAGCATTTATGATGTGATTAAATACACCCTGACAGTTTTTCAGAAGGTCTCCAAAAGAATGATTCATGATTTTGGAAACCCTTAGTATCTTTTTGACTTTGGCCTGACCTTGAAAAAGTCTTTGGGTAGTCAGTTACCACTAGCAAAAAGTCAGGAACTACTTGAAAGATGTGTGCATCAAAGCATTTAACTATCAGAAGTACTTGTTTCTGAAAGACTTAAAAAATAACAAAATAGCAGTGAAAAGTTGTGTCTAATAAATGCAAATGTCCGGAATGAGTGCAGTGCATGAAGTCCAGAATTAAGAAGCCAGTTCCTCTCCAGAAAAAACAACGTGTAAAAAATACTGAAGTTTTGTTTATTAGTTTGTTTAAAGCTTTTACTATCTCCATTGTTTTCCTTCGTGTTTAATTTTTTTGGTTTTACTGGTACTCAATTTCAGCTGATAACTGCTGCACAGCAGACAGTGTTACTGACTCTTTCTGGATGGTACCTTTTAAAACGCAGCAAACTGATAGACTACCACTGTGAGACGGAAAGGATAAAATAAGAAAGAAGTGAGATTTTCTTTTTTTTGGATAAGACATTAATTCTGGGAAGCAGGAAATTTGCTGATTTTAACTGAGATGATCTTCTTGTGTTACCTCTCAGCTCTTCAAGCATGAAATGGGGACGTTAATCACTTCTCCACCTACTTGGATTACAAGGATTTTGGCGAGCAAGAGCTGTTCTTTTACCACCAGAACATAAAACTCCGAGCACAGTCGGACACTATTTTGGTTTTGGTTCCTTAAAACTTGTTCTTTTTTGTTCCCCCTTTACCAAGGGGTCTCTACCAGCAAGTCACTCCTGAAATCTGCCCATAGCAAGTACTCTGGGTTCCCAAGAATAGCAGGTTCCTCCACATATTTGGTGACAGTGCATGTAAGAGGAAAACCACTAATATCTTCACTTCCTTTAAATGAAGAGATCAGCAGCCTGACAGCAGATTCCAGAAAGGTGAAAAGTTGACTGACCACTGATAAAGCTGCAGGGTAGAAAACAACTGTTGCTTGAAGTCAAGGAGCTTGCTTTGTCCCTTTTTTTCAGCACAGGATTCCACACCAGACAGATGATATAATAAGGGAGATTTAAATGGCAGGTATTTTTGTCTGTACCTTTGAGCTTCAAGGTCAAACCTCCTATATTGACTAGTACGTCCAAATGTATTAAAAGTCTAGTACTGACCTATCATCTTATTTCAGTGTTAGCATGAATGTAAATGCTTGCAAAATATTTCCCTAGAGATAATGATAATAAGTTGGCCATCTAAGAATGCTATAAAAGTCAAAGGAGACCTCTGAGAGGCTGAGGAAGAAGAGGGTAGAGTAGCACCACCAGGCCAAGCAACTACCCCTCATTGCATTCTGCTCTAAAATCCTCATCATGAAAAAGCAGTTCCTATGAGAAAAATCAGATAATCCATACAAAGCTGGTTGTTATTACCAGGTAACCATCACTTTTGTCAGCTAATGGTCCAAGGTGAAGGAAAAAACAGTTAATGCTCTAATAACAGGCTGTTAAATGCAGCCATGATTGACTTTGAGGGAATTATGAGCATAATAAAAGCTTCAAGGAACATTTATTCCTTCACACAGGGAGCTTGAAATTAAAAAGAAGAAAAAAGTTCTCGCGTTTTGGAAATTTCTGACTTGCTTCCTTCCAGCAGAAAAGCTCAAGTAAAAGACAGACAGGCTAGAAGACATTCTGACAGGAAAAGATATACAGGCTAGAAGACATTCTGACAGGCTAAGGGGGAAGACAGACATGGCTGTGAACACCATTAGGGGAAAACCGATGAGGCGCATCTGAACACAGACGGAGCTCTCTACCCAGGAGATCTAGTAGTCTGAGAACGGGACAAAGAACTGGGATCTCCCTGGTCTCATCCTGTGTTCCACACCCTCTGCTCTCTCCTGTGGCTTTGAGAAAGTCAGCTGAGGGCTCTATATTTGAGTCTGCTCATGTGCCAAGTGGCGAGAAACTGCACTGGTCTACCAAACAGGAGGGAAAAGTCAGGGATGCATGTCAAACACATGAAATAGGACAAGTAGCACATTAGCCCTCAGCACATTCATGTCCCGGGAAGTATGCTCAGCATAATGCTTTGCTTTTATTTAATAAGCACTGTAAACTCCCAAATCCTGAATAACTGACTCAAAATTTAGTAGATTAATGTAAACCTCTTGGTATTAGAAGCATATTGAAAACTTACATTTGAACTTTGTTTCATATGCTGTTTGGTCTCTGATGCTTTCAGAAAGCCTGAGAAACATTTTTAAACTTTTCTCTGTATCTGTGAGGACTGCAAATATACTTGTGTTAAAAGAAACTTGCCTTCCTCTTCATTCAATAAAGTTTACTTAACAAGATAGAAGAATGTCTAAAAGTCCAAGGCTTTGGGAGAGCATGAGCTGCATACATAGGTGGGTTTGCATGTATTCTTAGGCCCCACTGGAGTTGCAGGGATTTTCAGTGAGGTCCGGTTGTCACCCAAGGAATCTCGCAGCTGGAAGTACTTACAGACCACATGCAGGAAGAGGACAGCAGTGTCAGAGCCCAGGCTGTTCTCTGCATATGCCGTCACCTGAAAGATTCCAGCACTTTTATACACATGCCGGATGCCATCCTCAACAGGGCTGAAATTAGCATAGGATACTGCAATGCCATCTCCAAAATCAAGCTGAATGTTGGTCCTCTGGAGATCACCCTGCAACAGAGAAGGTTGGATTAGGAATCTGGGCTGATAAGAGTGATTTATATTACCCTCCATCCTACTCTCTGTTCCATTTTATTAGCATAGACACAAACTCACAACTTTACCAAAAGAGCCTAGCTTTGTTCTGTCAGTTCCCAAAGGGGCCAGACTCAAATCAACACCAGATAATTATATACTAGCAATGCTTAGAACAGCCGAACATTTATACCTGTAAAGAGATGTTATTTCCCGACCTTGGGTTTAGAGATTTTGGGAGGGCAGAGTGCCAAACGAGCATATATATCAAGGGGACCATATTTGAATGATCTAATGCAACACATGGTTGGGGATTATGTGTCACTGAAGTGGCGAGGGCTTTGCACAGCCTTCTGTTGAATGAGTGGTGTCCAACAAGTACCTCCATCGGAGGCAGTGAGATGGGAAGCACTACAATGACGGTAGGCTAGGTGCTAACTGGACAGCAATTCCCATGCGCACATGGGAGCATCGGGAACATTTTGGAAGCAGGACAATGGTTGAAGTGGCTCTCCAATACATTCCAAAGAAACAGAACCTAGTCACTGAGATGCTGTAAGTCTAGTTTAAGTTAGTTTTCCAGGCTTTGTGTATAGTCAGTGAAAGACAGAGAGAGACAGACAGCAAGAGACCAACACATCCCATCCTAAGATAACTGAGACAGGTGACAGGAATCATCTTCTGCAAATATCCATCCCTGTACCCTGATGATAGAAAGGCTAGATGACTAGTTTCAGCTAGACGTGTAACTTCAGGATGGCTGAATTTATACAGGTTGAGTCCCACACTGAGGACTGACAGTTTTTGTCTAATGTCGGTCAACGCAGAGATAGGGCCTGGATACACAGGAGAATGAAGTAGATGATGAGAAAAATCCCTTCTAGGATTACTGTCAATGACAGCTATTAAACGAAGGAGGGAACAACAGACAAGAGATTCCAGCATTGCAGGTATTGTCTAGAGGTAGCAGCTGCACTGTTTTAATTTAAATCATGCTTTAACCACTGCAGTTGAACTGTAGAAGTGTCTGTTATTTCAGTTTCTTGGAGCCTTACTTTATACTTGTCCCTAGATGACTAAAAGTAACACAAAACAAGGCTAATTTAGACAGAGTTAAAGCCCACTGCAATGATTTTCACTAAACTGAAATAAAACTACACCTCAGATTAAATCTCTGTAGCTTTCTGCTTATATATAAAATGTGTTGGCCCAAGTCATTTCATTTCATGAAAGGTCTCCACTGTATTCACTATGGGTGAAGAAGATACTACTACCTTTTGGACATGCTCCTAGTCCAAAACAGAAACCAATCCCCAGATATATTGAGGATAAGACTGAGATTCCAAAGTTTAAAAAAAAAAAAAAAAACACAATTTTTTTTTATTTTTTTTTTTTTTTACTAGGAAATTCAGAAATATTTCATGGCCATCTCAAACTCCACTATAGCTGTAAGTGCACAGGGCCAGGATCAAAGCTAATGTGCAGTTCCAGTACATACTGATCTAAGGGAGGGAAGCAACCATGTACCTCACAGCCAGTTCTGATGTACCTCCAATCCTTTCACAGCCAGCTCAAATCCTGCAGGGTCCTACATCCACTGGGCTCACTGAAATAGACCACTGAACTCACAGATTTCACTAAAGCCTCTGGGCCAGCTATTGCACAAAACAAACCATGACTTCCTAGAAAAACTGTGCAGATCAGACAAAGGGAAAAGGTTGCTTGGGACAATCACATCTGTGACAGTTCCTAGAAGTTTTAGAGCTGACAGCACCAGCTTTCCTCTGAGCAGTAGTTTTCAAGTTTACCTGTGTGTGGCAAAACACGTGGCTTGCAGCCTAAATTCTGACTGTGAACCTCGCATCCGTAAGCGATTTTTCATATGGTCCGAACACATTCATACATAGCACAGATTCATTTTGGATTATGACTTCTTATCATCCCAGGACAGTCAAGATAAAGCAGAATATTGGCTGGATCATGGAAAAAGAGTCCTTAAATCAGGATTAAATAGCTCACAGGCTGTTCTAACCTAAATGATCAGCAACTGAGACCAAAGGTGCACAACAAAGGCTCCTGCAGAGATAGAAACACCCATGAAAGGCAAGGGGTCCCAGTTCTAGCCCCCCACTGACTCCAAACTCACAGGAACTGTTGTCTTACTGGCAGTTGCCATCAGCCTGTGTAAATGGCAATCGTGGGACTGACACAGGCAGAATGCTGTGTTCCGCTGCTGGGCCCAGTCCTGAGAGTGCACCTGATCTTGTCCTTTGGATAGAAACCTGGGAAGACAGACAAGTAGCTACACTACACTGAAGCAGGTCCCCTGTGCAGATAATCAGGGTCGCAGCATGCCCCATAGACTTTATCTTCCTCATAAGCTATGCCTGCACTAACAAATCAGTGTGTAGTAAGGGTATTTTTCAGATGTGAATTTGCCTTGAGTGTATACTTGGAGTCTTCAGGTACGCACCCATGTAATCAGGGTTATTGCACGTAGTTTTTGAAATATGGATATTTGGTTATATATGTTAGATTGCTCTCCTTCCTTGCTCCATCATTCCCATTCCACAAGAGCCAGGGGAGTTTTGTCTATTGACTTGATCAGGGCACCATTTTCACCTCCGTCCTACTAGGACATTAAAAATACAGTATAAACCAAAAAGAAAATATAGAGGACTAGAGTGGTAGTGACACTAAAACCTACCTATAATATTGAGTAGCCAATAACATCCTTTTGACAGAGAGTTTTTTAAGTGACTCTAAAAAATTCTCTAGCAGGGACGAAATTACACTCTTGGGTTATTCAGTTATTTGACAGAAAGGCTCCCACAGCTTGTTAAACCTTTCAAAACCACTTCTCAAGGGAATGTACTAAGACCACAAGTTCATCTCATATGGAAGACACTGAACAGAAGATAAAAACTTGGTCTGGGCTGGATTCATCACTGGTGACCTCAGGCTGAAATGTTGTGCACCCATCATGGCAGCTCCTCTCTCATGCCTTACAATTCTCTTCTCTGTTTCCTCCTTCCTTCTCCAATATGATTCTACTGGAAATGAGAAGGTTTGAAGTAGAGAAGCAGGAACAGATTTTTCATGACTAACCAGTAGCAGATGATCGTTCCACCCAATTACGAGAGTTGGGTCTTCAATGTAAAGCCTGCCTATCACACTAGTCATGATTTATTTCTCCTTTCCATGACCCTGTATCCAGTATATAAAATACTAAAACATGTGCTAGCCCTACACATGATGTCAGATATTCTGGAGTTTATGAATAGAAATTAAAATAGAAATGAAGTGAGGCATTTCAAATGGAAAAAGATCATTGCTCTCCATATATATTCAAAAGGCACATTTTATTGATTTAAGCCCTGTAAACTACCAAAAGGGAATGAGCTAGTGGCTGTCACAAAGATTGGAGCTCTGCGTACTGAAATCAGTGAGCAGGCAAAGGGTAGTGGAATGGGTGGAGAGGAGTATTGCCATGGAGCAGCCCTTCAGAGTCATCTCCCCATCAAGACTAGCCTGGGAAAGTTTTCCTGCCTGGAAGCCACACTAGCAAAGTGACAAAAACTGCAGAGACAGAACAGTGGTTGAAATTTTGGCTTTCTGAAGTTAAGAGCCAAACTCCCACTGATTTCAGCAGGGCTATATTTCATCCAACATATGCTTGGGGCGGGGGGGAGTGGAGTGTATATACACAATGTGTTTTGGTGGTTCTAATGAAGCTCTCAAATTGTTTACATAAAAATATGCCATGGATGTAGCTATCTCTTTCTATAAACACAGTTTACCAGTCTTCTAACAGATGTGCAGAGCTCCAATACTTGCTCACGCTTGTTCTTTGAATAGTCACTGCTTGCCTTCTCAGCTCACTTGCAATTACAATCCTGTTACAAAGCCTTGCCATCACCTTGTAATTACTGAAAGAGGAAAGCTGTGAGGTGGAATAAACAGAAGATAAAGGAACAGAACAGTTCAGTAACTGGAGCTGCCACATAAACAACCATTTAGGCCTGAGGGGAGTTTATGTACCCTTCAGAGGGGAGCTGGGGATGCACAGAAAAGATCAGGTGCAAAAACAGTTTCATAGATCTGGTCAAGAACACAACTCCATACAACAGCAATTTGTCCATCTATCGTTTCTTTGTGCTCAAACTTGGATTAAAAAAAAAGGTAAAAAAGGTTCTTATCTCCTCCTGTTCCCTTGCCTGTATACACAGTCCAAATCACAGTCCAGCCCCATATTTCTAAAAACACAGCAAAATCATCAGTCATTCTGCATTTCTTTCTCCATTGTCAATGCCACGCACATATTCTGAATTACCACTGTGAACAATAATACTAAAGCTAAATCTCTAAATCCTGAGAAATTTAGTTTTCAATTAACTATGATCAAGTCTTCATTTACCAGTGGACAGCAAAAAGGTCAGTCACACCAATACATTGAGGGTGTGTGGTAGAAAGGAACTGATGGCTAATCACAAAGTTGCTGATCAGGGTTAGTCTGAAACAGTAGGAAGGCTGAATGGAGACCACACAGATGTATCCATAGGAGGGCTTGTTGGATTGCTGTTTGGCTCAGAAAGTGAGTGTAGACAAAGATGCAAAACAACCCACCAGGAAACAGACTGACCAGAGAAGGTGGAAGGAGACAGGAATGAATCTGTATGACAGCAATGTATGTAATAATTAAGACTTCTACAGAAATTATTTCTTTCAGCTAACAAGGAATACTTTGATGACAATTCATTTGTCTCATGTTCACACTGAAAGACTGGAATACTTCTGCCCAAAATCTCAGTGTTCTGTGTTTTTTTCCTTTTAAAATGTCTGTTCTTTTAAGAAACAAACTCAACACACAGCTCTCTATGGAATAAGCTGTTCACCCACAAAGACATGTTCTTGAAAATCCTCTTCCCTTAGAAAAAAATTGTTTCAATGAAATGTTTTTCTAACTATCCTTATTTTTCAACAAAGGACATAGAGTGAACGCCCTCACATATTTATTCAGCTGCCTCTTCAATCTCTAAAGCCTTGTAAAGACTCCACTCTTCAGCTACCTTGACTGCTGCCTTATTCCCCATCTGTTTATCATTCTTTGTATGCAGCAGTTCCACTTGAGTTCCTTAATAAATTACTACTAGATTCCTAATTTTTAGATTATGTCTGTTCTTTTCTGAACTCCCACTCACAGTGTCTATACAAATTGTCTTACCATGTCAAGTCTGCAGAATATAAAAGAATCAGCCAGGTAGACAAGAAATCCCCTTTGTATAAAAGCAGAGCATGCATGAACCTCTGAGGAAGTATGCAAAGAGGCCTTGTCAGATTAGTGTGGTCCCAATGAAACATTTAGTTACTGTATAAGAATTTAAACTAATAGAAGTGTGTGCGTTTAAAAAAAAATAACAAGGTATCATGAGAAAAAACTTGCCCATGGCAGTATGCTCAGATTTACAACAGCTTCTTGTATTCTTGAAGGCGTAAGTTGCCAATGGAGGCTACTCCTGTGACTGGGAGGGGAAGGGACACTAGGCTTGCACTGTTTCTAATGATTTCCCCAGAGACCTAATGCTGCTTGTTGTCAAAGCAGGATACTTGGGAGACAGGCATCTAGTCTGTCCTGGTGTCATTATTCTTATGTTCGTGACCATGACGTGTATGGCTCCCAGCTGTCTCCAAGTACTGTCCCAAAATGAAGCACACAGGACAGATTAGACGACAAAATGTACTTGTAGTTCTCCAACACCACTTCATGCCCTGGCTGCCCCTCCTGAGAAACCCAAAGATATTAGAAGTGAGGTTGTGAGTTGACCCTTCTGTTTAACCAGAAAACAGATGTGACACAATCCATTGTGGGAAAATCACTGTTGGACCTCCAATGACACCTTCCATGGGCAGTCAGAAGCCAGCAGAGGAATGCAGCAGCTGCAAACACAGCAGGGCTTTTTGTGGTGCAGTCACATAGATCCCTAAACACCAAATCAAATCACAGACCAGAAGAGGCATAAGATCATTTGAAAAAGCCTCCTGTCAGCCTCAATACATAGCAAGTGCCTGCCTTAGCTATCCAGCCCTCCACTGAGCCACAAACCTTGGTGACGCAGGCTGCACCATACATGTTTGCCAAACAGAGGGGTACCTGACTCAGAGAGATCACCAGAAGTGCCTCAATATTTTGATGCTTCAGGCACCAGCATGGTATCACTTGCGCTACTGTTGTCTACAGAGGGAATCATACCAATAAAAAAATAAAATAGATATGGGCTGGGGAGCTCAGAGGTGGTTTGAGGAAGCTCAATTCCTACTGCAAAACAATAATGTCCCTCACTGCTCCCCATAAGTCTGAAAATGTTCCCCACTACTCAAACTTTTACAGCAAAGCTTCAGCTAAAGATTTTCATCCCAGAAACAGAATTAACCATAGAGACACCATTTCTGCCTCACAAACTCCATAAACTGCAGTCCACTGGAGGCAGCAAGAAGCTAGTGGGGAAATACATTTTTTACCAGATCTATCTTTCTTCAGCATTGGCTTCATCATCACTGATCGATACGATAACCAGCCAAATACTCCTTTGGCTTGACCCAATATGATTCGTTTGTATGTTTCACATATAGCCCTCTTTCATTAATTCTCCTAAATCTCAGGAGTGTTCATCATTTCATGACCCCACCTGATTGTTATTTTCCTCTCAGCAGCCTGACAGGTGAAGGAAAAGAATGCCAGTCCTGCCCCGCAGTGAAAGGTTTGCTGAGATCACTAACACACCTCTTCCATAAGGATGATGAAGGTGGCATTGTGTCCCTGCTCCGTGACCAACTTCCCATCACTAGTGAGGATGTGCAGTCCCCGAGGTGCTTTTCCAGGGCATTTCTCCATCTTGGCCATGTACTTCTCTCGCAAGCCATCTGTGCAGTTGTTAGACACAATCCTTCGGTACCTGGGGAACAGTAACAAAAGGAGACTGGGCTCAGGTGGTGGGCGGAAAAGTTTCTTTGTTTTGTTTTTGTTTTGTTTCTCCATATTAATGCATTTGTTTTTTCAAAGGCTAACTGCCTGCCTGTTTCCCTCACTGAAACGAAGAATCAAAGCAACGAAATGCTTTATTAAATTGGAGAAAGTCAAACAAATCACAATCCAACCTTCTCCAGAGATTCCCAGTAGCATCACTAAGAACAGACACACATTGTGGAGGTGAATTACTCTGCACTGCTAAAATGCAGAGAACTCCTCCAACTCCCCATGCCTGCAGGATTGCACCATGCATCCCAGCTTTTTAATTATGCTTTTTATTACATTTTGTCTGCCTCTATGCTGCTAGAAGGCACTTGGAATGATCTGCCAAGAGCTTTGCCCAGTCTAATTTTAAAATGATTCAAGGAATAGGTTTTTCTCTTGGCTTTTCTTGGAAGAGGTTAGCTAACTAGCAAGACACTTGGCTATTCCCAGTGCTGTTGAGGGGGATTAACCCTTTCTAGTAATTTCACAGTAAAAATACAGGATTGGTTAAGAAGACACAGACCCCAACTATTTTCTTCTTGCTCTCTGTCAAGAAGGCTGCAAGCAGTCATACTGGCCAGGGCTCCTGTGATGATGTCCCATATTTATAGCAACCTTTCATATGAAAGGGCATGTCTGAAGTTAAGTGACTCCAGACTCCCAGCAGCCTCACTTTGCTCAGCCACCCATGTCAACCAGCCACGAACAACCCAGTCACAACAATTGAGCATGCAGGACCCATGACTCAGAAGCAGCCCTGCAAAGTCTTCAGGGCCTGCACTGCCCGAGAAGGAACATCACATTTTTGCACCAGCCAGTGCAACCAGAGTTTCAGAGTATCCCTTGCATGATGGAATAGCATTTGCAAAGTGATACTATCATAATAAACCAACACTTGCCATCTGTTCTGGGTAAAACCAAGAGAAACCAGCGCATGTAGCTTGTCTGAAATCTCAAGGCATTGTATACACAAAGTGAAAATGGCAGAGAAAAAAAAAAAAGAAGAGGCTAAAATTTGCTCATTTGCGCCTTCCCAGAAGCTGTTATAAATAGGAGCTGTAAAATAGGAAGACGTTCAATGAAAAACTATATGGAATACCTTGAACCTGTCCTTTTAAATGTTCAGCTGTCTCTCAGATAGACTTTCTTGATTCGTGTTTTAATTTTGCAGCAAAGGGGAGCTCCAAGTCTAGGCTCCAGGGATCATACATCACTTGATAGCAATACAATATCTACATGTCACTTATGTTAATGTGCTTCGCCCTGTCTCCGAGGAATGAGGCAATGTTCCATACAGATGCTGCTGCAAACATTACCTCACGAATAAGACTGGAAAAGAGCCAGATGGGATGCAGAGAAGAAAAAACCATCCAGGTTCTCTTGTCTACTGCAAGGTCACCAAAACCAGAGAGATTGCAAGATTCACTTACCCAGTGCTGTTCAAGTAGCTCTGACCAATGCTGCAATCCTTGGACAGGGAGGATGGGCTGAACCAGAAGGCTGGGACACACTGGTTGTTGCTGTGCCTCTCATACCCATAGTCACTACGGAGACAAGTCATGAGTGTATCACTGTACCCATTCACCAGATTTAGCTCAGGGTTTTAGGTGATGTTTTTGTTCCCCACAGCACGTGTGTGTTGGCGGTTCTCTGCTGGATGGCACAACATCATGGATTGGGCTCATCCAGAGACAAAGTGCTGGATTAGTTTGAGAGGCAGGAACACAGTTCACAGAAGGTATGTGATACCTGAAAACAGCAGAACTACCAACCTTGCAGAGCACTGGAGGACTTGTGTTTCATTTGGTAACAAAACATGGGCAGAGATTCAGAAAGAAAATTGTATTAATTTCTTTTGCTATTAATCTAATATTTTCACTTGTTGGGTTCTTATGGTTTGCTTGCTTTCTGCAGGCTTTGCTTTCAGAATAAACCAGACTAATTCCAAGATCTAATGCCACTTTTTCCCAACGAAGCAGCTAAGAATATAAAACACTAGGAGCACTTCCTGAACAACTAGCCAAGGTATGTGTATTTATGTATGTTAATGGGCTCCCTGCTCTTTGACTGAGCTATGACCAGCCTGAAAGAAAACCATAGCTGATGTTTTTCCCTCACTAAACTAAAACAACACAGCCAACTTGGGAGTCTAAGGATTACTTGATACTCTGTCACATGGGGAAAGTAATCCAGGGTATTGATGCTTCCTTGGACCACCAAAGAGTGGCAGCGCACACAACCACATCCAAGACTTCTTTTTACAGCTGCCTGTGCATGCCAATAAAATGATGAAGCAATAGGATTAATCTAAATCTTTCCATAAGTTTTAATAGGCTCTGGATCAGGTTTCTATGCATAGCTTTTATTGGCAGGCTAGATTCAAGGGGCAAATAAAAAGGGATTCTGGATTTTTGCCTGAAGCAGGTTAGCAAATGCCAACAAACTAAACCTCTGTGGAAACACAGACACTACAGAAGCCACTGCCTTGAAAGCTCTCTGTGTCCTTTAGGACACTCTGAGTTTTATCCTTCCCTTATTCAGAGTCTGAATTGCCCACAGAAAGTCTCTAGGAAGAGCTTTGGTGAGACAAAATTGTGCTATGTCCCCAGTGACCCAGGCTGCTACTGTTTCTTTTTTGGAGGGCAAAAATTCTGCAAGCTACTTTAAAAGGTTTGGAGATTCCCTAATGCTCTTTCTCTCAACATTCAATTTAATCATTCTCAGTGGGTCCGACCTGCACAGTCAAAAATGCCTGGCAGTGACTTGGTAATTAAAAATATTCAGGAGGAGCTGTACTTTGCCCCAAAGAAGAAAAGAGCTGCATAAATATTTAATAAAATTAAAGACAACATTGCTGTATGCCCTCAAGGTTCTGTGCTTGTTCATTAACTTCTGGTAAATGTATATTAAAACCTCGCATGCTGCCCACCTTCCTTCTCATAAGCCCCAGGGTTTGCATAAGTTAAGGAAATAATCAAGTCCAGCTGCTGCGCTGTCTTTCTTAGGAAAGCTGTCTTGACAGAGTAAATAAAGAAGCAGAAGGAGGTAAAAGAAAGATCAGCAAGCATTTTAATAGCACTGCTGAGTTCCTTCTGCCATTCTCTGTCAGAAAAAGGCCAGGGTTTGCTTCTGGAAATGACTGCGAGGGTTGGCAGGAGTCACCCTGATCTTGACTCACAAGGATTTGTTGAACTGGGGCCCTGGATCATGGTTTATGCCCCTGAAATTCTGATCAGCCTTATATCTAACAGCAGGAAACAGATAGCATTGCAACGTGAGGCAGAAAGCGGCAAGGGCGCTGTGACCAAATGGGAGGGAGCACAGCCCTCACCAGCTTGTGTTGTAGGGCTCTTGCAGTCGTTTGTCCTGTCTGCACAGCTCTCGAAGGCAGGTGTCATCACACGTAGTAGCATGGGATGCTCTGTGACCAGAATCAGCCTCCAAATCTACTTACTGGGGAAGCAGAGGGACTGTCTGTTGGGACCTGCTGGTCAGCATACTCACACAACCCCAGCTGCTGACCCTCCTCCTTTCCTCGACTCTGCACAGGACCTGCTCAGTTCACACACAAGAGACAGGCCAGTCAGTGCTTCCAAGAACAACTAGCAATTGTGAACCCAGCTAGAAAAGGCTGAGTGGACATCTTTCCTTTTCAAAAGCATCAAGTGAAAGAGTAGGAGCTGTCCTTCCAACTGTAGATACCTACGGTGGGGACATACCTCCATGAGCTCCCTGCCTAGAGCCGCCTTCTAGTCAGTGGAGAGAGAAGGCACTTTTCAGCACCTCCCCTTCTCATATTGACATCCAAAAGAAGGCAGATGAATCGTATTCTAGAATACCCTGCATCTTGCCACTGACTAAATAACTGTCTCATCCTTTAGAAGCCACAAGTCAGAGCAGATGAGTCCACCCTTCCTCTTTGAAAATCACTTTTAAGATAATCAAGCTTGGCGCCCCGTTTCCAGCCCTGCTAGTGTTTTCTTCAAACTGATCGCCCCACACCTTCTTCCAGGCAGCCCTGCAGACTAGCATCAAAACTAACCCTTAAACTGAAGCTGGTTCTTCTGATTCTCCATTACCAGCTATAATAATTTTGCAACTGGAAGCCAGTTAACAATGCTGTTGGCAGCACAGAGTCTGAAACAAAAGCCAGCTTGCTGTCTTCTAACTGCATTTCCTCTGCAGGACTGACAAGGTTAACAGCAATATTCTCTCATGTTAGTGGGAAAGTCAAGCAAAAATGACACTGAACACATGCAAGGAACGTGTCAATTGATTGAAAAGGTGCATTCTGATGCAAACCCTTTTCAAGGCAGAACAGCACTTAAGGCCAATTTAGCTACCACGGTTTTCCACTTACAGCTTACAAAAGACAAGTTTTACCGTGAAAATAGAAAGCTGGTGAGGCACAAAGCCGCAAAAAAAAAAAAAAAAAAAAAAAAAAAAAAAAAAAAAGGCGCAAATTCATAAGCATCTCTGGAGATTGGTGCTTGGTTCATCTCAGCAGCATATGCCAATGCCAAGGGCAGATACTGCAGGGCAAGATAGTTTGTTCATCCTGCAAGTTCCTGTGATGAGAACAAAGGGAAAAGATCTCCAGAGTCAAGCTAAGGAGTCTCAGATGTAATTTTGGCATTAGGAACAAATTAAACATCCATCCAGATAAGATGAAAATCTCTGCTCTATATCCCTGAACCTCTCTTAAAGCCAAACTACTCTGATATTCAAGAAAACACTTCGGTCTATATTTTTTATTCATTTTCATCGCATTTCAGTGTGTCCATGTCCAAAAAAGAACTGTGAGTCTCAGCTGGCCTAAGTCCAAATAAGGAAAGATTTGAAGGTAAATGAAGTTTTCAGGAATCACACCAATACCGAATCAGACACTGATCCTGATAACTACTATAAAAATGAAAATGTTTTCTCAGCTGATCTGCTTTCAGGGTATTTTGAACTCCATTTAAATGACATTCTGATCATTTAAGATCAAACAGCACAGCTATTGAAAGTCTTAAATCTTTGAAATATTGCCTATCACAGGTTCCCTGTAGGAATTCCTTGTGCAGAGATCCTGACTGTTATGCATTCTCCCATCTCCTATCGCCGATTGTCAAGCAATATCAAGCAGTGATTCATTTTTTCCCGGTTTTATTTTTAAGCTGCTTTCAAAGTGACCTTAAAGCAGTTTGGAAATTATGGCCCCATTAAGTTAGAAACGCCAATATTTATGCAAAACAAGTAGCTACATCTGACAAGGGTGGGCTGTACAGTCATGTCACAGAAGCCCTTTCAGAAATTTCTCAATAAAATATTGCTAAAAAGCAACAAATGGTACCCAGGAATTCAAAGGAATAACAATAAAAATGTGCATGTTTTGCTAGCTTGCTCCCTAGGTATTCAATGACCTCGGAAGTGAGGACAGAGGAATTCCCTCTTTCTCCTGTAAGGGACATGCTTTGGGCCAGAGAAGAATCCTGGCTGCCACTCTTCTAGAATGATGGACAAAAAAAGGTCAATCAGTACCTGCAATTTTCTGCTTTTGAATTCCATACTTGGATTTCTCATGGAGATTAACAAACCTGTCCCGCAGATGAAGGGGATACCTCCCTCACACAACAGGTATGGGGATTGTATCTATGCTATACGGTACAATCACAGCCATGGAGCTCCATGAGTGCCAGTTTCTCTGCAAGGTTTTCTGTCTGGGCAGTAGCTCAGCCACTGCCAATGCTACAAGAACAGTCCCTGCAAAAGTCCCCAGAGCCACATACTCACCACTCAAAGTCCCCTTGACCGCAGACACATGGTTCGGACACCACAGTTTGGGAATAGTCCCGACCTAGGGAACACTGGGCTCCAGGCTTGCGTTTTTTATAGATCTTCCTCTCTCCCATAACACAAGGCTCCCCCTTCAGCAGCCAAGGAATGAGAGGAGAAAGAAAAAACAAGAGTTGTAGTGGC
The DNA here is from genome assembly GCA_009819775.1 of Phoenicopterus ruber ruber. Classification (NCBI taxonomy): domain Eukaryota; kingdom Metazoa; phylum Chordata; class Aves; order Phoenicopteriformes; family Phoenicopteridae; genus Phoenicopterus; species Phoenicopterus ruber. Next base: position 28,164,998 of record CM020221.1, on the reverse strand, counting down.
AGCTGGGCCCTAAATGGAGCATTTTGTCAAAAGACACAAAAGGCAATGAAAGCATGGAATTACCACTGGGAGAGTTGGGAGCTAAGAGTCTAGCTTCCTTTTGTGGCTTTGCAAACTCAAAAGCCACCTTGGGAAGACCCATGAACACAGCATGTTCAGCACTGAGTTGGGATACCAATGACAATGTGCCCAAAATGCCTGGGTGCCCAAGCCATCGCAGGCACCCAGTTATGCCATATTTCAGAAGGCATCCACCAATGTATCTAGTCCTATGAATTATCCTGACAAGACAATGTGGATGTACTCCAGGGTTTCTTCCATATATCAAATGAAATCTACTACAGGAAGAAGTGTCCGAGTCTGAAACCCAGGGCAGGGACAGGAGTCCTGGCTCCCCTCCTCTTTCCATGGTAGACCTGGCTTTGCTATAGAGCTCAAATAATTCTGATGGTGTGTTGTACTGGTCTTTTTGAACACAAAAGTTTCCAAGAGCACTACTGGGAGTAGCTAATCTAAAATAAATATTTGACGTTTAGGTGAGTTGCTATAAGCAGAATTTTCTCTGACGCAGAAATAATCTGTTTGCATAGAAGTAAGAAAAAAAGACAACACCTAATTGAAATACTTCTCTTTCCCATTAACAGTGATTGCCAAGATGGCTGCCAGGTTACACACATGTCTTCCCTTTTCTTTCATTTAAATTATTTTCATTTATTCAATTCTATGACTTCAGTCATCTGATACATCCTTGCCAAATTAATGCTCATTTCTAATTCATGGATTTCATTCAGGAATATCACAGTGCCAGTAGTTCTGTCTCTAGTTATGTTGCCCTGCAGGGAGTGGGACATGATGGTGGTGGCCAGTAACCCATAAGTAATCTTCAGAGGGTATTGAGCTCTCTCAGTTCTAGTGGCTTCAGGACCTAAATATATCCAGCATGAAAATAAGCCAGAGTGTATGAAAAGCAAAGCATGTATCCTTGAATAAAGTGAAATAATTTGGTCTTCTCTGGTGTCTTTTATTCAAGGGCTCCCCAGAGTTTTACAGACACCTACAGGACCTGCAGGATGAATAAATGTTTTTATTTTCATTTTTGAGTAGGGAAAATAGAGGCAAAGTGAAAGAAAATTATTTTCATGAGTCACTGACAGAGCTACAAAGAGTTCAATGTCTCCTACAATTCAATCACAAGGTGAGATTTTACATTGCCCTGAGCACTGAGGGCAAAAAGATCCAGCTGGTGCAATAGAATATTTTCATACAAAGAGAAGTTAACAATCTCCCTAACTTGCCCGGAGAAAACTGGCCCTGTGTTTATTCACACATATGCTTCAAGGGAAGTAAAGCATCAACAGGTTAGAACTGTGACTTGATGGATAGAAAAAATCCATATGCTCTGCTGAAAAGAACACATACATTCCTACCTGGCAACACAGAGTATGGGAAAAGGAGCCCCCCTCATCCCCTCCCTACACAGTGGGAATACCTGATTGTGCAGATGCCAGGTTTGGTAGTCATCTTTGTTACACCTCCGGCTGAAGATAGACTTGTAGTCCACCTTGACCAGCTGCCATTCAGAACGGAGACTGAAGTGCCCAAAAACTCTGAGCATGGGAGAGGAAAAAAGAAAGAACCAGAGTCAACCAGAGATATGCTTCCATTAAGCAAATAATTTCTCATGAAACTCAGCCGCAGAAACCAATACATAGTCTTGGAGCTTGATGCCAGGAAATGTTATTCAGTCATGAATAACATTTTCCTGTTCCTGGAACATCCTAGGATTGTTTTGCCTTTTCCTGACCCTTTGTACAGCCATGTTGGACAGTCTTCCGTGTCTCTAGTACTTAGCACAATGGGCCCTGAGCAGACAGCTAGGTATCACTGAGAACAATAAACAACTAGACTAGAAAGTAATGTGTATAATGTAAAGGAAGCTATTCTGATGAATATATGAGTTTGGTTGTCTCAAAATCAAGCCTTTCTTAGCTGACCCAATTTCTTTACTGCTGAACTTTTGTGTTGCGCAAACTTACTACTTAATGAATTGGAAAAGAAACACCTGAAGTAACATACTTGGGATATGGACTGTAGGCAAGTGACCTGCAAATACGGCAGCCTCCCTTCCATGTGGTGAACGTTACAGCTGAAGGGTCAGCACTCAAAAAATAGTGGAAGGACTCAGACTGTAATTTAAAACTGAGGCACAGATCTGTTACAAATGGTATGATGAAAGAGATCATATAAAAAAATTGACTAGCACCAGAGGCTTCAGCCCAAGCTCGGACCAGAACATCGGCAGCAGAGTTAGCTGTTGAACACAGGTCTCTCTGAATGCCATCCCAACTATACAGCCCTCCTTCACCTGCAGGGAAAACTGCACGCTTGCTTAAGTGTCTGGAAGGGAAGGACCAAAGCAACGATGAGCACTGATGGTATACATCACCAAAGTACCATCACCACAAATACTAAAGAAGTCTACATATGTTGGAAGCTCACACCTTCACCAAAGAAAGCAAAATCATAGCAAAAACATGGTTTAATTAATAAATAACACCAGGTACCCAGACAAAAGACTCCAGCCAGCCAGAAACACTGCGTAAGTGCTGCAGGGTGCTCAGTTTTCGATGAAGTAACAGCTTCCTATTCCCTTGGCCAGCTGTGATTTTCCCAGTAATGAGCAGCTTTTCAATCAACTGCAGCTGGATTTCCAAAGAGGTGTGTAATAGGAGGAGATTAGGGCAGGAACATGGGTGATGAGACTTTAAAAGCCATGAACAAAACTACAGCTCTCCATTGGCAGGGGGAACACCTCAGTACACATAACCAACAAAAAACTGACAACAATCAAGTCAATTTGTCATTATAACATGCCAACTTCTTGGCTATCTCAAATGAATATATAAAAGAACTTAAAAACTCATCTAAAACACAAGTTCCAGATTTTAAAAATTCTGTATGTACTCAAACCCAAATCTTTTCTGACACTCATGAAGCAGCAACTGTCATTGTATCACCCCTATTGCGAGATTTAGAGGGCAGAGAAAGAATGCTTTTTTTCATTATACCAAGTCTTTCACCCTACATTTTTACCTAAGCCACTTATGAGATTAAAGGTTTTGTTGTTTTAATTATTCTATACTAAAAAAGAACTAGGGAGACAGATGATTTACAAATTTCCCTATGAAAGCAAAAGAGAAACAAAAGAGAAAACTTCTATTGAGATTCCAAGCACTGACTGCAATCCAGACCCTGCTGCATCCCCACTGTGCTGCCATTCTTTACTCTAGTTCATCTTAATTTACACTGTAATCACACAGGGTTGTTGGCTGTGCTCTCTTCATTGCCCAAACTAATCCTCCTGTAGACTGTAGCCTGCACCAAAATTCCTCTGCATTGTGAAACAGTGGGTTTTGTGAAACAGAGACCATCCAGGAATCAGTCATGTTCTCCCATTTAGAACAGTCTCAGCTCATGGGTATCAGGAAGAGAAATGGGAGTGGAGGAGATCCGAGAGCCTGGAGTTGTGGGTTTGCTGTGGACACCTTTCTATATCCAAGTTCTACCTCACAGAGGCAAGCTCCAAGAAGCTGACAAGAAGGGGAGAGGATACGATACAAGAAGAACGTGTGAGAAATGCATACATAGGTTAGAAACGAGTAGGTGGGAAAGGACTTTTGTGTAGGAATGGATTTATTAGGTAGATTATTGCTGGCTCTTCAGAAAATTTCTTAGTGCAATCCTAATTGTGGGGTATCAGTGATAGGAAACACCGCTTCATTCAGACAAAGCTACAGAAGAAACTGCAATTCCTGTTCCTCAACACAGAAGGCACATCCTGGACCAAAATCAACCCACGAAAACCATAGCAATATGGGGTGCCAGGGCACTTATTGGGAGGAGTAGGGAGAAGGGAGGAATGGGAAATAGCACAGAGGGGGCATGTAGAAGGCCTCTGAAACTGTACCCAAGTAGGAGGTCTAACTCTAGCTCCCCTCCCCACTTTCCCTTGGCACTGGGTAAATCCCACCAGCTTATTCTACTACTGCTTTCAGCACATACTCCTGCAGAGTGCACGTCTGGTCACAGTATTATTGCACAGCTGGGCAGCTCTCCCATGAATCTTGCTTGTTCCGGATGTGATGCGTGACTGAAATGTCACTCCTGCAAAGCAGCAACTCAGCAGGCAGAAATCATTTAGTCCAGCTGATTTATACCAGTTCAGGATTTGACCTGGGTGTTTATTACACAGAAAACATAGTGAGAGGAGGGGAGAACATAATCAAACACTAACACGTGCCTGGACCCAGAAGATAACAGGGCTGGAGAAATCCAACACTTTGGCAGCCAATGCATCTCAAGGAAAACATTGTTCTTCAGATTGACCCCTAGCTAACTGTCCAGCAGGAGAGCAAAAGGCTTCTTTGTGCTTTACAAAAATCGCCAGAATCACTTGCTTTTTAAATCTACTAAAACAATCTAAAAAAACCCTCTACCATTGAAATTCTTCCATGATAATGATAATTAATGGAAAAAACAAGGTTTTCTAAGTGGAAGGCAATATATTAGCATTCCAAAAGCACAGACCATTAGCTACTCTTTAATTAAATGATTTCAAAGAAGATCTTTGTACATAATTGCTATAATTTAGATGGAAACAATACTACACTAAATGTAATTAGAGGAGTATGAACAGAGAGGGATGTTTTCCTCTGTGCTGCAGAGATGGTTCCGGGTCACCTGATTCCTAAAGTAGTAACTTCCCTCCCCCTTGCTCATAAAAAGCTTCTTAAGCCTGATCAACCATTGCAGTGCAGCCTTCAGAGATAAGAGCTGCTCATGTGCAGAGCAGGTAGCAAGCAATCGCCCCCTGGGAGCACTGCTCACCAATAATAAATGCAACCCGGACACCTACAGCACTTTTTGATTGACCAGCCAACGTGATGAAGGCTGTGTTACATTTCAAGATGACTCTGTTGCGCATTTGAAACTTCTGTGAGAGTAAGCAAACATAAGGAACGGAAAAGAGTGCGATGTTGTCTGTGGGTCTCCACTGGACTCTCAAACAGCTCTCTTTGGGAAGTGATGAAAACCCTCATCTTTTGTGAAATTAAAACTGGGCTAAACAAACCCTCACAGGGAACAAACCCTGACTAAGCATAATCAGGTATTTCAGCTGAAACCTGCTTTTATCAGTTTTGTGACCTACATCACTGGATATTTTTCCATAGTGACTAAGGTGCATGCATAAGACCTCTCCCCACCATATCTGTTTTGGGGCGGCCAGGTCCAACAGAGAGGGCTGGCCAGACAGCAAAGAGCTGCAACATCTTAAAACTGCTAGTGTTCGGCTATCAATAAGTGCTTAGCATTAAGTGCTCCAATACGTACATCTGGATTTCTGTGTCCAGTGTGGCTGGACAAAACAAGTCCCAAGGAAAGAAATGGAAAAAGAGATTAGTGGGAGTTTATTTTTCCCTACTTAACTGGTGAGTCCTCACATTGCTTTGAAGATACCATCTCATTTATCTTATCCAATTCCCACGTGCCTTTGTTTCTCATTTACTTTGTCTGCTCACTAAATTAGGGAGATGAATTTTTTTAATATATATAGCTAAACTATCAAGATGATACAGGGAAAAGGGGGACATAAAGTACTATGAATTTTGCCTCAATAACTTTGTCTACTGTGGTCTAACTGAAAGCTTTTAATTGCTTGTTGCAAGGATAGAAGACAAAAGAAGAGAGCTGGGTTTTCAAGGCCCAACTCTGGGAAGCCAACACAAAAAGTATGTTTTGATTTTTTCCATCTAAGTAGTCTGATCTAGAAGTCCTTGAGAAGCAATAAATACAAGAGCCCAGATGGCATTTAGACAGAGTCAGGTTTCTGACTGAGCTCAATTTAACAAAGGTTCTCCAACCTAAGCCACGGAATGGTAATTTACAGGCGTTAGACAGAATAGGTTTTGTTCTGTCCCTCAGAGTAAGCAGTTAAAACTCCACATAAAATCTTAGCTAATAGGACAGCATCTTCTCAACTGGCTCTATGCATAACTCGCAGTGAAACCATTGCTAGGAAACCAGAAAATGCTTCCCAATCCCTTCTTTGGAGAAACAAGGCAAGGCTTTTGTCGCCAGGGCTGGATGTCATTAATTTGCAGAAAAATTATTTGGAACCTGGAAAACAATTCTGAAATGCTTACAGATTCATGATGGAGTCATTTTGGAAAAGGTCATTTGTAATGCTGCTATAATTATATCTTTCATTAATTTTTTAAATACACAATAACTTACAAATGCAGTATATACTGACTGGATAACCTTGTACAGAAACTATTTAAAAGGCTTTTCATATTTATACAGTGTTCTCTTGTCAAATTGCATTGCTTTTGCCCTGTCATTCCTTGCATTGTTGATAGTTGTGCTTTTTATGTAATTCAATACTGCTCATGCCTGGCAGGTCAACAGAATGAATTGAGGGTCACAAGATAACAACTCACCCACCTCTGGTCCCTAGATGCAATCCCTGTCCCTGCCTAGGGTATGAGAAACAGATCTTCTCAAGTAATAGCTCCTGTATTGCTCACAGGAAAGGCATCAGCTGTATCCATCTGGATCTATCCCTGCTGGCAGTTTCAGACGAGCTGCCCAAGCATGGAAATGGAAATGTCTTCTCATGCCTAAATCAAGTCCCCTTCTATCATTTCTGAAGTAAACTGGCAGGACATTACATGGAGGAAGCACGCATTGAGGCTGTCTGTACTTGGCTGGTCTGGTCTGCATATAGATGGAGGACTTTTATTTTCACTAGTCAGCCTAGCTCCTTTGAATGTAATGGGAGATAATGGTCAAAGTCTCTGGTAACCCCTCCCATCCTCAGCTGTGCCCATCAGTGAGACAGATGACTGAAGATACAAAGGAAGGAAGCAGCTGATAAGGTCATCTTCACTATACAAAACATCAAATGTACCCTCCTTTCTGAAGCATTTTTCCTTCACTGGACATCAACAAGGTGAGAGAGATGAAAAGATACCTCATTTTGCTTCTCACGAAGTACCCTGGGGGCCTCTGAAGTCAGGTTTTAATAAGATTAGGCCCTACAGAATAGACTGCTTAAGCTTTAAGCATTTTGAATATCTAAAAATAAAATAAAAGCAAAAAATATAATATACTTAACAGACAGTACCTTTTGAGATGAACTACACAAGCAGATAGATGGATGGATCAACAGAAAACCAGACAGAAAGAGAGCCAGATATATACTTTAATTGATAATACTGAAAGAAAAGCTAATTGCAGTGTCATCTGCATTGACTGTTTCATTTAGAAAAGCCTGAAACCAACCTTGCTTTTTTCCCCCCTTTTTATTGTAAAAGAAAAATGTTTGCAGAGGAAGTGTCTTAGCAAGCAGAAGATCCCCAACAGTAAAATCACCCAAGTCAGTAAATGCTTCAGCTGACCTGAATCTGCACCTTTGTTGTGGGAATGCAGAGAGGGAGAAAGTCAAGCAATATTGCTGTCTGATTTCAGTTAAAATCCCTCTTCATTTACATCTGTGCCTCTAACAGGTAGTGCCAGAAGTAGTTATTTAATGGGCGAACCCAAGAAGCGCTATGAAGCACAATCTGGAAGAACCACCTTCTGACAGGGAAACAAGTGGGTTTATTGTAGTGCCCTGGAGGGGACGAAGTTCTCTCACCAAAACCAGGGGGAGCCTCAGATCTAGGCAATCACAGGTACAGGAGCACTGAGTGGTTAATCCACCACAACTGAAGGTGCTCATTCTCTCTTTGATGTCCAGCACAGAGAAGCACATGTTGCTACTGCTGCAATTTTAACAGCTAACCAGGTATCCAAGGCGAACCTGCCTTCCCAGCAAATATCACCAATGTGGTTTCATGAGCATATCTTGGTCAATGCCACCCTCAACGTTGTGGCATAGCATAGACTGGAGAGTTCCTCTCTACAACCAGCTTGGATACGTATCAGATAAGCTGACTCACAGTCACCCAGGGTAGGTCCATGCTGCATCAGCTTGGACCCATCAGTGCAAATGTCAAGGACCAGAGCTATTCAAATTTGGCTGGTCTGCTCTCATGAACTCTAAAGTCATTTAACTTTTGGGCATGCTGTGTAGATGTGGACCTGAGTGGTTGCCAGGTAAAGCCTGCATATGTCTAAGCTCTGCATTTCCATTCCTGTGGCTCTTGGCAAGCTTGGAGAATAAAGCTCTTCTGCAAGACCTGTTCTGGCACTTATACAATCAGCACTGAGATGGAGCTGAGAAGCCTAGCCAGATCTGAGTTGAGGTCTGCTGTAGGTTATTGTACTTTATGCCCCAGTGCTCCATGTTCCAGGAGAACTGATTAGTTCAGCATCAGCACGGCATGAATATATGGAGGCAACACAAACCGGTTGCTGCCATTTCCTCTGATCCAGAGTGCTGGGTAACAGAGACCAGAGGTGGGGGATGGCCTAGCAGAAAGAGTCAAGACCCAGCCAAACATGTTAGCTCTAGCTGAGAATTGACCGTGTCCCTGCACAAGGTTCTCTCACTTTCATAATTGCCTTGATTTGGTTTGTATTTTTCTCCCCACAAGCCAGGCTACCCTGGTCCTACATTACCTGGGAAAATGGTGAGCCTGTGCTAGAGATCCTGGCCCAGTGTACACACTTACAAAGGACTTGGTACATAAATGTACCTCCATCACTTGTTGACATTTATAGCTTTTGAGACAATAAAAGAAAATGCTGACAATTTCACACAAAAAAGAGGGCCTGTTATGAAATCTGGATCTGAAGCCATCTGTGCGTAAGAAAGTAGCAGCAAAGCAAGACTAGCTCCTATGTGCAGGCTGAGCTGTTAGGGCCAAAACCACACAAGCAGCAACGGAACAATTGCAAATTGTGCTGGTGAGGTTAGGTTTTATGAATGGGGAGTGAGAGATGAGCTATTTCCCCATGAATTAAACATAAATCATGACTTCAGAGAAAACCAAATGGGCTGTGTAACCTCCCGATTGTTTTTTATTAGGGTTTAGACGGAATTAGCATTAAAGAAGGTCACTAGTTACATGGAAATTGGATGGAAAGGGACTGAGACAAGGAAGTAGAACGTAATTGAAAGAGACACAGATCAGCAATTAGGGAGAGTGGAAGAGGGAGAGGGAGAGTTATACTGTCTTATGACCGGCAGGATGATGCAGGGAACAAGAGACGGGAAACAAAGGAAACATAAAAGATGAAAGATGACACCGGAAAGGCAGGCAATTGCCAACAAAAAAGAGTCTAATTTTTTTCCTAAACAATAAATATGGTCTTTAAGAGCCACTTTGGAGCTTTTAATTCAGTTGCTTTTGGCTGACCTGTTAACTAGAAACAGTAGCCTGAGGGCAATCGGGTGATGATTCAGGGCTGCTGTACTTCTGTCTGCGGACAGAAAGAGAGTAAGAAAAATGGCAATTTCTTCTAGAAAAAAGAGATGCATTTTCTTCCAAATAAAATATACTATCCATTTGGATCTAGATTTTCAGATGGTGCAAATCAGTGTAACTCCCAAAGACTATCTCAGATATAAAGCCTTGTTCTATTGCTACTATTCAGAGGAAGAAAAAAGCAGCAGTGAACCTACCAAGAATATACCAACAGCAGCTTGCATGATGACAAATTTGTTCAAGAAAATCTTGGTCTGTATTCTGTTTCCCAAGGGGAAGGGTCAAACGAGAATTTCACAGAATTTCTCACGCAGATGAAATCTGAAGAAAGTGGTTTATTTCCACTTCCAAGTGAAACTGAATGTCATGACAGAGATTTTCCACAGAAGAGAAATTCAAAGTGTTGGCCAGATTCACTGACTAGCAATCCTTATTGAACTGGTCATGGAAAGCTGCACTACTGCCAGATTCCAGGTCAGGAGGGAGAGAGGAGATGGGGCAGGGGAAGAGTTTCTGTGAATACAGAGAAAAAACAAAATCTTGCAATAAAAATCCTGCAGCCCAATCATGGCAGACCCTTTTCCCTCAGCTTTGGAAAACAGTCCTAGGATTATTCATCAGCTCAATGGGCACTTCCTTTGAAGTGGCAGCAGAAGAGGAAAACCACTGCAAATGACATGGTACAGCATGATCTTTTAGTTAGCAAGTAATGCCAAGTGCAATTAGTAAGTAATCTGCAGAACATATAATTACGAAGCAGCCCTACAGTTTGGGCTTGATTTCTCCATTAGCTGCGCAAATACCGCACAAGGCAATAGGGGAGACAGGGATTTTTTTTTTTTTTTTTCTTTTTTTTGATACAAAGTGCTATCAAAATAAGAACTTACTGAATGACAAACCAAACCTTTTGAAATCTAGCCTCTAAAAAATTTATTGCCAATGTTCCCAAACCACTTTACATGACAATTGCTTCAAAAGAAATCCCAGCAACATGAAAGGGAGTGTGAGACACCTGGGAAGGGGGATGGGAAAGCATGTTAATTTTTAATGCTGTTTTTCAGAAGCATTCTCTCTCTTCTTCGAAGCACTCATGAAAGACAATCAGTTTCTGACAGCTTTGAAACTTGAAGATGCTGCCTCCCTCTTCTAGAAAAGATACTGTCAGGAATCAGCAATCTGAGTGCTTCCTCCACTAACGGGTCTGCAGTCCCAACAGAGGCAGGTGCTGCCCCTTTGCCAGAAACTGGGTAACACAGCATGTTCAGTCATTTCAATCTTTCATCCCATGAATCAGCGGATTTCCAACCAGAGATGTCCAACACAAATGTGGAAGCCATTGCTCAGAACATGTAAGCTCCAAACACGTGACAGGGACAGTTTGTGGTGGAGCAGGGTGACTAGCTTTGCCTGGCACAGGGTATCAGAGAGAAGGCGGCTCAGAAGAGGGGATGAGATCTGTACCTGGCTGGGCAACAGCATGACAAAGTGCCTGACCAGTTATAGTGGGGGAATTTTCACAGGTTTTGGTCAAACGGATCATGAAACAAGGAAACCATGTACAATGATCATATGAGGACAAGCTTTCCTTAGGAATAAAGGCTTATAGCACTACCTGAACTACGTGAGATGCCTAAAACTATAGTATAGCTGCTCTGGAGAGCTGCTCTCCACCGCTCACTGCGGCATAATGATGAAAAATCTGTTAGAGTGAACTCTGCAGCCAAACCAGCGCTGAGCCTTCCCAGCTCCCAGAAAAGCTGGTGTGCTGTACCACCCTCTGCCCCATGCAGGATCAGGGCCAGGCTGAGCTGAAAAGGTGCTGAGGCCATATGGTTTCTCAGTCCCGCGAGGGCTGGTGGGATCAGGGCACCAGAATATTTCATGGCTTGCTCTAATGGAAAGGTGAAAGACTCTGAGGAACCTAAGTGTGCACCCCACACCAGACCTGAGTGCTTTGTACAGCCCAGCCCAGCTGCTAGCAGGAGGACAGCACAGGATCTAAAATCCATGTGTCCTTACTTAAAAGCACAAGAAACAAAGCACATTAGCCTCTAGATGAGAATATCTGGATTGTATTGTCATCAGGCAAACCTTGTTCTTTCACTTGGGAAAAGAAATCATGTATCAGGCTACTGCTCATTCTGGCTCCTTCTGTAAGGGCTTTTTAAATTCAATTCAGTGAATAAAAGCCTTCAGTCAGCACACCTTTTTCTAGTCCTCCTCCCTGCATATGCTTACCTTTCCATCCACCTTGTCTGAGCATTACAAACATAAGTCAGCATCTTCTTCCTCCTAAGGAATGCAAAAAGTCTGCACAGTGGGCTACTCGTCTGGGACTCTGAAGGCCTGATTTAATGCCAGGCTCTCCCTATGACAGCTTGCTGAGTGACTGACCACGGGCATGTCCCTTGTTCTGCCTCAATTTCCCTATCTGCAGAATACAACTAACAATGTTGATTTCTTTAGCATAATACTTGATCTACTGTCCATAAATAGCACTTGACTCCAATGAGAGTAACCAGAATGCACCAGAAAGCCAAAGACAGACAACACATGCCACAGAGCCCAATGCCTTCTCCATGCGTTCTGGCTTCTGCCAGGAATCTTCTGAGTACATGGCACAACTGCTGGGAACTGATCTCAGGTCACAGACATCCTCTTCCTAGGGCCCAATAAATCACATGATGCTGTCTGAGAAAGATTACTCTAAGCAGATGTTCTCATCACCTGATTTGTCTATTCAGGTGCCACAGAAAGACCTCAGCTCATAGTGCAAGTATCAGCAGCACAACCAATATTGTGCCTCTGTGGGCTGTTTAGGTGAATTCATGCAGCCATCCAAAGGCTAACGAATAGAGTACTCCTCTGGCAGGGAGGGAGATGGGAGGAGGAGGTGACACTGATTAATCTGTGATAGTTAATAATGTTTTTAAGTCTTGCAAACAAAGATAATGATATGGGTAATCAACTGTCTTACTCCAGGGTATAAACTGATCATCTGCTGGGATAAAATGGGAATTCCTATAACGCACATTTTCTTGTCCATTGTAAAGTCACTTGATGGCATTAGCAGATTGATCATTTTCTCGCAAAATCCCAGCTATTCATTACTTCCAGAAGGTTTTGAAATTAGATCAGATGATACAGAAATGCAGCTCACTGTAGCAAATGCCAATATACTCTCAATCATTTTGGTTCCTAACTTAATAATTATATTTGTAATTTTTGTTCTCAGATCAAGTTCTAAATTTTACTTTTCTTTCTGTGTGCAGTCATTATTTTCACAGATTCATTTTAATTTCATGGATCCTATTCTGAAGAGTCCTTATGTAGGTTTACGCACTGCAGTTTGCACAGCCCCATGAGTGAGGACAGTGCAATGAACTCACAAGGACATTTCAGAGCCTTGCAGTAAAATCCATCGCCAATAATAAAGCCGGTCACACCACAAACAGATACTGCAATAAACATAAAAAGAAAGGAAAACTGAAATGATAAAAACACAATGGGGACAACAATGAAAACCTAACAGTCCTTCCTAAGTATCTAACGGTACCTTCGCAACTTGGATAAACCAGGTTTTGAAATCTGCCCTCCAATCTTTCAAAAACCCTGCAGTTTTGGTAGGTCTAAGAGTATGCACAGGCTGGCTGGTCAGCCCTGGTTCCCAAAAGAAGTGAAGATAAATAAGGATAGAGTTCAGAATCCTTCACCACAACAGCCCTCATATATGATCCCTTCTGTTGTTTTCTGCACTGGAAGCTGCAAGATTTAGCTTTCTGCAGACCTCTGATGAAATCTTTCCTCCAGATTCCCTCTTTACCAAATCCTCTGTTGAGCTCAGCAGCAGAAGTTGCAGAAGAAAATCTGTCTTTTTTTCAGACAGCTTCTTTCTCTTTTTCTCAAGCAGAGTGAAGTGAAAAGAAACCAGATTGATGGCAGGAGAGTTTGAAGGCCTCTGGTGGGCCACAGGAATTGAGGAACACTGTTTCTGTGTCTTTTCTTTATGCATGTTGGACAAGAACCTCAATTCCTTCTAGGAAAAACAATCTCTTGGTGTTTCGGCCATCCACTCACCTCTTCTCTCATTTGCTGAGATTGCTAGCAGGGGGGGCAGCTAATGGAGGGCGAAGGCTGGCCCAGCAGAAGGCTACCTCCTCTGACCACATTCTAGCAAAGGCACTATTTTCTATCACCTCTCTGTTTTCACCTTACTTTTCTCAGCACAACCACTCAGAGGTGGCAAATCCACAGCTCCCTACCCCTAAGCAAAGGGGCAGAATATTTCAAGGACATTGTGTCAGCTTCTAATTTTCTTTCCTGTATCAGCTTTTAAATGTGACAGCAAGACTTGAGCAGAAGGCAGTGAATGTTGCCTTGCTTAAAGAGGAAAGATGATAATCACCTTATCAGAAAGTGACGGGAAAATGACTCTTGGCTCCCATGTAATTTTGAACTCAGTGGGAGCTTGGACTTGGGAGCTGTTGCCCCTCTCTCATACTCAATCTGCTGAATCTCTGCTGAGTGTTAATCAGAATCTGTCCACGTTGCCTTCATACCTGTACGTACTTTGCTGATGTCTTCGACAAGTCAGTCAGTTCTTCAGAATAAGAGTTAACCCATGGAACGCCTGGCCACACAATAACGTGACTGCTAAATTTTTAAAGGGATTTAAGGGAAAAAACCTCAAAAGATAGGAAAAATCATTAATGTCTTAGAAATACAAAGAATACTATGTTTGGTCAAGAAAGTCCCTTATTTGCAAATCTCTGTAAATGAGAAAAGTGAACAAAGGAATCATTTTTTTTTTTAATATGTATTTTTAGCATCCTCAACTTGCCACTGTAGGAGCATGGAACTGAGCTAGAGGGATCTCTGGTCTGACTCAGTACAGCCTGTGCTTTTAATGCTCTCTTTCTCACCTCAAACATCTCCTGGCACCCATCTCACCTTTTCCAACATTCCACTGAATCATAGAATGGTTTGGATTGGAAGGGACATTAAAGATCATCTGTTCCATCTCCCCTGCCATGAGCAGGGACACCTTCCACTAGACCAGGCTGGTCAAAGCCCCATCCAGTCTGGCCGTGAACACTTCCAGGGATGGGGCATCCACAACTTCTCTGGGCAACCTGTGCCAGTGCCTCACCACCCTCAGAGGGAAAAAATTTCTTCCTTATATCTAATCTAAATCTACTCTCTTTCAGTTTAAAGCCATTACCCCTTGTCCTATCACTACATGCCCTCGTCAAAAGTCCCTCTCCAGCTTTCTTGGAGGCCCCCTTTAGGTACTGCAAGGCTGCTACAAGGTCTCCCCAGAGCCTTCTCTTCTCCAGGCTGAACAAGCACAACTCTCTCAGCCTGTCTTCATAGGAGAGGTGCTCCAGCCTTCTGATCATCTTCACGGCCCTCCTCTGGACTCACTCCAACAGGGCCATGTCCTTCTTGTGTTGGGGGCCCCAGAGCCGGACACAGTACTCCAGGTGGGGTCTCACGAGAGCGGAGTAGAAGGGGAGAATCATCTCCCTCCACCTGCTGGTCACGCTTCTTTGATGCAGCCCAGGGTACGGTTGGCTTTCTGGGCTGCAAGTGCACTTTGCCGGGTCACGTTGAGCTTCTCACCAACCAACACCCTCAAGTCCTTCTCCTCAGGGCTACTCTCAATCCATTCTCCGCCCAGCCTGTATTTGTGCTTGGGATTGCCCCGACCCATGCGCAGGATCTTGCACTTGGCCTTGTTGGACTTCATGAGGTTCACACAGGCCCATCTCTCAAGTCTGTCCAGGTCCCTCTGGATGGCATCCCTTTCCTCTAGCGTGTCAACCGCACCACACAGCTTGGTGTCATCAGCAAACTTGCTGAGGGTGCACTCCATCCCACTGTCCATATCGCCAAAGATGTTAAACAGCGTCAGTCCCAATACCGACCCCTGAGGAACACTACTCGTCACTGGTCTCCACTTGGACATGAAGCTGTTGACCGCAACTCCTTGAATGCGACCATCCAGCCAACTCCTTATCCACCAAGTGGTCCATCTGTCAAACCCATGTCTCTCCAATTTAGAGACAAAGATGTTTTGCGGAACAGTATCAAATGCTTTGCACAAGTATCAATTACTTATTCATTCTGCCTCATTCTTCCGCCACCCAGTGGTGGATTGCCAGTAATTTTATGGGTGTCCTGGAAAAAAAGTGCTCCCACTTCATCTCTGATAAAGCTGTATGGCCATGTAAATGAGAAGGTGTTAGAAGGGGCCAGGGCTCATAACCTATTCATTTAAAACCAGGAACATTTTCTAACATACACATAGCCAAGGGCAGCAGTCACAGAAATGTTGGCAGAGCAGCTTGTATTAAATCCTCTCACTGAAAATGTTAATGCTCAATGATGCATACACAGATATATATGGATCATTAAGTATACATACATAGAAACACATATTTATATACACACATGTGGGTGTGTCTACATAAATATATATTTATCAGCACAGACAAACTTAATGATCCCCATCTATAAATGAGGGTCTGCATACACACACGTATAATGAGTCTACTAAAATGATAGCAAAGCTCTGCAGGGCTGTGAAGCAAAAAGGTTATTTCTCTTTATGTAGGTTTGGAGAGATGCTTAGCACAGGAGATGAAGTGGCAGGGGTAATGACTATGAGTCAGAGCTGGAACAACATAAAACCCTTCTCTGGACCCACAAAAACATCTTGTCTCTGATTTGAATGGTACAGACTAGCAACTCTCTCAAGCAAATACTGCTTCTGTTTGGATATATCACAATCAACTAGAAGGGGAATACAATCTGATTCCTTTCCCCTGGTGGACAACAGGCAAGTAACACGCTGTGCCTACAGCTTGTCAACACAGAAATGTTAGATCTGACCCATTAGAACGTGAAATCATTAAAAGATACACTAGTCGCCAGTGAGGGCTACAGGACAGAAGTTAGAAAACTGTAGATTTCACAAAGACTAGTGCTTTCTAGGGACTCATTGGGTCACCTAAGAACACGCGTAACCCATTGTCCTTATGCATTTGAGTTATGTTCCTAAAGCACCCTTTGTTTTCTGCAGCTCCTTTGCTCACACCTGCACCAAACACTGCAGTGTGCTTTGGTACACATCTCTCGAAGTGCTGTGACACTAAAAGGCACCTGAACCAACCATCTCGTCAGATGAGATGAGCATCAAAACAACAGCAGAACTGCAGAAGAGGATGATCAGCCAGGAATGGAGGAAGGGAGAATGGATTCACCTTGGTTAGGCAGTAGCTCCAAGTTGGACCAGCTCACATAGTCTCGTGGTACTTCCCTGCATGTCACAAAACTGCATTCTTAGCAGAGCCCACTTAGCTATGCTTGTAAGGAAATAACTCATTCTTGCACCCTTGTAGCCACATGAAATAACAAAATCATAGAATAACTCAGGTTGGAATAGACCTCTGCAAGACGTCTTGTTCAACTCCCCACTAAAAGCAGCTCCCAATTCAAAGTACACTAAGATATTCAGAATCATGTAATGCCCCTACATGCAAATCTACAACCATACTGATAAGTTCTTTAGGACTGTCTTAGGACATACATACACAGCACAAAGCACAGAAGATCCAAAAAGCCTAGGATGCTTGTACAATACAGACAGATACTGCAACTGCTCACATAACAGCCATGAAGTAGTATGAAATTCTGTGCTACAACTCTTGCTGCTTCCTACAGCCCAGAGACCCCCTCACAGGATGTGCCACAAAATGAAGGTTGGGAATAATAGTCATTCTAATGATATACTGATTTTAATAAGATAGTATTATGATAATATTGTTAATAATGCAATATGTTAATAATAGTTGGAGTATAATGACTATTTAACACACATTCCCCTCAGAATATTATTTTTTGGAAGCAGTTGAATGCAGACCACTTCGATGCAAATCAATGGAAGAAATTTTCCCTAACACGAATCAGCCAAGATCACTAGATGAAACAGTTTGCGTTTTCCAGGATGAAAGACAAACCTTTAAAAGCTGCTAACCTACCCAGTTTGGCGGTACACAAATACGAGCACAGTTTTGGTCTCTCTGCCTCAGCCCTGCTTCTACTCTAAGAGCTCCCACTGATCCCATTGTCGGCTGGGGGATACTAATCCCAAACTGTTGTGCTCTTCTCATCAGCTCCTTGAAATCATTGGGACTTCTACCCGCAAACACAAATTCCATGTACCTCCAACCACCATGTGTTATCTTGGTTCAGAGGATGGCCAGTAGCAATAGAAAGGCATTAATTTCTTCTTAGCCAAGGCTTCCACAAGCTCAGCACGATCCTACACTGCCCTTATAGATGAGTTCACTAAGATTCTCATTGTGAGAGATCTGCATAGAAATGGTTTGCATATGGGCTTTATAGATGGGCTCTTTCCTCCTCAGTTCCTTTAATGCCGTGGATAGGAATTTCTCTAAACGTTTATGGCAAGTATCACGTGAAATTTCTTTGTATGGCTTTTACAGACTATTAAGAATAGCTTTAAAGACTGCTAATGATGACAGTAATAATAAAAACAATACCAATAACAGTAGCAATAATAATAATATGCCTGCAAAGATTTCAAAAGAAAAAGAGTCAGCTCTCAACAAAGCTGATACACAATATTCAGCAAGATAACTCACTTCCTACATTCTCCATCAGAAGACTACAGAGATATAAGTAACAATAACCTTAGATTTAAAATGTATCTTTCATCTCAAAAGAAAACTGCATTGACTTATAAAGTAAATGGGCTAAATCCACAGCTAGTTGAAACTGATTAGCTCCATTGATTTCAATGAAGGTGCTGATGTGCAGATTTATTTGAGCTCAGATGTGTCTCTGCATGTGTGTGTGTGTGTGTCTGCATGTGTATGTGGTTGGAAAGCGATACACATTGCGCATTGCACAAAGAATTTCAGAGAAAAACACCATATTAACCAACACAGAAAGTGACACATTATTGCTGTATTTGGAGGAAAATGCGTAGAGTGAACAGAATGCAGGCTCTAATCTTTTGCCGGGGATTGGCATATATTTCCCCAACAGGATGCTCACAGCAGTCTTGTGAAAAGGCTCAGAGGTATATCATATGCTGTTGTGGTTTGCTCTTTGCAAAAACAGGGGCAATATTTGCAGATAGCAAGGCAGCAGTTGCACAGATATATTCTTCTACACAAGTACTCCACATTTATGAAGAAAAAGCCAAAGTCAAGCCATGGTTTTGGAGTAAAGGAAAAACTAGCAACCCTACCAGAATTGATACCACCTCTACTCCGATAAAATCTCAACAGCTGTCTGTGACATGGACACAGAGGCCGCCTTGTTCTGCCCCAGCACTGTTTGGGAAACAAACTTAAAAGTGCCGCTCCTACACTTTACAGGCATAAAGGATAACCATAATTACTTAGCCTGGCCTTCCTAGGACACTTTAATACAGGAGATATAGATGGGCTATACAGGAGTTGGCTACATCTTCCTGATCCTCCCAAGACTACAGCACCAACACACTTCTGTCATGGCACAGATGGCAAAGAAGCCAGCTGAAATGACGTTTTGCCAGAAGAGGATTTTCCCCCAGCCCCTTTCTTGCAGCTAAGGTGAGCTCAGCTGCAAGTACAGACCGCTCCTCACAACATAGTCACTTCTGTTTGTGTAAGGCTGATGTAGGTCTGGTTTCTGAAAGGCGTACCAACACAAATCATGCAACCCAGTTGGAATAAATTCAAATCACTAGCAGAAATGCCCAAGACACACAAATGTTATCTGATCCAAGCTTCCTCAGAAACTGATGCAAGCATACCCAGCAGTTTACTCTAGTCTGTCACTACCTGTGATAACAGCAATGAGATCCACCTACGCATTTCTGCCACATAAGTAGGCAGCAGATGGACTGAAGCCTAGAAGAAAATATACTGGGCCTGAATCTCTTTTCTCTTGCAAGTAGTGAAAACCAGCAGGAACTTCAGGTGCAGGTGCAAAAAGCAGGAAAAGCAAACCAACTGCAAGGTGAAATTTACGTTGTATCTCCTGCCCGTGAGTTGGAGCATTGCAACGGTGTCTGATGTGACTAAAGGCACTCCTTCACGCCAATTCAGATATGCTTCGCAGGCGTGCCTCAGTCTAAGGCATCTTAGCCACCTTGCTTTCTGATCCTTTTCAGAAAGCTGTTCCAGTCTGCTCAGAGAAAATACAGGTAAGGAGGCATGTCTGCAAGCAATGAAGGCAGTACATCTAGTCCTTGCTTTGTTCAGAATCCCAGAGCAGCGTGCTCTGATCTGCTTTGTGCAAGAGATCAGATGACTCTTTGAAGATGCCTTTGAACTTAAAAAGTTCCCTCTCTCCCTTGGTTATTAAACTCGGATCCTGGCCTCTTCTTGGACAAGCATTACTCCACCAATTCCACTAGCCTTACCCGGCACTTCAGCACTCTTGGGAGAAGGAAGGTCCAAGCACTTTCAGTGCCAGCCCAGGCTCTTCCTTCCATGTTATGGGTGAATCATAGCATACTACACCCCAGACCAGGAAGGTTATTCTGAGCTCAGCTCTGCATATGCACACTGAGAACACTTTTAGCTTGAGCTAAAACCACATGTACAGGCCACAATACAGATAGCAAGCAACAAGGTTTGGGGATATTCATACCCAGCAGCAATCTCAAAAGACAGTCAAGATGCACAACTGGACCAAACACAGAACTGACATTAGGTGCAACCATACAGATTTCTGGCCTCTGAAGAGCACTGCAGTCCCTGGGCCATCAGATCCAAGGAACACAATCTCAGCAGTATTTATGAGAAGGCACCTCTGGATGCCACTAGTCCAAGCTCTTACTCCAAGACAGACTGTCACCAACTATAGATCAGGGCAGATGTGGCTTCGTCTAGCCCAGGCTTGAAAACTTCCAGGGATGGTGATACCACAACTTCTCTGTAACCTGACCAGGGCTACACCACTCCCCAGAGAAGGAGATTTACCTACTGTCCTATCTGAACTCCCAAGCCGCAGCTTAGGACCATCTCTCCTTTTTACCCCTGCGACTACTGGGAAGAGTGTGGCTCCATCATCTGTTTGCCACACGATACATGGGCACTCCACCTGGGTCTGTGACCATCAGCAAAAACCACAAAACAGCACCATACCTTCATGCAACACTACTTGTGTAGCTACACAATGCTGCACTGCACACCACGAGGCCCACCATGCACTTGGGGATCTCCATGCACCCCTTCTGCCATCACATTTAAAAAAAGTTAAGAGCTGCTATACTTACGTCATTATCTGGGTCTCTATGCCAGGGTCTACAAGGGATCCATCCACAAAAAGTGGTGTTGATGTGAAACTGTATTTACTCCAGGATCTTCCCTCATCAAAACTCACCCTGGGATAGAAGCAGACAAGATTTATACACATAAAAAGACTTACTCTAGAGCAACTGCAGCAATTAAATGTTGGCTAAGGTTTGCAAGCTCCAGCAGCTAGATTTATAGACAAGGACCAATCTTTGCCATTTCCCAGCCCACTAATTCATGCTCTTGGTGTACTTTGAAAGATCAAAGCCTTAGAAAGTATAAACACTGGCAATAAGGACATGGACATACTTGATCCAGTTGTACATCAGACCTCAAGGGATCAAGGGGCATTGCCAAGTCCTGTTTCTGGATCTGCAATGGCACCCCACAGGCATCACTCAGAGCATAAGCAGCCCTGGCCTGAATGCACGGAAATCGCTGTCAACACCACAGGACGTTTCGACCCATGTGTGTATCAATGCCATATGGCATTAGCCACAATATCTCTAGCCCTATTAATACTTCTTTGCATGCCATCTCAGAAGTGGTCTCCATTTTACAGAGAGGTGGAGGAAGGAGGCCAAACTGAGCAACAGTCAGTGGTTAGTCTGTGTGTTCTTTGCCTGTTACAGTTGTAAGCAAAGTTGTATGCTGGTTAAAATTAAAGCATTTCCCTTCTTAGGGGCTGAAAGTGTTCACACTGTCAGTGACAAGCCAGGGTAATTTCAGTGGCTTTTGATCATCTGTCCCTACTCACAATCACTGTGTGCCTTACTTTCTGTTTTTATCAAAGAGCATGTGTATCCTAACCCAGCTGACAGTGTCTTGGTTGAATTAGAGTTAGTACAACAGGCTATTAGATTAGCAGAGGAGGGTTAGCAAACCCTGCTCTCAGCTACACCCCAGCAAACTCTCTGACAACTGCAAAGGAGTAACTGAATGAACAGTCTAACTGGCCACACCAGCAGACAGACTGGGTCAGCACTCTCGCGGCCTCTGCCTTAGTGCCCCTTCCCAGCCTCCCTCATGGCCTGATGGCCCAGCATGGCCTCAGCCTGCCCCTGTCCCCAGTGAGCTGCCTGACGCGCAGGGCTGGGGCTGCCCCTGGCTGCCCTGCTCCTAGCTGGGGCGGTGGGATAGGTCCTGGCTGCCAGATCCTGCCCTGCTGTCCCAGGCACCTCGGTCGGTTCCCAGCTTCCCAGCCCTCAGGGAGCTACCAGCCCTCACGTCACCCTGATAGCCTGTGCCCACAACAGTGCAGAAAACAGCCAGAGGAGGGTGTGCACACCCAGCTGCTACTGCAGCAGGAAAGACAGGCAACCTGCAGGCTGTCAGCATCCAGCTCCCAGAGATGCTGCCCATGAACAGTTCTGAAAGCAACCAAGTTTCTCTCTGTTCCCAGACTCTCCACACAAGCACTCCCGCACAATTGCTGCCCAGAATTTCAGCTCCAAATTATACCAGCAAAGGAAGAACAAACAGAAAAGCACAAAGGTTTATTGGCTATAAAATTATTTGATCCTCTCCCAGCAGGGTCGTTACAGAGTTCTCCGTAATACCGCTAGGTACCTGGGCTGTGAAGGCTGACAGATTACTCTCAATGGACATTACCAAATAGACAATCATGGCACAAACTACTTCTTTGAATAGCAGGAAACAATTCTCATTTTAAAGTGAGCGTAAAAAAAAAGAAGTTTGCCTTATTTTCCAGGTGAGGAAAGTTTGGGGGAGATGTGCATGTGGTTGTGCACACATGCATCTGAACACCTGGATTTGTCTGAGAGGGTCTCGCTGGAAACTGAACCCTCCCCACTCTGAGCAGGTAGCATCAGGGACACTATCTGAGATGCCACCAAAGGATAAGGAGGCCAGTGTAACATGTATTACAAACA
The DNA here is from genome assembly GCA_009819775.1 of Phoenicopterus ruber ruber. Classification (NCBI taxonomy): domain Eukaryota; kingdom Metazoa; phylum Chordata; class Aves; order Phoenicopteriformes; family Phoenicopteridae; genus Phoenicopterus; species Phoenicopterus ruber. The sequence continues at coordinate 28,142,354 of CM020221.1, read as the reverse complement.
ATGGGTTACACCAGCCTCCGATCTCTAGTGTGGAAAGCCAAGGCTCGCGGTCACCATTCCCTAAGTATCTGCCTCTCACAGCACCTAGCAGAACACCTGACTCACAATGCGTATCTGCCAGAATAGGAAGCTGACTATAGACCAAAGACAGAAAGCTGGGAGTACAACAGCATATAAAAAGTTATCTACCCTAAATCTATTTATTTAAATGTATGTATCTTCCCATACACCTGTGCATTTGTATGCTGTTCTGCTTGCATGCTTATGTATCTAAATAGCATTTCAATTTCTGGGGAACAGCATGCTTCATTAGCTTAGCTAAAGTTCTCTCGGCTTTTCAATTATCCGCCCCTCTTTTCTCCAGGATGAAACTTATTGTACAATGTCTCAGCCTGAGAACTAATAGATATACATGTACCCTTTAATCTATTCCACTCCTGCCCGTAAAACAGGTGCCTACTGAGGCAATATGAAGCAAATTCCAAAGCCCCTTGGCTACAATTTTGGAGGAAACCTGTTGGAGCTTATTGATAACAGCTCTAAATCACTACTCATTTAACAGAGTGGGTGGGGCACTCATAGCACTGCACATGCCATTTCATGAGACTTAGAGGAAAGGGAGGACATCTGAAAGGAACCTCTGCAAAGCAAACAAAGGTGAACTGGGCTCTCAGCTCCTAGGGAAAGTCAACCTGTGACCAAATCTTTCCCAATATCTAAGTATAAGCACTTGTATGTAATGTGCTTTTCACATCCAAAGAGCCTTCAACAAGGTAATACACAATTAAAACAGTTACACCGAGGTTGAATAATATAGTAATAAATGGCTAATACGTGACTTACAGCTCTTTCAGTAAGTGGCTCACCTTTTGCTCTTCCAGAGCTCAACTTGCCACAGCCTGATGTACCTACTGCTGCTGACACCTACCCTTGGCTAACACACACTTCTCCTGCCTTGGCTTATACTTGCTTTGGTCTAAAGACTTCGACATGGTCTTGACGTCCTCTTTCCTGAGGGCACTTCAGGTATAGTCATGACTACTGAATTACCTATCGGGAGTAAATGTTTCCAGTCACAAAATAACACATTCTAGCCACAGACAGAAAGCTGGAGTCTGCTGGAAGCATCATTATGGGTCTGCCATGTTACTACTCTCCTCTATATATCCAGTTATGGAGGCTGTTGGTAAGAGGATGCTGGCCTAAACTAATCCCTGGCCCTGACTCAGTACGGCTACGTATATTAACTTATGACTGCAACAAGCTTGCTTATGATAAAACAAACAACCTCCTTCCTGAACACTAGAAAGCCAGACAAAGTTTGAAACCCTCATTTTGCATATAATGACTTGCTTGTAATCCCACACAGAGGCACAGACCTTTTAGAGAACACTTGGTTCCCCTATCCTAGAAAAATTACGAAGCCTTAGGAATATGAGCCAATACATCCTCTGGTTAACAATCCACTATCACACCAAAACTAAAGCAGTCATTTCTTTAGCTCAGGTGGTAAAGAAATCTGCTCAAATGCAACATATTCAAACTTTAATAGAAATCTGTGTTGCAATCATCCCAGAGTTATCTCTCAGGTCAGGAATATAAAGTCCAAAAGCTTTTCATACTGAAAAAGTAGTCATTAATGTTCTTAAGGTACATCTCTGGAACATTAGCTTGTGATGGGTAAAAGACAGCCTGTCTTGAGGTCTCCAGCTTCTGAATGACTGCAATGTAACTGAAGGATTTTGTACAATAATGATTCAGGTGGAGGAGACTTTAACACCTCATCACTGCTGCCAAACACCATTGCTTTCTTTTTCTATTTGACAGAAGGCCACATTTCCCGTTCTGCAAAAGGAGCATGAGATGGACATGTGCTTAGCACCATCAAGCTGAGAGACGACTCAGTCTTGCAGACAGGAACACAAATCCTGTCTCTGAAGGCTATTTCTAACTAATTCACTTCTAAACAACATTAGAAGCTGGGTAGGTCGGTCCATTAGCCATGCCCCTCTTTCACTCAAGACCAGAGACTGAAGGTGACACTAACACATACATTTTCCGTAAACAAGGTTAGTTCTGAATTTCAGGATGCCTCTCTCCAATGCTTAGCTGGTGCAGGACTGAGAGGGGCAAAGGCTAAGGAGAGGATAATTTTGAGCGGTATCTTTAGTGCTTAGACTGTTATAACCCATTTATAGCAAAATAGCATCTTCAACTGAGAAATCATTTTGCCCTATTCCACCTCCAACTCTACTCAGTTCCCACCACTGTATCTCTGGAAATTGATAGTGGAATCCTATAGGAGACAGCAACGTTAGCAACATATCTCTATTGTCCTTATCAACACCTATTGCCCTCTCCTCTCCCTCCCTTTATCTGTCTTACCAGTTTAATACTAAATTCTGTAAACTGTAAAAAAAAAAAAAAAAAAAAAAAAAGCAGAAGTGGGGGACACATCCTCTCAGAAATACCTGAAGTGGAAAGGATGACTTCTTACTCAGTATATATGTGTCTGTGGGAAAGAAACTCCACCTGAAGTCTCATAGTACATTACTAGTGCAAAGAGTAATTCATATATTTGTGTGGTTATGTATATAGCCATTCTATTTATAAAATGGTACAATAATCACTATATTAAACAACAAAACTAAAATGTCAGTAAAACGCAAATAAGAATGATCTCATCTGCTCATTTTGTAGACACTAGCAGATGTTGACCAGGTGATGCAAGAGATATTAGCACAACTGTCAGCTTACCCCTATCAGCAAACCTTCTCAAAGTCACAAGTTTCCTTACCACATGTGCCGGATGGGCACTGACGTGTGTTTCATGGCCACTAGTGCCCCTCCCCAGTCCAGAAACCACACATTGTATTCCTCCTCGAAGATCTGCAAACAAATTAGGTACTGCATGAGTGCTCCACTCCGCTGGGAAGGAAAGGCTCAGAAGAAGAATAGCAAAAGGCTCCATGCTTTCCTTCGCTCTGCAAAACATACCTGTCTCCAGGAATTTCCACCATCAGAAGAGATGAACACACCAACATCAGTGTAGGAAAGCTCAGAGCCAATGTTGCCTGTAACACAAGCAAGTGTCAAACATTCTTGTATGGATGAACGCAGAATGGCATTTTTCCAGGAAACCAAAATTACTTGGCCTGACCAGTGCTTTTTTGCTGTTCTTGATTCTATTCTCATCTAAAACCAACATCATGGTCAGGTAGAAACATTCATTTACAAGAGCTGTGCCATTTGAAAATGGACACTGGGGAGAAACAGTATTATTGGCTTATTTCCCAACAGATAGCATTACCCACAATTGCAAGCCACTAAAGGCAGGCTTATTCTAGGCAAAGACCTACATACTCGAAAATCTGTGTATGAAACCCCATGCCCATTTGGTGCATACAAATCATCAGAACGGCAGCAGAATACTGGCCACTGCCCCCAGCTACCAGATATTTCATTCCATGCACATTTTTCTCTGAACTTGTAGTCTTTGTGCTCTGGCTGGTGAGTTGCATCTCCGTGATCTGCCAGTCTTTGCCAAGGGTAAGGTAATTACCTCTGTCTCTACTTCGTGTGTAAAGGAGAGCATCCAAAGAGAAGTTGCTCATACGGCTGAGTTTAAAGGTGAAACCCAGGCACCAATCAAGCCCATGATTATGGGGCTAGAAAGTCTATTCAAGATCCTGTCAAAATGCTCAAACACATAACTGATCTCAGACCCTGCAGTCAGATAAACAAAGCTTATTCGTAGGTTTACCAATGGTTTCCAATTAATGAGGACAGTGATGTAATGAAATATAAGTTCCACTTGAAGGAAATCTTGTTTGTTTAGGTATGAACCTAATCTGGGGACAGAAATAGTTCAGAGAATTAAGGTGGGTCAAATGACTTTGCAGCAGAGAGGTAGAGACCAGCCTGAACAGCGCTCTAGACAGTGTTGATTGTTCTCATTGACCTAGCTATCCCAAATTGTGAGTTTAAACTTACTGGTTACTTGGTAAGGTTCTTAATTATAATCTTGTAATTTCTGTTATGATGGAAACTGTTCTGCTGACAGCCTTATAGGGTGAACTACTCTGCCTTCACCATGCATTAGAGAATGGATATGCCACACATCAATGCAATGCAAAGGAAAGCTCAAACATCAGCCTCAACCCTATACAGAGAAAGCACAGCAGACACCATTTGGAGACACTACCTCAGAGCTTGAAACAGGGTTTTTTCCAAGGTGCCTCATCTGAGATGTCAGAGAGAACCTCAGATCTTACAGTGATAAACCTTAATACAGAGTAAATAATGAACTTGGACTAAATCCCCAGCCCTCTGGAACCTCTGAGCATCCACCAATAGTTGCAAGAGGGAGGTGCCCAATACCTGAAAAACTTGCACGAGCCCTGAATAGACCTTATTAGCTTATTCCCCACACTGCCCTGAGGTCAGCATCTTGCTTCTGCTTCCAGAGTTAAAACTGCCACAAGCACCAGGCTCACTGAACAATTCAGGTCTGCTCTAAATTAATCTGTTCGCACCTCCCCAATTCCCAAAGCACCCAGTGGTTCAGGGAAAAGCTGCCACAGTCACCCAGGAACTGTTTTTTCCGCTGGTCTGTCAACAGTACCTGCAATCAGTGCTAGGTGGGATTCTGGTGGTGTGAACATCTGTCCTGTAGGAAGCAGGCAGATGTAACACTGACAGATACTCCATCAGAAGCCCCCCCAATGATAATGGCCCGCAGCCACCATATTGTGGTCAAACCCATGGCTTCTTTATTCAAAGCCCATGAATTTTTTACCCAGTGAGCCACTCTTATACCTTCCAAATGAGACTGTTTTTAAAGCAGGTGTCATTTCCGTGGAAGGAAGGGAGAACTAATATTTTTTCTTCAAAAATAGCGAAGGGACAGGTGGCACTCTTACACATCTGTAGCATCAACAACAGCATAATAAAAACACACTAATGAAAATGTTAATTAAATTTCTGACATTTAATGCTGGAAAATGAGAAATTAAAACCCAGATGTGGGTTGATGCTCTCCTGTCACCATCATGGAATCCAACTAGTCACATTGTTGTGACAACACTGTTTCAAAAAATAAAATTTCTGGCTCAGGGAGCCAGGACAATTCAAGAAAGGCTTTTCCATTAGTGCTCAGGGTGTAGGAAATGTCACACTGTCCATCTACCTTATCTTCTTCCCTGACACCAGCAAGAGTGATCAACTGCTTTAAATGAAGGTACAAGGAAAACCTGTCCTGTACAGACAGTCTACAGGGACTTCCAGGTTCATGAAGATAAATGTACTGTGTCAGTTCAAAGGTTTGTTTAGCCCAGTGTCTTAGCATGGAAGTGGAAGTCCTTAAGAATAAGAAACTGACTTAAAGGCAGAAGGGTAAGTTTTGTATCATCATATTTTAAATATCAAAACTGGAAAACCAACTTTCCAAACAGGGATTTCCAGAATGTGGCAAGAAAAGAGAGTAAAAAGGTGAGATTCTGCCGTTATCACTTCTTTCTGTCTGTTTTTCTGTGCAAACGTGTTCCGCTATTTTTTTCATTCTCTCCGTCTAGTTTCTTTCAGCTACATGGATTCAAACCCCACCAAACGTAACTAACTCCCAAACAAGTCAAGAGGATTTGGCAGCTGTACAATTAGATACTAAAACATAATTCTTCCCTTTGCAAGAATCTAACCTCTGTCCTCATATCAAGAGTCTGAGCTTCCAATCATTGCTGGAAATGTACCACTGTAAATCAAAGAGTAAGACACAGAGTGTTTGAGCAGCCAGCGCCTCTGAGAATAAGTTGCAATGCTTATCCTGGAACACATTCGCCAACATGGTGAGATGTTCTTGTTGTTGTGAAACTAGTTAGCGGAAACAGGTGTGTATATTCCCAACAGGTTAAGCTTTTTATTGTACAAAGCAGTAAGGCAGAAATTATATTCTGCCTTTTAAAGGTTAATTGTTAGACTGGGAAAGCATTCATCCCATGCACTAGCAGCTTGAAAAGAACATCATTTACTAACAATTTAGATCAATGCCTAGAATCTCACTGTCCTGCTGCCTCTATTTTCTTCCTAAAAGGTTAAAGAAAAAAAGCATCTGCAATCACAGCATCATGAGTAGGGCTTCCTCTTAAGCATCCATCTAGCAAGTGTGACCTGCCAGGAGTGATGGCTCCACTTGGCTATGCATAGGAACATCTAGAGGTTTAAACCAAATTATCTCACCCCATTTGGCCTGGATCAGTGAACTGGAAATCACATGGTGTTTCCCTTGTTGAGATATAAATATCATGAAGGGAACCTGTCTCTCAGGTTCTGACTTAGTCTGGCAGACACATGGAAGCACAGAAGGACATGAAAATGGAAATGGTTGGAAGAAACAATGTAAATTCATATAGGCAACATGCTAACATGACACACTTGTAAGCTACTACTAGGCTGAACAGGACAAAGCAGATAAACTGAGCCTTAGAAAGAACGGTTAAGCTATTTGGACATATTTGAGCATATGTAGGAGCCTCCCTAAAGGCAGGACAGCCGACACGCTTCAGAGGCCAGCTTTCAATAGCACCAGCCATTCGGAAAGCACTTTGTTAGCCCAGCAGCTCCCACAGAGCTGTGGGAGTTCTGAGTGTGGTTTGTAACCCCATTCATCCCGATTAGGCTGCATGCTGTGTGCGCACATGATGTGCACACATGATAACCACGTGATGGTCATCAGATTAATTACAGAGGGTCGGCCATTGCCACCACTCAGCATTGGAGCAGGTCACCATTAAAACACTGCAACCTGCCAAAGTACTATTTTGCAGAACAACCCATAATAATAATGACCCATGCGGTGTTGATGAAGTGCTGCTAGTCTTGGAGCAATACAGTGTTGAAAGTAGGTGCCATGCACAAGACAGGCACTCATGAAGTCCAGGCTTCACCTGACAGGCTTTGTGACAACTCTGTGCTGACTACTCACCAGGTGGAATGTACTGATACCTCCTAGGAGCGTAGCCATGATTATAGGCTCTATTCTCATTCATGGTAACTCCAGCAAATGGGTAGACACTTACATCAATGGTTGTAACGATGTCAAGTGAGAGGAGTTAGTAATGCTGGTTGGTAATGATCTCTTGCAGGTGTGGGCTTAGACCTGCATATAGGTTATTGTAGAGCAACAAATACCTGACAGGCGTTACCTTTTTTGAAGTCAGGGGCCACATGCCTTCTCCTAACCCACAGCAAATGGGATTTAATGTGAATTAGCTCAGCACTTGCTGAAACAGAGCTGAAAGCATTTACATCAACAGGAAACATCTCGTATACTCTCAGGCTCCCGGTGAGGCACGGGTGAGTGGTGAGAAGCACTTATGTTCTTACCTGTTGCCACCAGCAGCCCAGGAGCAGTCTCTTTGCTGGAAATGCTTCCTGAAGTATATGGATTCTCCGAGAGTTGCAGATGTAAGTGCAATGAGCAAAAGGGCTGTTGACAGGAAACAAACAAAAGGCAGAAGCTTTAATATGCAACAAGTTAAATATCAGAGGAACCCTTGGCAACTGCACACAGATGCTTTGATCCTTCTGAAAATGACCTCTCTGCTCTTAGCACTATTACAAATAGCAGCATACGTTCATTTCCCGAATAAGCATCATAAAAGTAGCCGAGAGCAGGAGAAGCAGGAACGCTGCATTACAAGCAAGCATGTCTGCATTTGTTTTTACCAACAATCTAATCTAGAGCATTTTTTTCCCAGAAACTTTCTTATTCTGACTTAAGTACCATTAAAAAGGCCAAGAAAGATGATCAGAATTTTCCCTTAAAATCTACGAAGCTATAGAAAAAGAAATCTACTTAATTCACTTAACACCCAGCAGGTCAAAAGAAAAAACACAGGGAGAGTTTTGTTAACCCAGTGACTAAAATAAGCAGCTCTGAAGGAGTCAGTTGTGCTTTGGAAAAGGTCTGCCACTCACCAGCTGGCAAACTACAGGATCCCCTCTTAGATTGGTATCTGGTGCCTGCAGCAAACGCCAGTCTCTGCCCTTGTTGTAGGTAATGAACGTCTTGATTTGGTCATCTGTCTTCCTGTTAGCCAGGAATATGCCTTTGATCCCTGCTACCTAGGAAAAATGGAGAGAGATGAAAAAATACATCGGAAGAACAGGCCAAAAGTAAGGCCCATCTGAGCACTCTCAGGAGTGGAGGGTCTCTGAAAAAGCAATAAAGTCATCTCAATGCAGCCTTAGAAGACTGAACGGCGTTACAAGTACATCTTGATGATGCCTGAACAGCTGAAAGGCCTCGTGCAGTCTCTCTCTCTGGAAGAAAAAGACAAGGATGTTCACAGAGCAAACTCCTAGGAAACAGCCCACTTTTGGATTTCCTTGAGTGCTTACAGACAAACTGATGATGGGCTTGAAGGTGCAGTATGCACCATGTCACATATGAGCTCTGTGAGCTTGAGGGTGTGGTCTGCCCCACTCCCTCCTCAGACTGCCATGGAGACAGCAGGTCACATGAGAAGCGGCATGGAATCTTTTTGTGTTGGTCTTTTTTTTTTCTTTTACACAAAAGATGGAAATCCTGAACATGCTGAAACACTGATGTTTTGCAAACTTGATTTCTTCACTTTCCTTCCACTCCCAAATTCTGTCAAAATCAACCTAGTTGTTTCAAATGTTTTGATCTTTGCCAGCAGAACACATTCCAGCAGAATATGGTCCTGTCAAGATGTCCCCAAGAAGATTTCGTGTTGAGTCTAGTCTCTGCTGCACAGCTGTGAAAGCGAGACAGGAAGAAGGAACTTGCTGCAAATCTGCAACTTCCTGGCAACAGCCAGGATGTAAATCCCTCTACTCTAAAGCCCCCTGAGTGACACTACCCTTTGAATGACCTTGTGAAAATCTCTATCAGCATTTAACAGTAAAGAGTCTATCACACACAGTTGGGGAATACAGAGTTTGCCCAGGAATGGGAGATGATGCATGTTTATTTTAGCTGGTTCATCACAACACAGAAATACATTTTTTTTTTTCAGAGGCAGGAAAATATATTTAACTACGTGAAAATAAAATGTAAACCCTTCACTCATACTGATCCATTCATTATTTGTGAGTTTTCTCTCATTGCCTTAGACTACCTGGATTTTTACAAACAAATTGATGATGTTGTTAAATAGGCATTATTCTGGCTGAAATAAATAAATGTATAATCCTAACTTCTACATGTAACTGCAAAAACATTTCTCCATGTAACAGCAGAAGTTGGCCTGCAACCATTACTATTAGTATTACCGATTAGTTGTTTGTTGCTGGCAAAGCACTGAGCCCTGAAACTCAGCAGATCTCCCATCCAACAAGTTATGACACACCAAAACCAGAATGCTCTGAAGAAACTAAGAACTGGAACAACTGCTCTGAATGCACTGCTGTTGGCCAAGGCTGAAAGGCCTGGCAGAAGAATGAGAATGGAAGATGATTTGGGGTAGAAGTTATCCAGCTGTTATATCTGGGAAAATGGCTCCTACGAACTTTTGCTTATAATTCATAAACTGCTCAGTGCTCACAAAGGTGGAATCCACATTCCCTGCCTGTGAGCAGGTGTCTCTAGCCGTCCAAGGGGAGAAACGGTATTTTGAGGCCTTCTCTAGACATCCACATTAGGATGAGAAGGATAATGGTTTTCCCTTTTGGAAATGTCACATAGCTAACCAGTCATTGACTTGAAAGCAACCAGTTGTCACACCTGTAGCAGAATGCACTGCATCTATTCCCACATGAGTTGGCTCAGCATCAAATCCAGTAAAGGCCTCTGCGCTGATCCCAAAACAAATGAAGATCCTGGAAGGCTGATAAGAGATTTACATTTGCTTGAACTAGCAAGCAGTTGCTGTTCTTTGTAGGGTGACCTTTACTACATACCTCATAAAGGTCAATGATGATATTCCCCTCCAGTCCTCGACTGCTTTTCACATTTTCCAAGGCCAGGGTGAAGTACACTCCTCGGGTGTCCGAGATATACAGGTTGTACGTATCGTTCTGGTTCCACTCTTGAACAGCTGCAAACACCTGATTCTCATCTGTGCTGATAATATGCATGTCCTGTTAAAAGGAGACAAAAGGCCTATTACTGAGGATCTCTGTATTTCTTTGCCCTTTGGGACATGTAGTAATTACCATGACTTATGAAAGAATGGAGATGGAGCATGAATTATAGGTATGTTAAACAATTTTCTGTTAGAGCAAGCCAATAAATTACCACCGTTGTGATTTTTCTGCATTTCATTTTTTTAATGATCACCAGCTGGGCAAAGGGTTTTTGCTTTCTTCATTTTTTGGTAGCTCCAAGGAATTTCATCCAGTTTCATTTTTTATTTATAAATTTGAAAGTCAGTTTTATCACTCATGGAAGATTCAGCACGTTGGAGCCTGGAGTCCACATAGTCACTAAGCGTGGTTTTGCACCAAGCTAAAAGCAGTGACAATTTCCATCCACATGCTGAACTAATGGGCTTGTGCTTCCAACTGGTAAAGAACCAGTTTCAAAAAACCTGGGAGTTCCCATTTATTTGAAGCTGAGGGATAGGGATCAGTTTGAGCTAATGCTGGTAGTGATTTTTAATAACATACTTTTCTATTGAGAGTTTGTCTGAGATCTATTATCTCACTATATACAGGCTATTAAATAATCCACCCACGAACCTTTGCTGGAATCCTGCTGCTGACCAAGATATGAAGGTCCAGCAAGGGTCTCCTCATTTAGTTTTAGTATCAAAGAGATTTGACAGTGCATTTTCTCAGTATTCTTTTAAAGCAGGTTCATGGAAATGATTTCCAGGGTTGTGGTGAGTATTGAAGCACTTCATCCTTGCCGCTATTGTTGAACAAACTAACACTGGTTCAGCTAGAATCACAATCACTGTGGTTATGTGAGACTTCACTTATCTACTTGTATCTATTTAAAATTTCCCCAGGGTGCCAAGGAGCCTTGATTAATTTCTTGCACTGTTTCTGCATCAAGAAACCATAATTCTGCAAGTCTCCCAAAGGACAGAGTGACCTGATTTGGGGGAAGAATATCTGGGAGAATATCCCCATCCTGCCTAGGGGGCAACTTAGTCTTCTATGTGAGGTATCTAGATGAAAAGTTGGGCTTGATTAGATGGAGCTATTTCTAATAGACCTAACATAGCCTATCAGCATGGGATGGGGAGAAAAAACATTTGAGGGCCTAATTCTGTACCAGTAGGGGCATTCAGTAGGAGATTTGCCATTTCCCTCAATGAAGGAAGACCAAATCAGGAAGTTTGTTCTACAGCTCTAACTCCTTAAAGATTAAGTATATACCCAACCTATTCCAGCAGTGTGAAAATAAAGCAAAACACCCTATGACTTCAATCTGTTTTGACCAGTTGCAGTGGAAATATTGCATTACCCTATTGCCAGCCTCACGTATGTATAACTCCAGCAGAGTTCATTAATCTACAGCTGACAGGGCAGTTATTACTGTACAGCAAAAATGTTCTAGTGACTAAGGGCAGCATAAACAAGCCTCCTTTACATGGCTAGAAGACTTTACCATGACACCTCGCTTAAAAGTACTTTTGATTTTCAAATTACAAAAGTATCCCCGATTTTATACTATACACCAACTCCAAACCAGGGCCACCAACAAATCTGTCTTATAACAGGCCAGCAACCTGTGACAGCATCAGTCAATAAAGCAGGACAATCATAGGGCAGTCATTCTCTCCATCCACTTTTCTGTCTTAATGAGGGGCAGCTTTCAAGGCCAATCCATAACGTGGGAGCATAAATAATGTTTTTCTCCTGAAAAACGGCAGCAGAGTTTCCAAAAGTGGGTGTGTGGTCAGACATTCTGAACCCCACACCACCACCACGGAATGACAAACAAAAGAAACTGTGTCTCTGCTATGCAGGTGTCAATACACTGTTGACTGTGATCAACCCAAATGGGAAGAAGTTGAGGTGCAACATTGGGAGTTTGAGATGCAAATTTCTCACAACTATTAAGTTTTCAGGTACAAGTTAAAGCAAATATGCCGTATCTGCTAGACTGCAGATATCCCACAGGCAATCAGAAGGGTAGATCCACCCCACAAGGCAAATCTAGCCAACTATCTTACAATTATCCCACCAAAATTTTCGCTTGTGGAAGGAAGCAGAAGGCCATTACTGTTGATGACAGTAGCCTCAACAGCCATTCTGAGGCTCCAAAGAGCAGCAGTGGCCTCAGCTGCCCATTAAGCTACCCAGAAACTTGTATCCAGCCAAGGCACTGGAAAGGTTGGTCCCTTCTGTTCTACATAATCCCAAGCAATGACTACACTATGGAATTTGAGTATAATTCCAGGGACATATTCTCCTTGCTGAGGCTTGCACCATTTGATCTGGTAGAAAGCTAAGGCCTAAGAAGGTAAATCCAGGCACAGTTGTATGAGAGGTACTAACTTCCCTCCCGCCCAGCTTTGCAGTCAGTGTTAATCTTAGGCCATCTCAGTCATCTCCTAAGCAGCACCACACAGTGGTTCTGTGTGTTCAAAGCATCAATAAGGCACAACTTTTAGGGAGCCAACTCCAGCTCCATGACTTCTTGGCAACATCCAGCCATAGGATGGGGACAGTGGAGCTGCTATACCCTGTGCTTCTCTCATTGTACGGAGACTGCAGTAGTGCTCAGCATCCTAACCATTCTCCAGGATCCTCAGTGTCACAGCCAGGCTTACAGAGAAATCATTAACAGAGTAGGACTGGGGAAAGGTGTTCATAGAAGATTGGGCAAGGAGAAGTTAGTTTGAGCTCTATTTTCTCAGGCACCTGCTCATTCCCATTTGCTCTCTAGTGAAGAAAAAAGAAACTGTTCTTCCTGAAATGCTCATTAATCAAAGGCTGAGACAGGTAAAGATCCCAAATACATATTTAAGAAAGATCATTCAAGTAGCACAACAAATGGAGCTCCCCAGAGAGGAACCCCACCGAGGTGCTTCACCACTGAGCAGGCTGTGCTATTCAAGATATATGTCTGTGTTCACAAATGGGGCACTCACCTTAGGAAGAGAGTATTTGGGCAATTTAATCTGTGCGAAAGGCTCCCGTCTGTACGACACGTAGTAATTTGCTCTCCCACCAGCTGTCACCTGTGGAAACACCAAAGAAAGTGAGTGATGACCCTTCCAAGACACCCTATGCTGACACCTCTAAGAGGGTTTGACAACCTTTCTTTCAGATATCTTTTCTATGACCTGCACAGCTGTCCCTAAAAGCATCTGCACAACTCCAAAGAAATCCCGGACTTGAGAGGGCTGGAGCATTATTTATTTAAGACGTGCTATTGAACTTTTCATTTTGTCTCTCATGCTTCAAATCCAGCATGATTTTAACATCCCAGGAAAAATGGAAAAGTGGGTATAAAGTTTAAGGTCTTGAGCAGAAGAAAGAAGATGATCTGGTTTCATCACATGGTTCCAGCACAACTAACTTGGGCACATCATTTAAAGTCTCTGTGCTTCTGTTCCTCTCCTGTAAGAAGGAGACAATACCTCTTTTCTCTGCTGCTTCTCAGTCTTGTCTGTTTCCACTATAAGTCCCTTGGGGCCAGGGTTGTCTTCCAACAACCTTTTACAGTGACTAACAGCAGAGATCCACACTAGCACCATTTAATGCAAACAGTAAATGCAATGAACGCGCTCTTGGAAAGCTGGAGCTAAGCTCTTAGATGCTCTTTGCCACTATAAAACTGGTTTCTCTGAAATCATACTGTCTCTGACCGAGGATGTGGAGGGGAACTGATAGACATCCAAATCTGCGGTTTTATGGACTGAATGAGCTGTAAAGGCTACACATAAATGTCATGCATCAATGAGATCTAGCCCTGATAATTTGTAAAATATGGGATTTTAAACCTGTCACAAGTCACTTACTCTTGCTGTGGGTGTTCTTTCTGGCACTATTTCAGGCCTGGCTACAACAAGGCTTACATCAGTGAATTTCCTATATTCTGCTGTTTTGGCAGTCTTGCAGGTTTTAAGATAGAACAATATACAAAGCGCTTCTCTATTATATGGAATGTCATTTGTTGGCTTCTTAAGTTTCCAATAAAGCTAACAAAAAGGTCCTAGATTTTCTCCTAGATGTACTTCCTTTTGTCTGAAAGTGGTATTTCAGAATGAGCTTACATGGAATATTGCTATAGCATCAATTATATTCTCAGCAATGATATCACCTCTAGATACTGGCTTTCTTCCCTAGAGAAGCTGTCATTCGAAGGACACGATATTACTGGTCATGAAATTTGATATCTAATCAACTCAAGATAAGGCTTTTCTATTGACAGTTTGAAGAACTGGAAAGAAAGGAAGGTTTAGAAATAGGACAGGCTTCTACACTAAGACATCCTCTTCTGCTTGTTTCCCATTTTTGCTTGTAATGTTATCATAGCTGCATTTAGCGCTCCCAAAAGAAAAAAACAACCACCATTATACCACACACTGCATAAGAAGGCAGAAAAAATGACCCATATCACAGCAAACTCTATACAGACAACATATAGCTAAAGTCAAGGGGAAATGCAGACATGAAAATCTAAAGCGATTTGCCTATGGCCTCAAAACAAGCCAGTGGCAGAGCCAGGGAGAGAACGGGACTCACTTGACACTCACTTCATGTAAAGTGCACTGTGGACTGGCACAGTAGCATTTCAGGGTCCTGCTCTCCAGCTGTGAGGATGGTGAAAGGGCTGTGAGTGTTATTTCTGAAGGATATCTTTCCCATCTAATACCACCACATCAAAATCAAGTTTTCACAGGACAGAACAGACTATGCAGTTGATTCACACTCAGTCCAACTCAAAGGAAAAAATTCATGTTTGCAGTAATTGTATCTCTCTATCACCTGTACAAGCACTGCCCAAAGGATCCCACACTTCTAGGTCACATTACCTAAATAGCACAGGGAATATTTAAATATCCCCACTTCTCTTGGTATATTTCTGACCTCCAGTGGAAGATCCAAATACTCAAGTGTGGTAACTCTGCCACATGAACTCATTTTACACCACTCATGATTTCAGCACCAGATCATTATTTGTAGCAGAGTCCAGACAGGACTGAATGTGTCCAGTGACTACTTGGTAAGGACCCTGGGTTCAAGATCCACCTCTTCTGATGGGCTGAGACATGGTCATCAACTCGTCTTTAAGATGCAGACATGAATATTTACATACTTTGTAAATGCTGTGATGACTAATTAACATTGGGAACAGTCCAACAATCTTCAAGTTAATCACATGAACATAGAGTGGCAGGAATATCAAGAGGTGATCAAATTCCCTGCTCTGTGCCAAGACAGGATCTGCTCCAGGTCTGCCACACTCAAAAGATTTTATGTAGGTTTTTTTGGCTTTATGCCACTGAAAACTGGTACTTGAAGGGTTTTTTGTTTGTTTGTCTGTTTTTTAAGGCAGAAAGGTAGGACTCAAACACTGTTCAAGTTTCTTATGCATCAGCTAAACTCTCTTTCAGTCCTCTACCTGGACTAGGTCACCTTGACAAAGGTTTAGAAATAGAAATCTTTGTGGTCTGTGGTCTTTCTGAGCCAGTTAATCTGAAGCCACCCACAATTCTGTTGGCAGGAGTTGTGTGAAGCTTTTCCCAGCCAGGACCTCATCTTTGCGTGATTTACATGCACGGTTATAACAGTTCCAAAAAATGATCAAGCCTTCAATAAAGTTTTGGCAAGCACTGTGGTAGAGAATGAATTTTGGAAGGCCCAACTTAATTTATTTTGATGAACTTTTCCTTTCCCTATGAGCAAACTCTCCAACACTGTAAATCCCAGAGATTATGATAGTGTTTTGCCCTCTAATGCCTCCTTTTAGTTCACATTTGATGAATGTCACCCAATTATTTGCTGTGAGCTCATCTGTCATAGTCAGTACAGAATTAGATGGGTTTTTCTTTTTCTTCCTCCTTTGCTAATGACTGGTTCGTTAATCTGTTTTTTCTGGATTTCTGTTTTATGTGTTTAATTGGGCTTCTGGCCAGTAGAAATGATTCCTCTGGACAAATGTGTTTGTCATTAAACACATCTGTCTTCCCTAACCTGTGTTCTTTCTTCCTCCCTCTGCTCACAATCTACTACTTTTCTTTAATATTTCCACACTTTGTTTCAAGACAAAAGTCTGGTATCACATCATTTGGCACTTAAGAACAGAAACACGAGAAGTTTCTCTTTAAAAGCTCTGAAAGTTTCAGTATGCTGGCTCATCCCCCTCCTGACCTGCAATGGGACAGAGCACATCAAACACAGAAGACAGCAAATATGTTCACAAGGCTGCAGAGAATTATAGAAAATCTGTCATGGAACCTCTTCATCTCCATAATTTCTGTGGCATGTCTAGAAACACACTAAGCCATTTCTCCTGTTAATGACTGAATATGATTCTTTAAGGGCAGGTTTTGTTTCTCTTTTTTTTCCTTAGATAGATGTTCGCCTTAACCAAAAAAACACGTGTCATCTAAAAGAGTTTGGAAAGCAAGCAGAATGAGTTATGAGGTCCCAGAATGTAAAGACACCCTAGATGATGTCAGGAACTGTAGACCACAGTGTACCAGGCTTCATTCTTGTCTTCCTGGCTAGCTGATGCTGGGACCCATAATTTCCAATGTAAGGCAGGTATTGATGTAACAAACATGGAACTACTAAATCTCTGAAATGACCCTGGGCTAAGCAAGACCCCATCTGCCTCCTGCTGCTCAAAGAACTGGCAGAAATCCTAAAGGAACATGCACTGATGCTGACAATGAAATACCATATATTAGAGGCATGGCCTTGGTGGAGAAACAGTGACAGTGTGCAGAAAGCAGACGCTTCCTAAGCTAATGGCTAAAAGAGAACAGAGGGCTCTTTTCTACATAATTTATCAGTCTGGGTGGTTTACAACGATAACAATCACTTGCCCTGCACAGTTATTGGAACAGGTCATCTACCTTTTACACTGTTGATAATGTTCAAAGCAAAAGAGAACTGGTAATAGCACAGATCACAACCCACAATGGCCAGACATGTTTAGACGTTTGTGATTCCTGTAATTTACCTCCCACTTCAAGCATAGTAAATGGTGACTCAGTCCATTACAGAACCAAATTTTAAACTTCCTTGTTGGTAGTAAGTAGTTGATAGTACATAGTCGATGCTATTTTCAATAAACGCCTCACTTCTTTTCTGAGGTGGCTTCCTCTGCTTGCAGAGTACCCTCCTTCCCAGTAACATAAAATGAGTTGGTAGAAGTCAAAAGTTGAGAAACACTGTACCAGTATTGTAACGGCATCCTGGATCTGTGTTCTCCACCTCCATAGGGTGCCCTGGCATCCCTCCTTGCTGCTTTAACTTTAGTTACCCTTTCTCCTTCTTGTGGGCATAAAATCTCCTAAACCAAATTGTGGATTAAAGCATGCAGGAGTGATGACAAGTTAAGCAGGCAGGCTGCTCCACTCACACCTTTAGCAAGGGACTTTGGTATTCTTCAGAGCCAGCTATTGTCTAGGCCTTGCACAGGCTTGCCAGCACGAGGATTAGAAAGTTGTGCCTTCTCTCACAAGCCTAACCCCAATGCCAGTCACAAGAGATTCAGAAGATGAGGAAGAACACATCTGCATGAGTCTAGTGTAATGTTCTTCCTTCTTGATTATCCACCATGGCCAGGACAAACCATATTCCAGATATTTCTGTGTACCGAGGTTCTCCACTGCCCCAGCATAAATCACATCATGATAGGTACCATCTACTCTGAATTATCTCCCTGTGGTTTTCATTAATATCATACCTTCTGCACAGTCATTAAGGCAATATGTAATTATCTGAGTGTGCTGCAGAGACATACGAATTAGTGTTTCTGTGCACAAAGCACCCTCAATGCCTGGCAAATTCAGCAGGCTTTGAAAACATGCCACTTTTTAGAGTGTCAGACCTATCAGTGAAAATTTGCTAAGGCAAAGGAGCATCTATTATACTGGCCCAGTCCCTGTTCACTTCCCTCTCACCTCAGAGCTACGATGGCACAGCTATAGGACAGAGTAATCTTGGGTGAAAATACTGGATTTGATTTAAAAGCAACTCCTGCAGAAAATGTGCACAGTTACACCAAAACACGAGCAAATGCACATTACCTACATGGAAACCAACTTAAGACAGGAGCATAATTGTAGACATTAAATCTCCTTTTGAAGGATTTCAGAGGAAACATATGAGTCTGTCAAGGTAATCCTTTACATCTTCAGCAGCACATGCTGCTGATAAATCAGACAACATGAGGGGAGGGGAGAGAGTGATAAAAGAAAGTACAGCACAAAAAGCCCTAGAAATAAAATAAACATAAATAAATAAATAAAGGAAAATGTTAATCATTTTTTTATCAACAGATATTTAGGTTCAAGTTCCAAATCTGGTACTTGGCACACAAAGACGAAACACTGCTAGAAATGGATGAAAAGCACCCAGCAGTGAATAGGAACGTACCTAACTACTTACTGCCTGTCGTGCTTTAAGAACAGCTTTTAACTAGCAACTGGGATGCACTTTCTTTCATCTGTATGGATTAATTTCCCTCACTGGAGTGCTGTCCAGCATTTTAAATAGAGGCGAGAGAAGATCAGCTGTAGCAGGCATTATTCACCAGTAAAACAGGTGTAATCGTGTTCATCATTTAAACGTCTTCATCCTATTAGTTTCATAATAAGCTTTTAATGATTTCTTCAATAAAAGACTCAAAGACCAAACCCTACAAGTTGGAGAGTGCTCCATTGTCCCACCAAGCCGTTTTCTCTACCATCGATCGCAAAGATAAAAATCAATCGTAGCTAAGCAGGGTGAAGTTAAAAATAAATTGCATGGATTGATTTCTGTTAAGACCTTTGGCTCCTGGTTAAAAAATGGAGGAAAGAAATTTATATTTGAACATGGTGTATTTAGCTTCTATGAAAATAAAGAGAAGGCTCTAGACTGGGAAATCAAAGTTTAATTTCACTTGTTTCACTGC
This sequence comes from Phoenicopterus ruber ruber, assembly GCA_009819775.1. Classification (NCBI taxonomy): domain Eukaryota; kingdom Metazoa; phylum Chordata; class Aves; order Phoenicopteriformes; family Phoenicopteridae; genus Phoenicopterus; species Phoenicopterus ruber. The sequence goes on along the minus strand of CM020221.1, from coordinate 28,123,300 downwards.
TGAGAAATTTCACATTAGGGGGGGGGGGGGAAAAAAAAAATCTTTTCCCCTTCTTTATTCCTGAGGAAATTTACTACTTAAGTTATTAAATTGACAGCTTGAGAACTGAAGTCAGGAATCCGTATGAATTGGCATAATCTCAGCTGTGGCTGCTAGTTGAAGTCTACTCACCTGGTAACTGACTTCGATTCAGCAAATACACTCATTTAGCCTAGCCTGAAATACCCAATAAACTTGAAATGTACACTCATGTCCTACTAAACATAAGCACTTCCAAGTTTTCCTAAACAACCACAGTTACAACCAGTAATAGTAATAAACTACTTCTCTGAGCTAAGCTTAAGATATATTCATCTTATAGAATTAGGAACTTTTTTTCCCCCTCTATAAAACCTTAAAGAGAAATGTCCCACCACCCCAGTTCCAAGGCTATAAATAATATTTTTCTTTTCACTGAGCCTGAAAAAAAAAGTTCTCATAAATACATCCACTTTGATAAAACCGGAATTTGATCCAGATCAGGAAAAAAAAAAAAAAAAGGCATTTTCTACAAAAGCTATTTTCCATCAAACGACTTCAGCTGAAATTTTTGGATACACTCTGATGAGACTCCAGGCATCCAAAAAAGGCAACATTATCCATAGGTTCTATAAGAAGCTATTAGTGATTGTGGGTGAATACTGACATCTGCGTATGTTTTAAGGAGACTTTCTGATACAAGAGAAGACTGAATTGGTTCAACAGCTTTTGGCAGAAGTGTTTGCTCCTCTTCAGATGTGTATTGTAAGAGTCCCACTTCGCTGCAGCACACAACATCTGGAGAAATTCTGGGTTTGCTCATTCGCACTCATGCTAGCGAGCACGCTGAGATGCTGCCCTGCTGTGCAACTCTCTGAATTAAGCAGAAGCCTTCTAAGCGCAAAATTACTTCAGAGGGTGAAGAAGAGCCAGACACATGATCGGCATCAAAGAAGAGCACGTTGACTTAAACTTTTCACTTTCCTCATAGCATTCCTGCCATCTATAAGAACTGCAGCTGCTCCCACACTGCTGCATGTGCAAGCTGCGAGGAACCACCATCCCCGGCTCCTAAATGGCAATGTCACAGACTCCACCACATTCAGGAGGATTATAAACCACAGTCAAGACTCTCACTCTCTTCCCAGCTCCCCTCTTACTCCTTTGTTCCTTCATCACATCAACCTCAAAAAAAAAGGGCAACCACCAGAGCAGCTTAGTTTTTTGGATGTGGGGCCATCATATGTCCCAGGACAACCTGACCTGAAGGAATCTGGAGACAAGAGAGAGATGTGCAGTTCCCAGGAAACTGAATCACATATGAAATGGCACAGAAAGCTGCCAAGAAAGCTTCCTAAGAGGAGAAATGGCAGGAGGAATCAGGTGAGAGACAAGACCCTCTTAGGAATTTCAGCCTGCAGTTAAACACCTTGATAAATTATGCTATTGGAGTGGAAAAGGGAAGGGGCACCCATGTTCCCGCTCTTTAAAGGCCTTGGAAAGTGATGATGTACTGCCTCTCAGCATGCCTCTCTGGTTAATGGTGCAAAGAACTTCCCATTTAAAGTGGAAATGGAGCAGGATCTGAAGCAAACAGCCAGCCCTTTTCAATCAGAGCTTGCAGATGTTGTTCGTTGTCCTTATGAGGTGAGACCACCAACCAAAGGCAGATCTGAGAGTGTTCATCTCCAAAGGCGTTTGTTTGGCCGGCTAGAGAAAACAGGCATCACCCCCAAATTCAAACCAGGTATCAGCTTCTACATCTCAGAGGAGTCTTCCATGCCCAGTAGCTTTGTCACTGCCATGGACGGTGCTGAAAGTCCAAGCTACATTTCAGATTGACTTCAGCTGCACTCTGTTGGGATAGCAGAGTCTGCACCATCCCAGAGAAAAATAAAGACATAAAAAACAATCAAGATAGGTGCTGATCGCCCATCCACACATCTCTGCACTGACTTACAGCCAGTTCAAATCAAAACGGCCAAAGTTATCCTGAGGGTCTCCAAGCTCTGACAGAGACAGAAGCTTAAGGGAAGAACAGGGACAGTGTTAACTGGATGCTGAACTAGACTGGTATGACCTCTAGAAGGAAAGCCACACACTGAAGGGTTTACACAAGGAAAACACAACAAGATTAATAGGGGGAGGAAACATATTTTATGAGACCTGCATCTATAGCTGGGGAAAAAAAAAAAGAAAGGACAATTTTCAGAGCCCAAACCCTTCCTGAAGTCCCTTAGGATCTCGTGAGTATGCCCAAAAGCTTATCTGTCCCTTTTCTAACTCTATCAATTCCAACCTCATAAAAAATACTACCTCTCCCTGTAAACTTTGTCTCACTTACATCCTTAGGTCACCAGCACTATAACAACAGTACTGCCAGCAGTCTTCACGCCACACATTCTGAAGAGTTTCATCATTATTACCGTCCCTCTCCTGATACCTAGGGTTTTGTGTGAAAATACTGTCCTTACATGGGTCTGCACCAGTGCGGTGGGAATGTCATCAGTCCCCGCTAGCGGCCAGGCTCGTCCAACACGGGACTCCAGCCACCCAGCAGAACCACTGAGCTACTGCACCTGAGATAGCTTGCACATAACCTTTGAGTAACTGGGAACAACTACTTTAACTTAGCAATAATTAGCTCCCTATGGCAGCTGTAGGTCTGTCCACAAGAATGTTGCTTTCTGCAGAAACCACTGTCCCAGAGCAAAGCTGATTTCCAGTGAATGCACTGCCACATTCACACCCCCTTAGGAGTTCTCAGACCACCACAAATAAGCAACACTGTACTTAGACTTTTTTGGCGCAGACTCTCCTCACTCCCTGCAATAAGTGACAACATTTGCTCATGCTTTCTTGTATTTTCAGTGGAAAGTTTTCATCTGTTGGCAAGGAAACATGCACAGATCATTCCTGCGCTTCTCTTTGGTCTTTAAAGAACTAAGTAGTACTGATGTTATTTGTTTACTTATAGGAAAATAACAAATTTTTCTCCAAACAATGCTTTCTCACTCAAAACAGAATTTCCTGAAAAATAATCCTTATTTCCATTAAAGCCTATTGCATTTTAGACTCTTTTCAGCAACCTGAGCAATTCCATTAGAAACTATGGTACAAGACTTGCTTGAAAAATATTTTCCCTAGAATTCCCCCTGTGATTTATTTTTACCACAGAAATTCTCCAAAATATCAATACACTAGATTCATACATAAACCAAAAGAGTATCCCTGACCACTGAGTCTTACAATGGAGGCTCTGCACATGAGAATACTGCAGTAGTTCAGGTAATTGTCAGGAACGCAAATCTTACAGGCAGTTGTAGGTTACCTCTGGGCCTAAGTTTAGAAAGTGATACTATCTCAGTAGCGAGTACTTAAAGGCACCAATAAGGAAAGGTGTGGCAGAGCTATAGAGAATGGCATATTACAGCTGTAGAGAAATTATGGGCTCCACTACTGCAGACCTATACAATTGAACACAACTGACACTTGACCTTAATGGCAAAGCTGTTTATCAAATTAGCTCCTTTTAGGCACAGTAAATGAATTCAGACATATTCCAAGGTTTTCTCACAAATAAATGACCTGCTCTGCAAGCTGTATGAATTTTAAGTATTAACCATGAAAGAAGATGATGATACTGGCTCCTGGCTACATCAGAGAATCCTGTGAACTGAATGAAAACTTATATGCGTAACAGAGGGCAAGATTTTCTCTTAATGTATCAATTTATGCAGAATTATCCAATCAGTGATGTGCTAGGCATCCTTAAATAACTATCGATCAATCAAATAGAAAGTCGATCAATAAATTCAGAGTGATCCCCTACTGTTTTATTCATAAGAAGTCTTCCTACTCTCTCTTAGTAGCTATTTCTTCCTTCCTTCTTCATTACCTTTTACATTTTTCATCATGTACTATGTTATTTATCTCCTTTCCCTGGTAACCAGTCCCAGTCTTTTCAAACTCTCTTCATTGGTAAGTTTTTTTCAAGCATAGGATCATTCCCATTTTCTTTCTTTGCACTGCAGTTCTGCAAGATCCTTTCAGAAGTGCTGCACAATAGCATTCCACGTGATAAGCAATCGTTGATTTATAATGGCACTATAACATTTTCTGTATTCTTCTTTCCCCTATCCATTATGCATCATAGTATCACATTTGCTTTGAGTGCACAGTTACACAGGTTAATGCTTCCCAAGAATCTTATGCTACAGGCCTGTTCATCAACTTGATTACAATGGATATTCACTAGTAAATAACTGTATGCAGATAATCTAAAACGTTGATATCAATAGCTGGGATTCATCTTCCCCAATTTTAGCTGTCAAAAAGTTAGGGGTCTTCTCTAAGCTATACTTAGGTTCCTTCCAATATTAATGAGAAAGGCATATTCAGAGAGAGACCTATCTCATCCTGCAATAGGTGCAATAGACGATAAATTGCCCCTGGAAGTTTTGATCTCTCCACTCACTTTAGAGGAACACAGACTACTGGTTTAGACTAAAAATCTACTGGTTTCATGACAAAAGTTAAAAGAAACGAGTTCCTCTCTCTACTCCAAGATATTACTTCTGATTTGTTCCAGCACAGACAGATCAGAACTCATGCACCCATCCTTTATGCAGCTATCAAACCTCACCAGGTCCCTAACATTTAATTTGATATTTATTTATTCATCTCTATCTAATATTTGAAATTCAAAAGAGCTGGCTCCCATATTTCTGTCCAAGATTATCCAGACAGAATGATATGCATGAGACATTGCACACACAGTCAATCTGACACATCCCATAATAGGCAGCTACATCACATGGCTTGTGAGACTAATACATCCAGGACATATCAGCACTCCTACATATGTACCGAGTAAACACTCTGCATAGTCCATCAACCATATGCTGGACACGGTGGATTTAACACACCTTCAGCTGAGAGGTGTGTGCTGTGAATCTGAAGCATCTGCGTGTGACTCAGGTACTACATGGATTCAATCCATGCCCAGTTTCTGCAGCCACTTACGACAGGCTGCTGGACAGTCAGAAATCCTGCAAGTGTGATGCAAAACAGCGGGAAAGTGGTAGACAACCTGTGAAAGGGAGAGTCTCCTGCCCAAAGCAGCAGAAATATTCAGTGTGTATATTTAACATTTTTTAAAAGTGTGGGTATATGATTTTCACTTCAAACACCCATTAAGCTATAATAAAGCATTGCTAAGGATAGTGAAGGCACTTGAAGTATTACATATACATACATGCATGTATTTGTATACACACAAACACACACTTTTTTTTCACTTGAAGTGATTAGCAGCTATTAGCCTGAGCCACTCACTGCCAATTTGAGGCAGAGGAATGCACACACCAGGCAGATGTCCTCACTGTGAGCCCAAGCTTCTAAACTGAGTAGTCTTGTTTTAACACAGGTGAGAGCTGTGGAATAAGAAACATCTGTAAGGCCTCATGCTAGCCTTAAAGAATTGGATGGTCCACAATACCCTCAGCCACAGACATAAACCACCAGATCAAGAGAGTCTCTTTAAAATACTCCTTGGAGAGCAGAGCATTTACCATTTGGAAAGCCATTGCTTCTACTCAAATCGTGACTTACTAAGTTGCAAAAGCTACATTCTCAGTGTTTTCTAGCAGGAGGTGTCCCCATGATGCCAAAGGAAGCGGTAACAGGCTGGGTTTCATGGGGGAACAAAGGGAGCTGTGGCTCCTATAGCAACCGGTCATCTCCAGAGCAGCAGACTCCCCTACTCACAGGAGGAGAAGTCTTCCAATGTTACTCAAGTGCATGCAGTTTCCTTATTACAGTCCTCCCAGGTCATACGAATCCAGTCCTCCACCTAATCTCAGCACAGAATTATCAGCCTTCCCACTTAAACTCCCATTTCTAAGAAAATGTCACAATAAGCAGAGCAGAATTTTCTTATAATTTGGATACATTCAAGAAAAATGTTCCCCCAAGGAAGTAAAATAGGAGCTTAACGTAACCCAGTCTTGCTCAAAAAGGGAAGCATATGTCTTTTCTGTACCACCTGGATCCAAGCTCCATCTCATCCCCCCTCTTCAGCATTGGTGACAAGCAATTAACATCATCATGTCTTTAATCTCTGTGTCTCCTGAGCTTTCTACGACCTGGAATCACTGCAGCCTGGCTCCCAGTTTTCACCCAAATGGCATATCTTCAGGAAGTGTTCTTCCATACTGTACTATTCATTCTCACACTTCCACAGGTATGAAATGGGGAGAGATGGCCTTGTTCCATCCAGCCCGTGTATTCTCAGAAAATCTCAAAAACAAGTAGTTTCTCATTCAATTTCTGTCACTTTCTCCTCATCTCCAAAATCATCATCAACTAGCTGACAAACTTACAGCCATCTTCCACTTTGAAGTTGCCCTGTAACATCTTTTTCCAATCTCTCTGCTATTTTACCTCCTACTGCAAATCTTTGTTCGCTCCATTAGCATTACTTGACTGTCAAATCAGCATAAACCTTTCCATTTGTTAAAATGATCACTCACACCTTTCCTTTTTTCTTCTCTGTTCTCTCCAATTCATTACTAGCTTCTTTGTATTTTCCAAGTAGCCACAACAATAGCAAGTTAGAGCTTCTGTAAAACCCATGGACCCTTATGAGTATTGATGAATGAACTTTCAAAATATATCAGATTCACCATGAGACAAGTGAGGAACAGAGAGATCAACTGTTTCATCCCAGACCGCATAGCCAATCTATAGCAGGCAGGTATAGACTCCCAGCTCTTATGATTTGCAGTCCCATGCACTTGTCCTAAGAATATGCCTTCTCTCTTGCACAGAACAAATACCTCGTGCGGGCAGAATTCACATCACATTCATATCAAGCCAACATACCTGGATGAAGATATATTCATCCTGAACAACAAGGGAGCTGATGTCAATGGAGCGCGAAAACGGCCCACTCCTTTTGGTCTCCGAGCACTCCTGGATCCGACAGGTCAAATAGTGGGTGTCTGCAATGGGAGAATATGTACACAATGAGAAATGCCCAGGCAGGAGCTTGTTGTCTGAAAATGTCATCAGCAGCTTGAAAGAAGGTCTCTGAAGGGAAGTCTTAATCTCATCGCCAACTAGCTAGACGTTATTGCATGATCTGCCTCTGGCCTTTGAAACTGTAACTGCTCTCTGGAGTCAGGAATTCATCACACTTCCACACCCACCATTCCCTTCCCTGTTGTGCAGGCGACTGGAGTTCAAACCATAAATGGAGGGTACAAATCATAAATGCATCAGAAAACTGATGATGAGACCATATGGAGCAGAAGATTTCAAAAGCCACCCAGATAGAATTCATTGATTCCACTACTCTGCTGGGAATTATATCCCCATCCTCCCCCTGAAATACCCTTGATGACTGGTTTTGATTGTGGTAGTAACACAAAAGGAGAAAAAAAAAGACCAAATCACCACTACTAAGTTTAACTTATTTTGCTGTGAAAGTGACAAGCATCTCCCAAAATTAAGTCTTTATAGCCAACATAGGCTAGATATGAAACTCCGTGGACATGAAATAGCATAACTAGCTGAAAAGTCCCGACAGTAGTTACACACACTGCAAGAGGCATCAAATGCTTCTCTCCAGAGAGAAGATGAGAAGACCATCACACTAATAGGATGCCTTGTCAGTCCTTGGCATTGCTTGAGAGAAGGAACAGGACTGGGAGAAGAACATGAAGAAAACATAAGGGAAAAGCAGCCATACAGAAAGTTGCTTGGAGTGGCAGGAAGAGACGTGCTCACCTCCAGCAAGTTGGCAGGGGTTATAGGGGATTAAGCATTATTTCACTCAGGCTAAGAAAGGATCTCATGAAACAGAACAATCAAGGCATTGTGTCTCTGGATGTATGTAATCTAAATATGCCATCTCTGCCTTTCAGCTGCTCTTCTGAAAACTGCAAATTAAGAAGATGAAGAAAATACAACTAAGATGACGGCTGCAGTGATAAAAGGGTCATATCTTTTACACTGTGGCCCTTCTACAGGCTTCTTAGATTCACGTATTTGTTCGCTTTTCTACAAAGGGTGAGAATAGACCACCAAGGAAGAAAACAGTGAGTTTATAAGGGCTGGGGTGAGCCTGGTGCAGTAATTTTAGTTCACAACTGCACCCATTAACAAGGATCTTGTCAAACTGAGCCCAAAAGGATAAAAGGGAAGTTTAGAAGGACAGTAACTAGCCTAGTAAAGCTGCTTATAGGATTCTCCATCCCATAAAACCTGCTGTTGTCCTTAGTCTGTGTCTTTCCAGTGACAGCAAAATGTGGTTCAGAGGAAAGCACTGAGGGGCATGACTGAAATCCTCTGACACTCAGCTCACTGCCTTCCCAGATTCAAAGACAAGATTCACAATCTGGCAGTTTCCCCTTCCATAGCTTTGTCCCACCAACAGACTCAAGAATGCAAAAAGAATGCAAGTCAGAGGCACTGATAACAAGAATAATAATTTTTAAAAGTATATTGTCTAAAGAAAGTCACAAACTACAACCAAGCTTTAATCTAATAAAGGTAAATCTAACAAACTCATGCCCAGTTACATGATTAAAGGTCCATGTTTAAAGGCTACAGACCTGGTTCAGGGTTGAGTCACTGGGAATTCCAGGTTAATAAGGGCTACACGGCTGATTCAGAGCAGTTGCATAGGTCTGGCGCAGCAATGAAAATGTAGTCCCATTGATGATGCTAAAGCAGCAGAAACTGTTGCTGGTGCCAGCTCAGAGTGTATGGAGGTAATCAAAGTGTATTGTGAAAAAAATCTGACCTAGAGACAGTGCCAAATAACTGGAGTATCGGAGTTGTGCTTTCTCCCAGCAGAAAATACCAGCAGCAGTAGAGAGGTCAGACTCTCAGCTGGGATAAATTAAGGTTCTTCATCAACTGAAACATACACACTTGGTCCAGGTTACCGCTTGGCTATTTACCTCCTCAATGTGGAATCTAAGACATCTTTGTGGTGGATAAAAGCAACTTCTGAGAAAACAAGAGGGTCTTATATACTGCCATGCTACCCAAAGAGCTCAGCAGCCTTGACTTGTTCTTTGAGGTAGCACTAAAATTAGGCAGAACAAGGAGAGGTCAGGAGCTGTATTTTTAGAAGCTCATTCCCTCCAGTATGTTCTCCCACACAGTCGCCTGGATATTCTTATCCCTCCAAAATGGGGATAATTTGCTGCTGCTGAGTGACAGAATGGGAAGAGGAATAAAAACCTGTCACAAATAAATGCAAATAAATCACAAGTGTTGACATGACAACTAGCTTCCTGCCTATTGGGAAATGTGTCATTTTGTGTGTGTTACACCAGCAATCAAATATACTCAAAGAATGGCACCTGATTAATATTCATGGGAAGTTGGTGGTGGAGAAGGGGGGTAGCTCACTACCCATTTTCCATTTAGTCTCTTGTTTATTTATTTGCATATATTTTACAACACAAGGCCTATGAAAAAAAAAAAAAACAGACACAAAAATTCTCTTCAAACCTGTCTGCTTTTGGACACCAAAATAAGTTCAAGTCTTGCTTTTCTTTGTGCTGCCCCACAGAAAATGAAAAATAATTCCCTTTAAAATATGTTAAAAAAACAGGTAAAAAAAAATGACAGCACCCAGTTCACACTTGTATGTGACTGGAAGGAACAACCTCAAGTCCCAGCTCAAGCTTCTTGCAGCGTATGATCCCTTCATGAGCTCTAGTCCCATTCATAGAGCAAACCTTCCCCTCTATGGAAAGTACAGGGCTCCTCAACAAAAATGTCAATTAAGAGAGAAGGGGGCATCCTACCTTCCAAGATGTTATCTTCCTCTTCTCTGAAGGGAGTTAATTTTTCAGCCCTGTTTTGCACAGCCACAAGGAAAAAGGATGGCCACTCAGAGGGGCAGGTGGCACGTGCCCAAGCTAAGCCTTTAAAGCCTTGCTTACCTTTCACTGGAAGATGCAGGCCTTAAGGGAGGTTGGCTTCTATCTAGGGATCCTTTGGGTTTTGCGGGGTTTTTTTCTATTAAGTTCCACTGCAAAAGGAGTTGAGAAGAGCTCCCTATTTCCTAGACAGCCTCAAAAACTTCTCATGCTTATAACCCAACATCCAGCTACTTTCTCGTCCCATCTGTGAATGAGGCAATATGGACATGAAGCAGCCTGGAGGGTTTGCTGCAGCTCAAATCCCAGCATCCATACCCCCGCACAAACCCTGCCCACCAATTTATCTCACTTAGGATTAAGGAACCCCTTTCTCAGTGGTGCAGCCATTTTCCAGTTGAGGAGCTCGAAACACCTCCCCGTTGCTAATTAACATAATCTCCCATCTTAGGAATTTGGGGTACATTTTTAGTCTTTTTAGAAGTGATAAAACTGAAACAATTTCTTGAAATTTGCAGTGATAAACTGATGAAATAAGCCAAGCTACTAAGTCTCTTCTTTACCTGCCAGTCATGACAGCTTTGGAGGGAAGCAGGAACACAAGAGGCTCTCTCTGGTAGGTAACACCCAAAGATGTGGGTCCCTGAAGGGAGACACTGAATCAGTCAGACCTGTCACTGTGCTGAAGGCTGCAAAGGGCAGACCTATGCGCAGGTTAGTGTGACTTACAGAGACACAGGACAGAAAGCCCTGCTCCTGCCTGGCTGTGTTAACAAGGCAGGTCAAAGCAGGCGTGGCGGGCCAGCGTGGCTAACAGTGAGAAGGGCAGCTGATGGAAACAAGATGCATTGGCAGATTGGCTCAGCTTAAGTCAGGTCCTGGTGCCAGGCAAGACTTGAAATCATAAACTGCCAATGAAGGTTACCATGGGAGGGAGAAAAAAATAGCTGGCCTTGACAATTTTTCCCCCAAAGGAAAAGAGGATCTAGAAATGTAGACAGGACTGTAAATTATTCCCCAGGAATTAGTTACCCTGTTTTATCTTTCTGGTTAGGTTTTTTCTCCCTCTTTTCCCTTTAATTAAAATACTGTTTATTGCATTGTATCTGTGAGTGGGGAGAAGATTATCTTACTGAACATCAGAAAGTTTCATATATCTTTCCCAGGAGTGCTGGTGGGTGCTTGTGTCAGTGTATTTGTAATAGTTCCCTTGCATCCAACCCTGTCCTTGCTGCTGCCTATTACACCCAGGCAGAAGGTACAGTGCCCAAGGCTCCTACCTGTTTTTATAATTTAAAAATGCAAGCCTAGATTATTATTCTGCTACAATAGCTCTGCCAAGATGTCGAAAAAAATATGAAAAACTTCATCTGCTACAAAAGACAGGAACAGCTTGAGATCAGCTAGGCACTGGAATTCACAGCATCTTGCAAATATTTAAGGAGACTAGACACTGGGGCAGATGATTTTTCAGAAACTCTGCCATTCCTAATGACCGGACAGACAGAACCCATGGGGCAAGACATCTTGGAGGATGGACAGAGCAGTGAACAGGACGTCCACCTCCCAGCGTCATGAGCTTATTGATAGACCTGACTCATTTATGGATGAACGAGACTCTAGCATGCCCCACCACCTGTTCCCAGCCACAGAAGATATGTTAGGCTCTAATGTCTGAATTGGCATTAGATAGGTCTTGAGTCCCATTGCTGTTAAAAGAAAAAAAAAAAATCAAGTTCAGGAATCTAATCCTAAATACCACTTCCCCCCAACACTTTTTAAATAAAAAGCATGGATGAAAATAGAAGAGGAAGGACAAATGCCCCCTCTAGAAGAACTGTGTACTTTTAAAGTGGCCAGGGACATTGAAGGCAGGGATTCTTGTCCCTGAATTGAACTGAGCAATGGGAATACTCAAATCTATGTCTGTTAATGCATCAGAGAAGTGACTGAGCCACGAGACTGACCTAAGAGGCATTAAAAAAGCCTCCTCTTCCTTCTCCTTGCTACTGAGGAAAACTTTCATCAAAAACTTTCTGATCAAGAGGAAATAACTGCAGGGACCCATTTTCCAGCAGGTGTAAGTGCCTCAGCCATTTCACTGAGAACAGGAAGGCCCATTTTGGTTACAAAGTCAACTAGGAGAAAAGTTCAACCTCCGATTCCTAAGTACACAGAGCTGTACCATTTCACACCAGGTGAGGCTATAGCTTTGAGGCAGTCGATGTTTTGTAACACAAACTAATATCGTTTTAAGCCTTAAAAACTCTAATTGGAGCAACACGGTTCTTTTGTGCTATTCTTGGCTGGGAGAGGAGTCATTCTGGTTCTGTCCCCCAGCGGGACATGCCAGCAGGGCCAGCACAGCCCGCTGGGTCTCGCCTGTGCCTGCTGTCTGCTGGGACAATGGCTTGCAATAGGCCTGTTTTGCTGACACTACTGGTTTAAGTCTGACTTTCAGTGAAACCCTCAATACCATCAACTGCCAATTTCAAAATGCTGAATTTATACATTAAAACAAGAACAAACAACAAACCCCCGAGCAACAAGACCTGAAGGAAGAGAGTTGTCTGCGAACTGGGGAGACATCTTTCAAACGAAGCATCTACATCCTTGACACATCCAATATTCAAATAGCTGGGTGAGCAAGTTTAAACTCAGTTTGAAAACAAACTCTATCAGCAGTTTGTTTGCTTACTTGCTTGCTTTTTTTACTTGCTTTTGGCCACTTCTCCTAGCATCCCTGCAACGGCACACACAGCAGCAAAAGGCACTGAAGAAGCCTCCCTACCTTACCCACCCACCTGCTGGCCTGTTTTGCTTTTTCCACATATTCAACAAACAGCTGTCACCCCTGAGCTTTTATTGCCTGCTTATTTATTCAGCTGCCATCACTAAATAGCAGTGGGAGGCCAATGAGTGATTTTAGAAGATCCACAGCCTGAGAGAAGACACCCTGATAGACAGGAGCTTGTTCACACGGCATCTGGCCTACGCAGCACTTGACTAAAAGTTTGCAACCAACAAAAATGAGGCCTTTTCCTCCCAGAAATCCTCTACAACCTCAGTCCTATGCTGCTTTCTACACTGCCCCTGTAGTGTAAAAGGGACACATGTCCCATTGCTGTGTAGCATTGAGCTGGAGTAAAGCTGGCTCCACCCCAGGAGCAGATGCACTACCATGCTGTAGTTCCTGTGAGAAATACCTAAAACACTTTGGAGAGAGTGGTGGAAAAAGTCAACTTACTTCTAATGCTTATCGTCATCTTTGCTGGAGGTTAATTACATAGGAATCCATTCTACTGCAAATGTGGCTAGATTCATTTCAGTGAGGGATAAAGAATTTTTTCTTCTTTTCTATTTCTTACTTCAGAACTAGGCACCTTTTCAAGGCCTGCAAAGTTTTGGTATGGAGCACCTATTCATACATCATAAGCAAAACTGAACAATCCTTTCAATATGAGACAAAGGGTACCTGGGGCATAGGGACATTCTGGCGAGAGCAGAAGTCTGACTGTAGGCAATTTCTCACATTCCCAGGTACAATCTAGCTGTTCTGAACACCTCTGGAAATGCACGGAGGCTGTACTGCGCAGTGCTGGTAGCCCAGCTCTTTATGATTCATGTAAAATACATAATGCTGAAACAGCTACATAGGGAACAGAATAGACGGCTCCCTAGCCCAACAGACTGTGCTTCTACCCAGCCTCTCCACAGACACAAGCCCTGCAGCCTGTGAAATTCCCCCTAGGGACTAAGGATAAGAGTATGCCCCACATCAAACCCCATGACCCACATCTTTCCTATCAATTAAAATGTAAACGGGGAGACAAAACAAGTAAAGTGAATTTTCATTCCCACTCCATTCTTGACTCAAAGCCCACTTTTTCAGTGCTGGCTGCAGGCACTCACGTCCATCAGCTGTCCGGGCTTCCATGTGCACAAGGTCAGGTTCTTTATCCAAACCGGTCACTGACCTGGGGGGAGAGAGAGAAAGAAGGCGGCCAGTTAGATAAAAGGCTGCAGTCGGACAGGGAGAGGGTAAGGGAAAGCAAAACCAGTTCAAGTCTACCTTGTGACAACTGGCATGCAGGTCCCTGCCTCCTGCCAACTTGTCTCCTTTGTGTTTCTACACAGTCCACTCCCAGGGGCCATATACTAACCTTTAAGACAGACACCTTCCCAGGTGCTGGTGAGTGAATCTGCCTATCCCTTGTCTACAAGACCAAGACTACAATGATCATTCTTGTGTCAGCAAAGCAAGCTGGTTCCAAGATCCAGTAAAATCAGAGCTCTATTTTAATGCTGAAGGAAAGACGAGGGCACAGCAGCCTCATGCTTACAGACAGCAAATTAAAAAGGGATTTTACTTGGCTTGAGTGACATGAGAGACTGAGTTTCCTGATCTGCTCCTGGTTTGCTGGGCAAACTTGCTATTGTTTACACCAGTTTCCTCATCTTCAAAAGACAAACAATGATGCACATATGCATGGTGAAGTTCTGATTAAAAAAATGCAAGAAAGTATTCATTATTCACCCCATGATCCCATGCCATGGTCCTTGATAATCATGAAACAAGGCACGATGAGTTTCTTTAACCTCACTGGTTGAAACCCAAGAACCTCAAGTCAAATCTTCCTGTGCATTGTTATTTTACCCCCTAAAAACGTTTTGCAAGGCACATATTACAAAGATAGTTTTCCCCCTGGCAGACAGAAAGTCAAGACCAGAACAGAAATGTTATTATTAGTGTCCTGGCTGATAAGAATCACTAGGAGATGAACATTTAGTCCTAGCAATGGCTGGCAGGGAAAAAAAAAAATCCATAGATGTTCACGTGATTTATGGAGCTGCTTCTCCTGAGTTAACCAAGGGGTTAGATTAAAAAGGGACAATGACAAAAATCAGTTTCTAATTTGGTGGAAGCTGAATTTGATACAGTAGATTGTAAATAATAGATTCCCTCTGAGCCAGCCAACGTTCACAATTCCCTAATGTTCTGAAACACTTTTATCACTATCTTTTGCTGCTTTCATCCTTGGGGCATCAACAGCTAAAACATTTTTTTAAAAAAAAAAAAAAAAAGAAGAAGAAGAAAGAACAAACAAAATACAGATGCTCTGATACATTTTTGTGGATCTCACAAAAACATAACGATTGAGGCAATGACAAACATACATATGTGCCGGAGTTCAGCTAAGATCAGCCAGTGCTGCAAATGCCAAAACAACTACATTATGACCCACTGTGTAGGTAACTGAAACTGGCACTGCTTGTTAACTACAGCACCGCATCAATAGCGAGTCCATTCACAACACACTGTGAATTGTGGCCAAAAAAATCCAGCACAACAAAACAAAGCCGCACAGGCAGAGCTTTCATCATTCTGCTCCCAGTGAGAAATAGTCTGCTCCTTAATCGCTACCATCAGTTTCAGGGTGATCCCACAAGGAAGAAAGCGCTGCTTGTTATCGGTAAGGATGCCAGAACGGGCCTGAGTCCCTGTGACCATGTAATTATCAGGGTTAAATCTTCTGAATATCTGGACACAGTTAAAAGTGACAGTAGGACAAATAGAAATTCCTTAAAATGTCGGTGAAAAACATTATGGTGTGCAGCAACATTATTTCCCAATATATATATAGAAAGAGCACACATCTTTCTAGTCCATAGCAGAAGTTTTTTGCCTTTTTCCCATAAGTAGCCCTAAATGCTGTAATTTCAGCTGTTCAGCAATCATGACCCTTGCCTATGACATGCCCATAGGGACAGACGTACGTGCTTACCAACGTATCTATCTATCACAACTTTATCAAAGGGAGCGGTAATTTCAGCCCTTTTAGGTACAGGTTGGGAACACATTAGGGACCTGCCCCACAGCCCTTCCTAACAGGCTTCCTACTTAAATCCAGCCTTCACCCCGGAGCCTGCACTCTCCAGGTTTCCTTCTGGAAGCCGGACACCAGCCTTCTACCCAGAGGCATTTGCTGTGTCCTGACACCACAGTGCCAGGCTGCCTCACCTGCTCGCCACGACACCTCCTGGGTCCAGGTGGAGGGGGCACTGTGCCTCCCCCCGCAGCAATGGGGCAAACCTACTCCTGGTCCAGGTAATAAGAAACATCAGTCTGCCATAACACTATTCATTTTAAAAGGAACTGTAATTAGAAGAACCTAAGTATTTCCAAACAAAACTCATTGCCATTGTGCGTTTGCATACACAAGCTCTGTGGATCTACTCATAATGCTTATAAAATGAGCACCAGGGGATGACAGGAGTCTCCTGAAACATGCCATTCCAGCTTGAAGTTCCTTCCCAGTGCCATCTACTTGTTTCCTTAATTAGTTTTGACAAGCCTGATGGTTCTTTTCAGAACAGCAATGACGATGAAAAAAGGACCCGCATACAGCACCCCCCTAGCACTCCTCTGCTCGCCAAATACCGTCCTTCAAGTGGAAAGCTCACAAAGCAATCTCCTGCAACCCAAAAGCAAGACAAGCTCCTGTTCTCTGCAGGCAGATAACAAGCCCGTAAAGTAATGCACTGGTCATCCTTCCTTCTCCCAAACCAAGTCGCTCTCTTATATCAAAGACTCTGATTGTAAAACAAATCCTCAATCAATGCTGTTTCTTCATGTCTTGCCTCATGTCTGTTCCCACTGGCAAAGAACACAGCTTTGCTTTGCAGTGCTCCGACTCCTGAATATGCGTATTTTCACTAAATTGTCTCTCATCATTTGTCTGGAGAAGCTTTATATGCAGAATGCAAAAAAGTCAGGCAGTGGAAAGAGCAAGATGTGAATGCAGGTCCGGGAGCACAGCTGCAAAAATGCACACACAGACTGTAAAGCTATTCCTTTATCCCATGTAGTAATTTCTCTGGTCTTAAGAACTCACTAAAACAACCTTTCAGGTCTGGCAATACAAGAGCAGTAACAAAAGAAGAGACACCTTCACAGCCTTATACTTTCTCACACATTATCTCTCTGAAGAACATTTGGAGGATGCACTGCTCAAAATTATTTGAGCAACTAAAGTATGATGAGGAGAGATGTCAGCATCCCCTGACTTACCCTTTCCCTTGCGTATTCTCTACAACCAAGTGGAGCCCACAGAGTGGACTGGCTGGGAAGGGGTTTCATGGCTCTCCATCTGACAAACAGCTCTATTTCAGAGGCTTACAAAGACAAGAGTATTTAATGACATTCAGAAGCCTAAGCTCAGCTTGAAAACAGTTTTTCTGCCACATGGTCACACCTGAGGCTCCATGCACAGCCCAGCTCTGTGTTTTGTATGTGCACAAACTCCAGACAGCAAAAATTAAACCAAGGTCCACAAAATGCACCTGGGTGTGCTGCTGCCCTGGATGGCCATAGGGAGGAAAGAAGGACACTCTCGCTGCTAAATCAACATCCTCCACCATCCCTATACATTTATCACTACTTGGATGAGAAAATCCTGAGAGGATGCAGGCAGAAGTGACAGGAAAGGTCATTTCTTCCTGCTGACACGTTCCCTGACTGCCGCAAAGGCAGTTTTTGAAATGTGGAGCCTGCAGCCAGTATTGCAGCTGGCGCAGGATCATTGGCCAATTAAGAATTCAAACTACCTCTGAATCCCATTAGGAAGGAAGCAATGGTTACTTTTTCTTTACTTTCTGCTGTTACTTTTCCTTTTTTGTTCTCATGGCAGCTCTCGGTTTTCACAAGATCTTTCCTCCCTTCTTTTCAGAAGAGGATTGTGTGTTCTTGAAAGCTGAACGATGGATAGGACCCTGGCAAGATCCTTATCTCTATCTTGAGGAAAGAGCACTGTGCATGGATGCACATTTACTAGGCGGCTCTGCTAATATTTCATCTCTGACTGGGAGGGAGAGCAAGTGAGAGAGGCAAGGAAAACACAGTATTCTGCACTGTAAGTAGCTATTCCTGAAATGTTTCTATATAAGATACCATATAGTTCAAAATAAAAAATGCTAGCATATGCAAAGAAAGAAAAAAAGGAAATACACAGACTCTTTGGGGTACCTGCCTACTGCACGGCTCAGCTCACTGTTTCTACCAACTCTACTGCCTTTCCATGGAATAAACCATTTTTACATTTTTTTCTAGCCATTTTCCAGACATCAGGCATTTAACGATGAAGGAAAGCATAGAGATTTAGCTACTCTAGCATCTTAGATCAAGAATGCTGAGCAATTCTGACTGCCTGCTGTTGATCGTTGCTCCCTAAACCATCAATAGAGAATAAGAGATGCTCTATTCCTCCATCTCCTGGACCCATGAGCTTGGGGGGTGGAGGTAGGTATCACTGGACATCAGCAACATTTGTGTCAAGGATTTAAACAAGGTAAAAAATCAAGTCACAGACATCAGCCTTTCAAACCTGGTCTGGAACGTGCTGGATTGAGCTTTTTGCCAGGGTGTACCTGGTTTCTGACCAGTCAAGACAGCATTCACCAGCTCTGGCTTTGAAAACAAAATCAAAACTTTTACAACGGATTGAGACTTTCCCAAGATGCCGACTTGGAAACTCATTTTTGCAGGTTGGGACGTCAATCTGAAGGCAATTGTCACCAATCATGTAAAGAGACAGAGGAAACAGATGGAGACTACTTAGCAGGATATTGTGCAGTAGACAAGGGCTAGAAATGGGAAGGAACAAGGTACATTTATTGTGCAATAATATGTAAAGGGAGAAAAACACATCCTCTTGCTGCAGGCAACCGCAGTCAAGTTAGTGGATGTTGCCAATTAGTCTGCTGCTATTTTAATTGTATCCTGCCCCTGAAGTGAATAAACAGGCAAGCAGTGCATGGGACTAACTCATCCAAGTAACAAAAGGGCCACGTCTATATGGGCAGATGGGAGCAGAAACTGATCCATACAATTCCTGCTCAATTGATCTGGATCTTTTCACATAGCACCATTGCTAAATTATACATACCTTTCCAACATGGGCCAACAGCCAACGGTCTACCTTCTCCATCTGATATGGCATCAAGTTTGCCTAGGTATCAATAACTGCAGTTACCTTCGGATGATCAGGGGGATTCTTGCTGCAATCAGGCCTAAAACTAGATCCATCAGGCATTAACTCTGCACATGTAACAGCCAAGGTGCACACAAGCTGCATGCACTCCAGGCTGACAACACACCATAAACTACCCTAGTTAAGAATGGATACAAAGGTTGAACTGCTGGGGGAAAGAATGTGTTTATTAAACACATAAATACTGTACCATTCTCTGTGGCTGAACTGGGGGAGGCGCTGCTGGATGGGGTAGGATGTGATGAGGTCTCTGAAGAGTTATGGACAAAATCTCATTGCACAGCATATTTCAAATGGAACTTGGAAAAAAAGCTGGGCAGGAAGATACTGTAAAAAAGTGTCTTAGCTAGGTCCCTGGAGCTTTCAACGTCTTTTCCAGTGCTAATTTCCATGATGCTACAATTCCGGACATCAGCAGCAGTAATTGTTGTGAGACTTTGCTTGCAAGATAAGGCAAAAAAAATTGCCAAGTGTTCATTCTCAGCTAATTTCTTTCCAACAGAGCCAATCCTTTTTGAAAGGTCCCAATGAATTTTAAGGAGGTGTTCTGCCTGGTATCTCAAAGAAAACAAAACTTCGGTGTTCACAGCCTCTGCATGTGTTTCCATATGTGCATACATGCGTCTGCCTACCTGCATCTCATCCCCACTACCTGCTGAATGTAGTTACCAGTTACCTGTAAACTCAGTGGATTAGAGGTCCCAGGACTATAAAGTTGCTACACACAGTTGTTTCATGGATACAGCAGGCCAGGAAGAGGAAAGAGGTCTAAATCAATCCTTTCCCTGAGGGAAAAGCTGACATTCAGGCTCAACCATGTCACTGATCACTAGAGAATCCACACAAGACAGCAGGCTCTGCTGCACACAGAAACATTTTTTCCTCTTCCCAGTACATAAAAGAAGGTGACTCTTTACACCGTGGAAATTAACAGCAATGGGAAAGAAATGTCACTGAACCTGAGAATACCTTTAAAGGATATTTATCAACAGAACAAAGCTGATGTTGATTCATGTTTTTTAATTTTCCCTGTATGCTAATACCAAAAACTAAGAAAGTACAAATAATTCTGTGTCTAGTTCTCATCCAGTTAATAGGTCTTAGTCCTTTAAAGTCCTCTGGTAGTTCTTCCCCAACCTACACTATAAACTCCAATAAACATAACCAAATTTTTGTGAAATAAACTCAAAAAAGCTTGTGGGTAGAAGGGTGAAGATCCTTACTCACAGCCCTGCCAAGGTTTGAAAGGGCCAGCAGCACAGGCAGGGGATGTGCTGGAGGTGGTATCTTAATTTCCCCAGCCTGAAATAACTTCTCATGGCGACTGAGACTCATGCAGGGAGCAGATCTGTCAGCTACATCAAGCCAGCACTCGTAGCGGGTGTGCTCCCAGGTGCAGTCACAGTCCTGCTGCTTACTTACGAACTAAATAAGCTACTCCCATGCAGCCTGCTGCGCCTGACTCATCAGGGTACAGCCGATCCGGGCTATATAAAAGCAGCCCTGGGGGTTTATCCTAATTGAATAAGAATCCTTTTTTTGCCAAGTCCTAGCAGCACCAGCATCAGGATATGGTGGAAGTAATGAAGCATGAGCTCATCAAGTTAAGATGTTATTGTCTTGAAGACATCTCAAAGCTTCAGTGCACAATATACTATCAGCTCTCTGTCCCGCATGCATCCAACACAGACAGCGATGCTTTGAGGATGGCATTTCTAGAGAGGAGAGAGGGGATTTACCTGGGATTAGGGGTCTGCAAACTTTATGGTGGACAAGTTTGAAACATATTCCAAAAGCAGGATTTGATTCTGTTTTGCCTTCTAAAGGAAGGGACAATTCTTGCAGGACACTGTTTTAAAAAAAAATCTTTTTTAATATTCTAAATTTCAATTCCTTTGAGGAAATAAGAATAAAAGTATATTTTTTGAAACACTAAAAAATGACACGTTTTTAGCTTTGTCTCCTTTGTCATCCTTTTCTTCCCCTACTATCCCTCTTTTTTTGTAATAGGAGAGGAAAAAACAGAGAAATAGGAGAAGAAATGGAGACTCGAAATGCAGAAATTATTGTGCACAGAAGTCGCTTTAGTGATCAAAATCTAAGACAAATTATTGGGGAGGTGGGAGAAATCCACTCCAGAGGAACAGTTCATTCTACGTAATCAAGAATCTTTGTTTCCCAATGGAAAATTTGGGAGTAGAACAGTTTGTGGGGGGTGGGTGGGTGTGATGTGGTGTGGTGTGTGTTTTTTTCAGCTTTTTGGAAAAAATAAATAAAACGGGGAAATGACATTTTCTAGCCAGCTGTGCTTTGTGCAGATCTGTGAAAATCAAGCACAGAGATTTGTTTCTCTCCCAAGACTGATCACTGACATATTGAGTGACTTTCACCTCTTTCCCTACATTTGGTTTAAAATCAGTTTTGTGCCTACTATACTATGAAGCCCAATTAATTAACGTTGGCCCAGTGCTTGGCTATCCTCCTCTGAAAGTCATGTAGATGGGGAATTGCTATAGATTATTGCTTTGTTTTTTCAGGAAATCAACCTTGTTTCTGACCACTGTAGAAAAGCAAAGTACATGCTCAAAGAAGCCATCAGGTCAGCCTGTCAGTCCTGCAGCCAAGGTCTTCACTGGAGTTACTGTTTCCCGCCCTGGAAGGGAATGTTTAGAAGACTCATAACATTCCTCTGAGTTTGTCTCCTAGAAAAAGTATCTTAAACATGACTCGTTCAAGCAATATTGTACACCAAAATAAGGATTTTCAGTTCACTGTGTGTTTAATTGCCCTCATTTGTATGAACATTTTCTGACTGCAAATATGACATGCCTGAAATGCTAAGGCTCAGTGATTCAGCTATTAACAGAGTCCTAGGCAGAATACAGTGCCTCTGAAAAGCTTCAGCGTGAGAGCATCATTTAATAAATGAATGCAGCAGTAGATGAATAAAAATAAAACTTAAATTGTCCAAAGAGGGGATGCCAGTATGAAACTTGGCACAGGCATAATGTATAGGATATGCTGATGAGCCCCATATGCCTACAGGCATTGTACATTGTATTAATTAAGGAAGGCTGAGTCTCCACATTCCCTGTTGCAGAATATTGTGAAGAATCACCCTGGGATGACATCTAACATTCTGGAAATAAATTTGTGGTTCCATTTATGCATTTTGGAGGAAGGCAATGTGGAAAACTAGATTTCTGTGACAAACCTTTTCTGACAGTGGTTTCTCTGCATTTCAATTGCTAACCTGAAGAGAATAAATGGCTTATTTCATTCTTTGACTTTTAACTATCAGCCAGGAAAGGATGAGAGAGAGGAAAGAAGAAGAAGGGGAAGGAGGAGAAAGACAGAGGAGAATAAACTACTCTGTTCTGGACTCGCAAGCACAAATGCATCAATGTGTCTCCTAGCCCAAAAAAATCACACTCAATTAGACGCTGAGTGTGAGATGCTCATTTGTCCCAACATCCACAAGAGGAAAAGACAAAGAACCGGGAAACAAAAAGGATTCTGGCAGCAGACAGATATGCAAAGACAAGCTCTGTCTGCAGAAACAGCAAGTCTGCGTGGCTGTGATGGGTAAAAGCAACGGTGACAGGAGGTCAGCACATCACCATGTGTCCCGTGACAAGACAGGTTTGCATTCAAAACAGAAGCATTCTCACAGACAGAATGGGGAGGAGATAAATAAAATGGCCACAGCCACTTGCAGGTCTCTCCATCAGTGGAAGAGTGACACTGTAGCAGGAGAGACCAGAGAAACTACGGAGCTTTTGCAGGTTCCTTTGCTTCAAGTTAGATGGATGCACCAACAATAAGGAGACAAGGCTGCCCAGGGGGCTGAGCACTAGATGCACTCCCAGCTCTTCACAAAGGCAGAGCCCCAAAGTGTCCTCATCCTCAAAGCATTACCCTTTTCAAGCAAGAAAGCTCAGGGCAGAATTCTGCAACAGGAGTTTGTGCTACCCACATGTCAAGAAGTAAAGATCTATGGTCAAGCTGTAGGTAAATCAAGAGCTTCTCTTTGTTGTGTTCTTAATCTGCTGTTATAGATGAGCAATACAAGGAAAGAAAAATACAAGGCCAAATGAAAAGTAATACTCTGCTGTTTTCTAGCCTCAAGGCAAATTCCAAAGTGTCAACACACTGTTCAAATCTAATGATTTGTAGAAAGAGAAAAAACAATTCTGGAGAAACTACAGCAGATCCAGAAATGGCTTTAGGGAGCCACTATTACAGATTGCCCCTAAAATCAATATTATAATGGAACATGTCTCCTTCCCTCAAAAATTTTCAATCAAAACCTGAAAACCAAAAATACTGTGAGCAAAACCAAAGAATCTTTCTGCACCCTTTGGCCAAAATTCTAGCAGGGTTTTTGGTTTGTTTTTCTTTATTTTTTCCAATAAAAAGCAGGATTTTCTTCTATGGGAGAAAACGCAGATCTACAGCAATCATCTCTGAAGTCTACAGGTATTATTTATTATTTCCCCAGTCCTTGCTGGCAGTCACAGGTCAGTATGTTTCTCTCTCAAACTCAGCTGCAGAACTTCTGATATTTCACTAAACATGGAAATGTGTCTACATCCCATTTTTATTGCCTTCTGCCCAATGGAGGACAATTATCTGTGAGATAATCACAGAGCTATGAAAACCACTGCTATCTCCTATTCCAATTAGCTCACTACAAATATGCAAGTAAAACAGCCTCACTCACTGGCTTCTCATCCTTGTTCTGTATATGATCAGCAAGAGACAAGTTACTGAATCAACATTATTTAAAAGAACCTGTAGTGCAGCTAATAAGATACTCCTTCCCGCTCTTACATTCTGATGTAGCTTCGTGCTCACTATGCTTAACAATAGCAGAATTAAACTCATCTCATTCTACAGAGGAGGCTCAGGGGAATGCCAGAGAATGAAAGGATGGGAGTTTCAATTTCTTCTCTTGCCGAGAATGAATTCTGCCTCGTATAACTGCTGATGAATTGTCGTTTTAAGAGAGTTTGTTAATTTCCAACAGGCAGAAGGCATAAAGAGGGACCTCCTTATCTTTAATGGATGTTATTGAGCGACACAAATGGCTCACGTTTAAATGAATGCAGAAACATCTTGTCTGTTTTGCCATGATAAGACTGTTCTTTCTGCACAGCATGGGTTCAGCTCCTTCTGTTAAATAAAACAACTGTTTTTGTTCAACTTAATGGTAGTCAAACTTCCAAAGGTTCAGAGGCTGAAGCCAGTTCAGAGAAATGAACTGGAATTCACCTGGGTCCTTCCTGATTCTTCTTGAGAAAATCTACCTGAAGAGCTTTGAGGTATGACTGAAAATCTAGTTTAAAGCAAAAATGGTCCCTGATAGTACTGATGTACTTACGAAGGATAAATTCTCCATTAGATTGCTACTTTCTCCAGTGCAAGAATGCTTCCAGCCCCAGCTGCTGTAAAGAAACAAGAGCTGTAAGAACCCCCACAAAGGTGCATCTCTTGAAATCCAAGTGGGCCGTCTGGGATGAGGTCTGGGGCAGAGGGAAGGCTGGGTCCAGGAAAGATGCTCGCTCCCTGATGCCAGCAGGTGTTTTGCCACTGAATGAAATGGCTGGAAAATTATGTCCACAATCAGAGTATGTGAAAAGGTCATTCCTAAACTTCTCAGAACAGTGGTGATTTTTAAAACAACTCCCAAATGTTTCTTTTCCAGTCATCTGAAAATGAGAGGGGTTCTCTCCCACACTGAAAATCCACACATTTGCCCAGAAACAGAGAGGTTAGTGTGGTATAGAACAAAGGCCAAAACCTAAGCCAAATCCCCCACAAAAAAAGTGGGAGAATATTCCTTGCTAGCCAGACAGAGCAAAATACAATACTACTGTCAGCCCAGCAGCCTAGCTTTTGATTAGCTTTGCCAAGCTATGACAGTATGGGAAATCCCCATATGCCTCAGGGAGATGCATTATTCAATATATTAATTAGAGGGCTGGCTTTCATCACTGCTTCCTACAAAGTATCGCAAAGAATTACTCTGGGACTGTTACTGACAGGCTGAAATTAATTTGTGTTTAAGTTCACGTGCATCAGGGAGAGACAGAATGAAGTCAGCCCAGGCAGGCTGCAGGAGCCTGCAGTAGAGCCTTTAAGCTTCCAACACTGGCCTGTGAAACACAGCAATGAAGCTCGGACATCTTAGCCCTGTTGCATGAGAAGGAAACAGATCCTTCCACCATGCACTGTCCAGACAGACATGGGATCCAGTCTAGGGATCAATCTTAATTGGCAGAAATATTCAACAAATTACTCCTCAATGTTTCTTATTAGTGGTTTATCTGGTCTGCTCCAGTCTCAGACACTTAGTCACAAGAGAGTGGGGGGATTACAAAGTGATCCAAGATTTAGAAATGGGGGAAATAAAAGAAACTAGCCCCTGGGAGATAAAGCAAGCTGACAGATGAGAGACCAAAGCAAAAGGCTTTTTGACAGCTGAAAGCCCTAACTGCAGTACAATATGTGACATTTAGTGGTAAGCATTAAATTTAAAACCAATGAACAGAAATATTTCAACCCTTATTTTTCCAGACTTTAAAAAAAAAAAAAATTAAAAAAATCACTGCTAGCCACAGTACATTAAAGTCATAAATATGGCTAACATCACAAATTGTACTAAAATCACAACAAATCACAAATTCTAAAAGCCAGATAGTATATATGTAAGGACATCCACAGTTACATTAGTGGAGAAGGGATAATCCTTCCTTCTGCAAGATATGCTGTGTTTCTCAAGCAAAAGGAGGCTAGAAAGAAAAGTTCTTCAAGGGCAACTTATTCCAAAATTGCCCTTCCAGATGGTATACACCACCCGTTGAAAGAACTCATTCTGGCTGTGATAGCAGCCAGAATTTCAGAGGTCATATATGAATTGTGAATTTGCTATCATGTGACTCTTTTCTTGTGGCTCATTTATTATGTAGTTCTTGGGTTTTAAAGGAGAATTTAAAGTATTTTAAATTATTTCCCTTCATGATGACACACAATCCTTGTAGCCAGTATGCTTTCCTTTTTTTCTTGCTAGAAGGGCTTTGAGCCCTGGAAGCCTGGTAGCATGGCGTCCACAGGACTTTGTAAAAAAGTCAAACACTTTTTTTCCTAGGAAAGCAGGCAGTAAGCAGAGGAACATCACACAATAGCAAAGTCAGGCAATAACGTCCTTTAGGGGTTCTTCCAATGCATCAGCTACTATTTAGAGCTTACATTCATAGTGCAAGAGACTAGTTGTATCAAATTTCCTTTGTAAAATGAAGCCATTAGTCAGCATAAAGTGTAAATACACATCAGAAACCTAAACATCTTTGCTTTTAGTCCCAGCTAAACTAGAAAATATTCTGCAATACTCCTCCAATAGTGTACTAGGGGTTTTTTTCTACCTTCTACAAAGATGCTTTCCCAGATCAAACTATTTGTGTCAATCTCTCATAAATTAGTTTAAAAAACCATGGACTGTGCTCATAAATTGGAATGGTAGTCTGAAAATTACACTAATTGTAGGCACAAACAGAACAGGTGGAGTCTATGCAGCCTCTATATAACAGTCCTGCAGGGTTTCCCAGAGACCGAAAGTGAAGGATTTTCATTTTCTTAGGGTCATTTAGCTTTTTATACTCTAAGATTTCCATGAAATCTATCACAACGTCCCTGGAAGAACATTTAGAGATCTGTAGCCAAAAACCAGGACAGGATTAAGTTTAGGAAAAAATATTCTCACAGACAAAATCAAAATGTAAGACTTACAAAGGTGTCTCAAACTTTGTTGATCGTTCTTGTAAGCTACTGATCAGTTATGAAGAAGGACATAAGCATACTGAACGTCTAACTCAGATATTAGGGACCACTATCTGCTCTGCATCACAAAAGATCAAGATGGGAATAGGAGTCAGGATCCCTGTATGTTGGCTTTATCCAGACACTTTGTTTCAAGACTGCACTCTTTCTCTACTTGAATTTTAAAAGCTCATATAATATATTGCAAAATGAGATTTTATTCAAATTTAAAAATCACTTTAAAAAACATCCAAAAAATGTCAAACATTTCAGGATGTTCCTTTGTTTAATTTTTTGAGAGAAACATTTTGATAACGTTGACGTGAATTCTAAAATATGTTTATTGACTTGAAACTTTTTCAACAAAAATAAACACTATTTCAGCAAATAAAAAGTATCCAACTCTATATCCAGGTTCCATTTCTATCTCTGCCACCGAGTTACTGTGTAATCACAAGCTAGTCAGCTACGACCTAATGTTTGGAAACATTAAATATCTATAGTGCCAACTGCATTAATTGTAGGCACACAAAATGAAAAGAAAACCCCTATCCTTACAGTTCCCCCACTTGCCCATCTTTTAAGTGAAAAGGAAAATAAAATTGGTCGTATTAGCACCATGGTGTTGTGATCTTTAATTAACTAATGTGACCTTGCAAGGAAATCCTTCAATATATGCCAGGATCTTTTAAGAAGGTCTCATCTCTTTTGAACTCTTATTATAGAGCTTGAGGCTAGCGTGTGAAAAATTTGTCCTCAGCCTAGCACAGTTCATGGTCGTGGTGGCTTGAGTAACACATTCCAGATTTATGTTAGCATTACCCTCTGGGAGAAAAACCTTTCCCAGGTGTTCTCAACCCACAGGGCAAGGGAAGCAAGTCCCTTAACACAGGCAAATGAGTCATTAGCCCATGGGAGTCTCCAGTAATAGGTCCCTGTTCAGTTCTTCACGTGCAGTCTACATGAATAGCCACTGGGTATATGCCTCAGTGATGCTAAAGGTGGCGTTATCCATGGCTGCCAAACTGGAATTACTCCTTTTATCCACAGCTCCACGTACGATGTGGTTTTAATTCTGAAAAACTCTAATGCAGGATTACTTAATAGTCAATTTGACATTTACAAGACTATGTTTTCTTAACACTAAACTTGGCTGTAAAAAAATCAGGCGATGTTTCCCCAGCACTATGCAATGACACCATCTGGTAGCTAATGATTAGTGGGATTTACAGGAGAGACAGGCACATATTTGACTAACCATTTCATTGCTGGCAAACTAGTCAAGTAAAGGTAACCTTAGCTGCATCCTAAGGTCACGTCTGGAACTGCTGCTGAAACAGTCTGTGCAGACCCAAATTGGCACTGGGACTAGGAAATATCAGTGCTGTCACAGAGATGAGGAAACAAAACCAGACACAAACCTCTGTGCAACTGCAGATCTAAACCCAGATTGTAACCTTTTGAAACACCGAGGTAAATCCCTTATCTTCTGCTACATTACTCTCAGGTATCCAAACCAGCCTCTGCTATAGTCTTCATGAAATTCAAGCTGCAAATAAATAGAAATACACTGGCTAAATTTTATCACTGTTCCTATTCAAAATCACGAAAAAAAGGACTGAAAACCTTGCCCTCAAGAGACAAGATTTGCTGGCTCATGCCTCAAGCAACTGTGGCAGAAGACTCGTAACTCCAAAGCATAGCCTAAGTGGATGCACAGCCTCGTCCCTTCTCCCACTGAAAGCACAGCCTGTTCCCTTCTCGCGTTTTTTAATCCCTGGAGTTCAAAATGATTGTGGCTGGCACTCATGGATACCAAAACAACCAGAAATCTGGTTGGTTATCACAGAAAGAGAAAAAAATAAAATTCTGGGGAGACTCAGTGAGGGAATCAGCAGTGTATTTGAGAGCTGCTTCTTACACCACATTTTTCCTATTTGCGGATATGAACACTGCTCCTTGAAGCCAGGCTAGTGCACATGCTGTCTCTCCCCTCCTGCCTTGTTGGTGTTTTCTACCCAGCTTTCATCACTAGTGTGTATTTCAGTGTCTTTTACTGACTAGGCTCATCCTGGGCACTGACTTCAGTGCTCCAAATATCCCTGTAGCCATCAGAAATGCTGTGCAGATTTCTCCGTCTCTTCCACACAAATGGGTTTTCCCCACTGTTCCCACTCCCAGGATCTGATTTGACAAAATCACCCAAAGTCCCAGAGAGCACGTTTAAAAAAAAAAAATAAACAAGAGAGAGAAGGGTAAATGTTTAGATGCACCAGGCAAAAGCAAAGGAAAATGGTCCCACATCTACCGCTTCACACTCCCCAGTGATGACTGGAGGCAGGAAACGTGAATGAGACCTCCAGCAAAGAGCAGCCTGGGGAGACCCTAAGAAAGGGGGTGGGCGTTCCAAGGAGTATAGCTCTGTCCTCTGTACAGGATGGCGATCCCTGTGTCTGCTCAGCAAACATAGGCAGGGCCTCCAAAGATGGACAGGGGATGATATTCACAGCCATTTAGCTGATTAGCCAGAAAACATAGGTCACCTTGTGGAACTCCACATTTTAAAGAATTAACCCATAAGATTATAAAAGGACTTCGTATGCCACTAAAGCATCTTTTAACTCTCTAGTGCCCTTCAGTGCTTTCAATCTACTGCTGCAGCACCCGATATCACAATATTTGAGTACTTCACCCACTACACCCAGCAAGGAAAAGAAATGCTCTCCTATCTCAGCCTTACCTAGGGGGTAACATGGCAAAGTCAGCTTGAGTCACCCAAGATGACACAGAAAAGCTGTGGTCCAGCACCGTGCTGAACAAGGCTTGGTAAATGCTCCATTAACCAAACTGTCCTGCCCACCTGCTTAGTCCTGTTGTCCCACCACAGGAAAAGGCAGAGGCAATAAAGCGACTTAAGGACAATTCAAGTCCTTTGAGTTCTTATCTGAACAGAGACAGTATTTAGTCAGCACAGAACACACCATGTGTTTTACAGACGAGGAAACTTCCCCAACATTTCTATAGTACAAAATATGGACTGTTTTTTTTATATCCCTCCACATGACAGCACAGGTGTCTAAGTTACAGTGAGACAAAATGAACAGGGCCCAGAGGGAGCTGCAGAAATGTGTTTTAAAATAAAAGAACATTGGGTAAGTCTTTAACAAACTTTGCACCCGTGCTGGTTCCAGTTATCTTGAGTAATTTCAGAGTGATGAGTGATCTGGGAATTTCTATATCACATTAGCGTAAGCTCCTATTTCCAGCCTTACAGAATCCTAAGTTATTAAAATCTCTGAGGCCAAGGCACGTGGGAGCCAAATTTGGATGCCTGTACTCACATCAAGTAACACATTCTGTTCAAGCTCAGCCACTGCCATCAGTGGGTGTAGCTAACAAATGAATCACTATTACAGAAGTAGACATCTCAAATCCTAGTTTTTATAACTATGAGTGGCCCAGAGGTGAATCTCAGCTCATGCACAAACTTTGAGCTGGCCGCAGGAACTGATGAGAGATGTCCCATAAACTGTGGGACATGTGACATTCACATGGGATGAGAACACAAAACTACAACCAAGCGATTAGCACCAACATCTGGGACCAAGAAAAGAAGTTGAAGGCAAGAGCCAGGATAAAAAGCCACAGATCAGAATTGGAGCTTAGGACTTTGTTTTTGACCAGTGGAGAGCCTTCACAGATGCTGCCTGTCAGAGCTACAGCAAAATGCACAGTGACCTGTGTGTCCATGACTACCAGACAGGTCTTGCTTACTCTGCTCAGTGAAAATTCACATCCCAACCTCACGAGTTCTGATGCAATCGTAATTTTCTCCTAGCCTTAAAGTCTCTATATCTGAGCTCTCTCAGGAAAGGTATAATTATTTGGAAAGGTCTCAGAGAGAAAAATAAGACCTCTCCCTGTCAGGCCGACTGATCCCATGAACCAGGTGAAGATTATAGTCTTCACAAGCCTATTCACAGCAGCCTGAGAGACGAAAGTCATGCTTTGAAGGCAAAAACATTAGACAAAGGCTGCCTCAGATAAGGCCAGCTGCATTCAAATCAGATGAAGAGTGTTCCATTTGATGAAGGATGCTTACCCGAGCCCCTACTAATAAACAATGCAGAGCAGCACAAACAAGCAGCTCACGTCTGATTTTGGCATCTCCTTTTCGTTATTATTTCACCTTTCCTGGAAGTTTTAATTAAGAGGTTCGCTAATGTAGTACTTGATAAGTTGATGAACTCCATAGAGTAGTGGCTCACATCCCTCTGAAACTTGTAGCTATACCCACTTTCCTCCCTCTTTCATAGTCTAATAAAAGAAATCACCAAATTCCCAAGGCTAAAGTGTTCTCCTTGCATTTCTTTTTCTGTACACATCTTACAAGCCAGAACTTGCAAGCCATCACAGTTTGCAGCTTTAAAAAGAAAGAAAGAAAAAAAGAAAGAAATTGGACAGTTAAGGGGAGTTATTAGGTTCCATAATTTCAACATCTCTGACCCCTGCTCTACGAATTGGTTCAAATCTCTCTCACTCTGGGAAAAAATGAATTCACTCTCTTGGAAAGTTTATTGTCAATGGGATTCTGCTGCTTCTGAGTGGAATGAAGATTTCTAGGTCTATGCCATAGAAGTTTTAACTATAACAGACTTCTACATTTTCTAAGAGAAAGAGACACTTGAAACAGAGGCTTTATATAATGCAGTGTTAAAAAGCAGCATGGAAACTATGCAGCCAAAAGGCTGTATGAAAAACGAGGTAACTTGTGGAAAACAATCTACAGGTTTGGGTGTCAAAAGAACAAACAGGCAATTTCCAGTAACCATTATTATATAAAAGTAGAAAATAAACCACAACACCACAACCTCTCCTTTAGAACAAGATTCCACTTTGTTCCCAAGTCAGCTCAGCCCTTGCACTTTATCCTCCAAGAAAGACTCTTCCCTAAGCTCAACTGTGCTATTTGAAGGGTAGAGTACAATTATCCCATAGGACGAGCTATTCTGCTCCACAGAAGGATACCTCTGGAGATGATCTGCACTCCCCTTTGTCATGTGCACCTAGCATGAATAGTGAAATCAAAAGATTTTGGATAGTTAGGTCAATCAACCACCTGCCACCAGAACCAGGAGAACATAACCACCTTTCCTTCACTATGGAAATGTGAAACAGTGACATGGTCAGACAAGGTTCTAGATCTGTGATACATTTTGCAGGTCTACATGATTTAGGAGCCTTACAACTTTCTTTGCTAGATGTTCAAAAGCCTTTTTACACTGTCCAAAATCCACAGGCACACTGAAGGAAATCTCCCGACTTGGTGCCAAAAAGCCATATTTTAAATGTAGGAGTCTAAAGCTGTTTAGAGAGATTTGCAGAAGGACCTAGACAATTTGAAAATCCTATGAGGTGTCTATCTCCACTGCAAGGTGTGGAAATATTGCAGATCCAATCTATAGATATTACGGGCCTAGATTCCAGATATTTTTAATGACACGCAAGAATTTCTATGAGAATTTGACTCTAAGATACATACATCATGCTTTGCAATTGGGAGTGAATTCTTAAGTCATCCAAGCCCTTTTTATTTTTCACTCTTCAAAATAAGAGCCTCTGGCTTCTTAACATTACCATCTTTTTTGGATTTAAAGACTGGGTACTTCTTGAACTATTCACAGATTCTGTAAATCAGCACTTCCACGTGTTCACACACACACCCCCCATCATCTGGCATGCAGTACAGCATTAAGAATCTGATTCAAGCCCCGAATCCTAGATTGAACTACAGAAGACTACTGCTGGGTTTTCTCTTTCTCTCTAAATTCAATTCTTGGGCCTTCACATGGTGGAGAGAAGTTTGGAAAAGCAGCATCTGAAATGGAGGAGCTTGGAGACAGGACTAAATTTGTTTAATCATCTGCTTTTAAGACACTCTCCCAATTTTGGAGGCTGACGCTTGAGAAATGGAAAGGAAGATATTCACAAAGCAGATTTTTAGCAAACTGTTTGCAGATCCTGGGCTCTCACCAGTCAGTAGAAAGAAACTGGTTCCTCAGAGAGTGATTCAAAGCAGAGTCTGAATCATCCTTTCTCCCAACAGTTGCATAAGGAGACTGGTCAGAGTGGCTGGCTCTGCACAAAGTCTGTGTGGTAAGCTAAAGTAGCTCTCAGAAGGGTTGAAAAATAGAAGGTCTAATGATCATAACTTTGACTCTGAAGCACTGGGAAGTTTCTCTATGTTACAGTAAGTAGGTATATAACAAAGAAGCAGGAGGTTGCAATTATCAAAAGTCTCAAACTCGTCTGTACAAGACACCACTGTTATCAGACAAGAAAAAGGTACAAACGTGGAGACATTCAGCTATAGCACTGCAAGATACATACTGTGGATTGAGTATATAACACTGATGATGACCAAAACCAAGAGCATACTTAGTGTTCAGGTAAAGC
Source organism: Phoenicopterus ruber ruber (assembly GCA_009819775.1). Taxonomy (NCBI): domain Eukaryota; kingdom Metazoa; phylum Chordata; class Aves; order Phoenicopteriformes; family Phoenicopteridae; genus Phoenicopterus; species Phoenicopterus ruber. The sequence continues at coordinate 28,090,056 of CM020221.1, read as the reverse complement.
AACCAGTTCCTTCAAGTTAGATGCCCTTCTCGCCTCCATGACCTGCCCAAAGGGCATAACTCACCAGTAAAACCTGTTTGGAGTGACCCGCTCGTGCATGAGCTGCCATTTTCTTCCAAAGTCCATGGAGCTGTACAGCTGAAAGACAGAGAGAGAGAGGAAGTATAAACTTTGAGGAAGAAGAGGAAGGACTGCCACTAAATTAAGTATTAAAATCAGCTCAGATTAAAGAACAGGAATGGATTGTCCTGCAGAGTTAGCGATCAACCTCAATGCCAGGGAAGGCTAATAAGGCAATCCCCTCCCCTCACATTTAACCCAGACTGAGCTGCTGAGACTCAAACGCACGTTGGCTCTTCCAAAACCTTTTTAAACATTTTTGTGCTTCCTGTTTTCACCTGTCAACACATTCACTTCAGCTGCCATATGACAAAGCTGGCAGTTCCCCGGCTTTTTCAGCCCAACAGGAAGCAGGTGATTGATGACATGTAAATTCCTAACATTAAATAGAATGAGAGAAAAATTAGATTAGTTAACATGACTATGATGTGGTAGGTAGTGACTCTATACTCAAGGTTTTGCTGCGATTCCTTTTTGTGGTGTGGATTACATCTCTCTTCCGTGTGGGAAAGAAAAGGAAATTGCTTCTAGTTTATAACTTCTATGTTCAGAGCAAGGTTGAAATTTTGAGATAAGTTAGAAATCAATCTGCTTATTAGTTAAATATTAAAGATAGTGAAGTGGCTCTTCTTGAAAGCCAAATCTTCAATCTAACAATTGTTTTGAGTCTTTCTGGCTAACAAATGGCGCAGCTGTAACGTAACCAAATTTCCAGGCAACTCCACACTAAGTCTCAGACATAGGTTCGCTTCATACATAGTCTGCTTAATGCCACAAACACCATTCTCCACATAATTAGTTTATTACCCACAATCCACTCACTCATAATCAAAGCATATGTAAACTCCTTTTGTCCAACTTTGAGCAAGTCTGGTTATTCAGAAAAAAAAATACACTTTGAGAAATAACTACTCTGCTTTACAACTAGATCACAGAGAAATAAATAACAGGCAGCGTTTTGGTCAGGATTTCAAATAAATTTCATCTGAAATAAATTCTGGCTTAATAAAATAAGGGTTGATTGCACGCTAAGGAGGTAGATAACAGAGCTGAAAAATGTAAATGTTTGTAATATCCAAATTTAGGTCCTTAATGGGAAAATGATATCATTTGAGTAAAGGTTCTGCATTTGATTTGATTTTGAGTAACTGGATTTATAAATTGGAGGCAGGTCCATGTTCAGATTAGAAGGGTTCACAACCTAGTGATGTGTACTATGGCACAGCTATGATGGATGGCTAACTGTGACTGGGAAGATAAACTGTATGTGCTCGCACTGAATATTAAAGTTTCCCAAATGGGCGGTATCTTTGGCCACAGAGATCCAGCAGCCACCTCAGAGCTGGACCATGGAACAATTTACAAAGGTGATTAGAAAGGGCTGTTTGAGCAGTGTCCAAAGCCTGAGGCAGCTGATTAACTCTTACTATGTTTGTACTCAACTACACAACCAAACCACTGTATAGCTAGCAAAAGCAAACTCAAAAACTGAAACTCAGACCCCATCAAGTATCTAATGCAACTGGTATGTGTAAAGACAAAAGAATCAGTCCTTTGCATTTATGCCAACGGGAAGTTCAGTTTCTGCCAATGACAGCTCAAGCTGCCAGTGAGTAAAGCACATCGGGGAAGAGATGGAAGCAGGCATACTCCAACCGTCATGACAAAATGGGCTCCAGTTATGTAGACTTCACTCCAACCAACATCACTGAGCTTGTGGTAAGAAATACTAGTAAAGATTTTCTGCCCCGTGTTCTTCAGGAGATCAGATATGACCTGGATATTCCGATTTGGCCATATTTCTTTGGCACTGTCACTAGATAAGGTAAGATACTGCACTAAAAGCCCACGTTATCTGGGCTTCCTCTGTTTTTCTGGTGAACCAATCACAGTGTTAGTCTAAAAAAAAAATACAGTAGAGAATTCTTTGCCCCAAAAAGGAATTCTCCATAGATACAAAGTAAAGCATGGCTTATCTTTTTTAATTAAAGGAGCCAGGAAAAGAAAATTCCTTCTCCAAATTCAAGGATAGGCTTATGAAGTCAACATCAATATTAAGATAACTACCTTCTGAAGAAACACCCGGGTTTTTAGAAACAATAATTGAAAATCGACACTCCAAGAGTCAAAACTCTACAGTGCTACAACTCTGCCTTGACTTTAGCATGGTGCCTGCCAGCAATATTCCTTGAGACACTTGACATGGTTTTACACATACAAGGACCTCTGCACACAGACTGAGTTGCATCAGTTGCATCAAACAACTTGGCTATCCTTTCCATTTCCTAACTGCAGGTATGACTTGCAGATTGAGCCACGGTGCTGTACAAACCACGGGCTCCAAGCAGCTTAGCCTCAGTTAACTCCCGTTCACAAGCTAGTGCAAGTGGGACTAGCATCCTTATTGTATTCTGCAATGGATTAACCATTCTCAACATGAGAGGAAAGGATTAGCAAAATACAGCCATTTCCTTAGATCCTCTTTTATCTTTAGCCCCTAGCACTTCCTTTTCTTTTGCAGCTGCATAACAGCAGTAGCTACAGATAGCTCAGTGGCATGAAGCACAATCTCTTTCTAACTACTCATCTCTCCCACAGTGTCTCATTCAAGGAGCATCCTTCTCTCTATCAAGTTAAAAACCAGAGACCAGCTACTGAGTACTTTTTTCCTCCCTTCTTTCTATTAAAGCTCAGACTGACTGATGGTAGAAGGATTAAATTGAACTTGCAGCCTTTAGGTGATTTCAGATAAAGAGATAAGGAGGATATTATTCATTTCAAGAACTTCTATTTATTTATTCACCTACTTATTCTAGGCGACCACTTTGAATTTTAACCAGATGATTGAGTCTTAAAGCTGTATAACAGAACAAATTCCTGAAAGGTCTCGCGGGCCAGTTCACTTTTATAGTATTATTTACAGATGCAAATGTAAAGGTTAATGTTGAATTACTAAATAAAACACACAATAAAGAGTTTTCTAGTATGCATTGAAATTGAATATCTATATACACTTTCTGTTCATCTCCCTTCACAGGAGAAGAGATGCTTTTAGAAGAGACAACAAATCTAGTGGCAAGTACAGCAGATTTCAATAGAGATCAATTTGTCCTAAGGCTGAATACTAAGCGATGGAAAGAAATGAGGTTTGTTTGGTGCCAAGATTTTCCCTTTTTAAAGCTCTGTTCTGGCTCCTTAGTGATGAGTAATCTCTGGCATTTCCACCTCCCAGAGCACTCCAACACATTGGTTCAAGAGGGATGGACTTCAGTGTACCATGAGGGTGTACTGTGAGGGTATGCCCTTTCTGCAACCTCTTTGTGTTATTTGACCTGCTCTGATGAATGAAAAATTAAGACCGTTATGGGTCTTTATGTTTGTATGAGTTGGTCTTGTGCCTTGACGCAGCTAAAGAGTGACACGGAGAAGACTTGACTAAGGAACAATTCAGAAGCAGGACCCAAAACAGAAGGACAAAGTCCTGGCTCAAGGCAAGGGTGACAAAATTCATTTTTTAACCTGAAAATGAACTCAGAATCCTGCATCTACCACAAAGGCGCCTCAGTAAACACAGTTACAGCACTTGGCTGATCCCAGCAACCTCTGCACCTATTTGAGCAGACAGGTTCCAGGAGCCTCCTGAAAGCTGAGGTGCTTTTGAGAACAAACACACAGTGTTCAAATTCCCTACTGAGCCCATCTGAAGGATGCTTATGAATCTCATCTACCCTTGCAGCAGACGACAGGGGTTTTTACTAGGCATGACCCTAGAATTCCTGCTTGCCCACAGACTGGCATGGGACACTGCCATGGGGCAGATGGGATTCAGAAAGGTGAAGGGGCCAGCACTGCGTGTCAAATAAATATAACTTTTAATGTGCTCTCAAGCCTGCTGAAGCACCTAAAGTATTACCCTGAAAGTATCAGCCTGGTCACACTAGCAGAATCCAAGAGTAGCTCTCCTTTCACGCCTGGCTTTGAGGTCACCCCAGCTCAGCAGTAGAGGTGCAGTCTTTGAGAATGGGTACTGAGCACTGGGGAAAACCTGCCTATGCTCAGCAGCCTAGTTAGACCTACCATTAAAAAAAGAAAAGGCCACACATCAAGAAGGTAAATAGCAAATGTTTATTCAAACAGCATCACAATGCTCCACACTCAAAGATCGTAGCGCCAGACATATCATATCCACCAACACAGTCCTGAGTTTTACCAAGAACACACAATCTGTGCGAGGAAAGACTTTGGCAGCCTAAGTGATATACAACTTTAATTCACCACAGGACAGAACCTTAATTCATGCTTGTCTTGCTCAGCACAACTCTGAATCATAAGGATATTACATACCACAGGCAGAATGCTGCTTCTTCAAACTCTAAGAACACTTGCAACATTTTATTTAACACCAGCATTGTTTCCGAGATAAGCAGCAAGCCCTTTAAAGAGGGACCTTTATCCCTGGTGTCAGATTCTATGCTGTGAACACGTGCAACATGCCAGAAACACAGTCAGAACTACAGAGCTGGAAAGGAAGGAGTTATAAACACACGCACAGATGCACAGTGTTGCATATGAAAAATGTCTCCATGCAGTTGCAATTCTCCAGTACAGACTCTCAGGGTGATACATCCTGATGGCTTGCTTGGATGATCTTGTTTGGGGCTGGGGTAATTTGTTTTGGGTGTTTTGTTTCTTTTCCCAATGAGAGCTTGCAAAAAAATACAAAAGGATGATTTTGGTCAAGAAGTCAAGCTTCTCAGAACTGGAGCAGTGTGAGAAACTGGCCTGCTTAACCTCCACTTATGGGAGAGAGGGGAGAAGAATGAGCAATGAAGGAAAAAACATGGCAACCACAGGAAGAGATTCAACCCCCTGATGTTAGTCATCCATATCTGAGCTAGTCACCAAGGCTCATTTTTAGACAGGCAAGAAACAGGCTCAAAACAGGCACTTTTAAAGCACAATTCCCATACTAAGATACACTTCTAAAATTGCTTATTATTCATGCCTTAGAAGCCTCTGTTTCTCTCCATAGACACTAAAAGAAGTCCACAGTGACTAATGCAGAAGGAGATAACCCCACCGCAGATAGATGATTTGGTTGAGATGCATTTCATGTTAGGTTCCCTGTTCCCAGGTCGACCTACTTGGTCTTCATGGGGGAAGCAGGCAGAAGAATGAAGGTTCAGCACAAGCTGAAGAAAGGCCAAGCATACAATAGCCTGGATACACTTTACCACAGCAAGAGGCATGCTGAAGATGTCATGTATGGATTGAGAAGCAATAGACAACAGACTAAAGAAATTCAGAGAGCTTTGATATTTATAGACTTTCTTGCTCAAACACAGAAGAAGAATTAGGGCATCAGGAACATATATAAAAAGCATATATCCAAATAAAATCAAACACTTTGTTGCTATGAAATCCAGTCTATTGGCCTGAGCAAACATCTAGAGAGAATCTCAACAGTTTCCTGTCTGCCAGCCAACCCTGGAGTGAACTTGGAGCTTGCAAATAATGGTGTCGGATAAAGTGAGGAAGAACAGCTGGACTATATGTACTTAAAGGAACAATTAGTTTATTAAACATAAAATTATACTTCCCCCAGACAATACATCCAGCTGATGATGGAAAGATGTATTCATACAAATCCAGCAGGGTGAGAGTTGGCCTAGTGGTAATTACTGGGGAGCAGCTGACACATGGTAACATGATGGAAGAGGAGGGGCAGATTAGCCTGGCCTGCCGTGTCCTCAGAAGAGCATGATCCCGAGTAGTAGCTTGGATTGCGTACATGAAAAGATGGCTCTGATCCCAGAAAAGCACAAAAGCAAACTAACACCTTTCTCAGCCAGAGCTGGTGGGAAAAATCTACAAGATGTGTGGAGGGTTCCTGCCAAAAAATCAAACTGGGACAGAAGGAAAATAAAATTAGGTCAACATTTCTGTAAGAAATTGGACTGCATGCAACCGGTCTGCAAAGAGTAACTCAGAAAAGCTAGTCTGTTGCAGGGTCTTAAATTTTCTCTACAGAGGGAAAATGACCACGATCACTGCAAAAAGACTAGAGGCTCAGAAACTGAGAAAAAGTTGCGAACGACTCAGAAAATTGCAAGGTGTGTCTTTTCCCTACACTTCTGTGTTACAGACGAAATTACAAAAGGAGAAGAAGGTGCCATCATTAACGTGTCAGAAAGTTCATTCCTAGAAGGAAAATGAACTGGAGGAAAAACTCACAATACTTTTCAGCCTTGAGAGTACAGAACAGAGAAGCCATGTCTGACAACTACCAGAGATGACCCATCACGTGGAAGAAGAGACCCATATGCAATAAATTCAAACTGCAGTGAAAAATGTTTCAAAAGATGACAATATCAACATTTTTTCTAAAGGCACACTGAGCAGCCAAGTACTGAGGAGAAACATTTTGCAAGATCTTGGAATAATATTCTGTAGAGAATAAATGGATGGTCCTTACTTCACCCACTGCAAAGAAAGATCTTTTTTCCACACCTAAAATTAGACATAGCAAGGATTTAATAAGGTTGCTCTTACTTCGCAAAAAAAAAATAAAATAAACGAGTCTGCACCGTAGGAGATAACTGCTCCAGCAAGTGAAAGGATATGAGTAATAACTGCGTTTCTCCCTGTTATCTTCTATTTCTTTCATTTAACTCTAAAATAACACCTACCCCTACTCAGCCACTGTAAGACTACTCCTGACAGCCAAACCCATTTAGTCAGCATGCTCTCCACTTGTTGAATTTAGCACAGAAATTCCAAGCTGCCAAAGTTTTCCTTCTTTCTTTCTATTTTATTGTTTCATCATTTGAAAATAGTGTGTTTTTACGTCAAATCCCTGAGACACTACCTCCCTATAACTCCTCTTTCATACAAATAGTAATCAGATCCCCAAATCCCCAAGGAATTAAAATTGGGATAGTAAACTCCCAAATAGACAAGACTGACCCAAAGATTTCCAACCAATACCCACAACACACAAGCCATTTCTCCTTATTAATTTTTCCATTTGAGATGTAAAATTGTGGTTTTCCTCCTTCTCGTAGCCCCATATGCTAAATCCACTTGTGGAGACCCCCTACAACAATCCTGCAGCTATCAGTTGCCCTCAGGCACTGGCATGGTGTGCCTTTGGGAGCAGAGCAGACTGCAAAGCCTCGCCAGAGCAGAGCCACAGAAGAAAGATGACAGAATCGAGAAGAACTGGATAAGACAACAGACAGGATAGATTTAGTGTAGCCATGAAGACAGCTGCTGATACTACAGAAACATGCCCTACTTCTATATCACATCTTCCATCTTACCTTCCTCACCTAACTTCCATCCCTCCTATGCAGCCCCCTTTCTCAGGTTCTCCTGTGAGGCAGGACATGTTACTTGCAGCATAATAGGGACAAGACTCAGGTCTAACGTGCTTCAGTTGGGTGGCTGAAACCGGGTCAGGAGCAACCCTTGCCATGGAAGGGGCTTACTACTCACAGTAGGAAAGGCTGCATTCAAGGAAAGATTCAGGGCCGCCTTCTGATTCCTCTGTTCCACCATTCCCCTCAGTCTGGGCCTTACACCCAGAGTACACCTCTGGAGTATCAAGCAGTATCAAGGCAAGTGTCACCTTCGAGCTGACAACAAACTCAAGGACAATGATATCATCTGTGCTTGTTCCTTCCACCTCCTTCCAGGGAAATACCTCTGTGCCATCTTGGTTTGCTACGGCTCCAGAGGAACCAAGATCTGAAGCTTGGCAATGCTTCTGGACCTTTAAAGAAGGCAAAGAAGAGCTTCTTGCTCTCTCCTCTTGCCAAAAGCTGCTGGAAATCACAATTCACGTAAGGCATCCTCGACAGCTCCATACTAAAGAACCTAAAAATAAATCCTGCTTCTTGAGCCAAAAGATTTGTGTAACAGCTGGTGGAGCTCAGCTTAGGAGAAAGAATTCTACCAGCACCATATTTATGGGCTTTGTTTACACAGAGTTGTAAAAACCTAGTAATTGTAATGAAAACAAATGGACTAGTTTATCTCTTTGCTTTGATTTCCTTTCCAGGTGATTAAAGGCTGCATCAAGAGACCTCATTACAGCCCAAGGTTCTTCTCTAGCATGGTACAGACAGATTGTCTTAGGCATGGAAGGAGAACAGACTGCTGCATGTCTGAGACTCACCAGAGCTGCTCATTTCCCTTCAGATGTTGTACAGTAGAAGGGGCACTGGAAACAGACTATTTTGATGAGAAACTGGTCTAGACTAGAATTAAATACTAAATGCATTTCCATCATCTGTCTCATACAGAAAGGAAAAAAAAAATTATTAGAAGCTGGGAAGTTCTCTTTGCACTTTGAAATTTAATACTGAAATATTTCACATGCTGTCAGGCAAAAGTAGGTGTTCATCCAAAAGAAACTCAGACTCCACTCCACTATTATAAGAAACTGGTCAGGGATCTGCACAAAGCCCAAACACTTTGGAAATGTTTGACTTCATGTTGTAATTTATAGCTCAACCCAGACCTGGCTTATAAAGAAACCAGATAGGTTAAGACAATGCATTGATGTAATGCTTCATGGTTTTACACTTTAAAAAAATGCTTTCACCTGATAAGTCCACTCACAGCACTGCAGTTTGCTTAAACCTGATGCTCAAAGCAAGACTTGCCTCTCTCTGCTTCTCCACTTCATCTCCAAGAAAAAGAGAACAGTGGATTAAACTGGTGAAAAAAAGTCCACTCAAAAGCCTTCGCATTTCAATTTCTCTTAAAAAGTACAATTGGTACTGAGCATACTCAGCCAAAAATTTGCCATTTCTGCTGAGAGCACAGCATATCTTTTGCTTTTCTACCGCATGACTGGTTTGTAGTGGAACAAGTTCAGATACAGCTGCAACAGGAGCAGTGACATAAATGAGTATCACTAAAGAAGCTAAAGCATGTTTCAGTCCTGGGTGAAAACCAGCCTCTTTTTCCTGCTTTCTCCCCACCTCCAGAAATGCTGGAGTGGCTCAGAACCAACATTAAAAGTATTACTTTCAGATTTTTTTTCTTAAACTGAAAATCTGGGGAAAAAACATGTTCACTTTGGTCAGTCAAAACACATTCCAATCATTTCTAAATAATTAAGCTTTAGCAACTTGCAAAAGGTACTATAAATAGAAATGCCATTTTGAGGGAAGGCTAACTTTTTTGATTGCTTGTTTATTCCTTTCTTCATGACATTTTAACCACTTCAAAATCAGCTCTTGAGTCCGGGGGAGGGCTAAAGTTGAGCAATATGTCGCCACTGACCCTCTTCTGATGAGTGTTTTGTTAACAAGCCTTATTGAAAACTAAAGATATAAAAGGGGAAAAAACCCAGAAACCAAAAAACCCTACTTCCAGAGTCTGAGAACAGGTTAAGACCTAACAGACAAGGCAAGCAAGGTGCCATGCAGGGGAACAGTTTCCCACATCAGCAATGCAGAGTAGAGAGCAAGACTAGACACAGAAAGGGGCAGGGATGCAGAATGGGGAAGGGAGGGACAATACTGGGACTGTGAAGAGATCAGAACAAGATGGAGGCGGCAGAGCTGCCTCCTGCCACCAGGGTCTACAAGGTGCCCCAGGAGATATCTTTACCAGTATTTCTTCCACTGGCATCCAATAGGCTCCACCAGAGGTAGAGGAGGGTTGCAGGCTGCTCCTGTTGTCCCCAGCTGCTGCTTCACTCCCTTTTTCCCTAGGATCAGCTCTTTAACAGCAACAAAAGACTGAATCAGCTCTCATGGCTGCTGACTTTTCTCTCTCCAAGCCAGGCTGGTGCCTTTGCCCAGCTTCTTCTCAGCTTAAAAATCATTAGGCAGTTTTTGGTCTGAGGTCTGTGCTAACTGGATCCACCAGCCGCGTGGATATAGCCAACGGAGTCGTGCAGGTCAGCCTGTGCCGAGGAGCTCTGTGCCCTCCCAGCCCAAGAGGAAAATCTTGTTTGCTGCTGGGGGCTGCACATTACAGCCCTTTAGAAGCCCCTCCTTACACTCTGTCAATGCTTATACTCCAAAAGTTTAACAATAAGGGGAAATAAATGGGAACCACATGTCTAATGGGGAGATTTTTCATTCAAATGTGCTTTATTGTGTGATATATGTCTTTAATTACAGTGCAAGCGTCTGGGTACATTCGTTGCTATTACAGACCAATCTTTCATGTTTATTGAGCGTAAGACTACAACGGACAAAGCAGGAGAGGCTCAGACATTAGCCAGAGTGGGACATAAAGCTACAATCACATGCTTGGCTCTTCCTCTCCTCATTCCTTTATAAACCCTGTGGCACTATCTGTAGGGTAGCCTCTATATTACGCGGAATGGGATTTAATGGAAGAGGACTATTTTCAGACTCGTGAAAGAAAGAGATTTCACACCACCAAACCACCTTCCAAATTCATATAAGATTTTGCTGAGTTATTTCTTTATGTGGAAAAAACATTTCTGAAAGTGTGTACATGGACATTAATGAAAAGGGTTTGAAACTGCATTTAGAACAGCATTTTATTCTGAGACGTAATTGCTGTTCATGTAAAAAATTTCACATGGCTTTAAAGAAATAAATATTAGTTTGGGCTCACACAGAACATGTCATTTTGGCAAAATTAAAGCAACGTATTTTGCTCCAGGTTAAAGAGTATGTTATTTAACACACACACCCCCCTACCACTCAATTCAGCTTCAGTTTTCCATTCATCAGCATTTTCACAGGCTAGGAAGGTTACTCAAGACAGTTCCCAAGTTATGTGACCCATCACCCTGCAGACACTGAGAGACCCACACCTGAACCTAACCTAGCTCGCACAGGTGAAAATGCTGTAAAGCTGCTCCCACTCGGGGTCAACCCTGGCACAGGGTAGATGTCCACTGTCCTCATACAGTTCTCATCTCACCAGCTGAAGAGCAGCAAACTTCACGGTTCCTTAAGACCTGCACCTTGCTTCCTAGTGGTGTTGTGCAACTCTCTTCACAAAATCAGACCAGCCTCAAAAACTGTCCATGTCCTTCTACTCCATTCACTCTATGAGGACACTGTGCCCCCTTCACCCTGAGGCCATGGGTTCTGTCAGAGATTTATGATGCAAAGAAGGGATTGTTGCAAAGTGTTTAGCGACCACTAAATGACACCTTTCCTAAGAGAGGAAGTCAGCCAGGATCTTACCAGATTTCAAAAGCTGACAAGTAGCATTTGCCATCCTCAGGAAAAGTGAGGAAACAACAGCATCGCACTGGCCCATTGTGCCAAGCACATTTCCTATAAGCACCCAAAATCAGGGCAAGCAGAGGTTGAGCTATACAACAGATATACTTTCTGACGATTAGGGAAGCTTGTGACTGGGCACTGAATAAATACAGGCTGCTCCAATTAATCCTGCTCTGATCCCACCCTTCTCTGCTGCCACAGATCATTGCAGCCTCTCTGCACGCACACACGATAACAAAGCTGGGAAGCTGGAGGGGTTTGCTCTGCTCAGTGGCATTAGCACATCAGCCCAGCAGGTTCATGAGCCAGCGCTGTGCATTCAGAGCAGCTAAGCACGTAGCTTTCCATGGCACAGGTTTCACCGAGGCTCAGGCAAAGACACATACACCAAGAAATGTATCACAGGCGCAGGTTCCAGATAACTTGGAGGGAAGTTGGGAAAAGGTAATAACAAAAGTGACCCGACGAGAAAGATTCCAAGAGTTGAATGTGCAGAATTTCTCCTGGGATTGAAAAAAGGAAGCACAGAACTGTCTACCTGTACGTACATGGAATAACACCAAGGAAATGGGAAGCTTCGAGGGCTGGCATGGGTGAGAAAGCAGAGACAGACATTTCTAACCCTTAGAGACCCTTCCTAGATGCACTTCCTAAGACAGTTCAATACAAGCATTGCAAATACTAATTTTTAATCACTTCCTTTCCATTTTATCACTCGTGTCTATTACTTCTCATGGCAATGTAGTCTGCAAAGGGGCCAAAGGGACATATTCTCAGGTTTGCCTGTTAAGAGATCCGTAAGTCAGGAAGGATGGCACAACTGGCATTTCACTGGATTTACTCTAGCTGGATTCTGCCGCTTGGGTCTTACAGCGGGCATTTATAGGCTGCCACAACACATCATGCTACTGCCAACTCTTTTGGTCATGGATATGCCCTCAATGCCATCCTGAAAGGCTTCTGGAATGGGCACCGCTTAGGAAGTGTACAGGTCCTGCACTGGGAGAAATCCCTCTCTGGACAATTCTGGTCCCCGTACACAGCCTATGCTCTACACTGCCTGGGACCAAGGCCAGATACTGGACCAAATCGTCCCAGAGAAAGGCCCACCATAGTTAATGGGAGTCTTATGTCCCCCAAAAGAGAACACAGATGCTGCCCATAGGACAGCTGTGACTCTGAAATAAATTCTATGAGTAAAAAGATTACAAAAACAAGGTAGAAATCTTCAGCTTCTGATAGTGTTGAAGATGCAGCTTCAGCAAATATTACCTCCTACTCGAACACACTAGCTCTTGTACCATTTTCTACAATTCATTCTTTTAGGCCATCTTCATTACCACACGCTTGTCATATCCCATCCTACAATAAACCAAGAGAGCTAAAATTTAAGATGAAATGGCCTGTACATCTTGAATCACTGGATGCTTCAAGTGCCAAAGCAAACCTGCTTCTGCAAGCTTGAACATATAATACAATAAAGAAACTCAGAGTTCCTTTCAGCCTTCCTCTCCTACTCCCCAGCCAGCTCTGGTCTCCACCAGGGGCTCTGCTAGCTTGAAGCTGTTCTCCAGTAGTGCTCTTATAATAACACTCTTAAAATCCTGTGGGGTAACTCAGTTCAGCTCTAGCTAGCCAAATTTCTCATTGGCCAGATTCCCTGGCAATCCATGCATTGACAACAGGCAACTATTGAAGGGAAAAGCAGAGCCTGATTACACGGGCACCTATCTCTACACATACACAGCCAAGCCAGAGATCACAGGTAGGAAGGGGTTTACAAATCCAGGAAGCTCCAGGGGAATATCCTTTCCTTCATCCTGAACAGCAAGTGGTCTCATGGAAGAAGAGAGATGGTGTCCTCCCTGTACTTCACAGTGATTCAGTTCATCCTGATCCAAACGTGCAAGGGAGACTTGACAATACCCCCCACGCCCCAGCATGAAGGGCAGCATACAGATGTTTACAGGAGGAACCCAAATGAACAGCGTCATTGTAAATGCCAGCCACCATCAGAAAAAATTTAGCTTGACAGTTGTAGCAGAAACTGTCACTGCACCAAGGCATCACTGCCAGAAAAATCACCAAATGAGAAACTCGCATGTTCCAGGGATCCCCTAGGGCAGCTGGGCATACACCATTTACACTGTCATCTCTGATTCATCCATCACCCGGTTCCCGCAATCAAACAGTGGAAAATTGTACCTTTGGAATAAATGAATCTGCAATTGCAGATCACGCAAGAAAAAGGAAGCTCTTATCTAACCTCTCTCAGTAGCTCTCTAGGTTTCTATATATTCTGTGGTGTCTATATTTAAGCTATTTATCCCATTTAATTCAAACTCTAGGTACCTTCAACCCACCTTATGGATCGGGATTAAGAAAAAAAAAAAACAAAAACACAAAAATCCAACAATAAGCAAACCCGATCCAAGGCAACAACTATAGTCAACAAATCACCAAACTTGATATAATGTAACTTTAATTCCTGAAGTTAACCAATGTTCACAGTGATGGTACAGCATCATTCATAAAATAGGGAGGCTGCAGAGAAAAAATGAAGCAGCATTCTCCAATCTGTCACTAGAGAAAAAACACAACTCATGTAGCTAGGGAATATCAGACTCAATTTTGCAGCAGAACTTTCAGGTTTGTCACATTTGTGCCGTTGGGTATGTGTGCATAACTCTTGTGGTCTTGCACTGAGATCTGAGGAAATCAACTGGCCTGAAGCAAGTGCTATGTTAGTCAGAGGACAAAACCAGAGTCCTGTTTTGGCAGCAAAACTTTTGATGACATTATTGTTCTCTCACTATATGGCAAGAAAGTCCCCTTGGGTATAGTATATTCTGCTAACATGTTATTTGTACGTGCTGTTATCTCTTGAACACTGCAAGTATAAAATGCTACAAAAATCTACATTCAGACGATTTATGATCACTGAGCTTCTGGCAGAAATGAGAGGCCCAAGGTAGGAGGCTGTGCGAGGGGTCAGGTTTTCCTCCTTTTGCACTATAGAATCCCAAGGATTTTCCATAAAGCCTTAAGTTTTGTTGTTTGTTTGTTTCATCAATTGTCCTTCTCTCAAAAACATCACCCTTCATTTTGGTGCCTCAGCTCCTCCTTTTATCATACCGACAATACTTCAGATGTGCCAAAATTTTACTGCGTCATGCCCTAACTTTCATTTTATAGCCACCCATGGTCCTATAAAAATCAATTGAACACAAACCTAAGGAATTTTATTACACTGGAAGAATTTCTTGTAACTGCCACAAAACTGTTGTGGGGCTTCTACTGGAAAAATTGAAGCATGCACACAGGCTTGTGCACACCCCACACAAACAGGCCACCAGTCTTCTCCCAGACAACCTATATGGAAGGCCAGGTTGAAATGTACACCAAAATGCAACTGAAGACGTGCAGCATTTGCAATGATGAATAAAGATCTCTCTTCGAAGCATAAATGGCCCACAGCAGAACAGTGCTAGAATCAGGACATTATGAAAATCTTAGCTTTTTTGCTTCTTTTTTTTTTTTTTTAAAAAAAAAAAAAAAAAAAAGATAAAGCCTCTAGTTTTATTAACTGTCAGGAAGCATTTGAAAAACATGATCCCCAACCTTTCCTTGGTCACAGAAGCATCACGAGAAATATAAGAGAGGACAACTGAAATTATTCAACCATCTTCCTGATTTTTTCTCTGTGAAACTCATGACTTTCAAGGGACCAATTCATGACTTCTAAAAGCTTGGGATTGCTAGTTCTGAGGTGCAAGACCAGAAATCCAGGCACTGGCCCCCTTTTTCATCACTGAAGCAATGAGCATGAAAAGCTGAAACACACACTGGGTTACCATTGAGCATATGGGACATTTGAATCATCCATGCCTACTGTGGGGACAAAGGACTTACAGCTGTTCCTCTGGCATCTTTATTCCCCAGAATAATATTGATTACATGCAGTTTCTATCAGAAGGGAAAAAAGGAGGAAAAAAGAAAGAAAAAAAACCAACAAACCCAAAACACCAGAGGTGAATTTTCATATGTCAAGGTAGAACAATGGAAACAAATAGTTGCCTTAACATAAGCGATAGCTTGCACACAGGCAGATGAGCCCAGGGACTCTGCATCTCTCAGCAGGCAGATTTTAGGGAAAAAAAAAAAAAAACTGTACACTGGAAGGAGTAAACTACATCTATGTTGTTTACTGTAAGAACAGAATACCATACATGTTTTCAGGCCATATCCTCCAGTGACATACATCAGCATTTCCCTGCTAAAATCAATGGACTCACACTGAATTTCAGCTGCTACATATGTGACTGCATACATCTTTTGTACACCAGCTCAGGTGTGCTATTAGATCAGAACATGGTCCGTTTCCCCGCTGAAACCAAGCACTGGAGGCACGGATGGCTCGTAGTGACTCAAAAAGGGGAGGAGAGGGAGACAGAGAGAAACCTATTTGCAAAGAGCAGTCCGGGACAAAACGAGGGCCACATACCAGCTTCCAGTATTACAGAAACCTCTTTCACACAGTAGCCACTAAATTATTTGAAATTAAATGTATGAGCTTTTTAGTATACTGCTGTGCTAAAATATATTAAAAAAGGGCCCTCTCTGCCCTGTGGCACATTTATCACTACAGCACCTGCTGATGTGAAATTCCCACACGGGGTCCCCACCCCAACCATGCTGGAAGTTCTGCCACAGCCTGAAGCCTGGGGAGAGACAAGGTTGCAAGAAGAGGAACCGCTGTAACATTTTTGTAGGGCCACTTGGGCCAGTGGAAAGGAAAACAGAACATGATTTAGGAAGTCTGGGTAACGTTGCAGCTCTGTCACTGGTTAGCTGGCTAACCTTGCATGGCTCACTTCACCTTCCTGTGCTTGTTTCCCTTCAGCCTTCTCTCACTGCCTCGTTGACTCTGCCTCTGCATTGGCAACCATCAAGCTGTGATTTCTGAGCCATTTAAATACTCCTTGAATGACAGTGGTAGGAAACATGACCAGGACAAGACTGTGGTAACACTGGCACTGCTGGGTAAACCAGATGATTCCTCCTGGTCACAGCACGAAGGGACCTACTAAGAACTGTATGGTGCAAACATCACCAGGGCATCCTGGGATTTACAAAATCTAGTTGTGCTTCATAGAAGAGTGGTGGAGAGGAAATGTCAGCTCCTGTCTGCTCCTTTTCTGGAGTTTCTCTTTCTTTGGCTCTCAGATATGCATCTCTCAGCTGTACAAAAACGTTTTGATAATATACTGGTAGAGATAAGATATAATAACAGTGTCCTATTAAATGGATGTGACATGCCCAGCAGGAAAGCACTATGCAGATATTGCCATCGTAGCAAGAGACCTCCACTGAAATCAAGCCACAGATGCTCTGCATGGTCTAGGGCCAGCCTGTAGGATCTGATGACCTGACTGGGCCCTGCACATCCTCAATTGCAATGGAAAGCATAGCTACAAGACCAGCTAGAAGTAAAACAGCAGCAAAGACTTTGGTCCTTGGCACTGCCAACTACAGCCAAGGCTCTGCATCAGGATCAGGACTGCATGCTTCCTAAAGGTTCCCATCCCTGGACGGTTCACATAGCCCTCTTCCCAAGTACTAGTGGCTTTTTCAGGTTATGGAAATATGCCAGAGGTTCAGCAGCTGCTAACAGGAAGCTGAAACACCCCTGCCTTAGGGGCAGAAATGAGAGCAAGGGAGAGCCTGCTGTTCCCAGGCCCGCTATTCCCACTCCTGACTGCGAGCTCCTGGTCTGGCACACAGAAAGGCACCCCTCAGGAAGCACCCTCACAGACTGTCCCAGTTCTTGGTTGCTGATAACGTAACAAATAGGCATGTGCAGGTGCTTGCATGGGGGGAAGGACTCTACCTTCACTCCTCAGCATCATCCATCCAGCTGAATGCCTCAAGGACACTGGTCTATCCCATCCCAGTCATCCATCTTTGAGAGCATTAAAGATGAAAGTATTGTCTTAAGTAGCCTACTGCCATCCTAATGTGCAATATTTCCAAACAGTGAGGTCTTGTACTGTCAAGGCAATGTGCAAATACTAATTAATGCCACAATTACCCAGACAGAAAGAATAGTCCCTGTTGGGCAGACTTCCAAAAGTTCTCAGCTGCCTGAATCACTGACAGTAATGGGAGCTGCTGGGTTCTGAGTCCTTCTGGATAAAGCATGACCCTTCTTGGTTAACAAAACATAACAGCTTTTTAATCTCCACCTTCCAGAAAGCATTCTTGGTCCGAGGGAATTAAATAGTGCCCCTCTGTATTGAATTCTACATGCCCATGGTCATAATTTCAGGTGCTGGCAGACCCATCTTCCCTGAGCTATGGCTTTAACGTCCTGAAGCATTAAAGAAAGACAAGAGAACAGCGAAACCTGAGAGTGAAACTACCTAAAATCCCAATGCTAAAAGCCCATATATGACTTGTATGTCTTTGCAGGCACTTTGCAATAGTGAAAGCCTGTCTGTATGACCACTTCACACCCTAATGTGTAAAGGCTCACATACTTAGAGGCCTTAATCCACAAAAGCATTTATGCATAACCTTAAAATTAGGCCCAGGCTAAACCATTTGGCTGCTCCGAGGTCAGAGTTGCATTTTTTTCTATTAAGTTCTACATTTTACATGTAGTGCTATTCAAAATGAAAATTTCATGCAAATTCACACAAGTTTATGTTCATTGTCACAGGCTCTTCTCTGTTACTTCAGCTGTGATATTTTGCGTAAAATTAATCCTGTTGTTCTTTGGCCTGGAATAGTCACATTTCTAAACTCAGGCACCACACTGAGTCAATTCAATGAGAGGGGAAAGGAACCAGACTGAAGCTTTCCATGGTCAACATCAGCAGACATCTGAGTGGAGTCAACAGATGAATTGTGCTCTTTCTTCAATTGAAAGCGATATCATCTATAATTCTCCTCAACAGATTTTAGAGGAGACTTAATGTTGCCATCAGGCCAGGCAAATACTGAGACAGAGCTTTGAAAAGCAATATGGAAGGCAAAGAAAAAGGGAAAGAAAAAACAAAAAAAAAAAGGAAAGAAAAAAAAGAGAGAGAAAGAAAGAAAAGGAAAAGGAAGAAAAGGCCAAGGAAACCCTTCTGGATTCCTCTCATTTCACTGAAGCAGTCTGGTAGGCAACTCACATCTACACAAATGAATCCTGATAAAGAAAAACAAAAGATTGGGAATTCCATCTTTGCTTGCACGTCATGTTTGCTCTCTCCTGCAGGGTGGGGGTCATTATAACCTGTAGGCACAATAGCAGGAACTAGGAAAGTTAATGCTTTTTGTTGCTTTGACCATATTGGAATCGTAACCCATGTAATCCATTTTGCACAGATCCAGACAGCAGGGTTGGTTTCAAGTGCCCTAATCTCAGGTAATATAGCAAATACTTACATCTCAGCAAAGGAAATTACTTCCTCGACAGCCAGTGGAGGCCTAGTCAATACAAATGAGTCTAAGGTACAATTTACCTCATCCTAAAATAGTCACCTATATTTGCTTCCAGAAATCAATCAACACCATTCAGTAGACCACCACCAACCACTATGTGAGCCTTGGCACCTAATCTAGGTATACATTGCTACATTTTAGATCTCTACAGTCAGGCAAAATAAATCATGCCTCCAGTGTTCTTATTCTTCAGCCTTCTTCATTCCTTCATGTTTATTCCTATCTGCTATATTTATAACCACCCCTCGCCCCACTTAGGCTCCAGATAAAATCAATATACAGCCATGATTTAGCATGGCCCAGGAATAAACCACAGAATCCTTGCTCTGTTACACAATAAACTAGGTTGCTTCAACAGAAGAGCACATTTAAGCATCAAATGTGTCTCGCTCCATTTGTCTCTATATTTTCCTTTTCAAAGTAAAACCTGTTCATGAAGTATCTATAACATAAATAAAAAGCAATAGGAAAGTCTGTTCTAGCTAAATCAAGTTTCATGAGCAGTTACTTTCTTTTTGCCATCACAAATCATCACAAGCCCAAAGTTCACTATTTTGCTAGGACAAAATTCATTGGGCATTTCTGAAGTAGAGCCAGGGTTGCGTAATTTAATTTCTTATCTCCTATTAAAACTGCCAGGCTTACCATAATCAGAATGATAAATGCAGAGTCATATGTCTTCTTTCCGACAGTAGTGCCCATCAATACTTCAAATGCAAACAATTGTGACATTTGACTTTATAAAAATTACCTGGTGCACCAACACCACTTAATTAAATCATTTAAAAACTGCTTTTGTTACATTTAATGAATGATATATTATACTGCAATGAAACATGCAGCAATATCTTCACAATGCTAACAATTAAGGCTCACTTCACTTACGGCAATTGACAACACAAGTGCTCCTCACTTCATTCAGTTTGTGCATTCCAAATGAACTGGTTAGCGAAAAGGGTGCTTCTTTGCTAATGAGTTTTGTAATCAAGGCATCTATTTTAATTTCAAATTGGCTAGATTGGGGGAAATTGCTGAACTAAATGACTGGTTCTAATTAGGATTATAAAAATACTCATCATGCAGCAGAATTAGCGCAAGGTCTTGATTTCCCTACATTTGCATATAGCTTTAGTTTAACAGTGGAAAAAAATCTCCTGATAAATTGTCTTTCTTTTAATGAATTGAACAAACACTATATCTGTTTTAGTCATCCTTTCATTTAAAGGCACTGATACATATTCATGATTTGTAAATGAAGTTAAGTGATTTTGATTCTTCAGTTCATTACCATATTGAAGAAGAGACTTCTGTAAATTGCCCTTAAATATTCCCAATCTCAAGGGTTTGGTGGGGGTTTTTTTTTGTTTGCTTTGGGTTTTTTTAACTTTACTTACATTTCAGTTTATCTGTTTGATGGAACCCTGCCTGCCTGGGAGAGCTGCTGGCAGGTGGCTTGTCCAGCGAAGGACACATGATATGTTTGTAGAACCTGATGTTCTCAGAAGAGCATTCAAAAGGCAAAGAGATGAAAGGCTTATTTGTGGTTCAGTCATGGGAACAGGACTCAATCTGGCTTCAGTTTCTGACTTTGTTATAGTCCTCAGTGGTAGTTAGGCAATGAAACACTTTAATGACCTGTGCCTGAATACACTGTAGATACTTCGGGGACAAGGCTTTATCTGTCAGCTTTACATTTAATTGCAAGCGCTCTGGGGCAGAGATTGCTTCTTAATATGAATGTGTAACACAATGGACCAGTCAGTATGGTAGGGATTTCTAAGAGCAGTTACTGTAATATGGCTTGTATTAAACACAAAACACCAAGCGTTCCTTTATAGCTGGGCAACATACTCAGTTTATTTCATTTCTCAGTATGATAGGCCTGTAGGATTAGTTGTTATTATGGCAGCTTCCTCAATTTCTTTCCCCTTTAGGTGAAGAAAAGAATGCACTAGGTGTGTCTCCAGCTTCACTCTGCAGGGTGCTCAAATGCTGAGTGACTGGTGCCAGATAAATTTGAAAGCTGAATATTGTATCTATAGCACTGGACACAGTTGTGCTCTTCAGATATCAATGAGCCATGATGAGAAATAAGCCCCAGTGTGTTCTCTCACTACATACAATGAAATGGTGATTCTACCATGAGGGTCCATGCGGGAGCAGAAAGAGCTTATTTTCCTTGTTAAATATAACGTTCACATCTTGCTAAGAAAAGCTGAGTTTGACCCAAGGGGTGCAGTCTCGAGCTGTTGCTGATAAAAGGAGAGGTTGCCTACACTTCTGACAACTACAGTTACATCTAAATTCCAGGACCACGAGTGGTGCTGAGGACCAGGTGACAGCTCTGGGTGCCTGCTGATTTATATCAAAATGAGATATGAGGCAGCCATCAACCCACCTCTCCTCATCAGCCCCATACCTCAGTTCTAAGGAAAGAAAACCTACGCATCTGGGCTGGAGTCACGTCTCACTTTGGACATGCAGCAGCACACACTGCTTCATTTCAGCACATCTGCAGTATGCAGTTGCTATCTTAGAATCGCAATGTCCAACATTAGGAGTTCCAACTTAAAGTGCAATATCCTCACCTAAACAGAAGCCTGAAGTCCCCATGCGTCTAAGTTTCCATGAGAGGCACAGAAAAATCTGAGACCAAGGGCTGGGGCACTTGCTGGGAGTGAAGGAGAATACAACTCCCCAGTCTCTGTGCTAGTGAAGCTGAGCAGAGCAGACGGAGGGCGAGCTAAGCCTGAAACCCTGCAGAACTGGCACGCCCTGAGCCACAGGGACCAAGGGTCCTTCAGGGCACTGAGGGCTCTCTTAATGTCCCAGCTCAGTGACCTACTACGACAGGAAAACAGGAAATGAGGAGTTGCCTTTTTCTGCATGTGTGTGTGTGTGTGCGCGTGTATAAAGGTCTGACTTAATTTCTTTCTATGACTCCTTTTCACAAGGAGCCACATGGAGAGGACAAGAGGCAAGGGGTATAAGTTGCACCGGGAGTGGTTTTGTCTTGGTATAAGAAAGACTTTTTTTACAGTGAGAACAATCAATCACTGGAACCTCCCCTTCAGGGATGTAGTGGAGTCCCCTTTACTGGATGCTTTCAAGACATGACTGGACAGGGTGCTAGATAATCACATCTAGGCTCCCTTTCCCACAAAAGGTTGGACCAGATGATCTTTTGAGATCCCTTCCAATGTGGGCTGTTCTGTAAGTCTATGAAAACGGCTCATGAGAAGGAACCCCAGACAAAGATGGATGACTGCCTGGAATAAGGTGCCTACATTTTGAGAAGAACATGAACCCAGCCTTGCCCTCCTCTCAGCAAGTCCCACTGGATTTCTTTGGCAGCACCCTACCCAACTGGACACTGACAAAAAAAAAAAAAAAAAAATCCCACCCTTAGCTGCCTAACTGCCCCGTGTCACACCGGGAGCCTGGGCCCAGACTCCAGGGGAGAATTTCGCCTGGCAGCAGAGAGGCACTGCCTTCGTGGCTCTGGCTCTGTGTGTCTAGGCTATTAAAATAAAACTTTCCCACGTAGTCCCAGTGTTATCTGCAATTCTTTCTGATAAATTCAGCAGTGTCTAGTCAAGATAGTCAGGGCTCTGACGTGCACCTCATTTGATTTTCAGATCATAACTTGCCACATCTCCAACACTGAAGGAATCTCCCCAGTCACACCTGATACTGTCTGCCAGGTGCAACTTGGTGATACAGCAGAATGTTATCTTGCACGTTTTATTTATCATCTCAAAGAGATATTAAGACACCCACTTTCTTTTGTTTGCTTCGTGCTGAAGATTAAGCTCTATGAAGGGAGAAGCCACTGATTGCCAAACTTCTTTTTTATCCAATGATCTCAAATTCATAATGGTGCAGCTGAGGAATTTAAATTGGTCTGTTATTGAATTATTCAGCCTCTAACCTATTCCCAGTGGGTTCCCAACCACAGTTTGGCCTGTAAGGAACAGGTGGAACTGTATCTCTTTGCATAGTTTTTTTCTCTTAACAATGGCGATTTGAAACATTTTAAATATCTCTCTCCCTATTTCTCTAATATTTTCTGCTTTTTTAAAAAAATATCTTTTAAACAACTACTCATGCTTCCTATACATTTTCTGCAAAAAAACAGGGAAAAGTGGAGGATGAAGCCCCATTTTCCCTTTGTATTAGCCCATATATCCAAGTACCAATACAGACACTACTAGTGAGACCCAGCCTGACGTGCAGCAAAATTGGCTATAACATTTACATAGTGTCCACCTTCTGTCAAAGGCCACAGGGGGCCATTAACAGAACCAACACGTGCACACATCAGATTGCACTATTTTATCAATAAAGTAGACACACACAAAGCTACTGGGAAGAGATCCAAGATTTTCAACTCACAAGATGCAATTAATCTCCCAGGGCCTGATAATTGCACAATGCCACATGGCTGCTCAGGAGGGAGTAGTACACCCACCATACTTGCTCAAAGCCCTGCAAAAATTCCTCCTGTCTATGCTTTACATGTTATGAGAAGACATTAGGGTCTACGAACTTGCTACATGTTCGTGCCCACACAAACAGATTTCTTGGCTCAGCCGTACAGCATTTATTTGATAATACAAGAGAATTAGCGAGGCAGAGGAGGGTCATAATTGGCTACAAAAATTAAGAACAGGAGTGATACACTGTGTTGACTCATACTGAGGAAGTATCCTCAATAATTCTTTGGATACTCCAAAGAGAAAACAAATGGTAGTGGCTGTGACTTGTCCTTAAATGAACGAAGTAACCAGCAGCCACACAGCAAAACGCCTTTCAGAAAGCCTGCTGAGCTCCATCCCTCTCACTGAATCTTCTCCCTTGCTCCTGGGAATAGCCCCAAGCAGGAAAAAGAGGGGCAATACCCATGTGGGAGTAGTAATAAAAGATTTGGGGACTGAATTGATGCTGTGTTCAATTATTTCAGTTGATGGAAGAGATAGCCAAAGGCTTTATGACAATGTTATCTCAGCTATGAAGTCATATTTCAAGGAGAAGTTCTGTTGAGAAGAGATGAGCTCCTTCTCTTAAAGAAGAGGAAGATCATTTTTGGACTTAAGTTTGCTGTGAGGCTTGGGCTTTAAACTAGAATCACATGAGACTGGTCGCAAAAGCCCACAGGTAGGTATGAAAACAGATCTGTGCAAGGGATAAACTAGGGGAGTGGGGTTATTCAACAAGTATATGGGAGGAGCAGTGAGAAGAATAATAAGTCTATCTGCAGAGCATCCTGCAACACCTGAATGTCAAGGCTGAGAGGAAGAGAGTGCCAGCAGGAGAAGCTGGAAGCATAAACTTACAATCAAAATTACACATAATAGTGGCGTAACAGTGACTGGCTGAGAAAATTCACCACTAGCATATTACCGCAGGAAGGCATCACTTGCTTAGGAAAGAGAGGACAAGCCTGGCATATCACAGATAGATACACTCGGTCTGAGGTCTCATAGCATTCTCGTAAGCAAGCCAAAAGACTGTAGGAAGTTACTATTAGCTGGGTAAAATACTAACTCGGATATTGTATTCTGAAAACGGTTATCACTTGGCCACTGTCAACCTGCAGGGGACACATAGACTGTGGTTCCACAGGGGTGTGTCACAGAGTTCTACATTATTCCATTTATTCACTACTATCTTAGCATAGTGAATACACCTTCTCTGTTTGGAATAGTGAATACACCTTCTAAAACAGCAACTTGGAGGGGACAATAATTCTGTTAGAGGACAGAATTCAAAATGTGTTGGTTTTTTTTAGTTGGTTGGTTGGTTTTTTTAATCAACGGGATAAATAGCCTAATATTGTTGTCCAATGTGTAGAAGTTAGCTAAAACGAAGGGGGGATGCTTGGGATAAAACAATGATTAAAAAAATCTTGGCTTGAATCACAGCCATGGAACTGTAGGTCAGAAGACCTCAGAGGAAAATTTTCTAATAGGAAGATCCAAAACATTGACTATTTTTATTTCACACAAACACTTTAATATTGTTTTCTATTTTTATACACAAAACAATTTTAAAATCTTTTCATCTAGGCAGTGACCAAATCAATTATTTGTAGGGCACTAGCTGTTGATATTTCATTTTACCGTGTGGAACAACATACTAGGCAAAATGGATTTTCAGATTCATCATTCTCAATAATTTCCAAGTTGACCACAGCTTGCTTACAACACCATATTATTATTCTTAATTGAAAGAAAATTAATAAAATAAATATTAATCTGAAAGCTATTTTTTAATCTAAGAAATGAAATTAAATTTGCAAACTTGTTTACACATTCACAGTTATGAGAGGATAGATTAGATCTTCCCTTAATAGTTCGTACTGCTGGGAGACAGATTGTATGTATTTGATTTGTTTTCAGAGTTATTTGCATTTTTAAATCTGCCTCTAAAGTAGTCGTTACAGACTTTAAAGGTCAAACACACTTTAAACCTTAGAGAGGTGGAAGATTATGGTCTCCCACTGTAGGAGTGGCTGCACCACTGAACATATAGCAAGCCACTGACGTTCATCAGCACCTTCCTTGTCACAGTATCTGTGGATGAATATTACCTGCAGGTTATAGACTAATGCTAAACTTTCTATTTTATTGCCCTTTCACGAATTTAAATCAAAAGTGTTTCACAGCAGTTGTATCCCAAAAACCTGGATAGATGAAGTGAGAAAGCAAGCACTATTTGATCCAGCACCACCTATTTTGTGCCAGGCGACTTCATGCTGCCTCATGGGAAAATGGGCACAAAACCAAAGGACAGAAGAGTACCAGCAGAACCAGGCTGCAGTTGGAGAATTAGCCCCTGACAACAGCATGGCACCTCTTTGGATAGCCTTCTCACAACTGAAGGGCGCTTCTGCAGCCTCTCTAGCCACTTATTTTAGGAGCTCTTGGTATCTCTCTTCTGGTCAGCAGCAGAGAGATCAAATGATCTTTGCCACTGGCATGATCCCGTTATCACAGCTAGGAGAGAGGGCATGGCATAGCAGTGTGGGAAGGTGTGAGGTCCAGATGTGGCTTCTAGAGAAAAAGAGAGGGGAACAACCACAACAATCTTACGAAGATGCACAAGACCTGATGAAGCTACTTAAGGATTTAGGATTTTTAGCCTAAAGGACACTTTCTTCTTGTCATTGGCCTAACCCCCATCTAACAGAAGGTCATGGCTGACCTCTGGTTCCCACTCAGCTGTGGTAGTACTCCTGTTCCCAGACAGGCAGGAACGTATTACACTGGTCTCTCAGAAGACTTCATCCAGGGACTTCACATAGCATCGCTGTCACAATCCATAGCACTGCCTTTGCACTCTAACAGCCCTGCCCATTATCTCAGTATCAACTGTAACTGCAGGGAAGCTGCGTGATCCTGAGCCAGAGTGACAACTCTTTTACAGCTCTTACTAAGCCAAGATGTGGCTTATACCTGGGTTACGTTAAGCAAACGCTTCAACTGGGAAAAGCGCTGCCTCCATGGTTCCACTCAAGGATCAACTTTCAACCAGCACTTGAGGCCATCTTTCTGAACACTGAAGAAAAGCATCATGAGTGGCCTTGAACTCAAAGGCAGACATAAAGGCAAAGCCTGAACTTCACATCTCCATTTGACCAACAAGCTGCAGAGCACCTCATCTTTGCTCTTACACTGTGGACAAGTTTGTTCAGTTCCTGGGATAAAATGCAAGCAGCCTCAGGGTGTTTCTAACTCACGGTTCATTTTCCTTGGCTCTCTTCTGAGCAGAAGAGAACAGCTGAGGTGGGCACTCAGATGCATTAGTTTGAAGGAGCAGAAGCAGAAATGCTCCTGAGCCACTACTGCTATACTGGACCAGGGGAGCATAATTACAACCTTACGTTCAAATGCGTGTGCATACTTGGTATTTTGATTTCTCCTTCCAGCAGCTAACACGTCATACGTCACAAAGACTACAAAGCACTGCAAATAGAAGTACAGTGTTTCAACCCAAGAGCAGATGCTCCGCACTCACTACAACTGGATCTCTTTGCAAACACATACTCAGCATGTCATATCTGGCTTCTCACATCCATGAGCACCTCATCAGATGTCTGTTTCTTTCACGCCTGTCTTTGTACAAACACCAGTACCATTTAAAATCTTTACCTCCAGTTTAAAAGTGGCCTCAAACCATTCCGTGACATCAAATAAATAGATTGGTCTTTCTAGCCTGCTTTAAAATCCCTGTTACACTGAACATCTGAGTGCACAAAACTATTTGACATTTAACTAACTCCTTCATACAGTAAGGACTTGATACTATGAAAGGAGTGTATTTACAATAGCTTTGTGCTTGCAAATGTCACTCAAGCATCATCAGCAGCATAGCAGCGAACCACCTGGTGCCTGCCATAGCATTCTGTTAACAAGTGGATGGAAAGGTTGCATTGGGAAGTACAGCGGTAGGAGATTATTTGATTATACTCTCAGTAACTATTTGGACTTGCACTGGCCTTTCAAAGGAGATTCTGTCAAATACAAGAGGCACAATATTTTGGGTGTATTGTCCTTATAGCTGGGATGTGAGACCGACTAGTTTAGAAAACTTCAAAAATAACTGTAGGAATTGAAAATCCCACCCAGCACACACACACAGAGACACTTAACAGATTAATGCGAAAAACTTAAAGTGGCTATTCAGTATGTTTTTACTTTTCAGAGTCTATGGATGACAGAAATGGAAGAGAGGAGAGATAAAAGCTTGGCAAGTTTTAAGCTTTCTAAAATCTGTAACTTGATCATCCAGTCTATGTCTCAGCTTTGGGCTGTAGTGGGGACTGCTGTTCCAGAACTGAAGCACACACTCCACAGCCACAACACTTTACAAGTCACATTGCACCTGCATGGCTCAGCATCTTTCAAGACAGATGAATGCTATGTAAGAGCAGGCTTGCTAAGGACAAAGTAGCAGACTTAAGAGTTGTTTCACTCTTAAGTGAAAGGCACTGCAAAGTGCCTTAAAAAGTAGCACAGAGGAGTTTGTCATCTGTGGCTGCTCTCTGATTTCCAGATAACCGAATTCAATTTGCAAGCAGAAGAGCAACCCCTCACGTGCAACAGCAAGCTGTTACAGACCAACTCAGCCTGAGTGCTCCATCCTCAAAGACAGCTCAGCAATCACCAAAGCCTACAAATTAATAGATTTTCAGAACAGCTCCATACATCATGTCAAATCTCAGATCCTTTTATCTTTTGTACCACCACCACTACTAAGGTTTCCATACCCATTATGATCATTGTATAACTCCACTCCCTTTAGCAAGTTTGCTTTGGAGTCACTGGGTGGGTCTTGAGTACATTTAAACCTTCAAGGTGAGAGCAGCAAAGCACATCATAATTTTTTCACCATCTCTGGAACTGCACAGTTCTAGACACTATCCCCTTCAACACCTGGCTCGAGAATCATTGAAGTATGAAATCAATTGCTCACCTTTTGATCCAGACTGTAGGCCAAGATCCATTCCTCCTGCTTGGGATGGAAGAGCAAGCTCTGGATATAGAAGTTCAGACGGTGCTTCTGGTAGGTAGCCCCTTCATCAGAGCTGATGAGGATGCTGCTCTCAATCTCTGGATCACCAAGAAGCATGATCTAAATAGAAAAACAGAAGGAAGAGAGTGTTAATGGAAAAATGAAACTGAACATCATTTAAAAGTGAGGTCACACAGCACTGATTCCTGTTAGATGTATTCAGAACATTGCTCAACAGTGTAAACAGCCCATAGGATTTCCCAAATAGGGTTTTTTTTTAGTGTTTCACTTCCATTTTATTTGGTGATTCATTCAGTGATCCCCTTTTTCGTTTATTTTTATGCAGATGAATTCAGAAAGCCCAGTAAGAATGAAAAATGCTATGTTGATATCAAAAACGATTTTTGTTGGGTATAGTAACTTCAGACAGCCACATCAGGCTTTCCTGGTCCCTTTCCAGTCTACCACCTCACTTCCCAAATCCGGAATACTCGCTCCAAAAGTACACAACAGGGCACTCCTGAGAGTTAAGGCTCGTTATTTGGCAGCTTGCAGGGCTACAAATGAGAGCATCACCTCACTGGAAACACAGAATGCCTACCTGGACCGGCTGCTGGCACGTGAAAATAGTCCACGTGCATGTGCACAAACATTGATATACGATCTCATATATCATGCTTCCAATTTATACAGTAGGAGACATTCATTCGCTCAGTGAACACATAATTTTCCCCAAGCGCAGGAAAGTGTATGACCTCAATTTGTACAGGGAGGAAAACACTTCTGAGTCTCTAATTTTAATTAGAAAATTATTACCAATATTTTAAAATGGGTTGATTCCACATTATCAGATGGCATGCTCTACAGAAACGTTATCAAGAAAAATGTTGTGGAAACATTAACACCATCTTATTAACATCTGGAGAAAATGACATCACATTAAAGCAAATGCCAGTACCATAAAATAAAGGCAAACAGTGGGAAATAAATTAGAGCTGTGCTAAACACAGCAGGTTATTGATACAGTAACTGAAACAAATATAGAAACTGCCTTTCAGCAGGAAAACAGATCCAAGAACTGCCTTTTTTAGCTAGCTGCAGAATGATCAGCTAGCTGAGAACCACTGCAGTTTTGTTACACTCACATGTCCACATTAACTTCTCTTATCCAACTTCACAGAGCTCCATCTTCAAGATCACGATAGGGAAACACATTAATTTTGACAGCAAAAATCAGTTACGAGGAATGGTAAGACCCTCGGTGTGTTAGACCTTGATCAAGCAAAAACTTCCAGCGCTTGTTTAATCTTAAGCACCTCATTAACTCCATGAAGTCAACAAGGGGAAGTGAATATAATGTAAATGGTTTCTGATCCTTTCCATTAAGAAATGAAAAGGGCCTTTAAAACTAGAACTGAACATTGACCTGGGGTGAAGCCACCTGTATGAATCCAGCTTGAGCTCAGAGCTCCTTCAACATCCCTCACATATACTGCTTACCAGACTCATAAAGCAATCTCCATCTGTTCCCACAGAAAGCCACACCACAAGTCCTGAAAAAGTTCATTTGCACTGTGCTCTGGTGCACAGCGTGGGAAATAAGAAACATCCCCACAGGCAGCTGACTCCCTGGGAATTAGTCTTGAGAATAGGTCCCGATGGCCTCCACCTACAAGGAAGCTTTGGTACATTTCTTCTTTCTAATCAGATCAAAATATGTATTTCATTTTACTCCAAACAAGAAAGGTTTCCCCAGTATTTCAAGATATTTTTTCTGTCACTGGTGACTCAGACTTCAAAGACATTTTGTCCCCCAAGTATAGTCCTGTTCATCTAAAGTATATTGCCTGTGAGGGAAAGCTGGAAGAGTCTAACAACAGTCATAGCTTGTTGTAAGTGCCGTCACATTAGTCGCCCGCCCCCCTTCACCCAGTTCTGATATCAATTCTTCCAATGAGAGTAGAAGAACACACATAACATCCTCCCAGGCAAGGCTGATCCTACACAAAGCAGGATGGAAGAAACAGGAGACTCAGAGTGAAAAACAAAAGGCCACCACCAGTCGTGCGGCTAGAACTGGTCCACAGTTTTGTTATGTGGCAAGCAGGAAGAGTGGAAGACTTTGTGCTTTTTTTTTTTTTTATTGTTTGTCTTTTTTCTGCTGGAAGCTATGGAAGGAGGAGACAACTTTTGGCAGGGGAAAACAGCAGGACATTTGTCAAAGGCCTGAAACTGCCACTTCTCATTATGGGGCCAGGGTGAAGGATCCACCCCAGTAGTGATTTAGATTAATCGCTTTTCATTAAGAGCCAATAAACAAACTCGAGTCAGAATGAGCATTTCTGCCAGCACCCTGTGTTGCCATTTATAATTGCCATAAGGAATAGCAAAGGAGCACTAGAGAGTTGTCAAATGTAATTTATAGGTTTTTAAGATCTAATCATTTTCTATATTATTAAATTAAATGGCAGCCTTTATTAAAAAGGAAATTACATTTCACCTTGCTACATTCTAGAAAATACATATATACACATACACACATATAAAAAATACTATTTTCAGTTGCTGTCTTCTCTAGTTTAAGTGGAGAGGGGAAGGGGAGGCAGGATTGATTCTGCTGAGGGTAAGTCTTTGAAAACATACTTGAGATGAGGTGGTTTATACTACATAGCTTTTCCTCTAGAGGCTAGTGCCTGACCTCCAAAATTCAGTGGACAATGAATAGCAAGCACCAGACAAAACAAACCTGGCTGAAAATCAGACTGAACTTCAGGTAGCTCCTTAGGAGATGAATGCAGAGGAAAAGAGCTGTCTGGTACGTGGTGTATATCCTTTAAAGCAGGAGCTTTGGGGGCAATGACGACACATGCAGAGCTGTTCTGAATGAACTCCAGTTCAGCAGAGCACCAGACATCAGCGGGGGAAGCACATAGAAGGGAGATGATTCAGAGAGGCCACCTTGCAAGAACAACATAAACTACAATGTATGGACTGAGATCTTCGGCACGTGATTCGAAAACACATCCAGCTCTGAATATTTCAAGGGGATTTATCCCAGGAAATAAGCACAGGCTGCAGGCAGAAAGAACAAGGAGGTGAGGTGTCATACCTATTACCTGCCATGATGTATTTAGTACACAAACCACAGAAGTAGCTAAGAGTCACCCACATTTGTTGGAGAGAATGTAGGACCCTTAAAGGAGCTCTGAACAAATGCAGAAGTGGGGAGGAAAGAAAGTGACACCACATCACCACACAAATCCACTGAAACAGCATGCTCTCTGATGGGGCTAATACAATAAAAACTAAGGCAGGATTTGTAACTAAGAATCTGAGTTCCTGCTACTCTGATTAAAATCCCAGGTGTGTCACTGGCTTAATGCAAACATCTTTCTCAGGACTGGTTTCACATAGGCTATGTCCAGGTGCATGAGCCAAGATGGTGACACACTCTTCTTCCTCTGCTTCAAGCTAACCAGGCACAAAGATGACTGTGACCTGGAATATTGAACTACACCAGTAATGAGCTAGCACACTTCTCAGGGGCACAACACTACAACGTGCCCAGACTCTACTGGCTTGGAGCTACAGGTACCCTGACCTCATATCTGCCTGAATCTGTCTACTGCAGTTATGCCAAAGACTCCCCTATAGCTTGGCACTCAGTTCTTCTCTCATTACCCTTCACGGCTCTGCACTCACAGTAACAGGCTTGCTTGGCACATCACCGCTATCCTTCCTCTTCTGCACCCAAGGCACAAGAAAAACCACCCCACCCCACCCCCCATCATATTACCTGTATCCATAGCATCAGATTCAAAAGCTTTATCACCACTCTTGCCCCCTGGTTCTGTATTATCCCAACACAACAGAGATCTGTTTTGTACACAGCTGAATCTTTTAATAAACTATCTCTGGACAAAAAAAAATGAAACAACATGCCACATAAAAGGCATTTTTATTAATATTCGTTTTCATTGAATCCTTTTATTTTTCTCAACCAACATAAATTTTCACTGTAAACTACCAAAGCACATCTCTTTAAATCAGCATGGAGAAGTTTTATAGGTACAATATGTGTAGCAGTAGTACCACTGAGCTACATTAGCAGGAAGCATCCCAGTAAATGAATAAAGAAGACAGGTTCAAAATAAATGTCTTTTGTTCCCAGAAATAAGTAGAGAGCATTGAACCATTGTGTACTGCCTTCTGATTTTCCTCTTCATTTTAAGGCGCTTTTCATAAGCGGTCCTTTTCAGAGGTCCCAGTCACATTCTCATTCGCCTATATAAAGTGCTATTCTAAAAAGAAATAAACAAAACAGTTTTAAAAAAATCCACCTACAAACCACCCCAGCCTCCATAGCTACAAAAGAAACCCAGCTCCTTAGCAAAGTATTAGCAATTTGCTCTGTAGCACTGCATTGTCCTCCTCTTCTGTAATTGAAAAGGTAGTTCTGCCACAAACACTGCTGCAAAAACAGAAACTTAAGGTTTCATATTTACAGCTTCATTGTGATTTCCATGTTGAACGTGCTCAGCTTACATGTGAAAAGGCTTTCTTTTTTTTTTTTTTTTCTGGCCTCCTCCCAACTAGACCCTCAACTCAGAAGCACTTTAGGTCCTTCCTGAAGGCAGGCTACATCTACATCTACACCTGGAAAACACAAATCTGATTTTAAAAAGAAAAAAGCTTTTTTCTTTTTTTTTTGCTTTCCCATTTTGATTTAAAACATTTAAAGGACTGTATGGTCCCACAAGACATCTGGAGCTAAGCCTACTTCCCAACCAAGTTCCATATTAGCTTTGAGTTTAAAAAGCCAAAAAGTTTCAACAATTTATGCTGAAATGTCAATGCAAATGGAGGATTTTTGCTTTGTTTGGACTTATGATGTCCTTTCCTCCTTTTGAAACTGAAAAACCAAAATCAAATGACATTTAAAGGCTTAAAGATACAAAAATCGTTTTCTTCCTTCAAAACATCACTTCATCACAAGTATAGTCTGGAGAAAAGGAGGCTGAGGGGAGACCTTATTGCTCTCTACAACTACCTGAAAGGAGGTTGTAGAGAGATGGGGGTCGGACTCTTCTCCCTAGTAACTGATGACAGAACAAGAGGAAATGGCCTCAAGTTGCGCCAGGGGAGGTTTAGATCGGACATTTGTAAAAATTTCTTCACCGAAAGGGTTGTCGGGCACTGGAACAGGCTGCCCAGGGAGGTGGTGGAGTCACCATCCCTGGAGGTATTCAAAAGACGTTTAGACGAGGCCCGAAGGTATATGATTTAGTGGGGGACTTGGCAGTGATAGGTTAATGGTTGGACCCGATGATCTTGGAGGTCTCTTCCAACCAGAACAATTCTATGATTCTATGATTCTATGTTCAATGTGAATAGTTTGGAAATTTCTTATGGGAAAAGTAATTTTTTACTGCTGAAGCATTTAGATTAAATGTTTGACCATCTGAAATTTCTCACTGGCAAATATTTGGTTATTCATTCTCCTCCCATTCTTCCTCTCTCCTACATCATTCCTGCAATTTATTTGCCCTGCAGGCTAAAGGATGCCCTTGGAGGTGTATCACAACCTTAACCTCGTAGAACACAGCTACACAGTATACCTGAAGCCCTTCTATGCCAATCCCATGGAGGACAGATGCAACTCGTTGCAAAGAAAATCTCGTCCTTTTTTCTTCTTTCCTCACCCCGTGTCAGTTCAATTAAAAAACTTCAGTTTAATTAAACAAGCCCAAACCCCTCTAAGACAAAAATGTACTGGTGTCACAAGTAACGGTCTACTTATCAGCAAAAGTAACACCTGTATAAATCAGCATTAAGCTAAAAAAAGATCTTTGCATGATTTGCACTGGTTTAGAAAGCACACCTTAACTTTACACTAACTTTTACAGAAAATGTTCAGAAATGGCTAGATACCTGCTCACTGCCCTGGAGATATACTGGCTCCTGAAATCATCAGGGGAAAAGGAAGCCAGCCTCTACTTTCCAGTCACCAAGACCAGCATATCAGTCAGACAGGAAAAAATGGGAGATGGCAGTGATAAAAATCTACTCTCAAGAGAAATCTTATTTATTTGCATACAAGTAAAGCAACCTGCCCCATTACTTAGTGATCAGCTGCCGTGACGAGAGGGACATCTGCTCTCTGGGAAGCCAAACAAGACAGCCATGAAGAAGGCAACAGCTTCTATATAATTACTAACTTTGTGTCCCAAAAGGAAAACACACTTTGCAATCCCTTGTGTTACAGACTAGCCCAGATTTGGGGCTCCTTCTTGCTTCACATGGCTCAAAAACTTACTTAATGTTATGGATAACCTGTGGGCATCAGTCAAGCAGCAAAGATGCACTGAGCTTTCATGAGAGGTACATTGTCTGGACCTACCCTGTTTCAACTTCTTGTAACTTCACTTCTTATTGCCCGAAATTTAACATTAATAACAGATTTAATTAATGAATATAGCACCAGATCACCATCTTTCAGAACCATAATGCTGTAATCTTAAAGGATGAAGTGCACTGCACTCACTTTATAAGGGTTTATGAAGCATGTGTTATAAAAGTACCTCAACCATAAGGCTTTTATACCTTGGCACTCACTTCAATACAATCCCATAAAATCCAAGCAATCTTTAAGTGTTAAAGGTGACTTTCACTACTGTATTTATTATCGGATAATGAAAAATGAGTCAGACACCCAAGAAACTGAGCAATGAAATAGAGTTTCCTGAGACTTTCGCATTGGGTCTGCATTATATGTACCATGACCAAAGAACCAAATAGTTCTCTCAAGACCTTTCAGGCACTTCATGCTAACCTTTCTCCAGAACCTCCTTCCCATCAGGACTTCTCTGTAATTACAAACCAACCTGTACTCTGCAGAATCCCATTGCTTGTCACTGAACTTTCCAGATGCCAACAGCTGTTTCTGTAAGCATCCAACTCCTGCGAAGGACCTCCAGCTGTGCTGGAGACTGCAGGTGTGTACTCTGGTAAATTGGTTTGAGAAGACAGCATAGATCTCTGACAGTAAAGTCGGGGGACCCCACCTGTGGGTTCCCCACCTTTCCAACATTGAGAGAGAATGATCAGAGCACACCATGCTGCTCAGGTTACATGCAGGTCCTATGTCTCTTAGAATGTTTTGCCTTTTGTAGAGGGTACATGAAAGAAGAGGACCATTACAAGGTAGGAAGTAATAAGCCACAAAATGAAAACTTTTTTTTTTTTTTTTTTTTTAAACTTAAAACAGCAGGGTCTTCTGGTGATACTGCAACACAAAAGGACATAACTGGGATCCGTGTTCATTTTTATGAATATCAAATCCTCTTCTGAAATGCAGTATGTAATTATTCTGCTGTCCCCCTGTTATATATTTAGACAGTCCATCTTCAAAACTGAGAGCAAGTTTCATCATATGTTTTGTAAGGTGTACCACAACAATATTCTGCATAGATATCAAGACCATTTTGTCGATCAGAAATGATGCAAGCATAAACCTGCTGTCCAAAGGGTACACCCTCCCCACCAGGATCATGCACACAAGCCCCACGTTCACTGTGAACTTGAAAAGCCCCTCAGCAGAATGCTGGTACTGTCAGAAATAAAACTAAGAATTTTAGCTATAACCTACCCAATATGTGCCTTGTCTCAACAGAACTTGGAACGAGTAGTCCAAGGGAGTATAAGTCTAGCCTGTGAGGATGAATAATCTACACGCCTGAGATACTAGTATTACACTCAGACACTAAACATGCAACTGGAATATATAGTCCCAGCATGTGTTACATACAGTTGGCTCAGTCAGGGAAGAGTACACATTTAAGATGACAGCATCTCACTAATTCTTTCATTTGCTTCTCGCAAAGATTAAAAAGGATGGAGATGCCAGAAAGACTTTGGAGAGACTCAGATAGAGCAGTTTGGTGGCAAAGAATAATTATGTTGTCCTCCTGTCTGAAAATCCATAGGAGAGATATCATCCCAGTATTTACATGATTAACTCTGAGAAAAGAGATTAGTAAAAGCACATCAAATGAGGACCAGCACCACCTTGCCTTCTCTAAGGAGATGCACATCAGCCCACTATGCTTGTTTACAGTGAATAACTCTGGTTAATCTTTCTGACCTCTATTATTTTTTGTATCTAATTATATCCAGATTACAATTACAATTAATTGGTCAGATTTGTACAAAATTAAAACAGGTTCTTGGCATTGCAGCCATACCTGCCATGAATTGCCATACCAAAACAAAACACTTCACAGAATTCCAAGCTCACACATCCCATCCCCTATGGAGAGAGAACTTCATTTAATTACCACCTCCAGCAGCTGCACAAGAGCACAGATGCACCTTGCAGGATGCCCTGAGGATCAGGAACAAATCAAGGCTAAATTGGATACAGAGCAAGAGCCCCTCAAGGAGAACCACTCTGCCATCCTCCTTGGCAAGTGGGAAATGAAAATATATCATGGCTGTAAGGCTTAGGCAAAATTAGAGCTGGGAAAAGAACTCAGATACTCTAAGGCTGCCATCCTAACGTGCCCACAATGCCAAATCCCAGGCTGGATCCAATTTGCATGCACAGGAGTGGAATAAGCCATCATACTAGACCCAACAAAGCAGAACGTCTCATCTTTGTTTTACTGCTAAGCAGGTCAGAACAACATGTCTCCCCGCTTTCTCTTGTCTTTTTGGCACTGGACACATGTACTTTTCACTTTTAATTACAAGGCACAGCAAGCATTTGCTTGTTAAATTTCAGGTGCCAGTGGGGATGGAAGCCATCCAAAAAGCATGTTTTTGACCTGGCAAAGAGTGACTGATTGGCAACAGCCACATGCTTGGTTGTAAAACCTTTTCATTGTCACAGCAAGGCAGAGTTTACCCAAGGTTACTCCATCCTGTTATAGTCTTGTTACAGCTGCACATTCTCCAGCTCCCCACAGGTCATCAGAGCAAAGTCCTCTGCCACAGTAATCCCACTTTCCTGAGGCCACTTCGGTGCTGCATGCTGCTCAGCTATTTTGCCAAAGGCTTTTCCATATCACAGCATGTTCATGCATAGTTCCCCTCTACGAACTGCCAAATGGGTTACAAGCATCACCGCTTATGGCTGTTTGGATATATCCAGCTTGACCAGCACTTCTATGACTGGGCCTGGACCAGAAGTAGAAGGAACCCTGGCTGGTGACCTTAGGCAACCACCAGTGCTTCCACAGGAAAAACAGACAGCAAATCAGCAGAAGAGAAATGTAAAGCTTCTGATCTATATTATGCTTTGCTCTGGAGTCTGGTATTTCCGCATAGCTTAGCTCTGCATGATGCCTTTTTACTCTTCTCGATTCTACATAGGAAATCCCTGACTGTTGCAACATCTGACACATTGTTTTGTGGTCACCAGCTTTTTCTAGAGGCACAGAACAGCTCTGATCCCAAACTGTGTGCACAGAAAGAGAAAAGCAGCATTCACTATTATATGCTATTTGAGTAAATTCATGCTTGTGCTGTTCTCCATAGAACTACCAAGTAATTTTCACCATTATGGTAACTTACCATGTAAGCAGAAATAGTTGCAGAAAATAATGTTATCAGTAAGGAGAGGCTGTGTGCACCACAGCTGCTGGAACTGAGAACACCATTTATACAAAAACACTCCTCTGATTATAGGTCTCACTTAGGAGAACACTTTACATGTGGGAATAAGTTTACTCAGAGCAGTTGCCCCATTACAGAAAACAAAGAGATGTGCATGGATAGTTACTCATGGGGGTAAACTTTTGCAGCCTATATACGGCAGTCTATTTCATTTGAGGACAGCAGAGTGTTTCATGACTCTTCAGAAAAATAAAAATTGTATTATGTATCTCCCTTGAGGCCATTAAACCTGAATACAATTTTAAATGCATCATTGCTTTTCCACTGCTTACACACTTTATTTTTCTGCTTTTTAGTCAGATTGCAGAGAGAACATAGACAACAGTCAGCTTTATCAATGTTCACATCCAGATGCTAATGTTCTATCTCAATTTACTTACTTGGCATCTATTCCTCATGGCCCTCACTGTCCCTAATGTACTTCTCTTCCTAACATCCCCGCACTGGCAGAAGCCAAGGAGGTAGGAGAAGGTCTATCCATTTTCTGGATGGAAGGCTGAGGGCCCCAAAAATTAGAGGTTAAGCTCAGCTCTAAGCTATCCACTGTGGTTGCAAGCACCACATGCTAACTCAGGTGCCAGAGATCCTAATACATAGGAAGGTTTGGGACCTACGAACAGCATTCACAACTACCAGCTCACCGGCTTTGACATTTTCCATTACCTTTGCAAAATTAGCACCCAATGAGACAGTCATTCAGGTTTATGGTAGAAGTCTTGTCTGTGAGTACACACCAAGAAGGTGAGTGACTGCCCCAGTGACTGTGAACCACAGCCACTATGTCCTATTCCAACAGGGTCACCGATACCTCGCAGCCTTGGGAAAAATCACATACTTTCCTTTCCGTATCCTTCCATGCATATACACGAGCCCTGGTCACTGTAGTGTCCTGAAGAACTAGTGTAAGAGGAAAGAGAATTAGAAAAGGGGACAAAGGTTTTATCTGCAGCATAAACCTGACACTTTGGTTTAGGAATCTATTGGCAAAAGGATTGGGATAAAGTATTTTACACAGAGTTGATCACGTCAGAGCTGAAGTTAGAGTTACTGCATTTACACTGTAAGAGGCAGATGTGCATATATGGCAGAAAGTGAGACAGTGTCCTGACCCTTCAACTACCAGCATGTACTCTGCAGACTCTGCTATTCTACTAAAAATGAGAATTCACTCAATGAGTAATGCTGAATTTCTTTATTCTTCACTTTGGAAAAGAATGAAATAAAAAGACATTTTGCCACAGATTGTTGGGTTTGAGGGTTGGGATTGGTGGGGTGGTGATTTTCCTTAAAGAAAAATAACCGTGTCTTTGTGAACCAGCTCATATAACTAAAGATCAAGGTCAGAGCATTATGCAGTCTTCAAAAGGACCCACCTGCCCCTTTTCCAAGAGCTGCTCTCCACCCATTCTATTATTTTTCCTCCTTTTTAATAACAGGACATGCTAACTCATTATTATTGATTGATTATCCTGCTGTCTGTGAAGCACCATTCCCCTCCTCGTTAATTCAAAACTACCTCATTTTTCATACTTCATAAATTAATATATTTTTGGAGCTGCAGCAGTAAAGGAGATGGCCATGTTTCACAGAGAGGTAGGGAGGGTGGGGAAAGGAAGGAAGTCTCACAAACCTGCCCTACATCAGGATCTGCAGCTGTGCCGCCCTGCTGACAGGGTGGGTGTTAAGCACAGGCAGCCCTTTACAAGGTGATGCATCCTGACAGTCCCTCTCTGTCCCTGTAACGAAGGCAGGCCACTCTGAAAGCTCACACAGGTCCACTCTGCCTACTTCATAAAAGCAATGGCCATGCTTAGTGACAAAATTGCAGCTTTATTTTAGGGGATATTATAACTTCTGATCTGTCCTTTAACACTTGCTGGCTAAATTAGAGCAAACTACCTCTTTATTAAATACTGACAGCCAGCGCTGGGAAGTCCACAGCTAAATGCGGATGTGACCTTTCCGGTTTTACCCCGTCTCTTTTCTTTACGACCTCATACCATCCCTAAGG
Organism: Phoenicopterus ruber ruber; assembly: GCA_009819775.1. Lineage (NCBI taxonomy): Eukaryota > Metazoa > Chordata > Aves > Phoenicopteriformes > Phoenicopteridae > Phoenicopterus > Phoenicopterus ruber. Next base: position 28,050,012 of record CM020221.1, on the reverse strand, counting down.
CTCTGTAGGGCCCTGACTCTGACTATACAAGGTAAAGCAGGCAAGGAGAGCAACAGGAGAGGTGGACTGACTTCTAGGAAGCCAGACAAGGCAGCCCTGGGACAGATGTGCACTAGTATCCTGCCAAGCTGAGTCTTGCCTGATAACTGGCCTTTTTTCTCCAAATATTATTTGCAAGTCCTTTAAAAACCAAGCTGACGTAGTGGCTTGGGTTTCTCCCATCTTTCCCTCTTGCAATCTGACTCTCCAGCCACTCCAGTAGACAATGAAGTGCGGTGATACCCTCCTCAACCACTCTTACGGGTTTTTTAGGATGATGGGCCTGGGAATTGTATGTTTAAAGTGGTAGATACTTACATTTACCATCCACAAGCAATGCCAAACAAACACTGCTCACTCACTCAGTTCTTGCACACAAAGCAACCTCAGGGAAGTGTGCATGGTAAATAAGTCAAGTCCAAAGGGTTTGAATTCTGGTTTGCCTTTCCCTAAAATCTGTGCTGCTTTCATTCAAGTGGCCAAGTTTTTCCCAAAGCCCCAGGCAGCATCTAAGCAGGGATTTCAGGATCACAGTTCTAGTCCTTGGTAGATAAACAACATAGCAGGTGTCTGACTGCTTTTTTCTTATTTTACTTATACACCTTGTGTCTACATGCTTACTTTTATCAACCGGACTTGCAATATCCATGAAGATTAAAATGACATTTTTTTAACAAAACATTTTTCATAAAGCCAACTTAGATAGCCCTCATTTCATTCCCTATCTTTATTAATTAAATCCTGCATTAGGTTTCCATTCGCTTTCAATACTTACCTCAGTGCTAACCAAACATCTATTAAATGAGTTCAGAAACCTATGAAAAATGCAAGTAAAGGCTCTTGGAATGCACAAGTACAAAGACATGAAATGCAGATGCATAAAGGCACACAAAGACAACACTAATTCTGGAATTTCATAATACATGAACTTTTTTTTCTTCATGAACACTGGAACGATGGCTTTCAATGTAGTATCTTTAAGATAGGTATATCTATTAATTATCTCAACTGTGTTTATTTTTAGAAACAGCTGATGAGCAGCAGGTGAGGATCACTGGGGTCTGAGGTTTTTTTGTTTGGTTTCTTAATGCATCTGCTTTTTCAGAGAATTAACTGAAAAAGCCCCAAGAATCTGTAGTTTTCATGTTCATGCATACCGAGGGACAGCCTTCCCTGGAGTACAACAATCAGATTGCCCCTGTTCAAGAAAGGGGAAAACTTCCGCTAGGGATCTCTCATAAGCTTGGGTCCCAATTCTGTGCTGTCTGTGCTGACAAATGGTCATATCCCAGACCACAGGTGTTACACAACCTCCATTTATCTCTATGATTTATGTCAAGTCAGAAGTAGTAGAATTAAAACCTGCAAACAAACAGATAGTTCTTTTTGTTCTTTCTTTAAGTACAGGAGCCTACAGGTCAGGTCAGGTCAGGTCCCGGTGGGGCATCTGACATGCCAGGCCCCACAGTCCCAGGCTGCAGCAGAGCAGAGCAGAGCACTCTCTCTCTCTCACAGGAGCCCTTTGACTACAAAGATCCGCAAGGAGACACAATCCCCAAATATAGTAGTAATAATAATAATTAAAACAAACCAACCAACTTATTTGGGCATACTGAAAAAGACCCTATATCTTAAGAGTATTCTAATAACACTCATATTTTGCCTTTAGTTCTCAACATCTTCCATTCATTGACCTTGAACTATGGTTAAAACACTAATAAACTAAGTCATCCAGCATCGGGAAACTATATTTCTTATGTAGGAAAGGTCGGAGAAACCTACTCTGACTTTTCTGAATTCAAAAGAGACAATAAAAATCCCTTCAAAGAAGAAATTCCTAAAGTCCTCTTCTCCAAGTATTACAACACATCTGTAACTCCAGAGATTTCTTTCACGCAGTTTCAGGTCATGGTTCTGCAAACATTTACAAAAATTCTCTCTTTCCTCAGGTGACAAATCCAAACTGAATTAATCAGATAAGTAGAGAGAATCCCATGCACAACAGCTCACAAGATTGCACCTTGTAGATAAAACACGTCATATCACACATCCTCTGACTCTGCCATGGATGTTGTGGGTGACCTTGAGGAAATCATCTTTGCTTCATCAGTAAGTGAAGAAAAGTATTACTTCTTCATTCACATTTTATTCCTCTATTTAAACTGTCAGTTCTGGAGACTGTCAGTGACTGTCCCTGAAGTGTATTTACAAGACAGAATACACTGCGATGTTAACCAGATTGTACAATCCACCGGTATAACCACAGCAGCCAAATCTGAGCTCAGCTAACCCAGACGCTGTGTTTCAGAGCTACAGCCTTTCCTGTACAGCAGTAGGCAGGTTCTGCCCACATAGGCTCTGGACTGGGTGGCATGGTTTTTGCAGTGCTGAGAAGCACAGGAACATCATACGCAGCTCAAAAGGTCCAGAGAAGGGGTGCACAAAGAGACGATTACAACTCTGCAGCTCAGGTAATTTAGGCCCTGTTAATGACAGCTGCAAAACCAAGAGCTATTTAGTAACTGTATTTCATTGGGCTGAAGGGAAAGATTAGAGATAAAAGACAGTAGAAACAAGTAGTTCTGTCACTCCTGTCCTGTGGCTCTAAGTCAGCCCCATTGCCTTTGTGTTATAAATACATTCTCTGAGATCACATCAGCAAGTGCCAGTTTGTAGCACATGTTGTTTATCACAGTGCCAGCATAACAAGGAAAAAGGGTCCAAAGAAACTTTCCATCTGCCAAATGGCTTTAGGATACTCCAGAGCTCAGTTCCTTACCAATAGCTTGGGACACAATCTTAGGAAAAGGCAGCAGATGACTAATGGGAGCTGTGGCAAAGGATGGCAGCTCAGTTCAGGCTGGGTTAGCAAGCATCAGGTGCATGCTGGAACCTCTGCCTCATCAGCCTATCACACATGTGATGAGTAAGGAGAAAACAAAATGCTGTGGAATTCCCTTTGGGATGAAATGAAAAAAGAAATGAAGGCAAAAATAAAATCAATTTGGACCACGGTTCTGCCCTGAGGCTCCAATCACAGCTGAGGAATTCCCTTTGGAGATACATGAGGCCAGGACAGGGTTTGCTCTCAGTTACTCTCGAAGTGAGCAAGAAGAAATAAAGAGGAAGTCAAAGTGACTTGTGCTCATTTAGGATCTCCAACTTCTGTAAGAGGAAGTGCCACTCCCAATGTGCTAGCTAGTTTCCAGTCAGGTAGATGCATTCCTCTGCAATTTCACTATTACAGTCACAATTAACTTCTTCCTTCATTAACCTGAACTGCAACGCAGCATTTCTCTCTGCCAGCTCATAAACAGTTGCTGCGCTTCATCCCCAAGAAGCTGCACAGAAACAAACAAATCTAATTAGATTTAGCTTTCAGGGCTTCTGACTCTCCAAATACCTCTAAACCTTCCTCATTCTGATGGGCCAAGTTCAGAGGCATGACTAGGTACGAGAGGCGCTGCATGCCTTCGGCTTTTATAGCTTCAGTGATTTGGACTGCCCCTCCATTTTGACTCTATGACAACTGGGAAACTAGTCCGCAAAACCATTTTCTCAAAGTTCTTTAACTGAGCACTGTAACTTCATTTCTGCTTTATACTGTTTGCAACTACTGTTCAAATCCCTTAGCTAGAAGGTCTATCTATAAATAAGATCTCTAATGCTTCAGTTCTGGTATAAGGGAAAAATGGGAGGAATTCTCATTTCAATCACTGCACCTGGGTGATATTTCTGTGCAGAGAGTAAGTATAGAAGACTACAGACCTTTTAATTCTTCAAGTTATCACCTACAACAATGGTAACAGTGCAGGAGAACAGCTAAAGATGACTGCATCCAATTGAAATGCAAAGCAAATTCATGAAGGAAGGTATTTCTAAGACATCAGAACTGGCACCCTGGATCTTAAATGCAATCAGGACCTCCCGTTTATCCACATCTCATCTGAGCAATACTATATACAGGCAAGTGCTTTTTGGTTTGATTTTGTCAGAGTTGTCATTCTCTTCCTTTTTCCTCTCTTCTTTTTCTTTTAAATGCTTTTTAACTCCATCCTCTCAACCTCCACAGGGATCCCAAGGGTAGAGATAAAAGTTTCATCGTGAAAACTGGGTTTTCAACTAAACAACACCTTCACCAAGAATATTCACTCTTCACAGAACATTTCATGGAAAAAGTAATACATGAAATCTATGGTTCAACAATAATTTCTTGAGTTTCAAAATGTCACCTTAATGCCTGAAAGGAGCAGTGATTCCAATATATGGGACTTTCATTCTCGTCTTCTTTCTGCACCCTTGGAAGGATTTTGCATCCCTCTGTGAGGCATCGATTCTAAAATGAATCCAGTTATTGACAACCAAGAAAAAAGCAAATGTTCTCGGGATAGGGGATCTTACCCAGCAGACGGATCCATGCTAGAAAATAGGGACTTGCAGCACTTCAGCTCCAAACAGTGCCATTTTGAAGTGCAGGCAGTTAGTCAAAGAATCACAGGCTTAATTTTTTTGTGGACATTACCCAATTTTCTAGCAGAAAGTTTTCAACAACCAAAAAGAAAAAAAAAATGGTATAGAAAGAAAATGGGAATTTAAAAAGTCAAGAGAAATACTCTTATTAAAATAGAAGAGACTTTTTCCCTTAGTGCTTTGGAAGAAATAAACAATTCTAATTCCCAGACTGCTGTGAAAATCTGCCTCTAGTAAAATGTAACTAATGCCCAAAATACAGCATTAAATTAAAGGTCAGCAGGGAACAGAGATCTCTGCCCAGCAGAGAGTAAGCAGCCTTTTGTCATGTCCCTCAAGACAGAAAAGAGGCTATAGAGTAGAAAAGCCAAAGCTATGCATTTTGCAAGTCTCAGCTTTTCAGAGCACTCAACCATCTGCCCCTTAAATCCCATTCATCTGTAAGGCAGGGGTGCTGCTAAACAAATACGAAAGTTTCTCCTTTCTGAAGTTCACCACAGAATCATCAGGCTTGTTGCAACCTGTGTGTCAACGGGGCAAAGCAGATGCTTCTCCTGTGGTCTCTCAGGCAGACAACCGGGTGGGCAGATGCACTGAAGGGGAAGATGTGCCCTGGAATACACTCTGCCTATTAGAGCATCATCACGGTGGTGGAAGTGTCAAAACTGCAGGCACTTGGCTTCTCACCAGGGCTCAAAACAGTAACTCTTAAGAAAGCCATAGCCCCCAGGACTTCAGAGTTGTCTGACTGCTAGGTCTAATGATCACCTGGAATTTCACAGTATTAATGAGAACTCAATGCAGATTTTCGTGATCCAAATACAAGTCCCTAGCGTGCAAGTGAAAGAAGAAACAGCCCAAGCATCTGCAGGAGAGCAGATACAAGTCTGGCAGTTTCAACTCCCAGCAGCAGAGGCTGTATGCACAGTTGCAAAGTGGAGTGAAATCCTGAGCTTGTTAGTTCTTAGGAGAAGGGAATTAGCAGTACAACCTCTCCACAGAAAGATGAAGTAGTCCTGGCTCATGGCAGGAAGTGCTCCGGCTCCGGTGCAGCCAGAGGCTACGGATTCACAATGGGCTGCAGCCTGCTTGTCTGCTTCCTTATATCGGCACTCAGGGTGGTCTCATTTCAAATGATGGGTGCTCTCAGACCACCAAGCTGGCCCTGATCCCTAGCAATGATACTTGAGAGGGAAGAGGAATCATAGCTGGGAAGAAGTATTCTCAGTAACTTTCTTTGGTATCTGCATGTTGTGATATTGATTTAATTGTCACTGCAAACCTCTAACTACACAATGGCAGAGTGTGTTTTCCAAATACCTTCTTGTGATTTCTAGGAAATGGACACCCCCTATCTCAGCTCCAAAAGGTTGGGTCAGCAGCTGGGAGCAGGCGCTGTGGGACCCAGCCCTGCCTCTGCCTAGCACCACATAGGGACACAGACAAAGCCACCTCAGCTCAGTCTTGGCTACACAGCTCTGTGCCTTGGTTAACTCTGTGCATGCGGAAGGCTGACATCTCCCAGTGGCAACATGTAAAACCAAGGAACACTCGTAGACTAAATTTGGCCTCTAAGTGCCAAACACCAGCACAGCCAAGAGGTGCCCAGGGAGAACTGAGGCTGTCCTGCATTTATCATCATGATAACCATAGAGATTGTGTTTCTTCACCTCTTCCCCTTTCAGCTGCCTCTTTCTTCTTCAGGCACAAAGACATGATCTCTCCACAGTGATTTTGCCCACTGATAAACACTAGTGACTGATGTGTTTCACTGTGGAGCAAAGGGCAGGACTGAAGGACCAGCTGCTTCCAGGCTGCTCCAGCATTTTCCAGTCTGCTGTGTCAGGAAAGACATTTCAATGCTCAGCAGGACACCAAATACAGATGAGGGTAATATTCAACACCCTGCTGGGGCTCTCCAGTTAGGGATGGAAGACATAAATGGGAGCAGCTTAGAAGGAAGTCTAAAGAGAACATGAAATGAATACAATTGACTAAATATATAACCCAAACTGAAATAAGAGTTTTAAGCTTAAAAGAAGGCAGCCTATGATACATGAAGCTAACTGGGGACTTGCTTTTGCCATCAATGTTGCAAAGCAGATGCTCAGATATTAACTTTGTTGGGAGCAGAATAAAATCCAAAGAGAATTAAACACTTCAAGGCCATTAGGTCAATAAGTCTGACCTCCACATGTAGCACATGTTTCAGAATTTCACCAAATCATTCCCACAATAAGCTCAATTTTTCTTCCAGAAAGGAATCCACTTTGTAAGAAAAGGGTGTTGGAGTGCCATAATTCAGGAGTGTAAGGTGTGCATCAGGTGCGGCTTTCTTGGGACCAAGAGAGAAGGGGAATGACACAGGTGCCCAGACCATGGATTATAGACATGCCTCACTCAGCTGCTCAGCCTCTGCATTTCAATTCTGGCCTCATCTGATCCCCCATATTGCAATAAGCAGAGATGTTGGTATTGAGAAATCAGTGTCCCACCATGACCTGGCAGCACTGAGCAGAGAAATACAGCAGAAGCTGCCAAAACACTTACAATATTCCCACCAAAAATTTTCAGAAAAGAAATCAGGAAAAAAAAAGCTTTTCTTTTAAAAGAAGAAAGAAAAAAGCCAGCATTGAAATCCTCTTGCCTCATAATTGAGCCCAGGGTTACGCCACAATTCACGTAAATGATGTTTATATAACTGGCATTTGGCTGAATGCATAATTCCCATTTAACAGCTGAAGAGAGGCATTTTGGGTCTTCAAAGAAATCTGACAGGTAATTCCCACTGTAGTTCTACAGGGCAGCTGAGAGGTAATTATCCTTCTCACTAGTAAATCAATTAGGAATGAATGTATGGAAAGCTTTTCTCCTCCTCCAAGTAACTGCTAATCCTCTAAGCACTAATGAGCAGACAGGACTAGCGACAGTGTGCAAACCCATCAAAAAATCGACAGGAACCGTGAGGCATGCAGGGTCCAATCAGTACCTGGGAGCTAATGCCTCAGGAGGAAATATCTTGCCTGGAAAATGTCTGCATGATTCACTGTGTGTGCACAGGCCCTGTGGACATGTGTTACTTTTGATACCTCCCTCCTCATTTATTGCCTCAAACAAAGACCTATTTTTGAGGCTCACAAGAGATCACTGCATTGTGTTCAACTAGCCAGCACTTGTGCTGTTAGAGGTGAAACACAAGGGAACTGGACTTTCTCTACTGGGGTGCAATTGATTCATCTACTGCTTTGTGATTCACAATTGGCGGTTGTCCTCAGGAGCTCAGCAAAAACATGCTGCTTACTCTGCAGGCCACTGTAAAAATATTCACCCCGAGAGACTTGAAGATTACAACCCAAGTGCATTTTTTTGCAGGGCACAACCTCATGAATCTGTAAGGGGTGGGTGGACAATAAAGCTGATACTGAATTTGACAAATGCCAGATGCTCCAATCCAGTGACACCTTCTTCAGGCATTTTTCAAATGCTGCACGGATGTTTGGAATTGCTTTGACAGTCAACAAAGCAGAGTCAGTTCCAGATTCAGACAAACCAGCTGTTTAACCATGCACAGTAACAGTGCCCATATATTTAGCAGAGGTAGAAAGAATGGAAACAAGTTGTTCCCACAGCAGCCAGCACTGAAGTTGGTTTCCTACAGGTTTTCCTTACAGCTCGTCTCTCCATTTCAAAAGATTTTTCAGAAGAGAGGAAAACAGGGAAGACAGACAGATAGGTCCAGAAATCTTTTCCTTAAGACATAAGACCAAAAAAAAATTTTAAAAATTGTCATCTGAAATAAGAAAACAGCAGGTAAAGATAGGTCTGCATGCCACTATGATGAAATGTAGGTGTTATTAATTAAAAAAAAAGAGAGAGAGAGAAAAGACTGCTAATCTGTAAAACTCGATAGCTTGAGAAATTGCTAGAAGATAATCACATATCCTAGTACTCCGATTTGTGAGGGAGACTTTACACCAGTGACGTAGGATTTGTAACTGAGCATATTGCCGCTGATTTTGGGTGGGCAGAGTTGCTTTGGAAACAGAATGAAGAAGAATTAACTCTTTAATGCCCACCATATTGGATATGGGAGGGATGTGAAGGCCAGGAGAGCTCATTAGGAAACATCTTCATTCCATTTTGCTCAGAAAAAAGAAGTCAAGGTAGTTGTCACAATAATTCAGCTTCTGCATCAGAAAAATATAAGCTGACCCCTGCCCACTGCATTCTTCCTCTCCTCTATACATCCAAACACACACATATTGTTGCCGATAGTAATCAGAACTATGACTGTCTTAAGGTTGCATACGCTGAAATAAACATCAATCCTGAAACCTCTGTAGACTGACCAGTGATGGAAAACACAATAGTAGTAATAAGAACAGTACAAGTAGCCAAAATACTAGTTTGGAAACCTATAGATGGAGACAGGAGATGGGCAGTTTGGAAGCGATCAAGCCAAATGGGCTGCACCTCATCCAAACACAACTCCACTGCCAGCAATTAGCTACGTGCTGCAGCCCTCCTACGTTGATTTCTGTGGGTAGCTGAAAGTGTCTTTGTCCCACTACCTCCCTTGAATCAACACAGGCAATAATTTTAAACCAAAAAGGCACTGAATAGTAACTCCTAGGCTGTGCTCTGTGAGCCAGCTGCAGCCCTAATTGCATCACGTGGGAAGCATGAGCAGGGGGTTTGAAAGCTATGACCTCATCTTCTCTCCTACACATTCAAATCAAGTCTTAGGTCTCCCACCCACTCTCCTAGGCATATTCTGCTTTCAGCCCCCTTACATGATGTAACCAATGAAAATGTCATTTACGTCCTTACCTCCAACTTCTATCTATGGAAAGCACAGAGGAAAAGAGTCAAACGCAGAAATAAATGCCTTTTACTCAGTATTTCTAATAATAAGGAGACAGAGAAGGCAGGGAGAGGTGTATTAGCCAAAGTCAGTGTAAGCAAGAGTCCCAGAAACATTTGTGCGAGTTCAGCTTCTTTAAAGTTGTAACAGTCAGAAGCAAATAAAAGCAACCCTTTTCTTTCTCTAACACATTCAGCAGGAGATTAAGCGCTCCATCCCCGTCACAAGTAAAATAGGCACAGTTCTACTGGATTCCATGGAATGGCACTAGTGCAACTTAGACGGCAAATTCAAGCTCTTGTGAATTACCAACGGACTTCACTTCAGGACCATCATTTCTCTCAGAATGAACAGAATGCCGTAATTTTGTTTCTATAGCTACCAATGGTTCTCCCTTACCTTCCTCTTGTTAGTGGGACTGACATAAAGGTAGCTCAGCACAGTCTTCAGGCCTACTTTGTCATTTAGCTTTTCATAGGTAGTGCCATAGTCTGTTGACCTGCAGAAAAGAGGAGACAAAAAGAGTTTATGTGGTTATTAGAGCTCAGGGGAAGGAAATGACTGTGTGAATAGATGCTTGAAGTTACATCTTGAGCATTATTACTCTAAAAACTCAAGCTTTTGTGTTTCATTCAGAGTGGCCAGCAGAAACAAGAAGAAAACTTGAGTCCTTTGGGGCATGGTCTGTCTCTGCATCAATTGATCTTATGCACCTGGGGAGCAGTGGCGCACCCGTGAAGATGGACTTTGGGAGCAGGCTCTGCTCTCGTGTGCCAGCGTGGGATTGCAAATGATATCTACATGAGAGGACTCTGATCTCAGCAGCACCCTTAGCACAAATTCTCTTTTCAGACAAATCCGACAGAAGAATCCAAATTAAACCCATCAACAACAGTTTTATTTAAGTAGGCTGATTTTTGACTTGGAGATGGGGATCCAAATGTGGCTCGGAATTGTAACAGCTGAACTCATGTCTAGATAAAAATGTGCCTAAACTGGCATCTTGAGTCCTCAGTCACCCCCATCCTACTTCGTGCCAGGCATTTAATTTTTCTGAGTTAGAGAGACAGATTCAGGCCCCTACACTAGCAAATCCCACCCGGAGGAGCAGATGATCTGGGGGTGGCATTACCCATTCGTGACTGGGGAAAAGGGCTGCTTCGTCACAGAGGGTTTTCTGTAGCTTCCTCCTCCTCATTTGTGGGCATGTTTCAAACCTCACTTTGCCCTGCTTGTTTCTCTGCTGTTTTCGTACTCTGCTTTTCCTAACAAACAAGATTTTTTCCTACCAGAACAAATCAACAGCTACCTAGTACAGGATCCCACACCTGAAGAGTGGTCAGCACCAGCTTGCTTTAGGAGGGGTGTCACAACCTGCACGAAAAGTCCGTCCACCCCATCCAAACAGTGGGAAGAGCCTGGCTCCGGACCCTACGTGCTTCTATCATATGGACAGAGCAAACACAATCCTTATCAGGTGGACAAGGAAAGACCCTCACAAAAAGCCTACCTGGACATAGCTATGATTTTATTAAGATGAGAATTCATGGCCCCTGCCCTCCTCTCTAATCACGCTTTTTACTAAACAGATGATTAGAAAACATGTAGCAATTCAGTGCCTTTCCCAGTAACTAGCTCCAGTAATTTTCTGATTTTCTAAGTTCAGCAAGCCTCCAGCATCTGCAGCTTTGTGGTTCTGCCTGAGACCAATCCTCTGCTCCTTGTCTGTCTGGCAGAGAAATGGCCCAAGTCACCCTTCTGGCATCACAGTGAACAGTGTTGCTGCGCCCAGTGGCTCCAGGCTCCCGCTCAAGTGGCTGCAGAAACTGAGTGATGGCAGAACCTGCACCCAACTCCACTGGTTTCCTTGCTGCTAGAGGAGTCCAGAAAGACACTGAACGTGCCATGCTGCAAAACCAGACGGCTGGTTTCAGGCTTCCAAGTAGTAGGAACCATGAAGTCAAAAGCTTATTTTATCACTGATGTGGCTCCAACACATTTACTTCTGTGTGTCTTTCAAGCAATGTTTTGCAAACTGATTCTTTCCTTAAATGGGTTGAACCAACCTTCCCACTTTGAACACTCAGCAGTCAGGGGTGCTTCAAGTCTTAAACAACTTCCTTCTGTTCTGGTTTAGCTCTTTAATACTAAAATAGAGCTAATACTAGCTATAACTATACTACACTAGCTAATACAATACTATCTACACTTAATAATCTTCTGTACCAATGCATAGTATTGATACTCACTGGCCTTCACAGAGACATCCCAAAGGATATTACAATAATGTACTGTATTTCCATAGCACTTTCCCATCCAAAGAATCCGAAGCTTTTGTCTCACTAGGTATCAATACTACAAAAAACCCTAGCAGCTTTCCCCCTCCAGCCAAGCTTGAAACTGAAGCAGCTCGATTAATAAAACTGAATAATCTAGGCCAATTAATTCCACTACACGAGGCCTCCTACACATGCAAATTCAACAGGTCAGGAATCCTCAAGTAACACTAAGCTGTAAGCAGTGGGTAACACACAGAGGGCAAGCACTGAGGTACTTCCTTGATCTCACCCTTCCAACAGCACTGAAGCGCCAAACAAGCCACATTCGTGACTACACATGTACCAGCCACCAGCCAGGGAAAGAGATCACTGGTTTCAATCAGCATTCAAAGAGAATACAAGTAACAGTTTAATATTCTGACACAGCTACTTTGGTTTTGTTCTCCGAGTCATTTTCAGATCTCCCAAAATGCCTTGCACTTCTAAAGATGCAGGCTGGATGCCCTAATGACTCTTTCTCATTAAACCATTATCACTCATTGCATTTGCCCTTTCAAAGAACAGCTAGAAAGGAAGTAGGATCATTATTTCGTTAGATTCTCTAAGGCTTTCTTTATTATCATGACAGTCACCACTGGTTTACTTGAATGTCTCAAAGGATATCACAATAATACACTGTATTTCCATCGCACTTTCCCATCCAAAGAATCTGAAGCTTTTGTCTCGTGTTAATCCATTCAAACTAACAAAGTCCCAAGGGCCATACTGGGAAATATTATCTCTATTCTAGAGATGAAGAAACTGAAAGCTTGCATAGGTAATGGTTCATTTTTTCAAAAGCAGGCATCTACAATTAGCCATTTCAGCTTCTACAATCATCTAGTGTATGGCTCGATACTCAAACCTGCTAAACTCCTACCACCAAACTGCCTAATTCGAAAATGAGTATTTACCAAAAAAAAAAAAAAAAAAAGTTGGCTCCCTAATTTTAGCAACCCAAGCCTGAACATTTGAAGAGACACGACCCACCCACAGGTGGAACGGAACAGTTCTGGCTCAGCTTTTAATCTTGAACCCTTCTCCTTTACTAATTCCTTATCTTTGCAAAGACTTCTAACTGCAAACTAACTGGCCCACACGTCCTTACAGTCGCTTGATTCTACAAGCAGACTGGACATCATGTTTTCTCCCATTCCTCTGGTCAGAACAGGATCCACTTCAAAGCATATTATTAAAGGAGTGGAGGGGAAGAAAGGTTGTAGTTGTATCAAAATGACAAAAGTCTCAGTGATACAAAAGAACCTTTCCATGAGTCACATCCCAAATGCCTGCTTTAACTTTGGTTGAGCCTTTTATGGCCAACTGATCCTGCCTAGCTGCTTCTCCTCTGGGTTGCTCCACTGAAGCCATCACTGGAGTCTCATCATCTTGGAAGACTGTTATCACCTTCAGCCTCCAGTTGATATTTGCAGATTGCTTCTAACCACACACACATATGTATACATAGAAGTGTTATGACCAATGCTTTCATAAAACAAATTGTTGCACCTTGTTACACCGCTGGTAGCACAGACACTGTTACAATGTGGAATGGACTCTGGCTATGTATACAAAGCCTCTAAAAGCTCAGTCCATGCATTTTGTCCCACATGTCCTTATACATTGACCTTACAGCATTTCATTGTCCCCTCGATCCTGCTTTCCGTCCTGCAAACCAAGCTGCTGGCAATACCCCAAGAAAGGCTGCACAGCGAAAAGCAATAAAACTCAAGGGGTAGTCCAGTCTTGAATGGACCTTTATCTACTCCAATTCAGCTTTTTGGGTTTTATAACTAGCAGCTCCTACCAGCCATGAGGAAGGACCTCTTTGCTAGTCTTGGTTAACATGAAGAAAGACTTGATCCAGTGCAACACAAGTGCCATATTCATATAACCAAACAAATGTGGGCTTTCTCTGAACAGGCTGTGGCACCAAATTCTACATATCCCTTTAGAAAAGCAAGGTTTATAATGTAATTAATTTATTGAGAGACTGCAAATTCTCCCATAATCATATTCTATTATAAACAGCTGGGAAAGAAAATGACCTGCTTGATTCCACTCCCCTCGCCTGATGGGCTGCAACGTGTTTTAACCATTGCTGCAAGTGCTGTCCCACAGTCTGGCAGAGCAGGGCTCAAGGGGCAGACCCAGGCAGAGAAGCTTCTCTCTACCAAACCTGGTCATAACTGAGTGCACCAAGAGCTAACAAAACCCATCTTGTTCCTGTAGGTCTGAGCCTGAGCTTCCCTGTAAATCTGACAAACAGGCCTGAGCCAGCAGACTTTAATATTGTGATAAGACCTGCTCATCCCAGGGATATGAATTAGAGGTGTGGAGAGGCAGAGAGAATGTCATCTGAATAGCTTTTAGAGGAGTCCTCCTCTCAGATGGTTTGTGTCTCAGGGCTCTGTCAGGCAGAGAAAGGTGGTTTTGTTTGTTTGCAGTCTCAGCTATGGAGACAGGCTATAAAATATGTATCGGTATCTCAGGAGAAAAAGAGCCGCAAATGCCAGCACTGGATGGCTGGGAGGGACTAGTCAATGTCCTGGAGTGTACGTGTGCCACCGACTGTGCTGTCAGGGGGTTTCTCCTCTGCACCTGTGACTCTCCCCGACTGTGTGTGGAGAAGGAGCAGGTATGGTTTTGATTTTAGATTCTCAGCCTTTTTCCTAAGATACTAAATCTTATGCATTCATCTCCAGATCAGAGTCCCGCTACACACACACCCGCAGCCCCACGTTGAGAACCGCATGGGGGCACAGCTCCGCTTAAATGAGCGGAGAATATCCCGATTCTCTGTGCACTTCAGAGAGCAACAGGAACACACACAGCCCAGATTAACATTTGCTTTTCTTCTCATGTGCCTGCAAACTGTCTGCCTGCAGTGTGCCTGTCTCTCCATACCCCCCAAACAACTTCTTGTTTTTACCCATTGGCCAATTTTCTCCTGGTTTGACAGAGAAACAAAAACCCAAAAGGAACAAAGTTTCTACAAGTTTCATGAAAACCAGCAGCCAGCAAAAGGAGAGCCAACTTATTAGCGCTCAGAGAAAAGCTGTAGCATGAAACCAAATCCCATGAGACGTGAGAGCAGGCACATCTCTCTGAACATCCAGCTGCAGGAAAACACTCAAACACAGCTCACATATTAATAGACTACAAAGAACCCAACTGCACAACACAAGAAGTCAGGCTGCCAAACTTCCATTGCTTGTGAAACAATTTGTTTCTGTCTCTCCCTTCCCCTTCCTCCCCCTCAAATTACCCTCCCTGAGATAAAGGCCTTTCTGAAGCTATGACACACTGAGAAGAGACTCCTACTGAGTCAGAGTCCAGCTTGACCACCCCCTGCAGTAGTCTCAACTGTAAACCCCTTTGGCCGGCTACCCTAGTGACCATAAGAGGTTCAGGACCCAGGCAAAAGCAGGCTCAGCACTAACCCCACCACATTGCTTTGCGCCAAATGGGTTCTTACTGGAACAGAGTCCTAAATCAGGAATCAGGCCAACCACACAATAATTACCCCACCACGTGGGCAGCTGGTCCCACTAACTTGCAGGCAGGGCAGAGGGCTGCTCCTCTTCAAAAGGATATCAGTCATTTAGCATGCTCTGGCCCTGCCTCTCCGAACTTTTTGAGATTATTCCTTTTCCTTGTTGAACATTTTAGACTAGTTCCTGGGGTTTGGTGACTACGGCTGTTGGTGGCCGAACATCCTCCACTCCCAAAGCATTTTTCATATTTAGATACAAAAGAGAGAAGCAACCTTTCCTCTCTTAGGGCTGCTTATGAGCCCAGACAAAGCCAGAGCCTGCCTTGGGCCGCCAAATGCCTGGGACAGAAACACAGAGCTGGCCCTGCAGCTAATGCAGCCCCAGCTGGAGTTCTGGAAAGACAGGGTGGCCGCTGCCACTGCCAAGGCAGGGAATGGGTGCAAGTCTAGCAATGCTCCCTCAGAAGCAGTGGACATGGTGCCACCCACCACCGCTAGCCCACCTCCCCTTCTATGCCTCTCCAGGACTGTTTCATTCCCAACCTCAAGGTAACCAGGGGAGCCCAGGTCTAGCTCCCAGCCTGCAACAGTGGAGCCTAATTTAACTTACAATGAGGCAGTTCCCAGAAAGATCCACTCTTAGCAGTGCAAGCCTGTTTGGCTGACCTGGTCACACACAAGGACACTTTTTTCCGACCAAAAAAAAAAAACCAAAAAAACCAAACCCACCCAACAAACCAAAACACAAACAAAAAGCCCAAACAAACAAAAAAAACAACAGCCATGTTGTGCCTACTTACTAACCAAGGAAATCCAAGCATCTGTACTCAGTGAATCTTTCACTTAGCAGAGCACAACATCTGCTGTGCTGAGAGCTTGCTTTTACCCAACCATGATTTTAGAGTGAGTGTAATAAATATAAAGTCAGAATATTTTACAACTACAAACAGAAACAACTGCTTCCCTTTGTCCCCATCCCACTAAAGAAAACTAAGGACAACAATGAAAGTCTGGGGAACTGAACAGAAACTGAGAAAGCATATGGTACTGCTTCCTGGTGTATTTTCCCAGCCTACAGCAATATTGCGGACTTCCTCAATTGAAGATGATACCTTTGTGTGCAAGAGCCATCAGTGGGCTTTTAGTTCCACAAATCTGTCTAACCCCACAGGGAAACTTGGCAACTTCATTATCACATGTTAATAAACATCACAACTGTGTGCTGTATGAAGAGACACTCCCTTTTGGCTTAAGTTGATAATATATTTCAGAGCCCAGTGCTACCACTTAACAAGAATGAAACCACGGAGCCCCATGCTGTCATTTGTGATTGCACTGATTGTTGTCATATTCCCCACAGATATTTTTTCCCAGTCTGAAGACTCCTCGTTTATTTAGCCACTCCTTGTACATATTATTCATATCTCTGATCATCCTATGACTACTCTTTCTAGTACAATTACATCTTTTGTCATGGATGCCTCAGAGACCAATCTTTAACAGGAAGATCTTACTTGAAAAAAACAACTATCCAAGTATATCAGCAAAACCCCAGAGTATTTAAAAAGTCCTAAATAAAACCACTTTCTGCCATCCTACACAAAATTTTACATCCTCAATACTTCTGGAACTGTACTCCATCAGTTCTAGAGGACTTTCAGTTCCACAAAGTTTCAAAAGTACCTAAAACCAGAGATCCCACTGGGGAAACATAAGTTCAAGCAGATCATACTTTTGGTAATTTCTTTTGGATTTTTTTTTTTTGCTTTTGCTTTGTATGTCATCTAAACAGCAGAATACCCACCCCAATTTCTATTATGATACCAGCATCCTTCCTCCATCCCCTTTCTTTTTCGATTAATGACAATTCCCATCACCAAACATCTGAAAGACTTGAAGATGACCTTTGTTGATAAATTTCAATTTATAATATATAGTGGAGACTGGCAAGGCAAAATGAGCTACCATGATGCATTAGATTCAGTGTGATTCACAGTTCAAAGTGAAGGAGCTGGGAGTTAACTAGGAACACTGGCTTCCTTTTTTCTTGCAGATTCTTCCCTTCTTTTTATGTTTGTCAGGAAAGGTATCCCCTCTTGTTTATTCACTATGAGCCTTTGGGAGGACTCTGGATGTCTCAGAGTTTGGACAACAGGATACAGAATATTCCACCTCTGGATTTATGGGCAATAAAGCACAGGAGATGTGAGTATCAGTCACATTTCTAGTAGCTGATTGCTCATCAGTGTTTCATTTGATTGCTATCCCACAAGGCAGGGGGACTGTTCACACCAGTCATTCCTTAGTAGAGACGACTACTCAGATGGGCATGAACAGTCTCTGGAGATGTAGTTTTTGTATATTTAGCCTACAGGGATGGTGGGGACTAACTTGAAAGCCATATGTTTGCATCATTGTTCTTCTGCTTGTCCTGTAGGAACACAGTGGTGCTTGGATATCCCCAGCAATCACTGACTATCCACAACAATGTGCCATTGGGTGTCTAAATAGCATTCACCATCAGCAGGCTGCAGGTGTAGTGGTTACTAAGTATCGCTTTATATTCTGCTGTAGAATAGCCCACAATAAGGAGATACAAAAGCAACAAAGATTGGTTCCTCCTACTGTGATACTAAAATAACTCTACTTCCCCAGCTCTAAGACTCCATCTTCTCCATACCATGGCCATTTATCTCATCTTAGATTTAGCTACCTACAAACCAGGTATTTAGCTCTAGCTTCCAAGCCTGTCCACATTTTCTAACTATAGACAGAGAATGTTAACTTCAGAGAATGACTCATTCATCCTAAAATAGGTGAGGATGTATTGCTCTCTTAAGGTGTCTTCCTCCCTTCAAATGTAAAAAGAGACCAGAGCAACCAACACACATGCTCAACTGTTGGATGGCTAGAACAAGGCAAGGTGTATCTCACACTAAATGGATTAGAAAAGTTCACGCACTGAGCTGGTAGTACAAATGAAGGAAAGGACCTCAATCATCCTGCCTGAGATCAAAAGTTGATCAGTTGTTGTAATGTACCAGTGCTCTGTGTTTTAAATGCTGTTATTCTGTGGGGATATGTATGAGAATTACTACTAGAAATAGCTGCCAAACGATATCAGGACTCTACTGTGCCATACACACTCTACAGCATTACAAAGTGAAGAGAGCAGAGACAAGCAGAGAAATGTGATATGGATTTCCCAATGGCTGTTTGTATTCTTGATTCTGCCAGCAAAGACCTCAGGAAATGTGAAATGGCTTCTCCTCAAAAGCTGGCATAAGCACTTCCCTTCATTGCATGCTTGCACCATTACACCATTGATGACCTCCTAGCAATCCTTACTGTGGCCAAAGGCAATGCTCGCTGGAAGAAACTGTACCTCACAGAAGCACAAAAATGAAAGCTATACAGGCATCCACATCAGCAGCCTCAGCAGGGACATCAGAATCTGAATCATCATCTTACTACTTCTGACCTGAGACTAGGACACCGCATCCCTGCAGACACCACCCAAGGCACAGTTCAGTTGCCATGAAACTGAGGCAATCTGGAGCTAAGACAGTCTGGCTTCACAAAGGCCACCTTCTGCTCTGGTCATTTCACTACTGTAAAATCTATGTAAAAGTATTACTTTTGTACAGCTCTGAAGAACTAAACCTCATCATTACTCACTTCCCATTTGTACTGTCTAAAAGATCTGACATGTTTATTGTGTTCTTGATTCTGATGTAGTCCAATTTTCCAAAGAGGTGTTTTATGCATCCCTGATAAGGCAGCATACTGATTTGATTCCAAGCACTTGACTGACTCAGCAAAGATGGCCTTATCAAGACATATTCAAGAAATTTGGTCTAGAGGACACTTTAATAGCCTCAAAGATAAAAGGCAGCTTTGATGACAAAGCCTCATTAATTAATCAGATATTAATTAGATTATTAATTAGAAACAAGGCCCTTCCCAGGCCCTTTTCTACTTTTATTACTATAGCTAAAAATGCTTCTTTAATGATTCTCTTAAGTAGCTAATCATTTTAATTTGCATTATTTTGTAGCGAAAGGAAAGTACTTTGAATGTAGGACTTTCTGGAGGAATTGCAGAGATTCAATTTAACATCCATGCTATCAGGCGCGTTTAAATTGGAACACCCCTTAAATGTGTACTGAACAAAATGTCGAGGGAAGACTATGGAACTGCCCCATCACTGAACTCTGTATTTCTGTGCTAAATGTGGATGACAAAAAAGTCCTTCCAACCACGCAGAAAATAAATACACGCTGGACAATACAAACTACCCTGATGGTACCTCACCCTTCTAAGAGAGGGGGACAGGTGACTCAAATCTCAGTTTCCCAGCTGGGGATACCAACATCAATGTCCACTCATGCCCCCTGGGATGGTGGCTATAGCCCGGGTTTACCAGAAACTTGCCTTTGACATTGTCTGCCTGTTTTGGGATCAGTGGTAGGCAGTACTGTGGAGACATGAGATGAACCTGAGTCACCTCTAACGTAACACAAGGCACGTTAACTTTTTCAAACTATCACCAAATCTTTGCAAAACTGATGTAGTTAAAAAAGAGGGCAGTAATGGAGGTAGTTTAGTCCAGTTCCTTAGACACAGATATTAAAAATTGCAGACAATTCCCAAAACAACTTTTACAGTCAGCCTGCAACACATTCCATTCCCTACCTCAGATGACCCCTCTCCTACAAGCCTTACATCTACCTGCAACTCCCCTACTTGTGGCCCACAAAGGTTACTGCCCACAGCAGCGCACCCACACAACCTGAACATAAATGCCACAGACATCCTGCCCGACCCCAGGCAACGGTCCTCAGCACTCCAGTTTCCCATTTAGTTAATTTAGCTTCCTGGGAAAAGATTGGCTCTTAGTGTTCCCACAAAAAATAAAAAGCTCATGAGATACAGCCACCTGAGACAGAGCCGGCCCAATCTGCAGCAAAGCAGCAGATCTGGGTGCACAGGGGGTTTTCCTGAGGCAGGGAAACACCAGGGCAGCAGAGAGACCTGCCGGGAGCCAGCAGCTCTCACAGGAGATGCTGATGAAGCCTGGGCACTGCCAGAGCAACCATGACCACCCCCACACCTATCAAAAGCAGCCTGGGCAGTGCCAGTGACCAGAGCAGGCAAACAGAGCGTGGCACGGCAGTTGGCGTGTCAGCCAGGACGTAGCATGGCAGTTTCCGCAGCAGGGCACACAGGGAAGGCGCCTCCTCGTAGGTGGGGCCTCCACTGGCCGAGTGGGAGACCTGAACTACACATAACCCAGCAACCGGGCACTGCTCTGTGGCCATCTGCACAGGTCAAGGGCACTCGTCCTACCTGACCCTCAAGGCGGAATGGCGGGCACTCATCTGAGAGCAAAGGCTGCAGCTCTGGCTGGGGGCTCTGCTCCACCTACCCAGCAGTGGCCGATGCCTCCATGCAGACAGAGCTGCTGAAGGGAGAGGGTGCAGCGCAGACCCCAGACTGCAGGAAGGGCCCAAACCTTTCTCCTGGCGCAGGGACAGGTGGCAGACCTGCCTGCAAAAGGTGTGCCCAGGCAGAGGACCTCCTGCAGCAAGCAGCTGAGCTGCAAGAGGTGATGAGAAGGCTGCGTAACATCAGGGAGGCTGAGAAGGAGTTAGATAGCTGGTTCCAAGCATAGTCTGCAGTGGACCCACAGCCCATGGCCAAACAGCCAAAAACTCTCCCACACACAAAAGGGAGAGGGGATGATAATGCAAAAGAATAGAAGCTTGCAACAGCAAGGACTGGGAGGAGGAAGACACTTCCCCCGAAGCTGGAGGTGCCCTGGCACAACCACTTCACCGCTCTGCAGAGTGAAGGGGGAAGACTCATCACATCAGGAGAGACACTGGAGCTGAGTAAGGCAGCCCGATCCGCTCCCCGTGTAGCAACCAGCACAACTAAGAAAAGGCGACAGGCGATAGTAGTACGTGACTCCCTTCCGAGAGGTACGGAGGCACCCATTTGCCGACCTGACACACTCTCCAGAGAGGTGTGCTGCTTACCGGGGGCTCGTATCGGGGATGTCACCGAGAGACTACCAAGCCTTGTACAGTCCACTGACTTATCCACTGCTGTTGTTTCATGTGGGCACCAGCGATACAGCCAGGAGCAGTCTGAGGAGTATCAAGGAGGATTACAGAGCCCTGGGAGCGGCGGTAAGGGACGCTGGAGCGCTGGTAGTTTTTTCATCAGTCCTCCCGGTCAAAGGGAAGGGGTTTGAAAGGGCCAGTCAAATCTGGGAAATCAACAAATGGTTACAGGACTGGTGCCACAGCTGGGGATTCGACTACTTAGACCATGGGACTCGCTTGGAGAAACCTGGTCTGCTGGGGGCTGATGGGGTCCATCTGTCAGAGAAGGGGAAGAGCATCTTCGGTCATCGGCTTGCCAAGCTGGTGAAGAGGGCTTTAAACTAAAGTTGCTGGGGGAGGGGGATCTCAATCCATCCCACTTTTACCAGTTTGATGCCAGTGCCAGCAATAGATGCCCAGAGCCTGGAGAAGGATCACAGGTCAGCAGGAGAGCACCTGAAGAGCAACACAAAGGATCCCCAGAGGCTCCAGCCAGTAAGTCAGCTTCATCAGGCGCCAAACTTAAATGCCTCTATGCAAACACATGTAGCGTGGGAAATGAACAAGAGGAGTTGGAGACGTGCGCACGCCTGCAGTTAGCACTGAAACATCCATGACAGGGCCCGCAAACCCTTCCAGCCTTCCAAACCATACACTAACGTTTTTCAGCATCTCATAACACAGACATCATAATTCACTACACAGAAGGAGCTCTCAGGCTGGATTACACAGCTGACAATGCCTTTATGTACGTTGCATCACTTGCTTTGCTGGGTGGCCTGGTTATACAGTTGGGTCCCTGGGCAATAAGCTAAGGTTGTTCTGAACAGTCCCAAATGACTCTCTTCCTTTCTCATACAGACAGTCAGGTGATGCCACTACATCTTCTCCTAGTTCCTCAGAGCAGATAATTTTGGTTGAGAAATATAAAGACAGGGATATAAGTGCAAAAATGGAAGAAACCAGTCATCTGTCACCCAGTTTCTTGGATTGGGCAACAGTCAGTTCAGCAGCTGGATTAAGCCTCTCATGATACAGTTAAATCCAGTGCTACACTGCATGTACATATTTCATACCAGTACTGGTTGAGTGTGAGTCTTATTCATTCCCTGAGCACAAGGATTAACAGCCTCGATTCTAGTTAGCATGTCTTCAAAATGCAGACACTGAGGTCTAAGCTTGTGTCTATACAGACTTTCCAGAGAGGTAAGCTTGCTGTTTCTTATCAAGGTTAATAAATGATTGTGATCCTTATGGCAGATGCTCAGCATGGGGATCCCCTTCTTCCCTACCAACTGCTTGTGAGTTGTGGGCAGCTCAGAAAGCACACAATTGATTGTTCCTGCACTATCGTGCCGTAAGACCTCACTGCCTAATATCTTTCAAACCACAGTTAGTTCAAGCTTAATTTTACCCCAGAAAAGCCTCCTTTTCCTGTCAACTTTTGCACTCGGCACTCAGAAGCTCATCTGACACAAAACACTTTGTCTTGGGAGAATAAACCTGTTGGAATGTTTTCAGACAGAAGATCAATTAACCGGGAACAGCTTGAAAAGTCAATCAGCTTCAGCAAGTCCCCCAGGAGATGGCTGTGTGATTGTCATTTTAGGAGCACAAGGAAACGCGCATCCCCTTCAAACTCATGAGGGAGGATATTTTAGGCTGAGAAGCAGGGAAAGAAAAGAAAGCACTGGAAGAGACCAGTCATGTCTCTCGCTTGATAAACTGTCTCAAGAAGTAGTCAGAAAGAGCTAACTTAAACTTCTTCAAACTGAGAATCAGCTCCAGTACTACACTGCAGAATGATATTTCCTCCAGGTGTTAGATGAGGAACACTTTTGTTTAGGCCCTGAAATACAAGGACAAATATCCCTTATGTCTTTGCTCCTAAGTAGTGTGCTGAAAATGTGGTTCTTATTCATGTTAAAGTCTTGACTTTTACCTAAATGGAGTTTATGAAGAGCTAAGCAGCCTGAATATTATGAAGTCAAATGGAAGGGGAAAGTTGTCTGTGATCCAAGATGCTAAAGTCCTTTTTCTAGACACATCATGGATTTTCTTTATGTCTTTGGATTAAATCATAAGTTAACTACTTATGAAAAGGATCAAACACAAACACCCAAGATGCAGACTGTGAGGTTCACTGAAGAAAGAACTCTGTTGAACTAAAGGCATTCAAAGGTATCTTGGGAGACCTGCAAGGTTCCTACTTCGCCACAGACTTCCTATGTGCTTGTGATCTTTTTGCCAGTTACAGCTGATGACATATTTTGCTGTTGTTCCAACCACCTAGGCTGGCGTATGGAATCTCCCACAAAGGTTCACATAGACATTTCAAACTGTAAGCTGAGATCCACACTGTCTTAGCCATGACAGATGGATTGGACTGGATTGATTGACTGAATTGGATGGATTAAGGCAGGCAAGAGACCAGCATTGCTGAGTCAAGACCTGCTGGTCAAACTAAAGGGCAAGAAGGAAATGCACAGGCAGTGGAAACAGGGAGAGGTATCCTGGGAAGATTATAGGGACGCTGCCTGGTTGTGTAGGGATGGGGTCAGGAAGGCCAAGGCGCAGCTGGAGCTGAACTTGGCAAGGGATGCAAAGAATAATAAGAAAGACTTCTACAGGTATGTCAGCCAGAAAAGGAAGGTCAAAGAAAGCATACCCCCCCGATGAGCAAGACTAGCAAACTGGTAACAACGGACAAGAAGGTGGTTGAGGTACTCAACAACTTCTTCGCCTGTCTTCACTGACAACCTCTCTTCCCACACCTCTCGAGTGGATGGACCACAAGACAAGGACTGGGGCAGCAAAGTCCCTCCTGCTGTAAGAGAAGATCAGGTTCATGACCACCTGAGGAACCTGAACATACATGAGTCTATGGGACCTGACAAGATGCATCCCAGAGTCCTGAGGGAATTGGCTGATGGAGTTGCCAAGCCATTCTCCGTGATATTTGAAAAGTCATGGCGGTCAGGTGAAGCCACTGGGGACTGGAAAAAGGGAAACATTGCACCTATTTTTAAAAACAGTAGGAAGGAGGACCCTCGGAACTACTGACCTGTCAGCCTCACCTCTGTGCCTGGGAAGATCATGGAACAGATCCTCCTAGAAGCTATGCTGAGGCACATGGAGGACAGGGAGATGACTGGAGACAGCCAACGTGGCTTCACCAAGGGCAAGTCCTGCTGACCAACCTAGTGGCCTTCTACGATGGAGTGACTACATCAGTGGACAAGGGAAGAGCTATGGATGTCGTCTATCTGGACTTCCGTAAGGCCTTTGACATGGTCCCCCACAACATCCTTCTCTCTAAATTGGAGAGATACGGATTTGATGGGTGGACTGTTCAGTGGATGAGGAATTGGTTGGATGGTCACATCCAGAGGGTAGTGGTCAACAGCTCAATGTCCAGATGGATATCAGTGAGAAGTGGTGTCCCGCAGGGGTCCATATTGGGACCAGTATTGTTTAATATCTTCATCAATGACATAGACAGTGGGATTGAGTGCAGCAAGTTTGCAGACGACATCAAGCTGAGTGGTGCAGTTGACACGCTGGAGGGATGGGATGCCATCCAGAGGGACCTGGACAGACTTGAGAAGCGGGCCCATGTGAACCTCATGAGGTTCAACAAGGCCAAGTGCAAGGTCCTGCACCTGGGCTGGGGCAACCCTTGGTATCAATATAGGCTGGGGGATGAAGGGATTAAGAGCAGCCTTGAGGAGAAGGACTTGGGGCTAATGGTGGATGAAAAGCTGGACATGAGTCAACAATGTGCGCTTGTAGCCCGGAAAGCCACTGTATCCGGGGCTGCATCAAAAGAAGTGTGAGCAGCAGGTCAAAGGAGGTGATTCTCCCCTGCTACTCTGCTCTTGTGAGACCCCACCTGGAGTACTGCATCTGGCTCTGGGGCTGCCAACACAAGAAGGACATGGCCCTGTTGGAGCGAGTCCAGAGGAGGGCCACAAAAATGATCTGGAGCACCTCTCCTATGAAGACAGGCTGAGAGAGTTGAGATGGTTCAGCCTGGAGAAGAGAAGGCTCCAGGGACACCTTGTAGCAGCCTTGCAGTACCTAAAGGGGTGTGCAAGAAACCTGGAGAGGGACTTTTGACAAGGGCATGTAGTGATAGGACAAGGGGTAATGGTTTTAAACTGAAAGAGGGTAGATTTAGACTAGATAGTAGGACAAAATTTTTTACAATGAGGGTGGTGAAACACTGGAACAGGTTGCCCAGAGAGGTGGTAGATGCCCCATCCCTGGAAACATTCAAGGTCAGGTTGGATGGGGCTCTGGGCAACCTGATGTAGTTGAAGATGATCCTGCTCATTGCAGGGGGGGTGGACTAGATGACCTTTAAGGTCCCTTCTTATACTAATTATTCTGATTCTGTGATGACTTACTGTGTGACGTCCCATGCCCTGTGCTATGTCAGGGCTCAGAGTCCATCAACATAATTGTCTATCCTAGAATTCAAGTCTATGACTCAGTATGTTTTAAGACTTTGGCCATGCTTCCTACTTGACCTTGGGCTCCAGTCCCATGCAGGATATCTGCCTGTTGATCAACCAACTGTTGCTCATGTTTCTGACAGCCACTGTCCAGGGATCCATGCTTCAAAAAAAATTAGAGCCCAACTTATTAAATTTGCAGTGTATCTTTAATTGTATTCTAATCCAGCATGGTTCACTCACAGCCCCTGGACAGTTTTAAAGCAGCGGCACTTAAGTTGTTTTGGTGATATTATTTAGACCAGGAGAGAAATCGCATTTTTTATTCACTCTCATCAATCTGATGCTTCAAAAGCCAATGAGAAAATGAAGCATGATACTACATTCCTGGAGGGCACCATTAAGACCCCCAGGGATAATGTCAGCATAAAGGGTTGCCCATCTTTTAGCAGGTAGATTGCAATAGCCTGTGATTAATTAGCAAATAGTGACAGCTCATCATTGGCCATTTCCTTATCCTTTTTAGCTGCCTTACGAGAAGGCACATGGTTTGTCTTAACATCAACTTTAACATTCTGGGAATGAATCTTCCTGCAGGCTGAATAGTAACACTCTGAAAACAAGCCCCCGCAGTCAACAAGGATCTGATCAACCACTTGGTGCAGGGGCAGTTCTGCAGACTTGTCTGTGCACGTCTTTACAGGTTTTACTCTGAGGATGGAGGAGAAAAATGAAATATGGGTACAAAAGAGGAAGGTTCACACAGTGCCATGATTTCTAGCAAAACCATTTAGTCATGACTGAGACATCAGTGAGCAGTGCATGGACATGCTGAGCATAAGAACAGGTAAGGAAAGTGGTGCATCTCTGTAGCTTATTGCAAAGAATAAGGGCAATGATGAGTGGCCAACAGCTCAGAGCAGATGAACTTTCTTCCCCCACCTCTGTCCCTTCAGAAGATCCCTGGGAGGGCATCTGGACAGGAATCCTGCTGGATTCGCACCACTGCCTTGAGTACGCTGCTTGATTGCTCATATTTTAACATTAGACCCTCAGCTAGTATATGTCCAAAAGAAACTACTTATCACATCCAAAACCGGAAGCCTCAATGCAGTACAGCATGTTCTTCAGAACAGTCACTCCACATAGCCCCATCACCCACTTTTAACTAAGTACCACAGTGGACCTGCATCAATTAACCAGTTGAAAATATAAACAAACAGGTGAGAAGATCTCCTGCTACAGGAAAACAGCCAAGCTTTAACCAAGCTTGCCCCCAATTCATTCCTCTCCCTCCCCCCCAATACCTCTTTAACCCCTCTGGTGTGTATTAATCACAGTCCATGCAGTCAAAATGCCTTTCCCCAGACTCCATTTTAGACACACGCATTTATTTGTCCTTGACTCAGATAAAAGGGAATACTTCCATGTTAATGAGGTACAATCATGGATCAATAAAGTTCATATTGAGACTTAAGTGCTGTGATTATTGAAAGAGGGAACACGGAAAGAGATATTACATCATGTACATATGCATCCATTACACAGCTGCTAAGCTTTAAAACAATGCGTTTGTAATAATCAGAGTAGCATGGTGAAACAGCAGCTGTCTTTTCAAGCCAACAGTAAATGCATGTTGGGAGTGATATCTGAATGGGTTATTTCTTTGTCCATACTTTACTACATAACTGATGCTGAAAATGGAGAAAATAAATAATGATGAGTTTTTGCTACAAGCCATTATTTTGCAAAGATTACACTTTAACTCTAGTACACAAATATTTTCATGAATTAATCTCCCTTCCTCACAGATAAGGGCAAATGATAAACATGGGCTTCTTTAACCCTCACCTTCTCCCTTTCTTTTTTTTTTTTAAATCTCATTCTGCCACCAATTATCAGTGTCCCCACAGCAAAAAAGGGAGAAAAATATTAAATGCATTGCTGGGAACGGGATCTCATCCTTAATGACACCATCAATAATTGCTGTCACAAGCTAATATCAGAGTTGCAACCTTACAAGGAAGATAAAGAGGCAGAGCTTTTCAGATCGTGGTTTCTAGACAGGCTCTAAATGGGATTTTGCTACACGCTTTTAAATGCTGCCTGGATAACTCATAGGGCAGTGGAAACTAAAAGCAGGCTGGATCCAGACAGGGAGTACTAAACCTAGGGCTGTCCTATGAGCCTCCCAGAGTGGTGTTGGATCCAGAAAGCAGGATGTAAATACACCAAACACTGTCCTTACAGCAAGGCTTACACCTTTGATGGCAGTTCCTTGGACACCAAGGATATCCTCAGGCAGTTGCTTCTTCATGCGTCAAACAGATTCCAGTAATTCCCCAATTAGCAGTGCCCAGATGCCCTTCAGTCCCTACACCACTGAAACGTTACTGTGCAGCTAAGACCTTGTCATCACAATCTAGACACTATTAAGAGAATTTATACTCCAAGATGCTTTTAAAAAGAGACTGAATGGCTCCTAGTTGAAACCTGTGGCTGGAGAACTGAAATCAACTTCTCTTCAAATATCAGCAGCCTGGGTGCCTTGACACTAGCTGCAACCTGACAGACCTACGCTCACACCAGTAAGCTGCAGACAAGCTACAGTGCTCTGTTTCCTGAGAGCTTCTTGTTAATATGCTGAAGGCCAGACACTTACAATCATTACGTATTTGTACAACATCAAACCAAGAACAGGCCAGTTGTTTGAGTGCTTCTCTGCACCCTGCTAGTGCAACCAAGCACATACTTCAGACTTCAACAGAGAAGGAAACAGGCTTAACACAGCCAGCCCCAACTTCATCTAGGAGGTAGCAACTCCAGAGCCCAGATGTTTGGGGTCACTATGACTTCTCAGGTGAGTGAATTATTAATTCCCCAATAGAATTAGTATATTAATCAATCAAAAACAGTGGAGAGGGGAGAAGCATGCTGGGAAATCGCCTTTAATTTTGCACTTTAGAATCTCTGTGTAACTAACATTCAGCATGGCACACTTGCACTTCTTGTTGCAATCCCTGAGAAAACTCCCATCAACAGCTTTGCAAGATAGTGTTTCATTTCCAGTCTAGGAATGAAGACATTCCTTCTGCTTTCTCTTACTGACTGCCAGCAAACACAGTTCAGACCTTCCCTCCTGAACAGTCTATCTATGCAGACCCTTTCCCTGATTTGGACGGAAACCTCACCCTGCTTTCATCTACTCTACGCTATCAGCCAGAGACACCATTGAGTAAGAAGAGCCCAAAGATGAGTCATTAGTCATAGACTGTAATGCTCCCATATCATAAACACAGTGGCAGACGTAAGTAGTCTCTGAATTTGGCAGCGGGAAAGCGGGGCCGAAATCACATCTTTCCACAAAATGCAATGTTTTGTCCCATCTTTTTAAAAAGGTTATGTAGATGAAAGAAAAGGGCAGAGTAAGGTGACAGCAAAGTCTAAACTATGGATCCCCTCAGTTCCACGCACTGAACCCAAGCACACAGTTTCACCAGTGTCAGAGTTTATTATTCTGGAGCTATTTAGACCTCACCACATGGCAGTCTGGTCCAAGTTCATGTCAGGACGGTCAATTCCAAGACTCACAGCCTCTAAGCAAGAGCGCCACCTCAGAAACAAGGAGTGATTTGCTGCATGCACATAACTGGGAGATATGACCTCTTCCCAGCTCTGCCCCAGCACTGACCTACCCTGCAGTCCTTGCACAAGCATTATGACTTCTGTTCATCAGCACCAGATAAACGTGGTGAACCATGGCACAAGACAGACTTTTGCTGTGCTGCAAATAATGGTTGTCAGGAGCCACTTCCTTGGAGAACAAAGACTCTAAATATTTGATGAGCCAGGCAGGTCTCCATTGCTGGTTCCAAGACCATCACACAGCTGTACAACAATTTTTCCAAAGTCACTGTCCTACTCGGAGCAGGACAGGCAGAGCAGATCCTATCATTCCAACAAGAAAAGAAGTGGAAAGGTACAGTACAATAGTTTTATCTATAATAATATGATTCCTTTGCTTGTGCCTACGCAAGCTAAACTTTTCTGCACTGCATTACCTTCACCAGACCAGTGCATATGTAATGCAAATCAACCGTCAAGCAGTATTTGTACTACAATAATAACTTGGAAGAACTTGTTTAATATCAGACGACTTAGTGGAGCAGATGAATGGCTCTGACATGATATCCATGGGATAGAAATTCAATTAAAAAATGCAAGTGGCACAGGAGTGGTAGTTATTGTTCAACATGTACCATGGGGCCTTTGCTGAAATGCAGCTATTAGCTGAACTGGTTGAGAAATTCTGTTTTCCTTTATGGCAATCTGTTAGCTTGTAGAAAGTTAAATTAATAAAAACACAGAATCACTCTCACATTACGAGAACACAGCAAAGCCAAGGGCTAGTTGCGTATTTTATAATTATGGATTAAGTGCATTATGCCAAGGAAATTAAAGAGATGCCACAATCATAATAAAAATGAAAGATTGTCTGGCTCTAAAGGCTGATGGTGTGACTGTCGCATGCAGAGCATGCTGGTCTGCCCGTCCTTATCTCCCCCATCACAGCTCTCCAGCATGTTAACAATTATTCCTACTGCTACCAGCTACATTCACCAGGTGTTCAGCCCTTGGTGGAGATACACTTGCATGAGAAAGCTACCTGCCCTCCTGTTAGCAGCATCTCAAATTCATCTTCTGTCTTGGAAAGTTAGTTTTGCCTCCAAAGAACATGGAAAAGAAGAATGGAAAGAGAATGTTTAGATAGATGGAAGACAGAGATCAGTGGGAAATAACTCCCCAAGCCCATCCAACTTTTGCCAAGTCCCAACGATGGGACAGGCAGGGATCTCAGGATGAAAATTTCCTCTCGGGGAGGGAAGAATCAGGCCTGACCAACAAGGAACTGACACAAATGTTTTTCATTAAAGCTGCAAGGGAGCACGCTCCCATCGCTGATTTTCAGACATTCGGCTTCAGGCTCCTTACCCCACAAATGGAGAAAAAGCTAGGTCTGAATCACCCTGTAAGTCTGAGCCCACGTCTTTGCAGTCAATGGGGTACCACATCTGAGAGCACTTCAGTATTTCACCTCTTGTAGGACATAGCTTTCCCCACCAACAGAAGTAACTAATGGGACAACTAAGTAACTAAATAGCCATGACATCTTCTGGATGTGGGGCCTTGACTACTTTTTGACTTACCCATAATTGTCAGGAAGCCTGCAGCACACCAAAAAACCTCCAATCATGTCTGGTTTTCCCAAAAGCTGTCCCGAGTGCCCAGTCAGACCACCACTGCATTTCCTCAGCACCAACGTCCCTTCCCTTTCATCGCTTACCTGCCATCACTTCCAGATCTGAGCCACCCTCTCAACTGTGCCTACAGCACACGGTGTCACACACAGGAAAGCACTATCAGTGGGTCAAAAATAGGTGATCAAGAGGAAAGTGGCAACAGTACAGTGCCTTCATCTCTGTTCATCTAAGGGAAGCCTTCTACTCAGGCTACACTCAAGAGCCATGACTAAATCAGACTGAACAAACTTAGGAGGACAAGCTGTGTCTCTGGGCCCAACAGTTCTGGCAAAACAGCATCACAGTTCTCTTATTTTTTCTAGACTCTCTTAACCAACCCCAGCAACACAGTTTTGCCTTCTCCAGACAGGACTATCTTCTCTCAGTCTATGCAAGCCTTTGGGCTCTGCAGAGACTGCCAACACATGGCATGCCTTGGAGTAGCTCAAGGCCTCTCTTAGATCCCTGCTGCTAATGATGAAAGTCACACTGGTCTTCCCAGAAGAAGAAAAAAACCAACAAAACAAAACCACAAACAAACAAACAAAAGCAAACAAACAAAAAAACCCCAAAAAACAACAACAAAAAACCACCACACCGCACCCCAAACCAACACCACAACAAAACACCACAAACCAAAAAAAACCCCAAAACAAACACAAACACACAAACTTTTAAAATCTGACTTTGAAATGCTGCATGGTAATGTGACTATTTCTGGTCTCTGCTCACAGGGTTTCCTGACATCATTTCTAACAGCAGACAGCTAAATCCATGTTCTCAAACACATATCCATCTTACCTCTCCTGAGCAGAAAACATGAATTCTTAATCTCCCTTTTCCCTCCTTTCATAGGAATACTGTTGTTGCTGCTGTTGTATGAGCAAGTACAATTATAAATTCCTTTCTGCAAGTGGAATATCAGCCCCTGTAGGAATAACCTTTCATGGATGGCAAAGTTCACTGGCACAATGTTATTTTTTCCCTGTCAGGAGCTAGATACATCATGCTGCTCAAAATTAAAACCATCTTACACTCATCTGTAGTAACATGTGACAGCTGCCATGTTTTAAGACTCCAAATGGAATTAGGGATCTCAAACTAGTCACTTGGATCCATCTAGTTTCACAGAGTACACTTGCCTTGGACTGAACAGATCCTGATTATTGGTTGCAGGTATGAGCACAGTTCATGGGGAAGTAGTAAGTGGTGTGGGTACTCTGCAAGCAGCTCTTCTGCCTCCAGAGATTTAAGAGGTTCTCTTAGTATGCCAGATTGTTTTTTTTGTTGCTGAGTTGAGGATTTTAGCAACCAGTCTTTGAACAGAGATTTTAGTTGCTCCCAAAAGCTGTGTTTATTACCTATGCTGTGTAAACACAATGCCCTTTGCTCTAGGGAATGACTTAGCAGATGATGCCATGTTTCCCTAGTACAAGAACTCTTCAAGTCTAGTGCCTTCATAAATGCTGCACAGGTCAGAGAGTAGGGAGTTCAGAAGAATGAAGGCTTCTCTGCTCCCTGTCCTTCCACACAGCTCAGCAGATGGACTGTGCTAAGTTGGGAAGGATAAGCAGGTTACTACTCAGGCTTTCAAAGGAGAGATCTCTGGAGGTACCCAGACATATTGGAGACGATGCATGTCAAAGGCCTACACCATCCTGAGTTGAGGGGCAATACAAAGAGCTTCCACACACGGTTCTGCCAGCAGCCATAAACTGGCCATGAGCATCTACTCTTTTTGTTCCTCCCCATATGAGTTATTACCTCTGGCTGGAAGCACTCACTAGGATCATGAAAACATTTTGTTGTCAACTCCTCTGCTTTCGTTTCCCCATTGAAGAGAAAAGGGGAAATGAGCATGGAGATATCAAATTTATCTTTGCAGAAAGCATCGTCTGAGCTTATTTGCATAAATAAAATAGCTATTGTGACCAACAGGACCAAATAAGCATAGAAAAGGAAAATACAGCCACAACTCAATCAGTTTCCTAGATTACATTCAGATCTATCCAATACAGGCACTTAGCTGAAGAATCATAACTCTCATTTCAAAAGCATGAAGAGCTGTTTGACCACCTGCTGTCCAAGACTGCCAGGCCATTGGTCCGTACATAAGCCACAAAGAGAAATCATCACGCTTCCGTTGCAGACAAGTAACAGCAGCATCATCAGTGTGGCCCCGCATCACCAGAGGCAGAGTCTCTCACTTTCACCGCAACTCCAGGGCCAGCAATAGCATGAGGGTCTGCACAAGCTGCCTGCTGACAGTGTCGCCTGGGCTGCCTCAATGCGCAGTGTATCTGTGTGCAGAACAAACGAGCCAGCAGCCTCGTTTGTCATCATCTGTGCTCGCCAGCAACCGCCCTCCACTTCTACTATGTCAGCTCAGCAGCATCCTAACAAAGAAAAAGAGAAATCCTTCCCTTGCTCCTGCCACATGCTCACCTCACCTTCAATCCCCAAACATTGATAGAAAGGATTAAAGAGAGTGCTGCTTAAAATAAAATGGATATAGGATTCAAAACCAATTACCAAAGCATAATCTTGCTCAGATGGGCATGCTAAGAATAATTACTATCCACAAGATGAATGTTTGTTGGAGACACATTACAGAAGACTACATAATTAAATATAGCAACCGATCCTCATTTATCTACCAAGCAATTCACATTTAAAAGCTCACCTGCATGTGTTTGGGCAAAAGCCACTTGGGAGTTTTCATAGCAATTGAAAGTTTTAGGAACAGCAAAAACAGGAAAATAAAAAATAGCAGGAAAACTAATCAGCTTGTCACCAGAAAAAAAAAAAAAGGAGGGGACAGTAAAATCCTACTCTGGGCATTATTTGCCCTTTAAATATCCTTCGAGACAAGCAAAAACATCTTTGATGTCAGCTTACACTTGATCCAAACAAAAATTGTTTCTAGAAAGGAACACGCTGATGCAGAAGCAAGAGGGGGCACTGTGCCAGGTACAGTTTTCTCAAGATGCTGGCTGCAGCGCCTGTGGACTAGAGGAAAACAGCAAAGGCATCCACTGTCACCACACTCCAACAGCTCCCTCACTTTGCACCAGTCTTCCCTTATCCACTCAGCCAAGAACAACTGACCAAGCACAGAAGTGCCAGTGTGGTGATCAAATCAAGAATACGTTTAGTCTTCTGCACTCATACTGTTCCATTCCCAAGATGAAGCTGTTTGCAAGAAAAAAAAAACCACACACAACACACCAAACTTTCTTCTTGGCTGCTCTGCAGTCTGGAGGGAAACATAATGCCCAGCATGGCATGCAACCTGACAGGTGGCCCACAACCGTGTGCCAAGTACCGCAAGCCCTGCCAGCCCAGCTCCTGAAGTGCAGCACCAAGCTCTTCCCTTGCCATGTGTTGCCCAAAGCTAGTTATGCCCTGGCTCTCCTGCTCCATGGATGCTCTTTCAAAAGTCTGCCAAATGGGGTTTTCACAGAAGCACGTTGCCCTGATTCATGATAACTACCATGTTGCAGAACAGGTGAACTAGAATCCAGAGAAGGATCTCGAGAGAGAAGGATCTCCAGCAGCAAAACAAGATGCAGGAACCTACCTTCTTATTGACTGTGGTCCCAGGCAACAACGGATCATCCTTCTAGAGAAACTGTAGGTCTCCAAAGATAAGAACAACAACTGTTCTCGGTAAGTCTTATTACTATTTTGCAAACATGCATTCCATCTCCAGCAGTCATTTTTCAGGTGTTTGAAAGATGCGAGTATGAATGCTTGGTTGGGAGACATTGGCATTAATCAAATATTCCCACGCAAAAAAATATACCGAGTCCCAGTGAGACTATCAGAACAGCAACGTTAATTTTATTAACTGATTTATATAAATACAATTAGTAGCTGAACAGGACAAATATCTACTCCATCCCATAAATAAACTATTTATCTACCTTCTCCCTTAGTGAAAAAAAAATGCTTTAAAATTTAGAGGCCAGATGTATTTTTGTGGATAATATTCTCTATGCAGAAAAACAGGAATGGATATACGTAAAGGGAAAGATTTTCAAAGCCACCTACCTAATACAGATGTCCAATTAAACTTAACGAGAGTTGATCTTCAGCTTAAATGTGCAGCTTTGACAATCTCTATCAAAATGTCCTAAGTTTTCCTACATCTATCTCCTGAAACATCTTTCCTCTTAAAATCCATTTTACCTTGTCCCTGAAAGATTAATTTTCTCAGCAGCACCTTCCCTCCAGCCATCCAATCTCGCTACAGAAACTGTTGCATGTGACCCCCCCAACCAACCACACCACTTGAGCAATAAACACTGAACATCAAATATGCAAAAAGCTTTTACTGTTGACAATCCGTGAAAGAATCAGAGGCTGTCCTTTGAAAACTGTCAGTCAGGCAGTAAGACAGCATTAGATCCTTGCAGAGATTAACTGAAAGAATAAAGCTTTAATGCACCCACCTTGGGGTTTGGAAGCAGAGGTGAGGCTTTTGGGGGTTTTTTACAACAAATGCTTTCAGTGAGTCCATGTTTAACTTTGCATTGAGAAAAATACAGGTACAACTAAGCTTTGTCCTTAAGATACCTGTGATGCTTATACTAATAATGCAACACCTTCCATTTTCTCAATAGTCTGAATGCAATGACTTGCACATTCCTCAAGCGAGTGAACACTACCACCTCTGTATTGCCAATGAGAAAAGCACAGAAACCCCAGATTTTTTGCTGAGTTTTGCCCCTCAGCTGGAAGAATCTCCTCAGTTGACACCAACTACAAGAGTCCCAGGATGAGGCATTTAGACCCTATTTCCAATGAACATGCTTCAAACTTGAATATCCAGTGCAAGTAGATGGACACTGAAATGCAAAGTTTTCCACGTTAAATGTAGACCTTCAAGTGTTGGAAAGCATCCATATCTCCCTCCTGGAGGATTTTGAAAGCTCCTGTACCCCACAGAAGTTGACCTCTCACTCCAACTGCAAGGCAGGGAAAGATTCATGGGGTCTTAAAGATTAAAACATGGCTCAAGTCTGTTATAAGAGATTGGTGCCAAGAAAAAAAAAATATGCATACTTGCAATATTTGTTTTCAAGAGACAGAAAGAAAAACATCTGCACAATTCAATAAATACTCCATTTGACTCACTCTCTTTCACACATGACCTCTGGTAAAATGGCAACACGTGAAGAACTTTATCTATATTTTTTTCTACAAAAAAGGCATTTGAAACCATCTCTACCCTGTGACATACTTCTTGTTCTGATGGATTATCGGTATTTCAACACAAACTAATCCAAAAACATTGAAAGCAAGCTTCTGTTTAATGAAAACCACCATCACCCTGACTGTTGTATAACCAATGGCTTCTAAATAGGAAAATATTAAGAGGGAGTTGTGTTCCTAAAATCTATCTATATATAGTACTGGGAAAACCATCCTTAAACAAATCTGAGTCAGATCTTAGCTACACTGGTGTTAGGGACCTCCAATGAATCCAGCAGATTTCTTCTCAATTCACTGACCAAAAATCAGTTTTTAATCACGTTGTGTACCGAGGAACAAGAATTTGGGCAAAATTCACAGAACAAAAACAGTTAAGTATTCCAGAGTGAAGTGTATTCTTTGCAGGTTGTCATGGTTTAACCCTGATGGTAACCAAATACCACGCAGCCACTCACTCACTCCCTCCCCTCCCCAGTGGGGTGGGGAGGAGAATCGGAGAGAAAGGAAAACTCGTGGGTTGAGATAAAAACAGTTCACCAGGACAGCAAGAAAAAAAAATAATTATATTCTATATTAATAATGACAGTAGCAATAATAAAATATAAGGATAATAGAATATAGAAAACGAACGACGCACAATTTCTCACCGTCCGATGACCAATACAGCTCATCCCAAGCAGCAATCACGGAACAGGAATATTCCCCAGCAGCGATCTCGGAACAGCAAGTTAAAGTTTCAGAGAGAGCGAGCAAGGGAATGAACAGCCGAATGAGCGAACAAAAAGGCACAAAGGAATGAAAAAAGGGAAAAAGAAGGCAACCGGCCCACGGGCCGACCCCCACTTATACTGGGCATGATGTCTATTGTATGGAATACTCTCTTTGACCAGTTTGGATCAACTGTACCGGTTATACCCCTCCCAAGTTTTTGCACCTGCACATTAGCAAAACCTGGGAAGCTGGAAGATGTCCTTGATCACTTAACAGCAACTAATAGCATCAGTGTATTATCAACATTCTTCACATACCAAATCCAAAACACAGTAGCTGGTGGAAAGAAAATTAGCTCTATCCTTGCCGAAACCAGGACACAGGTAAGATTAAAACAATTAGGTATACAATTTGGCAAAGCAAGGAGTGGGGGGCTACATAATAATGATCAGACTGTGAAAGGTCTAAAAGTTTGATCCAATTCCTGCTGGATTCAGCCAGAAATCTGATTTGCCTCTTCAAAATGGATGTAAAAATTGGAACTAGAAAAAAGGAAATTTTAGGCCAAATGTTAGTAAAATCCTATAACTTGCAGAATCATCAGTAGTGTTGGTAGAAGATACTTCATCAAGATGTCTAGATGGACAAAGAAATTGAAACATCACTTTCTTGTAAGGTAGAAAGTTCAAGTTTGGGCCAGCTCTGGCACTTAAGCCATGGAACTGGCTCCCAAAGAAAGTGACAGAAACCTCATCGCTCAAACGCAACAAAACCTAACCGGTCACGTTAGAGCTATGCAGCAAAAAGAGAGCATGAGCATGCAGGGAAGAGGCTATTATCTTGCAGAGTAATTTGTCAAACCGGCCTCTCATTTGGGCCCTCCCTTTGCAAACAGTATCAGACACACCAGCCCCAGAGCTCCCTTGCATGCCACAGCAACCAGCTACAGACACCGCAGCATCATTTCTATTATTTCAGCAAAGCAAATGGGAGTGAGGGACATCTCAAAATTTGCTTCATAAAAGAAAGACTCTGATGGAATAAAGTCATGCTTGCAGAATGTAAACAGAGATTTCATAGCACCAAGTCTTCATTTTTATCGCATCAGATAGCTCCTTCTTTCTAAAGAGAACTCTGAGGAAGGATAACTAACGGTTATTAAGAGTTGCTGCAGCTTTGGATTTATGATGGCAAACCATTTTTTTCCTGAACTACTTGCAACAAATGTTGCTAGGCAGAAAAAGCCAATATAAACACTTGTAAATGCTCTATTGAGAGACAGAAAGGTAGAAGGCAACTAGTGCCGAAATGACTAGATGAGGTTTTGATTTTAAAACCCTATAAACAACATAATAAGTATTTAATGGCAGGGAATCAAAGACAGCTTTTTCACCTTAATGCATAGGGATCTGCAATCCAATACAAATATAAACTGTGCCTTATTTCGTGTAGCGTGCATCCTACCACCGCACCTGAAAATACATTAGAGAAGTAAACAATACAGTTGCAAAGCTAAAATAAACTATCCTAGTCCAAGAAGAGAAATTAAAACATCTATACAAAGGGCAGAGAGCTATTTTCAGGTAACTAATAACATGAGGAAACACAAGCCAGTAGTTCCAAAATGCAGAGCCATTTTTTTTGTGCCAGAACAGTCAGACCAGCCAAGACCATGCCTCTGCAAAAAAGTATTTCAGCTCCTGCTGAAGAAAAGCCACATGCTTTAACTGTACCCCCCTGATCTTACACCCACAGCAAACAAAATCCTCCAACATGAATCTACTGTTCGCTGTCTCCTATTTCAGTCCCTAACGGAGGAACAAAGCCATGGAATTTGTACATTTTGATTTTGTTCCCCTTGAGCCAGGAGGAATTTTTGCAGGAGAAGCAATCAAAGAAGGAGCTGGGCATTCCATCCAATTTTCACAAGCAGTACAGTGCATTTTACCCTACGGCTGCCCTTATCCCTGCCAAGGCAAACAGGATCTTCATCTGCAGGGACCTCCTTATTGCCATGCTGCTGCAGTGTCCTGAGCACTAGCCATTCAATGCACTAAGCAGCTTCATTCCTAGCTGGTGATGACGAGCTGGGGCCACTCAGCACCATTTGCAGTTTGATAACAGCTCCCAGGTGACACAAAGCCTGATGAAGGCTGCACCCAGTTTGCACATGCACCCACACAGTAGAGAGGTCAGCAGGTGCCACAGTAGCAACAACAAATGGATGCATCTATACTAACGGGTGCAGGTGAACCTTGGCTCCTCTGTTCACCCTTGGGGCTGGTTGCATCTGAGGTATCTGCAAGATGGAAGCTTAATAAGCTATTTTGCAGTAGCACTGAGCTCAAGTAAAGATTCTCCTTTCCCTCAGGCACCAGCCAGCTCCATTCACACCCAGAGAACTTGAGTCTGTCTGCATCCATCCAGGGAGACACTCATCAGCCATGAAGCCTTTGACAGAGTTGAAAAGGAAGCAAAACCTCAAATCCTCAGTCTCAAGAAGGAAAACTCCCTGCTCTTGAGGGTCCTTTGAAGACCAAAAAAAAGCAGCTCGGGAGGGAGGGAAAAAGAGAGAGAGAGAGGGAGAGATCCACGTAAGTCAACGCTTCATTTCATCCCCTTGAATTTAATGCTCTCAGCTCTTTTTGCAAATAATTATAACGCCACGAAAGGGAAAGTGAGGAACAAAAGAGCTCCAAGCCTTGGTTTTCATCATCAAGGAATCATGGCTGCAATGAGAAATTTCACAGGTGCTGAGGCTCTCAGACACGTAGCAAACCAGCCTGTCTTTCAGCAGCACTGAATTTGGCCAACTCAGCCCAGAGTCCGTTTGCTGCAGCAGCAAAAATGAAATGCAGTTCCAGCACCAATGCAAATCAGATCACATAATGGAAAAACTGTAAGTATTAGTAAAGACTGAATATGTTTCCAGCCAACAAGCAATACTTCAAACTACACTGTGGACTCAATGTAGAAATTATTGAGTAAGATTCTCTGACCTGCACTACATGACTAGATTATTATAATTACTTCTCTGCGCTTTAAATCTATCAATCTGAGGATATGCAGAGCTGCACTTCTATGAAGAGCACCCTCTTGAGACTTCTCATCCCACATTATAAATAGGAACATGAGAATTTTGAGGACATTGGATTTGGTGCCATGTGAGAAGAGAAGAATCACCCAAACAAGAATCTTTAAAGAGTGGAAAACCCTGCTGCCTTACAAAAAGCTTCCGGTATTTAATCAAGGTGTGAGTATCTGCTTGGGGAAGTAGAGGGCCTTTAAAGCCACCCAGTCCACAAAAGTACAAAAGCCAAAACCTGATAAACTAAGGTTAGACAAGCATGGGTAAGAGGGTATTTTGTTTTATTTTGGGTGTTGGGTTTTTTTTAAACAGGAAGACCAGTTGTTCCAGGTAGACTGTACTAATGGCTGAGGTAAATTCTTCATCACTGCTAATTTTTCAATCAAGATGGCAGGTTTTCCTAAGAGTTTTGCTCTTGATCAGGCAGGTATTAGCCTGAGGAATTAATCTCTGCTTGGCATCTGTGACAAGTGATTTCCTTCTCCTTCATCGCCTTGCACAGTGTCTGAGCACAAAGTTCCTCCTGTCCTTATAACCTAGGAATTGTTTTAATAGTTACACATCAGTGAGTCACCAGTGACACAGCTATTACTTTCCAGTTTATCCACATAGCTGCTTCTAGACAAACATTTTTTTATTTAGGATTATACCCAGAGCGTACCCCAGTATTTCCAAAAAGTATCTGTTCCATGGAAGACTCTGGTGTCAAAAGTTTGTCTTACCATGATACTATCCCACTCTGCATGTAAGTAATTAATCACTTGATATTTTTAGTCCATGAAGTAGGGTGACTACTGGAAAGCAAAGCAACAGCCTGTGCCAGTCAACCAAGTCATACGAAGATTCTCTTTTTAGCATGATCCCTCCTACCCTTATCCTCATGAGCTAAAGAAATCACTATCAAATTGTCCTTGTCTGCATTCACCACTTTCCCTAGCATTATGTCTAAAAATCTTCCATTGTCTAGCTTTATAAACACAACAGCATTTTGGTTTAAACACCGATTTTGCCACAGTTTCATGCCTCTTCAAGAAAGAAAAGCTAGATTCAGAGCTGCTCAAGATCATTCATATTTGAAACACATCTTTTTACTCTTCCACCAGCCACTCAGCCAGCACACTGTTGGCTCTGATAGCACTTGCATGTTTCTAGCATTGGTCCAACATCAGCTAGCTGATTTTTGCCCTCTATGCTCTCCATTGTGTAGTTAGTTGGGGAGGAGGTCAAAGACGTGAGATTAGAATTTTTCATGCTCTCAAGCCATCAGACCCATGCAACCTACCAAACTGCACATCTGCAGTGCAATATTT
The DNA here is from genome assembly GCA_009819775.1 of Phoenicopterus ruber ruber. Classification (NCBI taxonomy): domain Eukaryota; kingdom Metazoa; phylum Chordata; class Aves; order Phoenicopteriformes; family Phoenicopteridae; genus Phoenicopterus; species Phoenicopterus ruber. Next base: position 28,008,632 of record CM020221.1, on the reverse strand, counting down.
TGCTTGTTGATGGGATCTAAATTGGAACTAATGCACTGCAGAGAGCATGGCCTCAGTCTCAAGTTAACACCTGTTATCACACATTGTCCAATTTCTACACTGGCTTCACTATTCCATTTACATAATATTCTAATGGGGACATTTCAAGACAAGGTAGGATGAGTCACAAGAAGCAAAAATGTGCTGAATGCACGCACGTAAAAATTATTCAACCTCTTAGCTCCTTCCATAGTCAACTTCTAATATGAAGCCTGTTGTGCTGCTCTTCCCGAGGGATATGGGTGGGAGGCTCTCCTATCACTAGACCACAGAAACAGGGTTAAGAAAAAGCCTTCAATGTTCTCCCTCCCTCCCAAAGCCAAGACTAACTAGAATGAGACATCTACCTCAGAAGGCCGTCTAGCATGTACCTAAAGTCTTTTAAAATGGAGACTTCCCACCCTCCCAAGCAATCCATGCTCAGCTTCAAGGTGTTTTTTCCTAAAACCTGCCTCTGCACTGCTGCAAATTATTCAGTAACTGGAGAACAGATATTGGGGGGTAGGGGGGAGGAATGGTTGTGCTTACAGGACTGTTGTAAGAACAAAGTGTCCCACTGTTTTTTCCTTAACTGAGCTACTGTGTCCTGACACCTCTTTACTAAAATTAGCTCCACTTACAGATGTTACCATAGTATTTGTTGCCATATCAAGGCACACTTCATTGGTGATGTCATTTACCACCAGAGAAGGCATCCTTTATCATATAGCAGAATGCCAGAGCTATTTACCAGTTCCAAGTCCTGAGTCTTGCACATTTCTTCAAGAGTATCCATCACCTCCAGAAGACCCCACACAAGTTATGCATTATTGAAGGCTTTGGGAGGAAATCTCTGCCTGAACTCTGTAGCACAGCATCTGCACCCAGAAGTCAGAGCTCTGCCTTGGCACCCAGCCCAAGCAGCAGCTCTTACCAGCTTCTCCTGAGGCACAGATTTCCACAGGGCTGCCCTAGGGTTTGCTCAGGGGAGTTTCTCAGGCTAAGTACTTGATACACGAAGACATGTTTCCCTTCATCATATTTATGAGGCCTGACCCAAAGTCTTTAGAAGTGCCTGGAAATACTCTGACTTCCTTAGAATCATAGAATAGTTTGGGTTGGAAGGGGCCTTTAAAGGTCATCTAGTCCAATCCCCTCTGAATTTGGATCCTACATTAGCGACCTATGTCTAAATAGGTTCCTCTACATCTTTCCTCTCTCCAGGTTAAGTAATCATTGTATAGTCACTAGCCATGCACAAATTCTTCACATCTCTTCTACCAAGTTTCCTTTACCCTTCTGAGAAGCATTTGCAGCTCAAGTGAACCTTAGCTCTCTGCTTTGTATCATCAACAACAATGTTCAGACATACAGAAAGAAATCAATGTACTTCTGACTTCAGCCAGCCCTGAAGTGTATTCTCAGATTTCTGTTGCACAGAAACAGAAAGGTTTTGGAGAATCATCCAGCCTGTAAGATTCCAACTGATTTTTTTCTGGATCATTTGCATACAACAAAAAGTTCCAGAGAATACGCAGCAGGAATGAGAGGAAGGTTAAAAACACACTTCAAAATAATCACAACAATACATTTTTCCTTGTCCTAAATAGACAGAAGCCCTGGGCCAAATTCCAAAGGATAATCAAGCGCAACTCAAATTTTTCCTGGCCTTCACCTACACAAGTTTCTTACTCTCACAGTATCCTGAATTCCCCTTACATTCCAACATGTCATCAACGGTGTTCCTGTTCTATCCAGGTGTATGCGATTCCCTGTGAATTTACATGCATTGCAGACCATATCTTAAACAGTTAAAAGACAAAATTATAGAAGTGAAACAACAAAGAGTAGAGACCAATGTGTCAGTGCTGATCACCTCCGCTCCACACATTCATTTTCCATACAGAGATCTGGAAAATCTCCTTCACACACTGGACTGTAGCCACCATCCTTGCTTGCGTGGGCCACACACCACTGCACACCTTCCTGACCAGGCACAAACAACAGATGGTTTTAGAAGAGATGCATGTGCTGCCCACACACAAGTTGGGAAGAGCAAAACACGGGCTAGAAAACCATAGCCATTCTGTGCAGAGGTCAGGCCTGCTCCCCCTGCTCTCTAAGCCAGCACAAAGAGCAAAGGCTCCTCACCTCTGAGTTTCTGAGAGAGCACAAAGCAGTCATAACATTTAGATTCGTGAGATTAAGACAACCACTTTATGCAACACTTCTAAAGTGAAATCCCGTGCCTCCCCATCTTGTTTGTAACTTCCTTAACTCGAGAACTATTAATCACATGAATAAAAATAAAAACAAGGAAAAAAAAACTTACACTCCAGCTGTCCTTTGGAAAGTTTGTAAATCATCACGTTAACTGAAATCCATTGAAGCCATTAAACCCATTTTTCCCCAAAGTCAGCTCTCTCCCTGAACACCCCTACCGTTTGAAATGGCAAGGAGAGATGGGGGTAGGACCTATTTACACCTCTGTTTGAAGGTGAGTCTATACTATCTGATTTCTAATTCAGATCCATCCGTCACAATCAGGTACACAACACTGATCCCTCAAACCACACGTTCCCAACAGCCTGACCACTGTGGTGTTGTCAAATTCCCTCCCTCCGCTCACAAAGGCACCTTATGCTAACTTTAGAGCAGCACTTTCTGAGATCAATGATAATTGACTGATTAAGTATGCCTAATGCTGCCAGAATGTGAGCTGATTGTGTAATGGTGCTAATTAGTGACTGCCAGAGCTCATTCCAATTATTAACCTTTATGAATGTCATTTTTAAAGATAAGAGTTTGCAACACGGCCTATTGCAGCATTTGTAATCGTTTTTGTCACACAGGATGTCACACAGGGAACACGATGACCAGTGAAGCTGAGATAAGGGTAGCACAAGAAAGAAGCCCTAGGAACAAAGGATTTTACCTTTGCTTCCTGCAAGTGATACAAAGACTTTAACAATAGAAAAGTGGAATACCTGTGCTGAAGAATTCAAGAACCCACTTTTCCATGAGACCTGAGCTACTCAGCAATGTCACTGCCAAGCATGCCTCAAAAGCTTCCTAGCAATGCAAGTACCAAATCAATTGCCTGATTCGCCCGGTGGGCATGCTTGCAAAGTGCCATGTCCAGTGACACTCTGGGAGCAGAGAGACATGAGGAGAACAAGTTTGCTATCGCAGTGCAGTTGCATACCAAGGAAAAGCACCATTCCCATGTCTGCACAGTCACAACTCTGATTCTTCTGATATGTTATGCAATAGAAGACATTCCGTGATAAACCACAGTCACCAGGGTGCATGCGCCCTGCTTGGATCAGATATAGCTAAACAACTAAGCTAGACCACAGCCTCCTTAACTTCACCCTCATCTGTCCCCCAACCAAACCACTTGCACAGTCACTATACAAAAGGAGCACTTCCAAAGAGGAAATATGGGTTTCTTGCATATCTCCCACCACACAACAGGGCCACGTCCTCTTACATAGCCAGACTTGTGCTCATCACCATTAAAATGCCACAGGACAATATACAAACTTTTCAGGTGGTGTCACTAACACCCCTCAGCCCTGACTAACACCCCTCAGCCCCTACAATGAGGTAGCATTGGTGCAGACCACCCTTCAAGTCCTCCAAGAGGCAAATGGCCCACCACAGTCTCCCCTGCCACGTACTCTTCCAGAAAAAAAAAAAAACCAAAGCTTGTCTTGCTTTGTTTCCCGTGCCTTGTCCAAAATAGAAAACACGCACTTGTGGGTACAAAGCTAGATGTGCTGTGTTAACTCTGTATTCCTCATAGACATCCCTTTTACCTTTATTGGTTACAGATAATAGAACCAATGGGATTTTAATCTTCCATGCGACATTTACTCTCTACCCTGCTAGAGGCACACTGAATGATGTACCATGGTCCACTGCTTACTCTGTAGCTTTAACTACTCCGTGGCAATATAACATTATATCTGAAACCTTACGTTTTAACAGATGATCTTACACCTTGGTTTTCCTCAGCCACACTTACAGCTGCAAATAACCCAAAGAAAGGACAAGCCCTCCCCCAAGCTTTATAGAGACCTGTGTCTGGGACACCTCAATGTCAACAGCTTGTCTCTGATCCCTGAAGTAATTACACGAGACCCGCGGATGGATCATAGTCTGCTGAAGTCCTCAGGGAACTCATACATCCCTTGGTGTTGATGGACGTTGTATGATTCTCCTGTTCCCATACCAGGCCCTGGGACCTATTCCCTGTGTGTGGACCGCTCTTCCCCACGCTGTTCCTGACTTCTGCTCTGAACCTGCTGCTTGCTCTTCCCCCTACAGGACCAATAATCAACAGCCAGCCTTCATTCTTAAAGCAAATCACTGTTACAATTTCTAACATTTCAGAGAAAGAGATGCAAGAAGACAGATGCTAAGTGTATCTCTCTTTCCATGGCACTGATTACTCCTTGTGAGCTTCAGACCCCCATAAGGCCTGAACCCACATCCCAGTGACAAGTTGCTCTTCCTTTCTGTGTACGTCTCCCCAGGTGGCTTTGGAACCTCCCAGGGTTGTACAAACTGGTAATTACAGATGGTACTAGTCCCAGCCTATTGCTTGCCTGCCCCGCTCCCCTGCACAGCATAGTGTATGAACTCAGACCCCAAGGTGTGCAAGTCCATGCCAAGACCCTGGGCTGTGGAGGTGCACAGCTAGGCTGCACACATCCCTTCAGCCCAGCTAGCTCTGCTGTGAAGCCCCGCACTCCTGGCAGTAGTTACAGATAGCTGGAGACAGCTGCAGCTTAAATGCACCAGAACTCACTCAGGAAAGTTCATAGTGCCCCTCTCACCCCTGGGCAAAACTACTACCTGACTTCAGGGTAAGGCTTGGCAGTAATGGTTGTATTAACAGCCCAGCCATCTTCCTGTAACCAGTCTCCTATTACCATCTTCCTCACAGACCCTCTGAGCTAGACTACAAGATCCATAAAAGAAAATGTGACAGTCCTGTTACAGATGCCATACAATATTCTTAGATTTATCACGGGGTAATATCCCTCAACTATTCCAATACAGCACCACATTTGCCTCCCTGACCAGACGTGCAGGATGCTGAATGCCCAGCTCCTGCAGATAGCCTGTTGCTAGATTCAGGCATCTCGACAGCAAGCTTCAGGGATAACTGGATATGAGCGACTACTAATATTTGTGGAGGTTACTCTCTAAAGTAACTGGCCAAAGACCCAGAAACAAGCCCTAATAATCTGGTTACAGAATGGCCCCACTAACCTTTTGCAGTTTTTATTCAGAGGCAGAAATCCTACATGTAAAAAATGCACTAGCTTCCTATGATGTAGTAGTTTACAGGAGCTTTCACTTTTACTTGGTCAGGCATATACTGTAAAAGAACAGGCTGACAGATTTTACAGATGAAGAACATGTGGTAAGTAAATAAATCAAAGGCTACCTTCCAGGCTGGGGGAATATAGCCCTTTGTAACTATTATTTGGAGAAGTGACCACTTGATACTGGACACTTATTAACTTCATTAGAAGCCTAATGGATGTACCACAGAGATAATGAGAGAGACAGACCAGACTAAAAGAAAGATGGAAGGATTTTTCTTGCACGTTTTTTAACAATGCTTCTCCATCCTTCAGATAATTTATAGCCATTATAAAATGGCAGTGCACTTGAGAAAAAAAAAAAAGTCACATACAACATAATAAAACACCAATATAAACAGACACAACCCATGTTAAAGTACTAAATTCTACCAGCCACTGTACAAAGCATCAAAGATTTATATGACTTGGTCCCAAGCCTAATTGGAAAGAAAAGAAAAGTCAAGGGAGGAGGGAGAGGGGAAAATAAAGGAAAAAACCAGCTCACTCAAAGAGAAACAAATCATGTAAGATGATATAAAGCCTAGGTTTAGTGTGGACAGGGGAACTGCATCCTGCAGCAAGCCATGAGGTGACACCAACACAGAAACTGCTCAGCACAAGAACCTGCTGGCTCCTGATCCAGCCCTGACTGCCTGGAGAGTAAGTGGCAGTGCCAGATCAGAGGCTAGGGGACTTTCCGAGCCACAGATAAAGTCTTTGCATGTAATATAACCCTTGACAGATTTTATTTTTGCTTCTAGGAACTCATCTAGACTCTACTTGAACCCATGTGAACTTTACCTACCAAAATATGCTCCAGCAAGGAGAGTCACAGATTAACTACACGTTGTCCTAAGAAACAAATTCTTCTACTTGTTCTGAACCTTTGGCCGATGCTCCTTTATTCCTCACAGAATCACAGAATGATTGAGGTTGGAAGGGACCTCTGGAGCTCATCTGGTCCAAACCCCTGCTCAAGCAGGGGTACCAAGAGCCCAGGACCAGTCAAGATGACTTTTGAATATCTCCAAGGATGGAGACTTCACAACCTCCCCTGGGCAACCTATGCCTGTGCTCAGTCACCTGGACAGTAAAAAAGGTTTCCTGATATTCAGAGGAAACCTCCTAAGTTTCAGTTTGTGTCCATTCATTGTCTCTTGTCCTGTCACTGGGCACCACTGAAAAGAGCCTGGCTCCATCTTCTTTGCATCCTCCCTTCAGGTATTTGCCACATTGATGAGATGCACCTCCCCTGTGCCTTCTCTTCTCCTGGCTAAACAGTCCCAGCTCTCTCAGCCTTTCCTCATACGAGAGATGCTCAACCCACTTGCTTTAGTAAAGACCCTATCCACACCACATGATTTTGTAAGATTTTTATCATATTCTTTTCTGGGCATCTCTTTTCAGACTTTCCAAGTCCTACTAGATCGGATCTAGTATGAAAGTTCTTACGTAATTTATTACGAAAGTTCTTATTTTGCAATTATCTATTTGCATATTTATAAGTGAATTTAATGTGTGGTTTTCATTAATATTGGCACATATCCACGTTGCACGCATCCACCACTAATCTGTGCCAGTGAAACTCCTCTGCACAGTAAAGAGCGATCAGAAAAAGACATTAGTAAGACCAAAACAAATTCATCTTTAAGTATGGCTTCCTGCAAAAAGTTTTGCAGTCGGCATCCAAATCTAATTAGAATGTAAGATGAGATAACTCAACAAAAGGAGCAGCTCTCTCATGAGAGCAATGGAATTGCTGCTCCAAATGATAAAGAAGAGATGCAATAGCCAATTCCTGTTAACAGATGCAGCTCTGCTGATGCAGCAACAGTCACAACACCCACAGGATCTGCAACGGCAGGTTCTTGGCTACAAACTCCCTCCTGAATGCTGCCTTGCTACTTTTCTAAACAAGTAGGCAAAGCACTACAAACATACTTTACCTGCCATCCCTGACAAGATGACTTCATAGGGACTGTGATGCTTCAGAAACACATTCACTTTTGGCAAAGCTTCCTCTGACCTTTCTCCACCAAAGCCCCAGGACTAAATGCCTGGACATGACCTGAGCTCAAGATTCATTTCTGATGAGAGAGGACGTCTCCCTTCTTGAGGAGCTCATAATCAAAGAAATTCATTAACAAGGACAGAAAAAACTGTATTAAATATAGCATATATAAGCTGTAGAAGCAGGGGCAAGCATATTCTTCCAGCTCCCTTAACAGACCTTTTTTTTCCCCCCACAACAAATTTCACTAATTTGCACCGAGATCCTCATGATTGTATCAACACCAGAAACATCTTTTGGCATTAAATTCCCTAAATTTCCCATTCTATTATCTAGTTTTCTGGAATGGAAAGACTAGAGATCTGGACAGGTTTAAGTTTCCATTGTCAGGATGATCAAACCCAGTTGTGTGCCTGAAAGGACTGGCTGGAAAATCAAATTACATCAAAGATAGTCTGGGGTTTTGTTATGTTTTTTTTAAAAAATAACAACTACAAAGTATACTTTTAGTCCAATAAAATAGCTTTTCTAAGAAAATGTGATAGCATCCAAGATAGCCATCGGCTGGGCAATGGGTGGAGAACCTACCTGTGGTGTAGAAGACTCAAATCCCTTGGTTGAGTAAGACAGTCACAGTAGGTCAGATCAGAAATTTGTATTGCCTGCTAATCTGCCACAGAATATTCTGGGAAAAATATAAGGAAGAGATAGAAGACAGCATGATTCTTCCCATGGTCTCTCCCCCAGCTCTTTTGACTAAGAGATCTCCAGATCCCCAAACCACTAAAATACTGTGGCCTACTGTGTCTCCAGCTCAATCCCAGCTATTCCATTACAACACCTAAAGCATGAATAGCTCATTGCTGAAGAACAGATAACAAAAAATTGGTGATGTTTCTGCAACACCGATCCAAAAGCTGTAGACCTGTCTGTTCCTTGAATGTCATATCATAAAATAATTAACGTAAGCCACAGGCTACTGCCACACTATCACATTTAACAGCCACCAGCAGAAATAACCTCCATTAATTCATTGAATCCCCTTTTGAAATCCATTTACGCTTTTATTATTTCTGCCTCACAACATCCTGTAGCAGTGAGTTACACAATTTAATTACTTGCGGAATAAAAAAGCACTTCCCTTTATACTTATTCAGAGCTAGGGCTTGAGCTTGGATCTTCCACACATAAGATTAGTATCAGTCTCTCCCTGGAGAGATTCTCAGTCTCTCCTGTTGGAGCTCTTTTGCGGAGTATAAATAATTCAACAGTTACAAGGGAGAGAGGAAAAGAGAGATGACTGGCTGGCACTCTTACCTGAAACATGGAAAATGAAAACAAAACAGAGGTCACTTTTGCCCCCTCTACATTTTATCTGGAATTCAACCTCTGTCCTAAGAGCACACCCTGAAAAAGTTTGGAATTTGATAAATTGCCTTTTCTTCTTGCCTCCCTGTCTTCAGACAGAAAACAAGATGTATCCAAAAATTCCCAGGCCTACTTATTAACAGGAATATCCCAATAACCCAGTTATCTATGAGAACAAAACTGATGTACAACCACATGACCTTTCTTGACCTGTTTAACAAACACATTCCTCACACAAACATATCTGCAGCATCCATCATTAGTGACCAGCCCAGTCCTCCCACAGCTGCATGTTTGGAGGTCGACAACTTCAGCAAAGCAGCTCCACTTTCAAGCTGCAGAAGATCTGTGGATGAAGCACAGAGCGGGGATGTGTAGCACATGTTGAACAGTGACATGCACTGCACATGTAAATGTGAACTTCTATGATGCCATCATCGACTGACACACAACGCCCTCGCCAAATCAAGATTCTGGGGCAGAATGTAGTCAAAGCTAAGACTTACCTCTGTCTTCAGAGAATCGCAGATATGAATAAAGCGTTCTGAATATGGGTAAAAGTTTTTAATTAACAGCCTAGCTAAAACACCATTACAATCTGCAGTTCTGTTGTTATTAATTCTCTCCAATTCAGCAGGAATTCCACTAAGGAATAGGGATGAGCAGATGCAGGGGGAAGCACATTAATAAATCATAAGTGTCATTAAAATTTGTAAACTAATCTCTTCTGGGAAGTCTTGGCAATTAGTCTCAGAGCTTTCTTGGCAAACAAAAAATTAATAAATCCGAAAGGTCCCCTGTCTGATGATATCCCCCCCACCCCCCCACAGAAAGGTCATTGATGGAGCAATTAAGAGACACAACAAATGGACCAGCCAGAAGAGGCTGGTTCACAAAAGACAAATGAGCTCCATGAAACAAGATGACTAAGGCATCTTAATAGGCAAAGGTGGGATTTCAATCTACACACCGCCCCAAGACACATACAATGGCTTTTAGACTCATATTCGCTGGGCTACTACTTTTCACATGATATTGCATTGCCCCCCTCGGTCCCCTCCATCTCTGAGGCAACATTAAAATGATTGTTTATTAAAGCAAGGAACCATCAGAAAGTAGAGGTGTGAACCTTACTATTCCCTTGTGGAAAAATCCTATGAGATATAATAGGACTAGTGCTAGTGAAGCAACATGAAGGAGACAAATGAAATTTCTCTCCAGAAGTTAGTCATATACTTAAAGAATTAAATAAAGAACTAAAGAATGAGGTCTTATTTTTATTACCATTACTGAGTTTTCCTAACTCTAAAACATAGTCCTGAATTTAAGATAAGCCTATTAATTTTCATGATTGGTTCCCAAAACAAACGTTTAAAATAGTTTTAACTCGCATTATCCATTTGTTGCAATGACAACATCTCCTTCCGTTCGGAACTGCAAAGAATGTATGCTCTGGACACCACTTGGGACTGTCTGGGACATTCAAGGAGGGCTAAATCTATGGTTCATTCTGTTCCACTCCTTGACTTTTCTTTCTTTTTTTTTTTTTCTCTTTCCTTTTTTTTTTTTTTTTAAAATAATTCCCATGGATGTTCACATCCAGCCAAACAGCCCAGGCAAATCAAAAAAATCCCTTATGTACATTTCCTGAAGTCCACAATAAAAGATTTGTTTAGGTCTCTGGAAAGCCACAACTGGAAGGATAATGAATCACCTCAAACCAGAAAAGCATTTTGAATCAGGTCATAATTAGTTACTTCAAACGGTTTCACTTATACAATGGGATAAGGTGGTCAATGGTTATCATCATCTGATAACCAGCAACTTCTAACATTCTTGTCACAGATACCCCGCTAAACCAGCACACACAAGGAAGCCAAGCCACCCCCTTACTGCTCTTAATAGTTACGAAAAAAGCACAGAAAAGCCATTGTATGTATAACCTTTTGTGAACATTTAGCATCCCTACAGCACAACTTAATGCAACGCCCTTTACCCATTAATTTATCTCCTGGCTGAAACTCAACAACTCTTTTCACCTGTAAAGCTTTCTCTCTTGCTCCTCTTTATTAACTAGGATCCACTTTCTGATGCCTGCTGCAACCCTTGCGCAGCTGGACAAATACAGGTGTCAGGAGCCTCTGCCAAACCTGGTATGTCAGCCTGAGCAAGAGAACAAGATGTGTTTCTCCAAAATAAGCAGGAATTTAGCCATGAGAGCAAAGAAGAGATTTTCCCTTGGCTCAAGAATGCTGCGTTTTCCATTATTCACAGCTAGTGACTACCTAGCTCTTTCATCCAAGGAACTTCTCTTTATTAAATGGCCACGATCTTCATTTGGCAGCAGCTAGCTCAGGAATGGGCCTACACGCAGCTATGGTGCATCTCCCAAATAGTTCAAGTGTGGCTCCCATGCCAAGATGGCAGCTATGACTGACAGCAATGCTGTGCTGAGCCAGGGTAAGCTGAATCACGCACTGTGGGGAAAAGACAAATCAGCAAGAATACCAGAGGTTAAGAACCACATTATTCTGGGATGCTGCTGAAGGCCCACACTAATTGCAACTCAGGGTGCTGGGAGCCCTGAGGAACAACTCTCATCTTACACTACAGTCATCTGCTGCAGTTCTCCATTCCCTTAGTTCTTCAGCAAACATAGTCTGCACCTAGCAGCTCTCAACCACAAAGATTTGGACAGGTGGCTCCCATAGCCTGAAAAAAACTAGCCATCACCGAGCTAGGCTATTTATACACTCTAACAAACAACAACAGTGGAGTTGCCAAACTTTTGGGCACTCCGGTTTTCAAATCCAAGAGAGGTCACAGATGTGCTTGCACACCCAGCTGGCTCCTTCCCTCCATGCCCTGATCACTGATTGCAGATATGAGAAACCCTTCTCCTCATCAGCACAGGACTTCTGCACTTTGCAGTGTTGTTAAAAAATGCCAAATAAGATGCAATAATGGGAAGCATTACTACTTTGAAAACCAGCTCAATTAATTTTATGCCTGAATACAGTTCTCCAGAAAATAACATGTATCTAAGATGCATGTTGTCAGCATAAAAGTGAAAAACAATAAATATAATCAAATTTGACAATACTGCAGGGAGATGTCAGCTGGTCATGGTGGCTGTCTGGAGACTGCATTGCAATACAGCAAATTCCAGAAAAACTACAATGCCCCATTGCAAAATGTGTCCAGCCTGACCACTACTGAGCAAGAGGTTGTGGCACAAACCAGAAGCTGCCATTCTCAGCACCACTGTCTAAATAATGCATTGCCACTGGGATAGAAACACTCTTAGGGAAGCTCTGGCTGTGCCATGACCTATTTCAGGTTTAGCTTGCTTCGCAGAGGATGATATGGAAATTTGAGTCATGCTTATTGAATCTCCTGATCCCTGCCTTCTTACTCACTTATCTTAGAGGCAGCTACATTTGAAGCAAGGAGACTAAGCCCCAGTTCCCAAAGGGGACACATGGCATTTCACACCACATTCACCATTTCACACCTGCAGAGCAGCCCTATCTGAAGCCAGCTCCATTTGCAACACACAAACCTAGGGCACAGACATCAGCGAGAGCTGTGAAACTTTGCAAAGGAAACAAATGCTAGAGGTACACTGAAGCATGCTGATGGTCTCTGGGGACTGTGGGAGGCTTAAGAGGCAAGGACACAGGAGGAAACAGCTTAAAGCCCTTTGGTAATTCAAACAGAACTGAATGAAAGAGCAATGCAAGACATAAGGCAGCTTGCAACCAAGCAGAGAGGTTTTACTCCTGTAGCTCTAAACTAGGAGTTGCAGCTGCTGTGTTTTGCAGCTGTCTCTGTTAAAAAACTGAATTTTTTTTTTTTTTTAAGTCAGCACAGAGGCTAAGACAACAGACCAACCTCTTCAGGCACAGCAGCCACAAGAGTAAAAAAATGCTTGGGGATTTTTGACTGCTGCCATGGAAACATAATTTCTTGGTTAATAAACAAGAAAACAAGAAGGAATATATGTAAAAATTCCTTCATCAGCATTTTAGCCTCTTAAGCAGAAAGAGTCAGTCATGGTTTCGAGCATGGGTTAATGCATGGGCTGGCATTATGTACCATCACATAATTTAGCCGGGACCAGCGCCAGAGGAGTGGAACACCGGGGGACCCATCAAAGGTGGGTAAAATGGTAGGAGGGACTCAGAGCTGACACATGCAAGTGCTTGCACTTTGGAAGAAAATCTGAACTACTCCCCACTGCCTAATTAGCTGATATGTTGCAGTCATGGCTATCGCATTGATCATAAATACTGCCCTGCTAACTTGCACTTCTCCTGTCTGCTGTATCACCCTGTTGTCTCTTTGTCTTCATCTGAGATTGAAAGCTCCCTTGGGATGGAGGCTGTCTTTTTAGCTACTGCAATCCAAATAAATATAACTGTTCCTGGATACTAAAAAAGGCAACTGTGGAAAAAACTTTTATTCCAGTTATCTTAGCAGAAATAACTGCTCAACCCACACTGCTTGAAACAGTTGAAAACATTTTAAATATTACAATAGCAACTTTAAATACTTATCCAGAATGTCACATTCCTATAACCCTGTCTCAAAACTGTACAGCTTAAACAGGATACAGGATTAGCAACAAGCGAGGAAACGTTCACAAGGCTGTTCCATTGCTTGTAAAACCTCTGAAATCTAAAAGGCCCACAGAATAAGAAAAGGAGCTCAATAGATTCCTCCTTATTCACACTCACAATACAAGAAGGAAACAACTGGACAGCAACAAGATTAACTAATGAAAGGACTTGCTGCCTACCATAAAACCTACAGAACTCCCCATATAATATACCTGAACGCAATATACGCCTGAAACCAAAACTCATTTATCACAATCACAATTTCTATGGTCAGATCTAGAAGTGTTACGAACACACATATTTGAAGAAATAAGCCTTTGAATAGACTTTCTCTTCTCTCTTCATAGAATCATAGAATAGTTTGGGTTGGAAGGGACCTTTAAAGGCCATCTAGTCCAACCCCCCTGTGTGAGCAGGGACAACCTCACTAGATCAGGTTGCTCAGAGCCCCGTCCAGCCTGAGCTTAAATGCTTCCAGGGATGGGGCTTCTACTACCTCTCTGGGCAACCTGTTCCAGTGCTTCACAACCCTCATTGTGAAAAACTTCTTTCTGATTTCCAACCTATATCTCCCCTCCTTTAGTTTAAAACCATTACCCCTTGTCCTGTCACAACAGGCCCTGCTAAAGAGGTTCTCCCCATTTTTCCTATAGGCCCCCTTCAAGTACTGAAAGGCTGCAATAAGGTCTCCCCGGAGCCTTCTCTTCTCCAGGCTGAACAGGCCCAACTCTCTCAGCCTGTCTTCGTAGGAGAGGTGCTCCATTCCCTTGATCATCCTTGTGGCCCTCCTCTGGACCCGCTCCAGCAGGTCCACGTCCTTCTTATGTTGAGGGGCCCAGAGCTGGACGCAGTACTCCAGGTGGGGCCTCACCAGGGCAGAGTAGAGGGGCAGAATCACCTCTCTCGACCTGCTGGCCACGCTTCTTTTGATGCAGCCCAGGATACGGTTGGCCTTCTGGGCTGCCAGTGCACATTGTTGGCTCATGTCCAGCCTTTCATCCACCAGCACCCCCAAGTCCTTCTCAGCAGGGCTGCTCTCCATCCCTGCATCCCCCAGCCTGTATTGATACCAGGGGTTGCTCCGACCCAGGTGCAGGACTCTGCATTTGTCCTTGTTGAACCTCATAAGGTTCGCCCGGGCCCACCTCTCAAGCCTGTCCAGGTCCCTCTGGATGGCATCCCGACCCTCAAGCGTATCCACTGCACCACTCAGCTTGGTGTCGTCCACGAACTTGCTGAGGGTGCACTCGATCCCGCTGTCTATGTCATCGATGAAGATGTTAAAAAGGATCGGCCCCAATACAGACCCTTGAGGGACACCACTTGTCACCGGGTGACAAGACCACTTGTCTTCCTCCTAATAAAATTTGCCCAAGACTTTCAAAAGAAAAAAAAAAAAACCAATCTTTCAACTCTTGGTTGTGAATGCTTTTAGACACTATATTTTGGATATCTAAGCCTCTCATTCTCTGCTGTTCAACAGATGCCTTCTTGGACTACAATTCCTGTGAAGCAGCCTGGTCCCTGCTCTTTACAGAAAGAGTTCATATTTCAGAACAGATCACTCCTGTGTGCTTACAGTTCATCATGGGCAATGAAGTTTGATGCAGGGACCCTGGCCTACAGAGGGTTTGGGAATTAGAGGTGCTCCAACAGTACTTCAGATCCAAACCATGTAAGTGTACAGATTAAGAGGGAGAACTGTTCTCCTTTTGTTGATGGAGAAAGAAAGGGGGGTGGGGGTGGGGCTGGGAATTCTACAGAAAGCATATGTCCAACCCTTAATCCAATTTTTTTCCTGCATTCAAATGCCGACTAGCATTTCCTCTGTCTAAACTCGTATCAGCCTGATATAGGAGCAGCTTCCAATGTAACTTTTAATTTGTCTCTCTCCCTCTCTTGCTCTCGCTCCCTTTTTTAATTACATTCAGGGTGTTTTCTTATTGATTTACTTGTCTTTGTATTTAGATGCAGGGATTAGAAATTTCTCTTATATGGCAATTTAGTTTTCCATTAAAAGAAGCCTCTCATGCTATAACCCAGAGGGAACTGAGAAGAAGCTTTTGATGCATGAAGCAGGCGGAGGCAAGATGATATCTGGAGATTGCATTGCACTCTGCTCTATCTTACCATCCTTTGAAGCACTGCCGTGTGATTCATTGCTCTCTGCCACAAAAGCCACTCCTCTCTTGTGGAAGCAACTGTGTTTGCCAAGTGTTCAGAATAGATATCATGCAGCATCACTGCTCAGATGGAGAGGACTCCTGGTTAGCAGAAAGGATCTATCATATTCCCAGAAAATGGGGGGGGGGAGAATCAGTCACCTGGAAATGTCCAGACCACCTTCTGATAATTACTTGATAGTTGCACTCAGTTTGTGACCCACCAGTTCTGGGGGCTCAAAGATGGCTTTGAAGGAGTTTACAAAAAGTAACTAAGGAAAGCAAACCTGTTGCCAGAAAGCTTAAATTCACTCTGCAAAGACAGATCCTCCTTTTGAAATTTTCAGGGTCTCAAAAATTAAAAGAAAATATTGAAAAGTACCAATTTAAATAATGCAAAGATTAAAGATTCAGGGGCCTTAATGTGCAAATAGAACATAAAATCCTGAGAAAAGGAGTCTTTCTCTTGGCTTATTACTTCCATTTAGCATCTGTTTGCATTTCTACAATGTCCTTTCCAAAGAAACTCACAGCTGTTCTCTAAGACTCCACACTCCCCTCTGAAGTACAACATGGCTTAATCCTGAATTTTCCAGCTGGGAAAACTAAGGTTTAGAGCCCAGGAGCTCTACCTACTAGCTCTTACTCTGAGCTTTCCTCCCAGAGCTTGGAAGAAAACTCAGGAGGTTCCGACTTCTCAACCTCTCCAAGTCTCTAGGCCCCACACTGGCCCCTATTTCACTGCAGAAAAGATGCAGAAGTGTCCCAGAACACACTCACAAATCAGTGTGTTTCCCCAGCTGACCAAATACTGGATGCATTCAGTTGTACTGATGATGAACTACGTTTCTGTCACTCTGAGAAAACTCCAAAAGGGATGCTGCTATTACTTTTCCACAGAGCTCAGGTGATGCTGTGAGTTCAGTATTAGGATAGGATTTGCCTACTTGTTACATTATTTATGCAGATCAGATTGCTTGGCAATTACATTTAAAGTACAATCACATTTGTACCTGTTAGGTAAAGAGGCAAAAGTTTTTTTAAGGCTTTAATACCTTGAAAAGTACCAGGGTAAGTGGAAATGACTGTGTTCTCTCTTATTAGCTGCACAGTTATTTATACTTTTGCAGATTACCATGGTACAGCGCAATTAGGCTTTGGAAGTACTGTGCAAATTGAGACGTTTCAAGAGCTCTACTGAACAATTAACCCTTAAATACATCAACAGGAATAAACCTGCAGCACATGCCCAAAGTCTGCTCCAAACAGGGGCTTTTAAATTAGCTGAGAAGAAAGAGTATGAGAGACCATCTGCCAAGAAGCTGCTCACACTCAGAACAATGGCTACAATGCATTGACAGTTCCACCAACTACACTTTCAGCAGGTTGCGCAATAGCTGCAATACACCAGGTAAACCTGACACAAGGGACATGGTCTCCCCCAACCCCTGGCTGTCTGTCTGGTTTTTTGATGGGGTTTTTTTTTTGTCCTTAGGGTAAAAAACACCTAACAACAATTCTGTTAAAGGCATACCCTTTCCACACCACAGGCAGGATGTTAGGAGGAAGACCAACCCCCAGGTAGAAACTACTGGTGGTTTCAGATGTCAAGGAACTGGCCTGCTTATAGGGGTAGGTTGGGGGAAGGGATTTTTTTTTTTTTTTTTTTTTTTTTTTTGACCACACACATACTTACAAACACATACTCTGTCCAGCAGTGTGCTTCCCCAGGCCAGGAAATTCCATCTCCCACGCCAGACTATGAGCATGGCAGGTACATGGAACATAGAATCATAGAATCATAGAATGGAGGAAGAGACCTCCGAGATCATCGGGTCCAACCATTAACCTATCACTACATCTGAGTCTATCCACAGCAGAGAAAACACCTGTGATATCTCTAGTGATATCTCTAGTCCTTTAGCGGCTACTGTCCTTACAGACCAAGGCAACACAGATTCACTGCCGAGATGATCATCTCAGCTCACAGGGCTAAGATCAGCTAAGATCATATTGTGCACTGTGTTGTACGCCATCTTGGACACTGTTCCAGCAAGCATGTACCATCTATAGAGACTGTTCTCATTGCCAGCCTCACAGCAGAGACTCTGAGGAATGAAGGGACTTGTCTAAGGACATTCAAAGGCAAGAATGAAACCAAGCTCGTCTGTGTGCCAGGGAAATGCCCATACATCAAGAAACCCTCTCGTTTGCAGATCCCACTTCATTAAAGCAATGTGTTCTTAATCATGTGTCCCTTTTCCAAAAGGCAACTCCAGTTATCTCAGAATCCCTCCCGTCTCCTCCCCTTGCTCAGCCTCCAGTGTTACAAGAGACACAGTGCAACCCCTCCATGCCAGTTGCTGTGATTTCTATAATCTACTTACCTCCACAGTGAGCTCTCCGTAACACTCCCCAAGTTGAAGTCGTAGAGCTTTGTCAGAATGAGAATCACCTAGGGAGGGGAAAGGGAGGGAGGAAGAGAAAGGGAAAAGAGAAAAAAAAGTTTTCCTTTAGACTGTGTAACACTACACAAAGCACCTGAAATCACCCAGAGGAGAGTTTAGCATTTATCCATTAAAGTTGCGATATTAGAGGATCAAGTAAGTTAAAAAAAAAAAAGAAAATCATTAGCTTAATGCATCATGTAACCAGTAACATTTATTTTAATCTCAAAATGTTTTGCATTTGAAATAAAATATGTCAACAGGAATTAATCAAACATTGTGAGCTGCCCTCTCTACAACTATGGTTATTCAAGGTCAGGGATGGAATCAGAATGCGCCCTTCTTAACAGCCCAATCAGAAATTACAATTGACTTTTCCTCTTTCTCAAGGTGCTACCACAAATTGGTGAGCCTCCATGGAAAGAATTGGCAAGTTTGTTTATGAACTTCCCCATCCAGCAAAACAGTCCATTTTGCCCAGAATGAGCTTTGTTTTTCTCTATCTGCTGTCACTGACTCCAGGAACATGGGAATTTCCACATGCTATCACCTTTCTGCAGTGGTAAAATAGAGGAACACAGAGCATGACATTCAGCCTAGACACTGAGCAAAACAAAACTTCAGCTGTATCTTTAGTGCTCAAGGAGAGTCAGAGCCTTCAGGACCCACTGACTAACTTTCTGGCAAGCCATGAACGCTCCCGAGTCACGCCCTTGCCAAACTGAGGTAGGAGGAGAGGGGAGTTAAGCAGTACATGGGGGACCACAAGAGACTATAACATCCCTCCAATGTCCTTGGTGCTGTGACCTCAGATTGCACGGGTAAATGTAACCTTCCCAGTTACCAGCTACATTGCCCAATGTCCTTCTTTCCCAGAAAGGTAGCTATGCACTCCGATAACCTGTGAGCCTCTGTGCAAGCTCCCAGGCTCAGACAGGACGGGAACTTCTGCAGAAAGAATAGAGGTTCCTCAGGGAAAGTTAACAGCATTTGGGCATCTGCTCCTTGCTTTTTTAGCATAACTGATGTCACGCAGTTCATTCCCTCAGATTCTATGGGACCAGCCTCAGAAAGAGCTCTGGGGCATCTCTTCATTTTGGTTTTGCTTCACTTTAAAATTTCAGCATTGTTTCCTCCTTGCAGGATTCAAGAACAGGCTAGTTTCCCTTGCACCTGCTTGGGCTGTGAAAGCATCTAGGGAAATTTTTTGTAAATACTTGGGGAGTTCTGTTTTGTTTTGTTAACAGGTACTTCACAGTTTCGCTCAAAGGCGAGTCCAAATGAGAGATGTGACCCAAAGGGTTGGGTTCATTAATGTTTTCCTATGTAACAAGGATCTTTTCTACTACACAAGCCACAACTCCCTCCCTCTTCCTCGTCCCACAGCAGTGGGACCCGCCACAACTTTAATTTGTGTTTCCCAGCTGAAAGGCTGCTGGGTGAGGAGTTTAAAACTTTGCAGAAAAATGCCAAAGGATTAATCAATATCACAACGGCTGCAGCAGTCGGTTACTGTCAGCATAATACCGGGAAGAGACCTGTTCAAATTGTAAGGGACCTTGGTACGTGACTATGCAGTCAGTGCCCAACTTAATGGGTTTAGAATAGGTGCTCTGAGCATCCCTCTCTCTACTGGATTCACTTTCCCCATCCCCGATTGCATTTTGTCCCTTTATTTCCCCACGCAGAAACCTTTAAGAGGAAGATAAAAGCCGAGCTGCTTCCAGCAGGGTGTGAAAAGAAACCTGCCAGGCAGATTTGAGTCAGCATATGCGAGCCCATGTCAGCCTAAATCGATGCTGTGCAGTGGGGAAATAAGGACAATATCCTTTTTATTGCAACTTAAACCCTGCATACACCTTCCCATACAAAGGGGGATAAGCCAGCTGCAAGTTGCAGCAACCAAGGTTTGTATACCTCTTCCTCTTACACCCACTGAGGGAAGTAGTGCAGCCTGCTCCCAGCTGAAACCTGATGATTTTTAGGATGTTCCCTATATTCCCACAGGGGCTCGGACAGGACCCCTCTCAAGAGACTCTGGGAAGCCACGCACCACAGCACAAGCCCTGCCCTGACAGAAATGACACCCTTCTTACTGCTTACGACTATGGAGAGGTTTCACAAAGTTGGTTTTCCAGTTTCAGAGCCTAATCACATTGAAGACAGCAGGATGACTTCTGCTGAGTTCAGTGGATCCTGGATCCAGCCCTAAACGTATTAAATAAAACCTCCATGTCCTGGTCAAATTTCAATAGAAGAATTCTACCTTAAGCTGCAATTACAACTGAAGGCAACGTCCACACTCTCCCAGCTCTTCGTGTGCCTCTCCCCAGATCTCCTAGGCCCTGTATATTTGAAGATGTCACTTATCTGTTATAAACCCTGCAAACTGCAGCATAACACCAGCTTTACAGGAGTGGGTTGAATCCTACTCAGCTCCTGGGTAAAATCCAAAATAAAAGCACGTTGTTTAGTACAGCTTTTCTGGATTTTCGCCCAGGATGACTAACAAAAATCCAGCTCTGCCTGTTGTTAATAAATGGAAAGCAAAAGCACGAGCATCCCTTTGCAGTTAAATCTCACAGAGGGTCCCAGGAAATAGCAGGAGTTGCCCGACACAGTGGCAATACACAGTCCAGTCACCTACAGCAAGCTGCCCATAAAATCACTCACCACGTATGCCCAGGCCCAACGCTCTTGCACCATAACCCCAGGTGGCCTCCACCCTTTCCCCTGCTTGCTTTTGAGTCGAGACACTTCAGATTCAATAAAGGTAACTCTTGCAATGGTTTGGGAGTTTGAAAACCAGAGAGGATTGGAGAGGCTGCACACACAACCTTCCCAAGAAAAACCGCGAAAGCACGTTCCCCCACAATGCTGCCTCGTGAGACGTGGAGCAAATTTAACTACTAAGGAAGTGTCACATGCAGTTAAGACACAAATCAAAGCCTGAAAGGCACAGCTGGTTCCTGAGTTGTTTTCATGGGGTGCTTTTGACACAGCATTGCAGAGGAAACTTCAAAGCATTTCAAGAGGCTATTCTGAGGCCTCCACTTCATGTTGCCCCAACTGTGCAAGGAAGAAACTAGAAGCAGGAGTATCAGGGGCAGATGTGGGCAAGTACCAGATTTTTCTAAGACATTCTGTTATTTGAATGCTTTAGTTGAAAAAGAATGGAGCAAAACACAAGGAAAATTGGACATATTTTCCAAAAATTAATTCTGACAGTAGAAAAAATGAAAAATAAAAAACCCTCATTGATGCAAGCTGAGGCATTTGATTGCCATTTCTACTTCGTAGTTGAAGAAGCTTAGCTTGTTTTTGTCAACACTAAAAAATAACTGTAGCTTTTCTGTGCCACAGTCATTTTGCATTAAAATCTTGACGGTTTTCATTTTAAAAGCTGAATTCAATTGAAAATTGGAGATTTCACATTTGATGTACTATTTCAAAACAAAAATAAACATTTTCTTCCCCTGAACTGAGGGAAATCTAGAATTGCCACCCCATAGAAAATGCCCACTCTTCAACCTAAATTAAAATGAAAACATTTTGCTCTGGGGAAAAGAAATAAAAACAAAAAAAGTTCCAAGTGATATTGATTCAGAAACAGCAAAAACTTACACTTAGGCATTCTTCAATCAAAATAAAGAAAACACTTTTATAGTGCCAAATTAAACTGTTTCTGTTCATCAAACTAATCTCCCCAAAATTAATTTCAAGTCAGCTCAATGTTGAACTGCACTTTTCTCTGGAGTCATACTGCTCACTCCAAGGAATACAGCTCAGACGTGAAATTTCCCCGTCTCCTATGGGCCAGGCCCCACACAGCCACACTGCGCTTCCCAGGACACCCCAGGGGCAGGTGTCCCTTGGGCATCAAGCAGCTCAGCTGGCTGAGAAAGAAAAAAGGGAGAACCAGCCTGCAGAACAGAGTGGGGAAATAGGCCAGGCTGAATTACAACTCCCTTAAGGCAATACAAACCCTCTGGAAAATGCAATTTCAAGCTGAGCTTACGCAAAACTAAATGACCTGAAAAATTCAATAAACTGTTTTGGTTTTCCAGACAGAAGAGGGGATGGAGAAAGGATAATCAGAAAAAATATTTTTTCTTTGGAAACAAGTGATGTTCCAGTCCTGCAAGAATTTCCTTATGCACTTTCTTTTACACACATGCCTCTCCACAGTTCATATGTTTTTGTTTTGCAGGAACTACACAGTCTGCTGAATACCCTGCTATAAGTCTGGCATGACAAAAATGCCAACTCCTATCAATTATTTATCTTCAATGGTTTATATTACAATACAGATTAAGAGTCTCTGGCACTGATAAATCCTGCCATCTCACTGTATAGTATATTGAACCACTAAATCCAGATTTAATATGATGCACCAATTCTCAAATAAGGCCAGCAGGTCTCCAAGACTGCCCAAGCCAGCAGGCTTGAGTCTTGACACAACTTGGCTGGCAGAAAAGCACAAAAAACATAACCAGAAACTGTAGCCCAGGTTCATTCCATGTTGAAAACACATCCCTGAAGGGATCCCTATTATTCAGACAATTATTAGGAGCCCATAATTCACAAAAGTGCTCAGAAGCTCTTCAGAGTATTCGGTGGCGTAACAATTTTCATGCCCATAAAATTTTACTATGAAGGAAAATTACTTTTGTTCATTAAACCCTCCTCCAGATCTTGCCAATTCTAAACTGGCAAAGTGCTTTACATATACCCCACAGTGGAATATATTAACTCAGTTTCCCACAAATTAGAGCATAAAGGCATTGCAGTTCCTTCAGCAAGCTGACAATGAACTTCAGGACAACCAAAAAGTGCCACATCAAAGGCAGTCATGCTCCTGTATCAGGCGATGCTCGTATCAGGGACAGGAGAGAGAAGAGCACAGCAACCAGAGAGAACAGGTGATCATTTCAGGTAGACATCTGAAAGGCCAGCACTGATCCACTTCATGAGATTCATCTCCTCTCTAAGTGACCCTGCTATATCAGCACAGAGATTAACACAGCTCATTAGTAGCCCTGTCCACATATTTACAGAGTGCAATTAATAATGAGCAAACAGATGAGCACTGGGCAGCGCACAGCACAACAAAGGGATCGTGGACAGATTTACATGTGAAAAATGAGAGCTCTCTGCCCACTTGCTCTGGCACGCTGGGTTCTCCATTTCCTGCCTACAGACCTATTTCCACGATGTTTGCAACCTTTTCTCCCTCCACACACATCAGCCACAGGAAGCTTGTCTGCAATTTTCATCTGCCTTTCCCCGATTCATAGGAGAGCAACAGCACCCAACAAGTAAATTTAAAATGTGAATCACCACAGGCGACTGGGAACCAGTATCTGTAAATTGCTCACAGCTGAAGGCAAATTGGCTTAAAATGCTCTGGGACCTAAAAAGCCAGCAGCACTGCTCTGTGGAGGTCCCTAGCTGTTTCTTTTTCTTTCTTTTTTTTTTTTTTGTTTTGTTTTGTTTTTTGGTTTCCTGGTGGTGGCGGTGGGGGTTTTTAAGGCACAAAATTAGTAATTAAAGATGAACTGATCAACAAACTCATAGAGGTATTCAGGGTAATGAATTTGCTCAGTAGGATGGTCTTTCATATAATCTCTGACTGGAAAGCTAACTCAGGCAAAAGCCACCAATATCAGCCTAATTTTTCCCACATAAATGCTCAGAAGATGGGAAGAGGATAATTTACATGCTCAATATACATTTGTGCCTAAGTGTGTGGCGGGTTGACCCCAGTCACCAACTAAGCACCCAGCCAGACACTTGCTCTCTCCCCACCCCAGGGGGGTGGGGAGAGAACCGGAAGAGTTAAAGTGAGAAAAACTTGTAATTCCAGACAAAGACAGTTTAATAAGTGAAAGAAAGAGGAGAGGAAAAAAAAAAAAACAAGCGATGTAAAGGCAGTCACTGAAAGATGACTACTTTGGAAAAACTACTACACAGTTATTGCTAAGGATGATATTATATGGGACGGAATACCTCTTTGGCCAGTTTGAGTCAGTTGTTCTAGCTGTGCCCCCTCCCAAGCTCTTGACTGCCCCTACCCTACTCCTAGGGCGGGCAGAGGGAGAAACAGAAAATCTTGACACTGTGCAAACACTGTTTGGCTATACTTAAAACATTGGTGTGTTATAGACACTGGTTTAGCCAAAAATTCAAAACACAGCATGACACAGGTTGCTATGAAGAAAATTTAACTCCATTCCAGTACAAGTATTTTCCTAGATCAAGGTACAGAGGTTCGCAAAAACAGTCACTACATAGCCCTTGTCCCACCAAAATCACTTCACACAAATACACCCTCAAAAACGTATCCATGCATGTGCATGGTCACACTACACAACATCACCATCCTCATTTACCCTGGAGGTCTAAGTGCAGTTGCCAATACCCAAGAGTGCCATCTCCAGTTGTGAGAAGCATATAGCATTATTACAAAGCTCCCAGGTGAGGAATTTAAATTCTACAGGTGTTAACAGATTCTGCAAGCATCACCACTGTGAAACGAGGCAAGTAATGTCATCTTTGCTTTACTGATGAGGAACCAGAGGCAGAGAGAAATTAAGTGTTTCTCTACATGGAAACACTCAGGAAGAAGAATCCAAATCAACTTTTAAGAGTTTCATTCAATTCACTTTGCAAATACATCAGAAAAATCAAATTAAAGACCACTTTATTCTGAAAAAGAGTTTCCATCCAGGAATTTAACATAGCTGAAATAATCCACTTCAACATATTTAGTTAATTTAAGCTAAGAAGCATCACCTGCAAGATAAAGCACCAATCCAAGTTCACCCACAGTAACAGAATGATTAGCAAAAAAAGGAACACATACACCTTAAATACCAATCTACCTCCTTTTTCCCTGCCTGGTGAGCATAACTGAGGAAAACAAATCTCCAGATACCAGCAGTTACAGAATAGCACATCCTAAGACACGAGAAGAAAACAACAGAGAGACTAACAACAAACACAGGCCAAATCCTGCCCGCTGGAAATCAGAGCAACACTTTTGCAAGAGTAAAGTGATGCCAACTTAAGCAGCAAAGGATTTTTTTTTTTTTTTTTTTTTTTTTTTTTTTAAATCTCTAGAGAGGTAAAAAGTGTCTGTGGGTAGCTTCAGGCAGTGCAGGCAAAAGAATCCTCTGAAACTGAAAGAGACAAGTCCCAAGATCACACACAAAAGCAAAACATGTTCCGGTGAACTTGTGATCTCCGAACGGCTGAGACTGTCAAATTTGTCCTCAAAACAAGAGCCAGTAACTAAAAGAAAGATATTCTCCTTTAATCCTCTTTTGCCTGTGTTGCTTTTCACTTTGCAGTATGAAAACTGCCACGGTATGCTCTTTCCGTCCCCTGTCCTCCTCCTTTTCAATGTAAATCAAGCAGCAGAATAAGCGTGAGCCACAGCTCAAGAAGTCTTCCCATGGATTCCCCTGGGACGCTGAAGACAGATCACATTATCTTCACAAAAGAGCCCTCAAAATGTAAGCAGCAGTTTGAAATTCCCATTTACAGGGCTTGCAGTGAATGAACAGAATCTGAGGGAGAAAAAAAAACAAAACCACTACAGTGCTTTGCAGAAAGAGCCAGCTCTGGAAAGCCCAACTCCCTCTTACTACATGATTACCAGCAGAAGCAGGAGCAGGATTCTTGTGTGTTGGTTCTCTGCTTTGGGAATTCAAGGGCAAGCCCAGCCTGTCAGAGAAAATGCACCCGTTGGCATCGAAACCGAGGCAGACACCTCTTCCAGTGTCATGGATTTACCTTTCTGGGCTCACACAAATCTAGAAAGGATTTTTAATTGAACCCAACAGCATCCCTCATGCTTGTGGTTTTAAACATTTTGGTGCAGACACTGTCATTTAGGATATGTTCAGAGGTGCCTTGCACACAGAAGTCCATGCCATGGTTGTGAATCCAGCTGAACACCACCACCACCACCAAAGCAATGGCTAACACCTCCAGGACTCAGGAGAGGAATCTGACTATAATGTTTTACAATAACATGGGAAAAGAAGTCAGATTCTCCCCCTCCCAAACCACAGATTCCAATTATCACCCAAATGAGGGGTATTCATAGCCACTAACTGTATAGTATCTGCAAGTCAGCCAGATTGCTCTTCCATCTCCACTACACATTAAAAATTGGACAATATCTGTCATGTAACATTTTTTCCAAGGAAATAGGGGAAAAAAACATTGGTAATTCATGCCTAAGTTTAATCAAATGTACCTATGTACCTCCTGCATACCTACATGCTTACCTTTAGTGCACACACACACACAAAAAAAAAATTACAACCACATTCTTAACATCTCCTTCCTAAAGAAATTATAGAAATGCATCCAGCATGGTATCAGCTCTTAGATAGCAATTGAATTCTGTCCCAGAGGATACAGTAGAGCCCTAAACATAGCTACCAGATCAGATCACAAAGCCTTTGTCCTCTTTGCAGGGGGGAAAAAAACCACCACTCCATAAAAATTAAGTATTATTAGAGTTATTAGCCACACAGCATCAGGTGAGAGTGTCTGGGAAAGATGTGGTGAATTAGACACTTTTTTAAGGACAGCAATAAAACACAGAAGATATTTAAGTAGAATTCCAGACCATCAAAAATAAACACACTGGAGGGGAGAGTGGCCACACCAACACTATCAGCAGCTTGTGAGCAGCACTAGTCAGAGAAGTCAGAGACAGAAAAGTTCCCCCAGGTTATCCGACCCACCTCCCTAACAAGGCACAGTTGTGCTCCACAGAATCTTTCCCAGCTCTTCGGGATGGCCTTGCTGCACATAAACACACATTCCCACCAGCAAAGACATCTAGATTGCTTAAAATAACAGAAACCTGAGCTTTATCTCTGTGTAACTCAGTTAAACATAAATACAATCTCTCCTGGCAGGTAGTGATATGATTTAAGGGTCCCCTATCATACATTATAAGAGGTGATAGCAAAGAAGTCATAATTTATTTTTATTGATTCAGCAACCCATGCTGGATCATATCTCCCAATTCTTCCCCTTTGCTAAGAAGCCTCTACCAAAGCCTTGAGAAATGTAATTTTATCTTTTTTTTTTTTTCCTTCTCCATCTTCCTTTTAAAGCTGCTGTGTGCACATCTCTACCCAAGTTCAAGAAGAAAATGAAAAAAGGCCCCAGTTACTTTTCTGGCTCTGTTCTCGTTCCAGTTATCTTCTGATACCGTCTGTGAACCAGCAGTTTTTGTGCAGCAATTTAACTCTATGGAGTCACATGCCTGCTGAAGGGCAATTTAAAGCTTCCGACATGGGGACCTGAAAAGAAGGAATGCTTGAACTCCAAGTGTGGGTACACTACCTTCACAGGACAGTCCTCAATTAGAATAAATAAATAAAGAAATAAATAAGGCTGACAGAGAGTAAGACAGAGCAGCCCTTAGCGATGTTATAAACTGCCAGGACAGGTAAGGATTTTCCTTGAGGACTGAAGGCAAGACTGACTGGTTCCATAAAGGAAACTAAACTATGTGGGGAATTTTGTGTCTAATCATTTCTGAAAGGAAGAGAGAAAAAAAGCTCCCATAAAGCTGATTTTTCAAGAAAATTCAGGCTGCTTATTGTTCTTCCATTTTAGACTCCAGGCTCTACTCAGGAACTCTCACTCCTCTCACACATATTCTCTCTCTCTCCCCTCCCCTACACATGTACATACACATATATAAATATTACTGATCTTCCTCAGATTCCAATTAGCCACTCAAATAACTGGCGTTCAACAGAGCATTGGCAAGAGATTCCCTCTCTCTCCTCAGGGACAGGAGATGGACTAGGTAACCCTGTTGGAACTCCTTTCCAGCCTCATGTCTATGACCCAAAGATTTACTTGTTCATGTGAAAATGCCTCACTGCTAGCTCAGGAGAATAGCAGCAGGGAATTGGGTGCCATGCCTCAGAAACACATGCCTGTTGTGCTCCCCAAAACACGGAGCCTTGCCTTCAACATGACAACAGGAGATGGGTGCTGGAGAAGCCACCATGTCAGCAGTGCAGTCTGGTCACAGGCCTGGCACTCAGAGCAGGGAAGGGCATCAGAGCCTCGCTACTTTACTCCCAGCTTTGATGCCAGCTCACCCACCTGCAGGAAGATTAATTTGTGACAGCAATGTTATTCTGAGACAATATTATTCAATTTTGAACAATATTACTCTGAGAAAATATCCGTCTCCCTCCAGGGGAACCAGTCCAAAAGTTGGACTTTCATAGATGTTACCATGAAAGGAAAGGATATACCTGTTGGGAGACAAACCCTTGCAACTGCTTTTAATGGCCAGTTAAAAGACTTTCCACTCCTGCCACTGGATCCTTATTATCAACAAATCCAAGTACCTTAGACTTTGGCTTATTCTATTCCTTGCAACAGCCCAGGGAAATAAGGACTGTTGCAGTTTGCCAGGTGACAAGTGTAGGCACAGAGGGAAAAAGGGCAAAATGCACAAATCGTTCTGTTATGGTTACAGCAGGTACCAAAGTCCAATACTTAGATTTTTTCACTACATTTACTACCCAATCTTGAATGACTGTAACATCATTACTATTAATTATGATTAAATTATGGTTTTTTAAAATATGTCTAGGTAGAGTATTTATAAATATAATTAAATAGTAGGGATAGTGAAATATGAGAATCATCACAGAACGAATAAGATAAAAATATAAATTATAGTTTAGAATATATAACTATCACGGGCAACTTGGGTCAGTCAGGCTGAGCAGGACATATAGGAGCAGAAAGTGCTGGAGGTAAGAGACAGGCACGAGTCAGGGCTCTCCACAGACAAAAGGTCAGAAGCAATAGTTTGAGTGCTAACTAGCCAATTAACATATTTTTTACATTATTATAGATTCAACAAAGATGAAATGACCTGATTATCTTATATATTAAGGTAATAAAAACGTGGTCTGTCCAACTGTCTGCACTCTTCTGACCTTGAACCTAAGTTTATGCAGCAGTTCCTATTTGCAGATGTCCCAACCTACTTTGAAACTTAGTGGCTCAGCTGTGATAAGGTCAAACTCTGCCCTAGAAGCTCCTTTTCCTACTGGTATTCCTCTGAACTAATCTTTACTCTTGATTTTAATCATCTTTATTACATTTATTTTCATTTTTATTCTGTATTCATCATGTGTATATGTTTCATCATCACTACAGTGCCTGAACTCCTTGTGCCATAGCTACATTGCTTTTTTTTTTAATTATTATTCTTTGTGTTGTATCATTAAGTAGTTAAGCAAAATTATTTTTTTCATCTGTTGCTGTGAAAGCACACCCTCTCTGAGCAATTTCCTTTCTTTGTTCCTGTGCAGAGCAGCTCCTTGCTCATGCCAAACACCCCTGGAGCCCTGATGTTATCTCCTTTGAAGGGCCTAATCAAGCAGACTTTCATGAAATCTGGCTCACTAGGTATTTCCAGAAACTGGGCTGGGAATGATTCCTCTGTGTAAATCCACCACATTGAGCCGGGCAGATGTAACATCTTCGTTCATCTAAGGGCACTAAAACAACTTCTGTTCTTCCTACGGAGTCCAGAGGAACAGGTAGGCTAACAGCAAACTAGCCTATGCAAGACATTAGCAACAGCGTCCCTGATATGCAACAGAATGAGGGATAGAAAATTCTTAAGTTCAAGATTCAGCTTCTCCCTTCTTTATGAGGCATCCAAGCTTGCACACCATCCCCTACAGAGTGCAGCCCTGAGCACCACGGGGCCACAGCTGTTTGGATTCTGCCTGATAAACCAAAGAACTACATGAGCCAGTTGATGGACAATCACAGTAGGCAGGTGCCATGGGGTTCAGCTCTACCTCCAACTGACATTTAACTATTTCAGATTGCAGCTACATCTGCAAGAAAGAATGAACATGATCCGTATCACAATAGCCTGTAAATAGCCTCACCCAGAGGCAAAGCAGCCTCCTAGCAAGTGGAACAGGCAACATGAGCAGGTGCTGTACTGCCTGCCTAACAGAAGGAACACACCGTGATTTCTCCTCCTTCATGCTTGGCCACATAAAGACTTCAAAACTGTGAATTCAAGTGACTGATGGGATGCCTCCCTCCATGTCAGCTGAAAGAGCAGGCCCCTAAGACACCCTACCACAGGAACCTAACTTAGGGCTAAGGATTCCTCCAGATAGCAAGAGGCTACAAAAGCCACACTCCATGGACTTAGCCCTGGGATATACCCAGGACCTCATCAGAGGGAGAGTGAAGGAAGAGAGGGACCCGAACCCCTAGTTCGCAGCTCTGGTTTGTCACTCAAGCCAGATGACCCATCTTCCAAAGCAGCCAGTTACCAGTTCTGTGCCTGCCAAGGAAATAAAGCTTTGGAAGAACAATACAGATAATACAGAGTGAACAGTTTTCCTAAATGTTCCTGAGTATTTCCTAAAGACAGGTAAAATATATTTGCTTAAAATCTGATCCTGTAGCAAGAAAAAAAAAAAATTTTTTCCTAAAAAAATTGTCCTCTGAAGGACTGGCACCAACTTCAGGGCAGGGGGGGAGCATGAAGGAATGTGTCAGGAATCACAATGAAATCATAAAGCTTTTGGTGTCGGCCCAATATTGCAATTTTGGGGGGGCAAATTAAGAAAAAATCCATTCATCTGTTTTTGAGCTCTGTAAGAAAGAAAATATATTTTTACCACTTTAGAAATACCTTGTGCTAATGTCTACATGGAGAGATGTGGAACAGCGCAGTTAAAGCTGTCAAAGGCAATTTTTCTTACAGACTTAAGTGTTCCGTTACTTAAAAAAAAAAAAGCAGCTGAGAAAAATAGAGGAACTTGAATTCAAATCTCCTTTAATGCAACATTATGGCTGAGAATTTCAAAGCTGTAAAAGTTAGGAAACTCAGACACACAGATTCTACATTATGCAAATGGATTGTATAAAAGAAAAGAGGCAAATCACCACTGCAGAAATCCAAAGCACTATTGACTTTTGAAACCCTTTTAGGGTTGGTTGGGGCCCAAGGGCATTTGATCAGATGAAAATACCTACTTGCTCCATACTGCAAACCTCACTGCAGTAGAAAACTTTCAGAAGGTTTGACCTTGTAAGATCACTCTCCTTCTCTTACCAAGGGACCTAAAAAATTCTTTGTTTGGACCTGAAAAATTCTTGCCCTCTAGACGACAGAGAAATTGAAGCACAGTCTTCATTTCAAGCCACTGTCTATATCCTTCGTCGTAAGAATCATGGTCATGACAACTGGGACTTTGCTGACTGACATTTAAACTGAGACTGCTTTTAAGATCAGGATTCCAGATGCTATAACCCAGGAGACAGATCCCTTTCAGTCCTGCATGACAAAGGATAGATATAAACAGAAGGCTCAGTGCTTCGCTCTGCCAGCACCTGCATTGGCTCTCTTCACCATCATAAGAACATCTGGGACCCAAAACCTGGAGGTAGAAAAGGGAGAAGAGACAGAGCCTCATATTTTATGAAAATACTCTGTAGCTCTGCAGGGTCTCCAGATGACCTTCAGGTATTTTCACATACATGGGCTGCAGGGTTGTCTTGCACGTTGCACTGAGATGTCAAAAACCACCCACCACTGCAGAAGAACTCTAAACAACATGAATAATCTGAATGACCATTCCTTCATTGGCATGTTCTCAGTTGAGCACCAGAAGTTTCTCAAAACTTTGAAAAATCCTTCTGCCCCTTGAGGAACATAACAGGGAATGCCTGTGCAGTGAGACAAAGGAAGAATGCAGATTGACTAAACAAGACCTGTAATGGCCATTATGCAAGGTCTGTGATAGTTTCCTTCTCCTCTTTACTATCTCAAGAGCCCTGGATTTCCATCGGAATAATCTCTTCTCCTCTCCCTCACCAGTCACATCACAAGGTCCTGTCTTCATGAATGCCATAAAGTCACAGAAGCAGGACTTCAGACACCCCCCACCCCCTCGTCATTCCTTGCCATACAGTGTCTCTAGCATCTGTTATGCCTATGCTATAAAACCTAAGATTGGCACCTGCTCTGAAACAAAAACATGGGCTGGAGATGGGCCAGCCACACCAGCTTGTCCTGTTTTATTAGAGCCTAGACTAGAAAGGAGCAATAGTCTCTACTTGTCTCTGGATGGCAGTAAGGACAGAGAGAGGTTACAAGGCTTATCTGAAAGTGAAATTCAATCCCATTCTTGCATGACATATAAGCACAAAATCTTAAATATGGCACTAGGGAATAAATTTGCTAATTCCTCTTCAGGTAAAGCTAGGTCATCTCCACAAGTTCCAGTGTGAGTTCTCTCTATGTGCTGTGATCCTTCAGGGAACAAACCCAACCCCCGCTCCAAATTTCATGATATGATGGCTGTAAACCCATCATTAAGGATAATTCTAATAACCACAACAGCCTCCAAAACAGAGGATAATAACATAAGATGGATCCAAAAGCGTCCTGTTCTGCCTTCGTAACTGCAGAAGTTCATCATGACAAGAACTTGGTCCAAAGGGGGAATAAAGTTCAAAGACAAACAGCAACATGCTTTTCACGACTAAATCTTGAGCTGGCAAAGGATTACAGCTCTGAATGTTACCAGAGGCTAAAGCACGGTGTGGACCAGAAAACTGATTCAAGCTGATGGTGTCAGGGTGTCAACTCTGTACAGGTTCTTTCTCTTACCTGGCAAGATGCACAGGTAGGAAAAGGTGAGCAGCAAGTCTTTTAAGCAGCTGTGACACATTAAAGAACAAATCCAAAGGCCCGTTTTGCCTTTGTTGTTTTATGATTGTGCTTTCACAAGGGTCATCATCTACAAACTACTTCTTATAAAGCACCTCCCAAAACAGAAGATAATCCCCAGCAAACCTAGTTATTGGAACAGTGTAACCTGTTGTAAATTCACATATACAACATAGCAGAATGAAGGTACTCTCCATTACAGCCTTTCAAAAGGCAATTGATACAGGCCTCTAAAGTAACTACACCAGCACAAGACTGATTCCAGCAAGACTCCCCATGAAACTACTGCAGTCAGAGCTGCTCTCATTAGAAAATTGATGCTACAACAAACAGGCATCAGGGGCTCAGCCTTGAATCAAGGTGTCAGAGTACCACATAGTCCTCCACTGCATCAAAGAGCTCAAGTCATCTCTCGTGGATTGTTGCATTTTGTTTTTCTTAAAGCCCTAGGTCTTCGAGGCTAGTGATGACTTAAAACAAAACAACAAAACAAACCCAATCTCAGTTCCTACTTGTCTGAATTCAGAGGGTGACTTTTAAAGTACCCTCAGAATTCCATTTAAAGTCTTTGACTTCTACTTCCCAAAACACTACGCATCATTTTTTTTTCTTTTTTACACACATGTAGAGACAACTGTCTAGCTACATGTGTTTTTAACTACAGATGCAGCTACATAATGGTTTTAAACTCCATTGCATTATAGTTTTCTCCCCCCAAGAAAGACAACATAAAATTGACTCAGGATGTTTTAGATGCCTCAGATTAGCAATACTACAGTCAGAATAGCACAGAGTACTCTTGAACAGCTATTGCTAGTACTTGCAGGTGCCATGAGCCCTTCACATTCAAGAATACTGGATTTACATTCAAACATAAAGGAAAAATAAAACCAACCTGATTCACGCACTCTTACATCAAGAGAACAAGGGGTATTTTTAGAGCAACAGCTTAGCATTCGCAGCACGCATGGCATTCTTGATTAAACAAGAGATCCGCACGAACATAATAAACCTGTAATTTTATTGGCCAAGCACTATGGAAACAATTTAGAATACAAGGATTGCAATGTTAAGCAAACCGCAGCCCACGTATAACACCCATGAATTATAGCAGTTTGGCAATAAGCTGACCAGTTGCTTCTCACGGCCTTTAATAACAATCATCCACATCTTCACAGCACAATAGAAATTAGAGATGCAAGAGGCCTATTAGCTCATCCAGAAAATACAGGATTGTTCCCTATGGGATAATTGCTAATACTCTGTCCAAAGTAGATTTAAAGCTGTAAAGCAAGGTAGCCTCTTTAGCAAGATTTCTCAGAGCGGCTGAGAACTCAGTTCCATAAAGCTTTTTCTAGACATTAAATTTAAATGTTTCCTGTCTTTAAAAAGGTTAAAGCTAGTCCAAGGAGCCTGGTCTCCTTTGGATTCCCCTCTAGTTAGTCAAGAGAGGGAAGAGTTGGTCCATTTTTGCTACAAAGCAGCAGCATATAGAGACTGACCTTCTTTGGCTAACAGCCTTCACAAACAGTTCTCCCCTCCACCCAGATAGTCCTTGACAACTCTTTTCCATAAAAGTACCCTCAGCACTACCTCTTCCCTTTGCTCCCTACACAGGTATATAGACTCATGCTTCCACCTCAGAAGTCCTTTGGCCATATATGCATATATGGATTTCAATCTAAATATTCATTCAGTAAATCAGATCTTCCAACTCACTCCCATCACGTGTCTACACACTATGTCCACTTCAGCCATACCTCAATGGGGACATGTGGTAACATCGCCAGCACAAGGACTGGCAGCTCCAGTGCAAGGGACAGTACCTCACTGTGTCCTGTAGTAGGACAGGGGCTCTGGCACGAGGCTGTGTCTAGTTAAATGTCCTTGCGACAAACAGTGTCAGTCATGGCTCCAAATACCAAGCTGTATTTCCACCGCTTAGTAAATCTCCCTGCACTGCATCAGCCCGTTGGAGAGTCCAGAATTAACAGAGAATTAATATGTGTACAAGAATAACTTGGATGTGCCTGAGAGGGAGGGAGAAAGGGGATTAGGAGATTTGCAGACATAGGAATCGTAACAAGTATACCACAATCCAGGCTAAATCCAAAGTCTTACAGGTGTCACAGTCCAGCACCCAACACAATGGCACCTTGCTTCGTGCTCAGGAGAGTCAGTAATGCTATCATGAGAAATTTGTGTGTAAGGGTGGAAACAGCAACATTTAGCACTAATTTGAACTTCAACAGATCCATAGTGTTGAAATCAAAAGTCTTCAGCCTGTACATGTTAGGTCAGTAGATATTATCATCTGCTTTTTTAAAAACGAGAGAGAAGAAGATGAAATGATTTTCCACATGATGAGACAGAGCTGGAACTCAGGAGAAGGTGCCCCTTAACCCCAAGCATTCCATGAAAAGCCCTTTCAAACTGTAACAACAGTTACCAGCACATGGGTAATGACCCCAGTAACAGCTTTGAGAACTTTTGCAAGGCAGGGACAAAGGAAAAGAGCATGTACAAATCAAGCTTCTTGGTTTTTGCATCTCTAACTTTATTTCCCTGAGAGAAGTTTCTTCTAAATTTGCTTCTATCACTCTTCCAAAACAGTAAAAACCAACATGCCCATGGCTGAGAAATCCTCTGGGATTTCCAGCCACTTGATACCCACTCTTACACACACTACAAAATTCCCTGCTATTAACTGAATTGTTGCTAATGTTGGTCGTATTCTTCTTGTTTCGTATAAGCATTCAATGACTGCGCTAACCACTTTTCTAAAATGAGCCCTGATCTCTACTATCTTTGATATCCAGATACATTTGCAAGCAGGATTTCAACCAGTCACCTGCATACACTCACTCCATGAGCTCATTACACTATCATAGGAAGGCAGGACTAGAAGGGACAACATTCTGTCTACAGCAATTCACAGAACCTCATGTGTCCCCACCCTGCAAATCCCAAGACACTTCTCAACTCCTCTGAATAAACTTCAGACCTTCACTGCAAAAGCCAAAACAAAACAAACAAATAAAATCCCACCAAAAAAAAGTCTTGTAATGTACCCTAGAAAGACAGGAAAAGTCAAGGGCACTGCCACTGTCCTCCATCCTTGCAATAATGAGGAATCTGAGAAATGCCAAGATCATTGTCTGAAGCGGACCACAGAGAGCAATAAACCATGTCAGATACACGGCATCTCTCTGCTCCCTAGCTGAATGAGGAGACACTTTTTAAACATTCTGTTATTTTAACATGCTTTTCAAAACGCATTTTCACAATAAGAATTGTCAAGTGTTTGGCTTGTATTTGCATTTTCAGGTAGAGATTGGGGCACCCAAAGAAATAAGATGTATAAAGAACAAGAGCAGAACTAACAGTTCTCTGTTATAGAACTCCACTGTTCCACTCAGAAAGTGACCATGTTACAGTGAAGAGTGACACTTATATATCTAACACAGTACTATAAAATCCTTCAGGATCAAAATCGCAAAGAAGCAGCAATTGATTATTTCTGCCACAAGAAAAAAAAAAATAGTTTGAGGATGTAAGAGAAAGTTCTTTTCAACCTGAAGAATTACCTTCTTTTTGGGAAAGATGAACCA
This sequence comes from Phoenicopterus ruber ruber, assembly GCA_009819775.1. NCBI lineage: Eukaryota > Metazoa > Chordata > Aves > Phoenicopteriformes > Phoenicopteridae > Phoenicopterus > Phoenicopterus ruber. The sequence continues at coordinate 27,972,236 of CM020221.1, read as the reverse complement.
CCCATAATGACAGAGGAAAACCTTTGGAAGTAGTAGCAGAAAAAGACATTAGAAGTGGCAGTCACCATGTCAGACACACTACACTGCAGGGAAAGGGAAGAATGGCCAGATAATGAAATTACAGAGCATTGAAAATGTCAAAGAGTGACAGTGCTCTACCATCATTCACAGGTTATATGAGGCATTAACATGTTGATATCCCATTCCAATGACAAAGATGGCAACAAGAACAGTAAATAGTCCAAAATGAATCTGTTGCTGAGACCGGGAATTTAATGAAACAGGGAGACGGGCAGAAAATGAATCTTACTTTCACTGTGCAGCCTTCAAACTGGAAGCTGCTGGCCCTGTTCAGAAATAGTAATAGCTCAGGGATGCATTATTTGGCTTCCCTTATCTACGATCCCCCAATACTTATGAGTCATCATCACAAAAAGGGGTATCAAGTCTCACTAACAAGCACCAAGCACTTGGTGGTGGGCAATGACACACAAGCTGCACCAAGGGAATTTCCAGTGAGGTATAAAGGAGGACAAAAAAAAGTCCTTCACGAAATCAGATCCCAGACTGTGGAGCCAACATAGAATCATAGAATAGTTTGGGCTGGAAGGGACGTTTAAAGGTCATCTAGTCCAACCCCCCTGGAATAACCTCAACTAGATGAGGTGGCCCAGAGCCCCATCCAGCCTGACCTTGAATGGTTCCAGGGATGGGGCATCTACCACCTCTCTGGGCAACCTGTTCCAGGGTTTCACCACCCTCATTATGAAAAACTTCTTCCTTATATCTAGTCTAAATCTCCCCTCCTTTAGTTTAAAACCATTACCCCTTGGCCTATCACAACAGGCCCTGCTAAAAAGTTTTTCCCCATTTTTCCTATAAGCCCCCTTTAAGTATTGAAAGGCTGCAATAAGGTCTCCCCGGAGCCTTCTCTTCTCCAGGCTGAACAAGCACAACTCTCTCAGCCTGTCTTTATAGGATATATGTATATCTCTACACATCCTCTCCAGATATGCAACACAAAGCAGCCAAGGTTGTGCTAAGACCATTTCATCTTCAATGTTAGACTGCAGCAGAAATTCTGCACTGTACCCCAAAACTCTAAATTCTGAGGTTCTTCTTAGATCTGGTACAGAAATGGTCCTATTTTCAGCCCAACATAATAAACTCTCCTACTGGAGGGCTGGGAGCAAGATGGCTTCAAAAGGTCTCATAAGGTCAGAACTAAAGAGCAGTTGATAAGGCTATCTGGCCTCCACACTGGTTTCTTACAGAGCTTGCATTTTCTGTTTCAAAACTGTATTTCAGAACCAAGTTCACCTAAATTTAATCACGAACATATCTTTGAAATATAAAAAGCAAAATGAACAAAAAACCCATTCACTTAATGTAATCTGGAAAACATAAATAAAGCAGTCTCCTCATTCCATCAAGCAGATGCAAATTTAATTTCAGATCATTCAATTTTTTTTTCTGTAAACAAACAAACAAAAAAAATAAGCATGGGAAAAGAAACCCTTGGAAACACTACCTCTTATCCACATATAGTACGTGCCTCCCTCTCCCTGCTGGCCCATATCACATTTAATACTATAGTTTTCAAAAGCTACTGGAATTCAATCTGCTAAAGGTGTGCAATAAATGAGGCTTTGCAAAGTGCATATGTTCAGTAAACGCAAGTATCTGGACATCTGTGCACAGGGGTGATTCATTGAGAGATGCGTGTAAGACAAAAGACCCATCCCTACCAATTTCAGGAAGGCCAAGTTTTCACCACAGTTTATTGGCAGCCAACCTGCCAGACAACAAACTTAACCAGTCTGTGAATCAAAAAATCCTTCCATGCACAAGACCATCATTCCTTCCCTGCTACACAAGTGCATTTTGCGTCATGCCCAGAAAGTGAAGTTCACCTGTTGCCTGATTACGGTGTGCATAAGATCTATCACCTCGGGGCATTCTTAAATACAACCACCTTGTTCATTACAAGGCATAATGTTCTTCTCTCTCCACTGAGCAGTAGCCATGGATCATGTGGTAAGAGGCAGCCTTGGAGGTAGGTAGATGGATGTCAACCATTGCAAGCTTCATGGTCATGTAACCAATGCCTTACGGAGATCTATGGATAGACAGTACAGACCTTGGCAATGTCTTTGCGACTCAAAGCCCATCTGCCACAGCAGCAGAACAAATGACCAATAGCCAGCTTTGAACTGGAGCCTACACTCCTAATTATACTTGAAGTGTCTCCTGGCAACATCCAGGACTGGCTGAGATAGCACTTACCTGTCAAAACACATCAGAAATAGCAAACTGCATCTTTTGAACCTAGAAGCAGTTTCACATTCCACCTATTGCGACTCACTTCCCCCTCTACAGGAGTCACGCCTGAGATCTGGACAACACATGGATTTGTCTGTGTGCTTTGCATTTATAGAGCCCGTGAAGTGACCGCCCAATGTGGGCACTGTTTCAGAAGAGGAATCTGTACTGAGATTGAATAAGGTGAGCTTGCTTTAAAGTCAGATCACACCTGCTTTGCCACTGTGTACTTAAAGTCATCAAGATGCTGCACTCAAGATTACTCTGGGGCTACCCTATAAGGAACATAACACCTAGAGATGCAGAGTCTGGACAAGTCAAACATATGCATAAAGACAACACAGTGCATTGACAGTTTCAAGTTTTTCTAAAAGCTGTCATTAGAAGGGGAATATGAAGTCCCCTGTCTTGCCCATGTCTGATTTTTTACACAGATGTTCTCAGCCATCTTGCAAATGAACACCTGAGGTGCAGCATCAGCCTCCTGCCGGTTAGTAGTATTGCTATCCTGCACAAAGCTGTTGGATGCCCAGCACACTGGGCCTGTAGGGGCTGGCTGACTTCACGGCAACATGACAGAGCAATAACACAACCTCAAGAGTGTGCAACTACAGCCTCAGATGGAGGGGACACGGAAGAGAATGCCAAAAATAATCAGGACTCACAAAGAAGGGGGGATTTCACAGTGCGCTACCCCTGTTGCATCTTCATTACATTTGAATGTCAGGAAGGAGCTTTGGCAACAGGCATCTGAGCAAAACTGAGTCTAGCAGCTTAGAGGTTTACCTCCAACAGCTATGCGCCATTACAGTTCAGATGTGATAAGTGCCTTTGTCTTGCCCCAGCTGCAAGGTAGTAAAATGAGTTAACCTTCTTCACCAAGCCTGGACTACTCTCCCAACAAAGTGAAAAATACCAGCAGATCACAGTGGACATCTAGGAATTACCCTACGCTGGACAGAAGCAAGCACCACTGGGAAGGCAGAAAGCAGAGCCCCATCTGACTCCATCTCTGAGCTGTGCTCCACTAAGATCAGCTAAAGTCCCTCACTACTCTTCCATCTCTTGCTGTCTGACGCTGCTCAGCTCTCCTCTCCAGCTGGAAATTCAGTCTCCTGCCTCTGCCCCCAACACAGGCCAAGTTGCCACTTAGTACCACACAAGAGCAGTCTCCATTTCTCCCCCTGCCGTATGTAGCTTAATCCAGTCCTCACTGCAGCTTTTCCTGCACAGCCTACTTAAGTTTGTTTTTCTTATCACTCTTCCCGCAGTCTGAAGTAAAGATGTAATCACCGTAGCTGCAGTGTTATCCTCCAGAAATTACTTTGTCACAGGAAAACGTGCAAAAATACAATTACTTGCTTTAGCTACAGTGGCTTAGAGGGACCCAGTTTTGAAGTGCTTCCTATTTTCCAGGAAAAGACTGAAAACTTGTACCTATATTTATAGCAATTGGAAAGTACTTGTATGTTTCCTTAAAGAAAACCCATGAAAATGATACCAGGTGTTATCTGCCAGAATTATATAGTATTTCTGTCTCAAAAGCCTACATGTAATTGTATCAGAAAAAAATGTGACAAGCTACCCCAAAGTTTCTTATTATTTAACAAGCCTGAAGGAAAGGCCAAGCTACACACCAGTTCTTGCACATCAAGATATCATTGACACTGATAGAGAGATGCAACTGGAACCAAAACCTGCTGCCACTACCACAACAAATAACAAACCTGGAGGATCATTCAGGTTTGGAAGCATAGAACAATTGAACTAGTGAGATCTGGAGAGGCCATCTAACCAATCTCTATTCCCTGGGCAGGATCTGCTTTCCCTGAATCACTCCCAAGAGATACTTGCCTTGTTTTTAAAGATCTCTGATGCCAGAAACAATACAACTTCCAAAGGAGCTATACCAGGCTTTACTCACTTTACCATTATAAACCTTTTCCTATGAACTATCTTTCTCTTTCTTGCTGTATTTTAAGTATATGATTTCTCATCCAGTCTTTCACAGATACAGGGAAAAGATTATTACCTTCAACAACTGTCTTTTACATTCATTTTATCATGCTTCTTCAGTTTCCTTTTCTTTAGCTAAACTACTCCCATCCATTCAAGATTTCCTTGTAAGCCAGGCTACTCTGTGTTTGAGCATCTTCATTCTTCTCTTTCAGGTTCTCTCAAAATGATCTTTATCTTTCTTTAAGTGGACTTAAACTGGCCACAGAGTTAATGCTGAGGCCTTACATGTGCTGAGTGCACTGCAAGGATTACCTTGTGTACCTTGCAGGCTATGTATAATCCTGCTCATTGAAGCAGCAGGGGATTTGCTTCCTGGAACCGCTCTCCTCCCTGCAAGACCTACCCTCAGTGCACTGTGGAGTTTAGTTGGTAAAGGAGGGACTGACAAGAGTGAAAGCAAACTAGGGGAAGGGAAAAGTTGGAGCAAATGTTTGTGTATTTGCTGGCAGGTCAGAGAAGGTAACGTTGTCAGGACTGTTGTGCAGAGGGAGAGACACTTTCAGGAGCTAATTGCTTCCCTTACAACAAAAGATGAACACACCGCTGGGATGGGACAAAGAAAAGAACCAGCTTAATAAGAGACAGGAAGGTGAAGCAAGGCAATAGTAGTCAAATAGTATGAGTGAGAATCAAATTCAGTCTGGCTTTGTGCGCTAAGTACATAGGAGGAACAAGTCTTCCAAGACTACATGCCATGAGACGGCGCACTAAGGAAAAGGAGAATCAAGTACACTGCACACACAATGCAAAAGGGCCGACCCACACACTTCAAAGCAGGAAGCCCACTTCCTAGCATTTAAGGTATTAAATAGGGTTCTGCTACTGACCCCTTTCTAATACAATGAGGCTGGATTAGTGTATGACCTGTTTGTTTCAGAAGCAGATGACACAGTGAAGTCTGCTGTTCTAAGTGGCCCAAAAGAAAAGCCAGAGGATGCAGCAGAGAAGCTTACAGGTTCACATGCAAGCAACTGAGAGCCCAGACTAGATTTACCTTCCTCTTCTCCCTCCTCCAGCCCAACCTGACTCCCTTTCATCCTCAATGAATATTTTAGTGAACAAATTCAGTGCTACATAGTTGTACAGATATTTCAGCAATGGGATTAAAAGAATCCCTGTCAAACATGGCAGGCATCAAGAATCACTGTCACCCTGTCCTCATGTAGAAAGGAAACAAGGAGGCAGGAAGTAACAGGAAAACACGCCCACTGGGCAAACAAAACAGTTCAAGATTCTAGCGCTGGAGAAAGAGCAGAGAAATAGCTGGATTATGCTCCAATATACCAAACTCTGGAAAGGCCAAAGCAACTTCGTCATCAGCAGAGAAGACAGTGCTTCCTGATATACAGCCCTAACAGATCTGTGTGATATAAATGCAATTTATGTGGACTATAATGTAGTTAATTCATCCCCATAAAGGCGACATTGGAACTCATCAGGTAGGTTCTGGTTCTTACCGTCACTCATGGTGATAAATTTAGCACAAGTTTCTGTACCTGACTTTTCATTTCTGGGTAGCTTAAGCTATTCAGACACTAACCTTAATGCGACAGTCTCCAGCCACATTTTCTTAATTGTCGTTCTTTTTTTTTTTTTTTTTGCATGCTCTGGTGCTCATGAAAAGCATCAGACTGGCAAGACTAGAGAACAAGCCATTTAATTGCCATCACAACAGATACGCAGCACAGGGCAAGTTGCCTATGCATCGTTCCCTGCCAGCGTGCATCAGCCTTGGCTCAGGGGGACCCATGTCCAAGAGTAAGAGCACAAATCAATTTTTCATGAACATTCAGAGTCGGCCTCTCTGTTGACACCAACCATTTCTACCAACTGCACTGGCAGGTTCTGTTACATGGATGTCTGTCCACTAGGAAACGGACCTCATATCAGCCAGTCTAAGACACTCCCTTATTTCCATTTCCACAAAAAACTTGTTTTCATCAGCAAAACATATGAGGCTGGTATTTTTTTCTTTCCACAAGATACTCTGTCCATTCTTTGACCCGCCAGGCTGCAGTTACCCAGGGCACACAAGACAGGCACACAGAGAGAAGATGAAATCTTTCAACAGCAGAGGCAGACAAGAACTCTTAACTTATGCTTTAATTTCCATGCACACATCAGGGCTTTTTTAAGTATTTGATTATAACAAGAATATTTCTATTATAACTTTACAAATACACATCCAACTAGTGGAAGAACCTGGGGTATATACAACTGCGTAACCGTATTTGTTGTTATTTTAAACATGTATTTACTTATGTATCTGCCAAATAAGGCTGTTCAGAAGAAAAAAAGCCACGTTAGTAGACTTAGAAAAGAGGAGAAGGAAAGTGATGTAAGAAAGGAATCCAAAGGAACATTTCATAGTTATCTTTTTCCAGGCTTTATGAAGTATTAAAGTTCCAATGCAGGTGACATTTTCTTGACAAAAAATATAATGAAACTAGAAAATGGCATCACATAAATCTATAATGGTAACAAGCCTGAAAAATGGTATCATTGTAACTGATTCTCATCACATATTTAAGAGTGTAATTCCATAGGATACTTCTTGCGCTCTCCTTTTCTCCCTGTGCTGCAACTTTCCAAGAGGCATATAATAGTATAGCTGATGGTTTAGCAAAAGCCCCTGCTTTACCAGCTAGCTGAATTTTAACCTGCACAGAAGGCAATCACATCTAAAAGTATGTGGGATAAACCACAATTTTCAAGTTTTCCTTTCAAGAAAAAGGAAATTGCAATCTCTGAGCAGCAAAGGGCCACTGTAAATAGAGCACCCGTAAGACTTACTAAAGGTCTCATTTTTAACATCTGACTTTGTGTAGAGGAACGTGCAGAACAGATTTGCTAATAAATCAAGCTGCTCAAAACCCTGAGGTTGGCAACTCCACATGCGTGCATTACCTTCAGTGTAAAAGTGGCATTTATTTGCTGCCCTGGCTGGTAAGAAACGGCTTATAATAGAGGGAGTTCATCTGAAACCTTCCTGCTTCTTTATACACTACTTTGCTTCACATTATGGAAAGAGATAAATCATACCAGGTTTAGCAGTCCAAGTTTCCCAAAAAGCTCTTGCTGCTGAGAGCAAGAGCACGTTTTCAGAACAACAGGCTGGTGGGCAACAGGCAGCAATACAACAGGTACTTTGCAACAGCAGTGCCAGGTAGTGGGAAGAAGTTTTTCTGTTTCCCTGTGGGGCCCTCTGAACTCTTTTGCCCTTCATTCCTGTTATTGGCCCTTCTCTACTTTGCCAACAGTGCCTGTTTTCCCTTATTCTCAACATCATCTGCTTCCACTCATGTGCTCCTTCCACTTCTGGGAGAAAGCCCTGAAGGATTTATATCCTCTGTCTTCTCTCCCTTCTGTCTTTGCAGCTGTTTAAACTAAATGGCTGTACCCTTCAACATAAAGGCCTCCAACCCTGAAATCCTACCTGTTTTTTCACAACTCCTTTCTAGTTACTCTTCAGTTCCTTCAATTTCTCCCGACTATTTCTTCCTAAATTATATCACTAGCATGTAGCACTTCCTTCTTTCTTTCCTTCTTCTTGACTTTTCTGTCACTTGTCCTCGATCACCTACCAGCTTCCTCTGCACACACATTAGATGCAGGAGCCCTTCCGTACAGTACCCTTCCCTTGCACTTTGAAAGAACTCCCCGTGAGCTTCTGCACAATATATTCTTTTAAGTTTCTTCTAAACCTCTCCTTTACCATGATGTCTCCAAAATACCTTGGAACAGGAAGGGCTGCAGGTACTAGTGAACCCCTGGATCTGGCCTACTAGGCATTAACGGTGCCATTCTTTTTCCTGTATTTTCCTAGCTGATGCTGTTTCTATTATACCTAGGCTAAAAGCCCCTTGAGACAACCACCAACCTCTTAGTCTCTCTTTGTATTGTCTCTTGAGCAATTGTTCAGGCAAAAATTAATATCCCATATATGACTTCCAAAGTGAATGAGAAGATGGAAAGAGAAAAGCTAAGAGGAACACTGCACTGCCATAAATCTAGGTAGTAACACATCAGACATTTTTGTGAGAGTACTTTTTGCTAATGGCACATGACAGGCAATGGAAGCTGCCGTTGTTGCATGAGCCTCGTAACTAATTCCTTCCCAGGTCCCAGCACTGCAGGTGGCTGAGGCTGTGCAGTTACCACTGAACAGAAGGTGCAGCCGTGACCATGCAGTTTGTTCTTACTGAGTAAAGGGCAAGCCCAACACAGGAGCACCAGGTGTTACATGATCCTATTTCACATATGCATACACAACCTGTGCCTTCCAATAGGCCAAAGAAAGAATTAGTTGCTGAACCAATTGCTCTGACTCCTTCCAGAGAATTTAATTTTACCTTGATGGTAATTAATTAATTTCAGCAGCAATGGGTCCTCCTCGACCAAAGCTGAATCTGGCCTGTGATATATTTAGCACATCAGATTCACTAGTCAAGTTTCTAGTGGCAATTAAAGGTCAAGTATTGCTTAGTTGCCTACTATGGATGCAAAAACAAGTTCCTCAGCCCTTCACATCGCCACTTGGTGTCATCCTGCCCCACTGACAACCAGGACAAAATTCTGACTGCAAGGGGCCAGGAATGCAAGGTGGCATTGTCTTTGGGCACCCTTGCTCATCTGAAAGTGATAAACTGGATCTTTCCAGGCTTATGATTCTCTTTACTGTTTATCTCTGCTTAGAAAATAAAGCAAACATTTTAAGAACCAGGTTCCCATTTCCTTTGATAGCTGAGGTATCTGCTCCAGGACTGGTGAATGAACAGACAAAAACACAAGAACACCTGCAGTCAAGCAATCCTATGCAAGCCATTAGGAAAATGAATAAAGGCAGCTTTGCAACACATTTAGGATTTAAGCCAACACTCAATTCATCCGGTCATGAAACTGAGGAAGGCCAATGGTTCAGAAAGTTACAGATCCCATTCATTCCCCAGTCTCCAGACTGCAAACCTCCAGGGGGCAGTTAGCCAACCTCAGAGCTTTGACATTAAGCCTGGATTCAGCATTTTCTCCTGGACTGCTTTCTCCCAGCCCTTTTGACATAATGAACTACTAGTTCTTGGATAATGGGTGTGTCAATCTTCATTTAAATGTACTGTTCCCTTTTGCCTCGAAACACAGAAAGGGAAAAGAAAACTCCTTTTTCAAACAGCTACTTATAGCACTCCACCAGAGTAAATCCTCTCCATCCCTGTACAAAAGGATAAACATATTCCGCCATAACCCATTTAGAGAGTTACTTCACTGACTAAAATGTTCAGCTGTGTCCGAGACACCTGATGTCTTGGGTCAGTAGTTTATAAACACACCTAGAACAAGGAAGGGATTGCCAGCAGATTTGACTCACAGCCACTAAGTTCATGGTTCTTTCTGCCCTCCCTAATTCACATGATCTGTACCAGACTCCTGCTACCTCTTAGTTTAGACCTCCCTTTCAATTTTGTTACAGACTCAGGGCTATACTTTCTTTCTGGCAGTTAAAATAAACTTGCTGGGAGGAAGCAGAAAGCTGGATGGTCTTCCTCTTCCATTCCCAGTATCAAGTTATACTTTCGAGTCCCACAAAACAGTAATTTGCCAGGTCTTACCCCAACGTGGGCCTTGGGTGGTATCAGTAGGCCATCTCTGACTAGCCTTGTACGGTACCATGGGGCTGTCATGTGGCAGATGAGAGCTTACCATCTCAATGTGAGGTGGTACTCACCCATCTAACACTTTGCTTTGTATACGAAGACACATCAGCTTCAATCAACAGACCACAAGTCAGCAAATCTTTCTAGTGCAGCCAGGCCTGAGTTAGACATTTATTGTTGCCATAGGTAGCTCTGGTCCAATGTTAACTATAACAGAGGGGGGTGACAGGGACTGTGACAAAGCTTGTTCACCCTCAGATGACCACACACATGTAACCAAGGCAAGTCTATCCACAGATGAACAATTCAGAGCAGAGGTTTCCATGCAATACATTATTTTACATCCTAGAGCAAGATAGACCAATGCTCTGTGACAAAAACCTTGGACTCTCTCACATATTATCCAATTAATTCAGATCCCATCTAACTAGGTAAATTAAGACCATGAATGATCATCACTATTTGTATTCACAGCGTGTTCTGCATGGGCTTGATTTTTCCCTAAATATTCTGTTTTCGCTCTACCAAAGATACATGTAAAGATGACAAAGAAGTAGCCAAAGATTTCTGTGTTGTGCTACACAGGGCTTCTAACTGGCTGAGTTCATGACTAGACAAATTAGCTGGGTGTTTTGCTAAAACCATCACTTGTGAATCATTATGGGTGCTTAATTGGTCATCTGCAAATTCCAGGGTTAACACCTCACTTAATGAGCAAGCTTGTTCAAACCTCTGAAAATTATTAATTCTGGCTGCCTGAACTCCTGGGGAGACAGCTAATGCCTCAGTTCACATTCTGTTATTTTCTGCATAACCATAAAGGCTAGGAAGACATATATTTGTCTATGTGGGCAAGTGAATAAAAATGCATATAAAATGAGAAAGAGAAAAAGCTCAAGCACACACTCAGATTCAGGAACACAAGCTTTATGGAAAGTGATGGATGCATAGGACCTTGGCTGTTAAGTGAATGCTGTATCTAAGGTAATGCATTTCTTGTCAGGCTTTCTGCCCCAAAAGCATCACTCAGGCATGAACTTTTAGAAGCATCTGCCACAGGCACAATTACCTAAACTCTAGCCAGTGTGATATAGCAAGAGTAGCTCTGTTGCCAGTGTAGCTAATGTAATAACCTTAGTAGTTGCGAACTGGTTTCTCACGTAATCCAGGCTTGTAGCACTGCCTCCTGACTTCTCCCACTGTCATGCTTAAAAATGGATTTCTGTCTTTTTTTTTTTTTTTCTCTTTTCCCCACTCCCCTTTCTTTCTCCTTCCTTAGGATGTTTTACTCCCCTTTGTATAATTCACTTCTTAGGAAAGCCAGCTGTCTTCCTACACTCTTCTTTTAGAAAAGGTCACCATTTGGAGAACAGAAAGTTTCAAAATAATGAATAAGGAGCTGACAGGTAGATTAAAAACCCAAAAGGAATGCATAGACCAGGCACTGGAAATAGCATCCAACACAAAGCTCATCAGCAAATTCCTAGCCTGCTCTAATCACAGCAGTGCAACCCCCCCAAGCAAAAACAGGATTGCTCCAGCTACTAACACACTAAGGGCCATGGGGGGTGGTGAAAAAAAGTCAAATTCCCAGCTGTTCTTCAACCACGTTGCCAAGAATTACTTTAAAGATGCATCTTGGGTCCTGCTGGATATCCCAAAGGAACCTGGATCTACCTGCAGCACTAGCTGCCTTCCCCGCTTCCTTTGGCTAGTACTTTAATACGTGCAAAGGCTCTAGGGGTCAAACTCCATCCTGTGTGTCAAGGAACACAAGACACTGGGATACAATGGCCAGAAAAGAACTCTAAGCAGTTCTAAAGCAGGAGGATACCACAGTTAGTTGCATGTGTTCATGACACCACAAGTGGGATGCAACCATTATGGAAAGACTGCTGGTTCCTAATCCTTCTGCACAATAGCAAGGAGGGACGCCACCCTGAACTGGAGTGCATGAAGGATCTTCATGCATGGAAGAGTCCACACTAGATCTGTTAGATGCCCTTCCATTACTGCCAGGTCGCACTGTGGACCCTCATCACCCTGAAAAACAGATCTTTTAGCATACGTTTGACTGTCTCCCAAACAAAATCATAGGTATATACAAAGTAATACAACTACAACACACTGCAAATCCACCTGGTGCTATAATGATTTGGCACAAGAAGAAGAATGTAACCTTGGTTATAGATAATGGCAAAGATGGAAAGAGTTGTTCCCTTGATCATACTCTTTTCTTTCTTCCTCTAGATCTGAGTGACCTTTGCAATTCAAGCTGTGCCATGGCCATTAAAATAATAAAAGTACATTTTATTACTTCTACTCCTACTTGCAAGAAGACTCAGCCTGAACTCCACCTTCATGTCCAATTCTCCCTAATGTTTCATATCTTACTGAGTTTCTGAGGCATTTCATCCTGTTATATGAAGCTGACCAACCCCCATCCGTTCTCCTACAAGCAAACAGTAGCTTGAATGAGGTTAATATACCTGTCAAACTCTGCTGTGATGAATGATATGTTAATGATGTGCATGGAGTTAAATAATTCAGTACCCTAACAATAAGGTGACTCAGTTCTTGCACCATTCATTTTTGCTTTTCATAGAAGGAACTTGCTGTTCCTGAACATGCTCTTGTCTAGGTCAAGAGTGGGCGTGTGAGCCCAGAGAAGAAGTAGAAGTAAAAGAATGTAGATTTTCCCAGCAAACGTTTCAAGTGCAAGGAGAGCTGTGTAAATGCAAGACCCACTCATGAGGGGATCATGTTAGGAGTCTCGAGCATTTTACTCCTCAAGGGTGACAATATTGGGATTTCACACATACATGTAAGCGCAATAGCTGTTCTGGCAAACCTTGCATCCCATATACAGTCATCTGTCAACTCATATAAGCCAGTGTTACTTCAGCAAGATAAAACCAAAGAGACTTACAGTTAGCTACCAGAGATCTGTGCCGGCCAATCTTCTAAAGTTTGCTGGCCTGAAGGAACAAGCAATTGGTAATCTCACATTGCCAACAGAATTGCAAGTCCAAGCTGACTGTGACTGTGGAAGTGATGCTTCTCGCTGCAACCCAAAAACAGGGCCTGGGGCAGCAGACTTTCTAATCTGCCTTTGCTACAAGAGGGGGGATAAAATACACAGGCAGAACAGAGGATGCTCTCTCTTGGCTTCACAGCCCTCGCTGCTGGCAACCAGGAGAGGGGCTAATATTAACTAAAACAGGAGCTTCTCCTTAGAAGTCTCAGTGAACAAAACCTCAACCCAAAGAAAGGCCATAAGCAGGGACTGCTTCCTCTCACAAAGTGCCATGCCACACCATATCTCAACATCCCATTTGTTCCACCCACATATTTCTAGTAAAACCTACCAGCACAGCATCTGTGCACCCAGCCCCAGAGGAAAGATTGCTGTGGAAGATCAACATCATAGGAGTCACCTGTCCAAAACTGACTTCCAAAACTCAACAACAGTTTCCATGTGGATCCTGCTTGGTGTCTTCAGTTAGAAGACAGGAAGGCGTTGACTTCTTTCACACTCCTCTAAGAATGAGGTAGCATCTTTCACACCTAGACACAATTAAGGCACATGTCCTCATCACATTCCCACTTGGGAAAAAAACAAATAGAGCTTATTAATATCAGAAAGCCAGCCCAAGAAGTGGTCCAACTCTGCATTATTCGCTAGCATCAGGAGACACAAAAAATTTACATCCTTTGAAACTGGGTCACACATTGCTCTGCCACAACGAAAATTAGCTTATCTGTCCAAAAGGCATATAATGCTCATGAGGTCTGAAGTTGTTTACTTCTGCTCCAAGGGAGAATTAGGGCCTTGATTCTGCTGTGATGAAGGCTATAAACTGGTCTCCAGCATGGTTTTAATACATGGACTCTTATAGCACAGGGCTTATGATTGTTTACATTTTTGCCTTCCAGTGACCACAGTAAAGCAAAGCGTCTGGTGCCCAGGGAACAGGACTACTGATTCAATGTGGCAGTAGGTCAGCAGAAGTGAGACAGAACAGCACTGAAAGCTACTCGCTTTGCACGACCCCTTACAAAAAATGTCTCAGACATCAAAGCCCACAGTAAGCATGCTTTTGTTGGTCCACAATGTCAGCTTTATCCCATTTACTGGAACAATAAATCCTGTGAGAAGAGGATGCCAGCTAACCTCAGAGAGAGCTTCACTGTAGTCTAGTCTTTAGATACCCTTGGCCTCCCAGTTCGTGGAAGAGAACTGAGTTCCAAAGTCTCTGGAAAGTCTGTAGTCAAAGATAGCAAATGAGGCTGCCTGACTCAGTGGCTAGCGTCCCCAGCCTCAAAATGGGAAGTTTCACTGAATCTAACCAAAATGCAAACAGCTAATCTCCACAGTTTTCCTGGGCTCTCCAGACCCTACGGATGGCTGTTCAGTGGTGGTGGTGTATAACAGTCACTGCTTTCCAACCCAGAGACAGTGTTTCTCCAGCTGGACAGAATAAGTTGTTATTCCTCACAACACAGAAGGAACACAAACTCAGCCACCTTGGAGAGATGGGCTCCAAAAAGGTCAAAGTAAATTACTCTACGATAATTATTACTTTATCAATAATTAGAAGTGATAATCATCACATTTGGTATGAGCCAAAGGAATACTTTAAATACTGTGCCATCAGCACATCAGGCACAGCTACAGGAGATTATACAAAGCAGACAAAATGCAGACCTAAATTTATTATCCCAGCCTAAATTCCTCTTTGGGCTCAGAGGAAAGACAACAGAAAAAACAATGTCTGTCCTTTTGTTGTTGTTGTTGAGGAGGGAGCTTTTCTCTAAGTCACCAACTCCCCAAAAGGAACTTGGACATCTGAAACCTTCAAGGATAACAGAGCTTTAGAACACTAGTTCTGTAGCACCAAGGTGAACAATAGCTTTCTCAAATGTGGACCCACCGGACAAATTATATAGGTCATACCACACCAAAAAGAAAAAAGAGCAGGAGTCTGGGTTGTCTGGGGGGTTTTCCCCTTTTTTCAGGAGGCTCTAATACGTCATTTTAAGGGCCGATCCAAAAATCTTCTCCAGCCCGGGATCATCAGCACATGGAGCTCACCACCCAACATGAAGTACTTCATGCCATGTCTCAATACAGGTGATTCCACACAGGTTTGTCAATGGAGGGGGGCAGTGGTGGGGTGCTGGTAGGCAAAATGTGAGACAATGTGTGGAGTTGAAAAGAGGAAAACATTTGCAAGGTTTTTTTTATTATTACTGTTATTTTAAGTGATTGCAGAACATTAAAATGAAAGAGGTGACAATGTGAAAAGCACCAAATGCTAATATAATGTCACACAAATCTGATCCATTCCAGCTGATATGACAAACATTCAAAGCCCAGAAAAAAAGATAACCAGGTGTTGCCTTCTTTAGTGACATAATGAGTTTATTAGCTCGAAACGAAACTCACTTGAGCAGATAAATAACTGCTCAAGCTAGGTCTATTTACACATGAGTATGTAGTTTCACATCTGGTATCTAATATTTGAAACACTGTAGTTATTTCTACTCTGACTGAAGGAGGAATGCCTGATCTCTCAGAGAACACTGATTTGGGCTTTTTGTGACCTTTCATCATCATTTTATGTGGATTCCTCCTATACATTCACTTGTTGTCAACAATTCCAGGTGTTCTGAAAAGTATGTTCATTCCTGTTTTACCAGTGAGGAGCTGAAGTATTCAGAGACCCACAGGATAGAGTCTGAGAGGACTGAAATTGCTACCCGCTACTCCATTCTGTAAATGCCAAGTCCCTTTCGAACACCTGCCCCTAAGTCACATGGGAAGTCTGCAGCCAAGCCAGGACCTGAACTCACACCGCCCGAGTCCCACAGGATAATATAACTTCTGAACACTGCTCAGGTACAGTTGCCTGGTTTTGGACTAACTGGGTTTTGCCTCACATCCCTCAGTACCTCTTCAACACACATCTCCAAATCGTCAAGCCCTTCACCTTCCCAGATGCATCCATTGCAGCTAATACTACTGACTCTTGCTAGTGCCAGCCACCAGCACAGACTGTGCCAGGCCTCCTGACTAAGGTGAAAGGAGTATTTCTGTGCCATGACTTGTCAAATTATCTTCTTTCTTTATTAACAGGGAGAATGTTTTCTGCGCAGAGCCCCCTCTGAATCCAGGATCCAACTCTGCAAGCTGACAAGTAGGTGCTGAGTGTTTCCCAGTTCTCTGCAGAAGCGAGACCAGCAAAAGGCATTTATGTGTCCTCAAGAACTTTGCCTATTAACAATGCACAGCTCACAGGCTTTTGGCACAACGCCACAAATATGGCCTCAAACACTCTGCTAGCAGAGTAAGCATCTACTAACAGCCAATATATCAGCTGCAGCTCAGAATTGTCCAGCAACATTACATCTTCACTTTGCATTTTAATGTTGTGTAGCCCAAACAATAACGCTGCCTCTGAAGACAGAGGACAGTTCAGAATCCAAGACTTGCAAACCTCAGCTGCTCTTCAGTCTCCAGCGCCAGCTTTAATAGAGTCCAGTAAGCCATCCTCCCAGAGAACCTAATGCAAGGAAGAACATTTGCTGGTATTGGCAGTTCAATCTGTGGCATTTTTGCTAAGGACTAGAAAATCTAGAAAGTTAGCTGCAAGGGGTTTTCAGAAACTTTGTCCTTCAATTCCCTTTTGGATATTAAGTTTAAAGACTCTCGCAGTATCTAGATAATTTCATTTATTTCTTCCAAGTGCCGGATTTGGCTACACCAAGCATACAGACTCATGTTCCAGAACACAGCAAGAGGGGCTGGAGGACAGTATTTTGGAGCAATTGGTTCCCCTTGTGTGATCAGAGCTAAGCAGCTCAGCACAAAAGGACAGATTCTGGGCTGTACCTTTGTAAGTAATTGCTCACACAGAAACAGCACTTTGAGATCCAAACAGGATCAAACCTATGGATTGTCAGGTCTTTTGTAAGAACATTGCCAAACTCTGCCCCTAGATGATCTTATGACCTGAGAAAAATGATGGACAACAGTATCTTATTTTACAGGTGGAAAATGAAGCTTCAGAGAGACCATGGGCTGTCTGCAAAGGGAAACTGATTGGTGCAAGAAATGCATTCTTAAATAAGTGTAGCAACACTCCACAGGAACAAACTTATTCTGGAATTGTTGTGCCCGGTGAAGGTGTTTTCACAAATAACTGCAGCTTCATTGCACGCCACCTCTGCTTTATACCAAGAAACTTTCCTTGGGCCTGAGTTGCCAGGTTCACACAGCTCCAACTCCTATTCAAGCACTTGGTAGCCAGTGAAATTAAGCTGGCATTAGGCACCTAAATCCCCTTGAGGATTTGAGCCTAGTGTCTTGCTCTGTGGCACAAAGGAAGTCTTGGCAAAACCAGGATTTAGAGGAAAATCTTCTTTATCTCCCCTTAATGAAACCAGTCCTGCAACCCAATAAAAAGTTGATCCCTCCTCTTTATCACTTGTATTGCAGTTCCTTTCCAAACAGTAGCACTCAGACTGAGCAGCTCTTACCATTTATAGCAATTCTGAGCAGACAAGCACATCCTTCCGATATCCAACAACCCAGACTTCACATCCCTCAGCACTTCACAGCCGTCAGCAAACTCAAACTGACCCAATGTCTAGACAATTTGAAACTATATTCAAACTTATCCACCAACTTGTAGGGTCAGGAATCTCTTAGTCTCCTGTTTCTCCTTCTCTTGAGGTGGAGAGATGCAGTTTTACAAAGCTTTGGCACTCCAAGAGCTTGATAAAGCAAAGATGCCATCCAACTGAAGTTTGCTTCTTTGATTTGGTATGGTACAAACAATTGTCCATGTTGAAGTCCAACCAGTACCAAGAGCCCACTGCTAACAACCGTGGCACATTTCATGTCTGCTGACATGATATTAAGGCCAGCCAGGTAACAACAGATAGCCCTCTTAGTCTTTTGGGGTTTCAAACGATACCTAACGGTACATAAGTGCCACAAGATAAGCATAGTAAGCACAGGGTTCACCATAATACACACGATTTCAGCTAGGTCTATTTGTGTGTTAAGACCACAGCCAAGACACACAAGCTCAACCACACTCTAGACATCAGATCCAAAAGAGGATATCTTCAGCACCAAAACTCACTGCTGACTTCAAAATGGAAGTCTCCCTCTCCTAATTGCCACCACTTTCTCCTGCTTTAATTTAGCACTTCCTCACCACCCTCTTAAAAAATAATTAGCCTGAACCCAGCTTAACACACAGAATCAAAGCAGGAACTTTAACTTTGATATCAGTACTTATATGCTGCATTGGAGAGGCCTGATTTTACAAAGCAACTTTACCACCTGTGGGCATGTTGTTACCACACCACCACACAGCATGCCAAGTGCACAAGCAAATGCTGAGTCAGTGTCTGATGGTCTTCTGTCATATGCAATCCGCCACTTTTGCTCACATGACCGCAGCAACTATACAGACAAATTCAATGCCCAGCTGCACTGACCGTTTGAGAAATCATGTCTGAGTGAAGATCCTAGCAGAAATCCAACCCTCCACCCACTTCTGATGCGACCGCCTCATGCAATAGTGAAAGGTGACCCCATTAAATGGCCAGTATATTCAGAACAAGTCTAGGCTTTAAAAAGAGCTGGTTAATTTTGCTGTCAATAACTGCAGCAGCTAAGATAACAGTAATCAAATCTCATGCTTCAGAATGCGAATTAACTGCTTTCAGGGTCAGAAAGATACCTACTTCTTTGCCTCTGGATATCACTGAAGAACTAGCATAGAGGATTATTTGACTCAAACATAACATCCATTTATTGCTCAGTGCCATAAGCAGGATACTGCATTTAACAGGTAAAATGATCCAGTACAGCCAAATCTCTGCCACAACTTACTAACATCAACTTTTACTTTCTACTCTCCCACTGCCTCCATCCTTCTCTGTAACACGATTTTGTTCTGCAGAAGGTCAAATTTTGTTTTCCTACTTGCACTCCAACAAATGCACGCAGAATTACCTAAGGGCACTTCAAACACGCTTTGATAATTTTTTGTTTTAATTGGGCCAGCTATCTATTATCAACATTAACACTGAGAGAATATTGAAAACTACAGCTAAAACGCTGATTAGCTGCTGTTTGGGTCCTTAATTCCCTAGAAATAGCCAACAGAGCAGGCATTTCCTCCACACACAGCCTCCCTGCTGTGCCCCAATGCAACAGAAGAGCCAGGCAAAGGGAAATTAAGCAATTAATTGGTTCTTTAAAAAAAAAAAAAGGTAGTTGAGTAAATCATTTAGTACATGGGGAAAATTAATAGCAGTAGTCAAAAGACAGGCACAAGGGAAGAAGCATCCACTCCCTCCTGAAGCTGTCTGTTGCCCTCTGCTGTTCTCTGGATTGGCTCCCTACACAGCTCGGTCAGTGCTCCTCACTCAAGATCTTCTGTCCTCACCCATTGCCAGCCTTGAGCTCCGCAGCAGTTCAGCCGAGACTGTACACATCCCTCTCCCATACACCTGGAGAAGAGAGACAGCCTGGCACAGTTTTCCTAGTTTTATTGGCCAAGCCATTGGTAAACTGTGAAAGTCCTGTCCTGCCTTGCAAGACTCCTAAGGATTGTTAGTTTGTGGAGTGTTTGCACGCTGCAGCAAGGGAGCCAAGCAACTATTGCTAATAAACACAAGTGCAGCCTACTTCATGGGCACAAATATGAGATTTGGTCAGCTCAGACTACACTAGATAGATGTCACACGTTATCAGCTGGTTTTCCTCTACAGGGAGAACACTATGCTGTCCTGGTATCATGTTAATTAGTGACAACATGTGCTATTGGGAAAAATCTGCTTCCAGCCGCAGAAAGAGCAGAGGACAGGTGGCAACATAGCTAAGAGGATAAGCCCAAGGATGCTCTCCTGTTGTCTCCTCAAGCTTAAATCTGTAACCAAGGTAAAAGGTCAATGCCAAACCCCTTAAGTCAGACATGAAAATGTCACCATGTGCAGGGCTGGTGAAGTACTGACACAATTTACCCTGGAGAAAAAAACACACACCTGTGGAAGAATCTAAGACAATGCTAGAGATGTTTATCTGGGAGAGTTTGGAGGAAATTGAGCATACCTCAATAGATCAGCTCCCCAAATGATCTTTTCTATAGTTTTCAGATCAGGAAATCTGACAGTTTGCCCCATTTCTGATCTTTCTCTGATCTGTGCATATACCAGTAAGACACTTAATCTTTCTGTAACATAGTGATCATGACACATACCAGCTGGTTTTGGACACCTGTAGAGAGATAGAAAGCACAAGGTAGGAGCCAAGCTACAATATTTTTACTGCTTCTGGGGTAACAGAGACATTGGCAGTTATTTTCAAGCAAGTTTAGAAATGAAAATGAGGACAATAATGAATGTTTCACAGCTCTCTCTTCTTGAGACCACTTTTCAGTTCCAGCCCAAACTCAGTCTGTCCCCAAACAAGTCACTGAATATGACCTGGTTACTAGCAAAATAGATATATTCATTCCTGACCCCACTGGTATATTGGAAGGGTGAAAGCCCACTGTGCAACCACAAAGCCAAAAAAGCACTCAGAGCAACAGACTGCAGCCAGGATATGAGCAAAAGCATCCCCCAACCTAAGCCAGCCTTAGCACATGGAGGGGTCCTAATCAACAAGCTTCTAGATTTCTATAACACTCACTCAAGGGGAATAACTGCTCATGCTGTCCCTCTTTCACCATGACCACACTGCTGGGGGACATGGGTCCTGTGCAGCTCATTTCCCTGCTCACAATGTGAGAAACACAAAGTTTGGAAAGGTGGAGAGGAGAAGAGAATACTGCGGTCAAACCAGCTGTCATGACTGACTACAAAAAATGGCAGCATGAGATTGCTCTCGCCTTAATAAAGCTCTCCTGATCCTGTTTGCTCACTGTCATTAAAACAACCATACTCCCACGCTGTGCAACCCCCTCCCCTCTCCCATCTTCACCATACACAACCTGCTAGTATCGACATAGAAATTGCCATGCATTCATAGGTCAGACACTGCTGCAAGTCAGTAATAATGCAGAGCATTTCCAATTATGCAAAGAAAATGGACACTGAAACTTCTCTTAGAAGACATGAGAGCATGAGTCTGAATTAAGATTATTTCCACTGCTTAATAACAATGACAAATTCATCCTGCCCCCGGAAACATATTTAGATGCATACAAAAAGGGATGGAAGGAGGGGATGATGAGTCTTCAGTATTAGCTCATCAGACACAGAAAAATTGTTCACAGGGCTTTCTTGGAGCACTTACCCGCAGTGGTAAGAAAGCATACATAGAAATCAGCAAGTGAAAAAGCTCTCAGTACTACCAGCAGTGCTACTTGGCCCTTTATACACAGACCAAAACTGAACCAGCTAGGAGGATTAGACACAAAAGAGGTTTCTTTTACTGGAAGGACCAGCTTCTTGTACCAGATGTGTTTGTAAATGGCACCTCTTCTCAGGACAGGTCAAGCTGTCCTAAGCTTAGAGTCCAGCTCTTCTACCACCTTCCTGTGATAACAGCTCTCAACAGCAAGGCATTAAAGTGTATCTGCACCTATAAATTCTCAGCTTACAACAGCCCTAAAACTCAGCAGTTCCCACTGAAAGCATACTTTGTGCTGCTTGACACACAGACACCTTTCAGGTCCTGGACAAGTTCCCCCATCCACAGATCTGCTAGCGGCCCAGCTTGGCCTGTATGTGAAGACAGTAAAAGCTGTAGACCATGAGTGATGAAGTGAGCAGGTCATCCCCCTCCATCTACCACCCAGCAGTGCAGTGAGAGGGCAGAAAGCAGGTCCCTCCGTGATTCTCCATGAGAACTCCAAAGCAGGTAGCAGCAAGGCAAGACACCAAGACATGACAGCAGGAGCCAGCTCAGCCACCCTCCACCACTTGCAGGTCTGGGATAAGCCCAAGTCCAAGGGTCCTTCTGAGATCTGTTAGAGCACAGCTTTGAGTGCTTCCTCCTACAGGCCCTTATCTCCTGTTCCACCTTTAAATAAGTCTCTTCAGATCATTCAAAGAAAAAAAAGCAGAAGCAACTCAGTCCAGTAGCTTCAGATAGGATGAGTTCAGCACCTCATTCTCACACTTTATAACTAGAGCTACCATCAGTCTGACACAGTTTATTGCTGTGCTCCCTCTTGTACAGTGCACTGCAGTTTATTAGCTGTTACTCGGCATCCATTCCTCCTGGTGCTTGTCACCAAGGAGAATGGCAGCTGGGATCTGGCACAACACTTCACCATACTTTAGTACACCCGAGTATCCTGGTTAATTGAGCCTAATATTGCTCCTATCAAATACTTACGAAAAGAAATTTTTCTTCTTTCACCTTCAGTGTTGATATCATTCTGTCAGAGGATTATTCACTGGTCTGCATAAAGATCAACAAGAGAAACAGCAAGCTTCATTCTAGTGGGTTCAAAAGCTTTAGAGAGCAAAGTCCACCGGGATCCCAGTGCAATCCTGTACTGGAATGGCAGGTGGAAGGCTCTTGCCGGTACCACCAGCCAAAGCTTTGAAACTCCTTTAGCTCAGGGGGGAGGCAAGAAGGAAGGGGAAAAGGGCGGGGGGAGAATCTTTAATGAAATTAATATTCAATTTCACTACAAAAATATTTTCCACTAGGTTTTCACTGCCTATTAAAATTTTTGCTTTTGAGAAGCAAAAGCAAGCTAAAGTATTTCCTAATTGCTTCACACTCCACTCATTTTTTAAATGGATTTATTTTCTAAATACTTTACAGAATGGGAAGCTATTTTCAAAACTGAAACTGCCTTCACAAAACATTTGCATTTTGATAAAAATGTATCTTCCCCCCTCAACTGAAACACTTCATTCAACTTTCTAGTTTGAATATTGTAGGATACAGATGAAAAAAATTAATTACCATTTAGAAACTGCCTTCTGTTGACCCACATTGTTTGTAACGCTTTTGATTTCTCTTTGCTTCAGCTTCCACCTGTTACAAATACTCTTCAGATTCATTCCTCAATTTGGGCTTATCCTTTATCAGTGCTCAAGAAACCCTTCTGAGGCCTGGTTTCCTGAGCATTTAGGTGCCAAGATGCACTCTCAACAGAGCAGACTGGCCTTTCCAAGCTGCTGGATTGCTGACACTTTGCAAATGTCATCTCCAGTGCTGTGTAGCACTGGATGGTGGGGCAGGTGTGATGGAGCATTACTAGAAAGCACGCACATGCACACAAGGGGAAAAAAAAAAAAAAAATCAATCACTTGCAGCAGAGATTAATAAAGGAGGTGGGATTATAAAATGCCAGAATTGCTGACAGCTGAAGTGCTGAGGAATATCTGCAAACCTCTGCAACTCCTGGCTATGATAATTTCCTTGGGTATCCAGCAGTAGCAGCTCAGCTGCTGATGCCAGTCACTGTCACTGCTCTGTTCTCCAACACAAGAAAAACACAAGCCACACGACCATAGGTAGGAAAGTTTCACAGATACAGAGCATTTCTGTATCATCGATCCTCTCTTGCCACTTCTCTCTCATATTGCACCAATTGGCTGTACTGTCTGACCACCTTGCTGCTCTTCTATTCATTCTGTTCTCGCTCCACCCTTAATTTTACCTCCAAATACTAAATTTTCAACATTACTGGTCTCCTTTAACCCCGACAGAGCATGGAAAAGGGTAGGTGGGTGGTTGAATCCTTTAGAGAGCATTACTAATGCCAAGAGAGGGAGTTACCAAGAACTGGGCAGTCAGCTTTATCTCTGCGGATATGGCATTATCCAAAGAAAAACAACTTGGTGTTAAATTCTTCAAACCAACTAACAACTAATGACAGCTTGTGCAAGTAAAAATATGTAGGAGAAATCCAGACGTCAGCAGTAAGCGCAGATATTCTCTGCTTGAGAATTCAGTTTCCTGAAAGCCAACATGTTTGTTATTTTTAAGTAAAGCAAATACAATATTAAAATCTATGCAACCATACTTTTAGCCATTACAGTCATTCATAGCTGGATGCTAATGCTGGTTAAACAACAGGCCATTGGTGCTGGGCCCTGAATTAATTTAATTACATCAGCCCCACAGTTCTGCTGCATTCCCTGGCATCCTATAGAAGGGTCCCCTCTCCTGCAAGCCAAAACAAACAGGTCGCAGTGCTGGCAATTCCCCCACCCCAAGCCCGGCAGGCTCCCAGTGACATTACCAAGGTTTGTACTGTGCTCTGCCTGTTCTACAGGCAGAGAAAAAGTCTCAGGGCTGTTAGTTTACTCCCTCCATAGCTAAAGGTTTTTTCAAGCAGGTAAAAGAAACATCTATAGCTACCTCCTGCAAGCACTGGTTCAGATGACCAGGGCCATAATCATCACTGTTTTCATGATACAGTAGGTGATCATCCCTTACAGGAGACAGTTCAGGGTATGAGCACACAACCCATTCCAAGGCGGGCTCAAAAAGGCAATTCCCTCAGCATTTGGTCGTCCCAACACTGCCTGCCCCCTTCCACAGGCATGAGAGTGTGAAGTGAACCAACTGCTTCTCTGGGCAGGGAATTTTGGCCCATAGAAGGAACTTGCTCACACACAGAATTGGCTGCTAGAGCCAGTCAGCACACTGTGGCTGGAGCCACTCACTTCCCGGGACCTCACTCCCACACATAATTAAGGCTACTAGCTTTTATTATCAGTACCAGTAAGAGCAGCTTTAAGTACCAAAGGATCTCCCACTACACCTGGACATGGACAGCAGGGAGTCAACGAGCCCCTGATCACACCACTCAGAAGCACCTGATCAGAAGCAACCTTCTGACATCCCATCACAGGACTACAAATATCCAGGGGAGCAGGGGGACACAATACAGCAACAGTGGCACTTATCTCATACAATATACAGTACACATCTGGACTTAGGCAGATGAGAAGGTAAACGCTGCCTCTCAGTTCTGGACACTCTAACCAGCTCAAGAACAGCCCCACACTGAACTCTGCTACGAGAGGTTACCTGTCTCCAGCTCCCAGGTAAAGTCCTGGCTAGTTTTCTAGTCACCTGGAGAGAAAGTAGCATCATGGCCCTGCAAGTCTCCCTGGCTTACTTGCATTCCAGATATCACCAGCAGTGACAAGAAGCCAGGACACAGTGCTCCTTGGCATAACTCACCACTGACAGTGCTCTGCCCACAGTGCCAAGAACCCAGCTATGTAACGAATCACCACATCCTGCTCACTCCCTGCAGAGGCTTACACTTGGGGAAACCTGCAAGAATTTACTGCTCCAACCTGGGGCACAAATCTCTCTCCTTCCATGGCAGGGGCAGCAGGGCAGCACTGAGCAGCAGCAGGACATAGGGTGCTTCAAGAGGCAAGCACCCACCATCACAGCCACATGATCTCACATGCCTGCTCTTCACATTTAGCCAGTCAATTACAGCTGACTAGGAACAGCAGGATCTTGAATTAATGCCAATCAAGGGCTGGAACAGAGAAAGGCCTGAAGGGAAAACAGCAGCGAGGTATATAGACATTTTTGTTGCCTTTTGAGTTACCAGAAACCTCTGTAAGAGAGAAGCATGGCCCTTAGAGGAAATGGGCACATAACACCTGTGGAGCAAGCTGGACATTCCTCCTGCTTACAGATCTACAGCATTATACTGAAAGGTAGAGTTTCCTCTTGGGTATAACCAGTTGTAAAAGTTCTGCTGTTGCAATGTCCATTTTCTTCTGTTCATTTACAGAGAAATGCTTCTAGTTGTGGTCCTTCTATAAACTGAGGGGGAAAGGAGGCACAAGGGAAATATTTTCTTTCAAAACCTTATTTTGCCTTCAAACAAGGGGGGTGGCTGTAGACGAGAGAGGTTAGAGATCTAGAGGGAAGTCTGCTCCACACAAAGGGACTAAATCCTAGGTGTGGAAACAAGATCTCTTTTTTCAATTGAGATAAAAGAAAAAAACCAAACTTATTTATAACTCAAAAAAAGGTCAGTGTTAGCCCTTCAGCCAAAGCTGCAGGTGCTATTTCCATATGCTTCATGTACCCTGAACTCCGGCTTTGGAAGCTTTCAACCTTTTGTATGAGAGCAAAGACAAACCATGAATATTTCATGTGTTGCCTTCGCTTACTTGCAAGTTCCTTGGAAACTATTAAAGTGCAAGCGTAATAATGTCATCATTTACTTGTCATCTTCCACCTGCTCTTTGCAAAGAAAAAAAGAAAAGAATATCTGGGCTCCCATCCAAAGTCAGTGCAAATACTGTGCCCTATTCCTTAAAAAAGACAAATCAAAGGTTCTTCCACAGAGAGGTGGGCTAATAATGCAAATGCCCCAGATCACCTTCTAGATGTCCAAGGAAGTTTTTCCAATTATTATTTCTGAAGGGAAGATAATTTTATGCTATCAACAAGTAAAGCTATTTCAATCTTTATCACCATCTCCCGAAACAAGCACCTGCTCCCTATGTTTCTAGGAACACTGTTCACCCCAAAATCCCTTGAAAGTAGTCAGGGGTGACATACAGAATTATGCAAAAGAACCACTTACACCTTCTACAGTTTAAAACACAACGTATTCTGGAGTAGAATGCAGCAGCTGTTCACACACAAGTTGCACATGCACACAGTATGATCAGGTGAAAACTCTTGGAGGACTAGACCATTGCCATTTAAATTCATCCTAGAAAAATACA
This sequence comes from Phoenicopterus ruber ruber, assembly GCA_009819775.1. Classification (NCBI taxonomy): domain Eukaryota; kingdom Metazoa; phylum Chordata; class Aves; order Phoenicopteriformes; family Phoenicopteridae; genus Phoenicopterus; species Phoenicopterus ruber. The sequence continues at coordinate 27,945,537 of CM020221.1, read as the reverse complement.
GTGCCCAAAATCTACAAAAAGTGTCCCACAACTTTTGTCTACGAACACACAAATGGCAGGGACCTCCTGTGTGCCAAAGTTTTCCAAAAGTATCATCAGCAACTACCTCTCATTAATAAAATGCTCCATTTCTTTCATGGTACCTCTGAGAAGGCCATTACACAGCCTCACTGCTCTGCACAGAAGCCTTCTTCCCATTTTACCTTCAGACCATTCACTAAGAGTTAACAGTTGATTGTTCCTGAGCCAACACTGCCCTCTATTTTCAGTAGCTCTTCTCCCTCTCTAGTATTTGTGACCTTAATGCATATATAGAGAACAAGCACTTCTCATCTCCGTTATCCTTTCCACCAGTGTTACAAGCTTTTAGTCTCCTCTCACAAGAGGGGATCTCGTTTCCCCAGTCATCTTAGTAGCCCATCTCTGCCCGTCTTGTTCCATTTTCAGTTGTTCTTCCTTGAACATGGCTGACAAGCATTATACATCATTTTCTAGATGAGATCTTCCTAGTGCTTATAAATTATTGACAGGGGTTAGTTTTGCAAAAGGCACAAATGGGAACAGACTTGCTCAAGCATTCAATACCAGCAAAGATATCCCCTTACCTGCGCTAAGGATATATATAGCTGTGGGGATGCTTGAATGAGGCTGGTAATCAGACACTGACAGCAACACAGGACTGGCCAAGGCATAGAAGTCCTTACATTAGTCTGGCTACAGACCTCTAAATAGGAAAACAAATCATCAAAACAGTGATGGCAAGATAACTTACCTCCTTCCTCACGCACACACACACACTAAATATTACAAACCACTTTCAGTCCCCAGGCAGGATTTTTGAAATACAAAAGATACCTGACAAGTGGAAGGGACTGGACCAGACCTCAGATGAAGTCACATGCCTATATCCCTGGGTTTCATCTGGAATCAAGTCTTGCCAAATTGATTACGACAGTTTGCTACAGTGGCTCAACCATATCCGCACCCTGAGTCACTCGGCATGTATCATGGATCTCTGGGAGATGCTCAATGCCCTGAGCTCCAGCAGAACTGTAGCCCTTTCCAGGTATTGCTTTGCCCCAGTGTCAGAGCAGACTATGTCAGCTTCCCATCTTGTACACTCTGGTTCCAACCACCTGTTACTAACGAGAGAAAAACCTGTTTCTCTGAGTGCTGCCACAGCTTTATAACTCAAACTCAGGTGCTTCAGCTTCTTCAGGAACAAATGAAATACAGCCCCAACTAAGAAGATGTAATAAAGAACTAATGTAACTTGTAAGCTCAAATCTCTCTCTGTAACCCAGACAACAGTATCAATATTCAGCAAGGAGAATTCAATAGACAGAAAGCTCAGATGCACTCCAGAGATTTGTCCCAAGAGTCAGACTTCTCTGAGAGCAAATGATTGCAATGACTTTCCACCAACATAGTTTAAGACAGGGGAAATCTTTTTAGAAATCAGTGATTTAAAGCAAAATATGCCTTGCAGCTCTGTCCCTCCCACTGGCTCTCCCTTTCCAGACACTCCCCAAAGTAAAAGGATGAGAACATTTTATTCTGAAATGGAAAATATCCAACATGTATAAAATATACCCATACATATATACACACACAAACATGGCTAAAAATAAAGGTTCAAATTCCAGATCAGAAAAAAGTCTCAAAAAAAAAGATTAAAAGAAAGAAAAAACAACCCTAAAACAAGAAGGGGGAAAGGAGTTCATTTGTAAAGAAAGCTAAGTATTTGACAAGGGACCTACAGAATTTGAGGTGCAATAGTCAAATAGCCCCAAGCCCATCACAAAGCCCACTAAAAGAAAACGTTTTGGTCTCTGCTGATGTTTCAAAGCTCAGTAGATCTTGGCAATTCACTGTTTTCTTGCAAATGAGGTGACTATCACAGCAACTGCACCCAGGTGGCTGAGAACACAGAGACTCAGTATTACTGGGGGTTTTTTAAGTTTTAAAAATTCACCATCCCGGTAGAGTAAATGAATATTGCCCTTGCCAGGTGGCTGATAGCTTTGCTCAATTTGGCAATTTTCCATATTTTCCGTAATGCATCACAGGTTCTTTCCTAGCCCTCAGTAACACAAAATGGGACCACCTTACCCCATTCTAACACAGCCTTTCCTATAGCACTAGGAGAAACTTGTAAATGCCACCATTTCCTCTTCACAAACATAAGCACTGCAGGTATCTGCCAAGGAGGCATCTCGCTGTTCAGCAGTACGCACTGCCTTAAGCTAAACATCCTTGGGTTTGTATATAGTTCACAGATAAGGCAGAAAGGGGCTATCAAGGGAGCCACAAAAATCAGAACACAGATTTGGGGTCTAAGGTAGCAACTTCTGCACTCAGGTTGTGTTTCCTCAGCGTAGGTTCCTAAAGGCATTTCCACATCCCCACAAAAGACAAAGCAAGGGGAAGATCTGGACCTGGTGCACCTTCACATTCACATGCTGGGCTTAGTTTGACACAAGCAAAGCCAGCAGGAGCTGACATTGCTGCTGAAGGAACCCATCCCTCTTTGGGCCATTTTTCATGAGCTGCAATTTGCCTTTTACCAATACTGCTGTGTGAGCAACGACACAGAAGAATAGACTGGGAAATTGCCCCAGATGAATAACAAGCTTTATTCAGTGGCATCAGTCCTGTTCACCTCAGGACCGCACAGAGACTTGTGTGGGAGCAAGGCAGGGGATGGGTTGCAGATTGCAAGGAAGCAGCCGGGAGATGGAGGAAGAACGGAATCACCTGCTTTGGATGCTAAAGCAACTTATCCAATTTCTGTCACCAATTCCTCCCCTGTTACCAATTCCTCCCCTCCTGCCAACTCAAGTGCTGCCATTTGGTCTCCATCTCCTGCAATGCACCCCAGCAACCTTATCCTTCTCCTTCTGCCTCCTTGCACTCTACCAGCTCCTACATCCTTGCCTCCATCTCCTTACACAATGTTCACACCACCCACACTGTTGTCTCCTCACCTCCTTTTTCCCAGGCTGCCAACATACCTCATCCCAGCTCCCTTCCATATCTGGTAGCACTCACAGTTCCTGATCCAGTGCAGTTTACAAACCCAGCGCATGTACCTCTGTCCTCTCTAATCCCAGTGATCCAGGGTTAAACAGTCCTTTGGTCTGGATCAGTGAGCATTGTCAGGCTCTGGTAGCCAGTCTCTCTTTACTCAACCCATATGCTTTAACAGCGGGTCGCCCATCCTTTACCTCACAGAGGAAATCAAGACACTGTTCTTTCTTGTGATAGCCAAAAGAGTTCAGGGGAAGAGGACAGAAAAAGCTGTAAGTATGAGGTTTGTGGAAAATAACCACATGTACAAAATAACCTGCATTACTGGTAGATTTAAGTATAGGCTAGCCTAACGGCTAGAGGCTGCATTTGAATGAAAGCTCAGAAAGAAAGGTTGTGGCTACCCAGTGAACAAGACGGGCTTAATGGGCACACACTGAGATAGTGCCCAGTCATGGAGCAGGTCATCTCTTGGACCAGCCTTTGTATAAAAACAGGCCAAGAGACAGCACCTACCCCCACCACCTCAAGAGCTTTTAACTAGGGGTGGGGAGGGGGGGAATGCAACTGTCCCTCAGTTTTGCCATCAATGGTGTAATTTGGCTTTGTGGATTTTTGGTGACCAAATTTCCACTGTCTTTCTGACTGCTCAGAACAACAAAGCAAACAACGCCTCAGCCCTACAGGCTCCAAGCTCCTGACCCCCAGAGCAGAGCACAGAGTGTGGCCCACATCCTACATGGGCTACCTACTGGCGCAGCACAGCCCCAGAACGCCACACAAACCTTTCTCCTCACATTAAAATGCCACTGCCATGTTACAGCATTATATATATATCTAAAGCATCATACTCCTGGGCCTGTACCAACCTAGGATAAAGAAGAAACTTCCCTGCAGCGTGTATTATCACACAGATGCCAAGCATTTGTCTGAAGCATCTGGTATTTGTCACAAGGTATGGGACTGTGCACTTCATTCTTCTGATCCCCCACCACAGTCCCCATCTTGATGCCTTATACTTTCCAAACCATGAACCACTAAAAGGTAAGAGGGGGTGCTCTTACGAGCATTAGCAGAGCATGGCTTTGCCTCCAGGAGAGGGCACCAGCGGTGTAGCCTCACTAGCCATGAAACTGCATTCTCCCATCCATACCTGCAATAAAGGGCTCAGCAACAGAAACGTACCTGGGTGACAACGCTGCTGCTGATAGATGAGGTGAGCAGAATCCATCTTCTTCCTACAGCTACATTAGCTCTGCAGAGCTTACAGGAGCAAACCGCATTTCCACAGCAAAGGTAAGAGATTCAAGGACACAACTGGAAAATTGTGTCTATTGAATAAGAGGGTGCTGTGTGCACTTAAGTGTTCTACTATAGAGAAGCTGTGCTAAAGGTAGATCTAAAGCAAAATTTAACATATACCAAAGGAAAAGGCACCTGGGAACCAGGGTACTTGGATTTAATACCCTCCAGTCCCATCACTGCCCTTCCTGTACATCTATTACCCTTTCCTTCTTAGACTGTGCTCATTTTTACCATACAGGTCACAGGTCTTTTGAACAGGAATGTACTCCAACAAAACTTAAATATAAGGGTGGCCAAAAGCCAAATAAAGAATCCAATTTGCACCACTCCTTTCACTTCTCTCCTACTTATCCATCACCCCTGGAGCCAGGATGCTAAGTCAGATAGTCTTTAGGTTGGTCCCAAACAGTCATTGTCACATTCAGCCCTGGTCACTCGTGGCATTGTATAAAACTCCTTGGCTTCAGTCTCCTGGCATAACAAGAAGTAAAACATGGAAGAAACTCTTAGAACCAGACTCACTGCTCCCTTAAAAACAAACTACCTGGTCCCCTCCCAACAAGAGAGAAAAGAGAAGTATGTTCTCTCCAAGTCATTTCTCTCAAGCAGCCTGATGTTCAGGCTAGAGTAGTCAATAAGGTATGTCCAGGCAGTGCATCTAATTGGAACTAGCCAAGCTGACAGCACTTCGGAGAGCTACCTTTGCACAGTGGTTAATTACTACAGAGAGTTTAATGAAGTTTCAAAAGACCTAAGCCTTTCTTTCTATCAATAAGGAACTGTGTTTGTTACATGCTACCATTATTCAATTAGATGTGCTCACAAGGCTGGCTTCAGTCTCACCTCTGCATGCTAAAGAACAGTGTATCAATCTGCATCTTTGCCCCTGTTAAAGAGAAAGGAGATACTGTCACCATGACCACATCTCTACTCTGCTCTCCACAATGTAGTCTGTTTGCAACACGAAGTCTTAGTGTTATGCTGTGGATCTCTTTCCTCCTTTTCCAAAGAAACCCAATGACTAACAAACTTTAAATCAAAACAGGGCTGAAGGAGATAGACCACCAGCCCCAGCAGCCACAGAGTGGCTTCATCCTAACAGACTCAACTTCTCCAGCCATGTCCTGTCTGCACGCCCAACACCAGGGCTAGAGAAGCAATCCATAACAGTTACAGGGCTGTTCAGTGCTGAACCTCATTTTTTCTTTCCCTCATTGAAAAAATTTGCAGTTGATTCTGGGTCTCCTTTTCTCCTTTCCCTCTTGAATTCTTTTCTCTTTCTTTGGACTATTGGGATAAAATATTCAAATCAATGCATCATTTGCTCACCCTGGCAGCTCCCACCATCTAGAATGATAATAGCACCCATTAGTACTGTCACAGATATGGATCCCTTCCTGTTGTTCCCACTGCAAAGCCCCATCCTCACCCCTGCTAAGGGTTCACAATTTTGGTGGAAAAAATTAGCTTTTGCCAAAACCCAGCATGTAAGCTTTCAGAAAAGCAATGAAAATGGGTTGTTTGGTGGGTTTTTTTAAAGCTGATTTATTTCCATTCAGTCCCATTACAGAAGCTGCAGAAGTAGGAAAAGCAAAGATGCAGGTTCTGATTGCTCCATTTACATTTCTATAACTCATACTCAGCTCTCATTACAAGAACAAACCCAGCAGCTAGCTCACAATGTGGACTGATGCTTTTGATAACTGATGAAAACCACAAAGCAAGGGAGAGTCTGCATTTTTAAGTTCTCTTCACTGCATAGCACTTGCTTATTTAGATCATATAAGGCACTGTTTGCTAAATACACAGTTTCAGATCACATTGCAAGGTATTTTTCTTTTACCTATAGTCCAGCTTATTAAAGATGTACAGGACTTGATGCACTGCAGTTTTCTAGGATCCAGGAGCTTCCGGTACATTTTTATTTTGAAATGAAAATATTACATTCTCAGTACCTTTCAGTTAGTCACAATTTATTTCCTGTGAAGCTACCTCAGGGTAGAACAATGAAGTGGTTAAATTGCCCACAGAAACTATACATGAGACCTGACAAAAAGGGGAAGAGTGAAGTGGGGGGGGGAGAAAAATCCCTGCTGTCTTTTGTGAAATAGAATAGGACAAAAAATAGGTGGGGAAAGAAATGTAATTCAAGAACCTCTGGGGTATACTGCAAAGAGCAAGAAAGAAATTAAAAGCAATAAATAAATAGTTGACAATGTCCATTTTAAACCACAAAAAACAGGGTTCATATGTTCAATGTGAACATTAACTACTGCTGTGTTGTCTGGATGGCTATAAAAACTGCCAGCCTTTGTGAACCTGGCTCTCCCATCATTAGCCTTCCCTCCTCGCTGCCCGAAGTCAGTTTCTGAACTAGTTACCGACCATGGCAGTAGAAGAAGCTGGCTGAAGCAGATCACAGGATCCTACTTTCAGGTTCCCTACTGGTCAATTACGAATCATGCAACATGCTGTTATTATTTCCAAGATTAAAACTAAAAGCCAAAAGCTACTCTTTAGTAGGACAGTGAGTTATCCATTAGATAAAGCACACAGCTGGCTCTAAGTTGGTCTGTGTTGTTCTTCAAAGCACAGAACGCTCCTGCTTCACCATTGTCTCCTGTATTTCAAACCATATGTAACCCAGCAGTGGACACTTCCTGGGGCCGCAGCCAGCACTTCCACCTTTTGCTGTGTAACTCTCCCTCCCAGACAGCAGGACTTCTTTCACTGCAGACACCCCAGTTTTACTGCCTCCATTACAGACTTACCACATGACACAAAGCAAGTGTGTTCAGGGCCATCACTCCCTACTCCTTGGAAAACCCCTTCTTTGGGATGCTCACCACCCACCTTCTGCCCTGTGCCAGTCACTCCATGAGTGCAAAGCTGTATTTTGCCTGCTTTCCACCAAATTTGGCTGAAATCAGCTAATGAGTTTAAAAACAATTAAAAAAAAAAAAAAACAAAAACACAAAGGGGATTGGTATACCCTAAAAGCATAATAGCCATCTCCCTGGGAAAGTGCCAGGCTAATGCTCAGACGACAGCAGATCCTTCCCTGGCTTCTGTGTAGCACTCGGAGGCTGTGGACAATATGAGTCTATGGTCACACTGAGGACAACAGAGAAGCCCGAGACGTTCATGCCCTGACCCAGCCATTTACCATTTTGAAGCACAAACACAGAGGATTACCTTGCCAGCTAAATCAGTTGAGCTTCTATCAAAGTCAAAACCTCAGGTATCAGAACACAGGTCTCAAAAATGGACAGATCCATCCATTTACGTACGTCTAACTGCCACAGCAGCAACCACAGCTGTTGAGGCAGCAAGGAAGCAGCGCGTACCAGTAACCGCCTCTTTGCTCCCAGCATGTTATAGGCAGGGATAATATATTAAAGGCCTACGCCCAAAAAAATCCCCAAAAGCCAGCAGATTTACCACTGCTTAACCATGACTCACAAGCAGTGTCCCCAGTGGATTGGGAGAAATTGGTTCAAGGGTCCTGGATTGAGTGACCTCTGTTTTCCCCTGGAAATTGAATAGGCCAAGCAAGCCCCAGTATGAGAAAGCAGCTCTCCTGGGATGCTGAAGGTAAATCATAGCGTCATAGAATAGTTTGGGCCAGAAGGGACCTTTAAAGGTCATCTAGTCCAACCCCCCTGCAATAAGCAGGGACATCCTCAACTAGATCAGGTTGCCTAGAGCCCCATCCAGCCTGACCTTGAATGGTTCCAGGGATGGGGCATCTACCACCTCTCTGGGCAACCTGCTCCAGGGTTTCACCACCCTCATTGTGAAAAACTTCTTCCTTATGTCTAGTCTAAATCTCCCCTCCTTTAGTTTAAAACCATTATCCCTTGTCCTATTGCAATAGGCCCTGCTAAAAAGTTTTTCCCCATCTTTCTTGTAAGTCCCCTTTAAGTACTGAAAGGCTGCAATAAGGTCTCCCCGAAGCCTTCTCTTGTCCATGCTGAACAGCCCCAACTCTTTCAGCCTGTCTTCATAGGAGAGGTGCTCCATCCCTCTGATCATTTTTGTGGCCCTCCTCTGGACCCGCTCCAGCAGGTCCCTGTCCTTCTTGTGCTGAGGGCTCCAGAGCTGGATGCAGGACTCCAGGTGGGGTCTCACCAGAGCGGAGTAGAGGGGCAGAATCCCCTCCCTCAACCTGCTGGCCACGCTGCTTTTGATGCAGCCCAGGATATGGTTGGCCTTCTGAGCTGTGAATGCACATTGCTGGCTCGTGTCCAGCTTTTCATCCACTGGTACCCCAAGTCCTTTTCGGAAGGGCTGCTCTCAATCCCTACATCCCCCAGTCTGTATTAATACCAGGGGTTGCTCTAACCCAGGTGCAGGACTCTGCATTTGTCCTTGTTGAACCTCATGAGGTTCGCCCAGGCCCAACTCTTGAGTTTGTCCGGGTCCCTCTAAATGACAGATAACAAGCAGACAAAAGTTATTTGGGAAAGTGCTGGTTTGCAACAGCATCATGCAGTCATTATCAAATGGATTTCCTACACATTGGCTTTTCCTACATGAGCTATTAGTAGCTGATGTCTGGAAGGCTGGCCATTATACACAAATGCCTTCCAAAACTAGGACAGCCATTAAGTTCAGAAAGCCATGATGCTGGCCGACAAACTGACAATTGACACGGTCCCAGAAGCAAAATGTATTCCCAACAAGCTGCCCCCTAGCAAAACCAAAGATCTCACAGTATGCGATCAAAACAGAGGCAGGGACATGCTGTTGTGTACTCAAGCCTCTGATGAAGCCACATGCTCTCACTGCTTTTAGACTACAAATAAAACCTAACCATGCTGCCGTAGAGGCAGAAATCAGCATAAATGTCTGGCCTCCATCACAGGGGATATCAGGTTAGACAACCCTGAAGAACATCTCCACCTTTGAAATCTGTAGAGACAGGCTAGTTCAAACATTTCTTCTCCAAACACGTCTTCCTTTTCCTCTCAACAAGCTGTAGAGAACATGGCACACATTTTAGGAACCCCGTCTAATACCAACCACCAGCATCTTGGGCTAATTAGACCGCAGGGTGAGATTCCAAGGCCCTTTTCCCAAGATACAGCCACTGGAGGTTTCATAGGGCTTCTCTCAACTTGCTCGTTACTTTGCTATCATTCTTCAAGGGTGATATTCTATTGATGAAAACAGACACGCAAGAGAAAATACACCCTTTTTCAGAGCTGTCTTTCAATCATCCTTCAGATAGAAAAACTACGCAGAAAAAAAAAAAAAAACAGACACATGCTTACCCATATTTTCTTTAGAGTTGCACAGAGATTGGCATAGTTGGGGGCGGGGCAGGGGGCTGGGGGGGAGCAGAATGAGGACAGGCCAGGTCATTACATTTGGGACATGGCAGCATCATCTGAAGGGATACAGCAGAGAAACCCCACAGCTGGCTCCCAGCTGGTCGGTCCACACACATGCACAGCACTTTGCAGAGGCACAAGCTCATGTACCAAAAGCACTCTGTCTACAGAGAGTCAGGGGTGTGTCTATGCCAAAAAAAAAAAAAAAAAAAAAAATCCTTTCTGTACCATTCCACTGTGACCTCTCTACAACAGCATCAACATAGCTGGGCAGCTACCAGCTCCTTCCAGAGCTAAGTCTCTGCACAGGACATGCACACCCAGAAATACGAATCAGTCTTCATAGAAACCAGGAGAACTTCATGAAGAAAGAAGGAGGAAAGCTCAAAGCTCTATCAATTAAATAGCAGCGACCCAGAGCTATACTGCAATCCTACTTTTGCATAGGAGACAAGGCTCGCTAATATCCAGTCTCTTTAATCTCTTTAATTTCTGCTCTCATCGTTGTTCTTTGTCCATGGAACAAAGCCTTATCTACTTATATATTTATACTTATATAACAATGCTGAAGTGGTGATGCAGTTTATTGGTCTATTTATTATTAACCAGGTGGACTAGAACAACCTCCACTTTGAATGCGGTTTACCAGGATGAGGATGCATCAGCAGAACTGAATCTATGTAGGCAGTAGAGGCTGGCAGAGAGGAGGAGGAGGGATGTAGTGAGTCACCCACTGCACTTGTATGAGGCAAGTTTCTGCTAGACCTCTACCTCAGCTTTTTGTTTGTCCTTTGCCTAATCCCTAGGGTTAACCAAGACCAGACAGGCTACAGAGGGGACGAAGTAAACCCTTTTGGCACTTGCAGAAAACATAGTTAACATCATACTCCAAGCACATTGCCAGGAATAGAAAACAAGCCAGGGAGTGCTTGTCCTCCCCCAGCCTGCTAGCTAAGCCCTAGATCTGCTCACCACATCTGTGGTAGGCTCACATATCTCTTTTCCTGGACCAGCATCCACTGTGGAACACTGGTTGGATAAGAGCAAACAAGGTTTCTAAACATGAGCAACACAAAGCCTGGGTAAGGAATTACTGGGATACAAGAGAGGAACACTGTCACTTCCAGCAGGATAATCCACCCAACACCTCTGCTAGACACAACCTAAGCTTCAAACAGACTTTTCAGCCTCCTCTTGCCCTGCTACATAAGATCACACCATTGTGGCTGTGTATTGCCAGGAGAGACCCTAATTCTATATATTACCCGGGGAAGACATCATCCACTGGAGCTCTTTTGAACACAAGGTCCTGCTAGGTGGGACACTCCCAATAGCTTCTCACTCCAGCCCCACACAGACCGCTTAAATCAGAGACAACAGACTGAGTAGATTACAGAGGCAGAGAGTATCACAGCGGAATAAAGAAGCTTCTGCACTGCAAACTTTTCAGATTCAAACCTAAAGACTTAATCAGGAAGAAGAGAGGTAGTAGAGGAGGAGTTCCCCAAGCAAGTCAGAGAAGAGTGGCAAAGGCTGCACATGAACCCTCATCAGGAAACAACACTCAAACACATCCCCCTGTATCTTCCCTGCCTTATCAACCAGCAACATTTTGATTGTCTTATTTTAAGGTTGAACTTTTTAAACAAATTATAACAAAGCTTATGTGAGGTTAATCACTCCCCGTTTCCTCTGGCATTCATTGTAATAGCACTAATTACAATAAACACATTTAAAATTAATGTGCATGTCATATGCATATATCAATTGCGTTCTAATTTACCATTGATTAACGTCCACAGGCTGAACGTGCTTTCAATAATAAAAAGCTATGACATAGCTTAACCCACCTCTGCCTGCCAGACTGCTCCCACAGCCAGGCAGGAGGCCATGATGGATGAGACCGATGGAGGGGAAAACATGCAAGCCATCAGCAGCGAGTTACAGATCCAGGCAAGCTCCGAGCCTACGACATATGGTAAGGACGAGCCTTCTGTCTACGCTAAGCCATCTCCAGTGCCTGTCACTTTGGAAATGGGCTCACTCTCACAATTCCAGAGCACTGCACTGCTACAGTATTTTAGATTTACTTGCAAGCAGGCAGGATTTCATTTTCACTAACACAGTCAGTTTTTGTAAATAGCCATTATTACCCACCTCCCTCCCCTCACAAGACACAATCCCTTCCAAGCATGCATCAGCACGGCTCTGCCAGAGAGGGCCATGATGAGGCACAACCCCAGCAAGAGTGGCAGGAACCTTCAACGGGGTCAGAGGCCAAGCTACATTTTTGCCAATACCAGACACAAACAGAATCAAGCGTATTGACTAAAGACTGCTTAAGCTGGGCTGCTAGAATTGCTAAGGTATGGGTGACCTGTGCCACAGTAAGTTTATGTGTCAGTTAAACAGATCACAAATGAATAAAGGGATACTGGGAGAAGAGCTTGAACAATTCCTGCAGCTGTAAGATGTTCCCTTCCCTGAGCTGCTTGTTCTGCCCCTCTGCCAGAGGACACACTCATTACAGCAAAAATAGAGTGCTCCTGAGCCACACAGACCTACCTACAGATTGAAATAATGTTTAAGTTAATATGCCAAGATGTGAAACACAACCAATGCTAGATTTGCAGCTGATAGAATACATGCCATGTCTCTTTCAGAGCACATTACCAGCCTAATCTGAGTGAGGAGCAGCTGAGAAGACGACACACTTTCACTTCTGCCCTCTCTGCTACAGGCATAACCCCACACTGAAAGAAGTATGAGACAGAGGTTACTGGCTTCAGCTAACACTGGTGCTTGTCTCTCCAGAGTTCAGCGGTAGCACACAAAAAGGATGCACATCATTCAGTGCTGAAGACTCAGATGAGAGGTAGCAAGTGATTACAGCAGTGTAACTTGACAGCATCCCGTCCCATGCATGTGCCTACACTCAGATTTGCTCAGGCAGCAAAAGGGGAAGGTTGAATAAGCTATTGGTGAAGAACAGCTTTTACCAATCTTGATGTAACCATCAGAAAACTTACCACAACAGACTGGTAAAAATTTAGTCCAGTAGTATTACCTTATCTCCCCAGACAACCTAAAGATCTGGCCCTGTTCTTGCTCCAGCACCTTTTGATGTAATCTTTCTTAAAATACTTGCAATGAGCACATTTCTGCCTAAAAGTTCACAGAAAGAGCAAGTTTATATGAATATTGGAGCACAGTTATGTACAGATTGATTTGAACTCTTCTCAGGGACCCTGAACCTAACAGTTGTACTTGTCCAATCAGACACCAAACCAACACCAAATGACCTATGAAGCTAATTCAAATTAACTGGCACATCAAATGCTTGTATGAAGGAGTTCATGAGTCAGCCATGGACAAAGAATGAGTCATAGGAGATACATACAAGATAATTTTGAAGAATGAGTAAACCCAAGAAAAATCCCAAATTGCCAATGAACAATATGCAAGTAGAAAAACATGTTCAATTTACAAAATAAGTTAATTGCTATGAATTAGTCAGATGGCTCTAGCCACATCAACATACCTATTGTGGGCTGCTGTTGCAGCCTATATGTCACAGTTGAGCGATTTGAATCTCTATTAAAGGTGTTTCTGAATTTAATGAGAGTTACTGCAATGTATATCAACAACACACTCTGGAGATACCCCCAGAAGAAAATCTAGTGACACAAAAATAAAGCTGCCTTAGCTTGTCCAATGGAGGACACTTCCCTGAGCACCCCTAGCTCACAGACCCACTGCAGACCTATTGGGGAGAGCACACACTGATCCACAACCCTCTCAGGGCTTTGCACCAGAAGAAAAACAGAACTGCTGATTCCTATCAGCCACTGTCCACAAACTCATCGTTAATTAAAGAAAGGAGATGGGAAAGACCAAGGCCTTGGCCAGCTCAGAGAACACAGCCACTCCCTTCCTTTGCCCCTGCAGCTGCTGAAATACCCCATACCTCCAGTCCCTTCCTAATAATCAGAAGAGATCACCCGCAACTCCTTTCCACTGAAAAAAAATTTTTAAAAAATATCAGTTCTTCTCCTGCCCATTTAGAAAATCCTTTGTTCATATGCATTGGTCGGCCACCAAGTCACATCACCAGTTCTGTTTCTTAAGCCCACACACCTCCATTTGCCCCGCCACAGGCAAGTACCCAGATAGTCCCAGCAGCACAAGCAAAGGCAGAGGCTCCTGCAGCCCTCTCACATCAAAACCTGTAACCTCCTGCCTACCTGAAACCAAAACTTCCCCAAACACTGAAGCCCCCCAGAGGAAGGAGTAACATTTCTGAAGGTTCAAACATAACATACTGGTTCAACAGAGAGAGGTATCTTCTAACATTTGGTACACATTTGCTATTTCTCTCTTCCCGCTTCTAGGCCACAAAATAAAACCTAGCACTGACAGATGCACAACTTCTCTGCAGCACTGATTTTTGGGGGATGCATAGGGGCACAATTCCACTTTACAGTCTCTCTGGCTGCAAATCCTGCTTAAGAGATTCTCACTATGTTCACTCCCACCCTCTCTACAGTGGCTTACTATCCCCACAGACATTCCTGGGACTAAGTTCACAGTTAGGTTCCACTCACCCTTCTCTCCTCTTAAGTCTTACTTTTGATCCAATTGTCAGCAACTCATAACAAGTACAGTCCCACAAACAGTGGCATCAACACAACTGAGAGGAACAACATCCGGAGATGGGGATTTCAGAAAGGGCAGGAATCTCCTAAGCCAGCTTTGCCACTCAAAGCATTATAACATCATACCCCCAATTCCATGTTTCTGAGCCCCGTTATACCTAACCCTCCACAACCCAAGTCTTCTTAGAAGAAACCCAAGCCCAAATCATGCAATAGATTACTACAATGGGCTTTGTTTACACAACTGAACAAAATTTAGCCTGACTTCCAAATGTGCCTTTACTACCTTTATTTTCCTGCACGGTTTTTGCCACCATGTGGGTATAAGGATGGATGGGTGTGTAGGATTGTACAGCTTTTTTCTATAATTTGTAGTCATGTTTAGTGCTACACAGCTCATTGACAGCAGACTGACCACCAGCCAAAGAATATTGTTCTAATTAACTTCTTAAAGCCACCAGTCACTGACCCCAGTTCTGCCAAGCATGTTATCTGTCTCAGGGTAAAGCACGTAGGTAGCCACCAGAAAACTTACCACAACAGACTGCACGGGGGGAAACATAGTGACAAAGGATGAGGAAAAGGCTGAGGTACTTAATGCCTTCTTTGCCTCAGTCTTTAATAGTAAGACCAGTTGTTCTCTGAGTACCCAGCCCCCTGAGCTGGAAGACAGGGATGGTGAGCAGAATGAAGCCCCCATAATCCAAGGGGAAAATGGTCAGCGACCTGCTACACCACTTAGACACACACAGGTCTATTGGGCTGGATGGGATCCACCCAGGGGTACTGAGGGAGCTGGCGGCTGTGCTCACCAAGCCCCTTTCCATAGTTTATCAGCAGTCCTGGCTAACCAGGGAGGTCGCAGTTGACTGGAGGTTAGCTAATGTGACACCCGTCTACAAGAAGGGACGGAAGGAGGATCCAGGGAACTACAGGCCTGTCAGTCTGACCTCAGTGCCGGCGAAGGTTATGGAGCAGATCATCTTGAGTGCCATCACACAACACATACAGGACAACAAGGTGATCAGGTCCAGTCAGCACGGGTTTATGAAAGGCAGGGCCCAAAGAGTTGTGGTGAATGGAGTTAAATCCAGCTAGCAGCTGGTCACAAGTGGTGTTCCCCAGGGCTCAGTACTGGGGCCAGTTCTGTTCAATATCATTATCAATGATCTGGACGAGGGGATCGAGTGCACCCTCAGTAAGTTTGCAGATGACACCAAATTAGGAGGGAGTGTTGATCTGCTGGAGGGTAGGAAGGCACTACAGCGGGATCTGGACAGGCTGGATCAATGGGCCGAGGCCAATTGTATGAGGTTCAACAAGGCCAAGTGCCGCATCCTGCACTTGGGTCACAACAACCCCAGGCAACGCTACAGGCTTGGGGGGGAGTGGCTGGAAAGCTGCCCGGCAGAAAAGGACCAGGGGGCGTTGGTCAACAGCCGACTGAATATGAGCCAGCAGTGTGCCCAGGTGGCCAAGAAGGCCAACAGCATCCTGGCTCGTATCAGAAATAGTGTAGCCAGCAGGATTAGGGAAATGATCGTCCCCCTGTACTCGGCACTGGTGAGGCCGCACCTCGAGTCCTGTGTTCAGTTTTGGGCCCCTCACTCCAGGAAAGACATTGAAGCGCTGGAGTGCGTCTAAAGAAGGGACACGAAGCTGGTGAAGGGTACAGAGAACAAGTCCTGTGAGGAGCGGCTGAAGGAACTGGGATTGTTTAGCCTGGAGAAAAGGAGGCTGAGGGGAGACCTTATTGCTCTCTACAACTACCTGAAAGGAGGTTGTAGCCAGGTGGGTGTCGGTCTTTTCTCACAAGTAACAAGAGATAGGACAAGAGGAAGCAGCCTCAAGTTGTGCCAGGGGAGGTTTAGATTGGATATTAGGAAACATTTCTTCTCCAAAAGGGTTGTCGGGCACTGGAACAGGCTGCCCAGGGAAGTGGTTGAGTCACCATCCCTGGAGGTATTTAACAGACATTTAGATGTGGCACTTAGGGACATGGTTTAGTGGTGGACTTGGCAGTGGTAGGTTAATGGTTGGACTCGATGATCTTAAAGGTCTTTTCCAACCTAAACAATTCTGTGATTCTAATGGAAGTGGCAGGAAATATTTCCTTTTTCTCTTTTTATTTTTTTTCTCCTCCATTCCCATCAGCTCTTGGCTACCTACCACTAAGGGAGTGTTACCTTTCAAGACATAGCAAACCCTCAATCAGTGAAGAACACCAAGGCAATTTCATCCAGAGATGTTTCTGTTGAAAAAGCATTAGTGGAAGATCTATAAAGGCAGACAGGGAGGATAAGCTTTGAAATAGAAGTACAACATAACTAAACAGCCCAAATGGCTGGTCAGGGCAGAAAT
This sequence comes from Phoenicopterus ruber ruber, assembly GCA_009819775.1. NCBI lineage: Eukaryota > Metazoa > Chordata > Aves > Phoenicopteriformes > Phoenicopteridae > Phoenicopterus > Phoenicopterus ruber. Next base: position 27,928,850 of record CM020221.1, on the reverse strand, counting down.
AAGCCAAGGGCTTGGTTATGCAGCCACTTTGATGCAGCACTGTTATGGTTTAACCCGGCAGGCAGCTAAACACCACACAGCCGTTCGCTCACTCCCCCCCCAGTGGGATGGGGGAGAGAATCAGAAAAAAGGTAAAAGTCATGGATTGAGTTAAAGACAGTTTAATAGGATAGACAAGGAAGGGAAAATAATAATAATGATAAAAGAATATACAAAACAAGTGATGCACAATGCAATTGCTCACTACCTGCTGACTGATGCCCAGCCAGTCCCCGAGCAACAGCCAACACCCCCCAGCCAACTCCTCCCCAGTTTTATTGTTCACATGATGTCATATGGTATGAAATACCCCTTTGGCCAGTTTGGGTCAGCTGTCCTGGCTGTGTCCCTTCTTGTGCACCCCCAGCCTCTTTGCTGGAAGGGCAGTATGAGAAGCTGAAAGGTCCTTGACTTAGTATAAGCATTGCTCAGCAACAACTAAAACATCAATGTGTTATCAGCATTGTTCTCATTCTAATTCCAAACTATAGCACTATACTAGCTACTAGGAAGAAAACTAGCTCCATCCCAGCCAAAACCAGGACAAGCACAAACCCAAATTGCCACCAGAAACAGTAGTCATATGCCCCTTGACCACCCCCAGCTATTCATTCCTACTGCAAACCTTGTGCCAGTCCTGACAAGATGGGTGATAAATTCGGGGAGAGGAAAAGGTAGCTGAAAACTACACAGAAAAGTTTGGGGGTTTTGAGTCCCCCACCTGATGGATCAGCTCCCTGGCCTGGCTGATGCTGCACCAACCACAGTGCTAGCCCAAGGGAGGCCATGGGAACCAGCTGCAGCAGTGCCAAAGGCAAGAGTCTCTGCTGGCAGCAGATAGATAGTGTCAGATGGAAACACAACAGAGCCACAATCTTTAACTTTTCCATTTAAGAAATGTTCTGGTCGTGGAGCCTTCTACTAAATTGTTCCTAACATTCCTGAATGCACTATTCTGCAAGACAGAAAAAGCTATTACCATCACATTACCACCATGTAACCAACAGGACTAAAATCCAGTCCATGCTAGAAAACTCCCAGATAAACACTGGATTCAAATAACCTGTGTTTTGCTGAAGCTTAGTAAATACATGGCTTGGAGTCGCTGCCAAATATAACGGAGTGACAATGGGACAGCACTATTCATTCTGCTCCCAGGTCCTTCGCTGTAATGCTTTATAAATATATTTGCCCAAACCTGAGATGCTTTATGTGAGGGATTTCTAAAAGGGATACAACATGTAATGTACTGCTGGACAAGCTGCTGGAAGGACTAAGGTTAGAGAAAGCTCAAGTGATCAATAAATGTGAGGAGTTATAAAGCACAGAAAGCACTTAGAAACACTTCAGTACCTAAATATTAGAGCTTGTCAATAATTTTCTTCCAAACATCTTTCTAATAGCATATCCCTTTGACCAAAAGCAAACATTTCTCTGCCCTTTTGATCTAAACATTTTGTCCTTTTTCCAGACATGAAGAACTAAAGCGGTTCCCCCCAACTGAATAGAAAAGAACACTTCTGTTAAATATTATTTTAAAAAAAAAAATACACACACAAACCCAACAACAAAACAAAACAAATGACCCACACTAAAAAAAACATAGCATTTCAAACAAGCTTTCACTTCCTCACACTCTCTTCCCCAAAATAACTTAAGTAGAACTGGTCAAAGAAGCTAAGAAAAAGAAGGAAGCAGCAGCAAATAACTCACACTCATGGGAATAATGAATGGTTGGTGAAACGAGTGTATATTTAGCAATCTGGCTTTTTAAATTTCCCCCTGCTCTGCAGAGGAACAGCTTCCTTTTAAGAATTAAAAAAAAAAAAAAAAAAAAAAAAAGCAAAGAACTCAAAGGAATTCCCCCCCTACCTGGCTTAAAAATCAACTGCAGGACAACACAAACAGTAAAAATAAATAAATAAATAAATAAATAAAAATTCTATAACCTCAAAGAGTAAAGAGGACTGCAAACCATGAGGCTTCCCATAGGGATCTCTGCATATCTTTGAATGACACATCTTAAAAATCAGAAGTCCCAAGATCATACATGGCTGATGTCTAATCACCAAAACATACAGCTTCCCAGAGCAGCAAGGTGACAAAATCCATTTGTGTTTCTTCTTTTTCTTTCCAAAAGGGGAAGGTGAGTAGGAGGTGGCAAGACCTGCTCCTGGCTACATGACAGGACAACAGCAATACACAAGAGAAACAAATACTCACAAACTTTCACAAACTACTTCAGGTCCCTGGCTGCTCCCATTCTAGGTTCAGTGCATAAGGCATCATGCAATGCTACCTGCACTGATGGGAGCATCCATTCCCTCAAAGCTTTGGATACCAGGTGGAGAGCCAGAGCCCACAAGACCTTACAAAATTTTCTGGGAGCAACAAGCTCCTCATCTGGCAGGAAACAAATCACTTTCCCTCATGCCTTACCGTCTTCCTTAAGGCCTGTGGTGTGCAATGGGCAGCATGCATGAAGGGCTGTGGAAGAATGGGACAGGGCAGGGAATCATCGTCTTCTCTAACAGGCACTCATCAAGAACACCAAGTAAACTGTGCTTGCAGTGATCTCATTTTCTGCCATCACTCCATCGGACAGGAATGATTTAGCCCCACAGCCATATCTCCACTCTAAAGAATGTAACTCAACTGGGTAAATGAGGAGCCAGGTAATGAAGGAGCATCAATTCTAGCCTCCAGCCAGCACACGCCCAGGAACATGTTCCCAAGCACCTGCTGCTTCAGGGACCCAGAGTAGGAATCCAGCTGTTCCTTTTAATCCCCCTCCCTCAACCACCACCAAAGGACAGAATCAATAAAGCACAGGGTACAGGATTAGGTGCTGGTCAATGGGTGCCCGTATCTACCTTTTCACTTGGGCTTTGACACCTGAACCTATCACTCCAAGCACAGGGCTCTGGGTTCCAAGGACTGCATATATGTGTGTGCGTGCATACACATGTCTCTCTTGTACCTGGTTTAAAAAAAAAAAACCCACAAAACAAACAAAAATCCAACAACACACCACCACCCCACCCCCCACTCTGAAAGGTGAAACAAACCACTCTGAAAGTAATACAAACAACAGCTTCAGTCACTCTGAATTTGTCCATCTCTCTTTAGGAAGGATTTTGATATGTGTCTAAAGAACTCTTTGCTTAAAGAACTGTTTTCTTCAATATGGATATAGAAGCCTAGCTTTCAACAGCTAATTGACCCAACACCTTCTGTCTCTGGAGACAAGAATCTCATGCTAGCCTCCAGGATTCAAGCCTTCCTCCACAGTTCACCCTGAAGACACGTCATTTCTACTTTTCTCCATGTAGCAAAAGGTGTCTCAGTAAATGCTGTCATTTCTGTGCAGTCAAGATCAACAGCAAGATCACAAGGGAATTGCTAAGAGCTCCGTGAAAACATTGTATTTTCATCTCCGTTTTCCATCTCTTGTTGCTATTAACCATCTATACGTCAGTGACATGTCTTGTGACAGCTCATCAGAATCCAATGTCTGTAGTTTATTACAGCTGGGATGATTGTGAACTTTAGGGAATAAGGGCAAGATGGGTAACCTTAAGGAAACAAAAAGGCCATAGAGTGACAACCTTAACTTGTAATGCTGAGCAAAGCACATGTAAAATTCAACGTGTAACCATATCAGAAAAATATCATTTACTCCTAAGAGCATTGGTGCAAGCAAAGGGGAATCAGACATGCTTGGGCACAATAGCCAAGTGGGAATCTGCTGGCTGTAGCAGGAGCTGGTCAGTAGAATCACTGCAGTCTCAAGCAATCTATATGGGTCACACAAAATAATCCTCTCATTATGTTTCTACAAATCACTCGTTCCACCAAGTGCTGAGGTTAACAAGGCTCCTGTCAATATCAGCGGTTTGGCACACAGGAATTCAATACTCAGAGAATCAACCTCCATCAGTATTATCGAAACACGCAAGAAATAAGATGTGAATGCCTCCGTTTCTCCCACTCCTACCACGAGGCAATCCCTACCCTATATGCATGCTGCAACTACAGCTGCTCAGAAGTTTCCAACAGCTTCCCCACAGAAAAACCTCCAACTGAACATGTTTTGCAGAAGCACATTCATTTCAGTGAGCCTTCTGCTGAAACGTAAGCCATCCTCCCAGTCCTCGGCCAACTGCCAGGAGAAATCAACTGTCACATGGCACAATGCAAAGTGCATGATGTAGCTAAGTCTTCCGAGCTTGAACTATTCAGGCTTCTAACACGCACAGTTCCCAAGCAGCTCTCCCCATCATGCACTTTGCAACCCCCAAGCATGTTAAGGCCTTGAGAGAATCATGTCAGCTGGCCCCTAACCCTGTGCAACCTGAGGAATGAAGATACTGCAAGTCCTCACACAACTGCATGGCAGGGTTTCCCCAGAGCTCAGGCTTCCACACAGTAATGCAGAGATATTCCTTCTACAAAATTAGCATCAACTGCACTATAAAGGATTTCAGAGCAGTCCCTGGAAAGCTCTTTTTAATCTCATGTTTATCCCCTCTTTATTAATCATTTTTATTCTCCCAAAGCCTGAAGAATCAAGTCTCTTTACATCAGAGATTATGCTCACCATAGTTGAAGCAAGTACCTAAGACTTGTAAGCAAGATATCCAATTCTGATGCAGACTTCTTCGCAAACAAAAAAGAGAAGATGAAATACAGAACACTCCCAAGATGGCAACAGAATGGTTCCTAAAACAGCAAGTTTTTCTAACTTCCCTTGAAGCATCAGTTAGTTTAACAGCAATACAAGTAGACAATAAAATCCAGCTTTTATGATTCCCAGTCACCAAACTCCCCAAACAAAACAAATTCCTCCTTTGCTTATTTTAACTGCAAACATGTTTTAGGTTGGTAGCCCCTAGGAAGAGGAGGTACAGCACACTACTGCACTAGCTGTCACACTCCAGAGTGGAAAATAGTCTCAAGTTTTGCTAAGAACAACTTTTGCCCCACACCTACATGGCCAGTTAATAAACCAATTTGCAAACTTGGAGTGAAAGGAGTGTTCTCAACTCTGCCACCTTCAGTTACCATGAAGCAGCCACGTCAAACTGACAAACTGTCATTTTGCTGATCAGTAGGGTTCCATGAGCAGTTACTGTACCTTGGAGACCACCATTGTTTGGAAGATCAGTATGGAAAACACAAACGAAAGTCAGCTAAACATTACACCAATGTTAATTAGCTAATACAAGAACCCGTTTGACTTCACACTGAGTCAAGGCAAGGTTGCTCCAGCAAAAATCATTTACCTTGTCTCTGCTGAGGGACAGTAGCTATTTAAATAATTTAAATCTCATTGCAAGACCACACCTTATAACCCCTAAAGCCTCAGTGTTCAATAACCAAATCCTTTGCTAAATCAAAGATCAGGAAAATTGTCTTCCTCTGGGGAACTGTTACAATGAATCAGCAAGAACATAACTATACCACCATCTTTTACAGTAGAGGAAACCAGAACTATTTGACTAGTGTCCCTGAGACTCTTTTATGGTAAGTGTCTTCTCTTCCTGCAGCTGTTTGATCCCTGTGGGTGCAGTGGAATCCAAATGGTCACAGAGAATTGCAAGATAATGACAATCGTAGGCAGTCACCAATTTGTGACAGCATTAATGTCACAAAACCATTGTTACTAGCAAAGAGAGAAAAAGAAAGCAGAGTTCAGTACTTCATAAAACTTGCCTGGTTTGGGATATTGGTTTTGTTTTATTTTTTAATTGAATCAGAGTGTTATGTTGCTGCAGCTACCAGTGTTTAAGAGAGTAATAGAGCCTGGCTCACCAGAAACACCTTAAACAGATCAACTAAGGAACATTTTGAAAAACCAAAGGAATAAGATTAGTGCCTCCAGGAATCAATCTTCACTGCAGCCAGACAGATAGATCAGAATAATGAACCATCACAGCCCTGTATATCAAAGTCATCTTGGCACCAAGAACATCACACATGCAGGCAGGCCTTAGATCACGCCCATGCATAAAGGCAGCTGGAAAGAGTCTAGGGACTTGTGGGTGGGTAGGGCAGGAGAAGAAACAAGTGGTCAGAGAAAATGTGAACTACAAGAAAATTCTGGTTTGGGAGAAGGGGGGAGAGGTTCCTCTGACACACCCTCTGTAATGGGTCTCAATGCATCGGATGTATCTGGATGAGCGTCCTCATTACTCTCAGACACTGCGAAGATACAGACCAAGGAGTTTTGGGAATAAAAGAAAGAGAAAGTAGCAGGCTGCAAGATGTCACTTAGCCCACAGACCCTGACGCATACAATTCTGTTACCCAGAACACAGATAATTATCAAGTGTTGTATTGCTGCTCATTATCTCAGAATCTCATCTTTTTCTATCTTGTCCCTTTAGCTCTTCAGAGCAAACAGTGACCTGTTGCTCAAAGAGAGACTGAGTCAGTTTTACAGGAGCCTACCTACCTTCCAACAGGAAGTAACCTTCTCCAGGTGTGGTTGTGACATTTCAGTCCCATAAAGGTGCTTATTCCATGCCTGCATCTCCAGCATGGGTGATACTCCCTGAGTGTGTGAAGAATGCCTTTCCGTGTCAGCATGCTGCAAAAGCAGCCCAGGCAGCAAGAGTTCTGCCAAAAACAGAATCCAGGCACAAAAGACAACCAGTAACTTGCACCACAACAGGCACAAACATTTGGAGAACTAGCCCAAATTCACCAATAGCATTCCTAGTGGAAAGTCTCATCAAGTTGTTCACCTTTACCTCACTCCCAAACCCTTGCTCTTGAGGACTGATCCTAGGCGAGTTCACCAAGCTTCTTTCCCTCCTCCCTTCCCAGTCTCTTCCTTTGCACAAACAAAGGCTCCCCTTCCGTTTGCATCCCTGTGCCTACATGGGGAACCAAGAAGCAGGTGGCCAGGGTAGAATCCCCTCACGTATTTTGGTTAGCTCTTTTCCATGGCTTGCAACTGGGAAATCAACATGTGTGCAAACCTCAGCATGAATCAGAAACCACTCTACTCACCAGCACCAACTCTGCGTGGAGTTAAAAATTGGCTTTGACTCTGTCCCATTTGTCAAACAGCACTTCACCTTAAAAACCATTAGAAGTGGCAAAAAAAAAAAAGCTGCTGTCTGCCAGGGTAATTAAGATGGTTTGTCATAGCGCTTTTTAGTAACAGCCCAGTTTGAGATGGACAACAGAGCAGAACACACACAGCTAGGGAAAGGTGAGCAAAGTTCATGCAATAAGCTTGAGGACATGGAAGCTCTTGCGTCCTCCTTCCAAAATGAGCAGTTTAAGATGCAACTTCAACACTTGATCTCTAAGAAATCTCCTAGGTACAGAGCAAACACCAAGGCAGGAGGACCACATTTCTCCCTCTCTACTCCATACCTCTGAAGCTATATCCTCTTCCCCCTTATCCCTCAAACTGAATCCTTCAAGGCATTAAGGCGACATCAGTCTAACCTCAGAAGGGTCTCACACTCTGCTCACTAGCATTATGGCTTCTCAAGAGAGATGAGGCACTGTCATACCACAGGCTGGAATGACAATGACAGCTTACCGAATACAGGGCTCTACGCCGCTCCATACAACAACCATTCATAGCTGGAAGTTAGGTTTGAACCAAAAGTTGACTGACAAAATGTTTGCCCCATCTGCTAGACCTTGGTGCTGGCCCAAGATCCAGAAGAAGGAGAGTCTTCAGGTATGAGACTTCTCCAACCTGCCTGCATCCTCTTCTGAGAGGCTCTTCAGCACCCGTGTTCTCATAAAGGCCTTCCCTGACGTCCCAGCAGTCTCCCACCAAGCACAGTAGTCAGGCCAGCCAGCAAGCCACCATCCTACAAGCAGATGTTATTCTCCAATGTGCCTCCTTGCTCTTGGCCCACTACCCTGTTCAAATCCTTTGATGGACAAGTCCAGATCCTGCTCAGAGTAAGGAGGATTCCACTACGGCAAAAGATTTGGTTGAGAATAGATCACGAGCCTCTCGTAAGAATACCTGTTTAAAGGAAAGAAGCTGATTCACTGAATGTCAGCTGTCTTGAAACTATCCTACTAGTCCCACAGAAACATAAGGAAGGCCATGCTAAGTCAGAACAAGGGTCCATTTAACCCATTATCCTGCTTTGCAACAGTGGCCACTAGTAGACAGATAATGAAGAATGAGGTCAGGCTAAGTATATATAGCATTAACACTAATACTCTCACGGTATCTGGCTATTTTCAACTAAAGGGATTCTTTGAGTTCTTTCTGGTGACTGAGGCTACAATAGACCAGCATGACAATTTACTATAGCTAAACAAAAAAACCCCAGAGACCAGAAATGCCATGAGATTTCTTTTGCTCTTTGCTCAGGCTCTAAAGGACAGCTGGCTTATTATGTCATGTCTCCAGCAAGTAAAGCAGAGTCTTGCAGTCTTACAAGACTTGGTGCTCTCTATCCCCATCTTGTCCAAAGCAGATAATCAAAAAAACATTTTACATCTGCATAGATCTGGCAAGCTATCTATCTGTAAAAAGCCCTGCTCACTGTCTGGATCACATCTGTTTAAAGATCCATTTGAGCTTTTCCATCTATCTGGTGCTTTGAAATCACAGGGCACAGACAGGCCAATTATAAACAATTAAGTTACCACACGTAAGAAATTACTGTTTCTCAGATGAGGAAAGGTAATTGGCCATATGCACACTCACAGCCTAGTCCCAATGGCCAAGCAAATTGGTTTAACTTGCGTTTTCTGATAACACATTTTGCTACCTATTTGCAAGGGACTAAAAGAACCACCATGTTCAGCTACCACAGCTTAAGGTATCAGTTGTTAACTTGTGGGTATCTTCTTAAACCACAGATATCTGTCCACCTCCACGGTGAAACCTTTAGAGTTTGTCAGCGTTACTTAGCCCCACCTCAGCGAACAACTCACACTTCAGAAACAAAATCAGTTTCATTCTAAACAGAAGCAAAGACCTTGCTATTTACTTAAAAGACAGAGAAGAAATGCAGCATGGAAAAACCAAACAGAATTACTTGCTAATTGTTCCTTCTCCAGATAATTAACCCAGAAACACACCTGAAAATATGCATTTTCTTTTCAAAGACACAGAAATGGAGCCTATGAATACCTTTAGTTTTATGTCAAAATAGACTTACAGTCTCCTTTGCTTGCAGTAAATTACCTGGAAGAAAATTTCACATTTTTGAGGAAAACAACCATAAAACAACTGCACAATACTTGGCTACAAGATGAGAGCAACTAGATGGGAGCAGGGGGAAACATCTCCAGAAATCCTGGATTTAGAATCATAAAATGGTTTGGGTTGGAAGGGACGTTAAAGATCATCTAGTTCCAAACCCCCTGCCATGAGCAGGGACACCTTCCACTAGACCAGGCTGGTCAAAGCCCCATCCAGTCTGGCCTTGAACACTTCCAGGGATGGGGCATCCACAACTTCTCTGGGCAACCTGTGCCAGTGCCTCACCACCCTCAGAGGGAAGAATTTCTTCCTTATATCTAATCTAAATCTACTCTCTTTCAGTTTAAAGCCATTACCCCTTGTCCTATCACTACATGTCCTTGTCAAAAGCCCCTCTCCAGTTTTCTTGTAGGCCCCCTTTAGGTACTGCAAGGCTGCTACAAGGTCTTCCCAGAGCCTTCTCTTCTCCAGGCTGAACAAGCACAACTCTCTCAGCCTGTCTTCATAGGAGAGGTGCTCCAGCCTTCTGATCATCTTCACAGCCCTCCTCTGGACTCACTCCAACAGGTCCATGTCCTTCTTGCGTTGGGGGCCCCAGAACTGGATGCAGTACTCCAGGTGGGGTCTCACGAGAGCGGAGTAGAAGGGGAGAATCATCTCTCTTGATCTGCTGGCCACGCTTCTTTTGATGCAGCCCAGGATACAGTTGGCTTTCTGGGCTGTGAGTGCACATTGCCAGGTCATGCTGAGCTTCTCATCAACCAACACCCCCAAGTCGTTCTCCTCAGGGCTACTCTCAATCCATTCTCCGCCCAGCCTGTATTTGTGCTTGGGACTGCCCTGACCCAGGTGCAGGACCTTGCACTTGGTCTTGTTGAACTTCATGAGGTTCGCACAGGCCCACCTCTCAAGTCTGTCCAGGTCCCTCTGGATGGCATCCCTTTCCTCTAGCGTGTCAACCGCACCACACAGCTTGGTGTCATCGGCAAACTTGCTGAGGGTGCACTCCATCCCACTGTCCATATTGCCAACAAAGATGTTAAACAGCGCTGGTCTCAATACCGGCCCCTGAGGAACACTACTTGTCACTGGTTTCCACTTGGACATCGAGCCGTTGACTGCAACTCTTTGAGTGTGACCATCCAGCCAATTCCTTATCCACCGAGTGGTCCATCCATCAGATCCATGTCTCTCCAATTTAGAGACAAGGATGTCGTGCGGGACAGTGTAAAATGCTTTGCACAAGTCCAGGTAGATGACGTCAGTTGCTCTTCCCTTATCCACCAATGCTGTAACGCCATCGTAGAAAGCCACCAAATTTGTCAGGCATGATTTACCCTTAGTGCAGCCATGTTAGCTATCACCAATTGCCTCCTTATTTTTCATGTGCCTTATCATAGTTTCCAGGAGGAAATAATTTGTATTATTTTAGGGTCAGCTCTAATCCCAAGAGGGTAAATGGGTCACAGCAATACATGAGAACCACCAACTCTACAAAATTCATCACTCAATAACATCCCGCCTTTGGCACACTTCAATCAGGCTGTGATGAGACATGGGGAAGAGGCACAGATGCACATGTGGTTGCTATGGAGTTAGAGGCTTGAAGGAGATACAGGGAATCAGCACAACTGCCTAGAATACAGTTAACTCTTACAGTGCTTCTCTCTAAACACCTCCCTGGCCAGCCAAATTCATGAATACCCATACTAAGAGGATCCTTTTAAATACTCAAGAGTTCCCATCAAGAGTCAGAGTCCAAAATCCATGAAGGGAGTGTAGATGCTCCATGTTAAAAAACAGCTGAGACTGGCAAACAACAGCCAGCTGCTACAGAAGCTGAGTAAAGGTTGAGGGATTAGAGGATGGAGGTGCACATGGATGGAGGACCATGCTTTGTAGCATATCATCTCTGCCAACTGCCCTTGTAGCTCAATACTCTGCTCTGCCAGGCACAAGGGAGCAAAAGTAATTGCTAGAGATCCATGCAGAGACTGATCTACCCCAAGACAAAAAGCAGGGGGATCACCATAAAATTTAAAACATCTGTAGTTCAGGTGTCAATCTGAAAAGTTTGAAGTGCACTACAGTCCTAAAAAGCCCAGGCACATCCCTTCCTCAAGAACACACATCTTGAAATTTTTTGGACTTTTTCTGCCCCATGGCATCATTCAGCACTATATGAAAAAAAAAAAACCACCACACTTGCTGATGGGAGTGCACAAGACTTACATATAGGCAAGGATTGGAATGAGGCTGGCACGGGACATGCTACTTGCACAGTTTGCTTCCAAGACTAAACAAGGATGAACTTCTTGGAAGACGATCTCCTGAAGCAAAGATTTCAGGGGTGGAAAAAGGGTTCTGGCAGACCAGGCAGATGAGCGGAAAAAAGCCTGAAGACAGTGCCAGACATGCTGAAGCTGATGACTGAAGTCATAAAGCACATTTTATGGATAATCCAACCAGCTGCTTCCAGATCACAAGAGGCTGCTGCATTTCCAACTCCCTGCAGAGTTTCCTAGTGGGGAGTATGCGTGTGTGTATATATATGTAGATAATCAGCAAAGTTTCTATTTTCTCCTGCCTACTTAAGGCAGTCTTTCAGCGTGCATCCTCCTACACTGCTATTTTTACCTGCTCCTAATCAGTGTGTTCTCAAACATCGAGAGACTCAGAGAAGAGCAGTTCAACTCCTTCAGTGCACAGCCCACGACACACTGAGCAATACCTGAATGGCAGCTCTTCTCCCAGCACCCGGGACATCATGCCTTGTAGAGCACTGGGAAGAGCTGGTGGTCAAGGCCTAGGGGACCTCTTCTCATTCACAGGATGCTGAGCTTGAACTAAAGGCTCTTTGGGCAGAGATCATTAGCACCATAAGGAGTCAAGCAGAGAGGACTGGATCCAAAGTCAGAGCCTTAAACGACTAACATAGTAAATAATAATACTGACAATAACCAAAAAAGCTGGGTACACTTTTTTACTGCATTATTTTCTCCTCTCACCATAAAGCTTTCACTTTCAGTGAATCATGTTTCATTGCCAGACCCAAACATGCCTGATCTGTCACAAGCTCTCAGCCTCACAGCGGGCATTAACCTGTGGATAAAATTCCCAAAGGACCAGGGTGCCTCAGTCCTTGCAAAGAGCCCCTGAGATTTACAGTAACAAGGAGTCCAAAAACACCAAGTAGATGGCACCAAATCCTGATGCCAGATGACAGCTCACTGATCAGCAGGCTGCTCACTCAGCTCCTGTAAAGGCCTTTATCAGCTAGCCAGTAAAGCTGCTTATTTAAGCAGGACCATTTTCAAGTGCACAACCCCGCAGAATTGGTGCATTTGTATGGGCTACAGTGACATCCTCTGTACTAGCACAACCGCTGATCACACTTTGCAGGGCAGACACTACTGTCCTCAAGGCTCAAAGCATTCACATTTTGTGGGGAAGCCTGCCTCCTGCAGTGGGGACCTTCAATATGTATCATCTTCCAGCCTGAGATAAGGAAGGACTTTATATACATACTTTTTATGGCCACTGGCTAACAAGCATCCTTAAAATAAAAAAAGCTGGGGGGGGGGGGGGAGGCACACGGATGGGACACCACACAAACACAGATGCCAAACCAAATTCACCAAGGACTGACAGGCTGGAGATGAGTTTGGCTTACGTAATACAGAAGACTTGTACCACAAGTCAAGAAACTGTGGTTCCGTGGCTACTGCTAAGAGTAATATTCCACAACTTGCCTCAAAAACACTCAAATGATCAAATTTTTGAGGAACCATTTGAAAGGGACATGAAGCCTGTCTCCAGGAGATCCAAATAAGAAAACACAGGCTGAGGTGGGGGAGTGTTATCTTGCTTGTGTCCTGGCTAGTATCACAAACAGATTTATGGTGGAATCTGGAGCGAGGTATTCCCCAGCCGGACACTTCTCTCATCACTGTCAACTGCATCAATCTGAGCCCTAGATACCACAGGCCTTGAGAAAAACTCCCATTGCAGTCCAGGCACATTAAGTGGTGGATACAGAGAAATTGGCACAGCAGCAAACAATCTGCTTTTAAATTTAAGATTAGAGGCTGGTGAGATACTGTGAAGCTTGCCATTCACAGGTTTTCACCATTGTTTCCCCTGAACACAGTTTTGTATTGTATCATGCTGAAGGTCAGATTTTCATACATATTTTCTCCAGAAGCCAGAATGACCAGCAGCATTTTAGCTTCTCTCCAACTGAATGGCTCCAACAGAAAGAATGGGGAAAGAAAAGGGATAGGTACATTGCAGTTATCTTACTGGATCACAAGTCAGCTCTTTGAAGCCCAGTATTGCAGTGGTTTACTTATATTATGATAGCACAGAAATTCCAACTGTGATCAGGTTCTCATTATTCCAGGCACTGCTTCTCCAAAGAGCAAGGGACATCCCCTACTCCAGACCATGTCAGCCCTGTTCATAATCATGTCCCTGCATCCTCATGTCTGTCACCCATCATACCTTGCTCCTGTCAACTCTCTCTAACCCGTTCATTACACCTACAGCCATGGTGCTCACATCCCTGATCCAAGCTCTAACAGGTGGAAGAAAGGAAGCATTTCCGTATTTCCAGAGGCAATTGAAGTGGTAGCATAAGCAACCTGCTAACATTTGAAGTCTAAATAAACCCAAATCTCCCAACTGACCACTAACGTCTTAAGCTTTCTTTTTTCCTCTCTTCTTTTCTCAACTGCTAAACTGCTACACAAATAGGCAAAACCCCCATTGTCTCTCCTCATCCATTGTGCAGCCTTGCTCTGAAAGCACATGTCAAATTCTTTCCTGATTTTCAAGAATAGACAGATCTTCCTTTGAAATAGTCCTTAATTCACCTGATTTTGCAATTCGCCTGATTTTGCAAGCCATTTCCCCTCCTGCAGCAGCATTAAAAAAAAAAAAAAAAAAAAAAAAATTCCACTAAGGCCAAAAGTACCAAGGGCCAAAGCTCCTAGTGATATGTCAGTAACAGAGAACCGGCTCCACTGCCCCAAACCCAACCACACCAAAAATCTTTAAAGACAGCTTCAATAACTTAAGAAATGTTGCCAGCAAGAACCAGGGAACTGATCAGCTATGAGTACCACATTTGAGAAACATGGCATCTTGGTCTGCATACGAGTGCTCTGAGCAAATCTCAGCTTCCTGTCAACACGTACTATTTAAACCTCTGACATTTTAAAAGTTGACCCTATGGATTGATTGTAGGCAGTTCAATACAAACATTCAGCACATGATACTTGATATTTAAACTTCCTAGCTCAGATTATAAATGTTGACAGATTTATCTATGACTGGAGCTGATTGGAAAGTATCTGTGCTCCATTTAAAGTTTCAAAATTTTTCCTCATTTTGTAAACATTTATACTTAAAACATTTTTCCAGCACTGAACAACCAAAAATCAAAGCAATTTAAAAAAAAAAAAAAAGTACTCCATCATAAGGTCCTTTGATTAAAACTGAAACTTTTCAAGAAATTTTCAATTTTCTTGAAGAACTGGTTACATTGAAAAACACATCAATAGTAATTTTGTAATCACTCTCCTCTCTGTAAGGCTCATGGTATTGATTTTATTCTCATTTAAAACTAGAACTACATATGGTTGAAATCTTTAAGTAAAAATTCTTACTCAATTTATCATTTGCCATAAAACCAGTAAACAGCAATGTGAAATATTAAAAATAAATTTTTAGTAGGACTAATATTTTTCAATGATGCCACCTAAACATGAAAAAATATTCTTTTGAAAGCAAAGTCACTTTAGATAATATATTAATAAAGCATTTCAATAGCTTTTCATTGTGCCTTCCTCCTTTTTTCTTTCTTCTTCCAGCTGCAAAAAGAAGACAAGCAATTTGGGGGAAAACACTTCAGCATAAATTTTTAATATGTAGTTTCCTCACAAAATATTCATGCTCTTTACTGCAGTTTACTTCCCTATGAACGTCAACATCAGCAGCCAATAGAACATGCCCAGGCTCAACCCAGACAAATTCATTCTGCTTTACTTTGCCCAAAATCCAGTTTGCATTTCTAAGTCAGCTCAGAGATCGACACTTGACTTCCCCCAAGGAAGCTCAAGCTCTCCCAGCGCTCTCTTGCCTAAGCTAAAACAAAGAGATAGTAGGCTGTATACTTCAAACTCTCTACAGATTGCACTCAATTAGTATTTATTTAAGTGATAGCAGGGTAACACCACTGAAAGAGGATGCTTAACTTACAGGGGAATAGCTCAATAGATCAGAAGTAGCATGGGTAACACTGCAGTCCTCAGTCACCTTTCCATACTCTTGGCATTCAGGGCTTGCTGCAGCTTGAACACAGACGAAGGGAACTGCACAGAGACAGACTCATCATCCCCCAGCACCTGAACCAGATCAGACCCAGCTGGCTACACACAAAGTAGAGACTGGTCCTTCCCCCTCTTCCCAAACAATCCATGCCTGCAAGCAGACCATTTTCCCTCTATGTTCATACCCCTACAGTCTAAGTAGGGAAAACTAGCAAGCAAGAATCACTTTATTCCATCACATTCCCAGTAACATGCATATAAATACATAAAACAAACAACACATCATCTGGAAATTCAGAAAAGATGGGTGATACCGTTGCCGAGACAATCACCACATAAATGCATTTCACAGCCTAAGACTACAATGAAAGTGAAACCTAAAGGAAGATGAGTCAACCTTGATTTATTTTTTCAGGAAGCAAGGCTTTAGACCAAGCCTTGGGTGGTCACAATTACAGCACAGCCTCTTGCAGTGATAAGCAAAATCTGTCTTCTAGCAAGTGCAAGCAGGCTGCCAATGTTTGGTGGCAAAACATAAGCAACAAGCACCAGAAACAAGTGTGCAAATAAGCAAGAGGGAAGTGTTTGCTACCTGGAGCAGTTAGAGGGGTCAAGAATGGCGTGTTCACTCAGCACATCATCTGCTTAGATCCCTCTATTTATAGTCCAGGTAGGTCATATACAACTTCTATGCTTTAAATCCAATTAATCTATTTATTACCATCAGTTCTCCCTGACAAGCCCCTGCACAGAAGTGAAAATTCATTTACTACAAAGTTTTGTCTCTTTGATCTGAAGTGGGATTTTTCCTCACAATAGATCATTACACTTCGCAAAGCCACTGAGACAAAACCAAATATCCGTGTAGTCCCTCTGTGCAGTCACTGTGGCATATGTTTGTTACCATCAGAGAAACATCTCTGAGGTTAAACAAGGGTATGACCTTCAAGATTTCTCCCATGATAATTTGTAGTGAAGGAAGTTTTGTACTCCAGCTCTTCAGTGGATTTTGATGCCTCGCTGCCAATGTAATTAATTGGAGCTTGGCATCTAGCAAGCTTAGAGGACCATGGCCTCATCATCTTCCCACTTGGCTCCCAAGTGTTTCACCTCCCTGAACCACCCAACCACTACTAAGACTCCAGTTTCCTCTCCCTTCCCTTCTCTCATTAGGTCTCCCCTTTTCTCAACAGAAGGTGGCAAATAATTGCCAGAGCTCTTTAGTAAAGGCAGGAAAGAAATGGGCTTTTCCTCTTCCCATTGTATTTTCTTTCTGGGTTAAGTACCCAAAGGAGTTTGAAGTCAGCCCTAGCCCCCCTGCTGCTCTCCTTCCCTGCACATGGTTCTGAGGTAGGACTGTTCAAAGCCAACTGAATCATCAGCCAGCCCTTTAAAGCACCTGCCTCCTCTCACCGCTGCAGCATTCTACCAGCGTCACTCAAATCTCCCAGTGATACAGGGCACCCTCCCACCAGCAGCCAGGGAGCCCAGCTGAAAGCATTGATTCTTCCCTAGACACTGCTTTGAGGCTGATCAACTAATCAGGCAGTAGAAAGCCCTGGGGAAGCTAAGAGCCATCCTTGGAGAAAAGCTTGCCATTTTCCCTCACTGCTGGCTTCCCAGGCCATGACTACAGACAATATAGCAGAGACAGAGTAGGGGCCTGGATTAAACAGGACATGTGGATGCACAGGAGCTATTGGATGCAACTGCCTAGTTCACAGCATAACTCAGCTTCAGGGAACCCTACTCTTCAAAATCCACCTCTCTATACTTGCATTGCTGCAGACACCACAGCAATAACATATGGATACACAACGGACTCAAAGGACAAGCCTGAAATGAAATTCAAACCCCTCTCTGCAAGCTGCAGGAGTCCAGCTCCCCTCCAGAGACCCATACCACTTCAATACACTTAACAGTGCAGTATAGTTACACCTCTGCCACCCACAACTTCTACTCCATTCAAAAGGAATAGTGGAAAGACAATTGCTGAAATGAAGAGAGACCTTTACCTCCATATCAGCTTTTGCTCTTCATTTGCTATGCCCATATTAGAAAATAAAACAGGCCAGTACCCATTTGTTGGTCCAGAGACCACTTGGCACATCAGGGTCTGCCTCTATCTGGCTAAACTTCCTTCCTCTACAAGACGAGGTGCCAAATGGAAACAACCTTGGGCTACCCTGTCCCCTAAACCAGGCCTGAGTTTGTCTGAAAGTGTTCATTGGCATGAGACACAATCGTGCTGGGGGGACACCAACAGCAAAGCCATCACACTCCCACACCAGGCCAAGCATGGGCCAGTCAACAGCCAAGAGCTACCTGGGCACTACGTGGAATGAAACAGGTGAGGAGCATCCCTCCTGAGGTGGGCACTGGGGCCCAACAGGCAGAATTTGCCATCATTCACATGGCCACAGCCACAAACTGAACTGAGCAGAGTCGCTGGCTGGAAGCCAAACCTTTGACAGATTAGTGTCTGTCCTAGTGGAAGAAAATCTGGTCCACAGAGATTAAAAGTGCTCTGCCCGGCTTTCTTTGACAATAACCACCAAGGGATGGATGAAGTGGACGAATACGCCAGTTAGCAGTAGAGGAGGTAGCAGTAAGACAAGGGCATTTTGCTAAAGAAGCAGCGGTCTCAGTCAGCCCTGTGCCTGGCTTTCCCACACATCTTTCCCTTTAACTGCAATCTTTCCACTACAAGGAATCTGTCTTTGCAAAAAGACCTGGCTCTGGCAGAGAGAAATGATCTTCAATACGTTTCCTGGAGGTGCTTTGATAATGAGAAGAGAGTTGAGTTAAACAGTGGCAACACCTGACTGTCCTTCCTGCTTTCATTTTGCCCCTTTAATTAACAGGGGGGAAAAAAAGTTTCAAAAACTATCAAAAAAAGCAAAACAATGCCCACATATCACTCTTCAGATAAAAACAATTTTGAAATCCGACGCTTATGTAGTTCTGTAGGCACAATGGATATTAATAATTCAACAAAATATTATAGTCATTACTATATTTTGTAATATCACAACAGTGCGTTTTAGCAGAACTCCTCTACAAATCTCATTGCAACAGCCATTAATAAATAAAATGCAATTCTCTGTATTAAATATGTTGTTTAAAGGCTAAATATTTCATCAGAACTAATTCATTTTAAATAATCAGACTAGGACTCTCCTCCCAGCACCAGGACAAATCTCCAGCTCCATACACTTTCCACATTTAGAAATGAAATTATGTTTCAAAAAGCAAACCATAAATTGAATTCAACTGGAACATCTATGCAGCAGCTTTTAGACTACAACCCCCTGCAGACTGATGGGATCACAACCAAACAGGCCACAAGTCTCACAACTTTGTCATGCTGGTTATGCAACCCAGGAAAATTAAGATTGGAAAAATACAATAGAATGGTTCGCATTTATTGCCTGCCTTAAGCAGTGGCCCATGCCTGATTCTCTGCGGGAAGGAGAAAGAAAAAGCATCTTAGTCCAAATCTGAGCTGCCAATAGCTATAGATAACAGTGCTTATCCAGTGCTTTTCATCAGTGAGTCTCAAAGGGCTTTGCAAAGGACATCAGTTTCCTCTCACAAGTGGGGAAACTGAGGCACGGAGGGAAACAGCTTGTCAGTGGTTAATGTAAAGGCTAAAGGATGAGCTCATATATATTTCTCCATCAGGCACAAGTAATGCACATGTGAGCCCTACTCCATTGCCTCCAAAGGCACTCGTGACTCCATTTCAGTTGCAACTTAACTTTGTGGTAAGAAAAAACAAAACAGACCTTTAAGCAAAATGAAAGCATTTACCAAAATATTTTATTGGATCTCAGAAATTGGACCAAGTGATCTAGATCTGAAGTGCAACTCCCCATCCGCTCTCAAACACACCAACCTCCCAACCTACCCAGCCATAAACTAGTGAGTTTCTAACCAGGACAAAGAAGAGGAAGCTTGATTTTAGTTTTTGTCAACTGCTATTATTAGCAAAAAATGTTACCAAATCCATTTAAAAAAAAAAAACACCACACATAACCAAAAAAACCCCACACACATACTTTTCAGTTTGAATTTTTCAGTTTAAAAACTTCTTCCACAAAAAAAAACACTCCCTAAAGTAACTGTTACTTTCTGGCCACCTCCAGAACAGCATGTAAGCATTCGCCCTGCTGACTGACAAACTGACGTCAGCAAGGTAATTCCTGTAATTAAAACAAAGCAACACGACCTTACTAGCAGGGCCTGCATCAGACAGTATAATCTCTATTTTTATCCATGGAGCTCACTGCTTTCCTCCAACAAGAGCACATAAACACCGCAACCTTCTTTTCACCAACTTTATACCAAGACACAGCATAGTGCAGAAAATCAGAGGGGTAGTATCTTCAAGCATGACTTTTTACAGTAAAATAGCAACTTAATAAGGGCAGCATATTTTATATCTCCTAAATTGTGCTGAATTTGCTTTCATAAGTATACAAATGTTTTGATTTAACCTTTTAAAATAAAAATCTCAGCTTTTCTATACAAAAAAAGCCCTTTAAACAATGCCTTAAAAATTACAGAGATGTATTTTTTAATTTGGTTGTTTGTGTTGGTTTGGTTTGGGTTTTGGGGTTTTTTTTAAATCAGAAAGAGAGTCTTGATCTATGCTTGATCTGAATCAGAATCTGGGGAGACCTGTCAGGGTAGAGATGGGGGTTAGCGATTAAATCCAAATTATTTCCCTTCTGTCAACCACCTCACACACACTCAAAAACACCAAGCTGAGCAGTAAGCTATTTGCAGAGCTCTATGTACCACACATGCTTGATTCCAGATAGATGCTAGATATGCCAGATACAATTTAATGTCAGATACAGCTGTGCTACTGAGCAATGTCAGTTATGTGACATTGGGAATAGATGGACTTTTAGTCTCATCCAGCACATCTGATCTTATGTTCCTGGGCACATGTCCAAAACCCATTAAACTCAATAGAAATGCAAAGAATTCACTGGCTTTGAGTCAGATCTTGTATGACAACGAACAGGAACAGCTAGAGATATTTAACCTGTCAAGGAGAAGAGTTAATGGGAACTTGCTCTAATAAATACACCACCTTTACTGCACTGTCTATTTGTGCTTTAAGTCATTCAGCCTCAAGAGCTAAGGAGCCTTAACTCCTGAGCCAAAGCCCAGGTGATTTCTCTAGGCTTTCACCAAGACCCTATAAAGCACTGGCTGTACTCCTCAAATGAGCCAGCAGGACCTGAGCTAGTGGGGAACGTAAGCCCAGGACCAGTGAAGGACCAGCATAGCACAGCTAGAAATGGTCACTGCCAACATGGGCAGTTGGAAAAGTGATTCAGAGCTCAGGCAATGAGCAAAGCAGGAAGAGAATATGCCGCACCACAAGCCAGGATGACCCCCCACCAAGGCAGTAAAGAAGCCTCATTTTTGTTTGACATGCTGTTTGGACACTGCTTGGTGGAACTTTGCCATTGAAACCCTCATCATCATTAAAAGCTACTTCTAAAGGACTGTATTCCTGGAATGCTCAACCCCTTAAAGAGACAACCTTCTGCTTCACCATGCAGCTCAATGGCTTAGGACACTTGGTAATTTATCATAGCATCAATGCTTTTCTGGTTGCTGTCTGTTATGAAACACAGGTTGAAGCACAGCCATGCAGATGGAAGAGGCTTTTGAATTCCATCCTCCAAGCCTGCCAGCAGCAAGAGAAGGGGAACACACATGGATCTAATTCTCATCTTACTGACACTCCATCAGTGTATCACCATCAACTTTGAAGGTATTACTGTTGCCCTACTCCAGCATCAGGAAGATGAAAAATAAGCCCTTGAAATAAAACATGCTGCTCTGACAGAAGCCATTGCTTCATCAAGCTACAGTCCTTATCAAGGCAAGTGTTTTTTACAATACCAAGGATTTAAACCAAGCACAGAAGTTTCATTAAAGAGAGAGCGAAATAGAGACCAAAGGGTTCCAGTGACAAGTAACTCCAAGCAGAAGTGCAAGGATTCAGAACAGCACTTCCAGTCTGGCAAAGGGATCACTCACAGCACTTGGGCTGTCTAGCCAAGTCTGTGTACTATTTATCTACTCAGCCAAAAAAAAAAAAAAAATATTTCCTCATACCAGCTGTTTCTACAGCAAGCGCAGAAGAGTCCGCAAGCTCAGATCAAGTCTACAGCATAGTACAATTTTTAAAAGTCTGTTTTGCTAGTTTATTACAAACTGTTCCTTCCCTCCAACTTTCATTCAGGAAGATGGTTGCGACCTCTCAAAACAACAGCCCCTCATAAGCAGTGAAGATATTTAGCAAAGCAGTGAACTGAGAGCACACAGTTGCCCGAAAGACTTTGAGAGACACCATGCGCACTAGGAATGGACACCCATCTTTTCCCAGAACCAGCACAATAGCATATCTTCACACCGAAGTTTTCATTAGAAATATTCCAAAAGAACACAGACTTGGCAAGTTCAACTCAGCAATTCTCACCCTAAAGTGTCCAGATCACTGGTAGCCAGTGAACATCAACGGCATTGCTAATTCCGGCAACACAGGCACATGCTAGTGCACTCCAGCAAATTTGCACTCAAACATCCAAGTTTTCCATCAATGCAAGACAGGGAGAGAGATATTTGCCCACACTGTGGCAATACCTCAATCTTCCTCCCTCAAATTGCAGACTTAGTCATGTTCCCCACAATTAGGCAACTCATTTCCACTGTCCCAAGCTCAGGACAATGGAAAAGAAAACCCAAGGGCGGGGGGGTGCGGAGATCAAGGGCACAAAGCCAAGGAGATACATAAAGACCCATACTGGCAAAACTAAGGCTGCACGCAGAACTATTCACATTAGGGTCCTGTTCGCACTAGTATAAATCAAGCTCTATTGGAGCAACACCAGCATAAAATCACCATAAACCAGAGTGGATTTTGGACCATGAACATCAGCTGAACAGTATCCCTTGAAAGGGTAACATGTATTTACTGACATCCTTCCTCTCCCTTCAGTTAATGGCAGGACAGACCATTTAACCAGTGGTCTAAAGCTTTAGCTTGCATGACAGCAATTTATGCACCCTGGCAGGTAAGAATGACCCAGTCAACTCTATTGACCTAAATAAGTAGGAGAAAAGCCTCCTGACAGCATTTCTCTGCTCAGTTCTTGTCTGAGACAACTCCAAATACCATTCAGCCATGGCACATCTAACCTGAATTGACCATGTCCCAGACACTTGCACACTGACTCCAAATAATCGCTTTCCTCCCTTCTCTCCCAGTGGGGGTTAGACTTGGCCACAAAGCAGCATAGCATCAAAATAGTGATAAGTTCCCAGTAGTTGTGCATGCCTTGCTCAGGGGACTTTTTTTTTTTTTTTTTCTCCTTCTGGTGCTAATTCCTTCCACCAGGTTCATTCTCTGTCCCTGCCCTGGGCAGGAGCTGCCATAGCAGAAGGATGCACAAGGAAAACACATCAGTACAAGTCAAGCACAAGCCTGCCTCTGGAGGGAAAGTATTTAAATAAAGAATGAACCTGAAATAGCCACCAGCTCCCCTGTAGCCAGCACTGTCTGTCATCACAATTTCACCACAGGGGACTATCACGCAGGAGCAAAACATCTTCTGGCTCCATGTTCAGGAGGGAGAAAGTGAGCAAAAACTGACCAGCATGCCACCGCAGAGACTAGCACAGGCCAGTGTCAAAAAGACAGAAACAACAGAAAAGGCCACATCTTCCCCATCACAACTGAGTATCTGGTCTGTAGGAACAGGCTGGCAGGGAACACCCACGCTGCCTCCTCTTCAGGGAGTTCAAATTCCGTATATGCAGGCAAAACCAAACGACAAGGTTATGCCATCCGTATTACATACAGCATCCTTTAAAGACACAAGATCAGACTACGGCCCCAAATCATCCCTGGTTAAATGGTACTTCCATTTTATCTAGTTAAATAGTTATATACCTAGTTCTATAGTTATTAGGTCACATATCCTTATACATATGTAAACGTAGGCATAGTATATTTTACATTTCTAAACCACATTTTTTTATAAGCACACAGTGATTGAAATGGGATTTTAAAAGATGTAAAAATCCCAGGAAGGTCCACTCTGTCCCTCCCCATCCTCCTCTCAGGTGCCCACATGCAGCTTATTTTAATAAACACAGGTACAGCAAGTTTTGTACTGATAAACCTGTTAGCTACCAAGGGCAATAAATGTTACAGACAACTCTCATAGGTAAGAATGCACAGTGTTAGACAAGGCATTTCCCCATGAGCTGTGAATCAGAAACAACAGGACTGCACGCTTTCACACACGTAGCAACTCACTCCTGTGTCCTCACACGTTTCATGGATCAACTCTTGCCTCTCGCCTTTGTCTCCACTAGGATGAGCACATGAAGAAATCTCCACAGCTCATTCAGGCCCCAGTCTGAGAACAGCGTCCACTAGTCAGTGATTTTCATGACTGTTAACCTTTATATTTGGGAAAGAAGATGAGAATCTCCCATTTACAGAAGACATAGCATTCTCAAATGATCCAATACTTTATTTTATCATCTAACATTTGATCTCATTCTTCAGTGCTGAAGTTAGACCTGCCTCTTCCCCTTTCTGTGAGTATTCACTAAGACACCTTCTCCACAATCCAGTTTATTGCCTATTTCCAGTAGCACTACAGGAAGCACAAATTAAAAAAATATATATATCTAAATAAATAAATAAATAAATAGCAAGCACACAGGAAGCTAAGAGCCACCAGAACAAAAGCTCAGCACAACTCAGAAAGGCAGGCTTTGTTACTTGTAGCATGTAAGGTAGGAAAAAGTAATGAAGATAATCTTAAATTAATTAAAAGGCAGGGAGAGTAGAATTGAGCCTGCAACAAAGAGATGCAGCACAAGCAAACTGAGAATGCTACACTGCCAGCGATGCTGCCTTTTGATTAAAGGAACACAGCTCCCCGGCAGGCTGGCAAAAACCAATGGTGAACAATATTAATTAAGTAAATGAAAGCCTCCTCAGTGCTGCTGCTGTAGCTGTGTTTTAGGTTGCCTTCAAAAAGAAATAAAGTTTTTGCTTTGGACACAACAGACCATGGGGTCTGTGAGTTAGCATGGGAGGGATAACTTTGGAATCTGTTGACCAATTTGAACTGAATTCAACAAGGAAAAAAGGTCACAAAGATACCAAGTTCCTCTAAGTTCAGTTGAGTGAAGAAGCAGGTACCAAAACAGTATCTGGCCTGAACCATAAGCCACCTAGTGTCCATTCTCATAGCTGGCAGGGCTCTGGCTGATCAATGTATCGACCATAGCCAGCCCTCCAGCACACCAGTAATGCTCAGCCAAGTACACCATGTGCCACTATTTACTCCTCCAAATGGGCAGCAGAAGGAGGGATCATGACAGATGAAAGAAAACACTGAGAGACAGAAGAGTCCTGGAAGGGCAAGCAGTTAAGTGATAAGTGATGGCTAACCTCTGTTGCTTAACAAAATGACCAAGGATTTTACTCATTTTCTGATCCTTCAGAGAGCAGACAGCTCTCACAGGCCAGATAACTAAGTGTTCAGTGTGGCTACTGGGGCAGAGCTTCAAAAACACTCAGCAGAAATCATAATCTGGTGTGGTGCCCCAGCCAGATCTTTCTCTGCCATATTCCATATCCCATACTTTTCTGAAAGCCCTTCTGTTTAAGGCTCAGCTACCCAGAAAAGTCTGGCCAATGACAGTTGAACCACCTCTATTATCTCTCTGTAACACCCGATATGGACACTGTGACTGCATGGGGCTTTCTCCTGGTGTTGCTCCAACAGTTGCCAAAGCACACTTGGATAAATAGTCTCTCTTTTCTAAAATAACTGTTCTCTCAAGTAGCACGGCTATCGTATTTGTTTGCAATCTCACCGTCTCACAGGCAAGCCTTTTTTCAGGCCAGATGGTAAACGTGGTTTTCAGAGACCTCCTGCCTGATACACAGGTCTGCCTGTCTGCCCCTCCCACCACACAGTGTGAGCAAGGCTTCCCATGCACAAGGTCATCATGCTCCTTTACATGCAGGCTCACCAGTCTTGTGTCTTGCACCAGGCTTTCAATGCCCAACCAGAAGCAAAACCCTGACCCATTGCAAACACAGAGTTCGTGCCGGTTCAGATAGTAGGTCTGTCCAGGAGTGCAGGGCCCCAGCCCCAGATACCCTTCTGCACCCCCATCCACAGTCCCACTATAGTGTCAAGTGCTACCAACATTTTGCTGATTGGGAACAAAGCTAGAAAGGCACTGTGGGTGGCAGAACAAGGACATTACCCTTCACATACTGCCCCAGCCCTCCACCTTGCAGAAGGCTGACATGGGGAGACCCAGCCCAGGCCCTATCCAAGAGCGCAGGAGGAAGATTTAATTGCCCTGGCTCATGCAGGAGTCCTTCACCTGTACCTGGTATGGCACAGAGACTTTTCCCCTTGGGTTGTGAAGTGTAATACAAAGGATGGAGAAGCCACCTGAATGATTCCAAAAGCTAGAAAGACCCTTGAACTTTGCATCCTACTACATTATCCCATGACAAGATTGCATAAACAGGCACAGACCTACATGTGCCCTGCTATGACTATCATCCTAAATTATTCCAACCCATTACAAACAAGCCACATAATTCAGAGCCAGCTCCCAACCCCCTCAGTAGACAGATGTGACCCCTCTCCTGTCTCTGTATTTCCAATGGAAGCCCAAATTCATGGCTCCCACAGTCTTACCATGGCAATTGTCACCCAGCTCTAAAGGAGCTGCGATTTGAAATAACTCTATCTGGGAAGACATGCTGGCAAAGGGATTAGAACAGCAGACAAAGATGATCTTAAATCACTTTCAGCCAGAACTTTGTGGTGCTTTAACTTGATCAATCTGTTAATGATTTTAGCTGAGCACGTTCCACTTTTCTGTTATTAATCAGTGTCCTGTTCTTGCCCTTCTTAGCTCCTCACCTATTTTTCCTTTCTTTCATGCAATCTCTTCTAAAAAGAAAATACACTCAGCATCTGAGCTGTGGCAGATGAAGTAAAAATAAGTCCTTTGCCATTAAGAAACCATATCAATAAGGGACAGGAGTCAGAAAACTTGCCTTCCAGCTTTAGTTCTGATCAGCAGCACAACCCAGAGCAGATCCCTCCTCTCTTGCATGCCTCAGTTTCTCAAAAAAAAAAAAACAAAACACCACACACCACAACCTGATAAGACTAATACTACTGACCTTCCTTTTCATGACCTTTGAAATACACACCTGAAACGGGCAGCATAAGAGCTTTAGAAGTACAGTCATATCTGTCACCCTGTGAGCACAATATTGGCAGGGTTTGGTGGTAAAGGACAGGAAGCCTAGAACAGGGAAATGCCCACAAGTACACAGTCATCCACCCCCCCTACCTTGTGCAGAAAGAATCCCTCTTTCCCCCCCAGTCTTCTGGCAGAGGCAAGTAAGGACTGCAAACAGGTGGCCCTGTTTGCCTGCACCTGATGGTATTGATCACAGCTGGGGGGCTTTTCCAATCAGGCACAAACCGCAGGGAAAGGCTAACAACCAGTTAGAGCTCCCACTCCTTCCTCCCTGTACCCATGAGGTCCTAAAGCGCTTTTGGCAAGAGCTAAATAATCATGTTTTATACATTCTCTTCCACTCAACAGCTTTTGCAAATATCCATCCATTTTAAGCTTCAGCAACAGCCTTGCATGTGAGGTAACCCTTCCTGGCTGATATTGAAGCCAAGGCATGGGGCAATGCACACTCCCATTAGGCACAATGGCAAGTCCAAAAGTCATGAAGATAGCCTGCATGCACAGCCTGCTCTCCTCTAGCACCCCAAGGAAGCACATCTGAACTCAACCCATGCTTTCCTCTCTGCCTTGAAAGTCAGCAGGAGCTCTGTGCTCAAGCCTTCCGCTCCACAAACCCCTCACTGGAGTCCTCTACTAAATCCCCACAAGGGGCTCAACACATTTCTGGAGTGTATCAGCAGCATCACTGTCCACTGAAAATGTACCAGCAGTACCCACATGTTATAGACTGGCGTCGTGCCTGAAGCAGTGCCAAAGCAGTTGCTTTTAGGATCCCAAGGCCTTTAGTCTGTCATTGCCCTAAGTGATCTGCTGTGGCTCAGTCCTAGTTTTTCCAAGTCCCAAACATTCATTTTAGTCCCAAGGACACCAGTAAGTTCAATCACTTTTCCCAGGAAGAAATGTTATTTTATCCCACCATGCAGTGGCTGGGATGAATTCCAGTCCCTTCTGTCCCCCCATACTCACAAGAAAGAAAAGGAGAGGGGAACATAAGACTCGTGCAACATCATCAAGTTGGTTAAAATATTGTGGAGTCCCAAGTGGCAGGGACCTGTCAGGACAAGCGTATCCCCTGCAGATCAGGCAGGGGGAGACCGGCAATGAAGCACAACAACTCTGCCCTCACCTACCAGCTATAACTGGTGTAGGAGAGGAAGATCGGCAGCAAAGTGGGTCTATCAACAGCTATCCTCGGGGGTTAGTCCCAGAGACAAAACAGGGCACGGCAGTTGAGGAGATGGAGAGTACACACTGCTTCAGTCAGGAGCAGCCAGGATTCAGATTGTCGCTTCCTGGCACTGTAAAGGTTAACATCATCCCTTCTCCCAATCCCGCAGCACAGCCGGCAGCTGCTGGGGGGATGCTGGTGGTTTTACATGGCACATGACTCAGGCTGGAGAGGACCGGAGCAGATGAGAGACCCCGGCACTGGGACTCCCATCTTCAGGAAAAAGCCTGGCAGCAATTAGAGATGACACAAAAGGGAGATAGTATCAGCTGCAAGCGGGGGTGAAATGCTTTACCACGGCCGAGTGCACGCTAAGACTATTTTCCTCTCTCGCAGAGGGAACCCCAGACAGCAGGAGTTTCACAGAGTCAATGACTCCAAGCTGGTTTTCATATCAATATTTCAGCAGCGTCTGTCTTTCCAGTGTGCATTTCCCAGGCCCCAGCTCCCTTCCCCATCCGTTGCAGTATTTTCCTTCCTTTAGCAAATGCCCACACTCCCTCTAGCGCCCAGCTCTGCTTTTCACACACCAGCAACCCGGCACCCTTTCCTACAGCCTGCACCCCAGGGTGTCCAAATCACACCGGGGCTAATTAAAAGTGATGCTATTTTGGGCACAGAGGCTCTGTAGTGCTCTGCAGATCTGCCTGGCTAGCATTTGTGTCACATATCTGAATATGAAGGGGAGAAAACAGAGTGACAGCCTCAGTGTCAGGGACCCTCCTTGAACAAGAGGGCTTTGCCACTCATTTCAGTGGGAGAGCAGTCAGGTCTCCTTCAGGACTGAGAGGGAGGAAAAAAAGAGAGGTTTGATTATTCAGCATCAATCTTTTCTGATTTTTATTGTATGCTGGGACTCTGCTGGCCACGAGGGCTGGGAATTAACCCTAAAAATTCAATAGCAGGTTATTTATCAAATATGTTTAACACCCACACAGCCACGCTCTTCAAACATGCAGCAAACTTTATTCAGTTCCCTCAGTCTCACAACACCCCATAAAGGCAGAAAACACTGCCATGCCCTTCTTTTTGCATGGAGGAAATGTTAACAACGATGCTGCAGTTTTCCCTGGACATGAAGGGGAAGTTAGGATTTGGGAATTTGTTTGCCTTGGATTCCTGTAGGGAGTTTAAGCAAACCAAGAAATTGCACGCAAAGGTGTTGCTTCAGCAAAGCAGTATTTTCCAACTAAGGGTTATTTCAGCTTAAAATCCCTGTTGGGCTCTGCCAAGTACATCACCAGATCAGTCTCCAGCATGGTTACAGTGTAGGTCAAACTCCCACCTCCCAGAGCCAAACAAGAGAGAGGGAAGGGCTGTGCACAAGAGAGAAGGAAGCTCATCCTCCCACAGCCCCGTGGCTGTAATTCAGAGAACACAAAGGGCCCACAGGTCTCCTTGCTGTACTGCCCCGTGTTTCCTCGCCTCTGTACTCATTTTTCTTTCTTACCTTGCACTTTTGACTGCTGTAGGATACTGCAGGTTGAATTCTCAACTACAGTAAACTAGCCTAGATGAATCCTACATCAATTTACACTAAGGATCCAACCAAATACTTTGCTGCTTTGGGGACTTCCTGCATTTACAGCATCCAGTGCTTCACATGGAACATGTCATTTAATTTACTGTCTTGATTAGAGGCAGATTGAACTCCACACCTTCAAACACAGATTCTCACTGGAAGCTAAACTTGACCAGATCTCAGCCAAGCCCAAGCCTTAACTCCATAACTGACAGGTTTCCTTGCAATTGTCCTGGAACCAATCCCAACCACGAACTCAGGCTTGTCCTTCAAACCTGAAACGAATCTGGATTTATAAGAGAGTACTGACTCAGGTAAGCATGTACTGCTCTCCTCCATTCTACCTACAGACTTCCAGGGAGCTTAAGGAGCATGACACTATGGTACGACTTATGTAAATTCTCGACTGTTGGCAAGACTGGCTTCCAGTACCCTGTAGCACAACCAGCATTAAAGATCTTTGCTCCTTAACCTGTGCTTTGCCCATTAGAAGACACTCCTTTCATGTTTTTTCTAAAATCTCTACTACGAATCCAGCTATAAATTTGGAAACTCTCAGAAAGTTTCATCTTCCCACAGCCTTGCATTTAAGAAAATATTTGTGTCATCTCACCTCCCTTTTGGGAAAAATTTCTTCTGCCTAACATCAATTACCTGCTCAAACCCATTTTCAAAATACTTTGTTATCTAATTGGATGAATGTTTTCTATTAAAAAAATTAATTAAAGAATCACATAGCTGTTTCTGTTTGCATTTAAATCACTGTGAAAGCTTAGCCACAAATCCTAGGCCTCATCCCTGAGCATGAAAAAGTTTGAGTATTGAGGCCTGAGGGGAAACTGCTGACAGGGATCTAGAACAGGAGCAGTTCTGTTACTGAGCCTAGACTACAAAAACATCAACAGCTTGCTGCACTAGGTAGGGTAATGGCCCGGGGAGTCTGCCAGCTTCATGGCATCCACAAGCAACATCCAGGCACATCCACCGGACATCGACCTGACTTTGCAAGGAAACCAGCCTGGAGAGAAATAACCTGAAAAGTATTTTCCAGACACCTTCTTCCTGCTCTACTGACTCAACACAACCATAAAAGCAATTGCCATGCAAGAGTTTCATTTTTATTTCCCCACCTTCTGTTTGAATATTAATTAAAAATGGATTGGCAAAGTCCTGGCGAAGGACTTCAGTGACAAACTTCATTACTAAAGGTAGTGGAGAAGTGGAAATGTATCAAGACATTGTGACAGAGCCGGCCTACCTTCAATGGCAATGAGACCACAACCTAGCCAAAAACCATTTGAGAAAGAAACAGTCTAGAATAGCAATTAAAATATCTACCAAATACAGTGCAATTAATATGATTGCTCTGTCACCATCTTGCACTCTAGGAGTAAACATTTTAAACTGCAATCCAACTGGACGCTTGGAGCAGTTACCCATGGCTGACAACTAAATGCAGCATTGCCTGCCTAAAGATTCATTTTCTCCCCTTCCTCCCTTCCAAGCATAGCAGTCTATTCGGAATTGCAAATATTGCCCACCTCGTTCTGCCTATCACACACCGCATTGCTAGGCATCTTAATGAAAAACTACCTGGCACACAGCAAGCCCATCAGCCTCCCCAGCTTGTAATTTGCCACGGGAGTGAGTAATGTCTCAGCATCAAACCACCAGTACATTAGCAGATCACACCAGAACACTGCCAACAGCATTCAGAAGAATCATTCCCGGAAGAGACAGGCTTCACTGCAAGAACTTGTACAACCTGCTTTTCACTGCCAGCCCTCAGAGCTTGCACAGGGTAAAGGAATAGGATCAGCAGTCGCAGGAGGAAAGAATCACAGAAGCCCATTCAGAGTAGGGTTGTTACCATCAGATGATGTCTACAAGAGTCTTGAAAATCTCCAAAGACAGAGATTCCCAAAACTTTCTGGTGCCTTGCTGCACCACTTTCTTTGAGAAGAAACTCTTCCTCATGTCCAATCTGACATATGTTGTGGCTGTTGCCACATGGTATATCCTCTTCAAGCAATAAGATAAGCTGCTGCTTCTTTCTAACTCTACTTTTAGGTGGCTGTAGGCTACTGTAGTACTATTAGCCTCCTCTTTTCCAGAGTCTTCTCCCAAAGACATCTCATATTCCCAGTCTTGGAGTGAATCTTGCAACCACGTTAACTCTAGAGATGACGGCCACAGGCTGGCCGGACCTCTGGACAAAAAAGTGTAGCATGGGTGACAAGATAAAACAAGGCCCCAGTCCAGTCTCTCACCAGCTCTCATCCTGCCTTCCCCAACTTTCAGAGCCTGGATCATACTATAAGCATCAATGCAGTTGCATGGTCTGCACAAGGAGCAGCTGTGTCACTGAGGCAGGTTTATCTTCTGCATTGCTGCACTGCACTGAAATAAAAATATGCACTGCTGACGTTTTTCCTATAGCATGAAAAATCCAACCCCTAGGATCATATAGGAACTTGGCCTGGCTGAAGCAACCAACAATATTGTGCATGCCTTAGAGAAATGCCCTCTCCTGCTCTTACTGTGGCATTATAGTGTATTTCCTCATCTTAATGTCTGAAGTTTGCCTCTGGTAACCAGAAAGGCAAGGGCACGTATGCATGGGATAGCTAAAGCACACCATGATCATAAGCTGAGGCCTCTCCATAGATAATGGATTGAAAATGTCTTCTAGAGGTTAAAAGAAAGCTAAAAATGTGCATCATTACTTCTTATACTGAAAAAAAACACCCACAACACCACAGAATTTGTAGCACTTCCACCATGGAAAAAGCATGGACAGAATTAAGTACTTTCTATAAACAGCTACATTCATCAGAGTGACAACTCTGAAATCTAATGACAACAGTCCCCATTTACCATTCCACTAGTGATCATATCGGGAGAGCAATCTGAGTAAGTGTGTTTTATCCACTGTAGCTTGTTTAAATCTCTTGAAAAAACTATTGTCAAGAAACAAGATAGCAACATTTAAAGCTGTAACAGCATTAAAGGTCCTGCTACTCATTTTTGCAAGTCTTTATCCTAGAAACCAGGGAGAAAGGAAGGAAGAAAATATCATCTGAGGAATCAGATCATCTTCACAGGAAGGCCAGAGAGAGCATCTGGTGAGCAGAACGAGGAAAAATTTCATGCAATAACATAGCCACCTAGAGAGAGGGAAAACAAGTGTAGAGGATACAACTGCTCACCAAATGGCACATTTGTACATGGTGTATGTTCAGAGTGGAATGGCTTTGAAAAAAGAATGGCTTGCAGATCTGGGAATAATAGTAGTTTTCACTAAAAATTCTCCTTCCTTCAGGAAGGCCTTAGCAAGAAAACATTTTATCTCATCTCTACCAGGTCCCTCAAGAGCTTCAGTGACCTCTCTCAATAAATGCTTCATTAGGGCAGACTGATACTTGAAGCTCAAGTACAAGCCTCCTTTTTCCAATATCAGACCCACTGAATTAAGCCAAGTCCCCTTCCCAAGAACACAGAGAACACAAATCTAATTTCTACACAGAACAGTATTTTTGCATTTTCCTAACAACTTCCACTTGAAGATCTTCAGGTATTTTACAAACCAGAAATGAATTCTGCTCCACACCACCACTTTGTGGTAGCTAAGTAGTACTATCCTCATTTAACATGGAAGAGTAGATCCAGAGAGGTTAATTGTCTTTCTTAAGGTCACAGAAAAAGCCTCTGGGCAGGACAAAGCAGAGAACCCAAATTCCCTGATCTCACCAGCCTTTTGCCTCTATCCTAATCCTGACCTCACTATCTGCAAATGGAGAAAATAAAAGTTTGTTGCCTGGAAGGGATTATTTTTTAGTAAGTTAAATTGAGATTTGAGGGACGTGGGCGAAAAGGGGGAAAGGAGGTGGAGGGAGAGTTGCTCTTAAAATAATTAAAACAAGCAAACAAAAAAAAGAGGTTTTTAGCATTCTAGGTAACAGGACATGCAGCAGCTGCAAAGATCTCCCTTTTGTGGAGTGTCTGTAGATCAATATCCCAGTAAAAACCCGATTTTTTTATTACCATGCTTTCCTCTTCTTTGCAAATCCACCCAGTTGTTTGGAATCCCCCACCACTAATGCCTGACTTGAAATATACTGCTTCATTGCATGAAATTTGATTGATCATGTTTTTAATAAATCATCAGCGACAAAAGCTTAAGTTTTTAAGTCTGTTCAAGTAACAGGGAATTGGTAAAAGCAGGCTGTACACCTCTTTATTGCTTTGGTAGCCTGAAAACAATAGCATACAGACATGTCCTACCTGCTCTCCTAGATCATCTGGCACAATCATGACACATGAGTTAATATCTTTTGTCCATTTCCAATACACCTTCCTGCTGCTTTATGCCTACTTTGACCTAAGAAAATATATGCTTTGAGGTGAGAGACTGGGAACCAATGTGGCTGGCAAAAGAAACCACACTGTTTCCCCGAGTGACCTTGGGCAAATTGCTTGACGTTCCTGAGCCACAGCCACCCCAACAGTAAAATTAGGTAAAAACTGAACTGCAGCAGAAAAACAGGCATTGGATTCAGCCTTCTCTGCTAATAAATGAAAGGACCCAGGTTCAAGCATTTAGCTTTCCCTCTACACTGTTTTAAAAAAATCCAATTAATCAATCACTAAATGCAGTGTGTTTTCTCCAAGAGACAGGGAAGAAAAAGTCTCCAGATGCTAAACTTCATATCAGAAAAATCACAAAAAGGTAACACGAGTATTTATTAACATGCTTGCTTTTCCTTCCTACAAACACTACACTAGCAATAAATACCAGGCTTTGGCTTTTGCTTGTGCTTTTGAGTTGGAAGCTTTCAATGTATGGTATCTTGAGGTGCAAAATCTTAATGGAAAGTCATGAACAATTGAGACGTTTTCCTTTATTACCCTTCCCAGTCACCTGGAGTTAAAGAATAAAGGAAACTAGTTACTTAAATGGCATATTTCTATAAAAGAAACCAAGAAAGGAGGGAGAATTTTGTGAAAAACACTTCCTGACCTGCACTTTAGGAAAAATAACCTTTCTTTCCCCTGCAAATGCCTACAGAATGAGTCTTCTCTGCTACTTTAACCAGAAATACTCAAAACTATTGGAAATCCATGCTGGGAAGGGATGGGGGGATTTTAGCTTCTTTTGCTCAACATCCCTTGGTTCAGCACCGAAATGAAACAAAAGAGAGGGCATATAGGTTGTTTTCTTCGTTACATGCCATGTTATATTAAAAATAAATAATCCTAGAGACAAGTGTAGTGCTAAAATATACCATGCAGCTGTTTTCTCTTGAATGTTTCCTTTCGTCTTTAATGAGAGTGGAATTCATGTCTGGCAAACACAACTGCCTTTAAAAATTGGTTAAATCAAAGTAACATCTACATTGCTGTCAGAATTATTGCCTAAGTAATAATAGAGAAAAAAACTTCTAGTCAAAAAAATAAAGTGGTTGAATTGCACATTATGAAGCTATAGCTGATGCATAGATAGATAGATGGATAGGCAGGCAGACAGATAGATAGACAATTTGCTTTTTAATGACTAATGACTTTCACGAAGAACGTATCTGAAAATCCAGCCAATCTGTTCTATGTTATTAATTGCTTTACGCCCATTTTCAATAGCGACAAAACAATAAAAGAGGCATTTTCAAGGCAGTGACAAGCTATAATAATCAGAATAATGGGAACATTGTCACCAGACAAAAAGGTTTCCCGGAGTCCTTTAAATTACGCCTGTTCTCAGACTTTACATCAGAGGGGAAATAGTATTTCTGATACCAAGTTAAAAGAAAATTCAAGTTCTGTCCACAGCCATCTGCCGGGCGTTGCAAAGCAGGGTGCAAGGGAGGGCCCTGCACTATCATGGCACGATGGCGTGTGGGCTTTTGGGACACCCTCCGCACGCACACACAGTCCCACAGACTTTCAGCGACACCTCAGCTACTCATTATTATTGACTTCAGGGAAAAGGCTTGAGATGCCATCGATTTTTTATAAACTTTTCACTGTGCTTGCACTACCTGCTTCCTCTCAGAGCCCCTTAACGTGCTGTGGGGCTTTCCACCCCTTAATGAATTAATGGGATCTCTCTTGTCGCCAGCATGCAGAGTGGGGAACAGGAGGGCTTTTCCACCACCACTGTACATCATTCATTCCCTGGCACAGAGGCAGCGAAGCGTACTGAGATGTATATTACATATGAAGAGACAGAGAGAAAGGGGACCCAGCTGTGCAGGCACATGGGACAGACTGGAGCGGGGAGCCGGGGGTCTCCCCTGCGCAAGGGAGAAGGCTCTGGCCAGCCCAGCCCCTTTGGCGGCGCTCCGATCGCGCTACGGCGGCGATCACAGCTCTACCTTCGGGGGCGGGCGGAGAAGGGTGTTCCCATTCTCCTTCATCTTTCCCCAGGAAAACTTTTCCCTTTTTCTGGGGCCATCGCTCCGTGTCTCCTTCCCCCTGGCAATAAGAGCAAAGTGCCCGCCAAGCGCCCCTCTCCTCCCCGCACCACGGCCGCAGCGGCAAGCGCGGCACCATCCCGCCTCGCAGGTGGGCACACGGCTCCCTCCCCGCCAAGCCGAGCCAGGTCGGGTCGGGTCAATGGGGCGATACTCACGCTGCTGTTGTGCCCGGACCAGTGCACCATGGCTTGGTTGTGCGCCGCATCCCCGGTGAGAGCGAAGGTGGTGCTGCTCAGCCTCAGCTCCTCTGCCCCTCGCAGCCGCGCCGCTCTCCCCTCCTCCGGGGGCCCGCGGGGCTGAGCACGGGTGCTGCGCTGCCCCTCGGCCGCGGGCAGCCCCCGGCCGCCGCCCGCCGGCAGCGCCCGGCGCCCCTCGCTGCTCCGCCGGGTCCGCGGCGCCGCCGGGCCCCGGCCTCCGGGCGCGCCGCCGCCCGCCCCCGCCGAGCG
Source organism: Phoenicopterus ruber ruber (assembly GCA_009819775.1). Lineage (NCBI taxonomy): Eukaryota > Metazoa > Chordata > Aves > Phoenicopteriformes > Phoenicopteridae > Phoenicopterus > Phoenicopterus ruber. Next base: position 27,892,259 of record CM020221.1, on the reverse strand, counting down.
GAGCGCCGCTCCCCGCGGCCCCGCGCAGCCCCCCGGCTCCCCGCCCGGCAGCGGCTCCGCGGCGGCCGCCGCCCCGGCCGAGCCCCGCGCTCGGCCGCCCGGCCAGCTCCGTAATCCTCGCGGCGGCGGTGGCTGTCGTTGCTCCTGCCTAAGGCGAGACGAGGAGGACGGCCAGGAGGGTGATGGAGACGAGCAGGATCTGCAAGTTATTTCGGCGCCGGTGCAACACCAAGAGAGAAGTAAGAGCCATGTCCAGGCGAGAAAAACGGTGTGGCAGGTCGGAAAGCAGTTAGTCCCCTTCTCCATGCCTTTGCGGAGCGAGTCAGGGGGCTTGGAGAGGGAGGGGGGACGAGGCGCTGCGTTTAGGGCTTTTTTTTTTTTTTTAAGGAGAAAGGGGCCGGATTCTAATTATAATAATTATTATTTGCAAAAGGCTCCTCTTTCTCTCGCTCTCCTTCTTTCTCTTCCCCCTTTCTCAGCCTCTGAGGCGATGACCAGGAAAAAAAAAAAAAAAAAGAAAAGAAAAGAAAAAAAAGGAAAGAAGGAAAAAAGAAAAAAACTCTCTCCCCGGTAGTTGGATTCTGTTCCTTACTGTTGGTGGATTTTTTTTTTTTTTTTTTTTGAAAAGTGCTTTTCAGTGAAACTGTTCACGTTCAAGGATTTGATCAAGTGAGAGGGTAACACCACACGGGGGGAGGAGCCCCGAGCCTTGCCAAGCCGTCGCCGCCGCTGAAATACACCACCGAGTCACCAGCCGCGCCGCGCCGCCGGGGGCCGGGAGCGGGGCCGGGGGCGGGAGCGGGACACCGCACCGCACCGAATCAGCTGGAGCATCACCCAGCCTTTTCTCCTGATTTGGTATATGTGCTCCTGCCTGAGACAAAGCAGCCGTCATTCACTGTTTCTCCTGATATATATTTATACATATACATATACTCGTATTTACAGCAGTGTAGGTATTCCTCACCCTGTATGTATCTGTATACGTGCATCCATATATATGCACAAAGGCTGGATAAGGGTAAGGGGCATAAGGCAACGCAGCTGGGATGAGTAGCTCCTAGGTGACTCCCCGTGTGTAACAACGTACCCACGGAATCAGCCACCCAGCAGCACCGCTCCAGAGCCAGCCCCGGGCATGTAAATGTGCCCGTCCCGAGCGGAGCCTACCAGCTCTGGGAACCCGCGCGTGTGCGTGGGAATCCCAGCAACCTTGCCACCGTCCAGGAAGGGAGACTAGCGGGACTTATTGGGGGGGGGGGGGGGGGGGGAGAACAACCAAGAAAGGTCAGTATCTGCAGGCAGCTCACTGCAGCATCATCGAGGGACTGTGTCGGGAGAAGGAGCGAGGGAGATGCATTTCTTTCGGTCATGGCAGTGCAGCGCTCCCGCTCCCATCGCAGGGACGCAACGTTTCCCCCGGCCAGGACACCTGCTTTCTGCTGGCAAAGCCCAAGGAGCCTTTGCCGCTTCAGCCCCCGGACAAGATGTGAGTAACCGCACGGTGCGAAGGGGAGAGGGCCCGCTGCCGCCTCCCACGGCTGCGGGGCGTCCCCCATCCTCCCGGGGGTCACCCTCGTCGTAGCCATCCGTGCCCTGTGCCACGTCCCTCCGGAGCGATTCATTGCAGCAACACGTCGGCACTTTCTCTTCAGATCAAACCCACGGTCGACCTTCCCCCGTTCTCCTCCTCCTCCCTTTCAAAAGTGCCAATAATTATTGGCGTTATGTTCATCGTCCCACCCTCCCACTTACCACATCAGCCATTCTTTGCCGTCCAAGGACGGATCCACCAACTACACGGCTCTCCCCGCGGCGTCTCCCCCCCCCCGCCGCCCCGCCAGTCCCAGAGCGGGGACGGCTCAACAGTTTCTCCCGCCTAACGTGGGTCTTCCAGCCCGGCGGGGAGCGGAGGGAGAGAGGGACAGAGAAAGGATCGGTGATGGCTCTGCCCGCACTGGGAGAGCGGTGGGGTTTCCTCGCTAGCCGATGCCCCGCGCTTAGCCTTCTCCTGCTGCAAAGCGCCTAGCCCGGGCTGGGCAGGTCTGTGCAGCCGCTGGGGAGGGCGAGAAGCAAGTCGGAGGAGGGAAGAGGGGACTGCAAACACCGCTGGCTGTTGCCAACGGTGGGAGCTGCCGCTAAATGGCTGTCCTGCAGGAGTGAAAAGAGGGTCCGCGGTGTCAGCCGGTTTGCAGAGAAAAGCGCTAACGGCTCTGGGGAGGCGGGGGCTGGGGCTGAGCGAGCCGGTGCGCGGCGGGGGCCCCTACCCACGGGCATGGCCCTGCTCGTGAGCCGCAAATCCCGATGCAGAGAGTGAAAGTGGGAGGTGGGGGCAGGGGAAGCAAATCACCCACCCCCAACCCAACGGATGTTATTTCTGGCTTGGAATCGGCTCTTTTTCAAACTACGCTGCCAAAATGTTTAGGAGATGACATTTCATTTGTGTGGGAGCAGTGACGTGGGCCTCAGCCAGAGCTGATCCATAAAACCGCGGGCGAGGGGATTGCACGAGTTACACATGCCTGTGGCAGGCGCTGCTCTGCACACACAGAGCCGGGCCAGCCCCAAGACTGCACCCTCCTGCTTCTTGTAAAGGAGCAACATGGTATGGGGAACTGTCTCCCTAGATCGACTGCTGCAAGAACAGTGTCCCCAGGTATGTGGCATCAGCCGCACGCATGCCACCCCTGGATCTTGCCATTGCTATGCACTATGAAGAGATGCACTGCCCACCAAACATCATCCTCCTACAGCAAAGCTGCAGCTGTGACACGCAGAACTTGTCCTCATGATGATTAAAGTTTCTCCGGTCCCTCTGGACCCTCCTGAAGATCTCTGCACATCCAGAACTCCTGTCACCACAAAGTAAAAGCTACCGTGGGGCTAGCAATTGCCACTGCTTAGCTATTGTGCAGTCCACCCAGTCCCATTTATCTTCTCGGCCTTGCTGGACACTGTTTAAGGCCTAGTCCTTGTTCACACCTGGATCAGCCACTCATTTGTGCAGCATCATCCCTGACTTCATGACCAAAGCTCACCCACACCAGGACAGGACCAGTGGACACATCTCCTTTCTCAAATCCTGCCAGCACAAGGCATTGCTTTGTGTCCACCACATCACTCTTTGTCACCACAAGAGCCCAGCTGTGCTAGACATGGCACAGAATGTGATGGGCTTCATGCACAGGCGTGTTCACCAACACTTTCTTTAGGGTAGTACTTTCACCACCCCGACAGCAGGTCTCTTCTACCCTGCAGACTGAAGAGCTGTTACTTGCAACCAAAATCACCCTCTGTGAATATCATCCACACCTGCCACACTCAGGGACAACCCCAGACATTCAGTTCATACTATGTCAGCAAGATTACCCCAGGCCCTCATTTTTCAGACAGATACCCACAGGAAGGGCTGGTGTTTCTAAAGAAAATCCTAAAACCCCTTCATCAGTGCCTTCTTATTACTGTTAAATAATAGGATGCACAGCTGAAGTCCCACTGATGATGAGGAACTGTCTATTAAAACCTGCCCACTCTCCATCTCCCGGTCCGTAGCAGAGGCCCCAGTGCCAAAGAGAGAAGCAGCAGTGCTCTCGAATCCCTTTCCTTCTCCAGAAGACAAAGGTAACATGAGCAACACCCCCATCTCCTGCACGATTCGCGAACTGCGTGCCCATCACCAGCACACAGAAAAGGGGCTTTTCCAGTTTGTACCATCCCTGTTGCAGGAATATCAGGTTTGCTTCAAAACCTAGCCTCTTGCATGACATGGTGACAGTAAGGATGTCATTTGACAATCCTAGATTTGCGCAGGCTATATCCAAGAATAGAAATGGAATAGTTCAACACAGTATCCATTACAGGCTGTTTTAATCCCTGGTCTAATCCATTACAATCTGCTTTAATCCCTACCCAGCTGCAAACATCCATTCAAAGAAGCAGGGGTTGGTGTTATATTCTGTTGGACCATGTTGATTTTTAATTGATGTAAGGCAACCATATGCCATAACACCAGGCAATGCAGTAGATTTCTAAGTAAGCAAGTAAATAAATGTTCTGGAAGGTAAATTGTGGCACAAATATAAAGTAGCAGAACATGCCTATAACCAAGGGGGAGCTGGGTTCAATTAAGGAGAGAAAGACAATTGGGGGAGTTGTTTGTTTGGAGGGGATGATTTGGATGGAAGAAGTCTAATGACACTATCTAAAGAAAGAAACAAATAGACCCTGGCAATCATTTCATGCCAAAGCCTTCTATCTAAGGCAGCATTGATCATTTGGGGTTTTAATTTTTTTTTTTTCCTATTCTGTGACTTTCATTTGGAAAAAAACAATTATGAAACCAAAGGGTTAACTCCTATCACACAGATCAATAACTTCACCATCACTACCTCCACTGCTAGTTGTAGACCTGCTCCCCAGTACCCTCATCCCTTCTGTTTTGCCCAGCTCTGCCCATGATTGCTCCATGCCCCTCTCCTCCTGCAGGACTGCACTCACCCAGGCCTCCCTGGAGGCCCAGAGTGTGTCTCACAGTCACTATCACCCCAGGAAATTTCTGAGTGGGAGCTGGAACCTTACTTGCTGGAACCTGAAAGTAAGGGAGGGGAGTTGGGGAAGAGATCGTAAGAGGAAAATTTACAGTGAGGAAAATAAAGTAATGCCCCAGCTACACAGCACTCTCTTCACACACATGCACCGTCCCCTGAAGGTCTCCCGCGCTACTCAAGCCCTCCCAAGGGAGGAAATCCCACACGTACTAAGAGAAAAATCAATGCTTGCTTCAGTTAACTTTAATCTATTTATTATGTGTGACACCAGTCCCTGGAAAACAAAGCAGCTCTGTGATAATGCTGTCTTGTTTACTAAGGAAAGGCCTGAATCTACCTAAACAAAAATCATTAAAAGCTGAAGTATCCCTATATCCTCAGACTAACGATCACCTGCAGGCAGGGCCCCCACCATTTCCACTGCTACAGTACTACCCCTATTATGGGACAGACTTTCTCCTAGCACAGCCAGTCAGGGTGTACAGCGCATAGTCTGCCTCTGAAGCACAGCAGGCCCATGGTAGGGAGCCTCTAGCATTGCCAGACTTGCTGCACAGCTCCTAAACAGGGGCTGCAAAAAAACACTGCACAGATGTTGCAAGAGGGAATCTAGCTCCTGCACTACACGACGAAGTGGAAGTCCAGTAGCCCAGCAGCTTAGCACACAAGTGTGCAACATGTGTACCACATACCAGCACGCCAAGGGAAGTGTTTTACACATCCTGGGTTGTGGGACAGTGGTGGGACAATTTGATCACAGCTGATCTTCGAGCAAGGTTCTCATGAAGTAGTGGGTCCCCTCACCGCATCACAGTACCACTATCCTCTTGCTCAACACCATCCGCACAATGCCCCAGAGCAAAAGAGGGTGCCACAGGCCACACTGGAACTGCAGCAGGTAGAGGCTTAGCAGAGTGAAGAAACACTTCTGCGGATCTTGCCCTCAGGCTCAGAACTTCACCAGTGTGAGCGGATGCAATGCCAGGTTTGGTGACGGGCCTGTCTGCATCCCTACTTCTTATATTTTCTATCCAAACACCATGTCTGTGGGAGACAGAAGAGCCCCCTTCATTCAGGAATGCTGACAGCTCCACTATCTTCACCCACTGCTAAGGCTGTCCAAAAGGTGCACAACCTGCACAGCACAGGTGAAGGACTTGGCGACGCACAGAGAAGGCAGAGGTGTTTTGAATGCTCTGGGGAGATTCTGCAGGTTTTAGATCATACTCCTAGTTAATGTTGGGTTCTGGTGTTGATCCTAAAGCCAAGAGAAGAAAATCCCCTTCTGCTGATAATCACCATCATCAGGAATGCCAAAGAGCTTATCAGAATGGAATGAGTGTGTGGATTTGCAGCATATACAAAGGTAAGTTGTGCAGCACACAAGTTCACTGTGTTGAATTCACTGTATATTGCAGATTGCATGTATTTCTATCTTGGAGACCCCAGTCAGAAATACAGGATCCCCTGTCTCCCAGATTTCAAATCATCCAGGACCACAGTAAGATCCTAGATTTTCAGAAGCATTTGCCAAGTTTTTGAAGGTATGCTCCTTAGCATCACTCAGGACATTCAAACCTGCAGCTCCTCTTTGTCTTCTGAACTCAAAGAGCTCATCTAAAAAGTTGGGTCCAACTGTGCCACGTGTAATGAAGAGAGGCATAATCATGGCTTCAGATGTTATAATATCCAAGAACATGCTATGAGTACTAAGATATCCTGTTTGGAGAAAATCTGATTTAGAACAAGGAATGTGACTAATATTCACATGGTCATTGATTTAGAAAGAGTAAATGACCCTCATTTCCCTTCCTGTCCCAAGGCGTGCCTTAGTCTTGCAAGTTCCATGGAGAAAAGGAATTCTCCTTGCTGTTAGAAATTTTGTGCACCTCTCATCAGCTTTTCATTTCTGGTTGTTAATGAAGCCTCATGTCTATGATTGTTTAGGAGTGGCTTTTGCCGCTAAAAAGCAGCATACAAATACTGCCTTGCTGTGCAAAGACAGTCTTTGTGAACATGAAACTTCCCCTCTGCTTGTTCCACTCCTTCCCTAGGGCAAGTGGGATCTGGAAAGGTTCAGGTCTTCTCTTCAAGACACTCACAATGGGACAACAGTAGCTACAGTTACCGTGATTTCTGGGGCATGACACTGTTTGAACAGGGCAAGGTTTAGCACAAACAAACTTTTGGTAAAAGGAAAGCACAGTGCTAAATCTTGCCACCTCTTGCTGCTGGGTAAACACCCTTCCTGTTGTGCCAAGAGAAGAGATATCCATCCTTTGCCACTGTGCCTGCTGGAAGCAACCACTTACCACCCAGTTCAGCCCTGCTGCCTGAGCTGTTCAGGTGACCCACGTTAACAGTCACCAGCCAGTTAAAGCATTTCAGCTGTTCCTTATTTTGACTAAAATAGGTTTGGGATAATGGAGCAGCTCAGCTGGCGTATCTGAAGGTGCAGTAAAAAAGTAGTTGATGACAGTACTGTCAGAGCAGGACTTGTCCCCGTGACCCAAGCATACTTCGTATTTAAACACAGGCTTTGAATTAGGGTTTAAAACCCACCAGATTTCACTTATCACTAAGGTAAGACCATTTCAGAAGTGACTAGCATTTATACAACCCTCAAAAATAGGGATCTTGAGAGGTCACATAATTCATTTACCTTTCTCTAAAACACACTCAACTGCATTTAAACCAAAACACAGTACAATGTGCAAATCACAGCTAAAATAATAGGAGGATACTGAGTTAAAAGGGAGAGATTTTTGGAAGATGTGAAATCAGCCAATGAAAGACAAATTGTGCTCTATCAGAACCAAGGTGTTCCTCCTCACTCTGCATTGTGGTGGAAGGTGTGTTGCCAGAGTCCATGTCTCCATCCTCTCAACAATCCCACTAAAAAGATATCAATAGCTAGTGGCTCTAGGCAAGAGAAAGAAATGGAAAATATCCCATATTCATCCTGTATCCTGATGGGACTCCTCAAGAGCCTATACCCCCTATACCCTCTCCTGCCCTGAATATCTCCTTAGGCTCCAAATTTCCAAGGCTTCCCATGGCTTGTAGGCTCAACAAAGTCAGCTGCTCCCACTTCAGTTCAAAAAGATTAAATTCCCATGACTTCCAAGCGTCTGCTAGTTGGGATCCTATTTACAGACCAATCATTGCAGAAACATCAAATATTATCAGGTGTAACTAAAGTTGTGTGAGGTAGAATCATAGAATCATAGAATTGTTCTGGTTGGAAGAGACCTCCAAGATCATCGGGTCCAACCATTAACCTAGCACTGGCAAGTCCACCACTAAACCATTTCCCTTAGCGCCACATCTAAACGTCTTTTGAATACCTCCAGGGATGGTGACTCCACCACCTCCCTGGGCAGCCTGTTCCAATGCCCGACAACCCTTTTGGTGAAGAAATTTTTATGAATATCCAATCTAAACCTCCCCTGGCGCAACTTGAGGCCGTTTCCTCTTGTCCTGTCGTCTGTTACTTGGGAGAAGAGACCGACCCCCATCTCTCTACAACCTCCTTTCAGATAGTTGTAGAGAGCAATAAGGTCTCCCCTGAGCCTCCTTTTCTCCAGGCTAAACATCCCCAGTTCCCTCAGCCACTCCTCATAAGACTTGTGTTCCAGACCCCTCACCAGCTTTGTTGCCCTTCTCTGGACACGCTCCAGCACCTCAATGTCTTTCCTGGAGTGAGGGGCCCAAAACTGAACACAGTACTTGAGGTGCAGCCTCACCAGGGCCAAGTACAAGGGGACGATCACTTCCCTACTCCTGCTGGCCACACTAGTTCTGATACGAGCCAGGATGCCGTTGGCCTTCTTGGACACCTGGGCACACTGCTGGCTCATATTCAGTCGGCTGTTGACCAATGCCCCCAGGTCCTTTTCTGCCGGGCAGCTTTCCAGCCACTCCTCCCCAAGCCTGTAGCGTTGCCTGGGGTTGTTGTGACCCAGGTGCAGGACCCGGCACTTGGCCTTGTTGAACCTCATGCCATTGGCCTCAGCCCATCGATCCAGCCTGTCCAGATCGATGTGCAATATCACTTGTATTTTCCCAGTCCCCACCAAGGGATGCTACATCTGAGACCCACTGATTTTTGTTTGACACAGATTTCCCTTCTAGAGGAGCCCTAGGACTGTCTAATTGCAGAGATCACTGTTATGATCCCAAGATTGCAACAGTGACCTCCCTAAAGCCCATTAAGGAGTAATTAGCCCTTCAGTGCTGTACTACCAGCTGTAAACCAAAGTCCCCATAAGGCCACAAGTCATACAACACAAACCACAACTAAGGGGATAGCTTAGGAACATGTCGCTGACTGGAGATGACCATACCTTCTCCAAGCATTCCCATGCAGCACAGTGCTAGCTCCCAGGGCAACGAGATAATGCTGTCCTCAGCAATCCCAGCAGACTTACTTCCACCCCTACTCTGGGGGAGAAGCCCCCAGGGAAGAAATTCAAAGGACTTAGTAGCTTCAAATAAAGAGGGACACCAAATATCAGCCACATCCAGGTCCCCACAGGCTACTGGCAAAAGAAACAGCAATAACTCACACATCCACAAGGATGGAAAACTTCCTTGATAGCCTCCAGTGAACCAGATACTGCACAGGAGATGTTTTAGAAAACCCTCCTGTAGAATCAGAAACAAGGCAGAAAAATGACACAAACTGCCTTTTCCCACCCCACAGAGCGCATACTAGAAGAATGAAGCTGCTGTTGTCAGTAACACAGAAACAGTTCTCTACAATTAAGACTTTGCTCTCACCCCAGGTACTTTTTCCACTTGTATCCTCTTCCAGACAAATCTTTCCCTTTTCCACTCCCTCCTCCCCCCAAGCTTGAGATGGACCCAGAAGGGGAAGGAGCTGGTTTTGTTTCTTTACTACTCAAGCTAAATCCAAAACAATTTGTCTGTGTGTGTGGAAAGGCAGAATTTTCTTAGCAAGCTAGAGAGAAACAAGTCTGCCAGGGACCCTAGCTTTGATGGTGGGACTTCACAGGAGGATGTTCAACCTGCCACAGCTTGGTGCTGTCTTCTCTCTCACAACAAACACCACCTTTTAAGATTCTTACCCATGGCTATTTCCTTCCCTTCTTTTAAGAACAGCCCCAATCAAGAGAGAAATTGAACTACAGCACTGAGGAAAGACTTTATACTAGTCAACATGAATGGAAGGGTGTATATTTTGTGGGAAGAACAAAAGAAAAAGGAAGTATTAATATAAAGAAAAATAACACAGAACTACCAGCAGCAAGCAGCTGGCTGTAGGCAGGTGTTTATTACCAAGCCAGTCCTGTCAGTCCCCCAGATCTCCTGTGCACTGATTCAGCAACAACTTACTCCTAAAAACAGCCAGGTTAAATCAAATCTCATGTAAATAGAGTTTAAAACATTTTGAAAGGGGGAGTCTCAGGCAAATTTATGCTCCCAACACCTCTAAGACAGGAAGTAGGAGAAAACTAAGTGGCAGCTATCACAGCCTTTGCCAGACTGTCTTGGCTGGTAGCTTCAACTCACAGGGGACTAACTGAAGTTTCACACAACCACAGAAAATTAGAATAAATAATACTGGCCCCATGAAGAGAACAACATGTAACCCACACACAGTGTAATGCATGCTCCATAGTGGGCTGGCAAAGACCAGGCATTACTGCTGCATGCACTTCCACGATGCAAATGCCAATTACTAAGTTAATAATAATTTAAACTATAGCAATGCCTAGAGTTCCTATCAGGCTCCAGGAAAATGTCTGAAAAGGCAGCAAAGAGACAATTCCCCACTCTGAAGTCTAGATTATGACTTGCAGACAACACACAAGTTCACTGCCGTCAGACAGAGTGCAAATAAGAACCGCTAAAGAGGCTGATCTTCACAAAATAAAAATGCTGCTGGGGCAAATCAGGGAGTTCATCTGGGGAGGAAGGAGGAACAACCTGCACAGGCGTTTTGTGCAATGCAAAAGCATGCAGCATGCCAATGGGTGCACAGGCGGGAGGGGCCAAAACCCTTCAGTCTCCTTCCCTTAAAAAAGCATCTGACTGCAACATTTGTCACTCCAAACACAGAGTATACTTATTCTGTGTTCTGCTAAGTGATTTAACAGCTGCCTTCTTTTGGTGGTGGTTTAAATCTATTCCTCAGCTTTGTATCAGATGTCCAGGTTCCAGCGCAGTACCGCAGAGACCACTCATGTCATTCTCTCTTTTCTGAATCTGTCCAACACCTGGCAATTTTAGTGGTACTCTGGAGCTGAAGAGCAATCTCAAAAGGGTTAAAATTCAGGGACACAAATGAAAGTGCAATTAATAAGCCAGCTACATAAAAGATCCTCATGCTCATAATGCAATCGGCAAGGGTTGAACATTTTTCCTTGGGCTTACTCTACTCCATTACTGCAATAATGCATGGTAATATAGTTAGCATTGATTTGCCGCAAGGTACATGTACTACATCTGCAAGCTAACAGGAAAAAAGCAGGCAGTCTCTCTCCTTGAAAGGCTGGAATTACTTAATTATCTAAGGAAAATGACATACAGATTTAACAGCATAGGGAAGGGCTAGGACTGACTTCCCCCATTCCCAAAGAATACAGAATAACACTTCTCTGCTATGTGACCTCCATGCAAAGCAAACACTCCTGCTTTGTTATTATTAATTACCCCAGCTCCTATCACTGGAATTCAGAGGTGTTGATACTTCGCATCACCCCCAGCTATGCTTGCTACTCATAAATCATACTGAGAGGAGTTGCCAGGAGAGGAGAGCAAATAGTAAAGGAAATTCATAAGCATCTCTAAATAGGCAGCTGCTGGTCGAAGAGGGTGCAGTCCTCTGCACAGAGTCAGATATAAACCAGTATTAGTGCTGCGAGACAGCAGGAGACATATGCCAAAATTGGGCGGGCAAGACGAGTAAACAATGCATTCAGACAGAAAAGGTAAAGGAAGGCAGATGGCCCAGGGGATTAACCTTTTATCTTCACATCCACAGGTTAGATCAGATCAGATGGTCTGATAAAAGCTGAAAGGCAGCACTATGATTAGTAATCTGTAAGGGGTTGACTGTAGTCCAGAGATAGAGGTGACACTTCTAGTGGCCAAACCAGCACTAATTTTCCCTTCAGAGCCTGGAGCTAATCATTTAAAACCTCTTTGCCAGTTTTCCATCTGTAAAATGGAGCTAAAATTGCCTCACCACTTCGAATGCAAAGTTCTGAACAGGGTTTTGGGCATCCCACACCTCCTATCCCTTTATACAATTATACATTCCACAGAAAGCATTCACTCTCCTGCTCCTCACAATAGCTGTGCTTAAACTATTGCTCCTTTTTAGGGGGGTGTCCTGAGTAGGGAATTGAAAAACATAAGCTTGATACCTGAGGGATTTATCTCAGCCCAGTTACTAGACTGATGACCACACTTTGTGACTGACACCACTCACTTGCCTTCTGGCTGGCAACAGGACAACACTGAATGAGATTTGGGTGAAAAAAAAGAGGTTGAGGGCACCTGGACCCCGCTTTATCCCAAGATAGAACATGCTCTCCATTCACAGCTTTTTGCTGACTCTTTTTTTAAGATCATTTCAAAGTTACAAACAGTTGAGACTTGAAAGCAAGGTTTTTTGGGAAGGAACGGTAGCTTCTCATAGATCACTCAAGGTACCTTGAGAAAAAGAGGAGCTTAAAGGCACACAAATCCTTCATTTGGCCACACATCATTGCCAGTTCAGCTTTCTTATTTTGAGAAAAGATTCTTCCCCTCTTTCCTCCTTTCTACTTTTTGCAGTTTAACCCAGAGAAACTAAAGATTTCAGGGGGGGTTGTTCTTTTTCCGTTGTGGAGTGTGTGTGTTTTCCCTTTTCTCACATCGCACTTTTAAATACTTGTTTGCCCCGGAAGCTTGACAGTGTGGCAAAAGAAACAATGAAAGTAACACAGAAAAAGAACAAGAAATCAGCTAGAAGTTATTAATTCCAGTCTTCTATCATATAATGAAGAAAAAAGAGACAAAACAGGGTTAAAAATATGATCTTCAAACACCACTGATCTGAAATTCTGAAATACTGAGATTTCTGATCTCAGTGAAAATCAGAGGGAGGAGAGACAAAAATCACAAAGACCTTAACAGAGACAGTCTTTTCTTTAACTCTTTAAATTTTTCTTTAAAGACTTTTTAAACTAAAGTTTTTTATTAAATCAAACAGATTAGAATTAGTGGATTGCTGTGCAAATTTTACAAATAGTAGGTTCAGCTTGACACTGTGCTTTCCACAAGTGGATTTCTTATTAATACCATAATAGCATTTTTATATTGCAATTAACTTTCCCTGGCCCAGAATATTTCTTATTCCTCTCTCTAGACTTTCCTGTATACTGCCATCATCACTGCATTACCAGCACAGGAGATTCAGAAGTACTTTAAACTGGCAACTAAAGAGTCTTGTCTGCCTAGGTCTCTCATTGAGGTCCACCTTTATCACACAAATAGACACAGGAGGGAGCTCACACACCCCCATTCACACTGAGGTTACAGCTCTCTCTGGAGCAACCAAAGTGATTTAACATCTCTAATTCTCAATTCAGGGTTCCTTTAGGTCTTGGACTTAGATTTCCACACCTCCTAGAATAGAGGTCTCCCTTTTTAGATAGCAAAGCAACTGATATGTGTCCCCCTTCATACCACAAATAGAAAATCTGTAGCAGTGTTGGCTGAGCTGAGACCAGAGGGATGAAATCTTTGCTCACCAGATTTGGTGGTCACAGATGAGGCTGCGCACACACCTGGAATGTAACACAGCTTTTAGTACTCCTGACTGAACTTTTGGCTGCCTTTTATGTTTGCTGCTGGTCCTCTACTTCCTTCTCCATGCCGAAATTCACAAAGAAAGCCCTAGGAGTTTCTCTTCTTTAGCCTCTTCTTGTTCTGCCTAAGCTGGATGTCCATGACTGCAGCAAAAGCCATCTCATGGGGAAGAGGGAGCAGGACTTTCCTCTATTCAGAGGCTTTTTTTATTTGTGCAGCTGCCTAGGCAAAGCTCGTGAAGGTAATGCCCACTGACCCTTTATATTCCTTTCTACAACAGGTTTTATTCCTCTTATTTTGGCTCTCTTTCCCATTGCCTTTCACAGAATCATAGAATGGTTTGGGTTGGAAGGAATCTTTGAAGATCATCTAGTCAACCCCCCTGCCATAAGCAGGGACATCTTTCGCTAGATCAGGTTACTCAATGCCCCATCCAACCTGATCTTGAACACTTCCAATGATGAGGCATCCACAACTTCTCTGGGCAACCTGTTCCAGTGCTTCACCACCCTCAGAGGGAAAAAAATTGTTCCTTATGTTCAGTATAAATCTACCCTCCTTTAGTTTAAAACAGTTGCCCTTTGTCCTATCACTACAGGCCCTGGTAAAAAGTCTCTCTCCATCTTTCTTATAAACTCCCTTCATATATTGAAAGGCCGCAATAAGGTCTCCCCAGAGCCTTCTTTTCTCCAGGCTGAACCAACTCTCTCAGCCTGTCTTCATAGGAGAGGTGTTCCAGCCCTCACAGCATCTTCGTAGCCTCCTCTGAACTTGCTCCAACAGGTCCGTGTCTTTCTTGTGCTGGGCCCCCCAGAGCTGGACGCAGTACTCCAGGTGGGGTCTCAGAGAGCAGAGTAGAGGGGCAGAATCACCTCCTTTGACCTGCTGGCCATGTTTCTTTTTACACAGGCCAGGATATGATTGGCTTTCTGGGCTGCAAGCACACATTGCTGGATCATGTCCAGTTTTTCATCCACCAAAATAAAAATATTTTGAACCTAGTACTTTAACTCAAGTTTACTTTCCTCATTAAAAGTGAAGCAGGACTTGAGAATCCAAAATAAATTCTTACAGGCACCCAAAATGAATTCACTAAAGGGAGAATCTACGGACGTAACCCTCACCAGATGTCATCACCTGTTTCCACATCACACAGATAAGGTCAGGGAGCTCTAGAGGCTGCTTGCCATACAATTAAATAAAGCTTTTGATCAAATCACCTTGAGGTCAAGCAACTGTGAGCAGACACTCAGATTAAGTGTGTGCTCTTTTGCCAGACTATGGCCAAAAAGAGCAGATCATTTTATTTCAGCAGATATTTCTATAAAGGATGGAGAAGGCACTGACAGTGTAGCCTATTATTCTAGCTTTTCCTTCTTTCTTTAACATCAGCAGTGTCAGGTAAATTTTGGAGAGAAAGCTAGTTTTGTTCTAACTTCTTCAGAAGAGGTTTTAGAGGATGTGATTATTTACTGTATTTCTTTACAGTCCTCACACTATGAAACCCCACTTAGGCACTGTCTTTGAGCAATAACAGTCTGTAACAGCCACAGCAGCAAGAATGAATCTGGATGTATTAGAAGATCTCAGCAGAAAGCACATGTCCAAGAGGACATCATTAGATGTAAGGAAGATTGCTGACTTTTAACTTCTTTCTTCTTTTCCTAATTTCTACTGCTCACGATTGACACAGGGATGCGATTATTAGCAACCTTCTTGCAAACCAGTGCTGGGATGCTGCTGCTAGTTGTCCTCTTTCCAGTTAAACCCATACAGAAGCCCCCAACTGGTGCATTATCTTGCAGGCTTCTCATCATTTGCAATGTGAGATATGTCTTCAATTGAGGAAAAAAAAAGCCTGGCTTCATTTAATTTTTCATTTTTCCATTTTCCTTGTATCTACAGGCACAGTTTTTCTAAGAGGCCTGTTTTTCTGCATTTTGATAGTGTACTTTACATCCCTGGAGAGAACAGACATTCTACATTACCATCTGAGCAGACTCAGCAGGGTATCAGAAAGTGCAGGTTTCTCAGGGTCTGCTCCTCTGCCTCCCTCATTCATTACCGAACAAATACTTCCAGAATGAAAGCGTGAGTTAGCAACTCCAACTGCTCTGAATATACCCTGCCACGAGAGGAGCCAACACAACACATGTGACATTCTTATCCCTTTCTTCCAGTGGATCCCAGACGGTTTTGCAAATTATATCACTCTCGAAGGGGAATGCAGGACATACATTGATTTTTTTAATGATTTAAAGGATATAAAGTTAGAATAGGCTCAGCTGGGCAACTAAGATAGTATCAATGGCAAAGTGAACTAAAAAGCCCAGAATCTTTGATGCTGCTCTGCCTTCTGACACATGCATGGTCAGGTTTTCAGCACCTTTAATTCATTTCACTCACTGCCCTGAGCAGAGGTCTAAAACTTACTTATTTCTGACAGGGACTGCACTTCATCTCAAAGGCGAGCTTTTCCTTATTTATATGCTCCCTTTCCCAAATCTGCTGCCTCAGAAGAGAAGTCTTATTCATTCTTAGGCCTGAAAATTGGCTTTCCACATATTCTACAACCCTCATCTTGCATGGTGCATTGATATATTCTTCCTGAGGCCGAAGCACATAGGTGCCTGCAGGACTAGCATTAATATTGTTTTGCATAGCAAGCAACTACAAGAGTGTACTTAGAGAAAGTATGATCAGCAATTCCTTGCCAATATCTCCCAACAGATGCAATATTAAAGCCTGGATCATTACAATATTCTCTCTAACAAAAGGGTCTTATATTGGAAGTTGCCGAGGATCTTTTAAATATCTGAGCACCACTATTTAAATACAAGCTCCAACCCCAGCCTTGAGACATTGAAGACTCACAATGTGAAAATCAAGCCGTTTCACAACCGCTTATTAACATTGCATGCATGGCTGTGGCAGTATAAACTTCCTCTACCACACGCTTCCCTGCCACACAAACCCACCTGCAGCCCCTTGCCCACCCTTGTTCACAGGGAGAAACTCTGAAGTACTCTTCCAGAGACAACACATTCACACACGCAAGCTACCTTGAATCTGAGGTGTGCAAACCCCCGACAAACCCAGCAGAGACTGACACAGTCCATTTCCTTATAGTATGCTCACTGCATTTGCCCCCTTACAGTTTGGATTGTCACCACAAGAGTTGCATTGTAAGTTATCTCACAGCTACAATAGTAGGGATATATCTGTTATCTGACTTTGACTGTTTTCTGTCTTATAGGGAAGAGATAATGCAAGGAAACCTGAAGATGGCGAAGAGGAGAGACAACATTTTTACTAGTTAGTCTGTCTTACCATTTTGCATTGGAGGAGGTGCAAAGAGGAGGTATGTCGTTAAACATACTGGTGATTAGAACCATGAAATTGTTTATCTGGTGCTCCTTTCCTTTTCCTTCCCCTCCCCAAGATTTTCTTTTAAACACAGCAATAGATTTTATCCCCAGATGTCATCTACTTTTTCCTAGCTATTTTTTGTTTGTCTGTGTTTTGTTTCTTTAGAAAAGGAAATAAAGCCGAATATTTTCAGCTAAACTACATTTGTTGTTCAGTGTTTTGCACTGTTTTTAGCAGGCAGGCTAAATGTTTGTTAGAAAACATATTTTGACAAAGGAGAAAAGTAATTTCCATCTAGTTCTAGCTGTAAGAAAGGTGAGAGCTCTACATGGCTCACTGAGTCTGTAACTGTATCAGAGATTTAAAAGGTGCCAATTTAAGATCTAATCCCAAAGCCCTTGCATGAGTGGTCCCATTAAAGGGAGAACAAATTTACTCTTTGCCCTCATAGATTTATACTGGTTGTCAACATAAGTGAATGAGAACGAAAGAAACCTGGAACCAAAGCCTGTTCTAAGTTGCACCACTTCAAAGAAACTCTCCAGGAGTCAAAGGATGGGCTTTTAATTAACATTGGCAACACACAGAATCAAGTCAGGCAGATACGGTTTTTACGTTAACAAAGGCAGTATCATTTTATACACTCTAATATCTCCAAATGATACAATACATTTCAAAGACAAAAGTTAGGATGTCTCCTTCACAATGCACTCATAGGAACTGCTAGGTATGGATTCACCCTTCATTAGTTGCCGAGGTTTAATCAAACCACTTCTCTAAGCAACTCTACCTGAACTTTGTGTTTTGTAATTATCCCTGCATCTCGGTGATGTCTGTGTGTAAGCGTCAAGGCAATGATTGATCGATTCTCAATATTCCATCACTTATGATATTTTCGAAGTAAACAACTCCTTCTCCATTGGGAAATAATATCTAGGCTAAATCAAATTGTGAAGTACCAAAAGAAAGCTAGCCTCCTCCATATTAATCTTAAACCATTTATGATAGATCAAGGCATTGAGTTTCCAGATCTAATGAGACCTGTGTGCTCCGAAGCAACTCTTTAATTGATGAGGAGATGAATGACCTGGTTTGGATCATGGAGAAAAAAATATGTACAACAGCTTGTTTCCAACCCAGTTACAGTGCGGAGGAATTCTTGACTCACACTTTGAGTGTCAAGAGGTGCACTGCCTGAATGAGTTTCACCACTCCTTGGGCACCTGACTCAGAAAATTCTCTGCATATTGTGTATTTGGAAAAATTGAAGCCAAATCATCAGTTAGTCTGGTTCTCCTGTACACTAAAGCTTCTTAAATCCACTGTAAAGCCTCCTTAATATGGACATAAATTACAGTCATACTACAACACCCTAAACAATGCACAGGAAACTGGTCTATGTGAAAATGAGACCTGCTGAGTGACTCTCTTGTGAAAATCTGGCTATTGGTGACAAGAAGAGTTAGGAACAGGATGGAAATTTTCTCTGAATCTTAGAAAATATACTGATGTGGGCAAAGCAAGACACTGACAGTATTTTATTTAGATGTAATATAAACCTAGCTTCCACATAATACAATCCTGATCTAAAGGCAGTCATGTTAGAGTGTATATTGTATCCATATCTCCAGTCAAGTTTGTTCCTTACTCATAAATAACAATATTAAGATAAGACTAGTGAATCCTAGAGGAGTAAGAACACAGTTATGCTTTAAATAGACCAACAAATCCACTAGAGAATAAAATCCCACTGCGCGTCTACTCAGTCCGTGAGAACAAAAGTGAATTAAGCTTAAGGTCGATCTGTCTGTAGTCCTTGTACTTATTCCAACCAACATACACCAGCCCACCTCTCAGTTCAGCACCACTCAGTTCAATGAACTGAAACGAGCTTCTTCCCTCCACAGGCACTCTCCCAACCTCACTACGCATCAGCTACTCTGAGTATTTCCAGATTCTCTCTTATTTCCTATTTCCTCATTGGTTTCAATCCTGCATCACAAAATGGCAAAGCTCCTTTTGAGTTAACCTCAGAAAAGGGATCTTAGCCCACAATGGGGTTTTCAACAGCTCTTGGCAGTGGCCTAAATTCAATTTCTTTGAGCAACAGTAAAAATTTTCACCAACAGCACCAAGAGCAAAATTAGGTGCTTCAGATAACCCCACTTCAACTCTGTAACAGCATTTTTCTCTGCACTGCACTTTGCAGTCCTCTTTGCACTACAGATGCCATGTATATTACAAATCATAGGCAGACAGAAATCTTACAGCATTTCTTTGAACCCTTTTTCTCCCCCTGCCAAAATACAAAGACAGCTGAAGAACACAAAGATGTTTATTCTCCCAGAAAGAGCAGCAGTGCTTTTTTTTGACTAACGCTGGCTTGGCACATGAACTCTGATAAACTCCTGTCATGTTAAGTCACGCTGTTTGCAAACTGCCCCCATGTCCCTCCCTCATCCCCTCCACCAAACAACAACAAACCCTCCACACACATACTTAAGGAAAAAAGTACAATCAGAAAAGGAAAAAATAAGTGGAGTTTTGTTCTCACTTTCTGAAAGGCACATGTTTCTTCAGAGGTAAAAATGAAAAAGCTTTCATAATGTTTGCTGACCTGAAAAAAAAAATGTATTTCCAGAAGTGTGAAGGAAACCTGTTCTATTAATTAATTTGCATTTTATCCCCCATAGCACTAGGAACATAACCCTTTCTGTCTCCCCCGTCTGATGACATGCCACATCATAGCTAGGCTGAGGCCACTGTCATGCCCCATTAAGCGTTAGTGGACTTTTCTCAGCCAATTCAAGTATTTAAAAACTCCCCAGAAAACACATTAATCAAATGGATCTGCAGTTGTGTAAAATCAAAGTTTTTAAATGTACCATATTTAATAAGAAATGGACTGTCAAGCATCTTCAACATGCCAAATTGGCATAGCTCATTGAATTTCCTGGCTTATGAATAACACGTAGAAGCACAGCCTCTTTGATATGCCTACTTTTTCCTTATTTTTGTGTCCTTAAAAAAATTCAAAGCTAAAATCTAAATATAGAATCAACAGACAAAATTTAGTACAGAATGTAACCTGAGCAGGGTCATAAAGCCCATGCTAGATCAGAATACGACTGATTCACCTGTGTGAGAAAACTAATATATATATTCACATGCCCCATAAAATTTATGGCTCCCATTTTAAAACAAAGGTGACAAATACTTGTGCAATTTAGAAAATGGACCACTTTTCATGATCTAGCAAAGACACACGCAGCATGCTGTGTTCCAATTACAAACTAAATGGCACACATTCACTGGCAAATGGGAAACGGAAAATGATTTGCTTTGAATGCCTTGCATCATGAGAGAGAATTTCAAGTGGCACAGTACAGAAAACATCTTCAGCATACTTTTAATTCACACAGATCAACGCTTGAGGCTTTGCACATGAATTAGTGACTAGCACAACATCAAATACTCCTGTCCCATGCCACGATAATAGCATTACCCAGCCCCACAATCAATCATTCATAAGCCTCTAGTTGCTCTGTGTTTTCTGGAAGCTCCCAGGAAGATCTGTCACTTCTGAACTTGTGTGTGTAATATGCAGGGCATGGGTTCACCTCTAATGTGACTGGCTGTGCCCAAATTAAAAGTCACATTAGAAACATGGGTAAAAGACTCCAAGTTCAACACTGGAGAGAACTGTGGTGTTTTTCCAGGGTGTGCCTGTCTTTCCTCCTTTTACCCTCCTGTGGCATTGGAACAGCCCTAGATAAGAGGCAGCAGAGAGTCAGACTCTGATCCCTGCAGTATGGGGGGGGGGTGTCCTGGTTTCAGCTGAGATGGAGATAATTTTCTTCCCAGTAGCTGCTGTGTTTTGGATTTAGTATGGGATTTGTCATGTGAAGAACGTTGATAATACACTGATGTTATTAGTTGCTGCTAAGAGATCAAGGACTTTTTTTTCAGCTTCCCAGGTTTTGCCAATGTGCAGGTGCAAAAAGCTGGGAGGAGTGTAGCCATACAGTTGACCTAAACCAGCCAAAGAAAGTATTCCATACCATAGACATCATGCCCAGTATATAAGTGGGTGTCACCTGGTGGGCCGGACGCTATTCATTTGGGCTTTCGTTCATTCATTCTGCTCTCCCACGCTCGCTCTCTCTGGAACTTGTGATTCTGAGATCACTGCTGGGGAAATTGCTATTCCGAGATTGCTACTTGGGATGGTTTTGAGATCGCGCTCTGTTTTGCTCCATGATTGCTACTCAGGGCATCAGGTCGTTGGGTGGTGAGAAATTGTGCATCGTTCATTTTGTATATTTTACCATTATATTTTTTATTATTATCATTATTAATATATAATAATTATTATTTTTTCTTTACTGTCCTACTGAACTGTTTTTGTCTCAACCCATGAGTTTTCCTTTCTTTCTGATTCTCCTCCCCACCCCACTGGGGAGGGAGGGGAGGGAGCGAGCGGCTGTGTGGTGTTTGGTTGCTGGCTGAGGGTAAAAGCGAGCAACTTTAAGGCAATGGGGCCAGCATCTGTTCCTGGGAGGTCAAGAGCTACTAGGACACTGTTTCCTGACTCATTTCTGGCTTACATTGCTTTAACTCCATGAGCTGCAAGAGACTTGTCCCAAAAAACAGCTCCACTAAAATCAAGGCAGTTACTCAAAATTTACACCAGGACCTGAATCTATCAAGGCACATCTAATGTGTGTGGAGGTAAGAAGAATATATGTAATTACAGGAAAGACAAACAAGGAAAAATAAGGCCTTAACTAGCTGAATAATCAAGAGAAAGCAGCACTCAAGTTGTGGTCACACTCTCATACTTCCATGCAAATGAAACAAATCTGAACGTGAGGGGGGGAAAATGCCATTCATCACATTTACCCCTCATCCAGCATCAGCTTCACAGCTCATCTTCCTGCAGTGTGGTTAACAAAGTTGGTGAAACAAACAGAATATGTATCCTGCAGCTTATGTTTCAAATACAAAAAGGTGTGCCCACCAGCAAGGGAACTGGTTTAGCAAATCCAAACCCCTGCAAACAGGAAAAACATGCACAGAGGCTTCTAGAAGAAAAAGAAAAACAGTACAGCTTTAAAAATCCCTGCAGTCAGGATGGCCCCAAGACAAAAGGAAAGTGCTGGAATAACTCCACTGTCCTTTCTTGTTGCCATTTGAACTGAGTACAGAAAGGGCCTGAGGCAGAGCTACCAGCCAGGAGCACATTCTCACCAGCACAAACCGAGGAGAGAACCTGCAGAGGTGGACAGCTTGTGCAGAGATGCGGGGACCTCACCACAGCAGCAGTTCAATGCAGCCCTTAGGTGTGAGGGAGAGAGATCGCTCACTGGACTGATGAATATGGGCACAGAGAGAAGATAATTTGGGGTGCTATCTGGTTCCACATCTCCTTTCATTGACATCACTAGAGTATGGAGTCTGCCAAATGAGATCAAGCCACCAGGACTTCTACTCATTATTTTGCCCCTAAATAAAGGCCAGTATCAGCTACATCATAAGGAAATACATTCCCTCCCCCACCAAAGCTCCAAAGTAAGTTGTGCATCGCTCTTAAGTGGAAGAATGGAGTGCCATGGAGGTGAGAATCAAACAATACATGATGCCAAACATTGAAAAATTCAGCTTTGCATTATTACATACATTAAGGGTGATGGTGTGTATTCCTCAAAGCCCAGCCTCTCCCAGGTTCTGAAAGCAAAGTCCCAGACCTCCCTACCTGCTTTCACAAAAATGGCAAATCTCAGAAAAAAACCCCAAAGATATCAAAGGCATAACACCAGTGTGAACTCAAGAAAGCCTCAGTCTTTTCCCTAGATTGTGTTTTTCATCCGTTTTGCCTTACAGCACAGTACCAATTGCAGAGCTAAAGAAACTCCTGATTCCAAACATAAAAGCCCAGAGTAACAAGGCTGTGGTCTGAAGGATCACTGCTTTGCCTTTCTCATACTCGGACAATCCTTGCTCTGTTCTGCACAGAGAAGGAAACTGTCCACCCTGCTCAGACCACATCCTCCCAGATAGATGAGCACCCAACACCCCAACACACTCCCTGAATTTTTAGTTCTTTAAAAAGAACAACAGCAAACAAAAGCTCACTCAAAAATGAGTGCATCCTGAACTCCCAGTCGTTTAGAAAAGACCCTCCTTCATTCACCACTGTAGCTTTTTTTTTATTGCTGCCAGCTACACTGCAGTGCTCCAGGGTAAGTCACAAAATTCTCCATTCTTTTGAGACAGGAATAGTTCAGCTTAGAGAAGGAGCCATTGTCTATGTGACTAGATACATGTACCTAATGTCAGCATTGGCTTTGGGAAATAGGAAACCAAGTTAAGAGAGAAGAGGGAGAGCTTCCTTGTAATATAAACACACCCACATCCACAGGATTTGGTTTAGTAGTTCTGGCAAGAACTCATTATCAGAGGTACTGCAACAGCACTTAAAGATTGCGACCATATCTGGGACTCTGTCCTATTGGATGTGGTACAGAGATCATCACTGCCAAAAACCATTCTCATGCTAAGCACACAATACAAAGGGTAGGAAGAGAAATGAATAATTTGCAGTCACCAAAACAGGACTGGCTTAACAGAGCTGGAGGGCAAATGCAGCTTTATATTGCACGCACAGCAGGAGCAGCAGGTATCAGACACGGTGCACACTACTTGAGGGCCTAGTCCCATGGATCCATGCTTAAAGAGCTTCATGTTAGCATGGCACATGAACTAGCATGTCAGAGTGGAGTAAGAATCGCACATCACAGTCTTCATCTTACCATGCTTTCCACTAGCCCATGTGTCTGACACCAGACCATGCAGAACAAGAGTTAAACTCTTTCATCAGACCAGAACGAGATACGAATTCCCAGCCATTCAAACACAATAACCCCACTCTTTTATACTAAGCTCTTGTAGACCAGTTTCTGAGCCAACTTCAATGTAGGTCAGGAAGGTTTGTGGTAGGAGGATCATACTTCGCAGGTTGACCGCTTTGATTGTGACCCCTGGAGCGCAATCAGAGCAATCAAGCAAACTAATGAGCATATACTGTAAAGGCAGGGGATGTGAGGAGCTTTGCATCTCCATGTCAGGTCCACACCTGCAGCTCTCAGTGCCTGTGGTAGCAGGGGAGGCAGATTCTAACAGCAGCAGGGTGGGGATGCTGGGCAAAGTGGTTTTCCACCATAGCAACTGTTTCTATAACAGCATTTTCAGAAACTGTGTATCTTAGGAGGATGTTATACCTCCCTAGTAAGGAGGTAAAGGGAATATAATGGGAACCAAATAAGCCTACTCACATGTTCAAAGGCATTGAGAATTATAGCCTATAGCTCTGACACAAAATGGCAACTCCAAGCCTCCAGCTGCTTTCCCTTCCCAGAGTTTAGCAGTCATCTACTATAAGCATGCACCGCCATGGGCTGCAATCAGGCATCAGCAAAGGCTGGAGAGGTGGTGAATCTATAAAGCAAGCAGAGATGCTAGGACCAGGACTTATGTCATTTCCCCCACTTTTCTGAGGTCAAGGACCAACACTATAATCTACTGGGAAGTCTGAAGGGGTGAAATGAATAATTAATCTATATAATTAATAATAATTTGAATTAATTTTACTATTAGATTTATTGATAATTGCTTGCCCTACAGTTTAAAACCAGTCGTGGATCAAGCCAAGGGTAAATGCATACAATTGCCTCTGCGCTGGCCTGCCTGTTGCAGTCAGAGACACCCTCCAGCTCTGAAGCTCCCTACGCTACAGGCATGTCCCAACCACAGCTGCCACAAAGCTGCAGCCTACCAGCCGGAGCTGCAACGGTGACAGAAGGCCTGAGACTCTTCAAGGACCATTTTCCTTGCCCCGTCTCAGAGACTGCTCAGATTTCAGGCTCTACCATGGTTTTCCATCTTCCGGAGCAGCCTACTCTAGCTGCTGCTCAGGGCTCCCTGCACTTCAGGCTTCTTGGTAACTCAGTGTGCTACTTGAAGAAGATAGGTTGCCACATTTTCTCCTTTTTATGTGAAATTTGGGTTAAAAAATAGAGCTGGTTTGGGAA
This sequence comes from Phoenicopterus ruber ruber, assembly GCA_009819775.1. Lineage (NCBI taxonomy): Eukaryota > Metazoa > Chordata > Aves > Phoenicopteriformes > Phoenicopteridae > Phoenicopterus > Phoenicopterus ruber. The sequence continues at coordinate 27,867,430 of CM020221.1, read as the reverse complement.
AAATGTATTTTCAAAATTTAAAATAAAATGCATGTTTTCACTTCAAATTTGTAGCCATTGGCAGTTTGTTTTTCCCAGAAAGAAGATTCAAAACTAAGCTATGCATGTTTAAAAATAGCAATAATTTTACAACAGGTTTTTCTGATTGCTTCCATTTCTAGAAGCAACTAAAAATTTCACAAGAAAATTTGAAGAAAACAACTATTCAGCAAAAAGTTTTCCATCAGAGAATTTTGACTAGCAGCCACTGAAGTCTGACAGTCAGGATGCTGTGTGGACATGAACTTATCTTAAGTTAACTCAAAAGCACCTGAGTTCCTCCCCCAGACATGTCTTTACTGCTGTGCTGTATGCAGCTTGAAGCTCAAGAAGTTTGATGTTGAGGCAATTTGACAACACACATGCATATCTTAAAAAGTTTTTTGAATCTACAAGGTGTAGTAGGAGCTACATATTATTACACTGCAATGTCAATCTTCCTCAGCAATTGTCAGGATAACTTTTTTTGCTCTTTTTTTTTTTGCATTCTGAGAAACGACTCATTGCCTTGTTACTAGCTTCCTTGCAATAAAGGCCTTGTCTTTAGGAACAAGTGATACACAGTGACGTGCTGGCAGACAATGGTAGGAAGATTACATCTAATTTAACTGCTTGAGCCCTAAGATAGATTTTCATGTCTGTGTGGAGCAAGATTTATGACTAAGATACCTTGTGATAACATGCAAAAATACGGCCAGATCTCCTGAGTCATTCCCGGCAACCAGAGTGGCTATGTGCAGAGGTCATCTGCTTTCCAAATCTTGTGTTTACATATTTCACATTCCGCACTGTCTCACATTAGGCAGCAATGTGTTTTATTCCATGCTGAGGTCAGGCGTCTTCATCATTCCTTTGCAGTCTCTCAATCTTCACACCTCCAGTAGCCTTCTCCCTTTGTACCTTATGCTGCCTTCCCTTCTTCAAACAGCCAAGACGTGTACACGTCCCTCGTCTCCTAAGGACTAGGGCTTGTATCCTAGGAAACATGCAAGCACTTAACCCCTACTTAAATTCATGGGAGTGTGGCACCTGCTTAGGTGACTAAGGCCTCACTCCATGTTTGAAGCCTTCATTGCTACGCACACATTGTATACCCAGAGTTTGTATGCCTTTTGTCTCTGAATAGGCCTGTTTACACCAGACTGTAAACTCTTGCAGCCATAGAGCCTGCTAAGTGCGTTGGAAATCATAGCGTATGCGCTTACAGTGCCCCACAGTTACATAATGTGTCGAAGGCTTATGTGGATGGCAAGACGTAGTCAGTAAATTGTAGTCTAGTGGTGGCTGCTCTGTATGCAAAGCCGTTTCTATTCTGGACATATCAAGAGTTCTACCACTAGTGTTTGCTTCCATCTCCCTCGTGTGAGTTTTGCTATAAGCTAACAGTAGTCATTGTGATGAAAAAAAGCCCTACTCAGTTTTGCCAGCACAAGGGACAGACATAGAAGAATGACAAATTTGCTGCCACCTATGGCTTTCACTGAAAGAGTCTGGTGGGCACCATACACTAAGCAAACAATCATGATCCACAAAGATGACAGTAAATATCAGCTTTCATCAGTAAACCTCAAAGCACGTTTCAAAGGAAAACACTTTTCAGCATTATTAGCTCAATTTTGTAGAAGGGAAGGGGGGGTGAGATGCTTTACACCCATCAGGCTGGTGGGAAACCTGGGCAAAAAATCAGAAATAGCTCAGGTATTCCCAGTCTCCATCCAGTGATCAAGCTGCTGGGCTGCAACCTTTCATATACACAGGAAGGTAGTGAAGGTAGATTTGATCCACTGTGAAATTCTGCACAGCACATTAGTGTAGACAAGTCCAAGGATCCCTCCTGGCCTTTTCTTTTAGTTTGTCCTGAATATGGTGGCGTTCATCAGGAAGTACCAGGATTGCAAAGGCTGCTAGTAGAGATATGCCAGAGGGCATAACCTAGAGCAAAATGGGACAGAACTGAGCTAGGGAAAACGGCTGTCTTGGAGGCTCTCCCAGAAAGAGCAGTAGAGCCAAGTAATTTGAAGGATCAGAGAACAGATACAATGAAACATTTCCTGAATGGCAATCATGTAGCAGAGACGCTGATCAGTAGGGGCATAGGGGAGAGATGGGTTGGCCCCAAGAATAGCTCTGCTAAGTAAGGAGTGCAGGAACATACAGTAGGACTCCACCAAAACCAGAGCTCTTCCTTAATATGAGCCACCATTTCTTGTCCCACTAACTGGGCTACTGGTCATCAATGTTGTTGTCCTGGATCTTGTTTCATTTTGAGGAACCTTATCCTCCCCAGACGGACTTGAATTGCAGCCCTGGGGAAGCACAAAAAAACACACTATGAGTCTCCTTCTGAAAGCAAATGACACCCTGAGTGGAGCAAGAGGGTAGCTGAAAGAGGCTTTCTTCTCTGCTGAACATCCTTTCTTCCATCGACGCCAAGCTTCCACCTACATGAGCTGCTAGTGAAGTGTGAAGTCCCAAGCTTCCTGGTCAGTGCCAATTTCCCATCTGGCATTTATCACGTGTGCTGTGATCAGTGTATCCAGATGGGAACCCTTCCACAGGTGAGCCACTCTAAGCGAGTAACAAACACATAGATAAATCAGGAGGATGAGTAGTCTACTGATTAAAGCAGCCAAAGTAGTGACATTGCAGCTCTCAACTTTTCTTTGCAGGCGTCTACAACTGATTCTGTTGAGTTAAGCGGATGGGCACTTACAAAATTACAGCTATTTAATTTCTAAATCTACTTGCCAAGGGGAGGGAAGGAGACAAGAGTCTGATGTGGTGGCTACAAAAGCCAGTTATCATATGTAGATTTATTGTATATTGGTTACTCTGTTGCTGCTGCCTGTCTACACGCTTTTACCTTGTGGCAAGTATGAGGTAGTTTATCCCACAGTGAAAGTGGAGTTGATGTTCTATAAATCCACATCTTGCCTAACCTCAGTGTGACCTGCTTACACTAAGGGAAGGGGAAGGGGAAAGAGGGAGGGAACTACCAGCACTGCAGCCAATCATTTCTAGTCTTTCTCTTTTTAAATCAAAATCAAATAATATCCTATGCTAGCTCAGGGTCCACAGAAGCATCTTTATCAACCAGGACAGTACTCCGTGGGACTATGTGCATTGTCATAATTTGCATCCCAAGGACAGCATTTCAGCAGCTATGACAAATTTTGAAGTAAAACCATCCTACCAGAAAAATGAAATTGTATACACTGTGGCCACAACTCCTCATCTTAGGCTGCTAGAATTCCTGTATCGATCTACATAATACAATATTTCATCTCTGTCCTCCCATGCTTGCTTGAGCAATGAGACAGTTGTCATTGCATGTGGACTGTGTAAGGCACTGTACAGACATCAAGCAATAAGGTACCCTTACAATCTAAAACCAAAGACAACAAACACACACAGACAGGTTACAGGGGAAATAGCCTAAACATGACAGTAGTGGGGAATAACTGATGACGACTATTTCACATCAGCTTTCTTCACAAATACGTCTTTGTTTAAATAATCTGAGTGGTCAGCAATAAAGGTTGCAAATGGAAATAATGCTGTGTGTCTGCCTACCTTTTCAATTCATAGGGAATTCTAGTCTGCTACAGCTTTTCCCTATGGGGATGATTTTTCAGTCTGTATCTGTACTCTTTTCCTGTGGAGTGTCCCAGTCTGAGCCCTCTTAATTTGGCAAATGACCTCATCATCCAACACGATTAAGTCAAAAACACTTTCCAAACAAAGTAAGCATCAGCCCAATATTTGTTTGCAGGTTTGAACCAGCCCTGAAACACGGATAGGGGTGAATACATCCATCTCTGTTTTACCCAAGAGTGTAAATCAGCACAGCTCCCTTGACTTCAGCAAATCTCTCCTAATTTACGCCAGCTGAGGATCCATATCACAGTCTGCTACCATGGCATCAGGAGCAACCAAACAGAATTCTTGTATGCAGAAAAGAATGAACTGGAGTTCCTCCTTGGCTGGTCCCACTCTGTCAGATTAATGCATGGATCGATGGGACACAAGGATGAGGACTCTCGCATTTCACTTTCAAAGAAAAACACAACAGAAAAAACTTCCCAAAACAACCAGGCTGGCAGTGGAAGCTTAGCAGACATCAATGTTTTAAGGCAATTCTGCTGCACTGCTGCTGGGATGCCTGCAGGGAAATTCAGTACATCCTCTGTTGGACAGCTCACATCTCTCCTCAAATATTTATCTCCATCTCTACCTCTTTTAGCACACAGAAGTCTTCTCTGGTTGTACTGAATTTGGCATTTTGTATGAAATGGTCTCCCTCGTCACTGGATCTCACGTAAGTATGAGTCTTTATCCTTCTTTCATAAGCAGGCTATTTTATTTAGGTGCAAAATATTCCAGGCTCACATAAGCTTCTGCTGGGTCAGTACATATTTCTCTTCCAACCAACCATATTTCTTCATCTTACTTGGAGAAATAAAGAGAATGAGCAAAGTTACCAGGGCCAGAGAACTCAGGAACTTGACTCCATAGCAGATTTGGTAACTACTTTTGAAAGTGAAGGTGAAAGGATTACCTGGATCACGTGACCCCAGAAAGGAAAGAAGGGCTCATAGGGAAGGGTTCTGGATACAGCTGGATGAACAGGTACTTCAGGAAGGACACAAGAAGCAACAGTGAGCCCCAGGATTGGGTAGTACAGAAACACAAAAAAAAAAAAAAAAAAAAAGAATTGTCCAAAATCAAACTAGATTTGGCAAAAAGAAATGGAAACAAAGGACTTCATAGAAAGGGTTTTTTCATGTTTGAAAGGAAAGTTAGAAAGGAAGAAATGGCTCCACAACAAACGTGAGGTAAAGATTTACAGTGATTGAGATAGGACTTCAAAACAGAGTAAGCAGTCTACCTCAGTTTTCCTTAAAGATTATAATAATGAAAATAGGGTCAAAACAATGTTTGGAAATGCACACACAGGAGAGGAAATAACCGGTTCCATGGAAAAGAAGTAAAATTCCACCTGTTCTGCTTGTGTCAGTCAGAAACTGCAATCCACATATGAATGCACAGACCTGGCTTCAAGAACTTTTAATTGGTTTCTTGATTACGTAACTACTAGAAGGAGATTTTAAAAATTCTATCTAGGTAGCTACAGGCCAGTTATTTTGGCCTCACTCATATGCAAGATTTTACAATCTTTTCTGAAGAAGAAAAAAAAAAAAAATCCAAGACACAGATAAATTGAAGGCAGACTTTCCCAAAGCTAGATCTAGAATATTACAGTAAATGTGTTTGATAAGGCAACCGCGTCCTCTGCAAAGGAACTGGAGTAAATCTCATCTACCTGGACTCCAAGTAAAGCAGCTGCTCTGGTGCTAAATTGGAAGTTGCTAGCCAAGTTGGAAAAAAAGGGGGTTAGGTCAGGAATTGCAAGAACTGCTGACAGGGGAAACGGCAATAGGTAGTACTGAACAGGGAAATATGAAGATGGAGGGAATTTACTAATAGATCCTCATAAGGACCAGTCCTGCTCTGTGTTTCCACTTATGAAATTACACTTAAAAAGCAACGGAAATTGGCCAATTGCAGGAATGGAGGAATCATCATGAGTACATTGGAGGACCACAGTCAAGGCAAGCAGTTAAAGACTAATAAGAATTGTGGCTTTAAGGCAGGAGCTAAGCAAAAGAAAAGACAGAGTGTGTTCTATTAGTTGCTCAGCAGATGACACCAAGAAAATACAGGAATAGGAAAAAAACCTTCATTGTTACACATGAGGTGCCTTCTTTCCAGTAAGGGAGAAAGCTGTTAGACCATTACAAGAACTCTCCCCTAAGATAAAGCAGACGGTTCCTGTCACCTGTACTCACAAAGATCTACTAAAATTGGAAGTGGTACAAAATAGGGCTAACAGTATGACCAGGAAGAGAAAAACCTATCCCACAGAGTGAACCTAGTTTAGAAAAACAAAAGGGAAAAGGGATATGATTGTTCTCTGTACAAATCTTAGGTGATTAACACTAAAGAAAGAACTAACATGCACTGACATTTAAGCTGGGAAATAAAGATTTCTAACCACAAGTGTTGGACTATGGAACAACTTTTGGTAGCAGTGATCCCTAGCTTGTTTTAAAGTTAATCAGTTAGTGAAACAGTTAATGCCTTTGACAGCACAGATCTGGACTTCTTGACACAGAAGATTCATTCCACGCCTTTGCTTTCATGTTTCTGGACTCCTAAACGCTAACTGAATCCATGTTTCCACCTGCTGGCTTGAAACATTTGCTCAGTAACGATATTCTTCAAACATTTATCATTGTCAACTGTTCATTAAGTACTGAATATGGGATTACAGCTCTACCAGAGAAAGAACATATTTAGGCACTTCCCATCTAAACAGAATGCTCTTTCATCCTTTTATATAAGTTTACTTCTCCCAAAAGGAAACTCAAAACACTTAAATGCCACGCGCTGCTTTAGTGTAAAAAAAAAAGATTTACCAATTATAGCATGCAGCTCCTCTAGGGTGAAACGTGTCAGCTGTTTTAACAGCACACAATAGACATGCATAACAGACAAGAGCATATCCTACTGAACATGCAAAGGAGAATTTCTAGTAGACAGGCTGGGATTACACTAAACTTGGACTATGGCCAGGACTTCACGTCTAACACCAACAAATGGTCCCATAACATCTCTGAAGCATCAGGGAACTTTGTTTTAGGCTACATCCAAATGAGGCTCTCTAGTGTCCCAGACAGCAGGATGGCACATAAACAGTCTTTAAAAAAATCTGATAAATGAGCATTAGGATCTAGGACCACTGTGAGGCAGGATAAGGATATTTTTCCCAGTTTACAGAGACACAGTGCGCCTTGGTTTATGAGTGACTTCCCCATAGTAGCAAAGGAAGTCTGTGATGGATTGAACCCCAGTTCCTCCTTTAGCTGTTCATGAAGCTGCCCATTGCTGTGAAGAATAAATATAAGATTTATCCACGGGAGTGAAAACCTCCCATACTTATAAAGTGTCTCTACACAAAAACCCAGACTGACTGCTTGGCTTTCAACAACATCTGTTTCACCGTCTCTAGTATCTGAAGCACTCAAGTCACTCGTCCTTTCAAAAAAAGCTGCCTCCATGCATTAGTTTCCATGTGAGCCTTGAGACTCATTTGTCTATGTACCATCTAAACACAATAGATTTACTTTTAGTCCAAACTATGCCACCACAAATAGTGAATGTATTTTGCCCTCCAGAATACCTAAAATAAAATTTTGCAGCACTTTGATGGCTTTACCCATCAAAGGAGCTCCAAATGCTTTCACAAACACTGATGCATCAGGGGGGTCTATCAATCAGATCTACTCCGTGACAACAATGTATATAGACTGTGCTGAAATCTCCCCATGGTGTCACAAGGTGAGCACTATTTCCAACCTTGTTTTAGAGCTGGGGTAAGAGAGATCCAAGAAATTTACTGCAGGACAGAGAGTTGAACTTAGATTACTCAAGTCATATGCAAAACCTCTAACTACTGGACCAGCGTTCCCTTCACTGTAAAATAAAAGAATAGAATAGATTGCAACATGCTCAGGTGACAGTGTTATACTTACTTCTCTAAATAACATATTTATTTAACTAAAAGCTTCAGATTATTGGAAACATCGATATTCAGTGTCCTTTCACAGCCCAACTCCTCCTCTCCCCTCTACTCCACTTCCAAATCCCACTGCATTTGAAAATGTCATCGTTCACTTGGTGACACATCCCAGCCATGTGGGGTGGCAGCTGAGTCATCTCCCTGCTGTGAACGAGGTGTGATGGTGACAAGCACCTTACAACTGCACAATCCTTTTTTGGGCACATTGTGTTGGAGGCTGCTCGCCCAGTTCTATACAAAGGGATGGGTGGGAGGAACAAATCGGAGTGGAAGAACTCCACATGCATAAAGGAGAATGGAGGGATTGGAGGTGGCCCTAGCAATCAAATTACATCTTCAAGCACAGTCGAAAACTAAAGGGCGCCTAGAGAACCAGGCACAAAGACTAAAAAAACAGGAATGAGTCAGAGACTCATTTGGGCTGACATTCTGCTGATGTCTATCTGTAGGCACTGAATTAAGGCACTCTACATCATTTCTTGAAGCATCTATGTTTCTCCACAGGCTCTGTAGAGGTACTAGGATGTAGCATCACATCTTCAGCGCTGATGCCAGCTTAAAATGTTCCCCTCTTTCCCCCACCAATTCTACCTCTTCCAGTTCTTGAGGACATTCACCTTCTTATGAGGTATGCTAATAAGGCTGTTCACTAGGCTCTCCTGGAAACCGGACAGGTAAATTATCCTAATTAAAAATGTCCCTTTTGTGAGGGAAAAAGGGCCAGAAATCCCACCAGCCAGCTTCACTGTTCAAGACAATGGACCAGTACCTCAGATCCAAGTTTCGCAGATTGCCTACAATTCCTAAACAAGTTTCTGTTTGACTATGCTCTCATCCCCACATCAGAGAATGTTTTACAAGGCATCATACAGCATCTCGGATAATTACTACTACCTAAAGAGCAATGGAGAAGCATTGAAGAATCAGACTGTTCAGTCCAAGTTGGACTTTGACGAGTAGGTGGGAAAAAAGATCTTCCAAACAGGTGACAGAAGGTTATCCCCCAAGTACCCTACTTACACATGATGTGCATGATTTTGCCTTGAGTCCTTGAAGCCCTAAGCCCCATGTGCTGTTGTGTATGAGGGAAACTGAACCTGTGGTGCAAGCTCTGGTGCTGAACATCCATCACCAGCACTCATCTCCTGCATTGCTGCCCCGCATGATGTTCCAGTCCACCTGGAATAGGGAAACCTTGCAACATGTCTCTACTCATTAGCTCTGTCTTCTTAAGAGCCTGTCAATTACCCCATCAATCAATTGGCAGAAAAGCTCAGTAAAGGAGCATTAAATCTACACTCCAGTAAACCTGGGCCTGCAAGAGTAGTTTGAAGACGTGTAGCCAAAAGCAAACTTGATTTCATAGAATCATAGAATTGTTCTGGTTGGAAGAGACCTCCAAGATCATCAGGTCCAACCATTAACCTAGCACTACCAAGTCCACCACTAAATCATGTCCCTTAGGGCCTCATCTAAATGTCTTTTGAATACCTCCAGAGATGGGGACTCCACCACCTCCCTGGGCAGCCTGTTCCAATGCCCGACAACCCTTTCGGTGAAGAAATTTTTACAAATGTCCAATCTAAACCTCCCCTCCTTTTTATCTCCTCAGGAACGAGCGCTTTACCCAAGTGTGTAGCACTTAGACCTTCATGGTATTATTACACTCTGCCACCTTCCCTGTTCAGGTGTGCTCTGCATTCACGTTGCACCCGCACACTATGGGGAAAAAATGTTAAATACATTGTCCCTTACCTATACTTTCCAGAAGGCTCTTTTAATAAAGGGCTGCCATTGCTAGTATGTCTCCATTTGCTGCAGGTCAAAGACAGAGGCTGGTGAATCTTGCCTTGAGAAGCAGAATTATATTTTCTGCTCAGGCAGTAGCAGGCTGTGCTTTGAGACCAAACACATGGGGCAGTTCATGTAGCTATACACTCCAGGAAACTCACTTGATGAAGAGCCACGTCATAACTAGATTTAACATGTACCCACATTGCACCTGTAGCTTTGCTGTGAATGTGTTCTGTTTGTGCTACACAGGGAGCAGCTGCTAACAGTGCACATTGACATGATTTCATGCATCTCTGAAAACCACTTGTCAGCTGCCCAAAGACTTGTCACTAGGTTCAGGGACCTTCCTCCATCCCACAGCTGCGCCTCTCAATTGGTTATGAGGTCTTCTTTATAAGTAGAAAAACGTGGAGGCACCTGTTCCACCAAAAAACAGAAAACTAATATGTCTAGTTCCTTCCCTCTCAAGGATACATTTAGGCTTACAAAGGCTGGCCTAAGCAGGATGGCAGATCAGCTCTATACACATCTACTTCGTAATCCCATAATCGCTGCTTTATAATGCTCAGAAGTCTGGCAATTGTGTCTTCTAGATTTGAAATGATGGCTTTATACAAAATATTGTCCAGACAGTGTAGTACCTGGTTAACTGAAGAAACAAACCTGAAACTTAACACTGAATGGTAACCTTCTTGCACATTCATTTGTACCTGCTTCCTCTGAATTAGGAAGTATGTAAGAAGGATAATAGGTCCAGATGGCATAACGACATCCCAGAAATAATATTTCCTGAAAACTTCTGGAACAACTTTCATTTTCTCTTCATCCTACACCATAAAAGATGTATTTCCTCCCACCAATTGGGCCACCAGGTTACTGGCCCTTTTATCAGTCCAAGTTACGGCTATCTAAAAAGAAACAGAGTAACTACAAGCAATGCTAGAGCATCGCTGAGGACTAAGGACAGGAGGCTCTCTCCATTCTGTTAGTGTTCACTACTAAATTACAGGCCCATTTACTATGTCACGATGACCTCAAGACCCTTATCAGATGAAACTAAATGTCAGTTATTTTCCTCTTTTATGCTCTACTTCAAGTCAGCTCAGAATCAATTTCAAATGCTTTTAAAGTAAACCCCGTACAGGAATCATTTATTGTCACTTTCTTGCAACTTGAGTTGAGCAATTCTTACTGCGGAGGACATACTAAATATCTGCAATGGGTTTGACCTCACAGAATACATCCCTTATGTAGTCTTTGTCCAGTTCACCCTCCAGGGGGGGAATAAAAAAAAGTATAAGAGCAAAAAGGCAAATTCAGTGCATTGAAGAGCGTCCTCCCTGGAGTAATTGTCTTGGCTGCACAAAAGCAGAGATATCCTATTTCTGGGGCTTCTGTAAGAATCCCAGCTTAACCGTTGACCCTTTCATACAGCCTAGTTACAAAAAAGAGCTACTCCATCATTCACACATCACTTCCTCACCTTTGGCTGAAGTTAACTAGAAAGGGATCAATGACAAAGATAAAACCTGAAAAATCAGACATGTATTCCCAGAAGGCCCAGGAGTTACATTTTACTTGTATTTAAAAAGCCTTGAGAAATGTTAACAACGAGTCAATACAGACAGTGAAAGAAATACAGCTGAAATGCCCCTTGCTCCCAGGAGCAGGCAGACAAGACAAGGGCACAACGCTCAAGCAGCAAAAAGAGATCCGCAGCAAAGTTAATGCCTCTCTCAAGCCCGCAGCAGGCCACAATGTAATTGCGAACCCAGCATGCTGTGTGAGATGCTGTAACAGTCACTCAATTCTGCACGCATCAGTACATTTGGCACCACTGAAGACAGAGCATGGTAGTAAGTATCAAAGGAGCAACCGTTCCAGCAGCCAGCTTCCTTTAAAGCCAGAGTCATAGTCCCAGAGAACTGCCCACATGCAGGTCTCATGCAAGCAAGTCAGCAGACACAGCAGCAAGCCTGCAGACTGCATGAGAGATTGAACGGCAGGAGAGGGACACAGTGGATTCTCAGCCTTCCACCATCCCAGCCAGAACAGAGGACCCAACTCAAGCCTATAAGTTTGATAGCAGGCCATTACTGACAGCAATAGCAGTTTTGTTGCCCTGATACAGCTGTATGGTTAGAGGCACTCAGATGCTGCCTCCTGGTCAAGGAACTGCAACTATAAGCTTTCAAACCAAAAGTAAGGAACAGACAAAAGCCTGGAGAATGCCAAGGAGAATTGCACTGGCAACGACAGGCAATGGGACTGCAATGCATCCTCACTAACCACTCTGTTTTGATGCAATCCTCATAACACCCCGCTTTAACGGGAGCATGGTCTGCAGGGCTGAACCTAGAACACGGGATTTTTATTTAAAAGGTGCTGACTTGCTCACAGAGACCCAAGCTGAGGGTTGCAGGTCTGGTACTGTTCACCAGGGCCCCCTCCTACTCTCTCCTCCCAGCTGGAAACAACAGTGTCAGCACAATACAGATCTGTGGCAGCGTGCTGCAGCTCCTAAGAAAGCGAGGCTCTCCTGGAGCCATGTCAGGATGAGTGTTGCATTTCCCACACAGCCTGGACACTGACCTGCACACTTAACAAGAGCTGTTCTTCCAGGAGCCCCGCTGCTGTCCTACAACACTAAGGTAAGCGAGCTGCTCCAGAGTGACCTACCTGCTAGGAGGCAAATAGCAGACAACTACGTACTCACCCCCAACAGCTGCGCCCAGTGCTGCCTCCATCCCAAAGCCTTCTGTCCAGGGCTGAAGGTCAAAACACCCTGCCATAATGCTTAGTGGAGCTCGCTGGCCACTTTGCACACAGGATCCCTGCAAGTGTTGGGAGAAAACAACGTTAAGCCCTGTGGCACCTTCATATGGACAAACATTACTGAAGAATCATCAGATTCCCAGCAGCACCCGCTAGAGGACTCAGATTCATTGCATTTCAAACCTCTACGTAATGTCATCCCCAGTCCTCAGGAATTAGTCATCAGTGTTTACAGCCCTATAGGCACCCCTCTTAAAAGTCTTCTTAATTTTCTGCTCTTTTTGTGTCACATACCTAATTAAACCCAGTAAGTTTATTCTATAGTCCCTTCTGCACCCACCCTCCCTCTTCTACATAATTTTTAAAGGGCTTTTTTCCAGCAACTGCTCCTTCCTGTTTCTCTATCACTGCTGTAAATGGGATTTTTCTTCTCAACATCAAGAGAAGAAAAATAGGGCTTCCTAAGATAGTTTTCTGGCTGATTACACAGAAGCAGCGCAGTAGTCATAAGCAACAGATAAGTAGCTTTAGCTCATCACAGCTTCGCTTCTTTGGGCTGTAGAATAACATAAATATATTAACACACCCAGCTCTGCGCTGCTCCTTGGCCCACAGAGCTCCACAGCAGCCTTGACTCTCAGCTGCGAACGCGCACACACCCCGGTGGAACGGGCTCCTGCTCTGCCTGCCGAGGACCATGACTGCGCACCCGGCACCAACGCAACGGCCACGCGGCACTCCCAACGCACCCTGGGCCACCGCTAAACCGCGAGAGGCCAACGAGGCGGTGGCGGCTGTGGAGATGTCCCTCAGGAGGTGCCGCGGCCGTTGGGGTGGGGCAGTTCAAACAGCCGCGCGGCCGTTGGGGGGCGCAGTTCAAACAGCCGCGCGGCCGTTGGGGTGAGGCAGTTCAAAGAGCCGCGCGGCCGGGGGGGGGGGGGGGGGGGGGCAGTTCAAAGAGCCGCGCGGCCGTTGGGGTGGGGCAGTTCAAAGAGCCGCGCGGCCGTTGGGGTGGGGGGGGAGTACTGTGGCCCAGGTCACCGGGATCTGAAGAGGACTGGCCATAAAGAATAGTGTTTAACTGCCTGCCTCGGCCACATTTTCCATCCAGGTCATGCCTTCTTCGAGGCATCCTCCCTCCCCGAACATACCCCACTCACTGATTTTTTTTCTTTTCCAAAAAAAAAGAAAAAAAAAAAAAAAAAAGGAAGACAACGCTCTGGTGCTCCCTTGTGTTCATGTTTAGGTAGCAAACAAGCAAGAAGCTGGAAAAAACCTGGTCAGGTCAAAACCAAACTTTTGCAAAGGGGGTCAGGCAGGCAGGATGTAGAGAATAAATTCCTGAACGCAAAGTGTCTTCATTTGCTGGCAGCACAGAAACCATAAATTTTACACATCGCAAAAGCACACAGAGTACAGTCCTGGTCAAGGGGGCAGGGGTGGCTGGAAGGATGAAGAGAGAAACAGAGGCGGATGGAAAGGCCAACAGAGGGTTAATGGAAGCAGAGCCCTGGTCTGATTTTGGCAGGTTCAAAAGTCTGCTGTAGACTATTTCATATGATAATGTTATATGTGTGTGTATAGAGATATGTATTTCTTTCCTATGTGACCATTATGGAATTGTCATAAAGTGTTTGTCAGTAAGTAATTCTTCTGGAGAATAATTTACAGTTACGCACATGAGTCTGAACTGCAGTTGCATCTAGGCCTCCATTTCTGTGCTAGTTCATAAGCTTTTCATGCAGTAGCACAATTTTGCTTGTATTCCTACAACTGCAGGCAAACGTTTAAATATTTTACAAATAGAAACCCATTTTGAATGAATTTTTCAAGACAAGATGTGACGTTTCCATTCCTATTTGCTTTGAAGAGTTTCATACAGTTAAAGAATGCCCCAGCTAGGGCTCGAATGGAAAAAGCAATGGCTCTTTCAGCTGTTATGGATACAGACAAATTCTGCACTGAATGCATGTGATCACTTTTGAGATTCTGGTTACACTAGAAACACTTAATTACAAACATATTTCCATTTTATATTCCCTTACTAGCTGCTTTCTAACTTCATAGAATTCCCAACGTGCCTTCACACAAACCTGAGCAATTCAGAGGTGCAGACCATATCTGTATGAGAACCAGTCTTAATGAGGTGCCTGAAAGGAAAGAGTCAGCTGGCAGACATAAGGTATTTTCTATATAGATTTTGCATCCATGTCCTTTACCGGATGAATGGCTATGCAAGTCTGAATTAGTTTTGGATTGCGTTTTTGAGGAAACTCCCTAAGAAACTGACAGGTAGCTTGAGAATGAAAAATATACCCTGGAAAATGGATCGAGTTGCATGTTCCTCAAGCTGTACAAGACAACAAAGCAGGAGAAGAACTAAGCCAGGCCCAGTCCCGCACAATGTTTGAAATAGTCCAGGTAGAAACTACTTCAAATCTGCTGAAGTAAACAGAAAGGAAGCCTTTGAGATTTATGGTCTTCAGCGCTTGCATTTTCCACTCTTTCCTCAGGCCCTTGCCAGAAAGAATCCCCAATAAGTAAGACATTCAGTCCTCATCTTGAAGTCCTTTGAGCACTTTCAATTCCTGCCTTTTCCAGGGACATAGAACTTCACCAAAGCCCTTAAGGTCTCTTGTATTCTATGATAATTTGTCACTCAAAAAATTGGGTATTTAGTATCAAAAGTGTGTTGTAATGAACTGGAGTCTTTGTGGAGATGTGGTGGGAAGGAAGAGCAGGTCTTCCACCATCCTTGAAGGCCACATAGCTATAACATGTTCGCCATGACTGGAAGGAACCATTGCTCTCCACGTGTCATGCCTGACCTCAGCAAACCCCACTGCTACAGTAGCTCCTGCTTCCTCTGGCTGGACACACACAGCTGCTGAGGCTCCTCATAAAATCCTCTATTCTGACAGCACAAGAAGCTACATGCACTTGGCACAATAACCACATCATTCTTGATGGGAAACTGAAGAGTAGCACATCTCCAGGGTACGACCGTAAAAGTTTCAGCTTTGGCCATCAAGAAGTGGTGCTTATTATCCACGGGGTACACAGTGGGAAGTTAAATAGGACAAATTTAATAGAGTTCAGCACTGGGAGCATCACCCTTTGCTTTTAAGTCAGGGAGAGATTAAAACTTGTCTGCCTAATCTTTTATGGCGTACCATTTAAGAGATGCACTGAAGGAAAACAGTTCAGAAGATAATTATATAAAGGACAATAAGCAGTTCTATATTTATTAACAGATCTTAGTGGTGAGTTGCAGAATACAGGCACATAGCCTGGCAGCAAAGACCAGACCCAGCAAGAGCTGGGAATAAGAGCCATTTCCCACAGGAGCGTTATGTCCCAGGCTCAAGAGTGGTGTCAGATATTCCAGCAGTATCTTACCAAATCGAGCCACAGAGTCAAATCACGATGCGACCTGGGAGCAAGATTGTTATTTCTAGGCAGAGTACAGGCTGGTGGCAGACAGAAGGACTCCATGTGCCAAGCAAAACTAGTTAGCCAACTGTCTCTGCTCTTTGACTGTGAACATGTTGCTTTTCTTCTGCTTGGATGCCTTTTTTAATTTTTTTTTTTTTTTTTTTTTTATAAATGCTGTCCCTAACCTAGGGTAAAGCAGCCCAATTCTCAGTGCAGCTAATAAAAGAACTCCCATTAAACACAAAATGTAATGAAATAAAAAAACAGTCACATAGGTAAAAGCACAGCAAAAATTAGCTGAGGGAGAAGCACGCCATAGGAAATTTGGAGCAATCACAGAACACAAACCAGGGCTGCTTATCTTGCCAACATAAAGATATGGGAGGAAAATGATGAACTAGTTCCCCTGGTTAAGCACCTGATTAACAGCTGTATCACTATAAAGCAATGATGAACAACTGAAATGGAGAGAGAGAGAGGGTCCGCATTAAAATAACAGATGAGGAGGAAAAGATTTAAAAAATGATAACTAGTTAACACAAGCTTATTCCATTCCCCAAACAAGTGAGTAGGGAATAGAAAAGCACTCTGAGAAGAGAGCTTGGAGAAACAGTTCTCAGAGAATAAGACAAGTGAGAAGTCCCTTCCTGCTCTACATGAGAGTCACAAGAACCAAATGCTGACTGTTTTGGTTTTGTTTTTTTTTTTTTTTTTAACAACTCTTCAAAACCCATGAGTTGATTATGCGTACAGCCTGGTCCATCTTGGGTGTCAGTTGTAAAGTGAATATATGGAGATGATTAAAATTCTTATAATGACATCTGCTGTCAAAGCACAAGCAACTCTTAAAAGATTGGCAGGGCCAAATTTTTGGAAGAGGTTGGGCCTCACTTTCATTGCATCCATTGAACATTGGAGTAGTCTATAAATACCACCAAAGCCAGTACTCATCTATGTAGTGCCTTAGTTGAATTAACTGAGTAACAACTTAGACCATAACCAAAACCCTATCTTTAAGGGGAAGGTTTAGACACATGCATAACATATTTCCACTAAGTCCTTCCTGTCTCCTAGCTTCCCGCCATTTCCAACAATACTACTCACAAAAGCAAACTCATCGCTGTCTGGTGTAGGGTAGAAGAGTCAGTGTAACAGCCCAACAAGGACCCCTCTGGAGCAAGGCAGCCAGAGCAGCACAGTAAGAGACTGCTCTGGCAGAGAAGGGATCTCCCAATTAATCAGTGTTGAGAGCTAGCCTGTTTATTACCTCAAGTTAAAAGCAGAGCTGCAACATCTTCTGCTTTTACCAAAATGAACTGAATTCTAGTGCTTAATTCAAAGTAAACCAGTAAAAGCATATAGGCAAACCTGCTCCCACATACATCTCCTGGGACAACAGCCAGGGTTGACTTTCATGTCATCCCAGCAAGCAGAAGCTCTCAGGAATTCAGTTTAATTTATTGTAACACCTCTGCAGCAAATGCATTGCAGCAACCCAAGCATCAAGCAAAGGCAGCTACAGTAGACCCCAATATCTCCACTCTAAGTGCACAGTCCAATATCAATATATCTGGAGAAGAAAATTCCCTGGTTCTGAAAGTAATCTCTGCATACAGATCTTACTCTGGGCAGTACAGGTTAATGGTATTAACTCACCCGCCTATATGCCCTCTGACATGCTCATTACAATTTGGAAATCCCTTAGGGAGTGCCTGGCAGCTGTCTCTCCCACCCACCCTATTGCTTTTGAATTAACTGGTCATTTTCAAACTAGTTTCACAAACCAGTGGAGGCCTCAGAGATACAAACTCCCTCAAAAGAGTTTCAGTACAAGTGATAAAACAGAGGAGAGATCCTCAAATTAGTATCTCCTCCTGGGAAGGGTTTTCTATTAGACACCAGAAAATTCAGTCCTCCCTCTCCCTGGCCCCAGTCATATGGATAGAAAAGGCAGAGAGAGTCACAGCCACACTGGAAAGCAGCCTTCATTCCTTCTGCTGCTCCTGGTACAACTTCTTGAAAGTTAAGACACCTTCAGCGAGAGTGATTTCAAAGCTGCAACTTCAGCCTGGGGTTTGGGTACACAGAGGAACGAGCACACACACAAACACGCATGGGCTTCTCACAACAAGCTACCTGGTTTGCGAGTCTGGAAGACAGGTGAGCAGGTATCACTCCGTTATTGTTTCCAAGGGCTTTGCAGGCATGAATTTACAGGCTGTTTTTTTGAAAATGTCGTCCTCCAAATAGAGCAGCTTCTGGGAGTGGTCAGGCTGACAATTTCTGTAGCAGTTACAGTGGAGAGCTGCACATAATGGAGACAAGAGAGAAAGGTGCACTAAGCTCAGAACAGTTATAATTGTACGTGTTTAAAAACAGCAAGGCAACATCTCGCATCAAAAGTTCTCTGTGGCTGGCAGCTGGTGCCAGCTCTGCCATCGACATTTTAAGCATTTTGGGGCAATTACTTCTCCTTTGTGAACTTCCCTTTTTCCTATCTGTAAGATGGAAAACAGGAACCAAAGCTGGCTGTTGACACAAACGTGTGCAAGTTCCCAGTTATTAGCCCATCAGTCAAGGACTTGAGAGATCAAGTTTCACCTCCTTGCTGTAACATGGGCTTCTTGTAAGCAGGTCACACAGGCCCCTGCTCATACTATCTCCTCTGGCACCAAAGAAAGGCTTGGAGTTCTACTGTGGTATCTAAAATCGAAAGAATGATGAACAAGAAGCTACTGTAGGGCTTAATTTAGGTATTGCGGCTGTCTCTTTCCACTGACTGGTAGCCAGGAGTTTTCCAAGCTAATCCCTCTGCCGTGGTGCAAGATGCCGATGACTTGCATATATTAATGACTGAAACTAGCAGGAGTACGGACAGAGAAATGACTCTGTAAGAAACATAAAATTCATTAAGATCACACAGTATTTGTTAATGTTCCATATGTAATTTATTATAATAATCCTTCGTTCTCAACTAATGCTTTCTTCATAAAGGGTTAATTAATATGATTATCTCTGAAATGAAGATGGGGAAAATTATGGCACAGACAGGAGGTTAGCAATAGGTTAGGGAACAGTAGTCAGATTTTATCTGGTATCTTTGCTGTGGGCTTTAACCACTAGCAAATGGTAGCTGAGCCATGGACAGCACAAGCTTATTATGAACATGAACATTGTGTGTTACAGCTGGCTACACACACCTCTGGAGAAAGTCCTGTTGATCTGCTGGAGAGGAAGATAACATTTTAATAACCATTTTAATTAAAACAAATTGTTTATGAACTGTTTACAAATGGAAACTTAAAGTGTGACTAAAAATAATTGAAAGAAAATGTCTCTCTCCAATTTTAGAGCAGAGAGACATCTGTAATAAGTCCTATCAGCTAGCAAAATATAAAATTAAAAATCCAAAGATGATTCTCTCTTCTATTAAAGTTGGGAGGAATTTATGATAGTTTATTTTCACATAACTTTATTGGTTTAATACCTGTTAAATTGCCTGGGAATTTTATGTAAAATAGATCAAACAAAAAATCCAGCTGATGATTTCTACAGCCTTCTAGAAGTAGTACAGGGTGTACTCACTTCCAAAAGGCTGTCTAGCTGTTGATCACAGATGAACAATATTAACCAGTCCAAAACTGGTTATCCGTGAATGGCTGTTTTCAAACTATTTGAAGTGCTTCTCCTAAGCACAACAGAAACAGTTATGCATCCCAGAGAGCAGAAAGAGTTCATTCATGTTGGTAAAAATATTCCAAGATCCCCAGAAAGTCAAACCAATTAAACCCACCAGGCCATGCTCAAAATCAGCTCTGTGACTTCGCTGCACATGCAGTAAGTAGCAAGACAGAAGCCTAAGAAGAGTTTTTAACTGAAGAGTGTTTCACCCAGATCCATTTTACTCAGCGTTGGGAAGGTCTAAGAGCAAGCAGAATCTCAGCTGCACAAACAACCCTGAACCAAAGGATGCTGAAGCCTTCAACTAACAGAGACATTTTTAGCCACTCTGAAGCTATGGAAAGAGTTCACCATAGCCATGTTTAAGGACAACTTCCACTGGACCTTACAGCAGGCTCCAGAACAAAGACCTTCATTTCTATAGCATAAGCTGCCTGATTCTGCAGGTCAAGCATCAGCACAGCCCCCTGCAGCCAAAGAGAAATCAGAGGGCATTATCACCTGAATTAAAACTCTTTTACTGGAGAGGAGATATGCAGAAATTTGACCAGTACCCTTTATCGTTTATTAACTTTACTCAGTCTCATGACCTATTTCTGTCATTCCAGACAGAACATACAGCCAGATGTAGCCTTCCCATCAATCAGTGCCAAAGAAGTGGGAAAAATACAGTTCTCTGTATCCACACCTCTTTTTCATCATAGATCTATTGAGCTAGAGGAAATACCCCACTACAAATACACAGCATATTCATCAAAATTCCCACCTTTATCATAGAGGTTTTTTTCACTGCTGTTAAGGAAAAAGAAAATCCTTGTTGAAAAATTTATACTGGAGGAATTTAGCATTGGAGGAAAATAGCCATCTCAGCTCACAACAACAGAAAGCCTATTCAGAATGGGAGAATTTCTTGCATTGTGTCCTCTCTTCACTCCAGAACTACCTGATTTAACAGCTTCCGAAAGCAGCAGGGGATTTGCTGCTTTAAATTGCTTTCCATGTGCTCCTGTGGATCACTCCTACACATGCTCAGCTGAGCAAAGGTGAAACCTGTCCCAAGGGAAGGTAGCTCTAGCCTTGAAATAGGGCAATTATGCTGCAGAGTGAATGAATAGTCGCCTTTAGCAGAAGATTGAGTGAAGCTTCCCAAGAGCACCAGGGTCATTGTGTTATACCAAGTTTGCCAGTTACAGGGGACAGTTTTGGTTTTAGAACACAACTTGCTCTGGTGAAGCAGTTCGTGGGCTTCTGCATGAATTTGCCATGTTCTGAACATTCACCAGGCTAGAAGTGTCCTCAGACAACAGAGCGGGCTGGATCCTTGTATCATAAATCAGATAGACCCAGCAACTCTCAAAAAGTTTCATCAGTTTAGGATATGGCCCTTGTAAGATGCCCGAGGCCCCTTCAATCCTCCACACAGACCAGAGTCCTGCTATAAGCACCCCAGCAGTTGCAGGTATAGGATTTCAGCCCTTGTGCTTTAAACTGATAGCTGCTGGCATTCCAATTCACAAGAGAACACCCTTGAGAGGTGGGAAATGCAGATCGAGAGAAACCCAGCCAAGTGGCTCTGCTACTGTCAGGTGGACAGCTGGGGCAGGTATCTACCTCATACACTGAACACCCTCATTTCACAGTGCTGTTTCAGTAGTCATAAGGAGACCATGCTTTCAAAGAACAGAGGGGGAAGGCAGAGATGAAGAGTTTAATACATCTCAAATATACTCCTTTCTTGAGCAAGCTGTCAGAAATCAATCAGCAGTCAGCAACAACTCTAGCTGTATAATTTATTCTCAAGGCTCCTTCACAGCTCATATGACAACAGAACTCTGTCCTGTGTTCTGCTGGGGACCACATATTATTCAGCACATTGTGACAAAAAGCAGGGACACAGTAAAAATGGATGAGACAAAGTGTATTCTGAGTGGGAAGAAAAAGAATATTTTTTATATGCTGCCTAAACAAAGCCTTAGAAATTAATTCATTTTCTACATGCCAAGGTCCAAATATGGTTATATGTGAGATCCTTTGTCCCACTGCTATCTTGTTTTGATCTATAGGCACTCACATCACTTTCCAGGAGACTGATTTGGTAGCTTTCTTCCATTTGGGTGGAATGGGGGAACCATGAAACGTCCCTTTGTTTAGTGAGAGTGAAAGATGGGGAAGTCATGACTCAGAAACTAGACGAACCGTATACCCACGCAAGGGAGGTTCTGCAAACGAGCATGTATGCCAAAAGAAAGAGGGAGCTTTGGGGCAGACTGCTGACGGAAAGAAAGGCTTCCCTACAGCCACTGTGGATGAATGCAATTATGTTAGGAAAGTGCTTGCTCCCACCAGCATTTTCTTCACCTAACGTAAACAATCTTTAAGATCTCAAATACTGACTAAACACTGAGCAAATCAGGAACTAGCAATCTAGGTATAGACCAACCTGAAATAAGTAAACATCTCATGAGATCTACAGGACTCAAATTGGACTAAGTTCTCCAACACCTGTATTTTTGTGCTGTGTTTAAACAAAGGCTTACTCAGTTTTAAAATGGTATTTCCACCCCACTGCCGCCCCCCCACCCCGCCTCAAGGAAAATGCTTAAGTCACTGATCATAACATCTCTGTCAAGAAACTGGATATTTCATTTCTGATGAGCGTCAGCCTACTTTATTTTAAAAAATCAGAGTAGAAGGGCAGGTAAAACAATGTACAATAAATGGAAGCTACCCAGCAGGTCACTGAGGCTGAGATTTTCAAAGATGCCCATAAAGAGGTATTTAAATTCTCCTGGAATTTGCCACTTTAACCTTGAGGCAAAGTTTGCTTAGTGAGTCACATAAACTTTAAACTACACAGGGCCAGCCCTATTGAGTTATACCAAGCTGACAAGTGTCAGCATGGTTTCCTACAGCCAGCAGTATCACAGCCCTCATATCGCTAAAGGCTGGATTAGGTTCTGCTTTAGTCTGATAGAGAGCCTGCCGTTTCAGAGCAGAAACATCCAGGCTCCATTCCTCCACTAACATGAGTTTCCAAGTGAGCAACCTATACAGCAAGGAAACAGGGAAAAGTGAGTGACCAACATTTGTTACAGCTTCTTTAAACATCTTGCCCATTCCAGTTTGAAACCATATTAATCCTATAAAACAGCAAGCTCCAGGCAATCAAAATGAAACAGAGGAGCCCAGAAAGCTCCTCTGGAAGCTGGCTGAAAAAACAGCAAATCATAGCCCAACATTACAAGAGAAAAGAGGCACGAAGTGATAGTATGATACAGTCAATACAGCAGTGCAATCAGTAAGCCAGCAAGCAGGCCAGACCTCAGCCCGTGTGCTCTGATCAAGCAGCGTCTCTGGCTCACGGTTGGCAGAGTGGGAAAAACACAGCACAAACGTTTGATTATCCTTCTTAAAATGTTCAGTTCAAACTACAGCCTTATTCCATACAGACACATTTCAGGGGCACATCCTCCCATTACCAGGAGCAAAGGAAACAGAGCTTTGAAGGTGACCAAAAATAAACTGCCTGTTAGAGAGGGAGAGATCATTATATCTTTTGAAAAAAAGAAGACATTAGGGGCTTTGTTTCACTTCATTTGATGTCTGGTATTTGATGTCAACACTTCAGAAAAAAAAAAAATCAACTAAAGTTGGTTTGGTTTTGTGGTGGTTTGGTTTTGGGGATTGTTTGTGGTTTTTTTTTTTCCTTTCTCTATATAATTCATTATTTTCCTTGCAGCGAGTGGCATAATAAGGGTCTCATCAATTACAGGAAGCAAAGTATGTTTCTGCCGCCATAAATACTTCGCAAAGACAAGAAGGGTGGGATGCTTTGTAGAAGCTGTAAGTATTTGGTGCAAAAGACCCAGGGATCTGTCAGCATCTGTGTTTCATGTGCATTGTCCAACCCTTTAAATGTCAAAAATCCCACATCATTTTGTTACAAAGAGAAACATGCCATGCACCACTAATTGAGTGAATCAATACACAGAGAAGGCCACAAAGGGAATGAAATGTTTTTAACATATACAAGCAGTTGTTTTCAATGTGCATAAGAGGAAAAAAACCTGCTTGCCCTTTATGCTTTAATTAAGGCAACCTCAGGAACACAGGGTGAAAGACCTTTCCTCTGCACCCTCCTCACCATTCCACTCTTAACTCCCTGCTGTCTGACCATTAGTAGCGGTCAAAAGCCTGCAGACACACGACGAGTCACTTCAGTCTCTCGGAAGGGATTCAACCACCAGATGGGTTCCCTCCAAGCTCCAGACACAGCCTCAGAAATTCATGAGAGGAATTACATGGTGGATTGTTGCCGTAACAGGGGCTTGTTATAAAGTATATTTATAGGGCCCTATCACATGAGCTATCTGAAGTCTTTGGTAATTTTTTCATTTACACATTTCTACATTTTCTTGGAGATTTTAAAGCCTCCTTTGTCTCTAGAAAAGCCTTCCAAGGAGATTCTTACAAGACTTTTGCAGCCAAAGGACTAACAAAGGCAGCAATTTAGGCAGAAATTTTTCTCCAGAACCTTCCTCTGGGCTGATGAGCACCCATGAAATAGCCTAAGACAACTTGCTTTGAAAACACTGTAAGGAGCTCCATGGAAGCACTGCTTTTGAAGCCACTGAGACTTGCTCTCTCCCAGAACTTTCCTTGTAATGCAAATCTCACTCTGTTGCAATGCAAAGATGAGCAATCTCCTCTGGCAGCTGGAGCTTTGGGCCTCTGTTGAGTAGCTCTTGGTGCAGTGCTTTTCTGTCCTGTTTGTGCCTCTCTGGAGGACAGGCAGTGAAGTGCCATCCCTGTGAACTGCTGTTAGCAAACAGCAGAGTGTATGTATGATGCATTATGTGATCTGCAACTAGTTTCTCAGTCCCCAGCAGAACCATCTGCAGAGATTCATATTCCCTAAGCATAGCACTGGCTTAGATTAATCTGATAAATTGGAGCGCTCAGCCTGCTTTCCTCATGTGGTCTAATTTTTAAAGACATCCTAGTGTGGAGTGACAAGAAGCCATTTCAGTCTTCCGAGGACTTTCATCCTCACCTGTGATCTTTTGCATACTGCCAGCTCTGAGATCCCCAGGCTGGGGTTGAAAGGGAAAGTAGTTTTAAGGCAAATTATAGCAACCATAGGCTGAGCTCAACTAAGGCTTGCCTGACTGTCCCTACAGCTAGACAGACAAGGGAATGAGGAACAAAATAATAATACGGGATTTTCTTCCAGTCAAAAAATGAGATTAAAAGACCTGAAGCATGTAAAGTGGTGTATGAACAAATCAACAAGATACACTATGGAAACCAGGGGAGCTAGCTGTGGCACAAAGCTAGGGTGAGATAAGACCAAGACGAAACCTTCTCTTCCTCTCACCCTTCATAATTTGGGGTCTATAGGAGGCCAGATGTTTAGAGCCCAGTCCTGCTCTCACTGCTGATTTAAGTATTACTTGATCTACAAAAACCTGTAGAGCATTACCTACAAAAGAGGAGACTCTGCCCCTATCAATTTCTGGAGTCCTGTTGTTGTCATCTCTGCACATATAATACTCATTAGTGCCCTGACACTTGCCTATAAGCTGTTTGCACTCCCATTCAGAGTGCCTGTGGCTGCCAAGCATTCTTGAATCTGTTCAGGAGGGACATCATCCTCTTGCAGTTATTTACACCTTCCCCTAAGTCAAACTCTGAAGTGCTTCCGTTTAAGGACAGAGTCAATGCATTACACAATATACACAGGTAACACCAAAACTTCCCCACCCTTCTCTTTACTGCCCAGGCAATCCTATTGCTTGGTACAATTCAGCTGGAGTATGACTTTCTATAGTTGACGGCAACAAAGTTTGTTACTGTCCTGAATGAAATTTGATCCTGAAGAGACCAGAACTGACAGAGCTTGTTTTGTGGTAATTTTCTGTCCACCATTTTAAGGGAGGAAGGTAATCTACCAACAGATGAAACCTCTTTACTTCAAGAGAATTACATAGGAAGCAGTAGGGAACATTCACGAATGTGGTCAAGATCTGAACCCAACCCTCTGTTTTCTAGCTAAAGAGGTGAGACAAAGGGCGATTTCAATTCTCCACATGCTAGGAGACCACGGACAGAAAGTTTAAATGACTAATCCAGCATCACGCAGAAAACCAGTGGCAAAACCATTTACACTAATTCTCACTTCTGCATGATACCAAAGAAGAAACAACCGTGTTGACCTGATGCAGCTCACAGTATCCGTCAAGCACCTGGTTGTCCTGCCACTTTGTTTATGCAATGATTTGGCATCACGATCTCAGAGTGAAATCCTAAAAGCTCCGTTAAGCTTTTCAATTTTATGACTTCAGAGAATAATACAGTCCCAACTTCACTTTTAACTCCCTAACTTTTAGTGACTATGAGTAATATCAGAAAATCTCATACACTTTATGATCTTAGGCACCCTGGGCTGAGAATGCTGGCCTGCAAGGGCTTAAGGCAAGGGTAAATCAAACTGTGCAATTTTCTTAAAGGGAACTTTCTAAGCATGAAGTCTTCCCACCCCCCCACCCCCCTATATATTTCATAACTGTGCAAAACTCTTCAATAAGACTCAGGAAGTGAATCAACAATAGTTTTCCAGTATAGTCAAAGCTACAAGGAAGACAGTACTAGTTGACAGAAAAGATCAAGCTGCCATGAGAAGTTTGATGAGTTAAGGATTTAAAGAGTAGCTGGATTAAGCACTTTCATCTCTGCTCGTGTAATTAAAAATTAGCATTTAATGTCCCTTTAGATCACTCTAAAATTAAGACTTAATAAATGAGTCAAATTAAAACTTAGGCACAACTTCAACAGTGTAATGTGAGTAATGTGTATCACGTCTTCTGTAGAGATCAGCTGATTAACATCTCAATGTGACATGTTCCAACAACATGTCTTTTAGTACTAACCTTGCCATAACACAAGTGAGCAAAACATCACTGAGGAAAAGATCCAAATATTCCAGTATTTTCACATCCCGGGATACAGTATGAAATAAGAGATAATCAAAGAATTACAGAAGATACAGCCAGCAAAAGACCTTGTCTAATCTATTTCTATACCCTCAGGAATGACCACTGATCTAAACCAACCTCAATAGATCTTAATTTTTCTTAAGTGTGTTAAAAATCACATCCTTCAAATTGTTTAAAAACAGGTCTTCTTCCAAAGCTTTTGGAAGTGAAAAGTTAGATCAGAGCCCTGTAAAGAACTGTCCCTCCTGTAAGATTTCCAACATTTTATGCTTCCAGTGAAGACTGGCATCTTGAAATAAGAGCTTTCTTCACAGCTAAGAGTCAGAATTTAGTGCATGCAGTTCACGACCTTGGAGAAGTCCCTTACTCCACCCTCTTTTTCTTTTATAGAATAGTTTCAGTGGTTCATAAAGACTCAGAGGTTTGACCAATACGGGAAACTTCATATGAAAGGGCGTAAAAGCAAATGATTCCTCTGTTCATGACAAACATTTCTTCTTGTTTTTTTCAGTGAGGTTCATTAGAAACTTCCCTTGTACCATCCTTAACTTCCCCATTTAAACAGAGACATTTGGCACTGAAGAAATGCATAAGAAGAGTAACAGACAGGAGAGTACCAGACAGCCAATTCTCACTGCAATGCTCTGGATACAAAGTGGACAATACCATTTTGTACCATCCAAGAACACAATCCTTAATTTGTAAAATTATTCAGTGTACTACAGTCTTATTTATATTCTCCTTTCTCTCTAGAAGTCAAATGGCTTCTTCCATACCAAATGCCAGCATAGAGGGAAGATTAATTTAGCTACTTTTGAGTCAGACCAAGTATTCTACATCTTAATTGGGCACAGTTCAAAAGCTGCAAAAAGCTTCACAATAGAGATTTCTCCTATTACCTCCTCTCCGGTCCCAGTGAATTCAGTGCTTGGATTTCCCCCCTTCTTTTTATTTTACTTGATAATGGAAATAAGATGTAGGAGGAGCCCAAGCTAAAATTTTAAGGAGGTGTCTCTTATCAAACACTGCTGTGCAGCGTCTCTGAAGGCCTCCAGAATTTAGAAGCTGGCACCCCGAGGATAAGAAATGACTATGAACAATGTTGCGTTTTACATACTAAAGTGTTCCAGGAAGCCTACTGAGAAGAAAATGAATTTCATTTCCCTTTCTTTTGTACACTTTAAGGTTTACCACAGAGTATATTGTGCTTGCAGGCATGTCGGTATGTACTTTGATCAAATCAGATCTCACAAGCTAAGCAGGGTTAAAACTAGAGCAGGGCAGGAATTTTTGAGGGAAAACCTGTATTTCACAAGAAATTGTCAATTCAAACTTTTTTCCTTTTCAGAAGAAACTTACCTTGACAAGGCTAGGACTTCTGATCAGTATCTAGACATGGATGCACATGCAACTGAACACATCTCATAACCTACCAGTGGGGGCACGCGTGGGAAATCTGTGCTGAGGTCTCTTCTATGTCCATTTTAGACCTGGACCTTTGTCGTCTTTGTTGCAGGTAAATACTTCAACTACTGGCCTGTAGAATCAGCGTAGGGATTGCCTAATTCTTCATACAAAGAAAAGAGTCTAAGAAGCAGAGACATGGAAACTATGTCCTCGCAAGTGGATCATATATGGGGGACACTGAAGCCGAAATCCTTGTGGCAGCTGAAGCCTCTGACCTAAAGCCTCACGGGCTCTGGTCACACACTCTGCGATGATTTGCAGGGGGGAAACTTTCTCAGCTGCCCATTACACACACCTCCTTCCACCAGGTTACACTGGTCATTCTGTTGTAGAAAAGGGTCACCAAAAGATCCAGAAAGTTCTCAAAGTAGAAAGCTTTTGAATTTTCTAAAAATGTAGTGGGATAAGGAAACTACCTAATCAAGTCCAACCAGAAACTATCTACCAACTTCAATCATAGCTGCTTCTAGCAATATTGGAGATTCTGAAGGTAATTTAATGGCTTCTAAACCAACCATTCGGTAGGAGAAATGAATCGCACTGGAGACATTGCCCTTTGATTGAGAGCTAAAAGTCAAGATCATTAATCTTGATAATCAAGACAGCAGTGCGCTGATTGAAAGAAGCAGGGCATAAGCCTTCCTCTCCCAAACAGATTTTAACCCTCCAAACCACAGGTCTCCTAAGTTTCCTCCAATTTTGACTTGTTACTTCCTAGCCTTGGTTCCCAAAAATCTGTGTGATGGAGTCACTCACTGTTCAGCTGCTGCCATATTCAACACTATCAGATTTACATTAGCTCATGTTGGGTTTATTTCCGAAAAATAAAATTCAAACACAACAGATTCTCAAAAAATTTGTGTAGGAAAAAGAAGTATTTTTGGTGGGAATAGTTTTATGCAAACCAGAGAGACAGGAAAATAAAAAACACTGCATTATAAAACAATTGCTGGAGCAATCCTTCAATTTTTTCAAAAGCTGCATTTTTTTCTGAAACATAGCACTTCTCAGGTTGCATTTTACTGTTTGATTTTTCATTGGGTCTAGTTAGTACATCCATCTGCAAAACGCTGTGGGATTATTTGAGAGGAAAAGCTTATGCATATGAAAT
The DNA here is from genome assembly GCA_009819775.1 of Phoenicopterus ruber ruber. NCBI lineage: Eukaryota > Metazoa > Chordata > Aves > Phoenicopteriformes > Phoenicopteridae > Phoenicopterus > Phoenicopterus ruber. The sequence continues at coordinate 27,838,491 of CM020221.1, read as the reverse complement.
CATTTTTATGTACATGCTTATTAAAGAGGCAAATTCTAAAGTCACTTCCAGCATGGCAATTCATATGCTCTTCTAGAGCATAAATTAATCTAATGTTAAAAAACATCTTTGCTATTCTCTGATAATGAATCACTTTCTGTGTGTTCAAACTTTAGGAAGACATATATACTTTACTTGAAGTGTTGTATTTAGACTTAATTGTAAGATCCAAAATTCAAAAAAGCTGCTTTAGGAAGAAATCGGTGGACTGATTTGGAAACTGTAAGAATCACTTACCCACCCTTGTTAGCTGCCATGGTATACGGAATTAGAGATTTTTCTCAAAAAACATTTAAAGCCACCCATCAAAGGTACCAGAAAGAGGCTTCAGGAAAACTTACGCTCTTTTTCTTGTTAACCATGGAGTGCCCTTTCCAAACTGTTTTCAGCAGCAGGAGACATCTAAAGGCTGAGTAACATACTGCAAGCAAACACGTAATTCCATTTAACAGCCCACTCCTCGAATGCAAAACAATAAGTATGCTTTAGATTATTAGGCACAGACTTACATTACTAAACCTGTTGAGGTTTGGAAGTACTCAGGACAATCAGTGCCTTTCTAGGTGTATTCTTTGATTTGAAAATTCCTGAATTGAGGAGTTAGTTGGAAGAAAATCTGATTTCAGTTCCTTGTGTCTGATTCTACTTGTTTCATTCCTACTTTTGCCAAATCTAGAAACATTGACATGTCTAGAGGGAAACTATTTTTAGAGATTCAGTAATTATAAAGATAGGAGAAGCTCATACAGACATCTAATTGATGACATACCTGAGGTGCTGTAAACATCTATGGAAACACTCTTGCATCACAGAAAGGGTGAGATTATCTAGCACAGTTTAGACTGCAATGAAATTGCATTATTTTTCTTTTGACCCAGCAGCCAGGGACAGTTACTGCAGCTCAGCTGATGTGTAGTAACTCAGCACAGTAACCTGAGCGAGGATCCATACCTCACAGCCACATCACAGGTGGCGTAAATCAGCACATTGGAGCAATCCTCACATCATCATCACTGCATCAGCACAAGGCAGCTGAAAATCCAACCTCCATCCTGCAGATCTGGACCTGATCTCCAGTCCTGCAAACATCCCCAGGCCGCTAACCTCCCTGGGCAGAGCAACTACCAGGTAGCTCAGCAGCAGCTTCTGTTTCAGATCCCTTGGACTGTCTGTGTGCAAACACAGCCCACATGAAATAACTGAAGTTACAACCACTATCCATCTCCAAGCTACATAAATCTCACCAGCAGTTCATAAAACAGCAAATCCTAAGGCCAGCTGTGAAATGCTGTCTCCCAGTTCAGACATTGTGCCATTTAACCCCAAATAACCAACTTTTCACTAAAATAAACAATTTACATAGCACTCTTCCCTGCAAGAAGAAAGAAAAGGTGAACAGCATCCCTCCACCCCTCTGGCTTTTGCTGCTGGATAATTATTCATTTGCAGTTTATCAGCTAATTATACATGTGCCTTGGCATTTGAAGACATAGGAGCATACTTTATTTAATGGCTAGTAATTACACAGGCCTCCTCTGATCCCTCTGCTCTAACAGGAAGGCTTCTCTGTTTTCATCCTCATGCTGTCAGCTCTAGGGGTTAAAGATCTCTGGGTGGCTGGTTGTTATCTTGTTGCACACAGAAGGCAGGCTTGTGCTTCATGTGATGATACAGGCCTCCCTAATAATTCTCTGTTAATGCTACAAATTATTTCCTTCAGAGCTGAATGCTGACCTCTGTTTGTTCAGAGTGTGTGTGAAAGCAGCTTTTGTTTTCATGTTTAGGTTAAAAATTACCAGGTGTGCAAAAGGCAACAGGAAGACCAATTCACTGTTAATTTTTCCCTGGGAACATGCGCCTTGCACTTCAGTTCAACATCTACGCAACCTACTACTGCAGTTCTCAGCCCAGGTATGCAGCACCACTGGGATGTCCCTGTGAAACAGGGCCTGAGGCTCAAAATATGTCAATGTGGCAGAGACATATGGCTATGGTGAGATGCAAAGAATTCTTCTTAACTTGGCACAGATGGTTGAATAGCACAGCTGGAGGGAATGAGACTTCAGGCAGGAATGCTGCCAGAGAGGGGAAATATCGATAACAGTTACAGTTGTGAAGAACAGGTTTTGAATTTGTTGCCGTCGGTGTTTGCAAAGGAAACCTAAGCCTTAGGATTATGCTCAGATAATTGAGTATGAGACTTAACTGTGGCCCATTTCATCATGGGAATGCTCAGAAAAGATGAGGTGAATCAGCAAGTGGCAAGGAGGCAGCACACATAAATTAAGGTTCTTTAAACTCCCAAATGGACATCATTGTTCTAGAAGTTTTTGAAGCCCTGCCACTCATTCCTCTAATCTAAACCCACTTTATTTCTGAATGAGCGCGTTCATGTGAGTTTAGGAGGCTAATTTATTCCATTAGTTGATACCCTGTACCTCCCCCGAGTTTACTTCTGTAGACAAGCTCCATCCCAGCTACTTATTACTAAAGAACCTTCAAAGTTTCCAGCCTCCAAACACTAGGAAGAGGTATTTACATACACCTTTCACAAGCGGGGCCTTCAGAGACTGTGGTTATCCAAACCAAACATTTGCATCTCTAACCACTCTTCAGAGTTACGCTACTGAACACCTCTGATTTTGGTAATGGATTAACTCTAGAGCAGAGTAGAAACTTGAACCTACCAGTCCTATGCCAGCGGGTAGTTAAACCATTTGCCCATCTGTGGTCTGCACTAGCTGAATCAACCAGCCCACATGAATGGCAAATGATGTGCTAAGCTTTTTATGATGGAAACATTTCTTTCTCACTTGAGGCAAACAGTCTTAGGATGGTTTCCAAAAGGTTAAGACTGCAGCAGCATCTAATAAGAGGAGTTAATACTTACAGCTTAAGAACACACAAAAAAGCGGCTTTCAAAAGTAATGGGATCAAAAATAGATAATGCACCCCAACTTTCCAGTTATTTAGACTTTCTGACTTTTGAACCTGTTAGAATTCCTAATTTAAAGCTTCTCTGTGCATCTGTGATTTTTTTTATTTTTGCCAAATGAAACAAAAGCCAAAATACTTATATAACCAACCATTCTGGGTGCTCTATGACTCACAATTAGATAGTAAGAAACCATAGCACACAACATATGAAAGAGGATTCTTTTTGAAATTGTCCAAAGTGAGCAAAACACTGAATTAAATGTTCTGCTGTTTTAGAAGGCACTGTAATAAACAGCACTGGAACAATGTGTGTTTATAGCTTTACATTGTGGTTAAGATTATGAAATATGCAAAATGTTTAAATACCTAGAAATACATTTTTTTTTTTTACTAACAAAGCACATCTGTAAATTCTGTTATTTGGAGCAGAGGGTGGAAAAACATTTCCCCTCCCTCACTTTCTGGCAAGTGACTTACAAGTTGAAGCAACTCTGGAGGGGAAATCAGAAAAAAAAGGAAATTCAGAATGTAAACCTTCCAGACCCGAGTCTGAACTGTGTTGTGAATCCTTTCCTATCACTAGAATAAATTTTGAAAATTATTTGACTCACTAAAAAATAAAGCAAAGCACCAGCACTCAGGCCTAAGCACAGGGTGATAGGAGGCTTTTAAGCATCTAACCTCTCCTAATGTAATATATTTGCTCTCATTAGTAAGGCGTACATCATGCCACGCTTTGTCACTGGTCCAGAATAATCACTTATTGTTTCTGCCAAAGAAGGGAACAGTAGATGTTTCTGCTCTGGTGGTAAAAATTCCAGATGTTATATGAACACTTGGGTCTTATACATGTAAATACCTAGCTAGTAGGTCATATACTGGTGGACAGCACTTATGAATATATCAAATAGTGCAGGGGGTTGTAGGGTCAATAAAAATTATTATTGTTCTGCATTTGCATAGTTTTCTTCATTTAACTGTGCATCAGTTCTGCTGCAAATGCTCACCTCTTAACATCCACCTTTATCTGTTCCTGCTGCTAAACCAGTGGCATCAGTCTTCACCTGAGGTCAGCCAAGCTTGTAAATACACCTTCTTTGGGAAAGAGACTGACTCTGTTTTCACAGAAAGCCAGGGACGGCCCAACTGTAGACACTGTGATGGGAAGAGACAAGTGAGAATTGATCAGTGAGAAGTCTCTTGATTCCCAGAGTTATCTGACCAGGTAGCTCTGCTCTGGAGAAACAAGTAGTATCAGAGGCCTCAAATTGCATAATAAATACGTCCTTTGATACAGCATGTTAAGACGGAGAGGGGAAGATAGCATTCAAGGAAAAGCTGTAATAAGCCAGCATTAGTTTACCAGCTTTTGTATTGGTTCCCAATAATGAGTAGAGATGTTTCACAGTAGCTCAAAGCTCACTGTGAAGGAAAAAGTAATTTCTAGAGTGGATTATAAAGGATTGTATTCTGCTTTCACTTACTTGGTCTGTAACTTTAAGGCCTTTCCTGATGTTATCAGAAATAAGGCCACACAGAAAAAATATAGAGAAAGCTATATATACACATATTCAAGGGAGTAACAACATAGACAAAGGGAGGGGGTGCTGCACTTCATGGCAGCAGTGCTTGCTTGAAGCTCGGAAACAGGAGAGATGTCAGTCCCTATTCCAGATCTCTCACTCTAGAGAAAGTGGGGAGGAGGGGATGATCCCAAGAGAAGCAAGTGGATGAGTCTTTTCCAGGTGAATAGCATAAATATCACCTTTCCTGGAGGATTTTGGTTTCTCGAAACAGTAGAGCAGGACACAGAGAGTTTAAGTTCTTTGTGATGGTGACAAGTCTTTGTTTTAAAAGGTGAAGAAAACCATAGGAAGTAGGTAAGCGTTTTAGATTTTATTCCAATAAGGAGAAACTGTTAAGGACTGAAAGGTGGAAGGCAATGCAGGTGGAAGTGATCATGAGACAGCAGACAAAGGGAAAGGAGACAAGGAGAATGAGGACAATGGACTTCAAAAAAAGAAGAAGAAGAAAAAAAGCAGACTTTGACACATTCAGAACTGTGAGGCACAGCCTCTTGGGAAAATAATCTAAGGTAGAGAGGAATGCAGGAGATCTGGTAGTGCTGAAAGGGACTGTATCAAAAGCACAATAGCAGTCTATCCCAGTACAGAGGAAAGATAGCGAACATAGCTTGAAACCAATATGGTTACATTAGGAGCACTTTAAAGACCAAACAATCAAAAAGCAACTGTATAGAAAGTGAGAACAAGGACAGGCAACTAAGAAAGAGTATGAAGGAATAGCATAAGCATGCAGGGATAAATCAGAAAGGCTAAGGCATAAGATGAATTACAACTAACAAGGACGTAAAGGCAACAAAGAAGGCTCTATAAATACATTAAAAGTAAGAGGAGAGCAAAGAAAAGCATAAGCCCATCAGTTAATGGAGAAGAACAAATCTGATGATGCTGAGAATGCAGTATTACCTCTGCCACAGCCTCTAGAAAAAAAAGGTTAGTTGTGGCCCGATACTTAACACAATTAATTCTAATAAGAAGATGAGAGAGCTGGCCAGAATAGGGAACAAGTCAAAGACTGTTTAGATGAGTTAGGGCTTGCTTGCCCAGGGACATAAAAATGCAGTAAATTCAGGTGTGAATTTACCCCATGACCCTGCACCAGCCAGCACCTGCTTTAGAAGTGATGCACATCTGTATTCACAGAACAAGTGGGCAAGGGTGTTGTATTGTTCCAGAAGCTGGTTGGTGTCTGATCTTGACAAGGTGGGGGTGGTGACAGATCCAGGATATTTCTAGAGATAAGAGAAGGAATATATTCACATACGCAAATTTAAGCACTCCTAAGAGATGATGGTTGTCTCTTTAGGTTTGGTTGGTGTTTTTTGGGTTTGTTTTTTTGGGGGGCGGGGGGGGGGGGGGGGGGACAATTCCTTTAATCTGTTCAGCTGAGAAGTATGCAAAGAACCCAAGTCAGGGCCCCACAGCTGCCAGCTCTGTGCAAATGAGCAATGCCAGCTTCGCTCTGCCATCTTCCATGGAGGCTGGCCCTGCAAAAAAATATACAAGCAAGAGTTCCTACAGTCAGAAACACAACACTTTGGTGTTATGGGATGTGTTACCCAACAGTTTCCACTGCAGTCAGGGTACAGACAACCTCCTCCACTCCAAGACATTGTCATCTCTCTCCTGGCTGACCAGGATGTGTCCCTGCCTACTGTCCTCCATATGGCACAGACCAGATGAAGTGTGTGCTCTCAGGACTCCAAGTTTTAACTGTCCTCTATTAATAACACAGATTCTTCTTTCTGCAACACAAAGTGACTCCGCAGCATTTTCTGGTAAGGGAAATTATAGCTTGGCATCTGTTCTTTTCACTGCCAGAACCAGATTGTTCATCTTATTATATCTTACAAAATTGCTCAAGACCTGCAAGGAGAAAATTGATTTTCAATATGGCCTTTTTTTATTTTAATAGGCACACTTAAGGTCATGAAAAGCCCTGTGCCAGTTCCAAACACACCACAGCTTTTGGGGGGTTTTTTGTGTGTTGGTGGTGGTTTGGTTTTTTTTGTTTTTTTTTTTTTACATGGACAGCCATCATAAGGGCATCAGGAAATAAAACTGAGGAGCTTCAAAATGTAACATCCCAACACTGATTGATACAAAGAAGATCTGCTTGATGAAGAAGCTCTGCGCAATGCTGTCGCATTTCAGGTCAGCTGGGAACAAGTCTACCACTTAACCCTGAGTGGTGAGTCAGCACAGCAGAGAACATCTTCATATCACAAAAAGACGATGACATTTTGTAGCTATTGCCTTCTCCTGCAATCCTGCCATTTACAGGTGGACTAACTCCCAAAGGCGGGATTTCCAACTGAGCCAACACAGTACCAGAGACACTAAAGAATAGCCTTCGCACTTTTTAAAACATAGCACAATGGCACAAGTTCAAAGGAGAAGCACCCTGACAGCTAGGATTGATAGTCCTAGTCACTGTCACCCATGTTAAGGGGTGGTAGGACCACGCAGCCAGTAAGAGCTGTACGTCTGCATTTAACTGTGCTCTCTGCTAAACAGAGGTTACATTAAGTCAGTAGAGAAGATCATTCCTGACTTTTATCCTGTTGCCACACCTTGCCAGCAAGATAAAGGTGACAACACTTGCTGGGTTACACGTTGCTTTCCTAAGCCTCACACTATGAATCAACAATAGAAACAAAAATGTAAGAGTAAGGATCTGTGGAAAAAGGCATACCCTTGCAAGTAATGTGCCTTCTACAAAAGGTTCATAGAGCAAGTGAATGTCTCCATTCCTAGAAGTCATTTGAATTTCTTTATAGGGCAGTCCAGCTGTTGTGTTTGCCAAATGGCAGCCAGAGAATAGGTACTATTAATAAATAGCCATTATCCATACAGTACTCATAGCATTTACTTGCATCTCATGTACTATTGCCCCTGCACCACAAACCTACACAGCTTGATATATTCACATCATTGAGGAACTGACTGCAGTAAGCCTGCCTAGAGAGACCCTTTCTGTTACCTCCCTGCAGCCTCCAGTTCAGCAGGCACTTTCAGCTTGGTGACGCCCATGATTAATAACTTTGCATCCTAGTTGTTGTACAGCAGCTGAGCACACAGTTTTCCTCCCTGTGCTTGAGCATCCCAGCAGCAGCACAGAGGATGCTTTCACCTCCAAAGGCAGGGGGGAGGAACAGCTAGAACCACCTCAGTAAAGCAGATGGGTCAGGGTGAGAAGCACTTTAGCCTATGGAGATGCAGTCTCTATTCAGCAGGCACATTGTGCAGCTTAGCTAGTTAAGTTACCATGCTGGTTTGATACATAAATCATGCATTAGTACTTTTGTTCTCTGTCCTCAGGGCACACATAACTAACCGACATGGTGCAGAATTTGCTTTGGCTCAATAGCAGAGCTGCTATTCTCAGAGCATTCATTAAGTGGCCAAGAGAAACAGACACAGCACAGTGGATATTTCCCTTCTAATTGCCAATGAATACCTGTTGAAAGTGTTCCTACTTTTTTCCTCAGTTTTAGCAGCTGGAGAAAGGACTGCATGTGGACACTGAATGACTGGGTGTGCAGAACCTTTCCAGATTTATTAAAGTAGCTTTTTTCATTTCTCACCAGGACCTCTTTCCTCAATTTCCCTCTCAGTTACTTGGAGATAGCAAAGACTGGGATTGCTGCCCACGACCAGGACTAGGTACCGTTCCCTTCCAAGTGACTCTAGTCCATTTTTTTTTTCCAGAAGACATTGTTATTTTTCTAATCTTCCAGCATTTGACATTAGCAGGTCGCTCATTCACCAGTTTCATCTCTCTCCATCACTGATCTTCACCGGCTAAAAACCCCACTACTACTTCTCTCAAAGGACTGCAAGACCTGCACTAATCTTCACATGCGCAATCACATTCCTTCCCATACATGCATAAACCCTATGTTGCACTGAACAAGCTAGGGATGCAGTCTGCAGAAATCTCCTTTCAGCATAAAGCTTGTGCTCTACATGCCAATAAACTTCAGTTTAGCCTGAACTATAGACAGAAGATCAGTGGTCCTACTCCACTGCCATTTTCTTCTGGTAATTTTACAACTGGGCAATACTGAACAGAAGACGTAATCACTGAAATAATGACAGTTAAAACATAAGGGGAGTCACAGGAGCTGCAGCTTCAAGTGGCATTTGTCAAGGTTGTGCTGGCCAAGTTAAAAGCAGTAAATGCAATCTGCTAAGAAGCTCCAAAGGAACAGACACCTTTAAGCAGTTTGAGAAGAGAAGCCATGGAAAATAAGACAAGAAAAAGACCAGGGCTGAGCTGAGTGCAGGCACACAGAAAATACTGGGACTGATTCTGACCAAGGCTCAGCCTATGTAACACCACCCAAGGCCAGAGGGACTGATGATACTCAGCAGTTCACAGGGACCAGGTCTGAAGACTCTGAAAAGAAATCATGAAATCCAGAGATTGCCTCTACCAGTTGAGGAAGTTTTCACTGGATGCCCTGGGAACCCCACTATTTAAACCTGAAAAAAAAAACCTACAGCGATTAAAATTCTTTTTAAAAGTCAAATATTTGATTGCAGGAAGGTAATCTGGAAACAGTATGCAAGACTGAATTGGGATGAGTCATACATATTTTATTTCATTCTTCAAATGCGAATGAATGTCTAATGTATTTAAAGTTTCGCCTATTACCAGGCTGCTTTACCAGCTGACGTACAAAGGGAAAGGGATGACAAGGAAACTACAGCAAGACAGCTTTCTCAGCACTTGAAATCGTGAGCATAGCAGTGCAGTTGATGTAGTGATGATCCACATATCCTAAATTGTACAGAAAGAGGTGAAGGGATGGAAAAACAGTCAAGGAGAATGGGAAGAAAAAAGGATGCCTGCCCTTTGTCATTACTGGGATGAAACGAGATAGGTGTAAGACCCAGCTGTATTTGTGTCTTGCTGTGTTCTCCTCCAACTACCTTGATGTTCTCTCAGTGCAGGGCAGGTTCTGGTTTCCTGAGTATCTGGAGCATCCTGAAGTTTCCTCCAGTGCATAGAGAGTATTTTCCAGGCACCAAAAATACCAGAAGACAGCCCTTACCTTTTCCAGATCATGTGCACTATTCCTAGGTGGGGCATTTGGGAAGTAAAGCAGCACAGGAAACTCAGTAGATGGAAAGTATGTGGGGAGGGGAGAAGATCACAAAGCTTTCCATGTGTTTTGCATCCCCAGATAGCCCAAAGCCATGAGATCTGATGTGAAAACAATCTCTTTGCCTATTTGTGCCTTGAAAAAGCCCCAAGGAAATAAAACATACAGAAAGAGCAGGTTGGCACAACCCAGCCAACAGGTGTAGGAGTGACAACGAATTACCATAGCTTTGTAAGAATAGCTTGCCAGGTCTCAAGAATATCCTACCTGAGAGACAGAAACAACCCGAGGCATCATAGGGAAAGCAGAAAGCAAGTTTCAGTTTGGGACCCTCTGAGACGCACACCCATTCCATCTCCTACAACACCAAAGCTTTCTTATGGCCAAGAGGTCTGGAATAAGACCAAATCACTGAAAGCAAATGAGTATATCCAGTAACACTACTCCTTTCACCTAGTCTTATTCCTAATGACTAGAAGCTGCTGCTCACAGAACAGTAGGCATGAGAGATGGAAGAAAACCAAAGGACCAATTAGGTCGTTAATCCATCAAGTTGACAGAAGATGAGTCCTTAGAGCATATTTCTTACTGTTTCTTCCAGTTTACTTTTTAAACAACCCCAGCAATGGAGAGTCTATTGCTTCCCTTGAGGAAATTACCCACAGCTTGTTAGAGATCTCTCACCAGGACAATTTCAATTCTTTCCAGCCTACAGCTTCCCCTTTTCTTAGTTTTATGTTACTGCTCTCAGCATCCTTTTGTGGCCTGCTTTGTAGGCCATTCCCCAGCACGCATTCTGCATGTGTGCATGCATCCTTCCTTATCCTCTAGCCATGTAAACTACATTCAGCATTTTCATCCTTTCCAAACACATCTTATTCCAGCCCTTTAGATTTGGGGAAAAGGGGTAGCTTCTTTTGGTATGTATTTACCCCTGAACTTCCCTCCCCACTTGTCTTTATGTCCTGCTGTATTTGAAAAGCTCAGACTGGCACACTGATCTGCTGAAAGAAACAGGACAAAAAGACACAGCAGACTATGGAATGATATCAATTGCACCAAATTCCTTCCAGAGGGGAAAATATAACACAGACGTTTTTTTTTCTCTGGTGAAGCAATGGGATGGGGGATTGATTGGCTGGCTGTTCACTCCTCTATCGGTAAGAGCTGTCCTTTGAATGCACCTTTACCTGCCTAGCAGAAGGATCAGGCTAACTTCTGGCACAGAAGAAAAAGGCAAATATGAGCACATAAAAAACACTTCCAGGCAAGCACATTCCACATTGACACCGTTATTACATCCAGACACAGCAGAGGTTTGGATCTCAAAGCACCTCAAGTCTCAACCTCTCCGTGTGCCGAAATGGAGAGCAGCTGCAGTAATTGCTTGTGAGACAGCTGATCGCAGTCAGGGCATGGGCTGCTCTTTACTAGATGCCAAAAAGCACAGCCAAAGACTGGCTACACACTGGAGGAATCAATGGAGACAGAGTGCCTTCCAACCTGAGGGCTGGAAATCAGAGAGGAACTGAAGATAAGAGAGGGATCACACACCACAGAGCCCCAAAATGGAATAAATAGTTCTTACAAGATGTTTTTGCTTAAGTGGGATATAAAGACTAATTTCTTAGTGCAGCATCTAATGGAGCTGCCACCTGTAATTACAGGCAGAGGAATGCCACAGACAGCACAGCCCAGCCGCTGGATATTCCTAGGCAGAGGTTCCTGAGGTAGCCAGTTCTTCTCAAGGCAATTGCCTGCTGACTTGCCCAAGTAGAAACACTACAAAACACACTACAAGTTTTTACAGCCTTACTGAATCCAGAAGCTTATGCAGATTTATATCTGATGAAGATCTGGCCAAGAGAGCACAGTCACACAGGTCATTCCCACAGCCCCACTGACTTCAGAGGGACTGGCACGCACCAGTCAAGCACATCTGGGCAAGGATGAGCAGGATAATGAACTCATGGTGTTGTGTCTGTCCACTGCAGGCAGTTTTATTCAACTGGAGGGGAAAAGAAGAGAGACAGGCACTTTTCATGTGACTGGAGAGCCACAGGCTACTAGGAAAGTCCAGAGGTGGTTCAGCCTCAGGTAGTGACCGAGCTTTCTACAGAGGGTAAATAACAGCTGCCTCCTTCTCTGCTCCTATTTGAACAGGAGTTTGGGATCATGAGCAACATAAATCTGCTCCTGACTATACCAGCACTATCTCTTCCTCCAACGGATGGAAGAGATCTCATTAATGCATTTTTACACCACACCATCATAATCTCTCTTGACTTTCAATGGCTTTGAGCTACAACCACACACCTTGAAGAGCTAAGCTTTTTGCATGCCTGATAAACTCAGCTTTAAACTGATTATTGAAATATCCAAGCTGTTAATGCAATGACTGCCAGCTGAAGCCTCACTCTCTTCACTGCTTAATCTTCACTTACGGTGTCAGAATTCATTTGTTCTTTCCCACTGCACTCCCTGTTCCCAATTGTGCGTTCCCAAGCACTCGCACACACCCCTCTTCCCACTTCCACTGAGCACACTGCTTACAGGACTTCTGGAAATGGATCATTCAAGGGAGAGCTTATTTTGTTTCAAGTAATAAACCAAAGCAAGCAAAAGGAACAACTCAATTATTGTTTACTTGAGAACAAAACTAGAGCATCTTGGATACCTTTGTGTGCAGCAGAAGGTGGATTTCCTATTTAATTCTTCTTAGCTTTCTCTTCTGGATTCCTAACCAATAGTAAGTAGTAATCAGCTATCTACTCTGCCAGAAGCGATTGCATTTTAGAAGTAAGCTGTCCCAACAAAAGTTTAAGTAAAAAATCATAAACAACAAGACGCAGCTACCACGCTCAGCAAGGGGGATGGAGCTCTTTCACCACCTCACCACCACCTATGGCTTCAAGCAACACATGGACTTACCTGAGCCGTGAGCCCAGCATCTGAGCGAGAAATCCCCTCTGGCGAGAAATGCCATGCCAGACAAGCCCTTCCTCCAAGCTGCCTCCAGCTCCTTTCGTTCTCAGCCCAACCAAGAGACAGAGGGAAGAGAAACTCAGAGCTCTCAGCCCAGAAGCATGCTACACATTGCTAACACCTTGCTCCTCCTCCACGTTGCAAATTTGAAGGATCTTTTCCTTTGCAGCTGTTTCCACTCTCTCCTGAGGGCCAGGGAAGCAAGGGCAGACAGCTGTGGCCTTTCTGCAGAAAAGGGCATTTGCTGCTTGCTTGCCAGCTGAGGGACAATGTCCAGCCCCCTGAGGAAGGCAGATATCATCTCCTCTGCATGACATTTGCACAGTGCTTTGGAACGCAGCTATGTAAATGTAAGACAATCAGGGGATATTGTTCAAATCCTGTAAACCTATCTGAAGCCAAGAGGGTAATGTCAGTTTACACCATCCAAGCATCTAGGTCCGTATAATTAACAATTAGAGATGAAGCACAGGGACTGTAAGCAATAAGGCCAGGTTTACTCAGGTCTACGGCCAGCATATAAGCACAGTTTGCTGTGCACAGTTTTACTGAAGAGCAAAATTCTGTAAGCAGTTTTACTGAAAAGCAAAATTCTCTCAGAAGAAAACAAAATTCAAACCAGTTGAAGGGATCATCTGACACCACATTTGTCATTGCAACGGCTGGAAAATTATCCAACCCGTTGAATAACATGTACAATCTTTGCAGGTGGGTCAGAAAAAGCCTAAGGCACAGAACAGCAGGTACAGTAGAGGTCACACAGCACTATGCTGTGGGCACCGAGGCCAGCAGAAGCTGTGAACACACATGGGTTTGAGGACATCGCTTGGCAAAGTGGCATTTTCTACTTGTCTTCCACCAAAGTCATGGGAACACTAACACTACAAGATTCTGCCCCCTTCCCCGCCCCAGTTAAGTCCCGGTTAAAGGAGTTGGCACTGGTGATTTACCCAATCCCTGTGTTCAATACAATGAGATGGTTAGAAACACCCTGAGTCCCGGCTTTCAACTATTGTATCTTCTTATGCTTTTTCCTGACAGATCAAAGAGCTTCTTTCACACATTTCCTCTCATGCAACACAATCCACTGGCCTAAGACATTTTCCTTTATTAATAAATACTGCAACAATACCCTGAAAGTCACAGGTTAAAAGTGCTGGCTCTCCACAGGGCAATGCATGTGAAATACTCCAGTACTTTTGTCCAGGGCCTTCCACGCAGCTCCCTGTTTAATGAGTCCATCACCAGGTTTAATGACCTGCCAGAGCTTTAGAAACACTCTGCCCTTCTCATCAATGATTCACACACAGTCTTAAAACTGTGCACAGATTAAAGAGGCTGCTGCTCCCCCACCTCGCTTCAACCCAAAGTGGTTTTAAATATTTCATCTCACCACAGAACTCTTCTGTACACATCCCAAAAGCGCTCCGAGAAGCTCTCTCTGGGAGTTCAGCTTTACCTGGCAGAGGGCCTGCTGGCACCACGAGAAAGCTGTCGCTGCCAGGCCTGCCCACATCCTTTATTTACTTTCTTTAATGAGTCCTGCATGACCCCAGCTGTCAAAGAGTGGGGACAAGGGTTTCTGAGGTGGTTGATGCTTTCTCTTTATGGAAAAGCAGATGGAAGCCCTGATTGCAGGGACAGAACAAAGAAGTACCTGATCTGCAGTTACTGGGGTCAGCAGGAGCCTTCCTTCATTCAGCTTTAAGGCAAATAGAGTCATGACCCTCTTTTCCTGTTAGCTCCAGTGGGATTTAAAGGGGACCAACAAATGCAGAAATATAGGCAGGATCTTGCACTTCCCAGGTAAGCACATCGAGGATGACCAGTCTTCTAGGATACCCAGAACACCTTATAGCTCTTACTGTGAAGCAACCCTGATGTGAGAGATCTCATGGTCTAGATAGCCATAGAGACTTCCCTCCCCACACAAAGCAAGGCTGTGCCCTATGATACAGTCCTCACGAGCGCATCTTTGGTCCCTGGGGAAGGAGAGCAGAGCAGCCCAGGGGAGAGGGAAAAGACCTAGAGCCACTCCTCAGCTTTGCCACCAATGGCAGGTTGCTGCTGGTACTAGCCTCAGCCACCGCTTTGGCATCTCCCAGATAGGAATGCTACCAGCAGATCTCACTGTCCAAGGCATTTGGGGATTTACAGATCCCTTGCACAGTACAAGCTATTACATCACTAGGAACAGCCATGTTTATGTGATACTGGGGCCATGCATGCCACACACTGCTAGAAGGCAGAGCTCTGCCCAACATGCTGGATTTTCTTATAGCTGCGACTTCTCCACAGTTTCTCCAGGCAGATTCGTGCAGCTTAATATTGTTTTTCCAAGTATTCATTTATATATAGAGAGAGTACCTTAGGATTATATGCTAAATAAACAAAGAAATCATTAAAAAGATCAGGAAACATAATAGTAAGATAATCACTTACTATGCACATCATCATACACCCTCTCACCTGCTTTTTTACTTTGCTCTTACCCTCCTTTCACTAGCAGTGCACAACAGCTTGCCTGCTGCCACTCACGGGTAGTGTCCCCCTGGCATTTAGACTGTTGATAGGTCAGTAATTTCATGGGAAATTCATTTTCCAGCAATTTGGCTAGCTCCACAAAGAGACAAATAACATTCTCTAGATAAATAATTTGTAATTTTTGGTTGGCAAATCATTTGTGCACTTTTTTTTTTTTTAAGTTAGTCAACCAGCTCTGAACACAGAAAAAGAAGGACAAATCCAGGGAAACAGACATGCAGGGAGATAAATGCAGACACGCACAGACACACAATTTCCTTTGTAGCTGCTTCAGCAGCTCCGGGTTTCTGCCCTCTTTCTGGTGTGTTTCTCACCTAGAGGCCTTGGAAGAGGCAGGGAGCATGTTGCAGCCATCTGAACGCCTGTGCCCATTTCTTTGCTTTCCTTTACAGAGGAGTCAGTTTGATTTCACAGCCTGTAGGAAGTGGCAACCAGCCTGCATTTCCCCAGTGTTTTACAAAGGAAATCTATTGGCAGTGGAAGGTGCCTGCTGAAAGCATGAGGGATCAATCCCTGTCCGCACAACATGGGTACAGGACAACCTTAGTCCGTACTGTCCATCCACCCTGACCGATGGGGAAAACCTCAATTTCCATGTCCATTCAACTCCAGGAGGGTTTGGAAAGGAGACCTTCATCACAAGGAGTTGAACTGAGACCACATAGGTCACAGAAAGGCTTTAAACCACAGTGACTTTTGCTCCTGAACGCATGAGATCCAGCAGCATAGGGCCACAAGATCTATCTGCTCAACACAACCAGACAGTTCATTTTCTTTAGTTTCAGATAAATTGTGATAGGAACAGGGAAGATCTCAAAAACTTTCTGTGTTTCACCCACCTGAGTATTAATGAGGAGCTAAAAACCTGAGAGCCCAAATTCCCCAGTCCCTCCGTCAGTCCATCTCCGCTGGTTTCTGGATCTCCAGCAGTCCAGCCTTTACCAGCTGGGTGGTCCACGGCTAACAGCCACACTCAGTCTCCACATGCCTGAGGTCACTCATGGCATAGGAAAGGCTCCTCAGCAGATCATCCTGGGGACCTCTGGAGAATTCCTGACCTTTGGATTTTCATTTAAACCAACTTAAACATTTAGGGCCTCCATGGTGCAGAACAGCTTGCACCTGCACAGCTCCCTTTAGAGCCCCCGCCCATGGTCAGAACTGTGGGTGAGGGACTACACCACCAAGGACAATACAGCTGGCAGCACTTGGTCACATCATTTCCTTGTCCTCATTTCTCCTCTCACCCCATAATGGGAAATGAGGCCAAGAATCCTCAACAAGTGAAGGAGATCACATCAGTCCATAGCAGATATAGCCAAATCATGAAAATTTTTGTTTGTTGGTGTACTCAGAAAATGAAGCCTTGCCTTCTCCTTTGTATTTCAGGCTTTCCTATATGAGGAAAGAGTGATGAGCTCTGTGGGCCTGCAAAGGGGAGCCCTGCCTGAGAGAGAAGACAAAGATCCCTTTACTTAGTGCAAAACTAAACAAAAGTGAGCAATAAAGCACTGCAGAAAATGAGCAGGTAAGTACTTGCATTTTATCTTCAGTCGATACCTTTTCAGCATGGCTGATCTCTGAAATCTGATTTTGTGTTGTACTACAAATCCATACCCCCTGGGAAGCTTGCATCCCTCTTGCTGAGCATTAGCTCTCACTTCATTTGTCCACGCAATCTCTATACAGCTGTCATCTCGACATCCAAGCAAGCTTAAACAAAAACATAATCTCTCCATAAAGCACACCTCTATACTCAAATAGCTGTTGCTCTCAGGTGTCCCATTCCATGAAACCCATCACCAAACAACTTTGCCTTCCTCGGTGAAGGGAGCTCTGTAGTGCATCACAGGCTCAATTTACCGGGACTCATTGCCTCTCCCTGTCTCACTCTGGTCTTTTCTGGGGGTGACAGGGCCATGGCAGGGGTCCTTGGCCAGAGCCGCTGCAGCGGCCGTGGAGGGATTCGTTGTACGTCCTCACTGTACAACAAAGGCCTCACGCTAGGATGTGGCAAGAGAGAGCTTTCAGTTAAAGGGCTGTGTGATGAACAATCAGACCTTGAGGAGGATGCAGGAACCAGAGTATGGGGCAATAAAGTATCTATTGTAATAATGTCAATTCACTCCCTCTTTCTTTCATATCCCTTCCTGTCTAGTGATTCAAGACATTAAAGAAAAGTGAACTGATCGATGCAGTTCAGCTGCTGTTCAAGCTGCATCCAGAAAACATTATGTTTCCCCATTACCCTCTGTTAGCTCCAGCTATCTTACTGTGATCAGCGCAGGGTGAATGACCGCATTTCTGTATAACCCCTGTCCAGACATCCCTGCAGTTTAATCACAGCAGCGAAGTGTTACACCAAAGGAAAAGATGCAGGTGCTGAGGCTGTTTCCAAACCGCCTTCCACCTAGCTGTCTCCAGTACAGCTCAGCCAGAGAGCCATCACCACAGCGCTCCTTAAGGGTTCTCACTGGAGTAACGGTGCTAAAACCTAGGCACCACACTAAACTACCAGTGGCACCAGGGCTCCTAAAGCAATGTCAGGTACTCACTGTGCTACTAAAAAACTTACGCACTCAGCCAGTTTGAGTCATGTGAAAATCATGCTTGACAAATCATGAGGATCAAAGGAGCATCTCCATCCCTGGCAGAAGCAGGATGACCTTTAAGAATTTTTATCAGGGTTGAATTTATCCCAGATTATATACAATCATCACAGTAGTCTCAAAGATGTGAAACATGGGTATGAGAGGATAATTATGTTAGCTACTTACATTGAGGAGTTAAGGTTAGTGGAACCAAACCCAAAGCTGGTGTGAATCATCGCAGTTCCACTGGAGGGGACAGTTACATTATTTACTGAAACAGATTTTCACCTGGAGCAGGCTGAACAGAACAAGAAAGGGCTATAAACAGAATCAGACTTATAAAACAGTAAAACACAATTTTCTGTCCTTAAAGTAAATCTCTCTCCCACACTGGATTTCAAATCTGAAGGCCATGTCAGGTGAAAACCAGGGCCTCCTATTTGCTGACTTACACAAAAAAAAGAACGTAGCCTGATGAGGCCTGTCAGATATAATCCACTTGCCGCATCAGGAATCATGGCTCATAGATCAATGAGCCCAGACCCCACCAGTCACCTCAGCCCATCATTTAAGTCCTTTCTCCAGATGAAAAGCCGGCTCCAAGGACCACAGCACAGGTATGGGATTTCAGAGACCTGGGTTCCATCCTTGCTTTTACTACAGCAACTCCTCAGCAAGGCTTTTAGGTTGCATCTTAACCAGTCAGCCCTCAGGACTACCTTGCACTTACACCAATGAGTATCTGTGGAAAAAAACATCCTCAGCTGGCATCCAGGGACTGGTCCCCATGACACTGGGTTCTTCCCACCTGGCCACCCCTCTCTCATCTTCCTGCTCTGCCTCTCTTCATTGCATTGTTGGAAACCCCCTGCCCTGAGGTCTCTGCCACAGGGAACCAGGGTCAAGACCAGATCTGCAACTCCTTATTCCCAATACCCAGCTCTGCCATATCCTGCTTCCTCCCACAGCCCAAGAGGAGGAAACTTCTGGGAGCTCTGCTTTCTGACCAAGCAGCATGCTGCAGGCAGCCTGGTGCACTGCAAGGTGGTGTACAGACGGGGCAATGCTAGCAGACAGAGGTAATCACTCACATTAAATTATCTGGGATGTAGGGTGGGGGGAACAGACAAGCTTTTAAGCATATTAACCCTTGTCACATCACTCCACCTACAAAAGGCTTATACTGTTCCAGCCACCAGAGCGTTGCTGCTACAACACGGCTGACAAAGAACTACAAAGCGAGAACAAGCACTTTGACTTTACTGGCCCTGTAATGCCAGCAATTTACATTGACCTGAAGTGGTGACAACATTCAGCATGAATCCCAGAGGCCAGGTGATGCACAGCTCCCCTCCAGCCTCCATCCCCTACAACAGGGGCAGGCTTTGCACATTGGGGCATTAAATCAGCAATCTGCTACTTCTCTGACATTGTCATGGGACTCCACTGCTGAGGTTTCCCTGCCACAGGAGTCTGATTCACAGGACTGGGCTCTTCAGCTATGGCTGTTGAGCTGATCTGCATATTAATCCAATAACCCTTTGCAATTAAATAACATGGGGGGGTGGGGGAGGGAGCGGGTGCAGGGAGAGAAAGAAAAGATGAAGCCCTCTGCAGATGTTGTCCTCACATATGGTCTCCCATATGGCTGTGCGTCACTGCTGCTTCACTTTATAAGATCTCTCTTTTCAGAGAGTAACTCCAGCCCCTTCCATACTGCAATCAAGAGATTGATTAAGAAACAGGTAACACACCACAGGCCACTTCGTCATTGCTGATAGAAGTGCTGAACAGCCACTGCTAAATTACAGCTATCAATCTCCCAGGCTGTACATGGATATATTAATTATTTCTTCCATTCCCCACACAGACAGATGCTTCCTGTTTTCTTGACATAAGCTATGTGGATCACTTGCCCATCTGGCTTCTCTGCGTTGTTATAATGGTATCTTTCCCTCAAATGTCATCTTTCAATTTCTAATAGCCTCCATAGGGAGACAATATTATTATTTAGCATTTCTAAAGAATTTGTCTCTAATCCTCCAAAACTTGTTAATTCACTCTGAAATTACTGTACTGTGTTGGGATATACTGTTGCCCACATTTACAGGGTACGTGTAAGACCCGAAGTCTGGTAGCAATGACATGCCTTGCCAAACATCACAGTGATGACCAGTGACAAAGTAGACACACAAGCAGAGATTTTAAAGTTGAATTTCGCAGCAGTAGGTAAGAATAAGAAAGAATGAGAGACAGCAGTACATGATCTGCTTGTTTAGG
The DNA here is from genome assembly GCA_009819775.1 of Phoenicopterus ruber ruber. Taxonomy (NCBI): domain Eukaryota; kingdom Metazoa; phylum Chordata; class Aves; order Phoenicopteriformes; family Phoenicopteridae; genus Phoenicopterus; species Phoenicopterus ruber. Next base: position 27,818,421 of record CM020221.1, on the reverse strand, counting down.
GAAAACAGAGTCCCCATGCACAAAATGGTGTGGCTTCACCTGTATTCAGGCCCAAGGAAGATGCTGTTTCTTTACAATCGTGCAGGACACCCATGGGATCCCAGCGGGTGAGAAGCAGCAGCACCACAGGGTGAAGCCACAGCCACGCCGGCAGGGCCACCAGCAGCAGCTTGCCAGACTTCACAAAATCTGACAAATCCCCTGGAGACACAGAAAGCTCCAGGGTTTCTGCAGGGGGGGAAAGCCCCTCAGCATGAATTTCATCAACAAAACTGGAGCTCTCTCTGACTAGCAGGTAAAGAAAGGAGCTGGTTTGGGGGATTTCCATTTCAAGTTCACACCTGGCCCATAATCCTTGAGGAAGATAGCCATAGATGTGACATTGGAGAAATTCTACAATCTCTCCTAAGCATCAGTTTCTCCAGGCAAAGAGGAATGGACAGTTTTTATAGCAGTTCCTTTTTTATGACTCACTTCCATGTCATTATACCAATAAGATCCTGTCTCTCCAGGGTGTTTTTCTCTGATGATTAAAGCTGTGAGCCTTCAACCTTGTGCCTTATCAACACTACACAACACACACTGTAACCACCTAGAAACTTGCTGCCTTTCATCCCTTATTGCTTAATAAACTTGCCAGCAGACCTATTGCAACAGAATAATGAAGCTAAGCAATTGCATTCAGCTCAGTAAATCTGGGAGCAGAGCCTGTTAAAAATAAATAAAATTAAATTAAAAAAAAAAAAATAATTGCAGAAATGTGGAGTGTTATAAAGAGATCCCGTCAGTTCAGCCAGAGTTCACAAACCACTCACTTCTGCTATTTCAGCTGCTGAGAGAAGCAGCGGTGTGAGAGGATATGAGGGTAGGGAGTCACATAAAGCTAGAAGAGGGGCAAGAGGAGGTGTCAGGACAGATCCACACACAGTCTGCACCCCCGGGGAGCTGCCGCAGGGGTTGCAGACAGCACGGCCTTTGGCATGAGGTGCTCGGGAAGGGAAGAGATGGTGCTCAGAAACAGGTGCTTTGGCAGAGTGATGTGGAGAAGGCAGCCCAGCACCTGGCTCCTGAAGTTTCAAATGTGCTGAAATTGCAGGCAGCTGACATTAATAACCTGCAGTTTATGTTGTGTTAGTGCTGTAATTGGGCATTTGCTGGCATGAAGCACAAGACAGGTCCTCTTCCAAGGCAAGGTACGGGCAGGACATAACAGTAAGGTGCAGGGTGAGCACTGCATTTGCAGGAACATCCAACACTGCTATACTGAGCAGTCATACAATGGCCATTCAGGTCCAGATGCCTGACCGAGGTGCTGAAGGTATGGCTTTTTCCCACCATTGCCTATAGCCTCTGGTGACCACATTTCCACATCTGGGTGCATTGTTTGGGTCTTATGGACAGGCCCACAGAACATCTAGTCTGCAAGATCACACACAGATGTCCCACAGGGCCCATGACACTGCACATCACATGCTGGGCAGCCCGAGACTGTTAGCATGCAAGACTAAAAGCCACAGAAATGTATTCAGCCCCCAGAAGACAGTAGGAGAAAGTAAGAGCCGTGCTCACTCCCATATCCAATTCCCTCCAGCAGCAAGGAGCTCATTAGGGAAAAAGTACAGCTCCCTCACCCACTGTTTTACCAGCATATATCCCTCGCTTCATCCTTCCTCAGGCAATAGCATCACACTGCAAGGCCTCCTTATTACTTCATTTCTGCAGCCAGCAAGGGAGATCAGGATGGGAAGCACTAACTTTACTATCCACGGAAGGGCCTTCTTGACCAGATAGCTTGTCAGGACCACAAGGAAGCACGAATTCAACAAGGAGACTACATTGTTTTTCATGCAACGCTAGGGGCAGGTCCAGAGGGTTGACCCATCCCAATAAAAAGATCAGTGGTCTCCAGGATCCAGGGCCATCACAAGGCTCCAGTGGTTCACACCACCACCGTCACCCCAAAGTACTTTCTCCAGCTACCGAGTCACTTGTAACTGAAGCTAGAGCTGTGTACGCTTCCTGGGAGAAATTTCTGCTGCAGGTGTAAGCTGCTGCTGGGCCTTTCCACCAAGCTATGCAATACATCTCCCAGACAGACAGGGAACGAGAAAAGGGAGTTCCATCACCACAGTGCACTTCACAGTAAGCACTACAATTTATAGCACATAAATACTGTATATATACTGCAGCGTTTTGCAGACAACATTATCATCTCAAAGGGTAGGTAGGAGGCGGGAATAACAGCTTGTAACAACTGTAGCATAGACAGCTGCTTTCTTTGCCATGTCTAATGCTGTTTGGGGAGGTAAAATAGGCCTACCAGCAGTGCCTCTGCTTCTGCTAGCATACGCTGCAGCTCCACTTGGGGCTTCTGCTGAATAATTAGGTTAAAGAAGGCACAATCATATAAACAATCTTGTAGAGGCTTTCTGGGAGAAATTTCAGGCAAAATCATTCATAACTCCAAGCAGAGATGTTGTCCTCACACTGGGCTTTTGCATTGCCTTTAACACAGACTGTCGGACCCAATCACTGCGGCTGAAAATCTGTGGACAGGATTAATCTCTCGTAATGCTAGGTGTCACAGCTAATGGCATGTTTCAGCCACACACAAGATCATTTAAAAGTTTTTGGCCACCAGAAAAGTCAGTCCTAGTCTTCCTACCCCTCCTCCTCCCTTTTCCCAACCTGATTATCAGCCACATGGTCCCACTCCCTCCCTTGTCCTTGTGTCAGACCATTCATAGAGCCAGTTCAGTTCACTAATCTGACAGAAAGTGCTTCCTTTATTCTATCCCAGGGAAAACCTTTTGGTCAAGTTTATTTTTCTGCCAGCTTAGTGAGTTGAATCATTGCAAGTAAAAGTGTTCAGGATCAGGAAGACATTCTGTACTACTGAACTGCACCCTCCATTAAACATGGACCATCTCATTTTAGATTTCCTTATATTAGACAAATAGGTGATTTCTCTCCTATAGCCCACAGGATATAAGCAATTACATTTTCACTGGTCTAGTTTATTCCAGTTGCTGGATAGGTTGGCTCTACTGGCTGAAAAAGTAGCTTTTTCTCATTTGTGCTTGGAGTTTGCCCTGAGGAGGTTTGGCAGGATGCAGCTATGACATTTGTAATGGTAGCATCATGGGAAAGGACTGCCAAGGTGATCCTGTTTTAGTAAGTGGAATCACACTGGACTTACACAGCCTTAAAGAAACAATAACCCGGCCCAGGATTTTAGCATATATGTGAATGGAGGCTTGAAGCATTTGTCAAAGCTTTTGCAAACTGGCTGTAGCTGGAATGGGACTTAGCCCATATTACAGGGCTATTGCACACAGAGACACCATGTCTGGTTCTGGAAGCCTCCAAGATCACCACAAGCAGAGCACAGAGGTAAAGAGAGCAGATCACTCTTTGCTCACCCTGCTCTTGCACAGCTGTTTGCCACTGGTCACTGCTGGTGACAGCATAGCATTGTCACAGATCTCTGCTCTGACCCACCAGGGCTGTCTTCATGTCTAGCCTAGACACTGTAGCTACAGCCAAACAGTGGCCAGAAGCCTTTCTTGGCTCCTTCCTTCTCTTCTGCTTTGAGCTCTCAGAGCAAAGAAAGCTTTGCTTTTCCCTTTAAGGATGTCAGACCTAGAGTCTTCCACATTAATGGTTTGTCTGAGCAGCAACAGAAGAGAATTGCCATGGTTACAGCCTCATTCATGGACTTAGGGAGAACAGGATCTATGGAGCCAAACTCAAAAGCTCACTTGTACATCAGACAGCCGCAACTGGAGACGAGTCAACATCAGAAGGAAAAGAAATTGCTTCTCCCACCACACAAAATGCCAAAAGGGACAGGCAGGAAACCCATCATCACATCAGGGCTTTGAGAAAGGTGAGCACAATTACTCTCATTAAAAGGCTTAGGGAAATATCTAGCCATCATCAGAGCAGGCAGGCAGTTGCAATCCAGTGCACTTCCTCCTTGAGGGCAAAATCTGATTATTCTTTTAGAACCGCAGACTCCCTCAAGCAGTTCTCTTTGCTCCTTATTTTGCTTCAGCCAGAAGCTGTGCGGTTGTAAAGGCCCCATGTGCCTCCTGGCATCTTTGCTTGCAGCAGCACTGAAGGAGGCTGCAAGAGGAGCTCAAGGTAGAGCTCAGCCTGGGAGACATGTCTCACCTGTGTCAGCCTCCAACTCACAAGTGTGACATGGCACTTGTGTGACATGACACTGCACGTGCTGCGTGACCAGGTACAAGCTGCAGCAGCTGAGAAGCACAGCCTTGCCCTGGCTACCCCTTTGGGTAGTGCTTGCAATGTCCTTGCATGGACAAACAGCTCTGTTATTCATGCAAGGTCACCACCATCAGCCCAGGCTGGTATACCTGTAGGGCTAGATACGGGCTGCTCCCCTGAGGCTGGAGTCTGTAGGTGTGCTCCCTCCACACACAGCAGTATGAGCAGGTACCACAAGGTCCCCAGCCATGGAGCACCCTTATTTTTGGTGGTAACTCCCACTGTGATGCGCTTTGCCTGCAAAGCAGCCAGATGTGCACCCATACTCCAGCTGTACAGCACCACCAAAGCTCCTCAGTACCACGTATTCCAGCAGCAAAGCTTTTCCAGCGGCCCCATTGCTGGAAAGCTGGCCACATTCTTGGGGGCAGTGCAAAATTCTACTGTAGCTACATTGCAATTCAGGGCTTCGAGGGATGCTTCCCGCCAGGTGCAGACATACGCCAGGATGCAGCTGGTATTGCCCTCTGGGGCTGTGAGCCAAGCTCAGGAAGCGCTCCACAAGCTTCTCTACTTGCATTGGGATGGAAACCCCCTCCAACACCAGAACACAAACTGATTTCATCAGTCAGAGCCCTTGGAAAACATCTAGAAAGCAACAAGAATCCACCACACTCACTTCTAGGGGTTGCTGTCCACATGGACTCCCTTTCCAGGCTTCTTCCAGCACAAGACGATGAAATACAGCCTCATCTCCTCACATTTCATTGGGCAGCTAAGCAGCCTGAGCAAGCGGAAGAGCAAGGGAAGGCCCTTCCCTGGTGCAACCCGCCTGACCTCTGTCGTGCTGCAGGTGTGCCTGTGTGATCAGCACTGCCCCTTTGAAACCTGCTTCCCCCCACCAACGCAGTAGCAGTATAACAGCTTGCAAGCTCAGAAAGAGCACTTCTGCTGCTGTAAATCCCCCTGCTTCCCACGAAATCAATGTATTTACAGCCCCAATTTAAACTGCTATGAGCACTATCTTCTAAAAGCATATTTGTGTTATTATCATTACACTGTGCAGTTAATTGCTATACAAATATTTGCGTTGCACACATTCATCACAAGGCTGCTGCTGCCTCGGGGTGAACTTACTAAAAATCTGATGTGTTTTCCCAAGACTGGAAGTCTTAAAGGGGATGTGTCTGTTTTGCACGCTCAGAGAAACACTGTGCCCTGATCCAAAATTCCCTCCCATTGAAATCCCATATGAAATCCAGAGCAACAGGGACCATTCACTTCAGAGGAAAAGCATGTTGGGGCAAGATGAAATCCAGACTTCCCAGACTATATTTTTGGACCAAGAAGCGAGGTTGCATTTACCTTTCCTCTTGTCAGCTCATTGTGATTTGTTTAGATTTATCACCAGTCTTTTCTGCTCCCCCCTCTCTCTCTCCTTTCTTTTTTAATTAGGCCATTGAGGCCTTGTTTTCAAAAACTGTCTAGATCCCAACAGAAGCTTTTAAGTCTCAGACATCAAATGGCAGGCAGTTTACTATAGTTAATTATGGTAATTTTTGCTTAGTAATAGCTTCCCTCTGAAGAGTCAAAACTACTTAGAAAAAGCCCCAGCCTCAGGCATGAATTTCTAAGAACATATTTTTTTGCTGTTTATTATTTTACAAAGTTAAGTAGCAGCAGAAAGTTAAAACCCAGAGGGGAAAAAAGAACTGACAAAAAGAATAAGCTTTCGGGGGCTATACACCATCACAGGATACACGACCAGACCATTTTTGCCTTTCGCAGGTGTCAGGCACCACTCTGCTGAGCTGCGGTACAGGGTCTGGGTCTCCTACAGCGGCCGTTTCCTACCACGGCTGTGCTCCGCTATCGAGGTTGCTCTGAATGGCACAGAAGGGCAGACGGCCCTTCAGCCGACCCCAGGGCAGAGAACGCATAAAGGTACCCTGAAACCACGAACGGTCTGAGCACAGGGACCAGGCGGGTCGTCATGTGCAGAGCACAAGTGTCTGGCAGTCCCAGGCAGCCAGCCCCGCAGGGATACTGGCCCCTCTGGATGCAGAGCATTATGTGACCCACTGCATCCAACCCCTGCTGCATGCAGCCAGGACATCCCATGTAGCTAGGGACCAGCAAGATCATAAAAATAACAGAAAACCACTCCCAAATGCTTCTATAGGAAGATCGTATGCAGCAATAGGGCTTTCAAAATGCCCTGACTAAAGCAGAACCTGCCTCTTAGCAAGAATTAAGCCTGTGGGTGAGACCATACTGCATGTTAAAAATGACAGGTCCTGTGACACAAATGCCAGCTTGCACATCCCTTCTTGGTTACTCCAAATAAATCCCCCACAGAACCCAGGCTTTGCCCCAGCCCCTCAGCAGCAGTGCTCTTACATGCTGTTGGGTCTCCTATACGTGCAGCTGCTTTACCTAAACTTTCAACCCAACCTTGCAGCCTAGTATGAACCAAAATGAACACAACCATGGCGCTCAAAAAACCGATCCATTACAAAGAGGATGGAGTTGATTTATGCAGGGGGGCAAGCTTCTTGCACAAGGAAAAGAGACACGTGTCCCCTCCCAAACCAGCAAGTCAAACGGTGAGGAATTAAGAGTCCCTTTACTGATGCATAGGCAAACCATCACCCACTGCCTGCAGACTACTTGGCCTTGCATGAGTTAAATATCTCGCTTTTTCCTCCCACTTTTTCTGTTGCAAATCAAGGATATTAACCTCTACCTGTTTTCCAGGATTTCCTTCTAGGTTCCCACAGAAAAATTTTTCCTTTTGAAGAGAAGTTCAGCACCTGGAAAGGCGAGGGAAACAGAGGGAGAACTGACAGTTCAGCTTTGATTTCTATGGCTACAGAGTCTGCCCAGATAATCTGGGGCTTTAATACATAGATTCTTTCTTTTATGAAGGATCTTAAAAGGTGGCACTTTTATCAATTACTAAAATATGTAATCTTCAGGTCTGCTTTGCTACTGCAGAGTTTGTTTCATCTTCAGGCTCCTCTTTTAGGCAATTCAGCGTTTCATCTGGGAATCTAGAAACCATTTGGAGCAGTTTAAGTCAAACTTTCAAATATTTATTACAAGGTGGGTTCAGAGGTAGGTATAAGAATGTAAAATACAAGTTCAAAGCCTCCTGTGTAACCCATCTCAGAGCTGGAGTAAAGAGGGGAAAAGATTCCTTATTTTTAATTTAATCAAAGGCAAGTATCTAAGCAATCACTATGGTCCTTTCCAGAAGTTCTCATTCTCTGGATGATGCAGCTGTTTGTTTGCCAAGTGGTTTGAACAGCTTAATCATTGTTTAGTGTAAAAGAAAGTAATTGATTTTTGAAGTTACACTAACTGAGACATTGCACAGCATTGAGAAAATTGCTTAAATTTTCAAGAACATCTTTTTAAATACAGTTTGCCTTTTTCAGCAAAGTAGATCTGGGTCTCTGCCTACTTTCAGACAATGAAATTCTGGCTCTCAGCAAGCTTCTTTACATGCAGACGTGACTTGGTTTCAGTTCAGATATAGCCCATGCTTTAGGTCAAACTGATCCTGCACAAGAAAAGTTAGATGATCCTCAAGGCCCCTTCCCGCACTATTCCGTACAATTCTGGCAAAAACACTGGGCTTGTTTCTCCTCTCATCACCCCCTCCTTGAATGCTACAGTCAACCTAGAAAGCCGCCAAGCAGCAGACAAGAGTTTGGTATTTGGGACTCAGCTCCATCAAAGCCCCTCAGTGCATGTGTGGCTTCACACCAGGCTACGTGTACCGCCTCGAGCAGGCGTGCCAGCGTTAGAGGCTACGGGACAACGGACGGCCTGCCATGTTTTGTGGATTTGGGGCACTAAAGAGAAAAAGAGCAGTGGAAAAGATGCCAACTGGCAGGGATAAAGCTGAAGAGCTCCATTTCCCAGGCCACACAACTCTGCTGCCTGAGCTGAGACCTTTTCTTTCAGCAGTCATGGGCTGTGCCGTTTCCCTCCTGTGCCAATTAGAGAGACCAGCCAACCCCTTCAAGAAAACATAAGGACAATTCCTGCAAGAGTGTCAGTGGTAGGATCAGCTGAGGCGGAGAGAAAACAACTACTTCTCCCTGCCAGACTGCAAAACCAATCTAACTCCCAGGAGCAATGCCCAAGGATTGCACGTCCATGATCCCTTATGCGTCAGAGCCAGCTCTGCTTTACCAGCACAGAGCCTGTCTCCTGTCACACTGCGTTACTGCAGGTTTTTGGAGTCTCACCGCCCGAAACACAGTGATCAAAACTGCAAGAAAAGACTCGCCTTCACTGCATTAACCATACAGTAAACAAGGGAGTCCAAGGAAGTGGTGGGAAAACCTCAGAGAGCCTAAAAGTCCCCCTTGGAGAAGCCCACAGGGCTTAGCTGTCCAGATATGCTCTCTTCTGCAAATCCAGAACTGTCGAGAGTAATTCCTGCAGTACCACGTCTTACATCACACTTCGAATCTTCCACTTAGGGACTAGAAGATTAGAGCACATTAAAAAAAAAAAACCACACACCCAAAAAACACATCATGCTAATACCTAGCTCTTAAATAGTGCTTTTTAGCCATACATCAAGGTACTTTACACAGAACGGCTCAAAGACAGTTATAACGACATCCAGGGCTGTGCTAATAGGCAATGAAGAAATCTCAAAGCGCTGTCCACAGAGCAAGGGAGAGCGCTCTTCTGCAAAAAAACAGAACAAGGAAAGGGAAAAAAAGGGTTTAAATGCATGGAAAAGTGAACCACGTACTTCAGCTCTCCCTGCTCAGGATCTGCTCGATCCGAGCCTCCAGACCATCCTCACAGGTACAAAGGAGTCACCTGCTCCTTTGCCCAACAGCAGCCAAAATCTTGCCTGCAACACAGTACGCTTGGACCCGCCAGCAGCTAACGTCTGGGGAGACGAGCCTGTGATGGGAAACTCTACTCGCTTGCCAAACGCCGGTGAACTACAGCCACCTATTTCACAGTCTGTTTTGGTATTGCTGCTTTTTTATCAACCGCCTTTTAGCTTTGTTCGGGGTTGGGCTCCCCCCACTCCACCCCTTGGTAATAGGGTTGCTTTTATGGCCAGACCTGAATGATTGCTGCTCATATAGCAACCCCAAGGATACTTTGGTCAATCAACAGCACTTACCTGATGCCGTGCCCTCCTTTGGCTTGTTAAGAACTTGAGTTCAAAAGAGTTTCCAGCTGCCAAGAAATCAATTGCGGTGGTTATAGGAGATATGGAGGGGAAAAATACAGGTGCTCTCTGCAGGCAGACGTGCTGATGAAAAAGGTTCCCATCCCGTGGCCGTGTTGCCACCTGCCAAGTCTCCTGCCTGCACAATACTGCCAGCGGAGGGGTCTGTGCAGTTTTCCTTAGTCCAATTGATGGAAAATCAATCTGAAGAGTTTCAAGTCCATTTTGTGTCTACATTTGCTCAGGCTGGTAGACTTCCCATGCAGCAGATCAGTGAGAGCTCAGGTGAGCCCTTCCGTCAGCAGGGCTAGGGCAGTCACATCCCTCCAAAGGGCAGGGTGAGTGATATCTGGCACCCAGACTAGCAGATGTAAAGGAAAGCATTTCCCTATCCAGGGGGCACTTTGAACTCTTCAAACTGTTTGGAAAATAGTGACGCAGGCCCTCCTCAGATTACTGGCTGCGATGAAACCCATTCACTGTCCACTGCCTGCCACTGTGGCACCAAGCCTCCCCATGGCCACATCCCCATGCAGACCCACATCAGCAACTTGCGTTCCCCACCTCCAACAGCAGCAACTACAGCCTGAGGACATCTCTTAAGCCACCTGGTGCCGTACCCCAGCTTCTGATGACAACCTGGGGCCAGAGCAGGGTGGACAGCATGGCATCATCAGGGTCTTCCCCTTGGGAACACCGGCTCTGTGTTACCACCTACCCCTTGAAACACACCAGTGCACAGGCCAGGCAAGCAGAGCAGCCAGCCCACCTGCGGGCTCTCCTCAATGCTGCCTGCAAGGATCTCCCTTCTCCTTCTCGGTTTCTCAGCTGCCACGGCACCACCTGGCCACCAGAAGAGCCCATCTGCAAAAGCTTCATATTACGGTTTCAATTTTTTCTGCTCCAGAAGCACAGAAAGATGCCGTGGGATGGCAGCTGTCTTGATATCACACTGCAGCTCTGAACCCAAGTCTGCTGAAAGAACAAGTCAACATTGGTCAAATCACTTGAACTCTCCATATCTCATTCAATGATCTGTCAAATGAGGTTGATAATATCTCACTAGGTTTCAGTGACGCTTAGTTAATTATTTTCATGCACGTGAAGATTTCTAGATATTTGCTATGTGCACACACATAGGCAAAACATCAGTAATTCTGTGAGTGCCAGCCCTTGATTGAGTACGTCAAGAAGTCTCTCGCAACAGACAGGTGGTTAGCGAGTAGGAAAGTACCAAACGTATCTGTGGACAGATGGCGAAGTCTCCCCATCCTCACAGGTACCTGTCCTGTATTTGGGACGACTCTGCCCAACTCTAATCAGTGAGTGTCCAGCCTACAAGCAAGAGCTTCCTTTATCAATGCAGCAAGATGGTGCTCCTGCATAATCAAAATTAACCAATTATGTTGTGCAACAGCTTATTCACTTTGATGTGCATATCTAAATAATTATCGCAGGTGTATGCATAAGAGGCTCTAGCTTAATGGGCTCCCTATTTTGTTTGGTTTTGGCCAGAATGATTGCCTATGAAGAAAAATCAGAGAGCGTTAGGCAGTTGTTATTGTTAAAAAACACAGTTTGAGGGGAGGAAGGAATTTGCAGTGGGGAAAAGAAGTCTCATTTGAATAACAAAACAATTTTTGTTCATGTTGTTGTTGCTTATGAGCTTTTTAAGCCCTGGGCTGGGTAGAAAAGGGGAAATAAGAGGAATTTATCTGCCAAACATATTTTAAACAGATAGTACCAATGATAAAAATCCCATTTTGAGTTTGAGCAATGAGTAGCACATCATACAGTTTCTAGGAAAGAAATTAAAAGAGAACTTAATGAGCCGTGAAAATATTGTAAAAAGTGGTATGTATTTTTTAAAATAAACACAAGTAACATTTCATCCTCCTTTAAGCTCTCAAGTCTTTTAATTTATTCAGCCAAACTTGCCATCATCACTGTTAGAAAGGTTTGGAAAACAAGACGGCATTTAGCTTCCTCCCTTCAAGTCACAGGGAGCAGCGTTTCCAGTGCAGAGCCTGATGCACGCGAGACGCCCCTCCGACCCCAGCAAACCTCGTCCTCTCTTGCTCTGCTTAGTTTGCAGAGGGTGAGAGTTGTGCCAAAGACTCGGTCCTTGCTCCGACTGGCTCTGCAGCCCCACAAACAAACTGAGAAATAGCAACCTGCTGCCACAAGCAGACAGGTTGGGGATGCACAGAAAAAAGCAGGCAGCACGGACCGGCGGTGGCCACAGCACAGTGGCTGCCCTCACACCACGCTGGCTTGCAGGGCAGAGACCTCTGTCTTTAGGACATTTGTAATATAACTGAGATATCTGAGAATAAATAAGGCTCAGACGCTGCGCACACAACATCCCAGATCAGTTTTCAGTTCTACCATGAATCTCTTTTGCTTAAAATCTCTCTTGGTCCCTCACTTGAACCCTTGCTTCCTGCTTCACCGTAAGAGTTCACTAAAGTCATTTCTACTCACTGCACATAAAATAGTTTTGACATCAGCTCTATTTCCATCTTTTGGCTCCGTATAAAACATCCACAGTTCAATAGCTCAACATTCAGAGCCGGCAACAAGCGGGACACCCAAAGGTCACAGGTATCATGCCAGAGCAGCTCCTATATTGAACCTGTTTATTGTAACCCAGCAAGGAAGAGACCAGAGTCACCTCCATCGCTTGCACATGCAGCCAGTCATGGAAGTCAACAGTAAAAAAGAATGAGGCAAAAATCCACGAGTATTGTAGTATTTATATGGAAGTGTGTGTGCACAGAGACCTTCAGATTTCAGAAGTTTGTCATTGTTTTAGAAAAATAAGATGTCCCTTTTATACTCTGAGGAGTTAGTCATGCTTGCTTTTGTGGTTTGTTTTGGTTTTTTAATTTTTTTTTTTTAAACTAGTAAAACCAAGACTTATTGCAGACATTTCACAGGATACGTTCACAACATTTAAATTACAAAGACCAACCATTCTTGACAGCATCTTTGATATATTTTGATTTAAAAATTAAAAAAAGTTAATTCTTTATATAGAAAGGGAAAAACATATTTCAGGTAACTGCTTTGCAAGTGGTGGCTTGTTATAAATGTATAAATCAGTGTTTTCTTCCAAAGAAATACCCAAAGATATTCCTAATTAGCAGTAAGCTAATCACCACAAAGCCTCCCGCATTCAGCAGTGACATGCTATATCACGCCCGCTTGCAATACCTAGAGCTTCACAAAAGCCAGAAGTGGGAAGGAGGAGCAGCGAGAGGAGTCACCGCCGGCTCGCCTGGGCACGACCTGCAGCTCCCACCCTTGCCGAGAGGAGAGTCCCGGCGGGCCCCTCGCACCCTCGCTCCCCTCCCAGCCGTCCCTCCGGGCCAGCTCCGTCCCCTCACCCTCAGTCTGTGCCCATCACAGCTCTTTTCTCCCACTTATCCACCGCTGTTTTCACTGTCTTGGTTTGCTCCACCACCAGCCTGGGTGTTCCCAACAGCACAAGTTAGCCAGCGCCATTCTCTAAAGGCTTTTCCAGCCTGCCCATCAATGAGCAGCAGCTCTCCACAACCAGACAAGGGCATTGATTCTTGCACGCAAGGTACGTGTTACAGCCAGGGAAAAAGAAGAAACAGAGCATTTAGTGTGGAATACTTGGTAGTTCTTTTTTTTTTTTTCCTAAAGACTAACAAAAGTTCCCAAAGGAGTAAGCAAACAGACAAAACAAAAACCCATTTTGTTTTCATTTTCAAAAGTTGAGATATTTCAGGATATCCCCGTCAAACCCTATCCTAATCTTCACATCCTGGAAGAGAGAAAAAGGTGGGAAATTAACCTGAAAAAAATGGAAAAGTCAAAATGTTTGAATTTCAGCATTTGCAATGCATTTTTTTTTAAATTTAAATAGAAACAAACTGATTTTGACTTTGTTAAAAAACAGCAGCAAGTTTCGGCAGAGACAAGAGCTGCATCGTGAGACTTTCCCTTCCCTGCTCTCAGATCAGGTTCAGCATTTCTCGCTTTTGCCATCGTTTGGCTCTTGAACCACTAAGCTCAGGGGGGTGCAGACCATGCAAGGGTTTCCCAGCTCATAACTACTCTCAGATATAAAGCAGGATTATCAGGAGATTCCTCAAATCACAGATTATCGGGGAATCCCAGATTCCCCATATCACCAGCATGCAATGCAGACGGTGGCAGTGGAAGAGACCTTCCCCCTTGGAGGGCAGGCACCTCCCCGGGGCTGGTCCAGCCCTGATCCCACAGAGCCAGGGCACCCCGAGACCCCCATTTCTCGCAGCTGTCTCTGGCCAGCTCCAGGCTTTGAGCTGTGGCCCAGCTGTAGCGCTCAAGGCTGTTGTAGAGACGGGAGCTGCAAAGCGAGTTGCCCAGGAGGCTGATTCAGAGAAAGAGCTTAATTTAGCCTCCCTGAATCACCCTGCAGAAGAGACGGCTGCTCTCTGACTACAAAAGGAACTGGAAAGATTAGCAGAAAGTTTGCCTCTGTGAATCCCCGTCCCCAGTGTCATGCAAAGTCTGCTTCAGGGCTTAATCCACATGGCCCAAATCTTAGACTGTTACCGCAAGCGCTGTCAAGCAAACAAAACAGAAAGAGCTGGGACAGAGCAGAGAGTAGCAGAAACCGATTTACAGCCGATTTCGTTACAGTGCTACGTACCAGAGTTAAAACATCATTAAAAGCGGCTCTCCGTGCCCCCAAGAGCATGCACGCCTGTGCTCCCTGCCCAGGGGCCGGGGGGAGCCCAGGGCTGCATCTGAAGTTCAGGGACAAGCAGGAATGGACATGCAGCAGCACCAAAGCTTTCAAAGACAGGGAGCAACCCAGCAACCTCCCAGTCAGCTCTGTGCCCACTTCCAAACCGATAAAAAGTCAGGGCTCATCTGTCGTGCTGTTTTATATAAAGGACACAGAGCTATTTCTAATCACAGAGAGAAACTTAGAGGGGCAAAAGGGTTCCCAGACTCCAGCTCTCAGTTCAGACTGTCGCATCCAGAGCACTTCCTTGCTAAAAAGAAAAAGCTTGATAAGGGGGTTAATGGCTGGGACATGGACTCAGGAGAGGTCTCTGCATTTCCATGTCTTCCGGAAACCTGCTGAGGGGTTTTCTTGTGCTGAGAAACTTCAGGAATGGGGTTTTCATGCTCACACTGTCCGTGGGTCAGTCTGCTGGTCAGTCTGCACCCCCCGTTCCTTCTATCCTCCTCCTCCTCCATGATCTTTTAAGCTTGGCAGTCAGTTTTGAACAAAACTGATGAAGGAAATCTGCTCTCTGGCCTTACCAGAGCCATGCAGTTATGACTGGCTATCCGTGCCTCACAAAGCCTGCACTCGGCTACAAGAGACACATTCAGGGGGAAAGGGGCTTTCTTCCTTACTGATGGACAGGCTGGTCCTCTCAGTCCCTCTGCATTTCTATGGACCAAGAATCTGCCATGGGGCTGCGCAGGGCTGATGTGGGGACCACAGCCCCCCTCCGCCCAGGACACAGGCACAAGCACAGAGAAACACAGGGGCTGCTGCCAGTGCTCTGCAGGGAGCCAGATTTCTCCGCCCATAACAGCATTTGCCCGTTCGTAGCACTGAGCGGTGGATCGGGGCTCTGCTGCGTGATGTGCGGTGAAAGCACAAGGCCGACTGACACTGTGTTATCCCTGACAGAGTTAGTCCAGGTTTTTACTGATCTGAGCTGCATTCGTGGTGTCTGATCCACAGCTGCAAATCCAAGCCCAGGAATTAATGTAACACTAAGTTTCTTTTCTGGGAGCCCCCTCCATCCCTTGTGCCTGTGTGCGCTCTTTGTTGTGCCACGCTGAGGCACGATGGGCAGCTGTTGCCATCACAATGTCACTGAACTAAAACCCTGTTTAGAAGCTGTGCCACATGCTCCACCTCATTACCTGAAAGAATCCTGTGCATCAAATCCTCTTGTTTTCACCAGCTTTGCCTCTTGCAAATGATTGGAAGTGTAAAGCAATGTGGAAAAAGTGAATGTTTTGCAGATCAGACACTGCTCATCACAGAACATTACAGCTCCTAAATTATTAATAGTAAAAAAAATGAGGTGTCCCAGAGCTGCTCATTTCTGGATAAGGGAGAGTAGGAGGCGGGTAAGAAGAAAGAATTGTGCTATTACAGGTTATTTTTATCCAATGTTTCTATGCTTCTGTCATTAGCTAATTGATGACACAGCCTGTTTAATATTATGTCTGCCTTTGGTATTTATAGCCCACCAATTACTGTAGTATGTAGGTGCTACTAACAAGCTGCTCTCAGATGAATTTGGATGCTCATGGATGGATTATTTGGTGCAAGGAAGTACAGTTCCCTTGAAGTCAGCTGGTTTACTCTAACCAAGGATTTATTGACTAGCCTCCTTAATCATGTGTGGTGATGCTGGATCCCAGTTCATCCAGTGCTGGATCCCTGTTCATCCAGGGATGCAGCAACAGTAGGAACAAGGCACCGTATTGCACAGCGCAACAGCAGCTGCCCTTAGACACCTCTGACATTTCTCCTGCACTTGCCACCAGAGGATCCAGGGCCAATTCTGCAGTGAGGCACCTCCAAGTATCATCATTGCCTTCAGCAGGGCTGGGAGCAACTCAAGCCGAACTCTCGGACATTAGATCCAAGCACCAATTCCCTGGAGAGAGGGGAGGGAGACAAGAGGGGCCGATTTCTAGGCAACTGTCCAGTCAAATAGCTGGCAAACACCAATGATCTCTTTGTACCTGAATTCACAGCACCGAGCAGTGACATCACAAGTTGGCTGAGGTTTGGGGCTCGTGGTGGATGGCACTGACCTTTGGGCAATGCTGCTCAGTGAGAGAAGTGGTACCATACACATACAGAGCAACCTCCGAATGTCAAAACTGCTCTCAGCTGTGACAGGCAGACACCAAACAGCTCAGTTAGACCTTTGCCCAGAACCTCTCATTCCTACAGTACATTACCAGGAAAAAAATATGCCTCAGTACGTATTAATTTCTCTTTCGGCCGCCTACCCTACAGCTTCCATCTGACAATGACAAATGCACAGTCCCAAGGACACCATGTTCCCAAAGAGCTTATTGTGCGAGATGCAGGTCCCTTGGGCCGCCGGCCATCAGCAGGTCCTGTTGCTCTGTGGGACTCAGCAGAGCTCAGCATAGGGATTCAGCAATTCAGGATGCACCAGGAACAGGCCTCGGACAAGAGTCTGTCTGCTCCCAAGTGTGATAGGTGGCATGCACAGGAGTGGTTAGCTACAGTAAAATGGCAATTTTCTGCTAATTGTAAACAACATTGGTGCCCATGTATTTCATTCCTGCCTTTACTGAGTAAACCTGAGAAATAATGAAACCTGGGAAGAACATTTGAACTTTTATTGTACAGCGTAAATGCTCTATAACATTAACAAATCAAAAAACATTACTTCCTGAATAGCAAAATGCCAGGCCATTTAGATTAGCCATGCTCAGATTCCTGCTGCGATCGGTGTGTAATTGTCCGCCAGCAATGAACAATCTCTCAAAATTAGTGCTTGCCACAGAGCTCCAGACTGCCTAGAGCTGCACTTAATGGGGCTTATAGCTGAAATGCACAGAAATCTGCTTTTGACCCTGAATCAAAGAAAAGCCTTTCCAGTGGCATTCTCTCTGCAGCTGCCCCCTGCCTCCTTTACATCCCTCCTTCACGAGGGAATCTAGTTTGGCCTTAAACAGCATCTGTGTTTTATAGACACTGGCACGTTGCAATGCAGCTGCACATGACCCACTGGTTGCTCCCCCAAGACCCATGGGGACTCCAGGGACTGATGGATCCTGGTTCAGCATTACATTACGACAGACACTGTGCAGAAGAGAAGTCATGAGACAAGACTGAGGCTCAATGGCAGCTGAAGGGGACATTCCTCTCCCACCACCGAGCCAGTTCCTCAAGGCACCCAGAATTACAGTGGTTGGTCTGGCTGGAGCATCTCCCATCAGAAGCAAGCACCCCAGCACCAGGGCATTATTAGCTGCCCCAGACCCTTCTCCTCCATTTCTAGCCAGAAATTTTGTCATGGAGCCGAGAGTACTTTGCCGTTGCAAGTTTTGTTAAGATAAGCATATGTATTTGAAGAGTTTCAGTTTCAAAAAGTCGGCATATTCTGCTAAAGAGCATTTAGTTAGAAAACATTCAATGTTTCTAAGAAATTTCTTTTTCATTCATAAAGACTGTCTGTATTTCTAAGTTAGAAAGTGACAGAAAAAAGTTTATATGCCTCCAAGATTGCATTCTTTAGTGGCAGCTCCTCAACGGGAAAAACAATAGCCTTAATTTTAAAAGAGAAGGGGAAGGCTGCAGAAACATCAATGGAGAAGATTAGGTGGGCTGGGGAGAAAAACAGCACAATTAGCTCCAGTCTGCACCCAAATGCTTTCTGCGGGCTCTTTCAGCTAAGCCAGTAACAAAGCAACACAGTCGGGCTGCTCAGAAAAAGCAGCTTTGTCCTTCTTCATACCCCAGCACACAGCTTAGTGGCAGAGCCTCCTCTCCAGAGTTTGCCCGCATTTGCGGGTTGCTCTGATTCACACTCCCTTTTCCCCGGCTCCTGTTTCACTTTAAGCTTCCCCAGTCTCTGCGAGTGCACAGACACTTAGGGGACTGTCCAGAAGCTTACAAGCCCCTCAACAAGTACCCAGAACAAACTCATCTCTAGCAATTAGATGGAGGCACTTTGCTTCCTTCAGTCGGTTGCAGAGAGAAGCAGAGGAGTGGTTCTGCTTTCTCTCTGCACTCGAATCACAGAAACAACAGTTATCAGCAGAGGCATTGGCACAACAGATCAAAACAGTGGTTCAAACAGCTGAATAGCTGCTCCCCAGACAGACATTTCAGGTGGAGGACATCAAAGTAAAGAGCAAGGTCCTGTAGAAGGTATGAAATCATCTGCTTTAGCAGCTCAGTCTTAATCTGCTAACAGCTCCCCCACAACACATGCAAGAGAATAAAGTTAGAAGTTGGGAGCCCGCTCAGAGTTTGCTCTCCCCCCAGCCAGACCCAGAAGGGCTCAGCCCTCCGTGCATGCAGGGCTGAGCACAGCACAAGGGAGCTCAGAGCACAGCCGCTGCACTACGTGGCAACGGGGAGCAGCCCCTGAGCCAGACGGTGAGGGGAAAAGCAGCTGCTACGCAGAGAGCAGCTATTTTCTTTCCCAGCACGTGGCCTTCCTCAGCCGTTCCTCGCCTGCCATGCTCACAGCGCCCAGGCTCCTCGTGATGAGTCCTGTCACATCTTTAACATCAAAAGCAGCACCACGGGCTCCGATCCTGCTGGAGCAGTGGGATCAGCACCTGCCTTGAGCCTGGAGACAGACAGATCTGCCAGGGCATCAGTCCCCTCTGCTTCTGCACAGTGTCACTGGAGGGAAAAAAAGCCTGGAGCATCTGGGGACAACATGAGTTGTGCCTGCCTGCCTCTCAATCCCATGGCAGCCCCAGGGCTCGGGGTCCTCCAGCAGCCCTCCATGAGCCACTCTCCTGGATGGGCCACCTCCACAGAAGCCACAGCAAGGGACTGAGCATCTCCTGCGTCACAGCCTGCCATACCGGGCAAAGGAGGATTGTGCCAAGGCTCCAGTGACCGGTTCACCCAGTGTGCACACAGCAGCATCAGGAGAGAGCTCATGATCTACCTGGGCTCAGGGTGCCTTGTTTAGAAAGTGCTATCCATCACCTCTATCCAAATCTTGCTTCCAGGTGGACATACAGGGCAGGACATGAGAAAGGACAGTCCAGCTGCACCAGCTCAGGAGAAGGAGAGGGGGAAAAAAGGACAGAGCAGAGCGCTACAGGTTTTACTTCAGTCTGATAGGGGTTAAATAGTTCCTTGAGCTAAATCAGGCATTTGGAAGAGCTCCACAGCAATGTGCTGACACACCTTGCCACTGTTTGATAGAGGATGGAGAAGAGCTCCCCCATGGGCTGTACAAAGGCTGCTCCCCACCATTTGCCCCAGCTCCTGGGCTTGGGCTGACTCCGGCAGGACACTGGGCAGGTTTCCCACCCCTGACACCACAACACCCTCGTTCCCTGCTCTTGGGCCAGCATCCTTCTGCTCTGGAGTTTATGCCGGTGCAAGTCACCAGAGCTGCGCAGACACCTGCACCGAGCACCCTGCCCTGCCTACAGTCCCGCTGCACTACATTTTGCACACCCCAGACGAGCCAATACAGCAAGTGGAACCCGAGCTAACTAAATAGCCAGGCTGTTTCTCCAGATTAATCATCCTTAGATATGTCACATTAGACTGCTACAGCCTCCATAGAGAGTGAGGTATTCGCTGTCTCACCTCATTGGGAGTCAGGAAAATGAAGCAGCTGTGTGAGGTGTCCCGTTACTTAAACAGTTCATACTGAACCTGAAGTACCTCACAGGGAGGCAGCCAAGAATTCATCCTTCTGTTTCAGTAGTCCTGCCCCTTATCATAGTGTAAGAGTCTGAAGCATTAAAAAAAAAAAAAAATAAATCCTCTACAAAGACAGGAAAGTATCCATTACTGCCCTATACAAATTCCCTACTTCCAATGGAGAAGCCCTGAATAAATACATTAAAGGTGTTTAACGGTGCCCTTTGGCTATAGAACAGATTTTGCCCAGGGTTATGCCAGCAGCAGGAGACACGTCCAATTTCTTGCACAGATCTTCCATTAAGGGGATGCTTAGGGCTGGGGCGGAGGCAGAGGAGGTTAACACCCTGCTAAATTCATCACACCACAGAAGCTGGAAGAGATAGGGCTGTAGCAGACAAAGCTGAGAGGATATTCACTGGTACGTCCAGCACAGGGAGACAAACCTGGGTTATGGGAGGGGAGGGCCAGCAGAGCTGCGGGAGTGCAGCTCTTTGAAGAGGTCAGCCCCTTCCCCGCACCAGGGCTCTCTGGGGATGCTGGAGCGGCAGGCGGCTGAGGCTGGGAGACGCCGAGCTGAGTGCAGTCGCCCAAACCTTTCCGATTTACCTTGGTGCAGTTGGCCTCACTCCGTGTTGGTGAGCTTGGGAGGGGAGAGTGGGGCCAGAGAGGTGCCTGCATTTGAGGTTTCCAGACCAAAGAGGTTTGATGCAAACTTCAAACACACACATCACCAGCACATCTGTCACTCGGTCTGCGTTTCATCCACCACAAGGGGAAAAAAAAAAAAATTAAAAAAAAAAAAATCTCGACTTGAGAGGCTTCCAGAAACCTCACAAGAAACAACTTCAGCAGGGACCAAATAACAGAGCATCAAGCCCTCCCCTGGCCAGGGGCCACCCGATACAAGGAAACCCTTCTAGAGCTGGTCCACAGCCAGCTCCCAACCACAGCGGTGGCACAGCCCTACCCTGCGAGGTGCAGCGATACTCAGCCCCCACAGCAGTGCTGTTGAAGGGTTAGTCTCCTTCACCATCTCTGCAGTCAGACTGCAAAGGCACAAAGCAGCCTTCCTGCTTGCTTTAAAACATCTTCATCCCCTTCTCTTGCCCTGCTGCTCCTCCCTGCTCTTTTACCCCCTGCCCCTTCTTCCCCCACCTCACACCATCTCTTTTCCTCTCCTCCCCCGAACCCTTTCTTTGTGGCAGTTTCCACACAAGTAACTAGATTTTATGGTACATTAATGACAGAAGAGCCAGAAAACAAGGACATGTGTCCTGCTCCGAAAGGAAGAAATAAAATCAGCCTTCCTGCCCTTACAGGGAGAGCAGAGGAGTGTGCATGGCCGCTGGCAGCAGGGCTTCCCCAACAAGCTACATTGTGTGAGAGCACAAAACTTACATTATCGACCAAAAGCTGTGTTTACTTTTAGCACAAATGATAACTGCTGCCAACCACATTTATCTCCCCGGAAATCAGATGTTAATGACGATACACTGAGGTATCCGTCAGGGTGGTGGCACTTGAATGCCCAGCATAATCCCAGTGTCTGGCCTTTATTTAATGACCCCACAGCCACACCCTCTGGCCTTCACCCAAGGATAAACCCTTCATCTGGTGTCCTGGTTTAGGCCAGGATGGAGCTAGTTTTGTTTTCAGCAGCTCCTGTGTTTTGGCTTTAGTGCGAGAAGAACGGTGATAGCACACTGATGTTGCTGGTTGCCGCTGAACCACCAAGGACATTTTGCAGTTTCCCAGGTTCTGCTAACGTGCAGATGCAAAAACTTGGGAGGGGTAGAGACGGGATAGTTGATCCAAACTGGCCAAAGAGAGTATTCCATACCATAGACGTCATGCCCGGTATAAGTGAGGGTCGGTTGGTGGGCCACTAGGGCTTTTGAGACCCTTGACTTGCCTTAATCCTTAAGCTTCACTTCGGGTTGCTTTTTGTTTCCCTATTTTTCCTTTTCGTTTTTCGTTCGTTCAGCTGTTTGTTCCCTCGCCTGCTCTCTCTGGAACTTGCTGTTCTGGGATAGCGGGGGGGGCGGGGATATCCCTGCTCCCTGCCTGCTGCTCGGGATGGGCTGTATCGGTCGTCGGGTGGTGAGAAATTGTGTATCGTTTGTTTTATATATTCTATTATCCTTATATATAATATTATCATTATTAATATATTGTTATACTTTTCCTTTGCTGTCCTGGTGAGCTGTTTTTATCTCAACCTCCGAGTTTTCCTTTCTCTCCAATTCTCCTCCCCACCCCACTGGGGAGGAGGAGAGTGAGCGAGCGGCTGCGTGGTAGTGGGTTGCAATTTGGGGTTGAACCATGACAGCTGGGCAGAGGGAGGAGAGACCAGCAGGAAGATGCTGTCACAACTGCACCCGTGTTTCTTTCCATCAGAGAAATGGCACAGGACCGATGGTGATGGACGAAGGTGGACTCTAGGCACAGGGCTGCGCAACAGTAGCAGGACTGCAGCAGAGCCTGACAGCATAACCCAGTTACGCCTCCACTGCAAATCAGAAAACTGAAGGGAGGCTGAGTAATCTGTTGCTACAAGGACTCAGGTCCTGCCTGATGCCGTTCAGATAATGTGTGCTGGAGAGGAGCACGGCAAAAAGCCTCAGCCCACCTTGTACAGGAGCATCTCCTTCGATCAGCTCCTCCTGCACCCTCAGACCCACCCAGGCTTTGACACTTGTGTTTCATGCTGGTCCAGGCTACCCAGCCCAGAGGTACCCCGTGCCCTGGCCGGCAGGAAAGCGGGGGTCATAACCCATTGCACTTGCAAAGCACATCAGAGACAACCACCTGGGGCTGGAAGAGGGCACAGGAGCCTTGCAGGAGGCTGTGGAGGTGGTTATCAGGCATCAAGCACCACATGCATGGGCATGGGGACGAATGAGGTGGAAAGGTTCCTGAGCCAAACCACTGTCGTCTAGCCAGACCTGCTGCTTCCTTTTGGACTTCAGGATTTGGTTTCTGAACACTTGTAGCTGGGCTTCAGCAAGCCTTCCTACTACCTGTTCAGTTGTCCTCATTGGTTTTGATGCCTAAATAAAGACTCCTCTCCCTAAGTCAAATTCCAGTTATGTACTAGAGAAAGAACATGCTGAACTCCCAGTGCTGAAATGCATCACATTGAGTACAGGCACCTCGCAGGAAGCCTGGCACAAAGAGGCCACGCTCCTACACATGGCCTGAGAGCAGGTGGGGACCCCTCACATGCACACAGCATCCCTGGGACAGCCTTGCTGCATGGGAGGTGGCACAGTGATGGCAGAGGGGAGGGGGGGTGACGGAGGAGGATGCAGGGGACCAAGCTCAGGACCCCTCCATACATGTTTTATGGTTGTTCCTGTGGCCCTCCTCCTGCCACAGGCCCTGAATATCTACCACTGCTCCTCTGTGCTCCTGCAGCTCTGTCTTTCCCATCTCTTCCCCTAAATCCCCCGCATCTGGGCCTGAGCTAAGCCATTCTAGCCACCTACACAACCCATCACTGAGAGAGGATCCAAACGCTTTGCCCATCTGCTTTAAACCTGGTGCCAGGCTGACCCTGGGTCAAGCACCCAAATCAAGGCTGGAAGATCACAACCCTTCCAGGCTGATGCAGTTACCACTATACCCTGTATACACTGGGAAATCTTGGCAGCAGAGCAATACTAGCCTTGCCATCCTGTCTTTTAAATATGTGCTGTGCGTATGCTACCCATACGTCCATCACCAACACAATTATCTTTTAAACATTTATGCCATTTGCTGCAGTCCTCCAAAATAAATCAGGCTGCAGTATCAGCATCAAATCATAAGGGAAGATCTTTTTATATAGTAAAGCGCTACTTTAAAATTGCTTATGGCTACTGTATTAAAAAAATAATAAAAATAAAACCTATCCATAGTTCCAAAACAGTAATGACTTCGCCTTTAAAAAATGAATTGGATATTAAACAAAAATTATAGTGCCGGATAGGATAATTGCAAAAATGTAACAAAATAAAATAAAATTAGGAAGGGGGGAAAATACACCTTCAGCTCTGTAAGTCAGAGCAGCTTTCCCATCCTGAACATGCAGCAGTGCTGAGGAGCAGCACGTTGGCAGAGCTGTGCCATTTTCCTTGCATTCTTAACACCACTTTTGGTTAAATTAGGAAAAGTGGCATTCAGAGCAAGCATGTGTTGTGCCCTTGCCCAAGCAGCTGGGAAGGAGGAGTCCTGCCAGTGGTAACATGGCACAGTCATTTTTCATCTGAGAGCGTATGGTCGTCCTGGGTGCCTTGAAGTGCCCAGTTGCCAGAGCAGTGAATCCCCTTGTATGACTGCCCCGAGATGGCAGAGCAGATCTAGGAGGATGCTCCAGTACTCAAAGTCCAACGACCTGCACAGCTCCTCTGCGGGACCAGAGGCCTCCTGGCACAGAAAGGGAGCCAGGACATAGTGACGAATGGCCATACGGGTTAGAGGTGTGTAATTCCCACAGAAATCCTGCACGTCAGAGCCCTCACCAGAGCCTGATGCTCTCAGAGAGAAGGGCAATGATCCTCTTCTCGTCCAACTAAAAAAGCAGAGTCCTTGCAGCTCATCTGGACACTTCAGACTTGCCTGTGGCCAGGGAAAGTCTGTCCTGGTGGCTTGGTCACTGCCCATGACCCTTTGTTCATTCTCTTTAGCCCATGCTCTCCTGAGACCATAAGGTCCTTGCAAGTGAGATTACCTCCTGGCTGTACGTTTGGCCAGTACATCGCAAACGCAATATGGCTTTGCAGGCCCAACACAAAAGATGCTCCACTCTTTGCACTAGACCTGCTGCACACCTCTTTCCTCCTTCCTCTTCTCCCCCAAAGTTAGCTGATTAATTTTCCTGTACAGGATATAATCATTACACTCACACGTTGCACTATGAAAGAGGAACCCAGTTTTGTACTGGAAACACTCTTAACCAATTCCTCAGGGACTGGCAGCTTGCATTAAACCTTTAATAATAGCCCTGTAAGAGCTATTACAAGAAAAGCGCTGTGGATTAAGCAGAGATGGGCAGACTCTGGCATTACGTGAGCAGGGCTGCAGGCTCTGTGCTTGCAGGCATCGGCCCAGGACAGTTGAGCTGGGACACTGCGGAGGGGGCACAGGGTGGCTGCAAGAAGACGGGACTCCTCTTTTGTTCAAAACTCAGCCCACGACAGGCACGTCACATGCCGAGCAACATGCTCTGCTCCTCCACCTGCCACTGCCTGTTCCTATAACATGCCCCTGCCAATGGTGCCGTCCAATTCAGCTATTGCACAGGTACAGGCATAGCTCTCGCTACCTAAGGGTGGTTTGACCGAGTGCCATAAGCCTGGGAATAACACAGGAACAATCGCCTTGCACCGGGTACCTGCCCGCCCAGAAATCCCAACAGCCTCCAGCAAGCAAAGGCCAGTCCTTGCCCACATGGTTGCAGCTCAGCTGCTCAGGACCTGGGTAATGGTGAGGGCATCCATCACACAGGCAGAACCCTGCCAACACCACCACGAGTGGCTCCAGAGAGCAGCAGTAACAGCTGAGAGCACGCCAGCAGACCCCAGCTTGCACCAAGGCAGTGCTGACCCCAGCTCCATGCTCCTGCCCAGAGCTCAGCCTCCCAACCCGTGCATGGTTGGATCAACAGCAGGCACCAGGCTACACCACAGGCACAATCCTGCCTCCTCTCCAGCAGACCCGGAGAAGCAGCAAGCAAGCAGAACAGCAGAGTCCCTCACACAAACCCAATGCTGCTGCTGCTGTGCTATGGAAGTGCAACATGCGACTGCACGGGGAGGGGAGAGGAGGGTGTTGTTTACAGCAGCATTCAGAGGAATAGTTTGTGAAGTTCCCAGGAAGGAGACTGAGGGGATTTGGGCCAAAGAAAGATGTTAAGATTATGCAAATATTCCTCGTGGGTCTCCCAGGAGTCCCTGGCTTTGCATCCCAAATTATTCCTGCTCCTCATTAGTCTATCACTATCCTCTGCACACTAAGCAAGTCAGAATGTCATCCTGTTGTCAAAAGCTACCACATATCACAGAGGAAAGACACCTGCTCCCTCAGGCTCACTCTCTGTGAGAGGAAGACTGACCATACCTGTCCTTCTCATTCGTTATTTTAATTTCCCCAGTTGACACCACTTGGATTTGGGGGGTTGTTTCTTCTCCATTGTTGTCTGCACAGCCTGGCGCCATGCGCTCCCTCTGCCCTCTCAGCACCTGGAAACATACTGGGGCATAAGAAAAATCTTCCCACCCAAACCACATAGAAACTTCTCCCACGTGGTATTCATCAGCCAAGGCAATGGGCATAGGTTGGAGAACAAAACCCTAAACTCATAAAAAAGTAATTCAAAACCTTCAGTGGACTTCAGTACTGCAGGGTTTGGCCCTGGGCCAGCACGAAACCACTGGCTGGGTTATTAGTGCTTCTGTGGAGTGAGACAGGACCAACATGCACCCAAAGAGGGGGATCCCAGAGATCTTCCCATCACATGAGGACCAGGGCAGCTTCACACCCATTGCAGCAAGTGAGGCCCTTTTCCAGCACCCTCAGTTTGCAGAGCTCACTTTGCCCTCAAGAGAGCACCAAGTAAAAAGCAAGGAGCAGCAGAGTGGCTGAAGGCAGTCAAAAGACAGATGGCCCAAACCCCTCTGGCAGACACACCAGCCTGGAGGCAAGATGAGCGCTGGGGTGAAGTCCTTTTGGAGGACAGGCAGCTTCTTCCACCTCTAAACTCTGCAAGCAGAGCGCGGAAGCCCGGGAAGCTGAGGGCAAAAGGGGCTTTGGTACCTGATCTGCACAGTAAATTAAGTTTAAAGGAGGGAGATGGCATAAAAGAGCCATAGATGCCCCACAGTGATTTATGCACAGCCTCAGCCCTGAGCCATGGTTACAACCCCATGATCCAGCCAGCTGCGTTTATCACCATGGCTCTTGCTAAACTCTGCTCCAGTTCCGGGAGCAGTTTCCCTTGGAAAATGGCTCGTGCTTCCAGGATTGCTGCGTCTTTCATGTTTAGATTTTTTCTTTCTCTGCTTTTGTTTTTTTAATAAGCATCAAACTCTTCGGAAGTCCTAATCTTTGCTCAGGTTCCCAGCCCTTCCCACCTCCCATGCTGCCCTTCTCCTCAAGGGGCTTTCAGTCTGTCCCACTCTAAAAATAATTCAACAGAAATTACAGAGGAGTTATACTCCATCTGTCTCTGAAAATGGTCTTTGTGCTCATATTATTTGCCAGTGACACTCCATCACCACAATTACCATTGCTATTTTATCTCTCTCTGCCTGTACTGCTGACGAGGGAGCAGCAGACAGTGCGGATGTTTAAGCTGAACAAGTCACTTAAATACATCTATACCCCTGGATCACAACATACAGCATAAATCTAACCATCTATCATGCACCGACTTGATACAAATACTCACCATGATATCAGGCAAAGCAATCACAAGAAAAATGCAGGATGATTTGAGCTGCAGCTGCCTGCAAGTCTTTGACAAGGGTCTTAGATGAAAAAATTCAAAAAAGAGATGAAGCATCTCACCTATACATGACTTTTGCTGTGCTGACTCCACGAGGAAAGCAGCAACTTGAAAAACTTCTTGGTAGATCTGCAGCTACGCTTGTAATATCCTAATCCAGCAAGGGATTGCCCGAGGCTCGGCATTGGAACCGGGTTCTTTTTGAGAGCAAATCAAAGAGGAAAAATGCCCGGGGACAGGATGCTCAGTATGAGGTACCTGGCTGCAAATCATCTCCCAGCTGCCCTCCCCAGCTCTGCCTCGCTGCCCCATCTGTGCGCCGGGGCTGGGAGACCTGTCCCCATCACTGCTGTGCCAGGCGACAATTAAAAATTGGGAGATGCTTGGATCCTGATGCAAAGATCCTGCACACCTTAAACACTTCTCTGAGTGACTCTGCCATAGACCTCACTGGGAAGAAATCACCTTGTGCTTCCAGCTGCCTGTCTGAGACGTGCTGCGGGTATCTCTCCTGAGCAGTGTTGTTATGATATGGTTAGCATTGGCCCCGTTCCTTGGAGTCTTTGTCTGGAAGGTGCCAGAGAAAGGTGAAATACTATTACAGACCTCACCATGACTGGAGCCAGATGTGCTCTGTGAAATGCACTGCCTGCCACAGCACCACTGGACCAGGGGACAGTGGGGTGGGCAGGTTTCCCTGGGCATCCCAAGAGGCAGATAAAGCTAGGCAGAGCTCAAGTGCTTCGCAATGGCCAGGTGAACAACGTGGTCGCAATGGCATGTTATGATCCTAGGCAAGAGCCATTCTCCAAGCAGGCAATTAACCCAACACCTTTATTCCCAATTCCCTTCTTCAGCCTCAGCGTGAGCCCAGGGCAAGATCAGTGAAGATGTGAGCCACAGTCTGGAAGCCTTGCATGGTAACACCCCTTTGCCCTTCTCTGCCTTGCACGTGCTCAGAGAGGAGAGGGATGAAAGTGTCACACACTCAAATTAGGGACAAAACTTCCCCCTCTCATCCACCCCGAGGATCTCTGCTCCCAACACCCGCCTGCTCCCTGAGCAACATTTTGCCTGCAGCATATCGCTATACGGACTGTGCTGTAAATAGCAGCATTTCATAGTGGAAACATCGTTCAGCAAACCCAGTCGTCTTGTTTTTCCAAGAGTCCAATAAAACCCATGGAAGGGTTGATCTTTCCCCCTAGGATTTCTGATTGCCGACTCTCCCATCAGGCGGCTGCCAAAGGCGGTTTCCCAAGCCCAGCCAGCCCGCGCTACTGCAGCCCTGGGGGAAACCCTTCCCAGCGCTCCACTTCGTGGCGCGTTTAATCAAACCCCACCGGCTGCTCCACAACCCCGGCCTCTCCCGGGGCACTGGGGGACGAGGGGAGGAGAGGGGTGCTCTGCAAAGTGGGTCGGCAGCCCTGCCCAGCTCAGCTGGGGGCATTTGTGCATTGCGCTGTGGGCAGAGGTGACAGGAGGGAATTGGGCAGGTTACAGTGTCACAAGAGCAGAAGAAAGCTGTTTTGTCTGATGCCAGGAGGCAGGGCTGTAACACAGACCCCGATACTCCTCTGTGCTGTGTTCAGGTGAATTTTAGCTCAAGATTTGGCATTAAAAAAGTCTCAGGTTCCCATTCTCAACTCCAGAAAAAAAAAAAATCTCTGTGATCTGTCTTGCCCACAGCGTGCCAGAGTCAGCACATGGCCACCGCCTCCTGCTCCTCTTCTTTCCTCAAATTCAGGTTCAACCCAGGCAGTGCAGGCGCCTGGATGAAAGCAGAGGCCAGGCCCTGTGGTACAGCGGCGAGCGCCATTGCTTTTCCCCCAGGCAGGCCCCGGGCTGGTGGGATGCATCAGCTTAGGGGCTAGGGGCAACCAAGGGCAAAGCAGGTACAGTCCTGGGACACGGGATGGTGATGGGGAAACCAGAGTTGCCAGCACATGGAATAGAAGAGCGAAGAAAGCAAGGCCCCATCTGCAAAGCTTGATCAAAGCCCAGCAGAAAGCTGCATGCTGCCAGCAAAGGAAACGGGCAGGGGAGACGCGCCGGGCGGCAGAGGGCTTGGGGAGTTCACTGCCAGCTTGCACTAAAGCAGATAGGAAAGAAAAAATCAGCTATCCCTCAGCCTGAAGTAAATTACAAGACACATCCCTCAAGAGCACGAGGTGAAGCTCTTGATCAGACAAGCGATTCTGCCGTGTAATTCCCCTTGATATCGCCTGATTTGAATTTTAGTGCTTGTGAAGCGTGCATGACTGACAGCTATGGAAACTGCAGGCATCTGTTCCCGTGCAGAAGGAACAGAGCACATGAGCATCCCTGCACTGGCTCTGCCGCTGGCCGGCACCTCAGGGAGGGGCTGCACATCTGGGGAAGGAGGACAGAGCTCATGCCCTGCTCCATCCAGCCCTTGCACACCCCACCAGAGCTGAGCACACAGGGGCAAGCTGGTGCCTTGTGGGGTCAGTCTTCTGCCCCATATTAGACAGGCAAAAATCAGGTTTGCCGCCAGAAGTAGAAGATGTCTCAGGGTTATGAATCACACCCTTCTGACACCTACCCACACCACAAGAGCTGGGTGGGAGCCACAGAGATGGAGGGCAGCATGTATTCAAACATTGACCCGGTAGCAAAGAAGTAGTCTCCTGGACATTCATCCTCCCTTAGCACCTCTCCACTGCAGGATCCATCACGGGGTCTACCAAAAGCTAAACCCACCAGAAACACCACCCTCACCAGAGCCTCCACACTCTTCTAAGACAGAAGCATCTCATTTTTGAGGATGATCTCCAGTGTATCCATCCAGAGCATCAGGCTGCTTATCCTGTATTACCAACCATGGGACAGCAACTGGCCTGGGAATGGTTTGGGTGCCATCAACATTCAGTATCAATGGTAAAAGTCAGAGGAAAAAAGAAAATAAAATCAGACTTGGATCCAGTAAGCACACATCATTAAAAGCAAAGACGGAATTGCGCCTGATTAGATGCAAATGGAAATGCGCTAAACCCTCAGGTAATATACTCAAGCAGAGATCTGTTGACTTGTGTAACCAAAGTTCACTTAATTGCTCACTTCTTCCAGTTAATACGCATAGCTGTAACTCATCTGCTGTGCCGCATACCAATTGAAACCCTCACTTCTGCAACAAGGACAACGGGATCCACTCCAAAACCAAACCACAGCAGAGATTGTTCTAAGGAATTCTGAAGGTAACTTTGGCAAGAAAAGCTGACTATTGAAGCTGCTCCAAATTCAGGACTGGTGCAAGCATCAGGACTTAGCAAATAGCTCACCACTAAGCAAATAAAGCAATGCAGGGCTGTTAAAGAAGGCTGGTCCGAGACATTTCAGGTCTGCCTGACTTTTTCCTCTACAGCATCTGAACCAGCAAGGGACTTGGTAATTTCTGGAAGACTTGTGTACACTCAGTTAAAATAAAACTCCAGTGACGAGTTTCCCTAACCTGCCAAGAGGGAATACATCGGAACGATAACACAGGAATTGCAGGGGATGAGGTAGCTCAAACAGGGACTTGGAAGCGAGAACATTTATTACCCAGGCAGCCCCCAGAGTTTGCCCTGCCATTCAGCCACGCCACGTGCCTCTGCACACCCTTCATCGAAGGGGGCTGCAAAGAGGCACAGATTTCGCAGAGGAAAAACAAGCAATTCTGAGGATGTTCACAAATTTGCAAGTTACCACCCTTCGGGCGAGACACAGTAACTGAGTGTGTGTTTGCTCATAGCCTGCCCTGATTGCAAAGTAAAACAGGCTTATTTAAACGGCTGCTTCAGGCACCTTTTCATTTGAAGTGACAAAGATGGTTTAAGCAAATACATTTTACTCTGCAATTGGGGCCAACTAAGAACGTACCTGTGGTCGATTCCTGCAGCTCAGCTGCCATGGGGTAGCTTCTGGCATAATCACTTGTGTTCACACGAATGTCAAAGCAGTCCTAGAAAATTGTGCTTTCCCAGAGGAGGTGGGTGCAGCACTTGAGGTTTTTTTATTTTTTTAAATACAACATGCATATTTCTTCCAGAAATACTCTGTACTCGGGATAAAATTTCAGGGTGGTCCTGGGGAGGGGAGACAGGAGCAGATGTTGACCAGTTTCTTTATAATTTTTGTAGGGAAAAATGGTTAACCACCTGTGACCCCAAATACACCACTCCCTTACTATTTCTGTTTTTGTCACCCTACACCAATGAGGCTGAGCTATCAGTGTGTTTCGCCACTACACAAACATACCTTGTTTCTGCAGGGACACTCAGAAAATTAAGAGGGATCAACAAAAGTTGCAAATACATACTTCACTTGAAGTGCATTCAAACCCCATGTAGAGATTCTCATTTCAGATTAAAATGGCTTTAAATTACTGCTTAGTCTTCTGCCAAGAAAGAGCCCTGAGAAATGGTTCTTGCTGTGAAGAACTGTGAAGTTTAAATAGTCAAGACTGGCTGAAAGCATAGTTGTTATATCCACTTCACACCTGGGCAGATTAAAGTGCCCACCATCAGAAAGGGAGGTTCCTGAAGACTTTAAGGGGAGCTCAGATCTGCCAAGATCCAGCCTGCAAAAATAACATCCTTCAAAACAACCCTTGCACCCTTTTTTCTCTCTGGATGTTAGGTAAGCTAAAAAAAAAGAGAGAGAAAGAGAGAGAAAAAGTACTGACAATATTTGCAAAATAACAAAGAATAGTAAAAATAAAGAAAATAGCTGGTCTGGGATTCACAGAAAGGGAGCAAGACTTCCCGTAAAGCCAGTATAGGGTGTGTAACCAGGAAATTCACTGTTAGGAGAAAGCTCTGACCAGCCGTGACAAGGTCAGCCTGGCCAGCCTTTCATCGTCCCTGGAGGATGGAGTACCTCCGTGCAAACCATGAAGTCTCCTTGAAAGCACTCAGGCTGTAAGACAAGAAGAATCCCAAACAGAAAATCCACAGATACACTCTGGTTAAGAAACAGTTCCACAATTTGCCTGTGACTTACAGATTTGGGTTCATCGTTGCCCTCTCGGAGGAGGCACTGCAGGAGAGGTGAGCACCACACAAGCCAAGGCAGTACAGAAACTAGGAGCCCCAGCAGCAAGTAGAGCAACGGCTATCGGATGCACAAAGGCACTGACAACACCAATTCCTCTTGAAAACCAAGTTAAAATCATCTCTGTGGAAGTGCCCTCTGTACTGCTGGAGCCTTGGCCGACAGCAGTCAACCTGCAGACGGCCAATGCTGATGCCGCGCCTCCCAGCCCTGCGATTAAATGCAACAGCCCAAGAAACATGCTGCTTCCAGCCAAGGCAGAGCACAAGAACAAAGCTTACCTCTACCTCTGTTGCAGAGTAGCCCTGTGGAGTCT
Organism: Phoenicopterus ruber ruber; assembly: GCA_009819775.1. Lineage (NCBI taxonomy): Eukaryota > Metazoa > Chordata > Aves > Phoenicopteriformes > Phoenicopteridae > Phoenicopterus > Phoenicopterus ruber. The sequence continues at coordinate 27,785,735 of CM020221.1, read as the reverse complement.
AGTCTAGTCCCTCCCCCGCTCCATAACACCCCCTTCATCCTAGGGGGAGGAGAGGAAAAAAAAAAAAAAATATATATATATATATCTCTCAATGCCTCTTCCCCTCCTGGGCCTCCTGCTTGTGGTCACTGACACCCAGCAGGGACGCCCACCTCCCGAGCTGCATCATGAGGCAGCCACGGTGTATGGGCATGGCCACGTTACAACAGTTACTCAGTATTTGGAGACCCTTTACATCAGGGTGAAGCAAGGGCAAGACTGCTGCCTCACCTCCCAGCTGCCTTGCTCCTGTGGCTGCCTGCACAGACCCAGTTGCTGAAGGCAGAGCAGGCCCTGAGAGAAAGCTCGGAGCCCCCCACTCCCCAGCAGAGAAGTCGCAAAGGGCAGGGAGGATCTCAGCAGGTTTGGAGCCTGTTCCAGCCCCAGAGCTGCATTCCCACAGCCTTACTCATACTGACTTGTCTGAGCGGCTCTATACATCTGGGATGAGGTATATAAACCCACTGAGGTCAGCAGAGGGATTAAAAAGTATATGGGTTCAATAAACCTACATAGGTGCTCCAGTTCAGGGAGAAAGCAAGCTGAAGGGTAAGGCTGAGCAGAGGAGCAGGCAGCTGCTTTGACCTCAGCCACACGCAGCACGTCCTATGGGTCCTGCCCTGCTCCCTCACACCCATGCGTGCCATGGGCACGGCTTCACCTCCCCCTTGGAAAATGAGGCTCCTCAAGCAAGCCCATGGGATGAGATCCTGACATCTTTCTGTACGCTGAACAGCATAAATAGCTGAGCTGTGTGGGGCTGCTTAAAAAGCTCCCAAGTAGGGAACAGAAAGAGCATCAAAATCAAGCTCCTGCTTTTAGAAACACACTAAAAATACACTCTGCTAGAGGAGGTGGCACAACAGCTAAACCACCTGCTAGGAAAATAATACTCATTTGCTAAAGTGCCTAAATACAAACGTACATGATTTAGAGACTCTAATTTGGGTAAAGATAGTTGGGATGGGCCAACTTTCAGAGAAAGTCATTAACAAATGCTTCAGAGATGGCAGGAACTGGTTTTGCTGCCACTTCTCTTTTTGACTCTCCTGCTAACTTTACCCTCTGGTAACTTCACATGGGGGACAGGGAATAAATCAAGGATCTATTTCTCTCTGCTCTTTCTTGCAACTTATTTAAGGCACAATAGTTTCACCCTATGAAACAGCAGCCTGAGACCTGGCACTGTGGTCTCACACAGTTACTGGCAACCCACCTGCGGGCAGTGCCGTGGGACGCGCAGCTGAGCTCCTCCATAGCGGCTCCTCATCTGCGGGAGCTGGGAGGGAAACCTGGAGCCCCCTTTCCTGTGCAGTCCACTCCTCTCCATCCTGTAGCAGCTTGCTCTTTGAAAGTACTTAGAAGATAACACTAAAGCTGTTCTCATGTCCTGCTGTCAGGGTGCAGCAAGAGCTGGCAGCTCCCTAAAGGACAGGAGACCACAAGGAGCTCACCAGCACGGCGGAGCTTGTTAAATGGCGCCCTGGGCCCAGGTGGAGCCAATCAGGGCAGTTAAGGCCTATTAGTGCCCAGGGCCCAGCACCTGCTGCTCCACTCACAGCAAAGCCTCTGCCCTGTGGTGCTGGTAAAAGCGCTCGTCTGTGGGTGCAAGTAGTTGCCCTTCCCTTCTGCCTCCCCAGCCTGCCCTGGAGCTTGTAGCTCTCTCCACAACAGAGCCTGAGCTGTGACCTGTTGACTCAAAGGGTTCCCAGATTTTTGCAGCAGGACGTGTTACTGGGTGTGTAGTATGTGCTCCTGCTGCTCTGAATCCACAAAGCAAGTGTAAATCAAGGACTGGATTCTTGTGCTGTGTGCTTTGGGAGATGACAGGTGACCCCAGAAGGGTCGTGCTCCTGACTTTGAACTTGATAGTTCAGTGTACAGTGTCCTTGCTTGTACAATACACTGAATACAGACTTGCCAGACAAGATCAGAGCTTAAGTTAGATGGGAAGTTACTTAAAATATTATCTACATATTGAAAGAGCTCTGAAAATGAACAGTAGTACATACTTTGCTCACTGAAAAGGACTCCAGGATAGATTTACTGTGCAAGCTACTACAGCTCCAATCTGAACCAATTAAAGTGAAGAAAGATTTCTTCTAAGTTAAGTGCTATGGATCATAGCCCTTCGCCTCCATCTTTTCACACATCTTTACAGGAACAAGAAGTTAAAGATATGCTTGCTACTTCTAGGCTTACATCTTGCACAGACTGGAATTCAATTAACATTATTCTGCAACAAAACTTGGAGAAGCACTTCAGAGCTGCTGCTCACAATGCAGAAGCGACTGAACAAATGATACTCTCATTAACGCTCTGCCTTTCCCTGCTGTGCAAGCCGAATCCTTGAACACTAAAAGCACCTCAGCATCAGCTGGGTTCACAGACATCCAGAGCGATTTTTCAAGCTCCCTGACTTTTATAGACCAGGGGGGAAGGGATTTGGTGTGCTTTAATCCATCCTATTATATGAACTCAGAAATGGTTTTGACTCTCTAGCACTATAAATTAAGCTGGCTGCGGTTTTCTATTCCTGATTATGCTGAAAGTTACTGACAATAATTTGATGACTATATTTTCTTGCCCCCTTTTTTTTTCTTCTTTTCCAAATTAACCTGTGAATTTCATTTCCCTGGTAGTAAGTAAATAATGCAATAAAACTGGAAATAGTAGCCAACACATTCACATCTGGATGCCTGAAACTGTGGATGAACACAGTAAAAGCTCCTGTACTTTGTAGGTGGAATTTACTGCCCTCACTTCCCAGCCCTTCAGACTGGAAGAACACGTAGTATGAGAAAATCATGATTTTTTGCACTCCTCTGTGTTTTTTTAATCTAGAAGACTAATCCCTTTTTCGACATAAGTGAATTCAGCTTTGCAAGTCATTAGACAAATACTATCCCACCCATTTTAGAGACTGGAAAACTCAGGTCAAGAATCATTTAGGGATGGAGCTTCCTACCCTAAAAATAGTCCAATCTGCAATGCAAGCTACTATTAAGTACATCTAAAGATGGAAAAGAATCTGTTTTATTAGTGTATTCATAAACGTATGTGCAATTAGGGAACAGATTCCATCTGCTTGGCTCCCCTTCCTTTGCTCTGACCACCGTAACACCGTGTCTCCTAAACCCTGATGACAAACAGAGGGAAAGATGTACACGGGTTTGGATTACCTCTGGATCAGTTAGTGGGTACGCTGTACAGTTCAGAGTGCAGTAAGTAAGTTGCTTCTCTACGGTGTGATGGTATTCTGGGAGTGTAACTGTGCCTCTCTCATTCATGTGAATTAATAAATGTGACTTTGATGATTTATTTCAGTACAAATTCCTTCCCAGTATCAGTCCAGCTCCAGGCTGGATACTCAGGACCTTAACAAATACCAGCTTTTAAAAGCTTCAGTAAAATCTACTTGGAATCCCATCAAACTCAAGTGCCCATGTCAGTTATTCTCAATTATTCTAACTATAAGGACATGTCAGGTACACAAAAGACACGATTCAGACAGTATGATTGCCCTAAAATGATAACTTTAGCATAATGCACTTGACAGTGAAAAAGCAGTAATAGCTATTTTAGGAACAAAAGAAAAATACAATGGATCTGATGACTAAGTGTTCTGGTCCCCAATGTAAAAGCAAAGTAGATCCCTGTCGTATTTAACTTGATTCCTTTGAATTAAACACTTCCATTAAAAGTTTCCCACAGTAGCTTTAATATTTAATTATGTATTCCACCAAAGGAAAGAACAAAATCTTTGCAAAGGGTTTTTTGGTGCATGTGAAATATTTATCAGCATATCTCTTTGGACAAGTATTTTTATCCCCCAGGCTGGGAAAAAGCTTCCATGTACAAATCAGTTTCAAAACATTTTATTTTACAGCTTGAAAGTTTTCTATACTTCAGCACCTCATGCCGTGACTCTGTTATTTCACTTGTTAATGAATGGTAATTAAATCTCTTTTGGCTGAAAAGGTTGGAGGGCTCCTGCTGTATTACAAAAACAATTTCTGAAAGTTACAAAAATGCCCAAGTGTCTAGAAATTAAAGAGTAAAGTTTGCCATGTTTTGAGTCCAAGTTTTAATCGCTTGGAAGGATTTATGTGGGAGAACAGCATGTCCTAGTCAGTGTGTACAGTCTCCCCAGCCGAACAGACATAATTATGTCACTTTGTGTCTACCAGAGTAAACAGAATCTCATTCTTAATAATGTACATAGTGGCCACAAACTTCCTTGATCTTACTAACAACTGTAGCAAACACTGCACAAACCCTACTACATACTACCTGCACAAAGAACTGCTACATGTGTACATCTAAGCAAAGACTTGTTAATTTTGCATTTGCTCAGTAGGGCTTGGAACATCAGCCTATTAATTTTTCTTCTTTTCTGTTTTCTCATTTCTTTCAGGTGCTTTGAGTCAGAAGATAAATGGAGTGAGTGCTTACAACAAAGGTAGATAAAGGGGAAATAACTACAAATTAAGCCATTTTGTGGTGTTACAGTGCTAAATAGAGACACAGTATTGAAGAAATATCTGCATGGTCTCCACTATACAGTTACACCAGTGCAGGCTTCTGCTGGCATCATATGGGCAGATTTGGTCTGCAGTTTGTAAACCAGAACTATCTTAATTCTACTATAAAATGCCTTTTCCGAAGGCAATACAGTGATTTCAGAGGGAAATTTGATTCTGAATTTCTTTTAAAATTACAGTTTCTCAAACAACTCAGTATGAATAGAGTTTAGGAAAAAACTGGGAACGGGAATGTGATGAGATGAGTCCATTCCTAAGCTGTAACTTTGGGGAGGGGTCTGCTGAGAGCAAAGCCCCCTCCGGTGAAGCGAGGAACATCAGACCTGTGGCGAGGAAACTCAGGTTCCATGTCAGTCAAGAATCGCTCCTTCTCCCTTTAAATAGAAACAAAGAAAAGGAAAATACATATTTCATTCTGCAGCCCAGTGATGTTTACAAACTAAGGAAATCTGTGTCCTCCAAAGTTTCTTTGATGCAACCACGTATCAAGAGATCATTAAAAAAATGTTGATTAAAGCCTGTTAGGCTAAACCACCAAGACTAGGTGTCTGTTTGGGTCTAATTACAAGCCTACTGATGTTTTTAGGAATTATTAAAAATTAGAAATAAATGAGCTCTCTTCGTACTACTCCCTGAAACGGTCAGAGCACCTCATTAGAGTAAGTTTGTACACGAGCTCCGTGACTTCAGATTTCTAATCACCATCCCATTCTAGCAAGTATACGCCTGTTTTCAAACAAACAGCTACATTCATCAAAGGCGCAATGGGGAGATATTTTTTCTTTGTTGAATTTTAATGAACAAATAGTGTTATCTGTCTTCACATTTTAACAAAGTTCTAGTGATAATTACCCTGCCTGTGACATTTGCAGAAAACTAACGGTGTGCTGTGGGCGCGCTGACAGTCCCAGGAAGTTGCTCCATCTGAGGATCCAGGAGGGCTTGAATTTGACGGCCTTAAGAGGAGGGAACAAGGGCTATCTGGTTCCACTCCTGTGATGTTGGGGAGGTAAGCACAGCAGAACAAATACGAAGGACAGTATTTCAAACTCACTGTGATACACCTGGAGGTTTCAGAGAAAGGTCCTGAGATATTTAAAATTAACCACGTGGACCTTTATGAAGTATGAGTTTATCATAACAGCACAGGTGTCAAGGCTTTACAAAGAAGGTCAGTGCCATTACTTTTATTTTACAGTCATTGAGACTGAGACGCAAATGTGAGTGCAATCATGCTTTTGCAAAATCTAGCCTTGTCATATTATTATCCTTTCTCAGTCCCCAGTAAGGGAAAACACTTCCTGGAATTAATACTTTGCTCTTTGTCCCTAAACAACTGTGTCAGGAGAGGAGGAAGTTCAGAGAAACCCTGTAGAATGACTAGTTATGCTTTCTTTTCCAAATTTAACCCATATGGAGGTGGGAGAATAGGCAAAAAGATGGCACAGATGAACTTAACCATGAAAATAATTTATAACTGTTTTTAATTGTATCAATGTAGCACTAATGTCTGTGTCAGCTGACAGCACTAAAAACTAACATGCTACATTTAGATGGCTCATCCTATCTCACTATTGGGCTTCCAACTTTGGGGAGAGAAAATGATCCAGAGTCCATGCTCATTTTTTCTTCATGCTCCCATGGAGACAGCCAACAGATGTGCTCATCAGTATGGAAAATTCTATGCAGCCAAATACTGCAATATATTATGCAGAATTAATGTGCAAGCAGCCACGTGCCAAAGCTCCCACTTACTACTGACATCCCTCATGCAGTTATTTACATATATAGCACTGCAGCATCAGGTCTCTGGTGTGGATTTAAGCTTTATATTTTCTCACTGATCCTTATCAAGATCAAACTGGAACCCTGGTGCTAGAAGCAACTAGGAAAAGTAGTGAAGCAGAAAGGGTGCAATAAGCAGAAGGAGAGAATGGGAAGAGTGAGAAAAAGAAAGCCTCAGACATCTGGGAAAGACAACATTCAGAATCAGAGAGCAGAAATAGAGGATTTCAAACTCACAACCAAAATCTTAAACATTGGATTTTCAGCTTGAACACAAAACAAAGCTAAATTCCTGTTGTCATTCATTATATTCCTTCAGCATCCCATGGAAAGCTGCATTAGTTCAGTATCAAGACTTTAAATCACCAACCAGAACTGTCTTGTGCAAATCAATAAAAGCTTTAGATGATACCTTTGCGTGAGGTTATCTCAGAGTATTAATTCTTGTTCATACCAGGGTAGTCAATAATGCTATTAATGCTATTGTCCTGACAGGATCCTCTTTTTATTAGCAAAACCGGCCACATTTATTTCAGACATGATGTTAACATTAGCCAGCATGACAGAGATCAAGTCAGTGGTTTTGTGTCAGCTGGGATTTAGAGTAACCTGAGATTGTACGAATCAAATGGCCCTGGCTCTTTGGCTAGCACCTACACAGCAGGCAGTGCCTGTCCAGCCCAGGCTGAGGCAGGAACGATGTGGAATGGCTGTATGTCAGGGATGAAGGACTCCTTGGGGAAGGATCTGGCTGCAGAACAGGCTCTCTCTATTGCAGAAAGCAAAAGACATGTCACGCACAATTGGCAGCTTGGAGAAGAAAGGCTGCACAACAAGGTTGTTTCCTTTGCGCTGCTGCTGAGCAACACAAAGCACAGTCTAGAGATTACAGAAGCTGCAGTTATCCGGGACTGATACGCCTAGTTATGCCTTGGGGTGTGCATATCCTTCAAAGCAGGATGCGGTCCAACGGGTTTGACTGGGGAACAAAACAATGAGGGACAGAGGAGAGCAATGCCCAGCACCTGGCCACAAAGACAAGAGAAGTCAGCGCCGACAGCACAGTGCTGGTAGCTCCTGAGCCTGAGGTGGGAGCAATGAGATACCATCATCCTGCAGAAGCACCACTAACAGCATCTGAATGTACTTCCAAAACACAGATGTCACAAAGACACCATGCTCATCCGACTACAGTCATGCCTGCCCATAAGAACAACAACCTGACAAGTGCACTAATGGCAGATATCTGTCCTGAACCTATAAACAGTGTAATAAGTCTGGCACTAATTGACCTGCACCACAAAATGCCATTCACTGTGTATGATTAACAGACCCAAGTTCAGTCACCATCACCTTGCACAATGTTTTTGTTTTCTTTAAAGTGGTTATGCCCCTAACAAGTTGGGTTTTTTCAATAGTTATGACAGGAATTAATTCTAGGTATGATATAACAACAAAACATTGGTGAATTTCTTCTCATCCGATGAACAGAAAGAAACATGATGCCAGGGTCCAAAATGGAAACATTAAAACTATTGTGAAGAGGATACTTAGCTGCTGGAAATGGATTATCAGGCATTATGGTAGCCTCACATATTGATCCTAAAGCTCCAGGAAGGCCATTAGCACTGCACAATTGTTGCTAATTCCAAACATTAAGGTAACATCAAGCAATTTGCAGATGGACAAAAGTCACTGTTTATCACTGACTATTTTGCTAATTTAGTCATCAGAACTGTTTGCTGGCTGAAATATGATTAAGGAAGAAATAGATACAGGCAGCTTTGAATTATATTCAGCAACATAGAGAATTGTTGGCTTTAGTGTGTGAGGAAGAGAGAGGCTGAGGATGGAAAGAGGTGGAAAGACAAAAGGCATACACAGGAAAACTTGAAAACAGATCATGTCATCTGACTGCAGAAATCTAAGAAACTTCTCTTTAAAAGGAAAGTCCAATACCTCCATTTTCAGAAGTGACTAATAGTTTTGTTGTCCCAGCTTGGAGATTTATTATCAGAATAGTCTCATCTCTCAGCCTCTGCAAATTATGTCACTTTAATGGGCCAGAAATTGGGCAACTAAGATCACAGTAATTTTCTTTTAATCAAGAGGAGCAGCTGAATGCTCAGTTACGGACTGACAGCAGCAGGGAGGTGCCATCAAACTGCTATTGGTTAAGGAGAGACAACAGCTACCTACAGGAAAGTTCTTAGGCCATCAAAGGGGTAAGACATCTGACAAAGCCAGACTCTGAGCGCTGCTCACTTTCCTCCATCTGGATGTAGGAAGGGAACAAGTAGTGGATGGGTAGCGCTCTTCTCTGCAACCATCAGCAATATCGGCCACCAGAAGGGGCCAGTCATCAGTCACAACTACCACATTTTGGAAAAAACATTGTTCTTACACCAGGATTATGCAGTTGCCACTTGAAGAAAGGTTGTCCCTCATATCAGATGCTGTTTCATTATAACTTGTAAAATGCATTGAGGTCCTCATAATGCTTGAGGATCTCTCATTTGACATGAGAGACCAGACACGAATCTGTGTCCTCTGGGTACCATCTCATTGGTCTGAATAATTTAACTGGGCTGCAGAACATGTCAGCAACATCTCTGCTGGATGTTCTTGTCCCAGCCATAGATCATGGTAAATCTAGACCAGACTGAAGTAATATCAAGGATAACATTCAGGAAAATTAGGCAACAATATTATATCACCTCAGTCAAATTTGGCCACATTCTGATCAAAAGGGTAAAGCAGGGTCTAAAAAAAATCTGGTTTATGCAGAAAGTTGTGTAGACAAAACTGTTATTTTCCCATACTTGGCCTGTTGTTCCTTGCGTTTCTGAGCCAGATATTTCTTTTTCACATTCAGAAGCTCGTTGCCAAGTCTTTCAATTTCATATTTGTATTCTTGGCTCTGTGATTCATACATATTCAATTCGGAGGACAAAACCTAACAAACAAAAGGCAAAAAGCAGAAACAGGAGATGTTAGTTTCACTTACACATAAGTTAGTACTTTTACAAGAACTTTTTTCATTCACATTTGACGGTATAAGACATCACCATTTTCCACCACATCTCATTTTCTATCAAGATGTTTCATCTGATGACCTCTGCTCACCTAAGGACAATTTACAAAATTAAGGCTATGCCATTTAACTACAATAAAACATGTAAAATATGTCCCAAGCATTATGGGAATGATATTAATACATACATTAGCTCTTAATGTTCTGGGATACAAAACCCAAAATGAAGGTCTTAAAAAATAATAAAGCAGGGACTTATTTAATAATAATGGGTTTTATTCACAGGGATCCACTTTGTTACGTGAAGTAATTAAATCTACACAGGCAAAGTAGTACCAAGCAGTGTAAATATGAATACAATGCTGCCTTCATGTGAATCAGTAAACTTTAAAAAAAGTAGGAGCATGCATAGTGTGTTTTCCTTCTTTAAGAAGGAGAATCGCTTGACCTGGCACCACAAAATGGTATGCACACCAGTACGCTACAGCATACTGTGCCTGAAATACACAGTAGCAATTGACTGCATTAAGGACAAATGGGAACCGTATGGAAAACTTCAAATCACATTCAGTTTAGCTAAACTTTGGCTTCTATTTTACATTTTCTACATTGTTTTTCTTCTCTGTGGAAAGCTAAGATTTGCATAACAGCCTCTTTGTTTCCTAAGGGCCCATCTGCTGCTGCATTTTTTTCCTCATGGTTAGTATAGACGTGATTATGATGCAGTGAACAGGAGATGATGACTTCAACAGAGAGAGGAGCTGTAGAAGTAGATGAACTCCTGGGGAGACTGATCTTTCATGCAGGCAAGAACAAGGGAAGATCAGCTTATTCTATCAAAGAATAACTTTTTAATAGCATGCTTTCAAAGTTTCCCACACGATTCCTTCAGAACCAGGAAAACCTCCCTTCTAGTGACAAGGGGTTAGGACAGGTTACTCCTGTCATCCCTATAAAAGTTGCAAGTCTAATATATGTGTATGCATTGCAAGAGAAATAACCAGAATTTAAGACTGGATTCTCAATATAAACCCACTAGTTTGTTAAAAAGAAAATGAAATGGCTTTGATTTGCTTATTAAATATCTTAACAGTTCAAGAAAAGAGAAGGAGAATAAGCTTAATGGAAAACTTAGTTTTAGGTTAAAATTAAAGCTTAATGGTGTCCCAAAATGCCCATGCAAAAAAAGCATTTACAGCGTTGTGCTGCACACTCATATTCTAATAAGACTTTTCCTCTATTTTAATGAAACAAACTAGCATAATGTGAAAAAAAGCTCTTCTACTGCTATTGGTTCTCCCTTGGGGAGATGCAGTATTAACCTTATTTTCCTGATCTAATATACTAAGGCATGCACACTGATCATCAAAAATCTTCCTGAGGCCTCGCTCCCAAGGATCACTGGTGAAGTTGTTCTGCAATCCCGGCAGCCCCTCAGCCAGAGGTAAAGGGCATCTCTTACTTTCAGCTGTTTAGTCTTCTCTCGGAGAGTGTGCCGGTAGAGCTGCAACTGTTCTGCGGCTTCAGGCCCAGGCTGCCGGGCCAAGACATGCTTCAATTCCACATACAGTTTCTCCTTTTCCTAAGAAAAAGACAAGACGAAGAGCTCTTATAAAACTACTACAGCAGCAGCACAACCTGTGATGAAATCAACCTCACTGAAAAATGCAACTCAGTCAGGAAGATATTTGCAGAAACAAATCTGCCTGTGTGTCAGTCTTTCCTCACTAGCCATAAGGTATTTAAAGTTGTTGTGATAGCAGTGGGAAAGCTCATTAAGAGAAACATCCAGCTACTTCGAACCACGAATGAAATACTCTTAAACACTGTCATCAGTGAGCATGCTCTACTACAGAGAACATAAAACAGTCACTGGAAAAGTATCCAGGGGTGGGAAATTAATTACTAGTAACTGTGCTTATTGCAATCTTTATTCTTATGAGCCACATCATTGCCTTACATTAAGGATCATAGCTTCACCCAACAGGATGTGAGCAGGCTGTAGAAATGTCAGGGAAGGAGTGCACAAAATAGTAACTTTTTCTTCCAAATAAAATCCTGCAAAGCATATGTACACACACACCACATCCACACACCCCCCACACACAGGTGCCCTGGGAAAGGGAAAGAAAGTATAAACAGCAACAACTATGACTGGCACAATTACCACCAAGTAATTTTCCTTTGTCATGTGTCTCCTCTTCCTTCATGATGGAACAGTACACTTGTGGGAATTGGATATAGCCATGCCCAAACAGAAACCACACCATGGACCCACTTACAGCTTTCTGTACTGAAATGCTGTTTTCAGCTGTGTTTTGAGGACGTACTTGGTTTTAGTCTGAGGAATAAAGCTCTGAACAAAGCCACCTTCATAGCTTTGCACATTACAGTATTTTTAGTATCTATCCTGTCAAACTAAGATTATTATTATTTAACATTATTTAGCAAGATTCCATCCTTGTCTGGTACCTGGAGAGCTGGAATTAAAAAGGAGGGTTATTTGACGGGAAGTCGGACTAGCAGACAAAAGATTTAACTGAAGAAGACAAAAATACCAACTAGGAGGTAGGATAGGTGATTATTTACACTGGCTTTGACAAAATCCCTTTTTGCTGTCTTTTTTATAAGCTCTGTCTACAACTCTTACCACAGAATTCTTCCGTCAATGTGGGAAATAGTGCCATAACATCATGTAGAATTGCTACATTTGACCTTGCTCAGTGGTTGAGCCAGGATTTTCAAAAGTGGCTTGTTATTTTGAAGATGTAAAATTGTAGGTGTCCAGTCTTCAAGAGCTTAAGGAGTCCGGAGTTTTTAGACCTTAAGCATTTTCTGAAAACCATACACTATAACAGTCACAAGTTAAGACCCCAAAATGGAAGCACTTCAAATCATAAATTCTTTTGCAAGCATTGCCCTTAAATTCTAAATATTACTGAGGAAGACCTCCTTATAAATGAAGTTGTTCACAGTTTAACTCTGGAAAATTCAAAACCTCCTGAGACTCAAACTGGAGTTTGCATAGTGGCAAAAATTAGATTGAGAATTCATTCTCAGGAGAGAGTTGTTATGTCGCCACAAGTGGTTTCCACTACCACCTTTTCTTCCTGAGGAAACAAGATTTTACTGCAAGTTAAAAACAACAGCAAAAGAAAAATCTGCCTTGTCAAAATCTGGCCAGTCAGTATTAACATTCCACCCCTGAATGTATCACAGATTTGTATTTTGGAAGAGCGTAATGGTAATTTGGATAAATATGGAGCAGCTGATGGATTGAAGGTCTTATATGCAATTGTTTTCCAATTTATATCTCTCCTAACCCTCTACAAGGGCCAACCAAGCTCTTCAAACATTGTGTAATGGTGTGTATAATAACCCCATTTAGAGACAAAGCGTGCAATTCTATTATAAGGAGAATCTATCTTATGCAACAGAGACTCGTTAGCTGTCCGATGTATATTGTCTCCATAATCCAACAGAGGCAGAACCAGCTGTCTTATAATGCATATCTCATCCTTCCTTGCTAAGTGCTGTCCATCTCTTTTACGTCTAGTCAATTAATTTGTCACTGGGTTAGAAGCACCGTATGTCAGCAAAACGTTAAAAGAAAATCCTGGATACTTCTTTCCTCATCAGCAAAAGTTTGTATTCACAGGTTGGCATTACTATTATTTCTGACATTTTATCCCAGGATGCACACAAAAAAAAAAAAAAAAAAAAAGGGCAATTAATTTCAATTAATTTTAAAACAGCAATCACTAGAGTAAATCTAAGTCAGTCACAAGGTACATGTAATACTACCACCAAAAATGCCTTGCTTACTGCAGGTGCTTTTATCTCTACACATAAGAAATAAGGAATGCCAGGCAAAAATAATCAGCACAAAATAATAAAGAAAAAATTTTGGCTTCTGCAATACTCTAGCTATATTTGAAGGACAGACAAGCTGTGCAACGTATATTACACAGAGATACAAATAGCCAGCTATGAGATACAGCATAGAACATGTAGAAAGACCTGCAGGGTTGTTTGATGGGTGAGTTGTATTCAAAGTAGCTTTCAGTTGTAGTGCACAAATTAATACCCCCAGAAGATGGAACTATGTTGCTTTTCGGAAACAAGTAAAATGGATGTGCATCCCTTAAAATGTCTGAGAACCCAGTGGGGCCAGATGGAGAGAAGGTATCCTGACACTGAAAAGAAAATCGTAAGTCAGTAATGATGACCAGCAGTGTAGCAGTAATTCAAAAACAAGAGGGTAAGCTGATCTGTTTGGTGCCTATTGGAACTTAGTTAACACTATTTTGTCCAAAGTAGAAGTCAGTAAACTCCATTTATTTCTGTTGGCAGCTGCGCAGATGTTGTTGGAGCAAAAGCTACCTGAAATCCTACCCCCATTGCGCAGCAATAAGTCAACCCATCACAGCATATGTAAGATGGGTTTCTTTGGCTTGTCCCAAACTGCCTCCCCTCACACTCTGCTCCATCCTCATGCCAGGCTGCAATCACAACATACATCTTGCCAAAGTTACGCATTCTTGAGATGAAAAGAACTCAAAGTCACAAACATGCTGTGAGGCACTGCTCTTCTTCTTGAGGAGGTGAAGAAAGATCCATCAGATCTCTCGGTAACTCCAGATTCATGCTGTGAAGCCTTCACCAGTAAGAGGAATGTACTTGTCTTCAGATCAGGTCTAGGCCAGTACCAAAGCTTTCTCTGTGATCCTTCCCATGGAATTCAGCAGGTGTTTGACTGTAGAACTGAGCTCATAATATCAACCAGCTTCATTGGTTTACGGCATAAACTAAGCCAAGCCGATAGTGGAGAGATGAGGGCACATTCATTTTGCGTATGTAGGACACACTGGGAGACTCAGATTGAGGGTTACAGTCAAATTTCAGGCATTCCAAAGAGAATTTCAGTGCCTCTGTGAATACCGGCTGTAAAAATTGTGTAAATAAAACTCCACATTATTTTTAGAACAGCCCTTCCTGTCTTAGATTTGTTTTCCAGGAGATCTCCGAGGAGCCCACAGATCTGCCTTTAGGCTTGGCCATGACAATATGTTTCCGCATCCCTAAGTCTCTCACCTATTAATTCAGAGAGGGGGAGATGGTTTCTTTCCCCTAAATTTGACTAGCTGCTGTCTCAGCCAGAATCCAGAGTTCTCTTGGCCTGCTTGCTCTACAGCAAATTGAGAAAAAATCATTTTCTTCTGCAGAGGACTGGCTGGGGTTTGGCAAATTTCAATTGATTCTTCAGGACTCTGTGGTCACGAGTTGGCTTGGTCTACAGCAAGAAGAATCACTTTTGGCAGCACAATCCTACTTCAAAAGAAGCTATTGCTGCTGACCAAGCTATTGCTGTCAGCCCCATCAGACACGTTCCCAAAGTGACACCAAGGCTTTGACAAGTAGTGGAAGGCAGTCAGCAATGCTGGGATAGACCAACGCACCTGGTATTAGCTCTAAAGAAATAAGACTCCATTTTATGTCATCTTCTCCCTCACCACAACACCAGGAAACTCCTGAAATGACCCATCTTGTTAGTTAGCCCAGGGTATCATTCTGAGCCAGAGATGACGGATGACCATACATTTAATGAAGATGTATTCACAGCAGAAATAGGCCATGAAGTCCCAGCTTCCTCGTTTTTATCAGCTTGTCTTTCCAAGTAGATAATTCAACAAATTTACCTGGCATAGCAGCACACCAACAGCCTTCTCCACCAGACCCGCAAAAATCCTATTGTGCACCAAAAGCTCTCATCACACAAATTATTAAAAAAAAACCACACAAAAAAATCCCAAACCCTTTGACTCAGAGTAAATTTTATTTATGTTAGCTCCTGTCTTCAGCAATTGAGATAAAGAAAAAACCCAAGAAGATAAAGATGTAGAACAAAAGTGTGCAATGTAGTGTATGGTGGCAAACCCCAAAACATTTAACCTCACTGAAAATCCTTAGTTAATTAGCAAGGTGGAGAAAGCAACACAGTAACTTTGTAAGCACACTACAGTTCCTCGTGGCTTTGGTGAGGAAAACAAGTCAGTCAATGTGCCACGGGGGGGTTTCTTGTTTATTGGCATTATAACCCAAATGTCAGCGCTATGCTGAACGCCAGAGCCATTTTGTTTATGATGCCACGCAGCAGCAGAGCATCCTTAAGGGGCTGTGATCCCTTTTCAGAAGAGTTAAACAGGACACTGAAATTGGAATTAAATACATACATAGGCATACACAAATAGTCATAGTAATTTTACCTGCATAAGCTGCACACTTACTTGTGTGTATGTGTATACCTAATAGAGTAGCTGTTGGCTCAGGACATCTATGATTAAAAGTTTTATGAGGTGTAGAAAAAATTAGCATACAGTAACCTTCATGAATTTTATAACAATAGAAGAAAGTTGCCTCTAGCACTGTGAGAAATGTGCAGTATAAACTTTCTCAATAAACACTTTTCAAAAGCTCCTGCTCTTTTTTGTCTATTCCACATCCATCAGCAAACACCTTTGCAAGCATGCAGTTCCCTAGAACAGCTTGTATTTTCATCATCATCTAGACTCTCCTTTAACTGTCCAATGTGAGGGGTTTTGTTGGGTAAATTAATTCAGGTTTGAAACAGGACACAAGTCCTTTCACAATGTGGCAACACTAACACTGCCTGAGATGCTCGGGGTTTTCTTGTTAAAATGCTGCCACCAACTTGAAGAAAAGGCTGGGATCATTTCCCCGTCTTTGGTGAAATTTGCACCACTCTAGATGGAGTTAAATTAAACCTGTCTTATGACTTATCCCTCCAGTTGATAATAATGCTTCTCAAGAGCAAATCTGTTTCCTTTGGCACAGAGCAGACTACACCAAATTGACTGGCATTTTCAAAACAGCTTAATGAGAGAGGAAAAAGCACCTTGGAGCATCTTCTAAGGTCTTCACCCTTGACTCTTTTTTGTAACAGTAAGAGATGAATGCTGCATTATTACCATCTTCCAGGAACAACAAAGTACAAACATTTCCAGCTAAAGTGCAATTGCAACTTATTATTATTTTTATTATTATTGCTAGGTACTGGTACTATTGTATCTTTCTTAGGAAGTGTGTGGGAAAACAGGGTATTTTTCCAATGGACAAACAAATAGGTTACATATCCTCCTCTCCTTTTAACTTCTGAACTCTGAGACACAAGAATAATAATCTATCAGAAGAAAATGGCATGGATGCCTCTTGCAGAAATAACAGCTGCAATTGTGTTTTTACTATTGACATTACACAAGCATTCATAAAATCGTTAATCAGAGTAGTTTATTTAATCATAGTGTTTATACTTTACATTGCAGAAGATGATCAGTTACTTATCCCTTGTTCTCTGTGTGTGAACAGGAACACACACACACATGCACATATATACACACAGAAGAAAAGTGAGCTGTTCCTTGAAGGTGAGAATTACCCTTGACATGGCATGGATTGATGTAAATATTCCAGCTATTTCCACAGTGCCTGCAGCTTGACAGTTGAGCTGAAGAGAGCTCTAAACAAACCTTTGTTTCACATTCTAGTAGCAGCTTGTCTTAAAGTCTCCTGGAGGAGATTCAGAGGTTGATACAAATCTTACCAACAAAGAAGCTAAATATTCTAAGTGAATAATTCTACGAGGCAAACAGTGGGAAACCTTTTACTGGCTAATAATTACTATAGACAGGGTTCCAAGCCAAAAAAAAAGTATCTTCTTCGAATGCAGACTATTTGACTTAAAATCTCTGTATTTTAATGTCAGTGTAACAGTATATTTTTTATCTATTCAATAGCCATTTAGATTTTAAAAATATCAGATGAATCAAAGGAGAATTATCACAGCTCTGCTGTTAATGATTAGCTGTTCCTGCAGGTGGAGGCTTGGGACAGGGATTCCCAGCAGACCCAGCTTCTGCTCTCACTTCTGACTGATCTGATAGTTGACCTCGAAGGGTCAGAGAAACTGCAGAGCAGGTTCTAGAAATACCTATCTGTAAGTTAGGCACCTACATCTCTTTAATCACCTGCTTGACTTAGATCCTTAGATTTCCCTGAAAGATGAGAGCACTTAGCTTCAAGTCCTTTGGTGTTCTGGAATTGCTACCTCTGAACAGCTGTCTCAAAGTCAAGCCACCACTTAAACCTACAAATATCTGTCTAACAAGGCAGTAAAGCCTACATACATCTTTCTGACAGGATAACAGAGTTTCCCTGCATATGCCAAGTACCTCAGGGAAGAAAGAGTGGTCTCCTGGTACACTTTGGAACTTATTAAGAAATAACAGTACATCTAAGAAACACACACGGCAATTCTGAAATCATGAATGTTTTAATATATGGCTTCCTTCAGACTCACTGTAATTAGAGCTGACCCTCTGCTATCCTTCGAGGAGTTCTGTTTCAGCTCCCTCTGCCTGCTTCTTAAAATTCAAAGAAACAGAAACAGGACTAAAGGAAAGGGAAAGACAGCAAATCCTAATGTTCATGTAAAGGTAAGTGCTGTGCCCAAGTGTGCCATCCCCTGTTTAAGTTTACAGCTATATCTACTAAGACAGGCATGGGAAGACACGAGCTCTGAGCCTAGAGGATGTGGAGCAGCTGGCTGACTGATGCACCTTACTTGGCAGAGTCTCCCTACGTGTGGGGTTCATGGCTCCCGTGCACTCGTCAGCTCATGTCTGACTGTCTCAGAGTGAAGAACAGAGGAACGGGGTTCTTTCTACACCTGTTTGTGTCCTCATCTGTCCAATTTTAAGCTACCATTTTTAACAAAAAACAACAAAAAGTGAGTCTAACTGCCTGCCCCTAACAGCCCCAAAACAGCCTTAGCGCTGCTGCATCTTTCCACATGTGTTTTCTCAACAACAGCACCATTCACACTCCTACAAGAATGAAAACAAGTAATCTGAAATAGATAAAATCTAGTCTGTACCTGCGGAATGTCTTTTTTTATTCGGTTTTTTGTTGTTGTTGTTGCAACTCTCATAGAAAATAATAATCCATCACTGAATGGGATGCTGTAGATGATTGTCCATATCTTGCTTGCTGAGGGAGGAGCAGAATACCCTTGCCTCAATGGAAGAACGCCTCCCAAAGGGTAGACCTGAATAATAAAGATTTGCAGCTGGCTCTGGGCCACACTATATAACACGGGCTTGTGAATGTATTGCTACACTGCTGTTGCACTCCTCCAGTATTTTAACTTCTCTAGCAGCTTCTGGATAGATGACAGTCAGTATCGGATTGCTAACAGCACTGCAAAGTTTGCACATAGTAATGTATTCAGTCAGCACTGCGAGTCATTTACTTTCCTTTAACAAGATAACTGGTTGATTAATATACTTTACCCTGGGGTGCGCAGCAGATTTATTTCCTTCCCAGATACATGCTGAATACAGGAATGAGGAGTAAACAAGTTTGTTTTCAGTTATTTGTTATTTACTGAAACAATTCCTGAATTTTTTACTCAAGCTTTATTCTAGCAAACTATTGTTGAAGCTAATGGCAATTTTGTCTAAGAACTTTAGGAATGGGTCATTTTACAAAAGATTCTAAGTTTAATGACACAAGGTATCATGCTCAGGATTTCTGGGTTCAGACCAGATGCAAGACATTAGAATAAAATACTTTGGTGATCACTGTTTCTGCTTTTCTGATGCAGATTACAGATAACAGTGACGTACCTTGGGTACTTATACGGCCTCCTCCTTTCAGTATCTGAATGCTGTTAAATCTTTAATGTACTTATACCAAAGTACTGCTTCCAGCCAGGGCAGTGATCCTCCACTCATTCTACAAAAGGGTCTGGACACAAAGAGTTGCTACATGAATTGCCAAAATTCACTAAAACTCCTGGAAGATACACAGAAATGAAACTCAGCCTCCCAAGCTCCCAGGACTACCATGCTGAGTAAGCCAATACTTCTGCTCCTCACTTTTCAGAAACACCAGGGCTAAACTACAGCAGCAGGTTAGAAGCGTGGGAGAAAAGTCACAACCATAAACCACAGTATACTTCAAGCCAACACTCTCTCTCATGCATGCTAAAATTCATGGACTGGGAGTACATGTATTAAAACGCAGGAAACAAATCTATACTTGGCATTCATCTATCAAGGACGGTATTTGCGTAATTAAATCAATCTTGCGTGATGTGGAGGGATGGCATCTGATGACCCACCAGAGTTCTCTTTCAAGCTCAAACTCAAGTAAAAATATATCAATTCTTCTGAAGAACTTTAAAACCAAATTACGCATTCATGTACATTTGCCACCTATAAACCCTAAGAGATTTTTACTCCACCTGCAACTTCTTCATCTTTGTAAATGGCATCTGAGTATTTCTGACTAAAACACCATTAGAGCAGCTAAAAATGGTGCAGATCCCCAGAAGTTATTTTGATCTGTTGGGTTTTTTTGTTAAATTTCTCAAATAAATTTGCACCTTGCTTCTGTCCAAAACCATTTATCTTATCATGGGAAGTCTGTTTTGTTTATGAGGGCAATGTAGTTCCACAAAGATTCAGTAAAAATTAAACTCTTCCACCAGGAGAATTCTTCACCAAACATATTTTGTTTGATCGCTAAGTAATCTGCTTTGCTTCCCATTTCCCAGTGCCAGAAATATTTGTACTATTTTTATTGGAAAATTATTTTCTTACTCCAAAGAGCAGCCGATTTATCTTCACCTGATGACATTAAAGTGATCAGCACCTTTCCTACCTGGTTTTTCAAAACCCTGTTTAAACAAACATACCCTAAACAAAAAAAAAAAAAAAAAACAAAACAAAACAAGCTAGCTATTTTCCTGGGAAGACTTTATTCTCTTCCATTTGAATTGCAACATATGTGGGAGGAGGGAAAGAATGTAAATGTCAGTGTGTTTTTAAGAGCAGTTTATCATGCTGTAAATTTCTATAGCATAGAACATCTTCTAATTCTAGATGGACTGAGATTAGAAGGGCTAAAATAAACTTATGCACCAAGAAGCGTATTCAAAATATGCAGAAATAGAAATCAACTCCTTTCTGAGGAGAGCTAGGGCAAGAACTGAACATCCCTCAAATCCCTATTGAATTCTACAAAACTTTCAGGTAGGTATGTAGACCCTCAATAGACCTTCACACAGGTGACTCTTATCTTCCTGGTTTATGAGATATGATTACTTACTACATCATCACATTTTTGCATATGAGCCCAGGTAAGTTTCACCAAGAATTCACACAATGATCCTACAATTTGCTCAGTGTGAGTGGTTCTACCCTACTCACAGAACCCTACGGGATACACGATCAGTTTTTAAAAAAATAAATCATTAAATTAATTGGGAAAATAGTATCAGTGTCAGAACAAAAGGCACTAGAGAAATTCTAATTGTATGGAGAAATCATCACGCCAGGCACAAAATCACTAAAAGACCCTAATCCTTCAACATAACACCAATACTAAAATACAAACTATTTCCACTTACAGGCAAAGTTAAAATCCCCAATCAAAGCCCTAGTTCAGCAATGAACATTTCAAGCAGAACTAAAGGAAAAGTAAAGGACGACACAAGAAGGAAAGAACCTGAAGAAGTAGTCCTGAAGAATGACTCAATGCATTGAGTACCTCCATATGTCACTTCATACTGCATTGGAGACTTCAGTTCAAATCAGATTCAAGGCACTGGACTGAAATTAATTTGATGGCACTAACTCAGCAGACTGTTGTGAATCAAAATATTGTGCTGATAATTAGATAATTTTTGTTCATCACTAGTTAGAAGTGGGTTACAGCCAGAGTTCATGGAAATACATTATTTTTTCATTTGAAAAAAGAACAGAGATTCTCTTTGGAGTCCAATTCTAAATCAAGGCAATTCTTACAGTGTGCCTTTGACACATCAGTGCCTAATTCTGCATGGCACTGGGGAAGTAATCTTTTTCTTTATGATACATACACAGCTGAAAGCCAAAAAGTAAATGTTAGGCCTGAGTCCTTACTGTATTTCTCATTTCTATATTCCAATATAAATCCCTTGAAATTCTGGCCACCAACTTAGAACTGGAGTTGTGAACTCAAAACCCACACTCCACTAGGTACTGTTTTCTCTCTCTCTTCTTCGTTAAGATACATAACAACCCTTAGGTTTTTATAAGGACAGGAAAGCATTTTTCTGCTTTTTTTTCTCTATGTCAGGAACCATTTGATCAATGGTTAGAAGTTTTGCCAGCTTAGCTTTCTCAGTTAGTGGTGCAATTTCTTTGTGCTGACATGGCTATGCCAGCTACTGGCTATGCAATTATACTGGCAAGAGAGTCTTCTGCCATTCAAGAGCTGGTATAAGCTAAATCAGAAAAGTTACTTTTTTGCCAGTATGAATGGTACTTTTAAGCACAGAAAAGGCCTAAAGCTCAATATACTCACTCCTTTAATTGAGGGCTGAGAGAACCACTAACTTCAGCTGCAAGATAGGGCATTAATCCTCTGCTTCCAGAGGAAGTCAAATCCTCCAGGAAATAGAGATAGAAAAGAGCCAAGTCCTAGTAAAGTATAAAAAGCCAAAAAGAAAATTTCCCTTTTCATTTTCAGATGGAAAAATCCCTTCAAAAGGCTGACTTTATATATAAATGATAAAGGAGCAGTAAAGAAAGGATTGTATTTTGCCAGTGGATTTTGCAGTTCACCTGTAAGTTTCAGTGCGTACAAAGCACTCTCCCAAACTACCTCTGCTAAAATCTCTCTAAAGGCAAGATGACAGAGAAACAATAATGGGCAGGTCAAAAGAGACTCTTAGGGATTCTACAGTCATTAGTTTCCTGAAGTGAATTGCAGTTATTTTTATGAAAATAGACAAAATCCCCAACTCTGACTATCTACGCTACATGTAACATGTGAGGATGTTACACTTTCAAATCCAAGTAGAATCTATAGTCAGCACCAAAAATATATAAATACCAGATTTTAGAGGGTAAAGTAAATCTCAGCCATTTTGAAGATGTACAGATAATACCTAAAATAAAACTGAACTGGGCCTTAAGAATACCAAAATAAAGGCAGGTAATAGGAGTATATTCTCCTATTTTCCCTAGCAGTCTGTCCGATGAGAAAGTCTCTTACTCGGCATTTGAGCACACTTTTCTGTATTACCTGCTGTATAATGGAAGCTACATGAGCACTGTGAGAGCAACGAAGAACTTAGCAGAAGCATGCTTCATGAAACTGCCAAGCTAGGGAAAAAATTATTTTCAGAAGGACTAGGTTCTCATGAACTGGGCTGAAAAAAATGATACAAGGTTGAAAAAATAGTATTTTAGATAATAAATGGGCAGAAAATTTTTGTATAACAAATACATGGAAGCAAATCCCAAAGCTCCTCCATTAGCTGAGGGAAAACTTTGATTTCAGTAGCTGCCAGCCTGCATAAACCCACATGGTAACACACTGTTCTAAAGCAGATTTCTTTATGAAACTATAGTACCAGCTCTGAAAAATAAAGACGGGTTCAGACACTATAGCAACAAGAACCTCAAATTGGATAGAACAGCTCTACTACCAAGTTAGCACAAACGAAATAAAACATCTGCCTATTTTGAGTGTTTAGCTAGCTATTGTTACTACTGAATTGAGTCATGTCTTTAATATATTCATTCACATACCACTATAAGAGTGGAAATGATTTTATTCCCTTTTTACTTGATGTGAGGCATGCAAAAGCTAAGTAACCTGCCCAAGGTCACAGAGAAAGTCCCTTTTTCTTTCTCCTCCCTATATCTTGCAATACCTAAGATGAAACTCTGCTGATTTATACTGGAGACAGCAGCATCCCCTCTGCTCCTCCTACTCTCTGTCAGTGGGACCATCAGTTCTTTGGGGGGATTGAAACTTAGCTCAAAATTTGGCTCAATACAAGGACATGTGGGTGTTACCTGGCTGTAATCTCTGAGTCAGATATATGAGCTAATCATATCTTTTGCCCTTGCACTCTTTGAAACTATGAGCTCAAGATCCTAACAGCCTGGAAGCATCACATTCTGACTGCCCAGTCCTGGTCTTTAATTAGGACAACTTAAAACAATAGTGATTAAAAATAGGTATGTACAGAAGAACAATACTTTCATTACTACATGCAAAGCTTAAATGAGACACATTTGCCTTTGCCTCCCTCCACAAATAATCTTGGTTGCACATGTCTCTTTTACATTTATGAACAATCTTCTGAGATGACTGACAACAGAGGTAAACGACATATAATGTGGATCTTCCCACCGTTATCCATTCCAAGACGTGCAGCTGAATAAAATTCCGCTCAGTCAGACATAAAATCAAATTAGAGGAGTTCACTCTGAAGAGAATGAACTAGATTTGAAACAAATAAAGCAGCGCATAATTCACTTTTAATGGGATAAGTTCCTAAAACCACAGTAATCATAATACTAACAAGGTGATACATTACATTGCGAGTTTACCACATCACTGTTCAGTGTGCAGTAGAGCAGCAGAGCTTCAGTCACGTGAGGGATTTGCCCCACATGCAAAGTGAGCATGTATTTTTTTTGCAGTCAGGATTTGTTCAGCAGAGTACTTCTCTTTATTAATAATTACACCTTATGGCTATACAACACATTTTGTTCTTACCACACGTGTTCATAAAAACCTTCACTCATCATTGAAATCCCTTGGTTAACACACAACGTATCTCTCCACAAAGCCCTGCAGTATTACTCAACAGTTTAGAAAAGAACTAAAAAATGCTGTATCTTTCAACTGCACAAATTCGAAGGAAGGTAATGACTCAAACATGGAAGTTGGCTAACCCTGAAGTAACATTTCCTATGTTTGGCAAAAAAAGCCATTGGGTTTTATTGACCGTAAGTATTCAAGACCTTGGGTTTGGATCTGATTTTTAAGACAGCATTTTTCATCAGCACAGGAGCTCACAACGTGAGAATGCCTGAGTTAAAGGAGAAAGTATGACCGCCTGCTTTGCAGCTACTCTTCAAAGTCTCAGGATGTCCACAATTATTTGGTGTATGAGAGTTGACAGGTTATAACCCAAGATGCTGTGGCTACAGGGCACAGATAAATCAGAAACAAGAAAAGAGTTTAATAATTTCTATAACATGGGCCATCTTTCTACACCTTTATTAAAAGTCATTTGGAAAAAGCAACATTCATCATGTTGCATATTCAATACCTCTCAGTAAATGTCTGATACAAAATATGTGCCCTCCTGACAGGTTAAGAAAGATATTTTTGTATGGGATTTTATAGTCAAGATGGGTTCTTCCTGTACTGTCAACAATCAAAATTTTCTGACTGAAATGTAGCAAATCATTCTTTTAATCACATAGCATGGATTGTAGCATGCTTTTACACCTGCATCATTTTTAAAGAACTAACAGGTGAGAAATAGTGAAAAAGCTAATAAAAAGGATATGACCAAATACACATCAGGAGCAGGTAAAGTAAGTCGATGCTTTTCTACATGAATCTACTGTGATCCTTACTTAGCAAAAATTTCCATTTATATATCCAGCTCATCCTGAAACATTGTTCCCTGCATAAACCAGCCTTTATTTAAAAGACTATTTGAAGAAAAAAAAAAAAGTAACAGTCAGAAGACAGAACTATAGTGCATACAATACAAATGGAATTATTTTTTCTTATACAAACTTTATGGCTGTGCATGAGGATGCAGCAAGGTGAATACCCTACAAATCAAACTGCAGGCTGCTGACACTGGGCTCAACCATTTCCAGACATGGGTTATTTCTAAATTCCAAAGGTGTTTTTAATACTCAATATTCAATCCACATAGTTTTTTGCACTCCGTTTTATTACTACACTTTGATGTGAGGGAATTTAAGTTACATAATATGCACACACAGAAATCATACACACAGACACTCGCAACCTTCACCTTCAACAAATATCCTATTTGCCAGCATGATGGCCACACACACACAAAAACAGTTACATACGGGAAGCAAGAGATTAAGATCGTTTTAAAGCAGATACACGCAATGGCTATGCCCTTGTCACAGGGCAAGATGTGGATGAAGACGACTGGAAGTGAGGAGGTGTGACTGCTGCAAGCAAACACAACATGGGGAAGCAGTAGTGCTCTGACCCGGTAAGTTTGTATCCCTCGGCTCCTGCAGTCTCTGACTCTGCATACAGGGGATGTTACACCAACTAGGCACAGGCCAAGCCATCAGCAATTCCCCCACGCCTGCACACGAGCAGAGACTGAACTGAACTGAGCTGACTTCCAGGAGAGACCCATAAAAAATAGACGTTGAATGCCTTTAAGCATGAGGAGATTTACCAGAATTTCAAAAAGGGGGAAAAAAAAAAAAAAAGAAAAACAAAAGAAAAAGGAATGATCAGACCTTCTGGGTGAGCAGTGCCTTATACACTGGCTATTATATTGACCAGACAGTGAACTCACTAAGCAAGATGACTTATATGGAGAGGACAAAAATTAAAAATTCCAGAAATGGGAGCTAAATTGCTGCTGTTTCCCATAATTCTAAATTTCAGTCAGGATCAAACCCTACACTCCCTATTGAATACAGATACGCTGCCCAGAAAGGGGCCTGGTGAAGGAACCCTCCTGATATGTACAGCTCAGCTCCCTCCAGAAAGTTAACATTACCACTCTCCCTTCATTTCCTTCTGCCAGAGGTGTTCCTCAGGCTCGCTCTTTCGCCAGAGGAGTTTGGAACATGATAGCATCAGTTTCATAAGTTACTAGTGAGCATTTTGCTTTAGTGAGTATCAGAGTATCACTTTACAAAACAGATATTATCATCGTATCGAGGAAAACCAGTCCAAAGAATACTAAAATCACTTGCAGAAGGTTATCCAGACACTTGGCAGAAGAAGCTCAGCTAGTACACTTAACTTGCGAGCCCTACACCAATGACCCATCCAGTAGGACATACAGCCCTTTGAGGAAATGAGCTGGGGGAAGTCCTCCATCTCTGGTTACCTCTCCTTACCCACTCCCTGCTATGAGAGAGCCCTTTTTCAGCCATTGTGGAGGACTCAAAAACACTGTGGCAAACCAGAACAGAGCTCAGAAATGTTGATGGTGAAGCCCTGAACAGAATGCGGAGCATGGTATTTCTGGCCTTTTCTTTACCATCAGTCTCTCTGAGGGAAACCTTCATTTCAGCATTGTTGCACAGGGAACTGGTGCCTGAATTAAGGAGGCAAAGGATCTCATTAACAATTCTAGATATAATAATTAAATTTTGTATAGCCAAACTCTGACTTAAATCTAGGAAAATAATGAAAAAAATGTAGAGTTGCCATAGAAGGACTGCTGCATAGACAGAAAGATTGTGCCAATGGTTAATATAGTAATGTAGGCTCAAACACCTATTATTTCAATGATTTTCTTGGGCAGGCAACTTGATACCTCTATATCTCAGTTTTTTACTTCTAAATAATAGCTAAATGGGAGTACACTAAGGATAAGGCAAGATACGCAATAGAGACCACGTAAAAATCTAACAGAATTGTGTTTGTGCACAGGTAAAGCACAGCAAATTTGAAGCTATTTTTGCTACATTTTATTTAAGCTAACAAACTACTTCACTGACAGCATTTCAGTGCTATGCAACAAAGATTACATTTTTCCAAGCATAATACACTATACATTACCTTCAAATGAAATTGCAGATCTATTTTTTCCTACGAAACAATAAAGAAAGAGAGACAAACCCTGCCTTGATAACATCTGCTGAGCTTCTTCTCAAGACAGAAGGAGCTTTAGGTCACATTCTACTCTCCATTGAGCCATATCCAACATAGGCATCAAGACTATTAGGGTATTTAAGACCAAGATGTTAAAATCATACCTACAGCTGTCAAACTGTAGCTATCCCTACAGTCACCAGAGAGAAGGAGACAAATTTCCCAGTTTTACACCTATGGTTGAAGACCAAAGACAGTCCTTTTTTGTTATATTTCATAGCAATGTTTGCAATACAGGAATATAGTCTCTCCTTGATTCTACAACATAAATCTTATTGGTATCACTCGGGTTAAGGGATATCTGATATAGTTAAAAAAAGATAAGCTATCACAAAAATTACTTTTTGGCAAAGTTCGGCACAAAGACCTTGAAGTCAAACATGGCCCAGACAGCAACATATCTAAATCACACAAACTCTGTAGGATTCCTTCTGCCAAAAGCCAAGCTAAGCACAAAGAGAATCAAACAGGGATTTTCCTTCATGTCCTGTTCATAACAGGCATGTTTAAAAGGACAAAAAAGCCTTTCCAAAAGTCTAACACTGAGTTGAAGACTAATCTTCGACATGAACAAACTAAAGTAAACCTTTAATTTTATTTTCCAGAGTTGTCCAGGTATCAGTAACCAGAATATAAAAATCAACTAATCAGATGCTATTTGTTCTCTTTCAGTGAGCCAGTGCTGCCATCTAAAGCTATCTAAGGGGCACGCAAAAGAAATTCAAAGTCATGCATCTAACTAACATTCAGGAAGCACATCTGAGTAGACAGAGAATGCAGGGTAAGTCAAATATGTTAATAAGACACAACAAAATAATGATGCTGCAGTACCTGAAGGAGCAATTCTTTCTCTATCACTTCACCTGTCTTGCTGATAAGCTGCTTCTGTAGTCTCTGTATTTTCTGAATCAGCTCATAAGTACTTGGGTCACTGGCCTAGACAAGAGCAAAGCAGTCTCAAAAATTATACATTATAACAAGTTAGTGTTTCTTGCTTGCAAACGAAAACCATAATATCTAAGTGTTCAAAACTGACAAATATAAAATGTGGGGGAGGGGGAAAGTGTTGGGGTTTTTTTCAAATGGCATGTATACAAGCAGTTCTGAAACGGGAATCTCTGCCTCTTGAAGATCAGTTGGAGCACGTTCATGTTTACCACTATTGCCTCCATGAATCCTCCTCAGAACAACTAATATAAATAGGAGTCCTTCAAAGCTTAACCCCCAAACCAACAAAGATTGGGAGAATCACATGGCAGGGAAGGAAAAGGAGGTTAGTATATCATTTTTAGCAGAAACTGAAACTGCCCGCTGGCATATGAAGAGCAGTGCAAGTACTTCCCACCGTTTTAAGAACTTCAGACAGTGCCAATTGAGTGTTAAGGAGAGGAAGATTTTTTCTCTTGAACAAAAGAAAGAGTAACTGCAACACAGTATTTTGAAACTGGTTGAGAAGTTAAGACAAACAAATTATGGGGGTACATTGACGAATTATTATGAGGATTTAAAGTGTCGATACGTGTGCAATCTCATTCTTCAATGGAATTAAGTGCTTAAAAAGGTGACAGAGCGTAGGCACTATACTGCTGCCCTCTGTCTACACAGCCTGTAAAGACCAGGAGCTAGTAGATGTCTCTCCTTCTTTCCTCTTCATTGTTTTATCACAGACTGCACCTGGAGGAAGCTCTAAGGAGCAAACAAATAATTCTGTGAGGAGCAGCCAGCAAAGCTTACTTTCCCACCAGTTTGTATTTTCTTGTTGGATCCTTTAATGAGGACCAAACTCTGTCTGAAGCTTTTCCCCACTCAGGGATTCACAACATCTCTCTCCCACGTGGTTTCTCCTCTCTCATGTGGTATCTTTGATGGCTCATAAGGATTAAACTCACGCTGCAGTAAAGTCTCCAATAAAGTCTCGCTCTCTGCATATTTACTTGAGCTTATAAGGAACTTGGTATCTCATGGTTCTTAATCCTTTGTCTGATTTTATCTAAATTGACTAATCAATTCAAGGGAAACTGGGACACTAACACAGATAGACATGCAGTGCTCACTACACAACATCATTTCCTGAGAAACCAGGCTAAAAAGTAGTTCAGTCTCCATGACCCACTCAGTCCTTGGTTTTTTTATAGCACTGCCCAAACGTGGTGCCAATTTGTGACAACTGTAGCAATATGAGGGTGTTTGTTCATTAGGAATTGAACCAAAACCCCATCAGGATTATTTCATATGGATCTTGCCATCTGCTGGCCTTTCTGTGTTCCAAATATAAACCAGTGACCTAGAATAGAAAGACGTCATCTCCCACTATCAGTCTCTTCATACATTCATTTCCCCAACACTGGATGTTTTGACTGGCCTGATTTTCCTTTGTTACAAGGTGCTGCTGGAGACTGTACCTAGTCTTTAACCTAGTTCAGCATCCTGCATTTTATCTCCCTTCCATGAGAAAAGCTAAGCACACCATTCAGCTTTAAGCTCAGCATGGAAAGATGAGAAATTAACTATCACGCTAGTAAGCACAGCCAAAATATTCAGCTCTGCTTCTGTAGGGACTAGCATGTTGCCACTCATTATTAGAGCAGCTAAGCAACCCAGGCTGGCATCAGATCAGAGATCTATGCAACAGAGGAATCTCAGCTGGCTCTGACTTACTTTGAAAATACCTGGTGATGCCAATTGATGTTCATATATTTGGTCTGTGCTTGACGGATTTTTTGGTTTTCCGCTTCATTTGGTGGGTTCAAATAGCGTGAAAATTTGGATTTGCTGTTTATGTAACAGTTGCACTCACATTACCTGGAATGGCTACCTTTGGGAGCCCACCGCTGTTTATGTGGAGGCCTCTTCCTTTTCTCACTGATGTAATTTACCTTCTGAGTTCATGTCTGTCCATTCCCCAGTCTACCTGTTCTATGACCCTTTCTAATTCTGGCTTTCTTCCCATATACACCTCCTCTATCATCCTCTTTCTCATCATCCATGTTAAGGAATCACCCCCTTCTAAATTCACCTTATGCATTCTTATTCCCTTTAGCATTTGACTGGCTCTTTACAAATCCCTCTGCAATTTTTCATTGAGGAAGTGACACAAAAATAACACTGATTGCATTGTGCAAGGAAACCGTTCAGCAGTTAACCGTTCCACTGGTACTATGGAAATTTCAGTCTGCCTGCCCCTCCACATAATTTGCATAACAGTGAACGAAATAGGCTTTGTGTCGTGTCACTGATTTGGTAATATGGGCTTTGGGAACTTGAAATGCTGACACATCACCTCTAATTTTCTCCATCTGTGAACATTCAAGGGATTCTCCATTTCTTCTTCCAAAACTTTGCACCGAGTCTGTTCCCTTAATAGTTCCTTCCGCATGTGATGAACCTCCTGTCTTAAGATCAGCATGAAACAAAAAGAAAAAAAAACATATCAAAGCCACATCAATGTGACCAAGGCACTAATAAACATTAACAAACCATTCTTCCATGCACTACAGCACTGGCAAAGTCAACACCGATACCACTATACAGGTGGAACCATAAGATAACACATTTAGACCTCTTCAGTCACTTTAGTAAGAATGGCTCAAAAAAGGGACTTTTCATCGGTTCCTGGGGAATCTACTCCACAGCCTACTGGATCTCACTACCCACATCTTCCCATGTACATTAAGGCCAGACAGACAGTTAATTCATCTAGAGTAACCTACAAATCAGTTATGGAGTCATACCCAGTTACCTCTGTATTGAATCTGATAGCTTGTGTTTGAAAGGTTTTAAATCTACATGGCTCACACAATCCAGTAAATAAAACACACTCTAGGACCTAAGTATGATGGACACTGTTCTTTACAGAACCCAAGTGTCATTTATTTTACTCTTACTATCTCTCCTCAAGGAATTTCAGGGGTGATTTGTTGCTGAATTTAAAATTAATTGAGTATTCCCAAGGTGCTTTGACAGTACGCCTCTATGGTGGGGATGGCAGGGTCGAGGGGCAGGGAAAAAAAGGCACCTTCTGCAATGGTCCAGCCTTTATTACTTTGGAGGGTGGATCCTGTAAGTTCTCCTGTAAGGAGTGGAGGATCACCACGTGCCTACTCCCCCACTGAATCTTTTCCTGCTAAGCTCAGAGTTGCGTTTAGCTCACTAGAGAGAAAAAGGCCTTTTTTAAACTGTGAGGTTGGACAAGGTTATGGAAGAGGAAAAAACCCACATCTCCAATTGGCAAATCAAGAAAGCTAATTAGCAGCACCAGTGATAAATGGAGTCTTTCGACAGGCAGTTTTCATGATGGTTTTGGACTTCATTAAAGTATGTGATTGCTGCTGCAGTTAGCAAGAATTGATCCACCCATCATGGCATGCAGCACACTATACTTCAATACCGTCACTGAGTTTCAATACAGTAACAGACTTTCAGCTGAATGCATTTGGGCAGCAAGTTCAAATCCTATTCCTGTCTCCAGTCAGTCGATGAAAACTGCAATTGCTAATGTTTTGTGCCCGGTTCTCTTTTCTGTTACACCAAATCAAACTGGCATAATTCCACTGGAGTCAATGGGACTGACCACAGGTTGAAGTTAATTTGCTCTGGTGAAAGCCATGGAATTATACTGATACAGTTAAGCTAAACATCTCACCCAAAACTGTGGTAGCTACATAGAATTAGTATGATGGTTATCTGCTAAAATCATAGCTGCCTCTCCTTACAAACCAAGACTGATTCTATAGAAAATGACAATAGTTTCCCATCAGCAAAGACTACACCTCAAATACTGGAGGGTTAAAAAAGAAGGGAAGCATTAAGGTAGAGAAGGAGGAGATAAATCAGGCTGGGGCTATTAAACTTCTGGTTTAGAGAAACACAACCTTCAATGAAAATTTAAGTAAATCTTTCTCAGAAAGCAAGTCTACATATAAATCTGGAAGGAGAGAGCTCTGAAAATGTGCAGGGGTTTGTTATAAATATGTCAAATGTTCCCCATCCTCTGTGGATCACGTAACAAAAAGCAGTTCGACTAATTTGGGCCTTGGGTACCACTAAGTAGCTCACTGAACTATGAACACCTTTTCTGCTGCTGTTTGTCACGTTTATTCTGTAGGCAGTAACTCACAGTACAAGGGGAAACATGGAAACTATTTCAACTTTGGCCAAGATGTCTTTTTTCCTTCTTTCCTCCTTCTTATATTTTAATGTTCTTAATTGTGGATAAATTGTTTTGTGAATTTAATCCAGTCTGTGTTTGAGGTCAAACCAAACAATGCCCTTCTCCAAGGTATAATGTTTGTTGATACAAATCTTTACCATGCATAAATCATATTTTCTTTCTCAAACTCAGAATCATGGACACAGTCAGTATGGAAATGTATTCAATCAGTTTTTCTACCTGAGCTCCTCCACATTAGCCACACTCTTGCCAAGTATTCCCTTCTGACGCCGAAGTTTTTTGATCTCCAGCTTGAGAAGTCGGATGTCTTCCATTCTCTGTCGGTATTGGGTTTCACCCTTGTTTAAGATGGACTGCTGGATTTTTATCTTTTCATAGAGCAGAGCCACTTCATCATTGCGCCGAACAAGCTGGGACCCTAGGATATCTCTCTCATGGATAACCTAGGGACACAGGGCAAAGCGATAATCTCAGTTACAGTTTCTCAATACAATCCCAAAGTATCGTGACTATATTTGCCCAGTCAAAATCACATGCAGTAAGAGGTTTCACTGGTATTAGTGAAAGAAATAAGGCAAGGGCTTAACAGTTTCCCCTATAAGGGTTCAGTCACCTGAATAGTAGAAACTATGTGTTCTGTTCACTTCAATATTTAAACATTTTTGTTCCAAGGGCACTACAAAGCTTTAGTAGTACCACATTTACAGTAGCTGAGGATCTTGATCTTAAAAATACACTGGACAAATGAGGGAACAGAATGCAGTGTGTTTGAAAAGCGAAATTAGAGATTCCTACCTGGTCAAATTCCTTCTTCTGCTTCAGCCTTTCAGCATCAGCTTCAGCAATGATTTTTAGGAGTTTTCTCTCTTCTGCCTCCTGATTTTCTATAAAGTGTTTGGTTTCCAGAGCCTGTTTTTTCATCTTAAGCAGTTCAGCCTGATGGAGTCAAAGAATATAGGTAAACTGCGCTTAGTAACAACTTCCCATTACATAAACCTGGGATTAAGAGTTAGGATTTCAATAAAATCTCATACAGTCTTTTAGTTTCCGGAGAGGTACATGTTTTGTTAGTTCTTGAGAATAAATCACTAAGACAAGCAAGCATGAAGACCCATAAAGAAATGTAAAGAGCATCTTAATATTGTTGTGTTATATACAATATTAATTTGGATGGATTTTTATCTATGACAATGGTTCAAATTGTAATTAAGAGGCACCTTATTTAATAACTTTTTTTTTTAAATTAAATAGGTCATATTTGGAAAGCTTTTCAATAGAGTTGCTATGTTATGAAAATCTAGCAGACATAAGTTCAAAGCCAGGCTGGGATGTGAGAAAGGATGGCTTACCTTGCTGGAAAGGGCAACGATCTATGCTATGTAATACAAATTAGCATCAACTCAGGACAGCCAGAATTTGTGGAAAAGATAGCAACCAGGCATGAAAGAGCAAAATTAAAGAGCTTTCGCACTTTTTTAGTGGATGTATAGATGAGGAAGACTGGGAAAAGAGGGGCTGTCCCTAAGCGCAGGAGAAGTAATGCATTGTTACAGTGATTGCACACCACTAACAGAAACTAACACTGGAATCTGCCCAATAATTCTATCCTATTGTCGTGAACTCTATAATTCAAGGCATGCATGTAGATAAAAACTAATAAGGTCTTCTTGGATTATTAGAAATTTCTATCATTGCTAGGCAATTCGTTGGAGCCAAGATGGAACTAGCCGACTACAGTCCATTTTCACAGATGTGGAAACTTTCAAGCCTTGACTCAAAGACTTTGCCACAACTCTGACCCTTATAAAGGATGATGTTCAAGCTGCCTTTTCAGAAAGAGCATCATTCAATGCTGAAAGAAGGAGGCTGTGATGAAGGCTGCACCTGCAAAAACAGTGATTTAAGACAGAAAGAGTTCCATCGTCATAATAAAATATCTTGTTCCATTCTTATTTTCTTTAATAAAATTCTCATTTTCCCATATGTGCAACACTCATCTCTCTCTTACTCAGTGTTAGATGTTCATCAGAATCCATCAGCCGGATAAAAATGCAAGCCACTTCATATTGAAATGCAATCAACACTGTGCAAAAGCTGTCTACAAATGTAAAACTGCTCATGCGTTTGGCATTGCTGGATAATATTTTTTTAATATATCAAAATTCTATGTTCTCCTTATGTCAGAAAAAATATGAGTTGTAAACAAGAAGTGGTATTAGATGTTGGCAGCAAACATTCATATAAACAAATCTCCTCACTGGAATGCACTAAATTAAAATAAATCTGAACTGCCTTGTACAGTAAAGAACATAAATACTTTAAGCCACACAAAGGCCTCACAAGCTAACAGGACTTTCAATGAGATTAAATATGCTAAAAACTACAGTATGAGGGTCTCTGTACATTAGGTAAGAGAAAAGGAAATGAATAAACACAGTCACCGTGCAAGCAGAAAAATGGTCAGGTCTGAAACTGCTGTAAATCAGCACAGCTCATTTGAAGTTGGTTCAGAGAGTTTGTAAGAATGGAAGAACAGTCAGCAAGAAAGAAGAATTTATATGGGACCTATGCCAACATCTCAAGCCAAATTCAAACCAAATTCTCGTTTAGATTCTGAAATATTAGAGTAACTGAAGAGGTTTTTTTATTTGTTCTAGAGGAAAATACGAATTTTATAAAAGGTATAACTGGAGCTGGACACAGAATGCTGAAATAACAACAAGTCAGAGGTTTTACATCCAGATTTCTAGAAAATGCTAAAATAAAATTTAAAAAAAGACATGCATGAACATCCACAAAAATATACAAAAGCACTTGACAGCAGCTCAAACCTGGAGAGCCATAGCTCTTACAGCTTTCAGATACATATTTTTTAACATTCGAATGCTTTGTCAAGCCAGTCTGATCCGCAAGCCTGTACGAAGGCCAACTGAAACCAAAAGATGGCATTCTACTGGCTTTAATGGAGCTTGGATCAGGCGTCCTCTGTTTCATTTACCATCATTACACATTTTTAAGACCTTTACGCCAGCTGAGGCAAGCATAAATCCAATCTCTGTATAATCTCATTCCCATGAATCTCAGTCCTCTGTGCTTTAGCACATTCTTTAAACTGATTTCCCAGGAACAGCTTGCTTCCTTCACATTAGCACAAACAGGACAAATTGAAGCCGGCTTGCTACACAGATAATTGGGTTCTTTTGTGCCTGTGTCAATCAGCTCCCTCTTTGAATTCTCTTCTGCTTTAGAATTCAGCAGAGACACTCAGGTAGAAGACCACAATGCCCTTAGGCTAGTCAGTAATGTGATGTCAGTGTATGGACATACTTGCTGGTGAATAATTGAGTGGGTAAACCATGCAGCAATCATATGTTTGTCAAATGGATGGCAGACAGTTCTGAGGTGATGAGACAGAACTGGGGACTAGTTAAGGCAGAAAGCTTCACACAGGAAAGGAGACGCTGTTTGACTTCTCCATCACTGATAGAACAACTCTGAGACAGATCAGGTACAAGAACACAAATTCATCACCTTTTTACAAAGCTCTATTGACATCTTGTCATAAGTGTAATGTGCTGAGAGGGGCTGAAAACTCAAAGAGTCATTGCAGCATAGCAATAAACTGACAAAAAAAAAAACATTGTGGAAAGTGGCAGGGGATTTTTGGTTTTGGGAGGTGTTGTTTGTTTCCTGGTTTTGTTTTTTTTTCTAGTGCTTAGTGAAGAGAAAAAATAAGCTGCTGTGGACATGAACTCCTTCAATCTTTTGAGAGCGCAGCAAATTGGGTTGAGATATCACCACAAATCTAATAGCTTATCTAAGGATGGGCTGCAGCCAGTGCTGAGAAGAACCAGAGCTTCAAGCTCAGAATTCCTTTGATTTATAACAGATTCTTGCTGCTTTATACCACAATATTAAAATAACTTTCTGTGTAGAGGAACCTACTAAAAGGCACTGCCCAACTCCCAGAAGACAATGCTTGCTAGTCACATAGAAATACAAGATTGTGAAGCGTAATATAATGGGGTTTGCACTTAAAAACAGCAGAGAGAAAAAAGTTTTTAAAAAGAAAAATTTGAATTATAAGGTTCTATATTAAAAAGTTTGCTAGAATCAGGCTATCCCCAAAATCCACATTTCTGCAAGCAAAATAGAACTTTTTAGTAAAACTGTTCAGTCACCCAGAGATTTAAAGCTTCCAACAGACTATCCAGGACCTTTCTGATTATAATTATAGGTAGAGATTAAATTTGTCAGATACACAGAAGATTTGTGTAACTAATACCTCTAAAGGGTACCAAGATCTTGTGCTTCAATTACAGAATAGTTTAGTAAAATACAAGAAAACAACTACCACAGACCAGGAACATGATGCAGTCTGTGAAACCATGGAAACCATCCTTTGCATGAAGGTGTATGTGAAAAGGCTCTTACTTTCAATGATTCCTTCTCCTTCTCTGTTCGCTGATGGTCTAGATGTGCTTTCACAAGGGCTGCTTCTTTGTCTGTGATCTCCTCTTTCAGCTGATCCACCTGATGTGTCACAGTTTTCAGTTTCTTCTTCATTTCTGCTATCTCATCCTAATAGGACAGGAAGTGTGATCACAAAGAGGGATCAAAAAAGAGCAAGTTTGTGCTTGGGAGTTCAGGTTATTTTGATGTTGGAAAATGTAACCACATTGTATCCTCCTTGAGAGGAGATCTGTTGTACATACCACAAGACATTACTTTTTAATCCAACAGAACAAACCAGTTTCATGAAATGATGATTTTTTGTTTATGCCAACACAACACTGCAGTAAAAAATGCAATGTCGTGTTCTTCTTTAATGAAGAACAGTAAGAACACACAATTTTTACAAACAGGTCTCCTAATCAACTTGTTTGAACAAATGAGCTCCTAATACCAAAAGAAACCCCAAGGATGAAAGCATCAGATATTTATCTCATATTAACAGACTGCCAGCATGTCTTTTCCAAGAGATTTTACTGAGCTGAAGATTATGGTACTCTGGAGACTGCTAGCAAGGTGGGCAACAGGGGATCTTTCCACATTAAGCAATCCAAAAATATTTACATCTAGCTTTATCTAAACAAGCTTGTGCAAATTTGCTTTACTTCCCAAAAGAAAAAATAATTTACCATAATTTTTAACACAACTCTCTTTTTTTTTTTTTTTCTTTCATGGCTGGCTGACCTGTTACTGAACTATGAATGGCTATTTCTTCACTGCTACACGTAATATTGCCTTGGCCAAAAGATCTTTTGGTGTCAGCTGTCTTCTCACACAGGACTTGCTAGAAGAGTTTTACAGTAAGCCAAGTAAGCTATTAAAGTCTACATGTCAGCCTCTAACAACTGGAACCATGAACAGCTTTGTGTATACCACCATATAACATTTAAAACCTGAAAAGGCTGATGAGTTCATTGCTTCATTTTATAACTCAGCACACAGCTGCCAGTTCTTTCTAAGTAAGCAAATTTATGTCGTATATTAAAAAAAAAAAAATTACCAGTGTTGCAATTTTTCACCCTTATTTCTGCTGAGAGATTGTTTGGGAGCAGTGAGAATCCCAACACCATGTCCACTGATGAGAGGCAGACAGACGTCAAGTAAAGCATCCCACATAAATGGCAAAATGGTTCATTCCTAATGAAATTCAGCACATAGTTGGACAGGAACTTGGACAGTTCATTCCCATCTGCTTCTCAAGCAAAACACCTACCTATTCAAACCAGAGTATAAATTTGTAATCTACTATATATGTTTATGTTATAAATCCTTACTCTGAAATAACCCAGGGCTGTAAATCACAGCTATCCAAGGTCCCAATCTCTGCTAATTGCAATAGGATTTGTGTAGTATTTGAGATCTTTACATCAGAATAACAGAATGTATCCTTAAGTGATCTGTTCTCTTCCTCTAGTATTGTTAGTGAGTTGCCCAAGGAAGAGATATGAATGGAGAGAATCATTTTCTGAGGAAAATGACACTGCCTGAAAGGAACAAGTGAGGTGGAAGCATCGAGTTCTGTCAGAAAATTCCACTTCAGCTGGGAAAGTGTTCCCTCTGCTTTCT
Source organism: Phoenicopterus ruber ruber (assembly GCA_009819775.1). Lineage (NCBI taxonomy): Eukaryota > Metazoa > Chordata > Aves > Phoenicopteriformes > Phoenicopteridae > Phoenicopterus > Phoenicopterus ruber. Next base: position 27,747,316 of record CM020221.1, on the reverse strand, counting down.
AAACCATGATTCACAGTAATATGCATACGCATTCAGGGCTAAGGAGGCAATCTTATTCCCATTATAACCTATTTCTCATACATGTAGACAACTCCTAAAGCGATAGAACAGAGCGGAGCCAGGATGGAAAGGAAAAAGTTTCTTCTCTGATAGGGTTTTATGATTCCGTAGCTCCAGTATACCTTGATTTTATGTGTGGTTTGAAGCAGGGATATTGTGACATGATTCCCATTTCCAGTCCAAATACAGACTCTCCAGGGAAATTGTCCGGGACCTAAAACATTAATTTCCCCAAAACACACAGGAATGAAGAAACCACTTCTGCCATTTACCCAGGGAGCTTTCCTTTTAACAAATTAAAATTAGATCAGGAAAAAAACAACAAGAGCAGAGAGAGAAACACAAAGAAAAACGTATCCTTCTACCTTAGCTTCAATCAGATTTTTACTGTACAGGTTCCTCTCTGTTCTCACAGCTTCACAGAGGTTTTGTTGCTGTTTTAATTTAATCACAGACTCTTCTATTTTCTTCTCATAGTCACAGATCTGCATTTCCCGTATTTCCATATCTTTCAGGTGCTGGAGGACCTGGAGTGGAAAGAAGGAAGTGAACACGATTAAACCATCATCACAAAATTACAAGGATGGGGCAGAGTTTGTGATTTTCTTCTAAGATGACAAGTTCAAATCCCTGTGATAAGAAGTTTTAGCTACAGCTAAAAATCACTTCAGTCCAAGTACAAGTTTAACCTTTCTGGATTCCTTATGTGAGAGAACATTTTGTTTTAATCTGATACCTAGGTTTTGTTCAAGACTAAAACTTATAGATATGCACATATTTAATTCAAAAACAAGCTACTGAAAATATTGCCATTGAGCAGGTTCAATAAAATCAACACAAACAGCTTTCATCAAGAATAGCCTTAGGTTATTTATAGAGCAAAGCTACGCTTTGTATGTTGTTTCAGGTATCAGCTGTATGATAAGATGAATAAAAACACATATGATTTTCCAAGAAGCCCTGCACGTACTCCTATATTACAACAACCCAACTTTTTTTTAATGAACACATGATCACAAACTGTTGATATATAATTACAATAAGAAAATCAGTTAATGTAACATAAACTTGATCTAAATAAACAGATAATCACCATTAGTTGCTTCTATGAAGGATTAGAAATAATGATTTGAAGATTACCTAAAACGAATGGAGTATTGTAGATGGTAGAAAGAAGAGGATCACATGCAGTATCAATAAATGAAAATACAAAATTTTCATTTTAGACACCTTTATTTTACAGTTACCACCATAACAATACATAAGATGTACTAAGTTAAAGAAGCAAAAATATAAATAGTTGCTAATCATTACAATGGGTTTCCTAATTATTTTTTTAAAAACGTAAGAACCTTCCTCCTGCTGTACAAAGTTGAAAACCGAGGAGCACAAACAAGGAGTATTCAACTGGAATCCAATATTACAAAGGAAAATGATTAAAAGAAATAAAAAGAAAACTAAGGAGTGCACACATCAGAAACATAATCTTTCAGGTTCACTGCCCAGGGGAGAAAACAATGCCACCCTTAAAGCTGGGAAAAAGATCAAGCATTAAAGAAAGGTGAGGAATCACGTGGACAAAATCCAGGGGAGAAGTCCATTTACAACTGCATTTCATACACAGTTCTCCTGACTCTGTTTTTGAAGGTAGTAGTTTGAGCTAAGATTTATGTTCATAGGTCAAAGCAGAAGAAGAAAAAATAATGTTTACATCAAATAGTCAATAACTGCAAAGTTTGTGGTCGACAAAGTTGTCCCTTGCCTAGCAGTAAAGCTTTGTGAGGTCTAACTATGGGGCACGAGCTTAATTAATTGATCATTCTATCAGGTACCTCCAACCAACTTTGAAGATAGGGCACAGCTAAATATAGAAAATTTTATTACAAGCAGCAGGAACACAGTTCCAGCACATTTGTAGCTGACTGCAGAGGATCCCAGGAACTGCTTACAGTGCAATACAAAAACACAGTCCAGTTTATAACCTACTCCTGCCTTTTCCTTTTCTGTTAAAACAACCTGCCAATAGTAATAGCAGCGAGAAGAAATCAATAAGGCATGTTTTCAATCTGCACTATGGTGATGATAGGTTGGAGCAAGATTTGAAAGTAGGTCACTGCATTTGTAAGTCAGTCCTTTACTTGGTTTTGATACAATGTAAGTGCAATAAGCTTGTGGAGTGAGTTTTCCAAGTTGTGCTCACAGACTGAGTGCTGACTCTGCTTTTTCAGGAATGATAAAACCCAAATAATTCCCCCTTATAAACACTGACAAGATACATGGAATGTTTCCCAACAGAGCCCTGTGGGAGGCTGAGCATCCTCAATTCTGATTTAGTTGATAGCACACGACACCTCTCAGATTTGGCAATGAGGGGACAAAGCTAAGCAGAAAGTATTAGATATTCATAGTTTTCTTCTGTACCCTCACAGTTTTTTTATCTGTACACTTAACTATCATCTACTGTTGGTTACCTGTTTAGTTCAGTGAACCTACTCAAGATCTCAGTAATGGTGCCATCCTTACTTGCTTACCTTTATTTAACCATTCCAAGAAGTGCTGCCAGGCTCTTAATGATATGCCTGTTGACCATTAGGCTCTCCAAAAGATTATGCAAATTTAAAAAAGGAAATATGTTTTTTAATTTTCCTGGATATGTTGTTAAACTGTAAACTTAACATTGTAAATGGCTTTTTTTGAAAAAAACCAACATATTAGTGACTGGTTTTGTGACCTCTCGTTAAGGCACAGTCAGGGAACACTTCAGGTGAGATTGAAGGGTATACTTCACTGCTTCCTTTTCAGCAGCCTAAACCTTCCACACGGAAACTAAGATTTCATTATCTAAGAATTTCAATTCAAAAAACAAATATTCTACTAATATTTGTAGCTCAGTAATACAGTCTACACAACAAAGAGACAGATTTTTTCCTCATTTGTGCTGGCTAATCTAGAAGTAGGACTATTCAACAAGTGACACTGGCTTAAAAATGGTATAAATGAGCAGTCAACCGGGCCAATAATTAGAACAGCAAATCTAGCATGAATTCTCACCACTAAAATCTTTTACTGTTGTGGATATAACTTTGCTGGCTCTGTTCATCAGTTACTCAGTAGTAAATGATGATTTTGAAAGAAGAATTCTGCAGCTCTATAGATTCTGTCCTGCTGTAAATAACCAGACAGCTTTCAGAGCCAGCATGGCTCTGTCTGCCTTGCAGGAGTTCCAAGAAGTCTTTAGACTTAGACGAGTTTGGCTCTTTACCAACTCTTACACAATTCAGGTGGTGCGCAGCGAGCTCCTTCAGAGCCGGCTTGATGGTAAAAGGTGACGGAAGAGCATTGACTGGCCATATGATTACTGCCCATTGGTAGCTCATTCCCCACCAGTTGTGAAATGGCTCCTGTAGTTTTGCCACAGTTTCTCAAGTTACCCATCTGCATAGGTCAAACAGTGAACCTAAATATTACCTAGTGGATATAATAACCCTGATCCTATGTCCTCCTTCTACCCTGTGTTTTGCCCTGTCTTATCCTTCCAAACACTGAGTAATTTCACGGAGGGAGCCTCTGCAGGAACAAGACTATTGTCTCACATACTCCTGTGCTCAGAACTGCTCCTGCTGCCCTTCACCTGCAAGCTGAGTCAGGAATTACTCCTTCAGTGAACCACAGAAGCGTGCAAGTCCTTTGGAAACTTGCAATCACAACACAGGCATCATTATACAAACAGCTCAAGTGTCATAACGCATTTACTGAGGCTCTGCCTTAGAAGAAGTGACAGAAAATTTGCAACCAAAGTGGCAAGGGAAAAAAAGAAAAAGTAAACAAGCAAACATTTGTCATTTTCACCCTCAAAATACTGTGAGCAACCCTAATCAGGATTGAAAGCAAGAGCCTTGTAGTTCTGGGTGTTATGAATTACTCCTTGGCCCTAGTTTACAATGTTCTTAACTCATATCTATACTGCTAGAAATACGCTATGAGGGAAAGATGCAAAATACGACTTTGCAACAAAGACAAATCTCACTTTTGTGGAATATTATTCCCAGGAAATGACAAACTGTATTCCAGACAAGGGAGCATATACCATTCAAAAATTATTTAAAAGCCTCCGGTCACATGAAGTTGGAAAGGATAATTTTAAAGTGAAAAGGTAGCAAATAACTTGTGAGTTGAAACAGCTTGAAAGCTAATCCCAGTAAATCAATGAGCTTCTTGGAGGGCCCTTCAATGTGATCTTCAGCAATTAATGAAACATGTTGCAACCATGTTCCTGAGTATACCTTCAGGAATAAAGTAGTACATAATAATGGGCAGCAGACAACACAAATGTTATGCAGTGTTTCTCTGCAGCTGTTCCTGGAAAACTTCTGTTTTGCAAACTAGATTGAACATGTTCAGATGTTTTCACATACTGGGAGTAATCCTTCAAAATGCTGAGTCTCTTACAAAGATGTTGAGGACTGTCAGCTCTCACTGGCCTCAACGCAATTTGAGGACACCAGCAGCATGCAAGATAAGGTGCTCTGCAGATAAGACAGAACAATCAAAGGGTAATTTCCAACTGCATACAAGAGTTTCAGCTGTGAGACTCAGGTATAAGAAATCAGAGGCCTTGGTTTGAACTCCAGCCCTAGTTTCATTTTCCAAATGATCGCTGAATAAGAGAAATACAGGGCTGTACTCCAAGTCTCTCATAGAATACACACCCATTGATGAGGTTCCCCCAGAGAGACCTGAAACAGTAGTGGGCAATATGCACTGACAAGAAGAAATCTTTGTAAACTCTCTGAAGACCACTGATCTGAGCTTCCTCCCACCGGCACGTTAGGAAATGAATATATCATCTTTACAGTTCTGAGAGTAAGACAGGAAAGAACCACTTGCATAAAAAGCTGTTCCTACCTTCTGTTTGAGCTCACTGGTTTCATTGATAAAACAATCTCTCTCCTTCTCCAATTGGTAAATAATCTTCCTTTGTTTCTGAGCTTCATTCTTATAATTTTGAATTTCTTCTTCCAAATTCTTCTTCGACTGTTCATGGAGCTTCAACAAATTTATCTGCTTCTGAGTGGCACTGGTAGCCTTGACCAAGTTCTACAGGGAACACAAAATAATGACTCTCGAGCTGAAAAGACAACACTGCCACCACTATGACAAAAACATGCCATTGTCTAAAAGTGGATTATGGACTTCCCAATGTTATTATCCCTTATCTAATTTGTTCAGTTGAAATACTTGAGTCTCAAATCTGATTTTAAAAAATCTCTAACAGAGCCACTAGATAGTGCTTCTTCTGATTTGAAGTTAAAACACTAGTGTCTGCACTACAAAAAAACCTGATAGGATTGTTTACAAGTGTATACAACTAATGACTGGAAAAACCTTACCAGCTTTAAGGCATTTAGATTGTAAAGTATGACAATAGCCAGTAAAATAAATAACAAAGCCAAATACCCTTCCTTCTCATGTCCTAAACAGCAAGTTCAAACTGTAAACTAACCAAGCTTGGTTTAAAATTATGCATAAGGATTAAATAGAAAACCCCAAGATATCATCTTTATAAAATCAGCCTCCTGGTCCCACTTTTAAATTTCTTTCCCTATACAAGACAGGTATTTGTTACCTGCCAAATCTGAGCCTCTGCTAGAGTCAAGACACAGGACAGTGAATCTATACGAAGTAAAACACCTCAGAAATCATCTTTAGCATTGAATTTACTAGATTACACTTCAGGAATGCCCATAAACATGAGATGCTATCCTGCAGTACAAGAGCCTTGGGCTGATGGAAAACGATCAGTATGAGAAATGGACCTAAAAGCAAGGATTAGTATTAACACAGCTGCCAAGCTGCTACATGGTGCATCAACATTTCGGTTTGTTCTTTTACTAGCAAAGACTTAGTTTGCCTAGATTAATATTAAACTTGATATGCTACAGAGTGTAAAAGCACAGGTGTAATGAACTCTTTGGATATCAAATAACAGGTTTGCAATAAACGTGAACCCATGCAGCATTTTTTAACTCCCTGATGGTTTATATGTTAAAACTTAGAAATGTTTTGTGTGTTTATGGGTGCTAACGCTATTTCAATGCACAGAAAACAAGCAGTGTAAGCATCTGCTTAAGGAAATCTGAATGCTTTACTTAACGTTATTTATTCTACAACATTTTTGTGTCACTGTGAGTGTTTAAACTACAGACATTTCCTTCTCAGGCCATGAGTTTTGTTAATCAGTATTACCAATGCAAGCTCACCTTGCTGAGCATATCCCTTTCCCTCACAAGCTCATCTATAGCTTTCTTGTCAATCTCCACCTGCTTTTTGGCAGCCTCCAAATCTAGAGAAAAGGAGGAAAGAGAATAAATCCTGGGTTCAAACTGTACAGCTGTTAAAAATGTAGAAACAACCTAGTGGACTTTTTAAAAGCCTTAACATTACACGAATAGTTCAACTAGCTGTGACAAGGTTTTGCAACCTCAGGTATCAGCTAACGATGTTAATACTTATTTGGGTACTTAGAAGAACTTAGAAGAACTCAGGCTCAGTAATTAATGGTATGAGGACTTACTATATTTGGGGGTTCAAACCAAGATACCACAAAGAAGTTGTAGTTTCAAAAATCATGGAGCGCACTGAAAATCAGAGCCTTTTAAGAAGCTTCAGTGTGAGCATCCAAAAACTGAGGTGCTTTCAAAAACAAGGACTTTCAGAATTATTCTAATCCCTCTATGTGAAATCTAGTTCTCCTTTGAAGCAGTGAGATTCTATTGACTTCCATGGAGTTAAAACTACTTGCTATAGGTCACGACTGACACTGGACACACATACACTATTAAAAAGATATTAAAAATTGAAGTGACATGTGTTTTCACTATATTTTAAAATTAATTAAAACCTGTTACACTAACACCACAACTCAGAAAATGTAGTACATTGGAGTGCTAAGATGTGTCAAATACTGTGACAAGACATGTTACTAGCAGCCATTCCCAGGCATTCCAATACGGATCTGAATTTCCTAAGTTCCTCTCTGCTTTTTAGTACAGAGCATGACCTGTACTAGCAAAACACTTGTGGGAAAGCTCCTCCACCCTCACAGAGGTGTATGAAAAACAGACACAACTTTCCATAAATACAGTTATATGGAAGGATCCATATCTCATACATACAGTCTCTTCAGGACACAAGCTGGAAACAAGGGAGAGCAGGGAGAGGCATTTATGCCAGTATTTATCAACTTGAACTAGATGAAGTTTCTAGCAAAGGGGTTTTTGCTGCCCCAAAAAGTGAAGTCTCATCAACTCAAGTGTTTTGCCAACTTCATAGTATTATTTTAGGAAAAAAAACCCCAACACACAAACATAAAACTGGGTTTTTGAAAATCACTTTGGAAATGTGTCTATTTTTATTTCAAAGCATATTTTATTTCAAAATTTATTTGCATTTTAAAACAGAAAGTGCTTTTAAATGCTCAAAAATATGCCAAAAGTTGTTTTTTAAAGTTAAACAAAATATTTTGTTAGACTCAAAGCATTTTCTTCCAAAATTTCCATTTGGCCAAAATGTTGAAAGTTCCTTCTTAAAGTTTTCCAGATCTGCTAGCAAGTCAAAATCAATACTTGGACAGCTCTAGTATCCACGTGGACCAACTGAAGTCCAAAACATACCAGAACTAAGTTTATCATCAGCTCACTTGCACATATTCATTTCCAGGCTGTAACTATTCAGCAGAATCAAAGCAGGAAAAAAGTGTGTCCTAACCATGCCTGACTTCAGTAAGCTCTGAGACTGCTTCTTTCTCACAGGTCAGTGCAGGAGCAATGAAGGTGCATTGGGGATGACTCTCTATGTGACATGGCACAAGTCGGCACACCACAAAGTTCAGTTATGTCTGTTGTATTTTCACTCTGCATATGCTACATTACGAAAATTCTGTAACCCTACAAGGTTTTTAAAATACTGCTGTAGATTCCTACTGTCATTTATACAGTCTCATACTAGACACTAAAGGAGAATGATCCTAACAGGAGGATGTACCCTGAATGAATAAATTACGAATCAGAAGACAGATCCATCCATCAGTTAGGTGCCTACCTCTCTCCAGTCCAGATATTTGATTTTTTAGGGTGTTTCTCTCATGTCCTGCATCAACTTTTTGCTCCTCTGCAACACGCAGCTTATTCTGGAGAACATCTCTTACTTTGTTCAGCTTTGAAATTTCAAGGCGCATCTGAGTCACTTCATCATCTCTGGCCTACAGAACAGCAACAAGGAAAGGGGAGAGAAAGTATCCACAGAAAGAAAATGCCTCTGTACTTGGTATATACTTATTCCATGAAATTCAGGAAGCAAAGTTATAAGTGTTGTGGGTCGCCTGAGAGAAGATAATTAGCTAGTGGAACAATATTAAAAATAATTTAAACAAAGCCAGCTAGGGTAAGAAAATGATAATCAAATCTTGTGCTTTAGGGCTGAAGATGATCAATAAAGAATCTCTAATTCCCTTTGCAGTATTAGGGACAGTGACTGTGATGAGAAAGATATCTGTAGTGTGGTGTAGTTGCATGCCCCTAATAGCAGGTATTTGTTATCCCCATCTCTTTTATAACCTATGGTTTTAAAGAAAAAGCAAAATGTAGAGTTCATCTCATTTGCTATACAATCAGAGGAGAAAATAATCAATCAAAACACTGCATAAAAATTAAGGAACTGGTTACCAGGAAACACAACCAATAATCACAACAGAAATGTGTCTCTTTCCTTTTAAGAAGTAAATATAATTCCCTTGTATAATTCAGTGCCACTGTTAGGTTTTACAGCCATCACAGACTACAGTGTTCCACTTATAACCTCAGATACTGATTCTGTAAGATGGTGAATTCTGCTATGTGCGTATCCTCTGGGAGGATGTGAATCTCCTAACTTTTACTGGCAATAACCTTCAAGAGATTAATGAATACTTTCATAGTTCAAGTTGCCCAACACCATAGCGGAGGCACTCAGCACCCTGCAGGATGAAACTGCAAGCACAGTGCCTATAAAAAGGGTATCTCAGATCATGACTGGGGCTCTTAGAAGCTTTAGCAATTGGCTTAATTACTAACTGAGCAGTATCTTCTATTTTTTTGTTTCCAGAAGTCCATGTGCATGCCTCTATAAGTTCCATCAACTTTTCCTGAAGTGAGGATAAGATCATAGAATCAAAATCCTCCTTTTGACACTCTAGAGCCCCAAATGTAAGTCACATTTGAACACATTGTTTGTAAAGTTTTACACAATGATGGCATTGCTGGAAGTAATGATAAAACCAAATAACCTGGAAAAGCCAGGGATTTGTTTCTCAAATAGGAAAGAAAAATATCCTCCAGTCTGCCTAGCAAAATACAACAGAAAACAAGCTCCTACCATACAGCCCATTAAGGATCCAAATCAGAATCTTCTGTGTTATATTAGTTATGAACTGAGCTTTTAATCTGTCAGTGGTTAGTTTTTATCATTCTGACTAACAGTTCCCATTTAAAAAAAAAAAAGCTCTCTATTGGCAAACAACCTTTTTTATTTAGGTGAATTGGTTATACTTGACTAAACCTTGATAAGATAATGATTTTCTACCTGAATTTTCTAATGTTTAGTGTTTTAACCCCAATGATGATACAAAATGCAAGATATGGTAGACAGAGTAATAACATCTAACACTTACTCATTACCCTTTATCACAAATGCTCTCCAAGTACCCTAAAAAGCATATGCAGGAATCATTTACTCCTTCCCCAACTGAAACTCACCTCCTTCTGAGTGGTACAAAACAACTGTTAAACAATGTAAAGTCAGGCAATACAATCATTTAGATCAGAAAGTAAACACCATCTTGGTTACTTATATTTAACTTCCCCAACTGATACTGTGGGGGAAAAATTTTAGTGTTGGAAGCAACTCCCTTCAGTGGAAGCTATGCAGGACGCTGTCGTTATAATTTATTACCATTCTTCAATGGGTTTTGGCAACATTCAGATTATGTTAATCACTGTAAGAAAGTAAGTTGTTACTCTTACCTGCAGGTCTCACAATCAAAAAAAGACCTTACGCTTGTCAAAAGTACCATGCATCCTTTATGAACACAGTGTGTTGAGCATGTTGGTTTATGTGTTCTATGAAACGCAGCTCCTCCAGCAGGACAGGTGCTACACTGTCAGGTGATGGAGTTGGAGACTGCACCATGGTACTGCCACAGAAAGAATGGCATCAAGTGACAGACAGATCTAGTCCTAAAAACTCCTCATATTTCCCCCAAAACTACCCATAGGGAGCTATCAGTACAAGAACTGAGGTCAACTCTGTCCCAAGTGGTAAGACTGCAGTGAGAGTGATACAGCTGATAGGATGCATGCACCTTCTGGTACTTACTTTCAGTTCTGCTGTCTTCTGCTGGATGTCCTGCATCACCTCTTCTAACATCACACTGTGCTGCTCACTCTCTTGCACGAGCTTATTATTTCTCATCTGAAATTGCTCAAGTTCCTTACCAGCTCTTTCATTCAAGATCTGTTAGATTAAAGAACAATCTTATTAGTTCTTTTTAATCTCATTACAATATCTACATAAACATGAAGACAGAACCTTCCATCTCCCCAGGAGATAAAAGCTGCTACAGATTGTTGTCTGCTTAAAAACCACTCTTCATTGCTGATGAAATTTCTAATGTGAAATATGATGCACGTTCATATTGACTAGGGGAAATGATAATTTCTAATGAATAACACAGCCAGCGTGATTTTTTTTCTGGGAGCTTAGCAGGTCTCTCTTGCAGGTGGTAGATAAATATTTTACTACTTGTTAGGCATTTGGCAAGCATCAAGTAACACAACTTGCTACATATAATTACTGAAAATGAGCATCAGATTCAAATTACTTCAATCAGCAGAGGGCAGGGAAGCTCTGCTTCTTAGCAAGTGAATCCTACATTAATATGCTGATAACATTTCTCTGGGTACATGGTTTGCTGAGACCAGGACACAACCATTTTCCTCCCTAATTCGTCTTCAGTCAAAAGCCCAGAACAGCAGTTTCATGGTTTCTATGGAGAACATGCACTTCAATACTGGAGCTGCCAGTCTTTTCTTCTGCTTGATGGGACTTCTCCTAACAGATATTATTCCATAAGTGAGGAAAGAACAGCCATCATATTTTTCACTACAAGCATTAGTGTTTGATAAACTGATGAAGGCAATATGTACCATGCCCTTAACAAAAAAAGGAAGAAAAGTGGAATCTCCCTCTTCTGAATGCATGCAGAACCGAAGTCAATGTAAAAACAAGGAATACTGTTCCTTGTATTGCAAATGTCAGGATAACACTGTGTTTCAGGTGATTCTTTATTGAGACTTGGACATGGGTGGGATGAAGCCTATAGTAGCTGTATCAAACCATCTTCACTGTCATGCAAGCAAGGATATTTTATTAGAAATTTCAGTGGAATAAGAGCAGACATCACAGCCAACTACAATTCAGTTGAGAAACAATAACCCAATGACATTGCAATAGCTGAGTCACCTTCTCTTGCAGATCTCTACCCTGACTCTTGCACAGTTGAATAGCCTGGGTTTTGGACAGACTTTTTGCAAAAACAAATGTGGGGCCTCCACAGACACCTTCAAGCCAGCACAGGCAACAAAGACAGTGCAGTAGTCTGCTTAATTAGCTTAGGCACAGCATTTTATGTGAACTATTGGTTTCCAGGATAGATTGGACAATTGAATGCCCCTAAAATCTGCACTTAGAAAGGTTGAAAGGGACTATAGAAAGGAGGAGGGAGAACAGAACAGAACCAGGAATTGTAGATATCCTAGTTAAAAACAATGTGATTGTCCTGGCAGATCATGGAGCTGCCCTCAAAAGCTGCATCAAATCAGTGATATTCAGAGAAAATCAAGTTTTCTCTGTATCTCTTCATGCAAAGTATTTTATTAAGACTCTATGTTGACAAAAAATTGTCACAGACCTCTACCTTCACAAATTCAGGGACCTGAAGTGAAGAAAAAGCCATAAAAGTCATAAATTTGCAAGATAGACACAACTCCCAAAGAAGTTTCCCTTGAGGTAGGACTCTTTTACAGTGATGAGATCTCCTCTGCCATTTACAGAAATTGCTTCTGTGAGAGTTTCTCAAAGTCAGGGGAAATGGACTGAAAACCTGAAAATTCAAACACTTGCAGAACACTATGTTAGGACATTTCCAGATAAAGTTTTCAGAAACAGAATGGGGAAAATCAATCAAAAAGGTTTACAAAGACAGTTCTCTGCCCTTTCACAGAAACTCTTCCACAAGCTTGAGAGGTAGATAAAAATTATTGAGACAGAGAAGAAAGAAGAGGTCGGAGGTAAAATGACTTTACCAATGCCACTACAGTCAATCAGTGGCAAAACTGGCAATATACATCAGAATTCCAACCTGGCAGTCTCCTGTTACTATCATTAGATCATCCATGCTCTTCACACACTTTGTCTCATTTGCTGTGATCTTTTCAAGACGATCTCTAACAATATCATTGCGATCCACTACTGATTTCTGTGAGGAAATCTATTTGAAATCTGTCAGCAGGACTTACATATTTATTTATTAGTAAAGTAATATTATATAAAAATAAATATTTATTAAATTTTATTGACTTAAAATAATCTCCCTCCCTCTCCCTTCAGGAAAATCCATTTTCTTCTTATTTTGACATCTGACCCTAATCTTAGACCTGATGAATACAGTGTGCCATGTACCCTACCTTCTGCTCTTTTAGATGCTGTTCCATTTTCAGTTGTTCCTCTTTGTTCTTCTGTATATGTTGCTGTAAATTCTTGATCTCAGCTTGCTTGTTATCCATTTCAGCTAGAAGATTTTTCAGCTCCTTCTCCATTTTTTCCTTCTTTCGAGCCTCTCGTGATGCCTCATTCTGATGCAGCTGGATTTCTTGCTGAAGCTACAATAATAGAGAAGACAAAAGTTTTCAGTTCTCTTGTCTTTTATTCAGGAAAACAAGGCCTCTCACCTCTCCTTCTGCTATGCTTGTTTTTGAAAACAACAGCTTCTATACTACTGTACCCACTACTACATGGAATATGCCAGATCTTCTCAGAAGTAAATATGTTCTCTAGTGGCTGAACAAAAATTCCTGCATGAGGAAACCTATTTATTGATGACAAGAATTCATTAAGCACCAGTTAGTTCACCCACACAGAAGGGTCTGATAGAGTTCAGACATAAAAGCATTCCTCTGGGGATGCAGTGGCACAAATGTATTTTCAGTTGTAAGCAAGTTACTTGTAAAGTGGTACTTTCTGAATGCAGCATTAAAACCAATTTGGGCTTGACGTTGTATTGCAAGGATTTTTATTTTGCTTTTTCTGTCTCACTAGCAGAAACACTTATTACACTGATAATAAAGGAAAAAGAGAGATGTCAGACCAGTGTTCATTTTCACAACTGCTCTCAATCTTTCTGCTCTCAAAGTTCCTCTGTGGGAACTTTGAAAGAGGAGCTTTCTCTCATATTTAATAGACTGTCTTGTGACTTCTGCTCTCTCCCTCCCCAAAAATGTGATGGAGCAGAATCAGCAGAGAGGAGACACAGGGGGTTGATCCACATGGAAATATTCAGTTCAGCCAGGGACCAGCAATTGAAAGATGTTCTTCGCTTAAAGATTCCTCTCCCTCTGAGTCCACAGATGAAAAGTTGCCAGAACTGACAGGGTCTTCAACAGGATCTTCAAAAAGACATTGTCATTTAAGCAGCCTGAAGTGAAGAATAATTTCATACTGGGAGAATGGGACGTGGTTACAAACGCTGTAACAACCCTGTAAATTTAATGGCTGATGAAGTGAGTATCAGAAGATTAAGGCTGGCAAGATTCAATAAGTTTTGATGGGAGTTTCAATCCTCTCTCTTTTCTCCCATGCCCACAATGCTGTCAGAAAAGCAAAGATTTATATTCTCTTGTAATACATTCCCAACCATCTGCTTTAGAAACAGAAACAAGTTCTGTGCATGAAACCTAGGCTGATCATTACTTTCATATTTGTGATCAATAAAAAACTGTAAGCTAAATGCTGCTTCCATCTCTTCTCTGTTCTGTTTAAGTGTTCTTTTCTGTTTTTCCTTTCTCCTGTTATCTTGCTCCAGCCTCTATTTATATTCTGCTTTAAATTCTTTTATTCCTCATTATTATGTTTTCATATTTTGATGTATCAGAGTTCTTTATCCCATCTTCCATCCTTTTCTACTTTCTCTCCATTCAGTGGGTATTCTCCTGATCCTCAGTCTTTTGTATCTCTAGCTGCTATACACATTTAAAGGAAGCTATACATATTGATCAGTAAAGAACTGTCTACTCAGATGGTCAGAAAAGCAGAGAATCTAACTTAAAGAGGAGACAAAAAACATAAAGCTGAGATGGAATATGACTGCTCTCTACAGACACTGGTGAGGTGAAAAATTATTTAAGCTGAAAAACTGTAGGCAGGAATCAGTGTGAAGAAGAATGTAGGAAGTTTCTAATCATCAGAGGGACGGGGTGCTAGCAAGGGCCCTCAGCCTGTTGCTCCGAGACATGCTGGCTACACTGCAGCACACTTGAAGACTTATGGAGAGGAGACAGGAGCTCCTGAGATAATCAGAGCCAACAGGGAAACACCAGTGAAAGACCTCAAAGGAATTAAGGGGTGTTCCTCCATGAAGGTGATACAGCCGACAGCCCAGTTGAAGCACCTCTACGCTAATGCCCGGAGCATGAGCAACAAACAGGAGGAGTTAGAAGCCACCGTGCTGCTAGAAAGCTATGACCTAGTTGCCATTACTGAAACTTGGTGGGATGAATCCCATGACTGGAGTGTGGCTATCGATGGCTACAGGCTGTTCAGAAGGGTCAGGCGAGGAAGGAGGGGTGGAGGCGTTGCCCTCTACGTCAAGAAATGGATAGAGTGTGAGGAGCTGTCTCTGAAGAATAGCCACGAGCAGGTTGAAAGCTTATGGGTAGGAATCAGAGACCAAGGCAAGAAGAGAACCTTGTGGCTGGGGTCTACTACAGGCTGCCCAATCAAGGGGAGTCTATTGAAGAAGCCTTCTTACTCCAGCTACAAGAGTCATTGTGCTCGCAGGCTCTCATCCTGCTGGGGGACTTCAACCACCCCGACATCTGCTGGAATAGCAGCACGGCGAGCTGTTTGCAATCCAGGACATTCCTGGAGTGCATGGAGGATATTTTTTTTCTGTGGGACCTGATGAGATGCATCCCAGAGTCCTGAAGGAATTGGCTGATGTAGTTGCCAAGCCTCTCTCCGTGATATTTGAAAAGTCATGGCAGTCAGATGAGGTCCCTGGGGACTGGAAAAAGGGAAACATTGCACCTATTTTTAAAAAGGGTAGGAAGGAGGACCCTGGGAACTACTGACCTGTCAGCCTCACCTCTGTGCCTGGGAAGATCATCGAACAGATCCTCCTAGAAGCTATGCTGAGGCACATGGAGGACAGGGAGGTGACTGGAGACAGCCAGCGTGGCTTCACCAAGGGCAAGTCCTGCTGACCAACCTAGTGGCCTTCTACGATGGAGTGACTACATCACTGGACAAGGGAAGAGTTATGGATGTCATCTATCTGGACTTCTGTAAGGCCTTAGACAAGGTCCCCCACAACATCCTTCTCTCTAAATTGGAGAGATATGGATTTGATGGGTGGACTGTTCAGTGGATGAGGAATTGGTTGGATGGTCGCATCCAGAGGGTAGCGGTCAATGGCTCAACATCCAGATGGAGATCGATGACAAGTGGTGTCCCTCAGGGGTCTGTACTGGGACCAGTACTGTTTAGTATCTTCATCAATGACATCATTGACAGTGGGATTGAGTGCACCCTCAGCAAGTTTGTGGACAACACCAAGCTGAGTGGTGCAGTGGACACGCTTGAGGGACGGGATGCCATCCAGAGGGACCCGGACAAGCTTCAGAGGTGGGCCCGGGTGAACCTCATGAGGTTCAACACAGACAAATGCAAGGCCCTGCACCTGAGTCAGAGCAACCCCCGGTATCCATACAGGCTGGGGGAAGCAGGGATCGAGAGCAGCCCTGCCGAGAAGGACTTGGGGGTAACTGGTGGATGAAAAGCTGGGCATGAGCCGGCAATGTTCGCTTGCAGCCCAGAAGGCCAACCGTATCCTGGGCTGCATCAAAAGAAGAGTGGCCAGCAGGTCGAGGGAGGTGATTCTGCCCCTCTACTCCGCTCTGGTGAGACCCCACCTGGAGTACTGCATCCAGCTCTGGAGCCCTCAGCACAAGAAGGACAGGGACCTGCTGGAGCGGGTCCAGAGGAGGGCCACAAAAATGATCAGAGGGATGGAGCACCTCTCCTATGAAGACAGGCTGAGAGAGTTGGGATGGTTCAGCCTGGAGAAAAGAGGGCTCTGGGAGACCTTATTGCAGCCTTTCAGTACCTAAAGGGGGCGTATAAGAAAGATGGGGAAAAACTTTTTAGCAGGGCCTGTAGTGACAGGACAAGGGATAATGGTTTTAAACTAAAGGAGGGGAGATTTAGGCTAGATATAAGGAAGAAGTTTTTCACAATGAGGGTGGTGAAACACTGGAACAGGTTGCCCAGAGAGGTGGTAGATGCCCCATCCCTGGAACCATTCACGGTCAGGCTGGGTGGGGCTCTGGGCAACCTGATCTAGTTGAGGATGTCCCTGCTTATTGCAGGGGGGTTGGACTAGATTACCCTTAAAGTCCCTTCCAACCCAAACTGTTCTATGATTCTATGATTCTATGATTCTATGATTAGAAAAGTGAGGTTCTGGAAAAGCTTCCCATAAGAAGTAGGGGAGAAAATAGCATAATCAGCTTTTAAGTCAGAATTTGATACATTCTTAAAAATGATGGTATGGCATCATATGACAACCACTGCTAACAGCAAGGGACCTAGGATCTCCATTCCAGGTCTATGTTCTAAGTGGCTCTTTGGAGGCATACAGATTTACAATGCAGAAAAAAAGCCAACATCTCCAGTATGAAAGATAAGTCTGATTCAGGCAAAGGAACCTTGGCCTCATTCAGGGTATTGGGAAGCAATGGAAGCAGCTGGTACATGACAATACACTTTGCAAAGGACATAGCCTAGAAGTAGAGAAAAATTAAAAAATCATTCACAATAGACTCCTTTCTGAGCACTCCTGAAAATGTTTGAGATGTGAAAGAACAGGTAGTAGCATACTAGTCAATGGAGATCAATTGCAAGAGTGGTTCAGGACAAAGCCTGAAATCACCACCTGGTGATCTGTACAGACCTGCATAATGGATTGATCTGCCTCGTTTTTTGCCCTCTCTGCATCCTGCTGCTGCTCTGTGGCTTGAGTTAGACTTTGACGTAACGTCACGACCTCTGACAAGAGTTGGTCTCGCTCCTTTGTTATCTCTTCTTTAAGTTTTAGCAAATCCTGGATACTGGAAGCAAGGAAATTATAGTCAAGCAGTGTCACAGGCCCCTTTTGTTCTTCATCCTATGCCAGAGCAAGATCTTATGTGAGACACAGTTTAGAAGTAATTTGTTTCATCTTAAACTCCTCTTGGATTAAGACTCTGCTGGTCAATTGAATTGTGCTCTGTCTACTGTGATTGTAGTCACCGTCAACATAGGCAGCTTTAAAAGCTAACCTAGTCCAATAAATCACTCTTCCTTGTTATATCACAGCCCCATGCGTCTGAAGAAACCTTCAGTTTCCTAAAAAGGTAACAGGGAACAAAATTCCTTCTTCTCCACCCATTGCAAAATTACTCAGGGACCAAAAATGTTACATTGTCATAACTAGTCTCTCCCCAGTCTCTCTGGGCACCTAACTGGGTTATGTCTTACAGTCATCCAATGGAAGAATAAAACAGACTCCCTGTTTGGACACATTTACAATCCGAAAGAAAGTCCAAGGAGTGTGGGTTCAATCTCAACCTTAAAAACCAGCCTTATAGTTTTTCTAGGGTTTTCAGCCCCATAGGGCCGAAAACCTGCAAAGTTGTCGTCTAGTCCCATGGCCTTGTTACTGGACAGAGTATTTAAGCATCCAACTGGAGGGCAATACACAGGGAAATTTAAGAAGAAATTGTAAGTAGGCAGGTCTCAACAGCCTGGGCAGCAGCTGGAAACTGCAGGAGTGACCTCTTGGCAAAGTAATGGCTCTTGCAGGAAAATGCAAAAAGCAGCCACAGAGAGCTGCCTTTAGGGAGAGTTACACTAAGGGAAGGCTTAATGACCAAGCTTTTAGATCCAAGGAAATCTGTTACACGGGTCCAGAACATTTCAGGGCCGAAAGGTGGAGGAGCGGATTTCTCCCGCATCCAGGTGGTTTACATGCTGGCACATTCCTTGGAAGGGAAATGCTTGAGCACACTAAAGGCTTTGCTCACAGACCCAAGTCTTGTTTATGCAGCCTGGATACACAGTGCATGGGGAGATGAGCATGCCCCATACATATCCTGAATGCATAATATAAATAAATACCTTACACAGTGTGAAAATTTCAAGCCAGAACCAGCTGGGCCAACCATCAGCAATCTCGATAGAAGGTGCACAGGTCATAGGGTCAATATACTTAGTGTCATCTTTGAGTCTACACTTAATCTTACAGCATAAGCTGTAAAATTTACAGTCTGAGGACCTGATACTGCAAACACTAGCTTCTGGAGGGCTTTTCAGCAGCTCCTGAGGATCATTATTATTTGCACACTGTAGCAGCTAGAGGCTCCACCTGAGACTAGGTCCCTCTATGCGTAAGTGTTCAGTAAAAAAAAAAAAAAGTCTTGAAAATGTATAAATATAAAACACAAGCAAGAACACAGACAGTGACAATGCCTTATAACAAAGCTGAGAACAGAAGAGAAATCAAGTCTCCTGCTTCCTTGACTTAGCTACTTGACCCTGCTGCCATCACATGTAAAAATGTTGACAGGATCCTATTCTCAAAGACAGAGTATGCTGAAATGCTAGCCAGATAAAAAAATATGACAGATACTGAGAAAGTGCATAATATTGATTTTTATTTGATCTCTCAGCTTAATCCAGTGCTGAATGAACTCACTCAGAGCCTGACTCTGTACTTGCTCACTGCATAAACACATAGACCAATAAATATGTACTTATGAGAAAAGTAAAAGGCAGAAAAGACCTCTCTTTCTGTTTTCCAGTGTCTTTGTAGTGTCTAAATTGCTAAACAAGGTGTAGAATGATAGAAAATCAGACCAGGCTTTCCCCCTCCCTGGAGAAAACTTACTTGTACTCCTGTCCCAGGGATAGTCCAGATCCTTGCTCCACTAAATTAGTTAGGCGCACAATTTCCTCTTGCAGTGAATTAATTGTTTCCTTCGCTTTCTGTTCCTTTTCATAGGCTGTATCCACCATTTTCCAGGCCTTTTCAATCTCCTAGGAACAAAATGGAAAACAATTACATAAATTAAATTGGGTTGAAAATGAACAACAAATTAAAAATTAATTGCCTTGCATTTTGGTTAATTAAGAAAATAGATTTTCATGCCTTTTCATGCTTAGATTCACAACAGTATTCTTCACTAGTTGTCTTTGGACATAGCAAACATTTTGAGCCATTCAGGCTACATCACTTTACACCAAAAAAGCTCTAATACATTTTCTTTAACACATAGATCTGAACATTATCAAATCTTACTCTATGAGGTTTTGGTCGTGTGAGTCCCACTAATATCTAAAAATTTACTGAAAATTCAGTGCCCACAAAGGTACCATCTACTTAAATAGCTCACTTAGGTCTGTAAAATTCTTATTAGCTGTTATGACAATGAACACCCGATCTGATTTGGATGAGAAAAAGACATTACTCTGGGCTTTTCTCCCTTTTTGTTCATTTTCATCTGTGAAGACCTAGTGTATTTTGATGTTAACTATATATTTAGACAAGCCACAATTCTCATGCCAAATTTCAGCACATGGAATTACTTGAATGACGGACTCTTGTGCCTCTCACAAGACCAGGATTTGATATCCACGAAGAGGATAGGGGGGAGGGGTTACTTGTTTTTTTAACTTCCTCTGCATCTCTCTCCCTTGAATCAGATCCTTAAGAATCACATAGCAGGCTTATTCCTCGCCAGGTTCAAAGCAAGCTCCTACCAGTTCTGGAATCCCGTGCTAAAAAAATTGCATAAATTTAGAAAGCGACTGGACTGGAAGAAAAGTTCCCAAAGACTCAGTAAATAATGAAGATGCTACTTTTGACACTAGAAGTCCCTTAGCTGCAAATCACACCATGATGCCCTCTCTCTCATGCTCTTTTCTGAGCTGGCTCCTGGTGGAGTTCTGGACTTGATGGACTTGTACAGATTTAGGCTCCAAGTGTGGCTGTGCAGCTCTACATTAGCTCTAGGGTCTCCGCAAGCAGAGCCAGACAGAAGCATCATTATATCAGGCCATAATATCCCTTTCAACTCCTACTTGCATCATATGAAAATGGAGCAAGGAAAAAAATTTTAAAACACCTCCACAATGAAGAATATCAAATAATTTAATTTATATCAAACTGTTTACAGCAGATCCTTATTGAAATTAACATCTCTGGTGATTAAAAAAACCTATTTAACATTAAACTCAAAATGATGACACCTATATTATGGTAGATTGTTAATATATTTATTGAACTCTTTTAAATCAAATAAATGTAGTACTTTTAGCTGTTTACTGCCTAAACTAAAAATTCAAGCTATTGAACTAGCAGAAGTAACAGGCTACCAGAATTTGCTGAAAAGATAATACAAAATATAACATCTGTAGCCTCTTCAAACTGGAGAGGGAATACATTTTAATTTTATTTATTCAACTAGTTCAGCATATCCAAATTTGGGAAACCATCTGGAACTTGAAAAGATCAGGAATGTTTGCTCTTCTTTTTTTTCCCCAACCTATTAATAAAGAGTTAAACGGTGGGCTTTACTTGCTCAGAAATTCTGAAGGAGATCATAGTCAATTAAATTAACTACCTACAAACAGTATTTTCATTACTTAATAAATTACTTAGTTTAAAATTTAGTTTGAAAAATGTGCTTTTCACTTATGTAGGAAGCATATTTAAACAGTTTTAAATATTAAAGTCAATTTTTACGTTTTATACATTTTGAGTTCTAATTTCCATTCAAATGCAGCAATGATCACACATAAAGTATTAAGTATCATCTAGTAAATAATAAATTTTTCATTCATTATTATCTTACATAAAAATGTTCAATTATGAAATTTAAATAAATGCATACTAGGCTGAAATAATGGCATGAAGACATAGTGTATCATCTTGACTGGCAGAAAAGCATAAAATATAGCTCTAAATAAACACGTTTCAGATTTGCCAATCAATAAGAGGCAACCAACCTTTCTCTAGAAAAATGCAAATGGAAAATAAGATTAAAGCTGATTACTTAAATCAAAGCTTCCTGCTGGTTGATTAGACTGTGATTAAAATTGGTGAATTATATCATTACGATTGGAGTTTTAGGGGATAGACATGGTGAATAAAATCAATATGCCTTCTGAGAGGTCTTACTGGCTTCAGTGAGTATTTTGTTCTGCTGAGTATTCGCAAAAGTGATCCCCTGAAGTCAATGAGACCGTTCAGATAAGCAGTGATTTCAGGTCACCCTAAGCTGTGCTTTTTGAACTTTATCTTGCTTTTGATGTGTAAAAACAATTGTATTGAATTTGTATTGATAAAACCAATTTTTATCAATAAAGTTAGCAGGCACAGATGATGGCTCCATGAATAAGCAAAATCTAAATAAGAATTTCCTACAGACTTCAGCATCAGCAAAACTGGGCTTCATTGTAGTTGTTTCTTGGTTGTGTCTTTTACTTTGAATAGTGGATTCACATTGCTTCCTTTAACTTCAAAAGTAAAAAGAGGAGGAAATTTTTGACAGTGGAAGCCTTCACTGAAAAAATATCCACATTATTACTCAATGGAGAGGGGAACTCTTAAGTGCAGTGTGTCAGCATCACTAGGTAATTGCAGTACATGGTTAGGTAGGTAACATGCATTGCAGTTTGTTGTATAATTAAAGACAGAAGTACACTGGAGACTTACAGTTAGAATCATTCAAAAATTTTTGGAGAAGTACTGGAACTCTGGTAATTGTGAAGCAGAATTCATAAAGTGTGACTGCCTTACTTTATTTTCATCAAATACCCCAAAAGATCACATCAGTTTCACTGCTCAGAAACTGAGAATTGCTGAAATGCTTTCTTACTATATTGGATTGATACCCCCGGAAATTGAAAACTTGGTAATTCCAAGCAGGGTAGTACAAGCTCCTATAAATTCCCCTTCTAGCATTCTTCCAGTGCAGCCTTGTGGATCAGTATCCCTATCAATGAAAAAGAGAATTGTATTCCCTTCATGTTCAGCTTGGCCCTTTGCTCCTTTGATATGACTGCAAACAGGAGACCATTATGTCCAGTTTATTAAAACTACAAAACAGAGCACTGAACAACCACCAGACAGTTAACAGCTATTGATTATTACTGACCTGGGTCCTACCAGCCACTGATCTGTGTAGTTAACCCCTGCCCCTAAACAAATCCCTCTAATTACAACCAGGCTTCACGTGGAGAAAAATTTTGCTTCTGCAATTTCTATTTGTATATGAAACAATGACCTAGAAGAGGAAGGCTGTACATCTGTTACCCTGATGACCCATCAAGTCACCAAGATTTAGGGCCTTAATTTGAAGGACCTATACCATTTTTACAGAAACAGCACCACCAGGATTCTCCTATCTTTTATAAATAATGAAACAGTGGAACAGATTGTTTAATTTAGCGCTGAAGAATATCATCTTTGCTATTTTAGCACTTGAACTTTCCTCAACACTTGCCTTGGGCACTTGCAAAACACATTTATGAATGTTAGTAAAATTGTAGTGAAATACTACAGCTGTAATGGAACTTCCCTTCAGAAAGGAGAGTAACATTAAATATGAAGGGTATACCACACAAAACCCCAAAACATGACATGAACATTTTAAACAATATCCAAATAATTCCTGAACATTTAAGCGGAAGACTAATTCTCATAACCAAACTGAAAAAGTATCAGTGCTGTTTACTTGGCCCTCAGCACACCACTAGAATTGAAATGTCACATGTTGTGCATTGCATGTCATTTCTAATAGGATCATATTGTCAAGTAGCTTTTTCACTACAAAATCTCTTAGCTGGTTCAATAGTAGGTGGTATTGTTAAGCCATACCTTGCCTGAGCTTCAAATTAGCTGCTGAAATTGGAAAGGCTCTAACTCTTCCGCTCCTCAGTGTTGTGACATTACTAAGACAATGTCTCCTCAGCTTGGGAACATCTTGAAGGATTGCCTCTGCTACTGTTCACACTCAGAGTATTGCCATGTAATAGCAGAAAGAAAATTATAAGGATCATTGCGGTTCCTGACACCCACCTACCAGGTTTTGATTAGCAGCAGTGAACATCAACAAGATTTTCTATGCAGTTTTCCTCCTCCTTGAGGATGCTTTGAGCAGTACCGTGGGCTTGCAAGCTGCAGCCATAGGATGACAGCACTGCTATTTATATTTACTCTGAGTGTATTTTCTTCATAATTCTAAGGGCAAGAAACTTCATTTCAAAGAACTTCTATTTCTGTAGTGCTCATAGATCACTCTGGATTGTTACACTGAATTTATTTTACTGGAACAAAACACTTCATTGTAAGGTATGGAGGTTTCTCAACTAAATGATAAATTAAAGTCTGTCTAGGTACCTCAGCCTAAGTTTTTAAACCATCAGAAGGAAAAAAGTTCAAAATACAGTCTTCTGATCATTTGGCAGCTTTAGGTTTCTGGTAGTCAAACCTCACTGTAAGGCTAAAAACATCGACTGTTTTTAGCGAGTCAAGCACTTTGATTTGACAGAGTTCAAATCAATAATAACAAAGAACACATCACAGTAAATTGGTAAAATCACATTGAAATGCTATATAGGATTCCTTTTCAAAAAACACCGTGAAACATTTATTTATATGACTTGATGACACTTCCCTCGTCTACAATCCATATTTCAGCAAGTAAGTAGATTTTTTTTATGTTCTGGCAATAGTTAACATCCAAGCAGCCCTCCAAAAATATTAATGAATCAAAAACTGTATATGAAGTTGAAACTGTGCTATTTTACAGAGGGAAAGCTTAAACAAAAACTATTAGTGAGTACTTGAAAGCTGATGGAGTTGGTTAAGTGCAAATAAACACAGAATTTGACTGGAACCTGTAAAAATATCAGGCTGAGGAAACAAAGCGATTGGTAGCAAAGCAGAGGTTAAAGAACTGGAGATACCAGCTCTATACGTAGTCCCCCGGCTAGTTCTCCACATAAAATAAAGTGTTCTTGTAGATGCTTTGCTTATTACCATGTATTTCATTAACAATTTCAGATCATATTTAATTCTATTCAAAACTTTACCGTCTTCATTGATGATATGGTTCCCCAATCATCTTTAGAGAGCTTTGTGAGCGCAGCTACTTTAGATGAATTCACCACAAGCTCAGCATTCAGCTCCCTGCATTTCTCCATGAGACGCTTTTCATTTTCATGAGACTTCTTCAAAACAGCATGGAGCTTCTCATATTCTATTCGGAATTTTTCCAGAGTTTTATCTCCCTTAAGTAGATTGATGACTTCTTGGAAGTCTTTTTCCAGTGCTTCAAATGCAGTTTCTTCTAGATACGGTTTGCCTGACTTTTCCTGGATGAAATGAGACAGATAATCAACAAACAGGAGGAATGCAACATCTCACTTATGACCCCAGAATATAAAAAAGCAATATACTGAGTGTGTAACAGCTACTAAGAAATCATGACAAAATTTTCTGAAATAACAGTTCTCTTGCTAGCATATAATATGCACATTGCAGGCTATTTTTCAAACAGATCTCCCCCGATTTTACTGAAATAACTTATGCTTTAACAGTCAGAGTTCCCGTAATTGAGTACCACAACTACTTTAAAGATAGGCCTATAAAATATCATCATGTGTTGTGATAGTGTCTAAATAATGGATCAACTATTCAAGAAGCCCAGTATTTTAGCCTCAATTCTTCCCAGTTCTCTACACTCTGAAGTCCAATTAGTTTATGCTTTCTATGCAGATAGTGCCAGCAAATCACTTGCAGATAAGTGTGTCTGAAAGCTCCAGTAATGCCAATGCAAGCCAATCCTTCCTCTGCAAGAAACGCTACTGTTAAACCTTTCACAGGGGACATTTTTGATCTCAGTTCTGATGCCAAATTTTGCCAGCTCAGTTGCTGGACACCAAATTCCACCAATATTTTTCACAACAGTTTAAAATAAGCCCCCATTATAGCCTTCAACAGAACACAATCATACGAAGAGGAGGCAGTATGGCCACTTCTCGGGAGTTAGCTTGATCTGCTAAGCAGCAAGATAAATCAGCCCACAGGATGCTTCCTGCTGTCACAGATACATTGCTGCCATTACTCAAGCTTGCTCAAAACTGACTGGAACGTCTCCATGCTGCAATCTGAAGTCTAGGTATATCCTTATATTTGCATCTCAGAGGTGGACTGACTTGGATAGGAAAACAGCTCTCCTGGTAGCGCTGGCCGTGGATGTATGGCAGGCCTCCCTCACAGAGGAGAGGCAGTGAGATGTGTATCTCCCACAACCTTAAAACTCTGCCCTCATATCTCCTCTCCAAACCAATAGATTGCTATTTCAAAAATGGTTCAGGCCCCTACTCACCACTTGAACATAAACAGTTCTAAAACATTCTAAACATTCAGTTCATAAACATTCTAAAAAAAAAAAAAATCTCAGAGCAAAACAACACATTTCATTTGTTTCATTTTGGGGTTTTTTTTTTTGGGGTGGGGGGGGGGGGCGGGGAGTACATAAGTTCACACTACCTGGAAAATTTGAAATTAAAAGGATAAAACCAGACCCTTATGACTTGAAAGAAAGATCAGGCCGCGTGATGCATCGAGGCAGAGGCACCGGCTCCAAATCCCCCCTCCTTGCCGAGGCTCTGATTTGAGGGGTTTTTTTCTGTGTCAGAAACTTCCATGCGAAAACAGCAAAGGCAACTTGAATACCAAAACCCACGCCGCTGTTGGCGTGGAAGGGTGGTCTGCGTGGCATGGCCGACGGCTGGTGCGTAACCTCTTCAAACCCGTTCTGGCGCTCGCAGCAACCAATGTGGGGTTCTTCTTATTTCATCCTCCTCTCCAACATCAAACCTTCAGTTTTGATCTCATTTATGTTTGTGATCATAAATAGAGCTAAAAGAGCAGTAATGGCATATGGGGGGAGGGGAGGAATCACACCCACGATCTTGAAAGTAGCAGGTGTTCCTAAAATTTGTTATTACTGCCTATGTACAAGTAGCCTGATTGCTCCTACTTTCAACACAGCATCTAATTGAGCTCTGCTCACAAAAGTAACTCGACACATAAATATGGTATATAGATATAGATACAGATGATATATAGAAGATGTAGCTGGGGTTATTCTGAGGTACAGCGTTCGTCCTGTCCAAAAAACAGGCGGGGAACGGAGGGTGAGGGGGGCTCACCTCAGCCATGCTGCCGGCGGGCTGGGGGCGGGAGGGCTCGGGGCGGGGGCCGGGGCCGGGGCCGCGGCCGGTGCTGTGGCGGCCCGAGGCCGCGGCGGTGCAGAGGCCGCCGCGCCGTATCGTAGCAACGGCGGCGGTCGGCGGGCGGGGCCGGAGCGCGGCGGCCGTTGCGGCCGCGGGAGGGGCCGTTGCGGCCGCGGTGGGGGCCCGCGGGCCGGGGTTGCCGCTGTGTGGGCCCACGGCCCGTAGGCTACGCGGGGAGGCCCGTCGCGGCGCTGCACGAGACCCTGGTCGCCTCCCGTCCCTTCGGCCCCGGGGCTTCCTTCCAAAGCTGTCCATCCTGCCGCTGAAATTCAGCCGTCGGGGATTTTAATCAGCGACGCTGAGGAGTCTTTCCCCTCTGAGACGAAAGGCCAGGAGCGGCTCCGAGAGCAGCGCGGCCAGCGAGGTGCGGCAGCTCGGCAGGCAGAGCCAAACGTCCCCTCCAGGCACGGAGGGAGGCAGGGTCCCGTGGAAGGAGATACAAGGGGATTTGTGCGGTTTTGGGGCACGAATTACATTTGGAGCCTGGCTTCTGTGGTTTTGTTGCACCTGACCATTCACACCAGCTGGTCTCCGCCTGTGAATGATACTGGACAAACCACGGCGTGGAACAGCGGAACGCAGGACAGGGCCCTGCGCTTGGAGAGCTGTGCTCAAGAATCGCTCCTGCCGTTTGCTCCGCTCCCAGCCAGCCCTCGAAATAGTTGGTTTTATCTCTATGGGGTCACAAATTGTTTCATCTGATGATAGCTTTTTAGGGCAGGGAACGTATTGTACCATGTGTACACTCCCGAGCAGAATGGATGTTGGTTATGACCTTACAGTACCACTTGAAACTAATAATGATGATGGAAAACTTTTTCTTGTCCTAGTTTAATGAAACCTGAATTGTAGTGCTTCATTTTACTGATTACATGGCAAAATAGGCAATTTCAAATGGATGCTTTCAAATGGTCTGATTTTACTGTTAGAACGGTAATAATAATAATAATAAATAATAATACACATTTTATGATGTATTCTCTATATGTATGACAATTTACAAAATATCCTACATGCTGAAACATAGTTTCAATCATTTGAAAGCACACTTCTAATAAAAAAATTAGTAAAGTTCCTTTTCTAAAAGTTTTGCATTCCTCTTTTTCCTCATTTTCTTTTGCACTGATGTTTCTTACATAATAAAATTACCAGGAAGATGATTATGATACTTTCCCTGATTCTAGGATTTCAGATTCTCAAGAGGACCAAACTTTTCGACCTTTAAAACAAAACAGCTGCACATGTAAAGAAATATCAAAAGATATGATTTGAATTTTGCTAGCAAAATACCGCTGGAGGAAGGGGATATTCTCAGAATTAAAAAAAATAATAAATTATATAACAAAAAAAACCCTTCAAATTTACATCTTAAATATATAACCTTGATATTTATTATGCTCTCTTATGGCCTTAACAACAAAACAGAAGTGGAAACTTACGAAGGGATGTAGTTACCTTTGTGCTTTAGGTTCATGTTTGTGCTTGTGGGTAACAGCATAAATGTATCCAAAAATGATGCCCATTTATTGAGGCATTCCCAAGAGCTTCTGTTTTTCAAACTCCTGGTGATTTGTGTCCTGTGAGACCCTCTGAGGGTGACTGTATAGGCTGGTCTTCATGACAAGTGCCATTTGAGCTAAATTCATTCAAATTCAACGAGTTCACCGTCATGGTAGCTGCAGCTCTAACTGCAGTGCAGACATAGTAGGTGACTGTGTTAGGAGTCCGTGATAACTCACGCCAAGGCCCGTTTTTGATAAGCCAGCCACCATGCCTTAAAACACCACAAGTCATAGCACATAGTTTTAAGTGCAAACAGGACACAAATCTGTGACAAGACTCAAATATTGGCTTAGAATTAATTCTGCAACAAACCTACAGAATGCCTCAACAGGTTCATGACCGAGGAGCTGGACTGACGCTCAAGAGGACATCTGGGTTTCTGACCTGCGCAAGAATTTCCTGTAGCTTGGGACCAGCCGCTTAAAATTCCCCGTGCTTTATATTCATCAGTAAAGTGGAAATAACCACATCTGCCATCCTGCAATAGTGCTGTGACAGTCACGGCTACAGATGATGCACTCTTGGCATAGAGTGAACCTCTACACAAGATGGAGCTCTTGAAGTGGGAGCACTTTTTTACTCTCCCTTTTAAGCTGTGCCTACGTTCCCAGCTCTGAGAAAATTCTTCTAATAGTAAGAGCAAAAAACTGCCACAGAAGAAGAAAAAAATCACCTTAAATAAAAATAAATAAATCTCTGTTAACAGCAGGGACAAGCCAGACCCAGAAAGTTTCAGTTCATGGAAAAGATTATTCTTTATTTCCCTGAATACCTGATTTTGTGGTAAACAAGCAGTTTCACCAGCTGCATAGAAGAGAGCTCCGCATCAGTGGCGTGTGTGTGTTTGTGTGTGTGCAGAAAGGGTTACTAGAGAAGAAATATTTGCTCACTGATTTATTTGAGGTCACAACCCTCAGGCAGTTAATTTAATGCATGTTTTAAACTGTAGTGGCATGAAAATGATAAGCCATCACTCCCTGAGTGTAAGGATTTATGGGCTACTGCAGAGATATAAATAAATAGAGCAAAATCTCATCATAACATCACTCAGGAGAATGTAAGAAATTTGGGGCAGGGACCAGGACAGTACATGTCTTCTGGAAAGTGTAAAATGAACCTTGTGGACACTGGAAGGTAACGATAAGAAGAATTGATAAAGGAAAGCCTGAGAGTGGGGGGTTGAAATGTGTTTCCTTTCACACCATGCTGTTGTAAGGAAGAACATCACTAGGTGGCACTCCACCACCACAGTGGTTTGATAAACTGCCCCACTAAACAATAGCTATTGTCAGCCCCGACAAGCTTCTCTGGTTTAGAAACGTGTTACAAATATTAATTAATACATGGAGACATAATGGTTGGGTGAACATGTGTTCATGGATGAGGTCCTGTATTTGCATACAATTTTGCTCAATTTGTTCAGATAATATAATCAATGGGAGAGTCCCATGAGGGAAACCAAAATTTGTCTAATGATTTGCTAATATTAAAATATTATTTTATATATATTATAAATATTACAAATATATTACATAAATATTACTTATCTAACTGCACGTCTTGTCATTTCCCCAGCGGTATGGAAATCCATCACGTCATGGCCTCCAGCACCAGCGATGCTGCAGATGCTATCAGTGGGCTGAAATCCTGCGAGATACCCTAGAATCCAGTTTACCTTACCAGTGTTAAATCAGTTTTGCAGTATTAAAAGGAACAAGAGCTTACTAAAAGTACTTCTTTTTCTCCAGTGACAAGGAAATGCTATGCGGTCCTTGATTACTTAATTATTCAACTGATATTTTTACTATATTCTTTTTGAATGTCCTCTCCTCCTGTTATTTTCCAACTAAATGGTAGTTTTATAATGTGAACAGTTGTTCAGTTTAAAATGGACTGAGGCTTTCTACTTTGTTCACAAAGATCAGGCAACAGATCTCAAATAGCAATAACCTTTGATCATGTTTGGCACTAGAGTTGAGCCCGTGATCTCAAGAGGAAGAAACATACTGTATCTCATTATCATTTTCATAAAAAGTGAAATCTTGGAAATGTTTTGATTAATAGAAACACCCAAATAAAGAGCTCAGTTAGTTCTGAGACAGAAGCTAAAGCTGACAAGCAGTCTGTGTATAACGTACAATTACATGCTCTACATAAAAAATAAAATAGATGACAATTATGGAAAGTAACTAAAAATTAAGTCAATAATCCTGAAACTAAGCTGAACTTGCCATTCCCCAGCATGGTTTGAAACTGCAGAAGTTTCCTGTCCCAGTTTTTCCTCCCAGTTCTGCAACTAGGATTATGATGATCTGCCATGCTTGTTAGAAAATTCCTCTCTTCTACCCTTCTCCGAGCCAAACCCAGGGATTCTCCAAGACCGCTGGAGGAAAGCAATGCTCTGCAGATCCCCATCACCATCGCTGCCCACTGCGGGCTCTTACCACCACCGGTAGTATGGTTTATGCTACCAATCTGACCTACAGCTTTGGAGAGTGATGGGACATGACTCTTCCTCCTATATATCTGGAGGAACATTCTGGTAGAAGGGACCCTCTCCCATCCTGGTTGTCCAGCATCATTAATCCCTAGAGAGGCTATGAAGGAAAGCCTACAAGGTAACATAAACACACTTGGCCCTGCACAGCACTCAGATTTCTTCAGTGGATGATTTCCACTACCTGCTTACTATTTCTGATCAATGGCTGTCTTCCTAATCATGAACATTTGGGTGTATTTAAAAATGAGTTTCAAATATGTCCAGAGTCATGATGTGTTCGTGAGCAGAAACAACTTCCCCGCATGCTTTCCAACAGCCTTTCTGTTCCAGCAGCAGAATCTAGGCCCTAATCTCTGATTCCTGTTCCCCTCATTCATATTTTATTCTTCAGCCTTTTAATTCTCAACCACCAAATCTTTCCCTAGCTGAAAATTTGTCTGGCATCTTTCACTACTTGACACTTGAGTCCTCTGGGAGGAAGAGGCTATTAAAAAAAATACCCAGGGAAGGCTATAGAAATCATTGAGATTTAAGATGTTTATAAGGCCAGTTGTAAGGGGGTAGATGAGGACACCAGATGGTGAGCTGTGAGGAGGTGACCCCATCTCCCTGACATTTCCTTGCATGGTAGCTAGGAGGTGTGAATTATTTATGGCTGAAAGGGAGTCTGAGGAAGGGATGGAAGGGAGATGAGGAACTACTTGAGGGAGTCCAGCAGAGGGTACAAAGATGATGAGGTGACTGGAGCATCTCTCCTACAGGGAAAGGCTGAGGGAGCTGGGGCTGTTTAGCCTGAGGAAGAGAAGACTGAGAGGGGATCTCATTAAAGCTTATAAATATCTCAAGGGCGGGTGTCAAGAGGATGGGGCCAGACTCTTTTCAGTGGTGCCCAGTGACAGAACAAGGGGCAACGGGCACAAACTGGAACACGGGAAGTTCCATCAGAACATGAGGAAAAACTTCTTCACTGTGAGGGTGACAGAGCCCTGGAACAGGCTGCCCAGGGAGGGTGTGGAGTCTCCTTCTCTGGAGATACTCAAACCTGCCTGGATGCAGTCCTGTGCAGCCTGCTCTAGGTGACCCTGCTCTGGCAGGGGGGTTGGACTAGATGATCTCCAGAGGTCCCTTCCAACCCCTACCATTCTGTGATTCTGTGAGTCCGCCCGCTCCCTTCTCCCCTGGGGCTGCTTGTGCTCCTGCTCTGCTGGGTCACGCTGAGCTGTGCCTATTAAAATACTGTCCTGCTGCAGTCTCCTTTAGGCTTACACAGCCACTTGCCGTATAAAAAGTAAGGCCCCAGCAAGGCCTGACTCAAGCACGATTATAATTCCTGTTTTCTCTGTATTAACGTGATCCCTCTGTGTGCTCCAGGTCGGCAGCCGTCTCCTGTGTTCCTTGTGAAGGTGACAGCTGCAAGCTGTACTAAAACCTGTTTCACCACTGCCTACCCATGTCCTCTCTATCGTATCCCTAGCATCTCTTTGTAGATCTTGCAAGATGATTTTTTTTTAGTTACTGCTTGTAACAGTTTAAGGAAATTTTGCTAGTTTTGTAATGGATTAGAAATACTAGTGGAAAGAATAAATTCCTCAATCTTCTAACATGTCTGAAAGCAGCTGAGAAAGATACCTCGAATTTAACTCTCAGCCCGAATCTTAGAATCATAGAATCATTTTGCTTGGAAAAGACCTTTAAGATTGAGTCCAACCATTAACCTAGCACTGGCAAGTCCACCACTAAACCATGTCCCTTAGCGCCACATCTACACGTCTTTTAAATACCTCCAGGGATGGTGACTCAATCACTTCCCTGGGCAGCCCGTTCCAGTGTCTGACAACCCTTTTGGTGAAGAATTTTTTCCTAATATCCAATCTAAACCTCCCCTGGTGCAACTTGAGGCCGTTTCCTCTTGTCCTGTCACCTGTTACTTGGGAGAAGAGACCGACACCCACCTCGCTACAACCTGCCTTCAGCTCTTGTCCTGCTCCTGCTGATGGGATCTTAGAGTCCATGTTAGAAATAATATTATTATATCGAATTTCTGCTGCAGTAGCAGCCATGTGACAGAGCCACAGGCTATGTCCCCGTGTGCTGGGAACTGTGGTACTGTTACTCCACTGCTCACAGCTTCGGGTCCTGCCCAATATCTGAGTAAGGTTAGCGGAGCTTGGTTCATTATCAAATAAATTACTACCTTTAGCAAGATAATGATCTTAAGCCTTCTGCAGTGCAGCAGTACTCAAACAATGAATCATGTACCGGAGTTGTCAGGATATGTGCTTCTAGCTTTCCCTCCTCCTTCAAACTGCTGAACTGCATCAGAAAAACTAATACAAATCAAATGAATGTGTCTTGGTTTGACTTTTCCATTTACGTGTATCATAGTGTTATCATAATTTTATACCATCTTACGTGGCACAGAAAGCTGATCCTGAATGGGATGGTGATATGTAACATAATCTGTTGGGATGTGAGCCTTCCTTTGAAAAATGTTCAGGCCTTTTCCCTGTTCATCTATCTGTATCCCAGGGAGATTTTGCAGATGAGTAAATCATAGTCACTGTAACCTATAGCGATTTGTATTGTCCAATGTGTTATATAGACATGGTCAGAATCACTAATTACTACCTTAACAGGCTTTATGCAGGTGATACTCAATAGACATTTTCCTTTGGCTGAGGTGATGAATATCTGTGATCTTGGAGAAGGATCTGTTTTCTCTTCTGCTGCTGCTGTGAAATTCCCAGGGGAAATAAATAATGCACCAAGACAGGCTGAGTCCTGCAGCGCAGAAGCAGGGAGATTCCAGTACTGCTCTTGCTAAAGATGATTTTCATAGATTATGGCATAATGAGAAAGGAATGTACTAACAACACCCAGGTTGCCAATAAGCCTGAATAAACTTGATTCAGACGCTAAGGAAATAATACCCATAGACACACATTTGCGAACACAAACCCTTTGAATAACATTAAAACTGTTACTTAATTCAATAAGCTCTCCAGGAAATTCAAAGAACGGGCTGACTTAACAGTCCCAGTTGTCACTCAAACCAGACGGCTTCAGTGCAAAGCTATGCCACCACATTTGCCTGGTGCCCTCTTGATATTGTAAAGTCTTAGTGCAATGTACCACGCAGATTGTCTCCCACTGCAGCACGTGTTCGCCACCTGAGCTTAAAAAAAAATCAAAGCAGCAGTGGTGGAGAACATGCAACGTGCCATACCAGTGGTAATAGAAGACAGTTGTTGCAATGCTACAGAAAGAGGAAGGGTGCAATAAAAGGATCTATAGTTCCCCTAGATTGGATAGATGTTACTATGCTGTTGCTCAAACCTTGTGCCCTTAAGCTTCTTTGTGGAAGTGATAGTTGTTGAGCAAACTTATTTCTCTGCTAGATCTGCAAGAAGATGCCCTTCAACTGTAAAATGAGGGCAGTGTTGGAAAACACTTTTTAAATCCCTTACAGTGACCTTTATCATTGGTTAAGTTAACCCTGCTGTGCCTCAGCTCCCCCACCCCACAAGGAAACTAGTGCCAGTTCTCTGCCTCGGCAGGATGGTGGGCAGATTCACAAGTTTCTACTTATGCCAGCTTTGAGCAGGAAAATGGTTCAGCGTCCCTGGGCTCTGCTCCTTTGCTTTGATAAGAACTACAAACGAGCGTTCCGTGGTTCAGCTGCTTTCCTGACTCTCAGGCACGACCACCAGGAGGTCAGAATACATCCGAGAAGCAAAATGAGCGCATTTCCTCCCCGTCCCTCGTGCCCTCAGCACAAAACCATCTGGGAAGCTAATGGGGGAGCCGGGAGGGAGCTCCGACAGCGCACTGCAGCCTGCCGGAGGGTGGCTGGGCTCCTAGGGCCGGCGGGGGTGGTTTGAAGGAGGAGTGAAACAAAAAAAAAAACAAAGCGAAAAGGAAACCCGCTCCGGCCAGGCTGGGCGGGCTCCCCGGCACCTCGCCGAGCGGAGACGCCGCGCTGCGGGACGCCCCGCCGCCCCGGGGACCGGCCGCCGCCGCCCCGACACCCGCCGGTCTGCGCAGACCTCCCGCGGGGAGCGGCGGCCCCGGCGGAGCCCCGGCCCGGCCCGGCCCGGTAAGTCTCGCCCGGGGCTGCGGGGACCTGAGCACGGGGGGGGGGGGGGTCCCGCTTCCCCGCGCTGCCGCCGTGGGCAGGGCTCTGCCCGCGTTGCGGAGGGCAGAGCCGCGGGACTGGGCGCGGCGGGTGCCGCTGGCTGCCTGCGACAGGTCGCGTTGGTGGGACTTTCCCCGGTTTCTCTTCACGGAGTAACTTTTGCGGTTTGTGCTCTCTCCGTGCGTGAGTGTCGGTGGGTATCCGGGCATCGGGCCGGAGCCGGCCCCTGAGGCAGACTACTGCGCCCACCAAAGCTTCTACAGATCTTTCGGCTTTCCTCTCCCAGCAGCCCAGGCAGGAGCCAAAGGCAGGGAGCAGAAGGCAGCCTGCTTTCAGGGGCCCCGTCAGCTGCGGAGGAACCCCTTCGGTGGAGCACATGGGGAACCTCTGCGGGATGGAGTCACGCTGAATAGAGACCCCGCAGCCGACTCTTTTTGCTGGCGCTGACAGTGTGTGGGGTCCTTACGCTGGTGGTGATCACAGGCACGTACAGTCCACGCAAAATGCATCGTTGAGTTTTGCTGCGTGTTCAGTATTACATGGCTTGGGCTTAGCTTGTTACAAAACTTTTTTGCTGTTCTTCTGAGATACAGTATGCCTTTCTAATGAGTACAGAGGGAAGGAGCGATGTTTTCAGTAGAGCTGCTGTTCACGTGTGTGGGCATCTTTTGAAGATGGCCAGTAGATATTTATAGCTCAAATCAGAGCAAGTCAGGACTGAGACACTGGAATTCACGGCCTATAAAACTGATGCTTGGAACCAGAGCCTTAGTGGCCTTTGCATCTTCAACTTGGATTGAAGGGAACAATCTCCCACACAAGCAGTTCTCTTGGGAACTGCCATATTAAAATCCTTCAGGAAAATTGGACATGTTGCTGTTGGTGTCTG
Organism: Phoenicopterus ruber ruber; assembly: GCA_009819775.1. Classification (NCBI taxonomy): domain Eukaryota; kingdom Metazoa; phylum Chordata; class Aves; order Phoenicopteriformes; family Phoenicopteridae; genus Phoenicopterus; species Phoenicopterus ruber. Next base: position 27,711,454 of record CM020221.1, on the reverse strand, counting down.
TTATGTGGTCAGGCAAGATGAGCACCAGCAGTGTCTCTAAGCGAACATTACTATTAACTTGTTTTTAATGAATGCTGTAGGCCTAAGCCATACTCAGCGCGTCTCCTGCAGGCACGAGTGTTTGGCCTGAGCAGCCAGGCAAGGACCAGAGCTGCCAGGCAAGCAGCTCTTGGACAGGAGAGCAGCTGTAGTGCAGCATGGTTTGTTTTGTGAGGTTTTTGAGTTTGTTTTGGTGATGATGATGGTGCTCTTTTGCAGCTCTGTCTAAAGTAATTCTGTCTACCTTCATAGACATTTGCTTTTAAAACCTACTGGTCCCAGTTTTCCATAATATATGTGGAAGTGGTTCCTTCAGTCCTTGAAGAAAAGCAGAGCACGGAAATCAGGAATGGAAACTTAAAGGCTTCTCTTCAACCTTGTTTTCAGCACAATAGATGCTTCACGCTGCTCCCACGTGGGAAATGCACATATTAAGTGTGATTGCCACAGATGTGGAGAGAGGTGAATTGATTTGCCAAAGGTCAGAGAGCCAATGTCAGTACTGGGGTCAGCCCTGGGGGCTGCTTGGCTCCCAGCTGGTAGATGACACTTTTTTTTGCATGACTTGGGTGTGCAGAATGCAGTGATCTGTATTTGCACCAGCAGCATCCGCAAGGGAGAAGCGACCTGTGCACACCAAAGGCGTTGTACCTGTTTATCAAGAGCTCAGGCGGTGGCCCCTCCCCACCTAACTGTCTTCCTCTTTTTGTTGCTTGGAGCATTACGATATATTAATAACAGCCTTCCCCCCTCCCCCAAGTCAGACTAAATAGCCCTGGTCAGGGACTGGGGGACTGTGCTTTTCCTGAGTGATTGTTTCGGGCCGTCTGATGACTAGGGCCACCAAAGCTGCATGTCCTGCTCCCCTTTTGTTTTTTGTTGGTTCTCTCCATGGCAATAAGGGCTCCCGTGTGCCTCTGCTGCACCACGGTCTCGGAGGGATGCCAGTGCCTGTGATCCTCCTTACGTGGCAATGAGTAACAGGGGGAAGGAATCTGACCCGCAGAAACCTAACACTGGTGTTCCATGAGCTGATCTAACTATTTTCTGAGTTTGTTTTTTAAGCAAAACCTGTATGGTTTTCATAAGGACAATTTTAGGCTAGCTTTTGTGACTGTCTACCTGCTGACTGTTGTTTCAGTATCTTGGAACTTGCCTGCAAATAAATTAATGCTGATAGTGTGATATCAGGAAATGCACTTAGAGGATTGTATTGTGGCGTACTATTCCCCCCCCCGCCCCCCCAATAGCTTCAATCAGTTCCCTGAGTGCAATGGGTAGACAGCAAAAGCGGTGGTTTATTTTTTCTAGTTGTATTGCTTTGTCCTCCCAGATATGCATCCCCTCTGAAACAACTGTCCTGGCAAAATTTAACCTAAATTCAGCCTCTGTCAACAAGGTGAACATTAAGAAGCAGTTGTTCTAGGGAGCACTGATAAAGTATATGGACTCCATGAAGAGTCTACATGAGTCTCCCTGCTGTCTTGTGCTGTCATGTCCTGCACACTCTGCTCCGCAGAATTGCAATTGCAATCCATAGCAATGGTGCAATGGAGAAAGGAGCTGGGAAAAAAGCTCCTGGCCTGTTCCCTCAGATCCCCTTTAAAATGGGCTGTTTGGTGGGCCAGCTCTTTCTCTCCCAAGTGTTATTATAATCCATTTACACTGGGAAAAAGCAGGTTTGCTGCCAGACGGCATACTTTCCATCAGCACATGTAATTGCTGGGTGGTGGAGAGAGGTAGAGACTCTGGTTTTCAGGCTGGAGGGAGGAAGGGAGCGCAGCCAGGGTGTGCACTGGGTGGCATCGCAGTGTGCCCGACCATGAATTCCAGGTTTTGCAGGGATGTGGGCTCAGCTGTGTAAGCAAAACCTTCTGCCTGTTCACCCCTCAGCATGGGCAACAAGAGGGCAGGCAGGTAGCCAAGCTTGAAGCACCTTGAGGGACAGAGAGCTGGCCCAGGGGTGCAGCTGCAACAGGGCTCTTTTTTTAGCTTATTTTGATTTCCAGACACACGTGGGCCATGTGAAGTTGGCTGAGCCAATCTTGACTCTGCTGTACGCAAGCCCACCTCAGAGCTGTGCTCTTCTGGCTGGTGGTTAAGCAAAACAAACGGGTTTTACTGCCTTGACCTGAAGGCCAGACTAGCTGCTGAGCTTCACTGGAGCAGGAGCGGGTTTGACTTCTGGCACGGAGAGGAGGCTCCCGTATAGGGCTGAGCCACAACAAACACTGTGCTGTATTGCTTGAACTGCCTCCGAGGGAGCGAGAGGAGGTTTGTGCCAGCGCGTGAGGATGCAGCGCAGACGCACCCACTGCTGAGAGGGACCTTCTTATAGTGACTTTAGACCATCCCCTAAGGTTCAGTCAAGGTCTCTCCAACATCTATACACATATAGTAGAGGGAGACCCTGACTTAAACGCTCTCTTTTGAGATTTTAAAATTATTTTAACAAGTGAGAGCGTGTAAGTCCTGTAGCAGCAGTTCCTGCACGGCGCTTCATAGCTCCTTTCCTCCAAGCAGAAGCACCTGCTGTAGCTAACTGGTCCTGAGCCACCATGAGACCAGGCATTGCAGGCCCTGACAGCTAACAAACATCCACTGGGATATTACAGCGTGGATCCAGCCCTTTTGGGATTGGGGTGTCTTGCTCCTGTGCTCGGCAGTCTGCTGCTGCGGGTAGTGTTGTGGCACTGGTTGAGCAGAGGCAGAAGCAGCCCTGCAGGCTGCGAGGTGCTGGGAGGTCAGAGCAGAGCTCATTTGGCCTCACAGCTGAAGATAGAAACAGAGAAGTGAAACTGTACACACAGTCTGGTCAGAGCAGGTACGTGGGAGGAGGGAGGGCTGAGCCATCCCCTCCCAACCGCTGCTGAAGTGAAGGGGTTCGGGAGAGAAAGGACCTGTCAACCTAATACTAAGCCCTTAAAGGACCCAGCTCCAAAGCCCAGCTCAGCCCACGCTATTCATGATTTCATCAGGCTTTGGATCAAGACAGTTGGAAGGTTTGAAGTGGTGATAGCGGCTGGTAACGAGGGCGGTGGATTCCTGCTCCCCAGCCCACTTGTGCACAGCTGGGTAACGTCTCCTTTGCCTGCCTGCAACCAGCTTGTTGGGCCCATCCTTTCCTCCTTCTGGTTGGAGAACTTTGCTTTGTTTCCTGTTTTATCTAAAATTTCTTAACTTCTCTCTCCTAAAATATGGTAGTTTATCTTTTGTGGTTCTGTGTTTCACATCTTCCTGTATGCTCTTAGGCTTATTTCCTGCCTCTTCTCTTGCATTTTCTGTTTCTCACATTAGCTCACTAAAACCAGCTCCCCGAGCAAGTATTTCTACCTTGTAAGCTGCTTACAGCAGCTAGATGCTTTTCCTGAGACAAACCAATCCCAGACAAAACTGTCCCAGCCCTTGCACTTACGCAGCTGCTAATTTTACTCTAATCCGTTTTAAAAGGAGAGGGCTGGTGGGTGAGGATGGAGTCAGAGGAAGGAGGTCCTCGCTTGCCAGTACGTCTGCAATGCTGAGGGACCCGTGGTGTGATCTGCATGCTTTCCCATGGGAGAAGCAGCATTTTAACTCTTCCTAATCACTTCAAAGCTGATTATTTCTGGTCTCTTGAGCTTTTATGATCATTTTATTAGGTAAGGAGGTGAGTTAATCTCTCTTTTAATCAATCCCTAATTTAGGTAACTGCATTACGTACTCATCTTCAGCCTGAACTTCCTCATTCATTCTCTGTTTTGCAGACTTCCTGGCTGTGCTTCAGCGGTGGGTGACTGAATATAGTCTTCTCTGCATCGCGGTGATAGTAGTAATGTGAAATTTAATGAGCACCTGCAAAGTTGTGTAGCAGGTAAGTGCTCCAGGGGTCATTCTTCCTTCCAGATTTGATGTGATTTGAAAAAGCTTCTTGATGGGCTCTCACTAGGAGATCTTGAGCCTTGCAGTAGAAATGCCGGAAGGAAAGTGGCGTGGCTCATATTTTAGTAAACGTTCCCAGCAGCGAGGGTCAGACAGCACTTGCAAAGCAAAAGTAGCAATATTGTGAAGGTTTAATTTGGAAATGGCTTCAGTTTAGAAGGTCAGTGTTAAAAGCCTCTCTCTTTTTGGCATTCAGTATAAAATTGCGTTTATCTGACTGCTTGGTACAGTTGGGGTCTAGTCAGAGGGTGATGGCAGAAGGGAACCAACAGGTCCAAGCTTTGCTGACAGCAGCTACTGCTGCATTTGCTGCTGTGCAGGAGAACTTGCCAGAGGTACCTTACTCAGATTGGGAAAGCACTACATCTCCCCTCTTCCAGGTGTTGGGGGGAGAACAAAGGCCTGGAAGTGCCTGGACAACCTCCTGATGATCAGGGGTGACAGCAGAGGCAGACAGATTGAAGGGAAATAGTGGCTTTTACAAGACATCAACGTGTACAGTTTTCATGTTTGTACGAAAACCCCTGAAAAACCCGCTGAAAGCAGAACTGCTGGGTGAAACCCCAGACATCTGGCAGTGCCACTCTGCGAGCGTGTGACAGGAGGCTCTGCGGGTAGCAGTGGTGGGAAGGGAAGAACTGGAGCTGATGGCAGAGGGAGCCAGCAGAGCAGCAGTCCTGGCTGCCACAATGTCCTGCTACGGCTCTGAGTACCTGTTACTTCATGTACTCCACGTGATTCTTTTTTTTTTTTTTTTCCCTTATTTATTCTGGATCTGCATCTGGCCCCTTCTTCCCATCCCAGTGAGTTCAAACGGCTGCTCTGCTCTAGCAAAGCTCAGCTTACAGCGTTCCCTGGCATGCTCCTCCAACCAGCCCTGCTCAAAGCTGTGAGAGCTGGCCCATTGCCATCCTCCTGTGTGTAAATGAAGCTCTTTCTCTTTTTCCTTTCCCCCCACCATCTTTCATTATTATCCCTCTTCCAGAGGCAGGTTTTTCTGGCTGATCTAGCACATTATTTATATCAGTGATATTTGCCTCAAGGCAGAGATGCTTTTTCAGCATTTACAGGGAAGACGTCTGATGCACCCCCACGGCCATGCATGTGGCTTGGAAAAACCAAGCATGGTATTGGCAAGGATGAGAACCATTGAGGCCAACTGTTGCAGAATTTAAGCCCTGTTAGCCGCAGTCTCTGATTCATATGGTTATTTCAGTTGACTGGCAAAGGAAAAAGTACCGTTCCTTTGCTTTCAAAACCAGGGGGAAGAGCACGTAGAGAAGGTTCTTGCGCTTGAGCAGAAAAGTGACATTAGCTATGAGGCGTCAGCTGAGCTACCTGTGTAACCAACTTCATCTTTCTCTGGGTTGCCTCAAGGGATGGTGAGCGCTGTCAATTGAAAAGATAGAGTTTGTGGCCAAACCCAAATGAAAACAATGAAAATCAGCTTCCAAGTGCCTTGCTTCCAGTTCTTTCAAATTGCAGAGGATGCAGTGATGTTCAGGGAGCACCTGATGAGGAGTGGGAGCAAATGCCCGCAGGGAGGGAAGTAGCTCCCTGAGACAAGATACCACCTGTAGGTGCCAGAATCCCAGCAGGGCTTACAGCTTGTTTTGGAGAAAGCACATGCAGTGATAATGAGACGTTCCTACAGGTAGAGGTAGTTAAGCAGTAGTCTAGACTGCCTTGAGAGGCAGAGATCGAGATTTGCTGGAAGATTTTCAGAACAAAGTAGACAAAAACCTGCCAGAAACCATTCAGGCACAGTGTAGGCCATGTGTGTAGGCAGAGGTGTGGGAGACTATTGCTTTTTCAGACCTCTTTTTTTCCCTATTTTTTAAGCTCTTGTAGAATGTTAATACATACCAGAGATGGAGCTAAGGAGACATTCTCAAGCTTAAACTGTGACACTTGATGTTCACAGTGTAGTGCTTCCCAGAGGGGCTTGTGTGTGTATCTGCACCCAAAATGCTTAGATCCTAAGCTATTTCCTCCTGGGTGTTCAGATGCCTGACTGCCACTGGTTTCAGATGAGAGTTTGATTTCTAAAGGCCTCTGGAGCTTTTAGCAACCAAATACCTTGGGACTGTTGGAAATGTGAGAGAAAACACTTGGATTTTCTGCAGCACAGCCACTTCTGCACTGCAGATTGCAGCACATTCGTGATAACTGAAGAAGACCCCTGTCTTTTTCTCCCAGGCTAGTAGGGGCAAGGATGAGATGGATGCCTGTATTTTTGGTAGCTGGAATCCCTCAGCTGACCCTCCCCTAACGTAATACACAGTGACATGAGTTATCTGGCACGCTAGGTGACTTAAGGACATAGAGCTCTGCTGCGGTTCTACCTAGCAAGCTGGCTATGCTCAGTTGAAGTCATGGCCATGCTCTTCTGCAGCCGAAGTCAAAAGACAGTCTGAAGGTGCTTGGCTGACATCCATCCAACCTCCCTATTGAGCCATAGCTGCTTCATGCTCTTGGAGCGAGTGCAGGGTTATGATCTTAAGCTCTGCAGGAGTTACAGGAAGAAATGTCGACTGAAAGGGACGTGTTTGCGTTGCAAGTCATCCACAACACGTGCTCTCAGCTCAGCCTTGTATTTGCTGCTAGTCCTGGACACTGTCAGTCTCCCATGCGGAGCTGAAAGCTGTCTGCTCCTTGCTAAGCTAAGCTCCTTGCCTGCTGCAGCAGAGGGGATTTTTGTGCCTATAAGCAGGGGCCCCACAGCTATGACTCACAGTTCCCATTACGTTGTAACTTAGCCTTTGAGTGTGCGGAGAGGCTACCCCTTGGCTTTCAGACAAAGCCTTCCTTTGTTGTGCTTATGTTATAAAGGAAGCAAGCGTATGCGTTCACCCCACACATCCCAAATGAAAACCACGTGGCTTCACAGCCTTAGCGTGTGTGTTTGGTGCTTTTGCTACAGCGGTGCGTGTTACATCGCTCTTATCCCATGGAGTCTTTTCAGAGTTATTCTTACCAGCATTCAGTTTACAAACTCTTCAGGGAAAGAAAGAGCTTAAAGATGTTTTCTTTTGTTGGTAAGCAGAGGGGACTGAGCAAAGAGCACATGAAAATTATTAAATATGGGTGCATGTAGCAATAGGCTGGTCTCTGAGTCATTCCCTTGGGTGAAAATGGCTCTGAGTTGGTGGCCACGGGTGCTGAAAGGATGAGCTTCATGGAAATATTGTACGGAAGTGGGGCAGTTTGTTTTCTTGTATAGCTTTGCTTTTTTCTTCTGACTTTTATTTATTCAAACTCATTTTGAAAAGCAGGGTTAGCCAGCAGTACTCTGAAGCCAACATATTTGTGTGAGTGCGTGTCTCTTGGCAGTTTTTAGGTTTATGACTAGCGAGCCAAGACCGGGCTTACTGCTTCCCAAAGAATTTGTGTTGTTTCTCCTGTTCTTTTCTAGAGCCACCAGGTAATGAAGTAAGAGGGCCTGATTCTTCCTGCAGACACTGGCATGTGATGCGGAGTGCCTCTGCTTAGATCAGGGAGTCATCCTAGTGAGAGTCAAGGAAATGGGGCATTGCAGTAAAAGTGCTCTTTCTTGCTCTCTCCTCCTTCCGCACCCATCCCTGCAGGGGCTTTCACAGTCTGGGTTGTTTTGGGTTTTTTTTTTTTTTTACTTTATTTAAGGAACTATATTGTGTTTTATATAAAAGCCTGGATTTCAGGCAATGGAATAAAGCATTGCTTTTCATTTCTGTGGTGATGTATTGGCTATAATAGCAAGCTTTTAAGTACTGTTCCTCCCCAACTGTTTGAATACAAACAGCTGTAACTAGTTAGCAAAACAATAGTCCGATATCACACAAACCTCCAATCCCATCCAGTGTTTTTGAGTCCTGTTTAAGCAGATACTTGGGCCTGCAGGTCTCCTGACATAGGAGTGTGACTTTGTCACTGAGTCAAGACTGTGATGGAGTAGAAGATCTCAGATCAACCAAATTCCCAGCCTGCAATGACAATTTTTTTGCTGAGTTCTTGTTCAGTGTCTCAGTGTGGAAGTGTCTGGCAAGTACTGTGCTTTCTACTGTCTGTAATATGTAAGTGCTCATTGTTACATGACTGAAATGGGACTTCATAGTTTCGCATGTAAAACAATCATTCTGCAAGTCACATCTGAGCTGTGCCAATATCCACATGTGCTGCTCTTAGATGTGGTGCAGTGGTGTATCCCTGCTGGGAAATCAACTTTCTAATAATGTTTCCATGTACACTTTTAATACTGAAGCATTCATTTCAACGGATGTACAATATACAGTTAAGTTGGATGTGTACTGATGTAGAGCACATGCTTACCTTAGGATGAGGAGAGTCAGAGTAATCAATGCCTGATTTAACACCACTGGTGTGATTTTTTTCTCCATCTTATTGAGAATTAGGTGGGGAAAAGGAGGGCAGATTTAAACAAACATCTTGGCAATTGAACCCTTTTTGTATTCTCGCCGCCTTTCCCTGAGGTGACTGCCAGGTCGGATCAATGAGCCATGGCTGCCTGCATGTGCAAGGGGAGGTCGTGTGGCAGAGAGGGTGACAGCCAGAGTGGGTCCCAGCGTGAGCATCAGGTGGAAGCCAGAGAGCATCTGTGCAGTGACGTTGCTCCATACATTGTGGTTGACACTATCACGCTTTTGGTAAAGCAGCAGGGGGTTTGTGTCCATCTGTGCTGATGAAAGATTGTGCAAGGGAATGACCAGCTATTGTGCGGGCTCCCATCACGTTGGGCTTGAGGGGGAGGGAGCTGGCAATGTTGGTAAGCCAATCTTCTCTTTACTTCTTGGTATGTATCTTTGCCAAAAAAAAAAAACCCCACAACCAAAAAAAACCCACAAAAGTTTGATCTACTCCAATTGTTTTCCTCACAATTAACAGACAAAATTTATTTGGCTTAAAAAGCCAAGCTGTTCCTGGCTGGGATCCTACCACAACAGCTCAGTACGTGGGTGGGAGCCACATGCACACTTCCTACCTCTCCCCTCCTGTCTCCCTCGCAGCTAGCACTATGTTCCAATTTGTAAAACCCCTTCTCGACCGTAGCAGAGGGAACCCAAGGCACTGCACAGACTGTCCACGTGCTGCTTGCTGACAAGAGCTGAGCTGGCTTGCACAATCGAAAAGCAAAAAAACACATTCAGGCAACAGGCAGGATGCTGAGTAACACACTCCTCAGAATCACAGAATGGTAGCGCTTGGAAGGGACCCCTGGAGATCATCTAGGCCACCCCCCCTGCTAGAGCATGCTGTTAGCTTTGTCTCTTGGTCTCCATGGGCACCCCCTCTTGGGTCCAGCCTTACAGTGAGTAAACAGTGAGTGCTTTGGGTGCATGATGTGGTTCTGTGTTTATTTAGCAGTTCTTACAGCTGTCCTTGATGGTGGCTGCCGGCTTCTGGGGCACGAAGAGGGGGCCAGAATCATGTTCTGGTTAGAGGCGATACCTGTATGCGCTGAGAAATAGTAACTTAGAAATGGCCAGATAAATCCCCCACTTGCTGATGAAACTGAAAATCTAACAGGTGCCACATCTCTGTGGGTTTTGGAAGAGAGCCCTAGAAGGCAAATAACTCCTTTTGAGCCAGAAAGAAAACTTTGTACTGTCTAGGCTTTGGGGGAAGGGAGGCCATGGGTTTTTATGGCAGCATCTTACAAATGCCTCTGGTGTGCAGAGACAGCTGAGTCCGGAGGGGAGGACCTCTGAACATCTTGAGTGCTACTGCAAGAAGAAAAGAAACAACCTGTCCTACTTTTACCTACAGTGGTCACTGGAATGTTAGAGATTCAAACTGCAGCAAGGGAGAGTTAATGAGGCATGATAAAAAGGTTCCTGATGGCAAAGGTAGTGAATGACTGGAAAACATGAGAGAGACTCCCTGTCCTTCCCAGGGCAAGTCAAGCACTCCTCTGCTTGGAGAGATGCTGGCAAAATCACTCCTCGCTGGGACCTGGGGCTGCACGGTAGTGTCTGCCTCCAGAGCAACGTCAGTGCTGCTCACATGCTTATCCACCCCGAATCCGCTTGCCTGTGGGAAAAGAGGGCTACCTAGTCCCGTACACAGGATGAGCATCAGCATTTCCTTGGAAATACCTGATCTGGTGACCCTGGGAGGAAAATATTGCTTCCGAAAGTCCACAGCAGACCTGTTGGACAGGATGTCCGACTCGGGCTGCGCGACTGACCCTGTTGGCACTGCAGCAGGCTCGGGACAGGATGTCCACGGATGTTACGAAAGGTTAACGTGTTCTCAATCAAACGCCAAAACAATAGTTATCAGGCAAGTGGCCTTGTTCAACTGCTGTCTTGTGGCCAAGCAGCTGATCTGGAGTAGGGCTGGCTTCCAGGCATGTTTTGGAAGGCAGTTGCGCTGCTATACCCATCTTTTGTAGTCCTGAGCAGGCCACTGGTTGTTCTGGTTTTGAACACGGTTGTGGTACCAGTCTCAACATCCAGATCTCCGCACCTCATGCGTTGGTGCATTTAGTCCTTTCCACTGGTGGCTTTGGTAGAGAGCCAAAGACAGAGCCCGATCCCACCAGTCTGTGCCGAAACAACTGAAGCGACTGTGCTGGCAACTGGAATTTAGTACTTTGTCTGTAGCACTAATTTAGTGCTCAAAAAGACAAGTCAGAGCATGAGTTACAGCTGCTGTGGCTGGCACTGTTCTGTCCCTGTTGGTAGCTCATCACACCAACGTCCTGCACGCAAGCTTAACTCATAGGAAGTGAAAGAACAGCACAAATTGATGCTGCTCAGACTCTGTATTGTGTTTTTGTGGCTCCTAATTTTCCTGGCTGGACTGTGCAGGCTGCAGCTGACTGTGTGCTGAAGAGATGGAAGAGCAGGAGCCTCTCCTGGCTGCCCTGTGCTGTGTGATCTCTGGGTGGGCTGCGCTGGGTGCTGTCAAAGCTGAGGGTGGAGTGGGAAGTGGGGGGTCTCTGTGGCTCTGTACGGGTCTGGGGACATGTTCTTACTGCAGCAGAGAGGTCTTCATCCTGGAGGGTAGAAACCAGCTGAGGATCCTCATCTGAGCCCCTGGGCTCTTGCTGCCTGTGCCAGGTGAAAGCTAGGCAGGGTCACATGTGCTAATGCATACGCAGTGGGGTGGGAAGCGTAGACTGGTGCAATAAACCCTTAGTCACCCTCGGGTGTGTTTCAGTATATGGGCTCTCCAGCCCCCCCCGAGGGTCCAGTGCCTTGCAAGCCCCACCTGATGCCACAGCCCCACCTTGCTGACTCAGGCGAACATGGAAACTCCTGTTTTGAGGTGCAGTGTTTCAGCATGATGTCTCCTAGGAGCTGGCTTAGCTGGCAGTGTCTATCACACCGGGGTGCTGGAATAATCCTCAGGCCCCAAACAAACATAGTGCTGACCTGGGAGGAAATCTCACTCACTTCTGGTCTGAAATTTATCACCAAAATGGGACTCTTCCCCTGCCCACCCCATGGGCAGGGGAACATGCTTCCTCAGTAAAAATGGTGTCAAGAACAAGGCAGGTTTGAGTGAAGTCCTGCCAAAAACAATTCCTCAAGTCCTGTGGAAGCCCAGGTCAAACCTGGAGAGCAGAGCATTGACCTGAAAGCAGCCAAGTGATGAGGGCAGCAACCTCAGGGGCCGAGAAGGAGATCAAAGCTTAGATTACTGTTACTCCCTCCTGAGTTTGGAGGAGAGCCTTGAACAGAAGTTTCTGTCATCTCAAGTAAGTGACCAGACTATAAGGGTGTAGATGTGTTCTCTGTTTTTAAATGTGTACATATAAAAATCAAAACCTGAAGATTTTCTTGTTCTTCTCAGTACAAAAGAGGCAAAAATTGAACAACAAATTCCCAGCAACTAATAACAGACTAGTCTGATATCTTCACCAGGGTATTGCCCTTTCTAGTGGTACCTTCATCTTTTTCTGTGAACAACCATCCAGTGTGTGTCTATTCCTGAACCTTTACATGTAGCAGCTGGAAGGAAAATTTCCCTTACTATCTGTCCTGAGCCAGCAAAGGCCTTTCGATTGCTCTATAAACATTGATGGGGACATGGTGGAAAAAACAGCAGCGTCAGTGGTGTGGCGTTGACTAATTAAAGTGCATCTTTCCAAATTTTTGTCAGGAACAATAATACTGACATGCATCTCTACAATTCCCATTTCTCTTTCAATGTGTTTGTTTCTTACAATTCAGAGCTTGTATTTCCAAGTAAGAGGAAACTGAATTTCCCTCTGCTACAGCCAGGCATCTCTGAATGCCTGCAGAGGCAGCAATGGTATTTGCAGATTGGAGAAGGACATAGGGTATCAAAAAGGCCTTTCAGCAAACTTTTTGTCTTGACTAGGTATTCATAAATGCAGCAGAAGCATTTTGAGATGATGATCTCAAAGGCCAAAAGGCAATCTATTTTCTGTTGCAGTAAGGGGAGGAATCATGGGGCTCTCAGAATCCCAGCCATGAGCTGGGCTGGGCCCGAAAGCCCTGGGCTTGAGCTTCACATCTTTCCAGCAGGAAAGTCCCAAGTGCAGGTTAGTGGCTGTTCTGGGCTATTAATCTCTCTAGTCAAAACAAGAAGCAGAGTCGTTTCCAGACCTCAAGGACCTTCCCAAAAAGAGTCTCAGAAATTGCGTTTGTTCCCGTGAAATTTCTGGTTTCAAAAACGCAGCAGCTTTCAATGAAGAAAGCTCCCAACCAGCTGTAATTTCTATCATCTCTTCAAATTGCCTCTTTTCTTGCAGCCTACCAAAGCAAAACACAATGTTGCAGGAAGCAATCGAGTGTGTCATAAATGACGTCTTGGCGTATTCGAGTGCATTACTGAACCGCATTCAGTGACTTGACATGGGTTTTTCTAATTTAAGAATCGAAGCTTCAGCTCACTCCTATCTGGTTTATTGCTGAACACCAGCCAGAGCATGTTTTGCTTCCCATGATTCAAAATTTAAGGGAATAAAAAGGTGGAAAAAATACAACCATATGAGGAGCTCTTGAGAAAAGAAAGGAACTGTTAATGAAAGGGAAATATTCTCCCATGTCTTCAGAGAAGATGGAGGGTTATCTGGGCTCAGAGCACATGAACAGCCTACAGAGGCAAGTCGCAAGCTGCGGTTTAAATCCCTGTCTTCGCCAGACTGAACAGGAGGCAAAGGGGTCTGAAGCTGCTGTGGAAGAGGATGTGAGGAAGGCTTGGGGACATCAGAAGTTGAGCACATTTTAGCTGGAAGGGACGGGACATTGTTATGGGTTTGAGCATCATCGTCTCTATGAAGGACTTTGCTGCTCATGCAGGGAAATCCCCTATGGCAGGGTGGCTGATAGGAAGGGGGAGAGCACACACTGCCACAGAGCAGTGGCTGGCCCGAGTTGGCTCACACAAACACCAGATGACCTCTGTGATGCTCCTGGGTGAGGAGGAGATGTTCAAGGCAGAAGGTGAAAGTAGAGCCGAGCTCTGCCCCCATGCCACATAAAACTCCCCTAAGCAAATCTGCTTGCACTAGTGTGCATTGCAGGCACTAGTCATCTTCAGGGCCAACTACAGTCAGAAAACAGCATGAGAGCTATTTTTATATTGTCTTGCAATAGTCTCTGCAGGTAATTCTCCTTCAAGGCCACTTGTGCAGCGACCTGGGTAGCACAGGTGATGCAGAGACAATTATTGCAGAGATGCAGGCACAGCAAGTGTTGATTTGCAGAGCACAGCACCAGATTTTCATCTTAGGGGCCTGCATTTGTGCTGGTGAGGAGCTGCAACTCTGTCTTTGCTCCAATGCCAAGGGGTTGAGCATGGCTGGCAGATCAGCTCTCACCTAAGGGACCGTTTTTGGAGCTCCAGCCCATTTCCTCTCCAGCCTTTGGCATGGCTGGCGCTGCCCACATGTGGCAAACGAGAAGAGTCTTTTCCAGTGGCAGTTTTGGGGCAATCATCTCTGGGCATACTCGCCCCATGTTTTTTATGACATGAATGCAAGAGGGTTTTGGCCAGGTCTCAAAGGCCTCCTGGCCCCACGCAGAGGGTGCTCTCCAGCCATTGCGTGACCTTAGACAAACTGCTGCCTGGCTGTTTGAAGGCTTTATTCTCCTGCGACCTTCATGTGCTGCTTCCCTTTCTTTGCAATGCGCAACCTGTAACCATGCTCCAGGCAAGTGGATGAACCAAACATAACTGAATCATGCAATGAAGGACTTTCAGATCAGCTAGTGTGAGAGCTGGCCACCTTCTGCGTGCCGCTTCATGGCACCAACCTGAACTGCATGATAGCAGTGTCATCTTTCCCCTTCCCTTCTTGGGGCTCCCCGTGTCATCCAGGACCTGCTGTGGGGCTCATCAGGATCCTCCAGCGGGGGAGGCTGCTTCAGGCTTGAAAGGATGAGGCGTAACTTGCCTGACACCCAAGGTGGAGGGCTGCAGGTGCTCTTGCTGAAGCCTTTGAACATACCAAGTGCTGCAGGATGCGGCTGATCATTATTTCTAATTGGGCAGCAGAGCGATCAGCTGCTTTTATCTCTCTGAGCCTTCACTCCCCAGCTGGAGAGCGGTCTGGTGCCTGCCCCCTCACTTCCCAGGGTTGTTCAGAGCCATCGTTAACCTTAAAATCAGTGAAGCACCCAGTCACTGAAGCAGTAAGTGCTACAGAAAAGCCCAGAAGGAAACTAAATCTGGTGCCAGAGACACGTTTGAACAAACAGCATCACGTGCTGGGCAGTGAGCAGAGATGGAGCTTTGCATGGAGTCGGTGGGGCTCCGTGTACCCGCTTGCTCCTGGCCCTACTCCCTTCCCCAAGCGTCTTTCCTCAGCCTCACTGCTCCTTTCCCCACTTTGTGCCCAAGAGGTGGGGTCTCCGCTCTCTCACCCAGGGAACACCCCGGCCCAGGGAGCAGGGCGAGGGCAGGCTCAGCTGCTCACGGAGGTGGCCTGCCTGCGATGTGGTAAGGACCACAGTGCCCTCCCTCAGGGGGGCCTTTGGAGCCCTGGAACTGCCGCAAGAGGGTCTGCAGAAGGTAGTTAGATGTAGGCCTGTTACCAAGCCCGGGCATTGTATGTGTTCTGAATGGGAAGAAAATGACAGGGCCAGAAATTTGGAAAAGGTTGAAGATCACTTTGGGAACTTGCTGTTTAAAAACTCATGAATACTTTTTTTTCCCTTGTGCTTGAAATGTTGCTAAATTGGATGCATAGATGAAACAATGACATTTCTTTTTCTTAGTCTCCATCTTGGAAACATTTGGACTCTCTCCTTCTTCCCCACACAAAAGCTGTCTCAGCCAGAGCAGGCATAAATATTTTTATCAGACTTAAATTGCTTGGGCTGAAGTTAAAAGCAAGGGAAAAGAGCGGCCTTTGTTATGGGGAAGGCTGGACCGCCCTAGCAGGCAGTGCTACTGGTTTCACCTGTATTATTTAGTCTTTCCATATTAGCCAGGAAAGCTATGTCTGATGAGATGTGGGAACGCTCTGCCTGTACTACCTTTGCTGCTGTCAAAGCCAGGCTCCACTGACCTTGGTCACTGAGCATCATTAACCTTAAGCCTTAACTGGAGTTACGGTTTGGCTTCATTTTCTGGTGTGAATAGCTACAGTAGCAAAAGGGCAGTTTTGACCAGGAAAACTTCCTCTGTTCAGGCTGAAAACAGACATGCCTCTTGCAAATTCATACAACATGAAGATGTTGTCACTTGCAGTTTTCATCCTGACTCTCTTCCAGAGGTTGATGCCTGTAGAGTTTGCTGGGGGAAAAGGTTGTGTGTATGCTTCCTAACCTACTCCTGCAAAATCAGCTGGGGTAGCCTAGACTGTCAGTGTGACTCAGAACGAATTCAGCTGAGCCAGCCAGTGATGGACTTCGGGATGTCTGGCCTAACCCCTTCTGCTAGCAGAGCTTTGGGGCAGGTAACCTCTGGAAGTGGTGTGCCCATGGGCAGCTGGGCACAGGAGAGTCCTGAAGGGTTCAAGAAGATCCTAAGGAAGCTGACTTCTTCCAGCCTTACGCATCTAACAAGTAATTCAGTAACAGTACAACATCTCATCCGCTGGGACAGAGGTCTAGCAAGGCAGAGCAGCAACGTTGCCCTGGTCAAGACTGCAGGAGGAGGCACCTGGCCCTTGGCCATGTTATTTTTAAGCTTGGAAAGCACACGTGGTCTGCAAGAGCGTAGCACTAAGGAAAGGAACTCGCCAGCGCTTCCTGCCCTGCCCCGGCAAACTGATAAAGCCCTTTGCAATGCAGGGCGACCCCTGTTTATTTTTAAAATGTGATCAGGCATGGAGCTCACAGAATAACTGGAACACCCAGCTTTGGGCATTAATTCAGCTTTAATTCATTGTCTGATGAAATAAAGAGTTAATGTAAATGTAAAAAGGACAAGAAAGGCCAGCAAACCACCTCCAGAGTAATGTTTGCATAAGGGCATGCATCTAGGCATGTACATGGGATCTAAAAAAAGGGTAGTTAGTAAATGTTACACAGGGAGGGGCAATTAGTGTTATCCTGAGCACTGTGTGAATTTTGTTGCTGCTTGGACAATGCATCTCAATCCTGTTCCCTTCCCTTGTTATTCCAGTCCCAGCCCTCTTGTAAGCAAAGATAATTGCATGCCGAAGGATACAGTTCCCATGTACAGTAAGTGTTCACATCGAGGAAATCTAGGTTCCTGCAGTTGGAAGCCAGCAGTTTGTTGTGCAGTAATAACAAGGCCCACTGGGATGGATCTGTCTTTATTGCATGCCCTGTGGAGGCGTAAATGGGATTGCCAGAGATGGTCTCCTTCTTGCCTAGATGCTGGGACAGCAGGGTTGCTGTGGTACCAAAACATGCTGAGTTCAGGCCGGGAAGGAGCTGTTGCAAGGGGAGAAAATTACAGCCCTCAGCTCCCAGTGCAGACACAGTGCCTCACCATCTCTTGGCGCTCTCTGAAACAGCCTCATTCCTGCAGCAGGATGAATTGGTTTGTTAGGAATAAGATTACTCTTTCTGGTTTGATTGATTAAGTATTTTATGGATAGACTTCTTATTTCTGTAACAGAAGCCCTTTTGTCTCAAACACACTTTTGAGGCATTAAAGGGGCTGCATTAGAATGTCCCAGCTGGAAGAAGAAATACCCTTTCGTGTCTGTCTTGTCCTTCTGATCTCCCTGTGCTAGGACTGAGGGGTAATGTTTCTAGAAAGAGGGACTGGTGAGCTTGCCACGTCTCAGCAGCGGGTGACAACCTCAGATTGTCCTGCCCTGAGCAGGTGCTTGGGATCTTGATAGCAATGCTAGCCCTCCCGAAACAGAAATGCCACCTGGGAGGAAACAGCTTTAGCCTGAGTCCCCTCTGGACCAGACCTCTGGGAGGCCTCATCAGGCCTAGGTGGAAGCCCCAGCAACGGGACCGTGTCCCGGAAAGCTGGGAATTAAATTCTTTCATCATAAGCCCCATGACATGGAAGGCTTCATTAAGTGTGAGGTCCAAGCAGCAAAGCCAGTAACCACATGAAGCAACTCCAAAACATCATAGCAGCCTCGGTCATGCCAAGGGCCTGTGCAAGGGGTGATATGTGGGACTGTTGCTGGCACATGGCTGCCTGTGGCAAGCGCAGTGACACCAAGACCCAGGGTGTGTCTTCACAGCCATGCTGAGGTCACTTCAAATAGGAGTGAGCTGGCTGCAAGCACTGCTGTTAAGGGGGTGCTTGGGGAAGATGGCTTAGATCAAAGCCATGGTGTTTACTAGTGTTTTCCACAGATTAATAGTGAAGTAAGCACCAAAAATAAACAACCCGATGCTTTTAAAACCACTGGGTTAAAGGAAACCCTTTCCAATTTAGCAATCTTTCTGTCACTGCCCTTTTTCTGGGGACCGCAGTCATGAGGCATCCTGAGGGCCGGGAGGGTTTGCCACAGCCTGGTCCTGATGGTGCTGAAAGGCAGGAAGAGCTTTGCCTCTAGTGCCCACTTAGAAGCACAAAATCATGCAGGCTTGTTCCCACCCAGGTGCATGTAACCAGCACTGGCAGTGAAGATTGCTCTGATCCAAGCAGGCTGTGTGTCCCCCCAGACATCCTTAACATGGAAAGTGGCCAGGACAGCCCTGCCTATGCCATTGCCACGTCTGCAACATTAGCCTTATGTTGAGGGAAAGCAGTGGTCATCTCCAGTCCTGCTTTTTTATATCTGGGCAGGTTCTGCCTGCTTCTTTCCCTTTCTGTCCTGAGAACTTTAAAGGAGGGAGGAAGGACATGCCCTCCCACACTGCCCCAACAGCATCACAGTGGGTTGACAGTAGCAAGTGCCTTCACAGTTCTGTTCTTCGAAGTGAATTTGATAAGAGGACACTTTCAGCCTCACTTTCTGCTGATGAAGTCTCTTTGGGAAGCTTGGTTGATAACTTGCAGAAACAGGCATGCACTTAGGAGCTTCTAGACTCAAGCAGTTTTCTCAGGGCTAGAAAGGATGCCAAAGCTTTTATTCAAGTGAGGAGTTTCTTTCTTTTTTCTTCTTGAGGGAATATACTCCGAATTGTGGGTCATTCTGTCTTTCTTTCTCTTCCAGGGAAGGAACTGCCATGCCCGTGGGAATCTTCCGGGTGTGCTTAGTGGTGATTACAGCTATTGTCAACCACCCGCTCCTCTTCCCTAAGGAGAATGGCACTGTCCCCGAGAACACAGAAGAAATCATCCAGAAGATGAAGGAGCGGGAGGAGAACCTTCGGCTGGAGCGATTGCGCTTGGAGCAGGAAATCGCAGACCAGGAAGCCACACAGAAGGCTCTGGAAAAAGCTGCAGAGGTAGTGGAGGAAAGCAAAGAGGAAAAGGTCCGATGGGATATGTGGACTGCCCTTTCCATGGTCATCTTCCTGCTGATCGAGCTCTGGAGGCAGGATTTCCAGGAAGGGAATTGGCAGGACACAGGAGGAGAAGAGGATGACATGACTGTCCTGGGGAAAGCATTTAAAGGAGTGGCCTTCCCTAACAAGGCTGTCTTGGCCAGCTTCTATGAGAAGCGCATCCTGGGTACTACCGGAGACATGGCCAGGATGCGGGAGATGGTGGAAGGCTTTGCAGATGACCTGCTGGAGGCCTTGAGGAGTGTTTGTAACCGGGATGCTGACATGGAAGTGGAGGACTGCATGGGTGTGGGGAGCATGTATGAGAACTGGAGAGTGCGTAAACCTTTTGTCTGTGATCTGATAGTGCCTTTTGCTCCTCCAGAGCCATACTGTTTCCGGTCTCAGACCTGGTGCTCTGGAGACTCTTTTTCCCCAGATGAACAAGGTTATGGCACTATCAAGGTATGCAGGGCAGATGAGGATGTGACAGGTTGCATCTGTGACAAGACTAAACTAGGGGAAGATATGCTGTGCCTCCTCCATAGCCAAGCCAATACTACCAGGCCCAGCAGTGAGATGGAAGACCTCCTGTGCTTCAAAAATACTCAATATCTGGATGCCGACCAAGTCATGAAGTGGTTCCAGATTGCAGTCACCAAGGCATGGAACAGAATCTCCCACAAGTATGAATTCGACCTTTCCTTCAGCCTCCTGGACTCACCAGGAGCCCTGAAGATAAAATTTAGGTCAGGGAAATCAGTTGCCTTCAACCTCACCCCTGTGGTGCAGTACGAGAACTCTGACGTTTACTTCATCTCTCATTTCCCTCGGAGCAGCCTGGCAGCAGACCTCCCCTCCAGCACTCACTGGTTTCTCACCTTCGCAGTGTATGAGAGGAGGTTCATCCAGCTGGTCTCCAAAACACTGCCTGCTAACGCCTGCCATGTCAGCTGCCTTCAGATCCTCTCCTTCCTCCATGGGAAGCAGTGCAGCCTCACAGGTCCAAGTGGGCTCACCAACTACCACCTGAAGACAGTGATGCTGCATCTCCTGCAGGCATGTCCCAGTCAGGACTGGGCCTCAGAGAAATTGGAGGCCCGTCTACAGGACATGCTGAAATTCCTAGAGAAATGTTTGCATGAGAAGAAGCTCTACCACTTCTTCATTGGCAATGGGAAGGTACCAGCAGAGCTGGGCTTCCCCATCATATTCCAGAGGGCTGAGCCTCTCAACCTTTTCCGTCCCTTTGTGCTACGCAGGGACATTTACAGGAAGACAGTGGACACGTTCCATGAGATGCTCAGGAACATGTCTGCACTGATAAATGAGTACACGGTGCACATTCCCCTTGCACACACCAATGGGATCCATAAGGAATCCCTTTAACCAAAGCCAGCGGGAGAACACTTGTTCATCTAAGCACAAGTCCAGAGGGCAGCTTTCCAAAGCCTCCTGGAGACAACTGACTGCCAGTACAGCTTCTTGTCTGCAGCTGAACCAGTCCTGCGCCATGGTTTCTGCAGTAAGGGAGAGGGGATGGGGGGAGGATAGGGAGAAACTGGAAGACGTGGTATAAAAGTAAGTTTCTGCTCCACTGGTGTGCTGGCTGGGTTTTATGCAGCTAAGAATATATTTTTCTATTGTGCCTCAGTCACACTACAGTGGTGGTGAGCAACAAATATGACTAATTTATTCAGATGCCTGCAATGTAAACGGTGGTGGTGGCCAAATACTTCATTTCCTTTGGAAGGGGGAGGTAAGAAAAGGGTGGAGGAATCAGAGACAGGATCCTGGGATCAAAGGAACCTGTCTGCTTGCAAACAGCAGGAGCTCTGCAACCAATGGGAAGCACAACATAAGACGGTGCTGATGTGGGGAGGAGGGTCACGCGAAAGATCTGGACTGGATGGAGATCCTTAAATCAACCACAGCTCTTTAATCGAAAGGTAACTGTAGTGATAAAAAAAGCCTTCTTGATAGGACTTGCAGCAGTAGTTTAAATAGCGTGTCTTGTCCTTCAAAAACAGCTCTGCACATTTCTTCTCCCTGGGGAGGATGTAGCAGAGCAGGCAGCAGGGTCTGGGTCTTCAGACCATTTCATTTGAGTCTTCCGTTTTCTTCATGGTAACATGGCTAGTGGGTTATATTCCTGGCCATTTTCCATGGATAAATGGACAGGAACCTTTTTTACCTTAGTTAAAAGAGAGAAACACTGTTACTGGGTTCTGCCAGTTTGGTTTATTTGTTTGTTTTCCTTACCTTGGGGCAGCAAGGCTGTGAACAGCCAAGAGAGAAAGGACTGCTACAGGTTTTGCTTTCATAAAAGAAGCAGGTCTCCAAAACTATCCTGTAATGAAGCCAGTCTCAGCAGTCTGGTAGCAGGAGGGAACAATCACCCTCCAAATGAGAGTGTGACTCTCCCAGCATGGTTTTAATGAGGCCAAGGCCAGCAGGATGGCTCTGAGTTAGGAGGGGATGAAAGAGGTGCACATGTAGCAGAGCTTGGTAGCACTGTCTCTGCAGCTGCCTTGTGGTCTGTGTCACATTGCTTCTGCTCCCAGATACCCAGGCAAAAGCTACCAGTTTGCCTCCATACAGAGTCTCCTCAATCCTTTTAAAGACTGCTGCTCTGATGAGGCTCTGAGGAGCTGCTGCTAGCAGACCATAATTTGCTGAGCCGGGAGCGCGATGGGGAAATGACAGCTTCTGCAGGCTTTCAAGCCGGGGAGAATCTTGAGGCATGTGCTAAAAAAATGAATGCAGAAATGAAGGTGCCTGAACTCCCTCAGGAAAAGCAGCACGTTAGTGCCGTGCCAGTGGGCTGCCCAGCCCTGGCGAGGTGGCTTTGCTAGAGGAGAGGGCTCAGTAGCTCCTCACCCTCCTTTGTGTGCTTCATGCAGGACCCAAGCCAGGGCCTCAGAGCAGATCTGCTTTGTGCTGGTCCTGGAGGCCAAGCCTCCAGTGCTAGGGACCTTTCCTGCCATTTTCTTACACTAGGATTTCCTGCAATGTTTTACGGTAGGGCTTCTCTCAATCCTGTTTACAAGAGGGTAGTTGTTCTGGGTGGTGAGACCCATCAGGGATGATATTACCGTGACTCCACAGGTCCCTTTTTATCAATCCTCTCTATCACATGCATCAGAGAGAAGATTTAATGCTGTATCACTAGTAGGGACAGCATACAGCATAAGGCTTATTATCCAGCCTGTTGATAAGCAAACTCTCTATAGACATGTCCTCTCCTCCCTTTTCCTCGTACAAAATATTTCACCACCTCCTTGATGTCTGCTCTTGTCTGTCCCTCCACCAGTGAGGGACATTTCATGCACAAAGGCAGAGAAAGCTGTAACTCCCATTTCCACACCTGGTTTATATGAAGGCACAGGTGGGGACAGGGAACTCTTGCTCAAATTGCTGCTCATCTTGGCTTTTATCATCACAGCTAAGTGGTTAAGTAATATTTCTGAGCAGAAAGTAAGGGGTAGGAAGCAAAATGAGAGCAAAGAGGTTGGTGGGTAATGGCAGTAGGAAAGAGTCTTGGATCATCAGTGCTTGCTTCAGCACCCTTGGCGATGAGTGCCTGGGAGACTGCCAGGGCTGGCAGAGCAACAGGGCAGGACTAATTGCTAACGCTAACGAGTGCTGTAAGCCCCTGGCTTTCATTAGCACAACCAAGCAAGCCTTCCCCAGTAGGAAAGAGGGCAGGAGCAATCTCAGGGGACACGGCAAGCAGGTAGCGACAAGCAGAGGTAGAGGGAGGGTGGGTGAATACTGGAGCCTGGAGGCTACATTGGAAGCTGTGTAAGTCGTTTGCAAACCCAAGCAATTTGCCATTTTTACCTGCCCAGGTTTACTGCACAGTGCCTGTAGCAGATCCAGCTTTGCATGGGCTGCCGGCAGGCAGGTCATGCCGAAGCAGCTGTGGTCAGAGTTGCTTCTAAATGTGTTCCCAGCCCAGCCAGAGAGAAATAAAAATTTCTCTGCCGTTTCCTGTCAGGAGTCTAAATTTAGCCTATCCAAAGAACAGAAACAAATTTGTGACCCAGGTCTCACAGGAAATGACATTCAGAGTTGAAAAATAACTTTTATATAAGGTTGAGCAGGGGGAGGATGAGAAGAAAAGGCTGTTGAACAGAGTAAGGTAACTTCCCTGTTAAAATCTCAGAACAAAGCTTTGTAACACCAGTCCTACGGGCTTGTAAGCATGCCTAAACTCGTCTTTACACAGCTCCGAGCACTGCTGCTCAGACTCAAAGGGAACCTAAACTGATAAGTAGATTCAATCATTTGCTCTTCATTTTCTGTATTTGTGTGCCTGTTCTCTCTTAAGCCCAAACTGACTCTGAAGTGTTCCCATGGGGTTTTGTTGAACCCGAGCTGGAGCTGAACCAAGGAATTTATGGATTTGATTCCCCTGAAAGTAAATTGCTTGGCTTAATTTTCCTGCATGCAATATGCTCATTTTGCCCTGAGCACCTTTTAAGAGATTTGTTTTGTGCATTTAGGCTGTGAGGGAACCCACTCTTACCTATCCAGGGGGGAAGTGCTCTGTGATTATAAGCTGTGCTCCAGTAAGCCTCAAGGCAGAGATCATCTTTGTAAGCCATGTACCAGTATATATACCAGAGGTATATTCGTATCTCATCTGAGGAGATGTGGGTACAGTGTTTCTCTGGATCAGACCTCTGCAGTGGTACAAGGACGCCACGATGTGAAGCACATCATTTCTTGGACTGCCTTGTCTCTCCTGTATTAAATCTTTGCCCACCAAGTACTAGCCCTATCAGTAAAAGGCCATACTCACATTTCATAAAAAAGGTTTATAAGACAGTTCAGCTCCATCAGCTGTCAGCCAGTAAAAATGTCCTAAGACGTTTTAGTGCTGCCTATGTTTAGTTCTCCCTTGATTGAAGTCTGGCTGGGCTTTCCAAGGAAGTGACTTTTTAAAGGGTGGGGGTGGAGGTGGGGTTTTGTGGTTTAAAGTGAATAACGTTGTCTTAAAACCAAACAGTGCATGACGCACGAGTAACAAACACACAACATCTCTTTGGTAATGTGCAGATCTCTGTGAGAGATCCTAAGGAAGGATAAACTGCCTGTCCTGGACCCCTTTCTTGTGTCTCAGTTCTGTTCTTGCTATTTGCTAACCAGGTGAATTTAAAAGATGAACTCCTATTGCCTTCTGCTGGTTCCAACCATTCTCTCCACCCTCAACTTGTGGTTTTAATATTTTATTATAGGCTCTGTCAAAGCAATGGAATTAGTGGTGGCTTGATAGCAGCCACTGATCTACAACATAGCCTCAGGAGCCATTTGCCTTCAGGAAATGTCTTGGTCTAAGATTATTATTGCTGTTCAGGAGCTGAATGTCTTCTAAGGGACTGCTGCTGGGAGTTCACTCTTAGTATGTGGCAACCACAGAATATGGCTTCTCTCTCTCCGAGTTGCTCTGTATACAGGCCTTATGGGGGTATAAAGATGTATTTCAGCAACGGGATCCAAAATTTTATCCAGTATTCAAGCAGCAGGATTTGGTGCTTGTTCACCAGACGTTTTTAATGCAAAGCCTTTGCAACATTTTCTCTGTGGTGAAGAAATGAGATTTTACCCACTTGTAACAGGTCAGCTGCTGGTCATCGAGGGGTTAGTTCTCATAGGATCCTACATAGTAAATAGCTTTATTTATTACTTGTCTTTTTTTAGGATTGGGGGTGTGTGTGTAATATGTTAGCTCAGAAGCAAAACTGTAGTATGAAGATCAATCTTGGCAATCCAGCTGAGATGGGCAATAACAGCAGAACTCTCCAAACTAAGGTCTTCCTTGATTGACAATGCTGTATTCAAACCGCTGCTTTTATAGCAGGACACTGTTGAATTTGTATAGATCTTCTCATGCAGCTTTATTTATAATAAAGGAAGTCTTGTATAAAATCTAAAGAAGTATGAAGTCTGTTTTGTTTCTAGTTCTCCCAAAAATGTTTCTGAGAGAGCAGAAGGATGGAGTGGGGATATGCCCAGTGCAATCCTAGCACAGTGAGCCCAATAGCAAGATTCCCTGTGATTCTGACTGCCTGTAGAAATTGTTCCAGGATAAGATGCAACGTGAACATAAAGTGGAATAGCTGTTCCAGAATAATGCCAGAGATGTCAGATTTCCTGAGAACATGAATCCACAGGAATTCAAAATAATTATTCTGGATATCTCTGCTCAAAAAAAGGTCCTTTTGTGGCAAGCCCCAAATATTGCTGGTAGATGTTGCCCTTATTGGCTGAACCAGAAATCTCCTGAATTTCCAGTTCAGCTAGAGGAATCCTCTTTACCTGCTTGTTTTACAGGTATCCACAGCCAAGTTCCAGCAACCACCCACCACCACTTAGCCTCCTGCTTAACCCCTTTGCCTGGTTTAAGGGAATGGCACCTCCTTGTTAATATTCTAATGTGCTCTGGCTCTGGAAGGAAATCCAAAGCTAGTTATGAATTCATATACTAAAACCACCACTGTTTCCTTGGCGACATGTCTTCCAGCACCACAGAATGCTCTGCGCACCTTTAATTAATAACTCTGCCTTCCAGTGATCACTGGGGCTGAATCAGCATTGAACAGGTCTGAAAAGCAGCTGGCTTAAGAGCTGCAGCACAAGTCCACCTAGCCAGGAGTTACGATTTCCCATGGTCAGCCACACACTGTGGTAAATGAAGCTTCTGAGTTCTGTGGCCCAGGATCATTAGCAGTCCTGGTTGTTTTAGTGCAACTTTGTTATTTAGAAAAACAAAACAAAAATAAATGCACCATGCTTTAAAGCTCATTCTGACAAGCTCAGCAACATCTGCTCTGTTGAGCTGTTGATTTCCTGAAGCATTTTTTTTCTTTTCCTCATTTACTGCTTCTGTGTTGCTATGTAACAGAAAGGGTAACATCAATATAAAATCCTTTTTCAGAAGGGCAGTTAGCAGATTTTTGGTCCATGCCATGGCCATTATTACAGTATTATCTGCCATAGAGTAGGCAGATGCAGAGACAAGAGAGAGGCCAACCCCAGCCACTAGAGATTGTTTTTGGCTGCCTCTTCTAGTAGTAAAACAGTTTTCCTCTAGGCTTTCATCTGGATTCTTTCTTCAGAGATTCAAATTCTTGTGTTTTCCTTACTTCCAGGCTTTGTTAAAGCCCTGATTCCAACGTGCTGGCTTTCATCAGGAGTCTAACAGCCTAGTTTCGGCATACAATTATGGCTACGCTGCAGTCCAGAAATGTGCTTCCCGCACCTGTAGACAATATTCTTAGAGATGGACAAAAGCTCCTGAGGTAACAACCACCCTGCAGCTCAAACCTTAAATGTGTGCTTTATGGCTGGAGATTTATCTAGCACACTTAGACATGGCTACCTGTTTATGCCTGGTTGGTGTGTAAAATCACTGCCCTGGGAAGTCCTTCACTCCTCAAGCAAAGGGACAGATCATCCCAAGCTTGGCTAATGAGCATGTGAACCTGAACGGAGAGTAAACCTCTCGGTCTTGTCCTCTCAGTCTCATCAATATGCAATTGCCTTTCACTTGCAACTGTATTTATAAAAAAAAGGAGCTGCCTTTATTAACAATTGTACCCCACCAGGACAGTATGGGGTTTGTGCACTGAAAGCCCTGCATTGTGGACCTGGAAATGGTATGCATACCAGCCATTCCCTCCCGCTGCTGCATGGTTAATTGCTCTATGTCACAGAATCATAGAATCGTTTAGGTTGAAAGAGACCTTTAAGATCATCCAGTCCAACTGTTAACCCAGCACTGCCAAGTCCACCACTAAACCATGTGCCTAACCTCTGCATCTACACATCTTTTAAATACCTCCAGGGATGGTGCCTCAACCACTTCCCTGGGCAGCCTGTTCCAATGCTTGTCATGTTCCAGGTCTCTCTCCCCTTCAACTTTCAGTTTCTTCTAAAATCAAAACTCCCAAGAGAAACTTCAAAAAAGGCTGATTTTTACTTAAATTTAGAAAGCAGCACTCTCTATTCCAGCTAGAAGCATCTCTAATCTCAGTTTTTATTACCACTTTAAAATAATCCCCAAGAAGAGAGATGAGTTTCTGGTGGTGTTCTTTGACGTTTTTTTCAGCACGTTGAGAATAAATAGCTGAATGTGGGGAAGTTACACAAAGCAAATCAAGTTTGTCACACATCAGAAAACCTCCACTAGCTCTTGGCTTCTGATGCTGTCAGGCCTATGACATAGGAGGGCGAGTGCAAGATTAAAACAACTAACACATAGCAGAGTGAATATCTCCACTGCCCTAGTTTAGTAGATGATCAGACCTTAAAGATCTGGGCATTTTTGCTTTCAATACCCATATGTTGTTTAAATGTTTCAGATGGCAGAAGCCAACTCAATTATTGTGGGAGAGGTCTCAGGCATTTACAATTTCTCTTTTGGGGCAAGAATACAAGTAACATTTACCTCCTTCTCCCTTCTTGTCCAGTAAAACTCCTCTTTTGGTCATTAAAAGCTTCCCATAAAGTCTCCTTGTAACACTTAAAGATTTTGCTGGTTTACATCTGTGTCTCTAAGCCATAAACTCAGAAGTCACAGTAACTGTCTGTTATTCTGTGTTAGGGCCTCCAATCTGGCCCCGTAAAGTTGCTATACCATTGGGCATTGACTGCTGCTTCATTTGAAAACTTCAAAACAGCATTTTAAATGCTGGAAATTTGGAAATAGATCAAATAAAGGAACACAAGAATGGCAGGTATAATGTTAACCGTGAAACTTTTCATTTTAATGAAGGTTTTCAAACACAGCTCAGAGTTCTTTCAGTTTCCCAAAATTCCCAAATCATCTGAGTTTGCTGAAGTCCATCATTAACAACTCTCTCCAAACCCACTGAGGGGTACACACCTCTCAGATGAGTTCCTTCAGACAGGGGTTGTTTCAGCTGCTTGCTATCTACTATGAGCTCTCTCAGGTAGACTGTCCTGCCAATAAGCCGAAGTTGAGTCACATCAGCATTTAGAGGAACGTACTAGCACAGATGTCTGTAGCACGTCTCTCCAGTGTGATGAGCTGCTGTACTTGCTACAGCCCAGTCCTCCTCTCTCTACACAAGTTTCGCCATGACACTTAAGACTGAAATCAAGTTACCCCTGTGTGGTACCAGACTTTTGGGAAAACTCAGAAAGGTCATGAAGAGCTCGTGAATGCAGGTCCAGCCTGCATCCCTGGTCCCCTAGCACAGTGACAGACTTCACTGGACAGGTAACACTTGCAATAAGCAGCCTTTTCCACAAGCACAAGAAAAAGATCTCCTTTTATGCACTGCCTGGATATGTAACTTATATTGGGCAGTTCTTACAGATTTGACATGAAACACCCCTGTATCTCACACGCTTCATGGTAATCAGATACATAATTCTGATGCGTGGCTAACACGAAAGATCTGCAGACCTTAGAAAAATTTTTTATTCCACACTGGAATGCATTTCTGTTTCCCAACTCTGCACAATGTTGTTTTGCTACTATGCAAATCAGGGTGATGTTTGTGTTGATACAAATTAGCACTTTTCAAGTGTTAAGTAATCCAGAGAGGCAGGCGGGACAGTAAAGCCAGGAGAATACAGCTAATAATTTTTCTAATGACTTTTTACCACTCATGGAATTTACCACACAAGCAAGGACAGAATCTCCTTTATTTCAAGTAGGCAGAAAAAAATCTGTGCTATATAAAAGCAAGAGCAACCTCAGAGGATATAGTGATCTACAGGCATACTAACATTAATTTGGTCAGGTACCACTAGCACTAGTCTCAGAATGGGATACTGCTCAGGATTTGCCCCCTTCTTGACCAGGTTTCATCCTCTCTGCTCAACTCTGTGTAATGGTTCTTTGCTTGCAGGTCTACATACTAGGTCCGGTGTGTCTCCAAGTGCCACTGGCACAGTATCGGAGATGTGTCATGTATTTATCTGGATTGTGTTCCTTTGGAAAGAGGATTTCTCAAGGTATTGGTTCAGTGGCTCCAACCAAACATTTGCGCTGTGGTACCCCTTCCAAGTAAAATTCCAGGCAGTCCTACCTTTTTATAAAATGATGAATTCATTATGGCAACATAAACTAGGTTATTTTTAGCCAGTTTTCTATGCAGTCAGTGTGTGCATGCATGGGGGGGGGGGGGGGGGGGGGGCGTGCGGAGGGGGAAGGAGGGTCTATCCCTTCATCTCCTATCAAGTAACTTTTGAATCCATCAAACCATTTTAACCAAATTTGACAGCTCTGTAGAGAGCTCAGAAATACTCAGCTCTGATAAATTTAAGGCAAGCAGGCAGATGGATAGAGGACAGAGAGTCTCATAATGATGAGAAATCGCACAAGAGATCTATTAAATGTCCCCAGCGCAGTAAAAGGCAGTTGGCACTCATGCCTTCCTAGACCTAAAGAAATAAGCTATGAGGAAACAGGGTTGTGTTACTTCTGCTACTCTCAAAATGATCTGCACAACTTTGTAGCAGAGCCTCGAGAGCAGATGAAGGAGGCAAACAGACAGATACTCCTATCACATCTATCAGACAAGTCTGGTCCCGAAACAGAAATCTGAACAAGCTCATGCTGTGGATCAATCAATGTTAGTGTTCTTCAAAAGAAACTTCACTTTCTAGTTATATTACATTTAGGAGTGTCATCTTGGGCTTCTCAGATGCTAGAAGCAAAACCTCTGTCTGCAGAGGCTTGAGGGACTCTATAGAGCCAGGCTTTTCAGTCATTGTTCACAGAGGAGCTGCCTTTGAATAAAGGCACTGAGTTTTTCAGTAATTATGAATCTGTCTAGCTAAAACCAGAACTTATCCAAACTTTTAGAGGACAAAAAAAAAAAAAAAAAGATCAGAAATTTCTGTCTTGAAGGTGGGTATCTTAGCTTTATTGATCTGCTCTGAGGTGGACGTGCAAGAGGTGCTGAGGTGAACTATTTAAATACAGCCCCCACTGTTCAGGCATTTGCGTGCTTGTAAAATGTCTGACTGTTTTAAAAATTGTGCACAAGAATGAAGATTAAAACCCCAATTAAGTTTGTAAAAGTGTCTTAGGTGCTCTGCAGGAAAAGGAGTCGATTTTAAATGCAAAACAATCTTCAAATCCACCAACAGACGCACAGCCATTAACAGTCTCAACTCGGCAAAGACTTAATAATGTGTAAGGAGCCAAGATTAAATTTGTCTGTATTGTGCTGCTTTCCACAAGTGCCATGACACTTATAATGTCATTGGAAATCCAATTAGGCACCTTTCTGCAGACAATCTAACATTCAGGATCCAACACGGTGCAATACAGGCCCAGCGGGCAGAGCTAGGCAGAACTGGAATCAGTAAACCACATCCTTCACAGCCTGACTCATCAGTCACTTCACCTCCCCAGGTGCATCAAGGCAGAAATTCATTATATTGCTCCTAACCTTCAGTCTTGCTCTCTAGCCCTCTGCTGGGCATCAAACAGCACAGAGCGATTTCCCAAATCCACAGGGAGATAGTACTTAGCTTGCTAACATGTTCCAGGTCTCATCCCTGCCAGCTTGCACCAGGCAAGGTAGGGCAGGGCAGCCCTGGATGGTTCTTGTTCCTGTAAGCACAAGTGATGCATAGCAGCTCTGCCTGGCCTCCGTCACACGGGCGTTCCCCTCAGGACAGAGGCGTTCTGTGTTGTCAGCATGGTATTCCTGCCAGTTCCGTTCACCTTCAGGGTTATCACATCATGTCAGTATTATGAAGCTCCTGTATGCAAAACTAGAGAAAAGCAAGGCTTGTCCACACACAGGTTTCTATCAATGGCCCCACACTGACTCTCTCCTGCCAGAGTCACACCTGACATAGCTTTGGGGGTGAAAAGTTTGATCCAGAGCAGAGATACACCAGCACAACACAGCCAAGCTCCATAAAGTATATGAAGAGGAATCGAGGGGCACCAAGCCTGTGGGTTTGAAGACATTGGTTATATCACAGCTGCCTTCCCACAAGGAGAAACAGCTGATTAATCACCTTGCCTTAGCTATTACAAGTAAGAGGAGACAGACTCTGCTTCCAAGCCTAAACAGGCACGGAAGAGAGCTGTGTGACGAATGTAGAGGAAAAAAAACAGCCACACTCTGACTTGTGGATTGGCCCACAGTGCATTCCTGTTGAGAGCTCCCTTCTGAGAATAGTTTGAGTGACAGGATGAAAGGCACAAAAGCATCCTTTGGGGAAATGGGAATGTATGTATGCAGAGAGCTGCAGGAAGGACAGTATTAAGCCATAATGTCTCACTGTTGGTCTTCATTGATTCTTCAGGTAGTCTGAAGTTGACAGCTTTTTTCTCCTTTTCCCCCAGCCCTCCTATGCCTTTGCTGTGCAGTCACATAGGTGACTCATGCATATGGTTTGCAGCTTACAGGAAACACTGTCTGCTCCCTGCTCAGCTTGTGGCTGTTCAGTGCCCCTTTTCTTGGCTCCATTTCCCCTGGAGAGATGGCTTTTTCCATCAGCTTTGCCAAGAGTGGGGGTTCTAAGACGTAAACCTGCAGCACGTGCTGTAATTCTCAGAGATTGCCTCCAGCGCATCAGAAGATGGCTGTGAATGGCACAGAACAGGCTCAGTACATCGGTCCCTTAATACAAGCTGCATTCTAACTTCCTCGTGGACTCAAGATACAATGTTAGTGCACACTACTAAACAGCTGTCATACTCCATCCAAGACACAGCTGCATCTCACTGACAAGTTTTAAAATTCCTGTTTTTACAAATCAAAGTGTTTTAGGAGGGAAAAATCCTAACAACATCACATGGCATTACTACTCAGACAAATCAGCAACTGCCATCCCTGTTGGCTTTGGACCAGCAGTAGAAAAGACTGCTTCTGTTTTATAGAAATTGGGGATGGTTTAGTAAAATTGCACCTGATCTCATGACTGTAAAGAGACTGCATTTTCATCAGCCATTCCCAAGTGAAATCAACATCCAAGGAACAGAGTGGTGAAATAATCAGGCTACTAGCAGAGTAAGGAGAGAAGAAAGAGTCAGTTCTCAAACGTTGATAATGCAAGGGAACACTACAGATGCCACAAGAGTGGAAAACTGGGGAGAGCAGGCCCAGGAGATGTAACACTGTGCCAACAACACATGCCTAGCACATGCACTCACACACAGCTGGGCACCTCTGATGAACAGGACAGACAGCTGTTAAAAGAAGTATGGCAAGAAGCTGACATTAAGTGAAACACAGCAAGAAGCTGAGATAGATCTGTTGGAGCGGGTCCAGAGGAGGCCACAAAAATGATCAGAGGGCTAGAACACCTCTCCTATGAAGACAGGCTAAGGGAGTTGGGGTTGTTCAGCCTAGAGAAGAGAAGGCTCTGGGGAGACCTTATTGCAGCCTTTCAATACTGAAAGGAGGCTTATAAGAAAGATGGGCACAAACTTTTTAGCAGGGCCTGCTGTGATAGGCCAAGGGGTAATGGTTTTAAACTAAAGGAGGGGAGATACAGGCTAGGCATAAGGAAGAAGGTTTTTTTTACAATGAGGGTGGTGAAGCACTGGCACAGGTTGCCCAGAGAGGTGGTAGAAGCCTCATCCCTGGAACCATTCAAGGTCAGGCTGGACGGGGCTCTGGGCAACCTGATCTAGTTGAGGATGTCCCTGCTTATTGCAGGGGGGTTGGACTAGATGGCCTTTAAAGGTCCCTTCCAACCCAAACTATTCTATGATTCTATGATTTCCTCTTCTCTTCCTTTTTAATTGATTAGAAAAAGCAACAAAGCCACAGACATCTGTATGGAGTTCACACAAGTGTTTCAGGTGTCCCAAGTATGTGACATTTGAGACTTTTCAAACCAGTATCTGCAGTTACTACCACTTCCAGCACAAGAACCACAGACCTTTCTAGCACCTCCCTGGACAGACTCTTCTCAACAATTTCCCATAGCAAGGACCTTCTGTCATAGCCACAGTCCCATTCACCCAAGTTCCCACTCAACTTACCCAAAACTCAGTAAACCTTCCCAGAGGTGATAGCCTGGGGTCCCCGTCCCTCCCTCCATCTTGGCTCCCTTCTACCTTGCTCTTAGCTTCAATATAAGGGTTCCTAAAATGATAATGAAGAACAAGAGGCTGGACCACATCTTGCATTATGGTACCCATAACCATCTCAAGGACATCAGTAAACATATAGGGACATGCTACAAATGCAGGACAGAATGAGGCCCAATGCCTTGCTAATCTGAAGTATCTATCCATCATGCTCCTAAACTCACTATTTTTACAAGACAGACTCCATCCTTTTTTGCTTGACACCAATTTTTTTTTTAACCTGTGCTGAGAGCAGTTATATTTGGTGGCACAACAACAGGGAACAAAAAAAAAAAAAATCAAGATTGTTTTTGAAAGCAATAGCACCACCACCAACTTTTAAAAATATGGAGTAGAAGGTGGGTAAATTCAGTACTTCCTGTACAATCTGATCCACAGAAGATTTTAAGGAGAGCTCTGACCAAAGGGCAGAGCTGTTCATCTGCTTGATCCTTTCATGATTGACTTCCATCTTTTTCCTCTGTTGACCAAAACTGAAGATAGGTGTTTTCTTTACTGGCCTCTTTAAACTAATACAATGTATCCTTTACATCCATCCGCTATGAAAGGTGAGAGCCAGTCCCTTCCATGTAACTTTTCCTTTCCTTTGAAGACTGGGCCAAAGTGTTGCATATTCATTACCACATTAAAAACACTTTGCCTGAGGCCTGCATTTCTCGGTGTGCTGTAATGAGTTCAGGACCCCAGCTGTCTGCCTGGGGATTTAGAACACTGATATTTAATAGTAAATTATAAGGCAGAATATTTCATTTTACTTTTTTTGCTGAAGTAGCATATTTATAATGGTACACTGTACAGCCACTAAATAAAAACGGGGAGAGCACATCTTTCTTTTCAGACAACACAGTCTCTGGGTTACCATGGTCTGGCCCTAGATAGTTCAGTTTTTGGATGCCAGTCTCTGCTCTTAACCCATTATTGGGTCTCCCTAATGTCACATCTCCCACTAGCATCCAATAGCACACTGGAGCAAACTGCAACATATTCCTAGCATGTTTATAGAAGCTGACTTAGAGTCTACTATACTAACAGCTTTAACAAGTCCTACACAAAGCAGAGCAGCTAATAAGACCAAAATGTTCTGCAATTAATCCTTGGAAGTTTGCCACTGAGATCCCACCAACATCATTTCAGGGATAGTGGCTTCATCAAGCTCAAGCCTTGCTTTCATCTAATGAAATGGCCTAGATCCACATTCTGACAACACACCTCAGCTTTATGCTTCCTCTGGGTTCTCTAATAACAATCTACAAAACATGTACAGCATCAGGTCTGGACTGGGAAATTTTTTAAAGAGGAACAGCAGAGTAATTAGTATTTCTCTAAGTAGTGCCAGATGTGTTTAAAAGCCACAAAGATAAACAGGAGGGGAAAAGCTGCGTAGTTTGAATTAAAACTAGTAAGAGCATAAACAATCCCCTCCAATAGCCACAAGCTGACAGACCAAGTTTATACTAATTCTTTTTCCTCATCAAATCTGTCTTTCATGCCTGCTTTCCTACTTGAAGTTACACAAGCATGCACGTCCTCAGAGTTAGTGTGCTGGGGTAGCACACATTAAAGGTAAAAGAGAATTAGTCCAGTTTTCCTCCAGAGAAACTCCAAGACACTCAGTGCCTCAATTACTAGGAACACCATGAACCACCACCTTCTGCTATGCTATCTTACCTCATCGCAATGGGAGACAGATAAGAACAGTCTTGTGTATCTCATGACAACTGCCTCAGCACCACAGGAACCACAGCCCTGTCCTTGAACATACTGCTTTGGCTTATTTGTTTCTGCATGCTTATTTCCTGGAACTCTGGCCAGTTTGGGTTTAGTGGTCTGTCAGAGAAAGACATACACAGCCGAGCAACATCAGAATGGGTCATAGTTCTTTTAGTCCCCTATATGGAGATTAAAAAAAAAAAAAAAAGAGAGGAAGAAGTTTTTCCTGTGGCTGCTTTTGATTCACATAATCTTTTCCCCACTCTGCTATATTAGCATATAGGATAGCTTCAAAAGATGTCCAACTGCAAAGCTCTGTCCCAGCAAGCAAATGACAGGATCAGAACATATTCATGCCTTCACCAGCAGTACATAATGCTCTGACTGAACTTCAGTTCTCAGATTTCACCTACATCTTGACATGTATAGCAACACTTTGAATTCTGGAGCAGAACAGAAAATAAATGTCCTTCTGCTCAGGATATGGTTTCTGTTAGCTTTACTCCCTACTCCAGCTGTTAGGATTATTGAGGTTAGGACCTAGACTAAATATAATTCTACTTCAGAAGGACAGAGAAGGGTTATAACCACACACTCCCCTAGCAAATCTGGCCCAGAGTGGAAGCCAGTACTAGATGGTTCCTGCAAACGTGACTTCAGCAGGGGTAAGTGGGTAGAGTGGGAAGTTCAGTGGTTTGGCAGTAGTGGTGTCTAAAGAGAAGGACAGTTTGTACTAGATAACTGCATCTTAACTTCAGAGACAACCCTATCTGTTTCAGCCTTTACAGTGTCTCGCTCCTCTCTGCACAACCAGTCCAGTGACTAATAGCTGCCTGGAAAGAGGAAGAACAAACTGTGTTTAAAGACAACTTTGTTTGCTTTTTATTTATTTTGAAGACACCAGTATTACAATTTTTAAACCAAGTAACAGGGTCAGTTCAGGGACTGCCCACCAGCAATGTCTGCAAAGAGGCCAGAGAACAGAACATCACCTCTGAGTAAAGCCAATATGTTCCTTCACACAATATACATGGCCAGCAATGACTTTCCATCTCCTGCCTGAAGCCAGCACATCCTCCTCCTGACAGGAAGGAGTGGAGTTCAAAGAAGGTTTCTCAGCCCTTTCAGCACAGATTTATTCTGCATTATGAAATGCGACCACAGAAGAGTCCACACCAAACTACACTAGATCTCCACAGCTCACACTGAAAAGAAGCACTGACACTTCAGCAAGCATGTGCCTACTGGCACCTCAGAGCCCATAATCACATGCCTCGGGGCTGTTCTTCAAATAGAGCTGGAGGTAATCTTTGAATGTCTGTGGGTCAGTCATTGTAGCCTTGACAGCAGGGTCCTCCTTCATGGCCTCCATCCAGCGTTGGAGCTTTGGGGTGTGACTCAAAGAGCTACAGGAAAAGGAAAGAGACTGAGTAATGCAAATGGGAAACTGGGAGGGCATCAAGGAAGCAAAACAGCTTGAGAGGTTCTATTTTACTGCTTGTTTTGCTTTCTCTCTCCCAGTATAATGTTCAGCTCAGAGCAGATGACGGCAATACATATCAGATCATAGAAGACAGACTAGCATTTGGAAAGTGAAAGAGTTCTTACAGAGCTTATGCACTCTGCAAAGCTGAGCAAAAACACAAACGAGCACTTACTGTGCAAGATATCAGCATGTTTTTGCCTACATTATCCCTGCTGCAAAAGACACAGCTCTTATTTATCATCTAATCGGAGCTGTGGGCAGAGGCTTGTGCACCACTGCCTCCTTCTGGAATGCTCTGTTAATAGTGATTCTTGAAACAAATGCCGTGTGCAGTGATTGAGTCCTCCTCCACAACTCAGGAACCTCTTCTCTCCTCTCTTGCATACCAAGACAAGCTGTGCAGTTTGTACTACCCTGCAACCCAGCAGCTCAGAACAGACACAGTCTATTGAGGAAACTGAGGATTCGACTAACAGACTAAATCCATAAACCCACTCAGACACGTGAAAAAACACAACTGTGTGGCAAATTGAAAGCTTAACAGTCTAAATTGTTATTTTCATTCTCTTCCAAGTAATCCTCCAAGTACTTTGCATTACAATTCCCAACTCCCAAGTTTAGTCATTGCATAACTTCTCCAGGTAGCTTCTTTTCTTACATATGATGGCTCAGATCCTCAATCATTCAAATACCTTCATGACTCTAGACCTATGCTCCTATATTGCTTGTAACATTTCCCCTTCCAATCAAGGGCCACACACAAGACAAAGTAGGTCAGCAACCCATCGGTAAAGCCCTCATTTTACAGTGCCAGAAGTTTCAATGCCAAGGATTCCCTGCATCCATCTTGTTCTTCAAGAATGCTTCAGGCACTAGGGTGCGACTAACTGTTCTATACTTATCTTCTGCTTTTATCACCCACTTCCTCATACAAGTTGACTCTTTAGTCCTGTTTTAAGTGAGCTATAAAACAGTTTTCCTTTGATATTATTTCCGTACATATTAATGCTATACCATGGTAACTGGAGCTGTTTAAGGACATAACAGACCAAGACTTTCTTTACATATTAAAAAATGCTATTACAACAGGGACAGATCTATTAGCTACAGC
Organism: Phoenicopterus ruber ruber; assembly: GCA_009819775.1. NCBI lineage: Eukaryota > Metazoa > Chordata > Aves > Phoenicopteriformes > Phoenicopteridae > Phoenicopterus > Phoenicopterus ruber. Next base: position 27,674,294 of record CM020221.1, on the reverse strand, counting down.
AAGGTAGGATACAGTTTACCCATCTCAAAACAAAATCACCCTCCTTTGTCAACCTAGGATTTCCAAAGAGGAGCAGAAGACTGCATTTTAAGTCTGAGGTTTTGGACCAAGAAATTTGAACCTAGGCCTCCATATCTCCATTCCCTTCAAATAAAGGCCATTTTCATCTATGATGTTAGGGATAGAGAGAAAGTCCTGTATTTTGACCACTACTTCTGAATCTGTCAGAATTATTTGGTAGGAAAACAGACCTGGTAAAAGAAAGCCTGTTTACAGAAGATCCCTGAACAAGTCATCTCTCTTTTGAGAAGATGCCTCCCCCAAATTAACACAGTACAAACTTTCTTCAGCAGCCCCCAAAGAGCGGCCCATTGCTGCAGAGTGTATGCAAAGAATATTTATCCTGAGGCACTTCAGTGCACGCTAGAAGCTAGGCAAGGTACTCACTCCTTCAGCTGGAATGGTTCCAGACGTTCAAACCATGGCCAGATCATGTAGTCAAGCATGGAGATTGAGTCCCCACCGTAAAACACAGTGTTGCGTTTGGACAGAATCTGTGAGGGGCAAGAGATGACAATTGCCCTCAGAAGGAAAATTACCACAGCAGGACGCTCCAGTAACAAAACAGTCCCACCTCATAGTGGAATGTAGGCATACTGAAGGAATCAGACAGCAAATAATGCTGTGCACGCAATAGCTGGGGAGTCAGAGCTAGTCAGTAAAGCAGCTGTAGTATCAAGCTTAACTGTTTCACACACTGTCAGTCCAGCTCTTCTCCAGTCGTTCAAAAACTGTCACAAAATATTAATCACTAGTGAGCTGGAGCTTGTGCACAAACAAAAAGGGATTTAGCTCTCAGAATCTCTCAGTTCATATTTTCTTATTTGTCAAAAAGCATTGATAGCACTGACTAATCAAACATAACAATGCACATGCATTTCTTGAGCAATAAATCTGGTTTAATTTAACATCCAGGTAAACTAGAACACCATTTTAGCAGGGAGTCTTTTCCCATGGCACTTGAGGCCAAATGGTGTCAGGAAAGCATTTCCAACATTACCTAGAACTGAATTTGATCCCAGGTGCAAAGGAAACAGGAAGCAAGTATAACATCCACATACACCAGAAAGAGATCCCCACAGCTCAGCACAGAAAGCAGCAAGTTCTCCTGTTACATTTATGTTTCTGACACATTTCAAGTGCCACGGTCATCCAAAGCTTAACATGCTTTAAGGAACCTCCAGAGCTCAGCCTCTTTGATAAGACTAGTCCCCCTGTTTTCAGGCACTTTGTCATTTTAAACACGGCACTTGAGAGACTTTACAAATCTTTGTCTTCAAATTTGGACACCACTCCTATGGCATTTACTCCCTGTCCCCTAACCCCTATGATCTAGTAAAAATTTTAAAGCAGTCCTTCAGGAAGCATCAAGCTGTTTGAATTACCAGGTGTCTGGCAGAATAGAACCCAGCAGTTGCAGTCCCAGAGATGGGAACACAGCTCCCTCTGTCGGGTAGCAGCAACCTAAGTACAGCAGTGTTTCAAAACGCTTCCCTTCTTAACTATCTCTTGCAATAGGCTGAGGGAGGTTTGCATGGCTCTGTTCCTTCCTCCCATCCTCAGCTGACTTTCAGCTGCTGCTGCTAAATCCTTCAGGGTATAGTAAAACAGAGACACTGAAGGAGCAGCAAGTATTTCACAGCATTAATAAAGCAGAAGGAAGGTTAATTCTTCCTTAAGGTTTAATAGGTTTATATTTCCGGGAAGCGAGACACACACAGCTTCCCCCAAGAACTCATTTTTCATCTGCACTACTTCAGCATCTGCCTGATCAGACAGACAAGACTACTCTGAAAACAATTTTACTTTGGCAAGTCAATGGGGTGGGGAAGCAGAATGCACAGGACTGTTAGGAGAATTAGGAAGGTACTAGAAAGCTATTGGTAGCTTTGCACCAGAAGAGAAACACTATGGAGGAATGCTTCTTGGTCAAGCCAGACAAGCATTAGTTGTGGCCGCTAAAAACACAGAAGGAATGGGTTCATGATAAAGGCAAGTCTGACAGCTGTTCAGACTAGCCAAGGACCGCTACTGACACTAAACCAGGATTGTGAAATTGCTAATACAGCAAAGCCACCTGATGATACTTCCTGGAGCTCTGCTGAAGTTGCATTACATCACTGTAGCAGAACACAGCCCAGGGCTGGATTTCTGCAAGGAACAGATTACATTCTGCTTCCCCCCACAAAGGTAAGTTCTTGAATAAAAAAGATTTTATTTCATCACCAGTGTATCTATCTGCACTGATTTCAGCAGAGCTACAGCACAGGTGCTTTTCAGCAGCTCAGACTGCTCAGCCCTCGCTCTCAGAACATGCTGCAAGGTCTCCTTACATTCAAAGCACAACAGAGATATCTAAAACAGCAGCAGTCAGCTAGAATTCAAAAAAACTCTGTAAGTTCACACAGCCTTCATCATACAGATGAAGTTTAGTTTAGCTACTTGGAATTTACTCTAATGGTGCTGTTGTGCATCCTAGGCGGAGGGGAGTAAATTGAAAGATTTTTCATTGCTATAACTACCAACTGAACGAGAAGAGATCTAGCTCCAAAGGCCAAAGAATGAAAGAAAAAAAGGATCATACCAAGACCAGCAACCTGCTTGTTATCATGAAATACTCTTACCTCTTCAAGTTTGCCAAACTTTTCATCAATCTCTGCTTTCAGTGCCGTGGTGTCCAGTCCATCTTTGAATGCCACAAAATACTTGAAAACCACAGGTGTTATCTATATAAAGGAAAGGATAAAGTTTTTAACGTTCCTATTACATTAATACAAGTCACTTAGAGCTTAAGATGTTAGGATACTAGATGCAAATTAGATCTTAAAGATTGAACATTAAAGAGTTAAATAGAGTCCATTATTAAAAGTCTTTTACACTTCAGAAAAGGTAAGCAAAGGCTTAAAGGAAGAATGAATGCAAATACTAATGAATTTTAGTCTTGTAATAAGAAGAGAACAATGAAAAGAAGGGCATGTTTCCCATCTGCACACACTACCAAAAAAGTAGCAAGGTGCAGAGTGGTACTCTTTGCCCAGTTACACATTTCTGAAATCAAAATGCACTTTAATTATCAACATTTAAGGTACTTTAAGAAAGAGATATGCAGCCCAGGATATGCGGGCTTCTACAAACCTGTGCATTTCCTAATTTGGTAATTGCCAGAGAAATTAGCATACAGTACCGGAAAGTTGCCAAGTGGTCAAACTTAACTAAATTATATTCTGAAAAGCTCATAGACAAACATTTTCCTAAGATCTTGTCATTCATACAACCAACATTCAGTGCACGTTTCATTTCTTGTAACACTTCCCCATAACCCTCTTCCCATCATGCCTATTCACAGAATCACAGAATGGTAGGGGTTGGAAGGGACCTCTGGAGATCATCTAGTCCAACCCCCCTGCCAGAGCAGGGTCACCTAGAGCAGGCTGCACAGGACTGTGTCCAGGCAGGTTTGAGTATCTCCAGAGAAGGAGACTCCACACCCTCCCTGGGCAGCCTGTTCCAGGGCTCTGTCACCCTCACAGTAAAGAAGTTTTTCCTCATGTTCAAATGGAACTTCCTGTGTTCCAGTTTGTGCCCGTTGCCCCTTGTCCTGTTGTTGGACACCACTGAAAAGAGTCTGGCCCCATCCTCTTGACACCCGCCCTTGAGATATTTATAAGCATTGATGAGGTCCCTTCTCAGTCTTCTCTTCCTCAGGCTGAACAGCCCCAGCTCCCTCAGCCTTTCCCCAGAGGAGAGATGCTCCAGTCCCTTAATCATCTTTTGTGGCCCTCCACTGGACTCTCTCCAGTAGTTCCTCATCTTTCTTGAACTGTGGAGCCCAGAACTGGACACAGTACTCCACGTGGGGCCTTGCTAGGGCAGTGTAGAGGGGGAGGATAACCTCCCTCGACCTTCTGGCCACACTCTTCTTAATGCACCCCAGGATGCCATTGGCCTTCTTGACTGCAAGGGCACATTGCTGGCTCATGGTGAACTTGTTGTCTACCAGGACTCCCAGGTCTTTCTCCACAGAGCTCCTTTCCAGGAGGTCAACCCCCAACCTGTACCAGTGCATGGGGTTGTTCCTCCCCAGGTGCAGGACCCAAAAGAGTGTAGATTCAGAAAGGCTTGTTGTAAATTGAGAGCAACTCTGCTTAGAATGACTTGGGGGTACTGGTGGATGGAAAGTGGGACATGAGCCAGCAATGTGCACGCACAGCCCAGAAGGTCAACTGTATCCTGGGCCGCATCAAAAGAAGCATGGCCAGCAGGTCGAGGGAGGTGATTCTGCCCCTCTACTCCGCTCTGGTGAAACCCCACCTCAAGTACTGCTTCCAGCTCTGGGGCCCTCAGCACAGGAAAGACATGGACCTGTTGGAGCAGGTCCAGAGGAGGGCCACGAAGATGATCAGAGGGCTAGAACACCTCTCCTATAAAGACAGGCTAAGGGAGTTTGGGTTGTTCAGCCCGCAGAAGAGAAGGCTCCGGGGAGACCTTACTGCAGCCTTTCAGTACTGAAAGGGGGCTTATAAGAAAGATGGGGACAAACTTTTTAGCAGGGCCTATTGCAATAGGACAAGGGGTAATGGTTTTAAACTAAAAGAGTGTAGACTCAGACTAGATATAAGGAAGAAATTTTTTACAATGAGCGTGGTGAAACACTGGAACAGGTTGCCCAGAGAGGTGGTAGAAGCCCCATCCCTGGAACCAGGTCAGGCTGGACGGGGCTCTGGGCAACCTGATCTAGTTGAAGATGACCCTGCTCATTGCAGTGGAGGTTGGACTAGATGACCTTTAAAGGTCCCTTCCAACCCAAACTATTCTATGATTCTATAAATATATCCTCCCTTCTATCCCCCTTCTTTGTCCACATCTCTTTGCATCTTCCATTGCTGCCTCATATCCAAGCTGACTTCTTTCACCTCCTAGACCCTTCAAAGCACAGCCTTGTATTATCTGTATTTAGGGTAGAGAGAGGTTACTTCCAGTCAGCCACAGTGCCCACCTCCAATCCCTACTGAGGGCCAAAAGCAGTCTCCTTATACAAGTCCCATGTCTACAGCCACCTGCCATCTCTTGTCCATGGTTGCAGGCTCTGTCAGTCAGGCACTCTTCACATTCTGCATTCATACACTACTTCCTACAGAAAGACTCAGATCAAAATACAGCAATTGTCACTGCCTAGGCCTCAAGCATTCAGGTAGTTTGGTCTACTAACCTTTCCTCTATAGTAGAATGCTCAAAATCCTGCCTCAGTCATATACACTGTCACTAGTTTGGCTGTCTTCCTGCATCCATCACCACGCATAAATGCTGGGAGCAATTCAGATGCACAGTGGTTTGTACGTGCTACAGGAAGAGACCGCAAATAACCCCTTCGGTTATTTAAATGCTCCTCCCAGACACAAGACCTCTCTCTTAAAGGAGAAAAGCAACATTGGTGACAGAGCTGCAATTTTTGGTGCTATAGTAAAGTAAGAAACACAATCCCACCCTGATCACACAGTACCTTTGAGAAGTGTTCCAAGAGCATCTTCTGAAAGGCTCGCTCATATGGGTCCGAAGGCATCAGCTTCTTCCCCGGAAATGCTTCATCCAAATACTCGCACGTGATTGGGGACTCATAGATCAGCTGGCCCTTGCTGGTCTCCAGAACAGGAACCAACCCAAAGGGGTTCTTCTCAAAGAACCAGTCAGGTTTGTTCTTCAGATTGATGTTGATTACTTCATGGCTAAAAGAATGAAAGAAACAAGACCCAAACAGGCTCAGTTCTGCTACAGTCCACTGCATACCATGGTGAAATGCAGTCATTACACCTCAACAGCTACAGTACTTGAGAGGCTGAATCCTCATTCCCCTGCTCTCCCTTGTCTTCCCTGAAGTCCTTTGCAGAACTAACCATTTGACACATAGAAATACTGCCAGGGAGCACTTCCCTTTGCTGGAGAAAATCATCACTGACTTACAATAAACTCATAAGAGACACATGAACAGTCTGCAATCACACAGAGGCAGCCCTTATAGTCATGCTAAAAACAAAGATCAAAGCTCAGAATGCAGCACACATCACATGCAGGTTCAGGGACATTCTAAGAAAGAAGCATTTGATTGCAAATAAGCTACACTCCATTTACAAAATGGAGTCGAACTTTAATCTGATATTACACCAAAGAGCAAATTAGGAAAGCATCCTACCTACTTATCTCCCCCACCTATGGCTTCATATAGAATAGGTGTGCAGGGTACAGGCAAAATAGATATTGATAAAAAAGACACAGGGGAAATATGTCTATGTTATATTAACAAAGCATGTTATATGCTGTGTTATATGTGTGACCCCAGAAAATTCCTAGTAAGTCCAAAGGTCTGCTAAACACAGCTGAACCTTCCAAACAACTGAAAGGTTACCAGAAGGCACCTACCATGTTTAGGTAGCAATAAACCCCCTCCAAAATCACTATACTAAAACAAATCTCCCAGCTCCAAGAATCAGTCCAATGACACTAAATAAAACCAAAATTAAACTGACCTGGAAGTTTTAACGCACCTATTCTTTGGAAAAAAAGACCCAAGAAAAAAAAAAACAAAACAAACCAACCCAACTCTCATCTTGCTAACAGAAGAACTGAGTGATAAGCATTCACTATACTAACATGGACTCCCAGCCCAGTGCTGGTTAACAAACCATTGGCAGGCCTGGGACTTGATGAGAATCAGCAGGTGGAAAACCCTGTTACTTTGAAGCTGTAAACTGAGGGAAGCATTAGTCCCCATTTAAAAACACTGAAATGACATGGCTATCTTGAAAAAGTAACAAACACAAGTACTGAATTCCATTAACTTACTACAGCACAGGAATGAGAAGACATTATAGGAACACAGTACATTTCCTCTTTTAAAAAGGCCACTCACTCACTATTGTGTTTTGCTAAGCAGTAATACAACAGAAACACTTAATATTCTTATCTCCCAGAATTTGCACTGCAGCTTACATCAAAACCAAACAACAACATATATTAAGGCTCTACTCACATTTACCCAGGACAAGCTCAAATGCTATTATTGCAAACATTCAGGAAGACAGGTGAAAGCAACAAAAGAAATCAGCTTGAGGTTTTTCCCTATGGATTTACTTTGGGCTTTTACATAACTGATTTCATACACAGCCTACTTCCCACTTCAGCAAGACACACCTCCCCCAAGGAAGTCAAAATTCAAGCTTTATAGCAAAATCACCCACAGAAACCCCTTTTCATTCAGTTCTTTCAGAGGTGTTTGATTAAGAGCCCTTTAGGATGCCCAGGGAAGCTTGAACCGCCCCGTGCAAGCCCTGACGGACCGTCACGGGAGCGCGGAGTGCAGCGGCAGCGGGGAACCGCGGGGCCGGGCTGCCGGCGAGAAGCCGCGCACCGCGCCATACCGGCCCGCCAGGAAGGCCTCACCTGATGCCCTTGGCGCGGAGGACGAGGCGCGTCCTCTGGGCGAAGGGGCAGAACCGCATGCTGTACAGCCGGATCAACCCCTCGGGCACAGGCCCCGGGGCCGCGCTGCCTGCGGAGAGAGAAGAAAACCGTTACAACCGTTACCTCGCGCACAGCCTCGCGCCCCCTCCACAGCCCGCCCAGCCCCGGCTGAGGCGATACGGCAGCCTGTCCGCTTCCCTGCCCGCCGGGCCACCGCTTACCCTTGCCCAAGCTGCGAGAGTGATCGCCCGCCATCGCGCCGCACAGCACCGCGCCGCGCTGTGCCCTCTTGTGTTGTGCCGTGCCGTGCCCCACCCCCGCGCCCGCCCAGCCGCCGCCAACCCCGCCCGCCGGGGGCGGCCGTGGGGAGGGCGGGAGCCAGCGGCGCTCAGCGGGGCGCGGGCAGCTGCCGGGGTGCTTGGGCAGCCCGCCGGGTGTCAGGGCCTGTGTGCCGGCCTGCTTGCCTCCCTCCCTCCCCCGGGGGCTGAGGCGCCCTGCCTCAGATGGCTGGCCCCCACGGAGGGGGAAAAGCTTGGGTTTGGGTGAGAGGGGCGTCGCGCACGCCGGTGGTCCCTCCTTGAGCTGACCGGCCTCCCCCCCGGGAATGCTGACCCGCTCGCTGGGACCAGCACTATGAAGCTGCTCTTAATGCTCTCTCCTTTATAACCTCAGCATAACCTACCCCAGCTGGCACTCCCATTTAAATGGGAAACCTATGGCAAAACTTCACCCCATATGCCTGGTTTTTTTTTTTTTCAAGTGGCACCTCCAGCAGCTGGTGAGACACCAGGCCTCCCTCCCTCCTTCCTGACAGGGCTTCCTGGGCCAGGCCTTCTCCTGCTACAGCAGCACTGCATCATCTATTGCCCTTCAAAATCCGATCCAATCCCACCTTGAGAATAGCAAGGAGGGTTTCTCTCTCCTGCAGCTATTCTGCTTCATGGTGAAAACCCAAAAGGAGACAACAGATAAGGGGGCGCAGTAAATGTTAGATTTAACTACTACCTTGCAATCATAGAGGAATTCATGCTTGCTTCTGCCCACATGACTTGTGGGAGCATGGACTGAAGTCCTCTCCAACCCTTTTGCTCCCTCTTCTGTTGAGGCAAGGGCACCAGGGCCTTCCTTGTACCAGCTTTTCATGGGATATAATAGTAGAAATGGAGGAGCTTTCCTCTTAAGGCATTTCACACAGTGTCCAAGTTGATCTATGGTCCCAGAAGTAAAATGCTTCCCTTCCTGGGGCTCCACACGCTTCCACCCAACCTTCAGGTCAGAGCTGTACATTATTAGGAAACAGTACATTTGTAGGCACCGGAGGGCTGGGGCAGCCGTAGCCGAAAGGAGGGACAGTTCTGGCTCTCCTGGCAACGGACATGTCTCTGTCAAACCCCCAAGGCTAACAGAGGAACCGGAGCTTCTCCAGTCTCCTCAGTGGATCCGTGCTTGCACAGCGGGGAAGTTTTGCCTGTTGGTGACTTTTGGTTTGGTTTTGTCACTGGAGTTAGGCCTCAGGCATCATGTCACAAAGACCAATATTTTCTGTGGTGATGTCCCCTGCAGGCAAACACTGAGATGGCCACTAATAAAGTGACCATGAACCTGACACCGTTATCCCTTTGAATGGAAGAACAACATGGTTTTTTGTTAAGTCATTGCTGTTTATGTAATTAATAAGCAGCTCAGCAGTGAAAAGGAGTGGTAATTCGTTGCACAAGCCTGGCACGCCCTAGGCAAACAGAAGCTGCACATAAGAGGACATATTTCTCATTCCTCTGAGCAACTGCCCTTAGGAAAGATTCAGCAACATTTTGGGCCATGAAAAAAAAAAAGAAAATTCATTTGAAGTTTCTTTTAGCAATTAAGAACAACACAGGCAGCCTGCTAACTCACAGCCTGGAGACAGGCACCCAAAGCAGCGTCACAGATCTACGCGCTACAACAGCCCCTCAAAGGCACCACAGAAAAATAAACCCATTTCCTCATCCTATCTTGGTTTTGTGTGGCCTACAGAGCACCTGTGGAGACAGGAGATAAGGTACAGGCTTGTTCTGCTGCCTCCAGACAGGAGTGCCACACCATCGCTGCTCTATCGCACTGTGAGGGCATAGCAGTATTGCAAAACTGCACGCTGCCACTGTACAGATAAGTAATAACAAACTAACACAAGCAAGCCACTATAAATAATATTTCTCCCTTTAGGAAAGGGAAAAAGAGATGTTATTGCTAATTCTGCTTTTAAAACACTTGGAGGTTCTTACTGTGTTACCATGCTAAAAGCCATAAGTATACAGAGAAAGAATGTAGCTGTGCTTTTACTTTTTTCCAGTGCCCAGCTTCTCCTCAGCTCTCTTTAAAGCTTCAGGAGCGCTGTCTTATGCATCCCAAGAAGAAATGCAGTACCTTGTGAAAGGAAAAACAAGAGAAGCAACAGGAGAACAGGTACAGCCATCTCACTAAGCAGAAGGCCAGCAGGCACCAGAATGGGAGCAGTGAGCATGCCACTGCAACAAGGATCATGGTGTGGCCAAGGGAAGGTCACTCCCCCAAGCCTGACTCACTTCTACACCTGATAAAGCTATCTGCTTCCTAGACCCAGCAGCAGTGATTACACAGGTTAAAGGCCACAGACGTCAGTGGCCATTAGCCACAGGTCTGTACCTGGGGGAGAGCGGCTGGACACACCACACAACCCCTCTCACCAGACTGTACTTGGCACCCGCACAGGTGGGCTGGCCCTTTAAATACCTGCCCGTGCTCATTGGTTGGCTGGTGCACGGGCGCAGGCCAATCAGCTGTCTGTTTTAAGCCTGGCGGGAGGCGTTGCGTCAGTTAATAGCAGAAGCCGTTCTTGTTCCTAAGAGACCGGTGTAAACAGGCGGGTGGTGGCGCGGCGCGGATGGAGGCGGCCGGTGAGGAGCCTCGCGCCGAGGCCCCGGGGGGCCGCCGCCGCTGCTGCTCCTCGGCTGAGGAGGCCGCGCTGGAAGTGAGGTGGGGGCCGGCCAGGACAGCCCGCGCCCTTCGGGCCTCCACACAGGCCACACACTCTGGAGTCCCTCGGCCCTGGCAGGGTGCCCGGTGTTCTGTCCTGTGCCCCCGGGGCCGTGCTCCTCTCCCCCCGAGTCAGCTCTGTGCAGCCGTCAGAGAACAGGGCAGGTCTAACAGGGAAAGGAAGGGAGGCCGCTGTGCTGTGGGTCTGTGTTAGGGCGGAAGGTAGTTGATGGGGCAGGGGGGAACAGACGGACGGAGGGAAAGAAGCACTTGCACTGCAGCATGTAGCAGGGACTCAGCCTTTGGTGGATTTGGATGAAACTTGGGTTCTCTGCCCTTAGCACAGGGAGGCTCTGAAATGAAGAGTAAGCAATGCTGCCTAGTTTTAAGCTGGAGCTTGATGAGTTGGTAAGAAGTGTGGTGTGAGTTGTTGTCTTTTTCTATGCGGTGTTTCTGGCAGCACACAATCCTGATGAACTCTCAGGGCATCCTTTTCTTCTCAGTACCTGGCCTCGTGAACTCATACAGTTCAGTTCTGTTCATGGCCATGTCTCTCTTCTGTTTTACCCAGGCTACTTCAATCTCTAGAATTTCCCTGGCTGTTCTGTACCTCCTAAACCCCACTGTCATCATCTTCTGCCATGGCTCTTAATTTTCCTGGTATTCTAAGTCCTCACTCCTGCCTTTCTGTCTCATCATCTTAACCTGCATGTCAGAGACTTTCAGATTTCCATTTCCCACAAACGTAACCCACACCATATATAGAAAACCACTTCTCTTCCAGAGCTCTTGGTAATCCAACAACTTGCTTTTTTGTTCTGAACAAATAGGAGCTGTAGATGAGTTAAGCCCTTCCTGCCCCACGTTGGTTGACACTTTCATAGCAATCTAGGACATTTAGACATTTTTTCCATGTAATGGGACAGATGTTTAAACTTCCTTGCCTATTGTAAGTATTTCAGCTGTTTCATCAATGCTTATGGCTATATGGGACATCATAGAGCCATAATTGTAGGTGCAGCACTTCTTAGTGGAAAGAAAATTATTTGTTCTAGTATTTTTTTCTAGTAATAGAAGAAACAGCCTTCAGCCTTAACCATTCTGATACTTGCAGAGTAAAAAAGGTACCATCTGAAGCCTGTCATTGCTATTCAGAGGAGGTCTCTTGTGCAAACTGGTGTTACTTGGAAGAGCTGTGACTCAGGTTTTCTGCTTTGTGAAAACACCAGTGTGAAATGAAAATATTGTGCAAAATAAAAAAAAAAGAATTTAAACCCTTTTGAATGTGAAGCAAAGCCCATTTCCATAAAATAGAAAAGTTTGCTTTCTTATAAATTAATGTTAGCAGCACCAGTATGTATATCAGTTTTAGAAGAAAGTGACAAAAATTATTTTGCAGTGGGCAATTGGAATGCTGTGGTTTGTCTTCAGAAAACACAGAACTTTGACAAAACTCACGGTTTCATAAAATCTGTTTTGTATGAACTAGCATTTTTCAAGGGCAAATTGCTCTGTAAGGAAATTTGCAAGCAACTCTACTTTGCACCATCTACATTTTACTAGCTGGCAAAGTTTATGACTGAAATACTTCTGACACAATGTTTATACAGAACTGGAGACAGCCACAGCATGGAAAACGTGAGTGAGCCACGGCTAATTACCTGACTCGGTGTGTACTGCACCAGTCATAGCTGACACCAGATAACAGGCTGAATCCTTGTCCCCTTAAGCCTTTACTGGTTGTATAAGGATGATAAATTGTGCTGTCATCCCATTAATTTATTCTTGCATACATATTTTCTAGACTTCATTTTACCTCTGATTCAGATCTAGCGTTGGAGAAAAGCATAGAGCTGGTCCTGTGAGCATGTTCATAAAAATCTGCTTATGTGCCATGGCACGTCATACATCTAGTTCTTGTGTAAAAGGTCCGGAAAAACTTTCATCAGCTGAAATGTCTCCTCTTTGTTGCCATGGTATTCAGTTCATCTGCATGAGCACGTGGTCAGTCTTAAGACTGGTTATTTAAAAATGTTCCTAACTATGAGAGTGCTGAGGCTGTAGTACAATCTTCTAGTAAGAGCACAGAGGATCAGCAGCTGAGCTGATCTTATGACTGACTTATGTTTATTAAAGAAGCGTAAAAACGCTGCTTGCAATTGCAGAGGACAAAGATCTCCTCCGGTCAAATGCTCTTATTTGGAAGAAGAGAAGAGATGAAAAGTTTCTGAATAGAAATTAGAAGAGAAGGTGCCAACGGCAGTGTTGTACACAGAGGATATCTGTTACACTGCTGAAACTTTTCTGCCGTGGTACTAGCAGGCTCAGCTGTGGCTCAGCCAGACATCTTCACTTAGTGGTAAATGCAAATCCCTTTGATAAGAGGGCCCTGATGTTTATCCACACACTTTCTGAAAGGTAAAAACATCTGCAGGCAGTTATGAATTTGTTGACACAATATAAGTTCATAAGCTGACTCCTCTTCAGTAATTCATTTCAGTCCTTGTGTAACACATCCTGTTTACATTCCAAAGTTTTACCGTGTTAAAGTACTGGTATCTTTAAAGCAGAACAGTCCTCCTGGTTAGGTTCATATAAACACAAGACACGCCTTTGTATCTGTTATTTTATGGGGATGAGATGAACTATGAAAGTGTAAAAAGGTTAAGCAAACACAATGGGGTCCCACGTACGGATTGTACCCATGTAATTCTTTCAGAATTAAGGTATACTCTGTTACTAAGATACACGAGTACAAAACCAGAGCCTGTGAACTGACTAACTTTATTTTTAGTGAAAACTGAAAGAAATATAAGCATCTCTCCATGTTCTTATGACAGTCCTTTGTGCTCCATCAGGGTAAGATTGACCCTATGGTTTTGGAAACACTGAACTAGTGATTCATAATACTAGATCTTGAAGTTATTGTAGTTTTGCAACATCATTATAAGGATGAGTCTAACAAATCCCAAGCATCAGTTCAGTGTAACTTAGGCTACAACATTCCCTTTATCACAGTATTTTGAGAAATGTGTGTCTTTGATTAATGTTTTAACAATCAGTTGCTCTTTCTTAAGTTGGGTTCAGGGATTCTCAAACAAGAACTTTGGCTTTATCAACAATCAAACTGTCTGCTACCCTTGTGGCAATTACATCCTCTTCCTGGACATTGAAACAAAGAAGACGACAGTACTGCAGTGTGAGACGGGCCAGGTGGGAGCCTTTGCAGCAAATGGGAACAGTCAAGTGCTGGCCTTTTCAGACCGGAAGCTGAATCCCATCATATATATCTACACTTTTCCAGAACTGAGTAAACTGACAGAATTAAAAGGTAGTGATGTGGTAACTCTCCCCGTCACCATTCCATTAAAACAATACTTAAATCCTCCAGTTTCTGAAGGCTTTTTTTGGTAAGACTTGAAAAACAGTGTGACGAGAAACTATCTCATGACAAGATCTGTGGAAAGCAGTGGAAACAATTTTCTACTGCACTGCTTTCAGTTAGGCTCAAGCTAGGGAAGAATATGACAATCCAAAATGGAACTGTTACAAAGGGAAACAAATGGAATGAAATGGAATGCATTTTAGGGAAATATAGTCAGAATAACCAAAAAAATCATACTGCAATAGGCTCCCAAGCAGACTGCTGAAAGCCACGTTGAGAAATTGGAGATGTGAGAGAAATGAGGGTTCTTGCAGTTAAAATTTGGAGTCTGCGATCTAATGTATATTTCTGCCTGCTCCATAACATTTCTCTCCTTAGTTAAGTTGCTTACCCTATCCATGGTTCAGTTTCCTTGTCATTTAAATAAGGATCATACTACTTTCTTATTTCATGTATATGAATGAAATTTTGACTGCAAAGGATTTCAGGGTACTTGGGGAAAAAATACTTTACAAATTCAAGGTATTATTGAAAAAAAAAAGAAAAAATTCCAAGCAGTGATACATAGGGAACATTTTTACGATCAAATCAAAACAATAATCCGGAGTGAAGCAAAGGAATCAGGGGCCTGCAGAATGTCTTTGAATAGTTAAAGTGGATATAAAAGAACTGAAAAGAGTACTCTAGCTGTGATAGTATCCAGTAAAGTCCAGGGCAATTAAAGACCATGTTCTTTATTTTTACATTTCAGGTGATGCTCAGCTGGACTACACCTTACTTGTGTTTAGTTTCACAGGCCCGTATCTAGCCAGTTACTCTTCAATCCCAGAATTTGTTCTTTCAGTATGGTAAGAGCAAAAAAAAATTCACCAATGCCATTTACATTTAATTCATATTTCTGTGTGTGTGCTGTTTTAGCATAAATCAAGTTAACAAATGTGGAAGACACACTGGTTGCCTTCATCTTTTTTTTTTTTTTTTTCTGATTGATCATTGTCTGCAAACTTTCTGTACCAAATTCGCTGTTTGTTTTCTAGCATTAGTAGCCACTGGTCAGAATGACTGTTACTTTGCTACAGCAATCTTCTACCTTCTTCAAAATTTTGTGTTTTAGAATACTTCTAAAGTCTTCAGCATCAGTTAATTACCTGTTCACCCTTGGAAGTTGCGTAGCATGCTCTTTGTGAAAGAAAGTTGCCTGCTGAAAAGACAAAAATAGTTCTAAAGCTGATTTCTACTTTTTTGTCCCCCTGGACTGTTCAGTGGTCCTCTTACTTGTGCTTGATCTTAGTTCTGTCTTACAGTTGTGCTCAGTGATTACACTACCATGGGTCACTGGGTTAGATCATAATTTTCTGCTCATCGTCATGAAAAGAAATATTATATAATATGGTGCAGATACAGAAAGATAGAATATTTAATTTTTTAAATTGTTCTGTAAAAATATAATCCTGCTCTTGCCTCCATTGCCAGCAAGCTTCCATTGACTGTGGAGTCTGAGCACTTCTTCAAAACAAATGGGGAGGGTGGAGTAGGAGGAAGGCAAGCAAGGACATGTAAGGAATATTCCGTACGCTCCCAATTTAATGATGACCTTTTCTTGTACAATGATTAGTGAAGAGGCAGAAACTCCTGTAACTTCAGAGTTTTAGTAATGATAGTAGATACTATTACAGATGCGTCTTCTTTATTGCTTATGAAGGATAATGTTTGCTGTGAACTCTGATTGTACACAGTAGCTCAGGAAGGATGTCTCTGTGTATATGACAGTAGAAACCAACAAGACAGTCTCACTGACCTGAAGAGCTTACATGCTTGTCACTTAGAGCAGAAATAATACACATGGTCTAATGTGTGCATTGTGTGCACTTAAACAAAAATCCACCATCTTGAAAGACTTCTCTAGATTATTCTTAAAAATGGAAATATCTAGAAATATTTAAATGCTTTAAAGTAGTGGCAATTTCCAAGGCCAAACAATTTAAACCTGTTTGAATCGGTGTGAATATGACTATCACCAACTAATTGACATAAAGGAACCATCCTAGATTCCAGTCAGAAACAATTTAGTAACAAAATAGGATTACCTACAATGTTAAACTTAGAATTTATAATAACTTGAACAGAGGTGTGTGAATTTACCGTGAGATCAGGACCTTAATTTTTGCAATTGGATTATATTGTGTATTCATTGTAGAAATGTGTGTGTATGGATGAAAGAAATCTCAATGTTTAGCATTCAATGTGTGATTGCAATATGATGATTGCACAGTTCCTGTATTTTAAGCCGATAGTTTGGAATCAGAGGTATAAGAGACGTTTTGAAAGTTATGTCAGTCTCAAAATATAGCAAGCTTATGGATAACTAAAAGCTGTCTTTCATCTGAGATATTTTATCCCTAGATATTTATTCTTTTCTGTTCAAAGGAGAGGCTTAATGCCAGATTCTTTTTCAGATACATTTACCATATAGTTTCAGATCTTAATAAATTATCTACTATAAAAGAGTGTTGGCACTATCTGTTAGGTATGAGATGAGAACCTGCTGACACATCTTTAGAGAGGGCGCTACACTGATATCTTTTAAAGTCAGAATTGCAGCTTATAGCTTTCTGTAATTCTAATGACAGTTACTGTGGATGTGTGAATACTTCTCATTTTTTTGCATATGCTATCAATATTAACCATTATCTTGCATCCTGATCTGTTTCTGTGAGTGAATTTATTACAGACCAGAACAGGATTATACTAAATCCATTTACAGCAGTGTATGCATTTTAGGTTTTTTTCCTCTCAGCAGTAATGACAAATACTAAAGCTATAAATGTTATTTAGATTAACAGTCAGATGTATTGTCCAAGAAATTAAGAGACAGTTTTAACCATTTTCTTCAAATGATATTAATCAGTTCTTGGACAGCACCTAAAAATGCAAATACAGTCAAGAATTAATCTGGATAATGGAGAAATATGCAAATTAGATGGTGAGAACATAAAACAGGTTACACTGGACAAAAGTCAGTGGAAGGCAGATTCCGAGGCTTATGTCAGCTATACATAACAGCACCACATGAATTCTGCCCTGTTTTGTGCTCAGGTTAGTTAATTCAGCCATAGCTTGTATGTCTGCATTCACAACACAATTACTGTATTACCGAAGTAATTCATCCATAGATAATCACCGTCTGACTGTATTTTATCTCCTAATTGTAATACCTTCCAACTGCAAGCCTGCAAACATTCTAATCATTATTTTATGGATTGGAAAAGCAAGGCTGAGGTCTGGGATGCTGAGAGTTAATTGTTTGGGTCCATTCAAGTAGTCAGTAATGGAACTGACAAAAAAAAAATCTGTGTCTCTTGATTTCGTTGGTCGTTTCATAAAAGGAAGCGCATGATGATGTTTCTAAAATGTCAGTTTTCAAAATTATTTTACTATTCAATCTTTTTGTAGCAGTACTAATTTTATATGTGACTAATTAACCACTCCCTTTTCATTCTCAAGAGGACCTAACTTGTTTGACAGCAGAAATTTTTTGTCAGTGACAAAGTATTTGTTTTCCAATCTTGATCTTGAATGTCAGTCATAATCACATCCAGATCCTTGGCTTGAATGTTTTTGATTTATTTAATGGATTTTATTTTCTTTTACTCTCCTTAATGAAGGAACTGGCAAGAAAATATCCTCCTGTGCAGTGAGTCTCAACCAGGGGTAACAGGGACCTCTTTAAGTTTTAACCCTATGAATTGGCAACAACTGTGTTTTGTTAATGAGAGCTCCATTACTATCTGGCATATTGAAAGGAATAACGACGAGCATCACCTTAAGCGAAAGTAAGTGGAACACCCTTCAGGTTAAGAGAAAAATCTAGAATTATATTTTAATAACTAAGGCTAGCAACCTACATCTGTTTGCAAAGAATTTAATCCAATTTAGTTCACCTAGCAATTGCAATCAGTAATTGCTAAATCACAAGCAGTGTGAATCTATCTAGTCAATCAAATGAATGGAATTAATGATTTCATTTCTTAGCACTCACATGTCCAGATTATACACATCATGAAGTTAATACTAATCAGCTGCTTTGGCAGCCTCTATCAAAAGCTGCATGAGTGAATTAAGGTAGTGCCTGGACTTCTTTCCTGCAAGTGGCTATGTTTAGCATTGCTTTTGTAGCTATGAAACCAGCAAATTTGGATCAAGTTGCTTCCTAGTAAGCACAGTTAAACAATACGTTGTTGTAGTCACAAATTGTACCAAAAGCAGTATCAGTTTTCTGTGTGGTTTCCAGCTTGTGTGGCCAATTTACAGGTCCAGAGAGGATGGCTCTGTCAATGCAATTCACTGAGCACAGCAAACCTAGAATTTATTTATGCTAAAATGTTTTTTTGAGGCTGGTATAAAAGTAGTATGTATCATTCAAGTTGGAGTCCTTGAAGTATAACACCTATACTGTTTCAGTGGCAGCTACTCTACAATTCCCAAGTGTGTTTAATCTCGTTAAATATGAATATAACCAACATATTGCCACTGACACAGTTATACTAGTGAAAGTATAGACAAGGCCTTAGTTTGCAATCTGAAAAGAATACTGAAGAGTTTTTTGCCTTTTGTCATTATAGAGCACACACATACAAATACATATATACTGCTTTTTCCTCACTTTTCATTCCATTCAGTAGAGGTTAAACCTCCACTGAGAATTGTTTATTTTACATAATTTTTTTCCAAGTTGTAAATCAACATAGTTTGTAAACTATAGAATCCTCAACTCCTGCATTGTAACAGCCACTCATACACCAATTACCAGAGTGCAACAGGTAAATACTACTACTAATTTTTCATCATCGTTAAGCTTTCTCCAAATAAACATTAAGCCTGAATCCTCACAGCATATGCAAGTTAGGTGTGTGACTTTATTAATCCTGGTTAATAAGGAAACAGTAACGTAGAATAGTTGTTTATACAAGGCAACAAGAAAAGACACGGAGCTAGAACATGGCAATCCGTTTCTGCCAGTTAGGAACATTCCTGTTTTTGTAGTAGAATTGCTATTACTTTTCAGTGAAACGGTATGTGCCATGTAGAATGATTGTCTACAACAATCCTCCATTACTCCTGCAGAAGTGAAGCCCATTAACTGAGGTGGTGTCTCAAAGTTTTGAAAACATGCTTCTCAGTTTTGTATCAGCATTTACTATTCGTAATATTTTTTCTCCTCAGACAGTGTCTCTTGCTTTTTCACAGCCCTGTGAAACTCCCTGATGGACAAGGGTCCGTGAGTCCTCATACGGATTTGTTTTTCCCAGTTTCTCATAGTGAAGATACGTACTATGGCCCTGATTTGCCAGTTTCAGCTGTTGCTGGACTGGTAGGAGATGAAGCAGAAACATTCATGGTAGTTACTGATTTTTTTTTCCTTTTTACTATTCCAAGTCATTATGCTTTTTATGCAAATAGATGTTAATAAATTAATAATTTTAATGTCTGTTAAACAGGTACGACCCAGTAAATAGATCTGTTGTCTCAACAATATTTTTGAAATCCATTTTGACAGGAGACACAGCACGTGCTGCTACTGCACAGTGCAGTAAAGTGTAGAGATTTCTGACACAGGTCCTAGCATAGTAATATGTCTGTGCAGTGGCGGTACTAATCTGTATCCCAGAAGCAGTATAAGCGTGTCAGCATTTAACCGTGTCCAAGCTAATATGACCTGCTCAAACCTTGAAAACCTATTCTCCTGCTAAACTGATAGTAACCTTCAGGTATCCCTACTTCCCTTTGAGATTTGTTTTCTTTTTGACTCTGAAAATGTCTCAAGCTATGGAAACATTGAAGGCTTTATTCCAGATAGCAACCCCTGCTGCTGAAATACATTCCCATGCCACTGTCAGTGTTGGACCTGCCCATTTGTCTCATTTGTATTTGATCATTTACTTGCTAGCCTCCCTTGAGAGGCTTCAAAAGTATTCTCATTTTGTTTGAAATTTACTTTCACCTGACTACCAACTAGAAGCATCTGCCAGTGTGAAAACATTTAACTTGCAAATCTGGGATTCTCTGTTAGAATTAAGACCATCAGTTTCTATTTGGTGGCTTGTGATATATATGACACCAAAACTAGCATGCATAAGATGATACTGGCATTATACTACATCTTTTCAATGGACAAATGTGATCTCTCTATTATCAGATTAGTATACCACAGGTTTCTGCCATAAACTTTTCTTATAAAGCAAAATAAAAAATAAAAATAGGGAATGATGCTTTCCTGACCTCATCCTCTTTCCGTGGCTTCATGCATTCAGATTTGCAGAGGTTTTTAACTGTGTAACTGCTGATGCCCTTGGTTTCCAGGACAATCAATAACTACAAACAAACCTCCCATACTGATGCTGATTACACATGAACTGCTTGTATTTCAGATCACTTAGAACATGGAAAATGAAGATAATGTATGCTCATCAGGGCCATTGCCTTTTTCTTCTGTCTTACTGCCTGTTTTATATTATGTGCAGATGATGAACTGCAAATAAACTCTTTGTTCTTTAGCCTGTAAAGTGAATTACGAGAGGTATTGGGAAAAAAACAACTGCCATATTAGGTCTGTGAGGCTTAATAGAATTTGTCTGTCCTTGAATGGATGCTATTCCATTCAGGAATGGTAGTTTCTTATGCTTGAACTTGCAGAACCATGTCGTGAACTTTTCCACACAGAAAAGTTTGTGCTTTCAACCATACTAGATACCACTATAGGGTCTTTGCATTCCCAACTGCCTTCAGAAAAACATAGATTTCTTTTTAGCACCTTCAAGGTGATTACGTTCTCCTTATACACAGAAATATTCCCGGAGTAAGAGTAGATTTTTCTACTAGTCTTTGACAAAGATTTCCTTTTCTTTCAATTTACATAGTAAATATTTTGATAGTTATTTACTGTCCAAATTCCCTAGATGAGTGTATTTTGGTTGTGAACATTTACAAGGTAATGAGCATCAGGTTATTTAAAAATGAAAGTGTTTTGCAGAAATACAAGCTGCTGTTGTTCCTTTTGTTGTTGTGGTGGTATATTGTTTCCTGTGTACTAAATTGTGAGGTGCTACGCTCACAGTTTAGCACCGGGAGGCACTGAATCAATTTCTGGCATGTTTTCACCTTGCTCCAGACTATGATAGCTGAGTAATTTTTTTGCAGGACTTGCATTTGTTGTGCCTTATAGCACTAACTCTCCCCTCCACGGATGCCCGTGCACATATGCTTTATCTCTAACCTAGCAGAAAAACTGAGCCACTACTAGATCTTGTAAGAGCCCACAGTGGGGGGGAATCGCACGCATATGTCTTGTCAGGTTAAGCATGCTCTTCCAGCACCCCAACATGGAACATACAGTTTTGGCAAAGCAATTCCTGCACAAGTTGATCAGAATATACTTGATGGAGAAAATACTTCTTTGAAATATTGTTTTATCGAGATCCTTATGTTGAAGAGTGTCTAATGCAGCAACTTTGAGAGAGATTGAAATGACTGAACCTGCTGAGTTCCTCAGATATCAAGATGTTTTGGGACAACAGTTGCTTTAAAGGACGAGGCTGTCCAACATAGAGGTGCTATAACTACGATTCTTCACTCTCTTTATCAATTGACAGGCTGCTGCAGCGGATGTATCAATAGTTACTGTCACTGATGATTTGTATACGATTACAAATGTCCATGAGCAGTTATCTGACTCTGGCCTAAAATCTGTGCCTTGACATTTGTAAATACCTTGGAGTTACTTTCCTCTCTACTATCATCAATGCTTTTTTAATTAGTAACAGACAACCTGCTTCTCCTGTGGTGGTTAACGAGGTGTGTTCAGTTGAAGCAGTGGGAATAGTATCATGGCTTGATGAAGCGCTCTCTATCTCTGCAGAATTTGACAGGAGGATTTTTGTTCTTTGTCACTAAATCCAAGTCAGTTGAGATCAATGTTTTTCACATTGATGTAAGCATCCAAAGCGGAGAACCATTTATTTTAGACTATTATTTTGTCGTGGTTTAACCCCAAATTGTAACCCAATACCACACAGCTGCTCGCTCACCACACCACCCCCCACCCCCCCCCCCCCACTGGGGTGGGGAGGAGAATTGGAGAGAAAGGAAAACTCACGGGTTGAAATAAAAACAGTTCACCAGGACAGCAAAGGAAAAATATAACAATATATTAATAATGATAATAATAATATATATAAGGAGAATAGAATATATAAAACAAACGATACACAATTTCTCACCACCCGACAACCGGTATAGCCCGTCCCGAGCAGCAGTCAGGGAGCAGGGGTATTCCACCCCCAGCTATCCCAGAACAGCAAGTTCCAGAGAGAGCAGGCAAGGGAACAAACAGCCAAATGAATGAACGAAAAACAAAAAGGAAAAATAGGGAAACAAAAAGCAACCCGAAGGGAAGCTTAAGGATTAAGCAAGTTAAGGGTCAAAAAGCCTAGTGGCCCACCAACCGACCCTCAATTATACCGGGCACGACGTCTATGGTATGGAATACTCTCTTTGGCCAGTTTGGATCAACTATTCTGGCTCTACCCCTCCCAAGTTTTTGCACCTGCACATTAGCAAAACCTGGGAAACTGCAAAATGTCCTTGATCGTTTAGCAGCAACCAGCAACATCAGTGCACTATCACCATTCTTCTCACACTAAATCCAAAACACAGGAGCTGCTGAAGACAAAACTAGCTCCGTCCTGGCCTAAACCAGGACATATTTAAAGGAGTTGTCCTCAACCTGTAGTCCATGGTCCTCGGAGGCTGTAGCTCACTCCTAAGGAATGTGTGAGAGGCAAGTAAGAAGAGCGAGCCCGTTGCCAGTGCACTTGTTTGCTGCTTTGAAATGTGTTAGGGTTCCATACTCTAGAACAAGATACTGAGGCTGGGTACGTACCAAAGTGTAACCACAACGGGGCAGCAGAGTGAAAGGAATTGAAATATCCTACAGCTTTCAATCCTTTTCTTTCTTGCATTAGATTGATTTAGTTTTGTTTCGATACTTCTTACATTTGGGACTTCAGTTTTATGAATATGCTTTACCATGACAAGACCACTTGACTCCACTTCATCCCCAGTACCAATTTTATTCCGTTGTCTTTTTATAAAACTTTTTCATGACAGGGATCCATCATGGATTTTTTTCTCTGAAGAGGTGCTACTCAAAGATGGCATTATTATTATTATTATTATTATTATTATTATTACTATGCACCACCGTACCAGTTCAAGAAGTAACTTGGTTTGGGATTTACATAATCTCATCCTAGGATTAGCATATTTTATCTAGTTTATGTGTAAAGACAGTCATGACAGCAGGTACAAAGGAACATTACAGAAGTTGTCTTTACACAGGAAGCTTCTGATTCACAGTAGTTTAGTTACAACCTTCCCAAAGATTTGTGATGTTCAAGCCTCATAAAATCAGTGAAAATGCCTATATTAAATGTTTCTCTGGGTGATGTAAAGCCCCATTTGTTATAGATTTATTACTGTTAGCTGTATTTGATTCATAAAGTAAATATTAATATACTTTATTTCTGTAACATTTTCCCCTGAGAAATTCAAAATGCTTTGTAAGCATAAATGGAGAGTAAGTTACTTACCCAGGATCATATAGCAAGTCCTTGGCATATTTTACTAAAAATCCAGGTACTTATGAATCTCTGTCCTATGTTTTCTTCACAAGTCCATCCATATTTCCTCTTTTTATGGAACCTTTAGCAAGGCAGCAGGTGTTTTATAGAATTATAGACTCTTCTTTTTTTTCATCCATCATATTATCTAGTGTTCCTCACCACTTCTGCTCACATGCATGGTTCTTTGAATCTTCTCTTTTAAATGTTCTCCCAAGGTATTCTTGTGTTTTCTTCCCATCTCCCCCTCCCCGAATTCTCTTCAATCTGGTTCTTTCTATCATGGTATTTATATGACCCCTATTACTGTTGTATCTGGACAGGTCACTGTCTTTAATAATATTTGGTGCAGAAATTCTGTTCTTCCTCTTTTATGGATGACGGATTTATGAGATTTATTTTACCAAAATGAAATTCAAGGCACATGGGAAGACTGTGGCAGGGATATTTCTAGAACTAATTTGCAGATGACACAAAGGCTGACAGAGCTGTTTTACAGAGCAATTTGGATTATATGATAAGATAAACTATTCAAACAAAATGTGTTTTAGTACTGCCAAATATGCAAGACCACATGTGTAGGCTATGTCTACAAAGTGGAAGACTATTCTGAAAAGCAGTTTGAAAAGCATTTGTCAGAGAGAGGTCATAGTGGGTAACCATTTCAATTTCGGCTTCCAGTGCTATTCTGATGCTAAAAAAAAAAAAAAAAAAAAAAATCTAGGGGCTCAATGTGTTGAATTTTATCATAATTTTATCATTAAAAAAATGGGAGATGACCTGGTTATGGTGGCTCAATATTTTGCGAGGGTAGGGAAGATACTAGAGGCATTTCCAAGCTAGAGGAAAAAACTGTAACAGATGCAAGTGCTGGAGAATATATCCAGATAAATTCAAATTTTAAAATATATAATTTTTAAATGAAAATACAATTCATCATTTAAACAAGCTTCTAGGGAGAGAGGCGAGTTCTCCACCACTATCTCCAGTCATAGACTTTTCTCAAAAATGTTCTTTTTTCTCAAGTTAGTAGCCTCAGTAAAGGAATGACTGAATAAAATAAGGCTGATGTTATACAAGTGGTCAGACTCTATGAGGTAATGACCTTTTTTTTGCCTTAAAATGTATGTAACTGCTTGTACAGATATTGGTCAATTGTTGATTGAACTTGTTTATTTTTGTGCTGAAGCCTAGAAATTGTATTAAGCCTTCAGTGCATCCTACCGCCCACTGCTGGACTGCAACCTCAGAAATTTACATGGGCTGTGAAGAAGGATATGTTTTGGCAATTGATGCCGAGAAATGCAGTGTTTCTGTTCTTCAACAAAAACCTCTACCGGGTAAGAAATAGCTGCGTTGTATGTTTTATTCAAGTAGGGAGGAAAGTGGATAGGTGAAAACTTTTTTTACTTTCTTCTGATCTCCTATTGTGTACCTTACAGAAATTGTAAAGCTATATTGTAGAACCATATTTCTTTTATTAGTATGATAAAGATTTGAGAATGTCTTTTGAACTTCTGTGTGTGTTTCTTTAGCACCCAATAATTGGCTTTCATTTTTCTTTGGCAAAAAAAAAAAAAAAAAGAGAAAAAGCTCTAATTACATCAAAACTGATAAAATGAACAGTAGTTCCAGGAGCCCAAATCTTAATAACCAGCCCTTATAGATTCATGTTAAACTATTAACATACCAGCTATACATAGTCTTTTTACTATTCGTTAAGTACGAGTAATTTATTTTATTTTGCATGAAATATTGGATTGTCCTCATTTGGTATATTAGATAATGTTAGAACAGATCTTTGAAGACTCATGATAAGTCTTCTAACAACAAAACTGAATTTAATGTAATGATGTTGCTTAATAGAATTCCTTAAGGTCAGCACTTACATAAACTGTTTTCTAATGAAAACAAGGATGTAAAGACTATTAAGCTTTACTGCAGAAAGTATGAAGCACAGAGAGTGAACAGAAGATGTCTTTGGCTTCAAACAAAGAAATCTGCTTTTAATTTATTCTAGAATAGGAGGACTCGGCACA
Organism: Phoenicopterus ruber ruber; assembly: GCA_009819775.1. Classification (NCBI taxonomy): domain Eukaryota; kingdom Metazoa; phylum Chordata; class Aves; order Phoenicopteriformes; family Phoenicopteridae; genus Phoenicopterus; species Phoenicopterus ruber. The sequence continues at coordinate 27,648,687 of CM020221.1, read as the reverse complement.
TTTCCCTCAGATTGATTGCAACTTGCTGAGGCGATTTGTCTGCCCTATATATATTCCCACCTGTCTTTTTTCATGGGCATCTTTGGCAGGCTAGTGACTGACTAAAGTTTTCTGGCAACAGCAGCCCATTCCATGTCGTCTTTTTTCGGGGAATCCCAAGGTCTCTCCCCTGCTACCTGCCACACGCTGCCCTTCTGTGCCCATTCAGAGGGCTCCCAAGATGGAGGACAGTGAGATACAGCCAGCATAAAGTGTTCTGGCAATGGCAACCTGTACCCTATCGTCCTTTGCAGGGATGGAAGGTGTCAGTCCTACTGTTCACATGAAGTTCATTGGTTCAGTCAGGTCTAAGATGAGTACTGGAATATGCTTCTCCCTAGCACTAGAACTGGATAATAACCTGTTGTAAACCAGCATAGAACTGTTTCTGTAGTAAACACTGAATCAGTGTTAATAGACAGGGTGGTGATAATCTTGTTTTCTTCTTTTGCCATGTAATACATTATTTTTTTAAGGTTCAACAAGTATCCCTGACTTTCCCAAAGTACTGTATCTCAGTTCAGTTTTGATAGTTAACACAGAAATGGAAGGCTACTTTTAAAAAACTCCAACAAACTAGCATTATTTCTCTCCTTTTGAAATTATCGGTTTTAAGTTTACCCAATCGAGAGATGGAAATCATTAACAAATAAAAATCTGAGGTGTGCCAGAAATGTTTTTGCCAGTTCAGTAGAAGGCAACAAAAATATTTGCCATTCAGGCTTTTCCTTGGCCTATAAATTCTTCTTTGAGTCCTGTCCTAAAACTGTGTAACAAAATTGTCCATATTCATATTGTACTGAAGCTTTTGCTTAACTTAAAACATACTGCAATCTGTATCTGTTTAGCAGAATGCTTAAGTGCATGTCCAACTTCAAGCACATCCTAAATTCCTGTTATGGTGTTGCAAAGAGAATCATAAGCAGCCACAACATTTCACTTCAGACTGGCTGAAGTTTCCTTTATAAGTAAATCAAATTAAAAAATCATGGTTAGAAATAACAATACCAGAACTTAGCACTAGAAGATAGATAAATCTGCATCTGTACCACTCTCCATGCCAAGTATTGCTATCCCCCTTTTACAGCTGTAACCTGAATCACAGAAAGATTGTGCCTGCTCAGTAGCATAAATGACAGAAATGGTGGATATTGGGGAAGAACACGCATTTTTGATTCAGTATACTGAACCTGGCCTTTTGTTCAGTAGACTGGAATACAACTAACTTTTATTGCAATGTTGACACATAAACAAGGCTGATGTTATAAATTGTTTTCTTTTGTGCAGAATACATGCGTAAAATATCGGACGTGGTGTCATATGTTCGTAGAGAAGTACAGAAAAAGAAAGGTATTTCCACGTTCAAATCAAACTAATAGATTTTTAGGCAGCATCACTGATGTCTGAGTAATAATATGTGAGGAAGCCACTGGTTAGAAAAACTCAGCTTACACTAGCCTCTGTAAGACACACTGATGGCAATCTTTTATATGTTGACATGACAAATGATTAATAGCTTTTGTGCTAATAGGCAGCCAAATGAATAGCCTCAGGAGAAACAGTGGCAGTGAAATCATTTCTGTTCATTCTAATTTAAATTGGAATAAGTGATTCTAGAATAGGTTCTCTACTGCTTAGTTTTAGTAACTATTTTTTAGAACTGCAATCACTTGTAATTTAGTTGAGTTAAGATTTAGGGGGTTGTTTCAAACACTTTGTTTTGGGCTCCACAGTACACAAAAGATATTCACGTAATGGACGAAGTTCAGCACAGAGCCACAAAGATTATTGCAGAGTCTGAGTACATGACATACAAATATGGGCTAAGAGAACTATGTTTGTTCAGCCTGGAGAAAAGGAAATGGGGGGATTTTACTATTTCTTCAGCTACTTAATGAAAAGTTACAGAGAAGATGGAGCCAGGCAGGAAAAGGACACAGTTTGCATCAATGGAAATTTGGGGTAGATATTAGGAAAAAAAATACTTTCACAGTGAAGGTAGTCAGACATTGGGACAAGTTGCCCAGAGAAGCTATGGAATTTCCATTCTTGGGTATATTCAGACCTCAGCTGGATATGACTCTGGACAACATGATCTAACTTTGAAGTTGGTTCTGAGTTTGAAGTTGGCTCTGTGCTGAGCAGGAGATTGGATCAGAGGACTTCTAGGGTCCCTTCCAACCTAAATGAGTCTATGATTCTGTTATTGACAAACTTTAATGTGGCTGTTTAGCAGCCTTTACAAAATCAAATGATTTCTCAAATTAATTTCTAGTTCATCAGACCACAGTAGTACTGTCACTTCAAATTACGTATACCAGCCTTCTCATTCATTATCACAGCAAAAAGTCCAAAGAATATATAGCCCATGGAGCCTTTTTACTCACAAAGAGTAAATCATCTCAGATTTGAAGTTGAGACACATTGTTGCAATAAATTAAATTTGCTGTTTTATGTTGGTTTTATGCTCTCAGGTGGCAAACCAAAGGATCTGCAAAAACCAGGTTTATTTACCTTGGCATTTTGTAACGAGGGACTGTACGCAGCTGGAAGTGTAAGGCATCCTTCATGCTTTTAACTTACTCGTATTGTGTGAAAATCAAGGGACATTAGAATGGAGTATATTTGCAGAGTTCACTGCAAAGACAGGAGCTAGGAAAAGTGGAGGGCTGCAGAACTATAAAGGTCCTCTCTGGTGGTGTACATATTTTATTTATTATCCAGGGTAAGAGTCCTCTGGAATTAAACATACTAAAGGTAAATGAGACTATTAGTGATGGGATACAGTTAAACACTGTTACTTTAGGGATTTTCAGAAATTTTTGCAGTTCAGTTTGCCAGAGTGGGCTAGGATAAATGACCTGATGTGGATTTGTACTTTTCTGCACAGGAGGGCATTTTATTCTTTTATCACATCAAAGGTCTGCAGTATGAGATGAAAATCTGCGCTGATATCTCACAACCGATATCCGGCCTCATATTCTCTCCTGACTACACCACACTTCTGCTTGTCACTGACCAGGTATAGGATTTGAGATAATAGCATTACATAATGGGATGTTCCTGTGATTCCATATGTGTATGCTGATACTATTAGTATGAATCGTCTGCAATGTAATCACACAAATCAACAAGTTATATCAGAGGTGAACTTAGTCCATCTTGTGTTTTTAATGAAAGATTTGAAAGACTTTTAATGAAGCACAAAACAATTGTCTCCTGCAGATGATGGGTTATAAAGTACCTAATGCTGAGACTTCCCAACAAAAATACTTGTGTATGTACAGTGGAGTACATGTTCACGGTCTCCAGTGTATCCAGGTCACGTGGGACCTACTGTGTATGAGCTTTAGGCTTGATGTGTGCCTGCACAGTAAGAAAAGTGTAGCTTGTGTACATGAGACCTGCTGTGGCTATGCAGTAGAGTTGTTCTGTACATGTACCTGAATTTGTCTGGCAACCCAGTCCAAGATCCTTCTTTGACCAGCCTGATGTCCAGAAACCTTACAGAAGGGTCTCAAATCCTCAAATTCCAGCTGTGTTTCCAGACCCTTAGTCATTTAAATCAGCATTTTTAAAGCTCTTCAAATGTTTTTGTAGTGTGTGTGCGTGTGGAGGTTCTGGGTTCAGGACAGCAGTGCAGTGGTAACTCTGGTCACACTCTCTCTCTGATTTCATTCTCCTTTTGTAAAATGAGTAGAGAAGGTCCCAAAACTTTGTCAGTGTTAGTTACGAATTATTTCTAAGAGGCTTTGAGATCTTAAGCTTTAAGAGGTGTTTTTATCTAAAGATTTATGATTTGTGTTCTATGTTGTTTTAGAATATTTATTGATTGCTGGAGTAACATGAAATAGGGTGTGTTGAAATTATTTTACTAAGGCAATTTTGAGAAATAAAACTTGTGGAAAATGTAAGTTGCTGGATCATTCTAAAATGAACTAACCTGATCTTCAGCTAGTGTAAATTAATATAATCCACTAAATTCAGCTGAATTCTACTGGGCACTTTTTACCTCAGTTTAGAGTCAAATATAAAATTTTAAAGCGTGAAGCTCAGAAAGATGGGTATTTTTTCTCGAAGTCTTTGAAAGCTTTTAATGAAAAGTTTCAAAGCCCAGTGATGGATTATTTCTCTTTATTTGTCAGGGGACAATCTATACTTACAAACCTGCCCACAGTGGAGAAGCTGTCAAACTCTTGGATGCATGCAGCAGTTGTTTTCTGGCAGCTGATTTTCTTACTCCAGGGAACAAGTACTGTGTGGTAAGAAATGGTATTCTTTCTTATATGTAATAGTGGCTCTTTTCAGGTAACCAAGATGTTGCTAAGGCACAAAATCAGAAGCCTTGCAGAGATTGGGACTGTTCTGATACTTGGTACAGTTGTTTAACTTCTCATTAAAGGAAGTAAATGGCATTAATTCAGGTATGGCCTATAAAAGGGTCAGAACTTGCCCTAGAATGCAGGGTGGATAATTCACAGATTGCTAAAATGTCATATTGGTTCTGCTGTTGATTTGTGTGACTCACTATTGTTCAAGAACATAGCTGAGCAAAAGGTGGATTCAATTCAGAGAACAGATGTTGGAACAAGAAATTCCTACTGACCTTTTTGGCCTTCAGCACAAATTGGAACAGCCTGAGAGATGCCTCTATCCTGGGTCCAGGGACAAAGGCAGCCTGACTCATGGATCTGTCCATTCTGAGAAATTCCTTGCTTTCCTCCTATGTCTTTGACTTCTGCAAGACATGTATTTTAGTCAGGAAGCCTGATTCATCTCCAGGCCATGAATTCTTCAAGTAATCAGCCTAGGAACCCCGGGGTCTTAATCAATTAGGTTTGCTGAATCTGTTTGTTTGTCATTAGCATGGGAGTGGTAAATTTTACCTGACTCTGAATGAGTGATGTGAGGGTTGATTGATCTCTGTAATTCCACAACTCTGGAATTATAAAATTGCCTGGATATAAGAACCCAAGCACCATTATGATATGCATCATTTTTCACGTGAGAAGACCTGTCCTTAAGCCCTTTCCCACACAAAGAAAATTATAAGCAGGTTTTTCTATTGCTGGCTGAATGGTGGGAGTGCTAATATTGATCCAACTTAAATGTTTTGCCCTAGATTGTCTCCTTCTGCTTAAAGACCATTCCTGTAGTTGCAGCAATTCACAAAAATTATTAAATGTTTCCTTAGGCAGGTGTACCTTGCAGCAACTGGACTTAAAGGAAAAGCAAGATAATTCCAAGCAAAACTAGTAACCCTTGATCTACTATGCTCAGACATTAGTTGAATTTATATTCTATAGAAGATCACTAGTCACTTCCAAACTATTTGGTTATTCCACCCTCTTTTGACTATGTTTTTCTCTGTTCAATTTCAGTCTGTAACAATTTCAGGTGAAGTACAAGTTTGGTTCCTGGAAGATGGAACTTGCCTCAGCAAGCTAAACCTTGATATTGAGGTACACATAACCAGGAGCTTATGTAGTGACTGATACTTAAAATTTTCTTTAATATTTTTCAATTCATAGCATAATATTCCACAGATTGGGATCAACCAGTGCTGAAGAAAGCTCAGTAGTGTCCTTGAACAACCCATGAAAGAGATTTTAAAAGGATTATCTTTCAGAATGTTTCCTTGAACTAATCATATATTTAACCCGGCCATAAAGTAGAGGAAACATTTCAATCTAATGTCCTAGTGATGTATCTTTGAGCATGTATTTGTAAATAACAATCTAAATTTTTATGATATTACTTTATTAAATTTTTATTTTTAATGAGTGTCAGAACTGAAAGAAAAGTTTCAAGTGTATAAAAACTAAATGCCTGGACTGATCTGAAAAACAGGTTTTAGGAATTGAGTTGATAAAAGTATTTCAAACTGTTAATGCTTTGTCCTGATTTAAGATGCATTCAAACCCTGAAAACTGACATAGTAAGAAAAAAAAATCCCTTTCTATAACAGCTACATATATATGTTACACATAACAGTGCACTCGCTGTTTTATTTAGGTGAAACTTCTTTCACTTAAAATCTGGATAGTAGATATAATGGTTCTTTTCTGAGGAGTGCAGAATGAACTTTTGATATGTAGATACAGAGCATAGGTAAAATTCCTATGACGTCTCTAAAATCCTTTTTTTGTTAAAAAAAAATGGTTTTTAGATAAACCACTTGGGGTTTCTTCTCCAAATTTTAGGGACTTTTAAATAGTAAAAGAAATTGCATACTAACATATAGCATAATATATAAAAAGATACAGAACTGTTAAGTATCTTTTACTTCTCAACTAGGCAACTACTATGGCTTGCTGTCCCTCCTCCAACAGTGTTGCTGTAGGGACCAAAAGAGGTCAAATCTATTTCCTTGATGTTACCACAGTTGAAGCTCCACGGGTTGTTCACAGAATTTTTCTTTCCAAATTTCCAGTGCTGTCTTTGCAGTAAGTATGTCGTAAGAAGGGCAGGAATATTGTCAATTTGTTGCTTGAGTAATGCTGTTAGTTGAACAAAAACATTGACATTTTTATTCTAAAAATAACAAAGTAAAATATTTTAATGGCTTCAATTTTTTCCACCATATTCTGAATTGCTTGTAAGAGGAGTAGTGGCAGGATTTATATAAGAGCAATATAATAAACCTGTGTTTTAAGAAGGTTTAACTGAGCACTGAAGATACAGGTGTATAAGGTCCTTTCTGACAGATCACCATATGCAGTAATTACGCACAATTCCATGTATCTGAATTTAGAGGGTTATTTCTCAGTGAATATAACTTTCAGGTTTTGTGAAGTTAAGTTTAAGCCTTTTGGTCATCCCTTCTTATATGGTGGATTTTTATTACTGCTTTTAATTATTCATTTGCTTACAGTTCCAGAATTTACTAGTCCTCCTGTAATTAGCTCTAGTGATCTAAAAGGCTTTTTTTGTTTGGTTGGGTTTTCTTTTTCCATTATTGAAAAATCTGAGTATTTTACTTCTACTTTTTAAAAAATAGAATGGATTATGAACTGTTAAACTTTACTATAAATCTGCCTGTTATTTGGAGACTCAGATGTCATCTCTTTCCACAGTTACCTAAGATAAAACATTAAAAATAGATACAGAAAGCAACTTATTCAAAGTCAAATCAATGCAAACAAAGACATGTCTATTCAAAATAATATCAAAATCTGTATAGTAGTTTTATTTTTTAAAAAGTGAACTTCAAAGAAAGACTGAATAAAGTTGTTAACATAGACTACTATGGAGTATCATTAGCTTTAGATTGACCACCCACTCAATTAGAAATTGCACCCATAGCAATGGGCTTTATAACAGGCCCTAACCCTGTAAACCTAGAAGCTGAAATTTCTATTGCATTTATGCACTCAATGACGTCAGCAGAGTTATGGGAGTGGAATTATTTGACCCTTTATATTGACTGTATTGAACTGTTTTCTACTTGGATTTATATTTTACCTAGTTATGATCAGAGTGGCCAGTTCCTCATCGCTAGAGCTACAGAAGGACATATCTTTATTCTAGATGCCCGACCTTCAAAATTATTCCAAGTTCTTGGATATGTAGGTAATACATGTAACAACATTAATTACATCATTATGTTTTCACTATTTGCTGCATTTTAAGTATACTTGCTGGCCAGACTAAGCCAATCTCCTTCATTCTACTTACTTTTAGGAGGACTGAACATATTCTTCCCACCTATTTCCCAACCGTATTTTGTCCTGGACAATCTTTTTTTTTTTTTTTCCCCTCTGTAATTTTAGTTAGCAAATGCACCAATATTACTTTTCTTCTAGGACGCATATAAGTCACAGGGAAGAGAATGGATTAGCTGACCAACTGATCCCAACTCCAGCACAAAAGTAATAGTGCTGGCAAAAAACTTAAGACCTTTGTGGCTCCCCATATGAGAACTTAGACTAAAAAACTGTAGGTCATGATAGCTGGGTGCAATGTCCTGTTACAAATGACTGCCCCAGACATCTTTAACATGGAGACTGCTGGAAATGTCAGCTTTGCTGGTTGATACTGAAGAATAAAAAATGATGGAATTTTAACTCACAGAAAAATTCTTCTGAAATTTATGAATTTGTTTATGCAGTCTCTCAATTCCAATAACATTATACTTACAGATCACAGCTGTGCATGTAGATCATCATAATTTTAAGTATAAAGGACATTATTTTATCATTTTAATTGGTTTGACAAATACAGAATTACATCTCCTTAGATACTTTTCAGAATTTGCCTGGTCATGTTCTCGTTGTCTGGCTGGCTTCTTAGAGGAGGGCTTTTCTGTGCTTTATCTGGTGGTTAGCAGCAGCCAGCCTCAAAATTGCTACAATTCAAGCTGGACGTAAACTCAGATTTGAATGTTTAATGTAATAATAACACTCTGGTGCTTAGCGTTCTCAGCACTCGATGCCTCAAGCTGAAGTTGTTCTGAAACCAGGTTGTGGCTTGTCTGCCATTTCAACACAAGTTCAAAACTGTGTGGTTGAGCTGAGTTGTATTCTGAACAGGGATCTTGTTTTGTTTCACATGATACCTTAGTAAAAACAATGTTACCACGATTCAGTAACAGTTTACATTGGTGTTCCCTACCTGCTTCAGTGTTGGCAGATGAAGTGCGGGAACTTTCCCTAGTTTCTGACTTCAAGAATGACTTTGTTGAAGTGGTGGTACTTCTTAATGTAGCAGAGGTCCAGCGAGCAAGACTGGAAATTTTTTATCTATCTTCAGCACTCATAAAGGGTAAGAATTCAAATATTTACTATGTGATATTTTTCCAAGGCAAGAACATACTATTGCCATTGCTTAACACAAAATATTAACAATCTTAATCTCTTTCTTCATCTCATCTGTACGTTCTCCTGGGACACCATTTCTCATACAGCAGTCTGTAGACTTATAGTCAGCTGAATCATTCCAGCAGAAAGACTGTGATATTTTGTGGGAAAGCCAAAGAAAGAAGAAGTAATTCACTTGCAGAATCACAAAACCACCACTTAACTACTACTACCACTGGTGGTGGTTGTTGTTATTGTTGTTATTATTATTACTACCATGTGGGCAATGCCCAAAGCCAGCCACAAAGAGGCCCTGTGCTTGGCATCACCCATATGCAGACTAGCATATCAGGTGTTCAAAGTGGAATCAATCCCATCAGCCTCTTCGAAGAATTATTATAGGTATATAAGAGCTCATTAGGAAAAGGTTAAAAGTTGATATATCTCAAAAAGTAATGATTCCCTGTCTTTGTTATAGCTTTTCTATATAAAAGCACCAAGGAAAAAGTCTACTGTATTTTAAAAATATCAACTTGTATCCCAATAAGGAATGTTACAGAGAAACAGTCTATGAAAAAATTTGCCCTTTGAGGAAAAGAGGAGAATTAAGGAGACTTATCACTGGTGCATTGACCTTCTGGAAATCTGGCCCTGTGTATCTGCAGTGTGCAATGTACATATTGGGACATCACAGTTAGAATCTCTGTTCATAATCTGGAAATAAAATGAAGGGAACCTGTTAGTCTTTCACTGAATTGGGTTACCCACGCTAAATTCTCAAATACTGTTCACAATTTATTTTATATATGCCATCCTCAACTGTGAAACAACTCAGTAATTTGTGTCATTCAGGACACAGCTATAATATTATAACATTTTAGAAGTACTATAAGCAAGAAAAAATGGACCTGAGTGTCCTGAGTGAGTGATCACAGAACTTTTAATTGTGTCTGATACTCTAGGAATATCTAAAACTGATATTCTAGAAATGCATTGATTTGGGGCACTTTCTGGAATCAGCTGGGAAACTAATTCAGTTGTCGTGAAAGGGCTTAAATGCATTAACTTAAATAAGGGATGGTGCAGCCTAATGTTGCACTAAGTGTCCTCATCTATTCTGTTCTGTTCTGTTCTGTTCTATTCTATTCTGCCATGCAGCCAGTGCAGGACAGGCTTGGTTGGCAGTGGCACCATGCACTTCCAGTTTTATGTCTCTTCCACCTAAGAACTGCCAAATCAATTTAGTTTGAGGTTTCAGTGATGTCTTCTGTCTGTCACATTACAGCAAAAGGCAGCCTGTGTTCATTATTAACATCATTCTATTTTTATATCATTTTACTCACATTGTATGCAGATGAGTTACTAACAAAGCCTTTTGTGGAGAAAACTTCTGTAAAACTGTTAGTAAGCCTAGTGTCAGATTTTCTAGTTATTTACATATAATTTTTTAAAGGCCTTAAAATTTACAAACTTTTTCAAAAGTAATTTTCAATGAAGATAGTATTTTCTTTAAATATTCACTAATGTTAGGCTTCTTTTTGTGCTCAATTTTAGACATATAAAATGAGGCTTGATTTTCAAAGTTGCTGAAGATCTACAGTTATTGCATCAGTCTTAATTTCAGGTGTCTCTTTAAAGCTCAAATTAAGCAACCAAAAAGAAAAAAATTCCCTTTTGAAAATGTGAATTTAAGTGTTTTAACCAATACCACCCAGACTGTGTGTACTTCATGGCAGAGATGCCTAATCAAGTCCTAGATGAAAGCAACGATGACATGAACCTCCATGCAAACTAACTAGCCCTGCTTACATAATACCCAAGAAGCAGGGTAAATTAGTGTATACAAATTGTCACATCACGGTGGTTAAACTGTTTCTAGTACTTCTTTAGAGCTAGTAGAGCCCTCTCTCTGCTTCAGTGTAGTGTGCTACATCAGCACAACCCATAGAGTTAGTGTTAAAGCCAGGTATCTTAATTTCAAGTCTCCTCGTTGAAAACTCACATCACACTCAATCCTTGCTGAGACTGGATTTCGTAATTACTTGATAGGTGAAGCACCTGCATTAGTGGTAGTGATGCCTCTTCCTCACTGTTTCTTTTTTCAATCTTTTAGATAATGATAAGTATGTTAATGAACAAGGAATGCTTAATGCTAGTGCCATTAAAAAGGAGCAATATGATCTGGATTACCCTTTGAGCTCAGCAGTCAGATTGAAGGATAACATTGTGTATGGCTACTGTACCTGTGCACCTTTCATCTGTAAATACCATCTCTCTGAAGAGGTAATTCTTCAAAGCTGCTTTATTTTGGGTGGTGGTTAAATACTAGCAAACAAAGGCTGTAGATGAAGTGAATATAGCAGGATATTATCTTAAAGAAATCCTCTCTGCACTAAAAATACCTGCTTCATTCATAAACATCAGCTTTCAGTATCCTACCACCTGCTCAGAAACCTGGCAAAAGCAACCTCCTTGTTCTATTACAGAGAAAGCCAAATATTGGTTCTTAAAACTCACACAGCTTTCAGGAACTTCACATGTAGCTTCTGTATTGGAGCTGTGCTTTTGTGCAGTCTGCTGAGTAACCTGAATATCCAGCTATTGAAGGAACTGAGCCTATGTGAGCCCATGACTTTAAGACACAACTGCAAGCCCAGCCCAGCCCTGCCTTGCAATGAACTAGTAGGGGCTTCAGGAAGCCACTGTCATTGCCTGCTGATGAACTGGAGCTCTCTGCAGCTCATAGGTCTCCGTCAGTTTAAGAGTCAGGTCAAGCAAGAAGGTGAATTCCAAAGGTGAGCATTCCTGCTTGACAAGTCCCATACTTTCTGAGCCAAGAAACTCCAGACTAAAACATACTGAATACAGACCCTTTTGAAGACGAGAAGCAAATCAGCAGCATAGCAATGGTACTGCTTCCTGAACTCAGTAATCCAACAACATTTTAAATTGCAACGCATGTGATACAACCCACAAAGCTCTCATTATTCTTCTCAAAATGGTATAGGTATTTCCATCATCTGAACTGCTGCTAACATTTTGTTTGTTTGGCAGAATATGTTGGAAGATCCATCAGTATTTTCATCAGAAAAGAGGACTCCTAGCAATCAGTTTGGATCAGGTTTCCTCTGTTTATCACCCAACAGCCGGTGGCTGGCGTCGGCAGCAAAGGATGGCATTTTGTTTGTCTATCATACTTTTACTATGGTAGGTAGGCATCCAAGCACAGGCTTTGCTTGGATAACATGAGAAAGAGGTGTGAAAGCTACTTTTGTTCACTGTAAGCTTTTCTTCACTTAAATATAAGGTGTTCCAGAAAAATTTATGTTGAACATGAACTGACTAGCATTATACAGTACAACTGTTTTTATAATGAATGTGTATATGATCATACAAATGACTTACTTTCTTCTCCAGTAAATCTTAGGGTAGATAATTTTACTACTCTTCTTTATCTCCTGCAAAATCAATATACTACAAACTTGCCCCATCTGTAGTCAAGAAATTTAAAATCGTAAATCCTAGTCTTTTATGTACTTTGTATTGTCATTTTGGATTGACTTTTATCTAAAAATAAAGCAGCATAATTTACAGACATATTCCATTATAAAAACATATTTGCTGATACTGCTTCTATGACTTTTCTAGGATATACTTGCTCAAAAGCATTGTCACTCATATCAAGGAGGGGGAATCAGATCCGTGGCATTTTCACTGGATGGCAAATTCATCCTCGTTAATGGCGAAAATGATGGTGCCCTGGTGTGTCTGAAATGGAAGTATGTATAAAGTGGCAGACCAATATTGATGGTGTAAATTCTTGTATCCTGACAGACTAATTTTGGCATCTACTTGTGATTCTAGACTTCCTTTTTATTAGTCTCAAAGTAAGGACAAGAATTGGATAGAGGTAAAATCACTCCTGTCATCTTTAGAGGTGGCCTCCCTAGCTCATGAAAAGTCTTCTACTTTGGGTATGGTTGCAAAACAAGATACAGGAGTATCTTCTGATAAGTATTACCCATAGTGTAATGTCTTATCACTCTCAAATAAACCATCTGGAAGGGGCTCTCTGCGGATGTAAGGGATTTAATCTCATGACATACTATTTTTACTCAGTGATTAAGAGACATCACAGCTTTAATGGGAATTCAACTGTGGCTATAGAGAGCTCTTAGCAGACATTAGGAGTAAGAGACACTTGAAATTACAGCTTTTCTGTGGTATAACAAATGTTCAGGTAGATGCATAAAGATGACTCCGCCAGAGCAATATTTCTAATCTGGGTAATCCATGTTTCAGAATTTCTAATTCTGTGGAAACTTCACTTAATTATGCAGTTCTAGAACTTAAACAATATTGAACCATATGTGTAAATATTGAATAGGCATTTTTAAACAACTCAGTAATTGTGTTATTAAGAATATTTAATACTTTGTCCTTTTCCATAATACACAAAAAATTCATCAGCTCTCTTTCTGTTTACTAGGAAGATAAAGAAAATTGAAGTTAAAGAAGCTGCTTTTCACTGGCAATCTCTTCTTGCTATACTGAACAATTCTACGTCAAATGAAAATGTTGTTTTAAAATCTATGGCAGAATGGCAGTTTGACCCAGAATCCACATCGGAATCACTTCCAAAAGAGAAATTTAAGGTGTTTTCTTTATTTTTATGGGGAAAAAAGTTTGATCAGTATCCTAAAATTACACATGATAAAAGCTTCCTCAAAACAAACTCTGATCCTTTTGTAAAAGTAGAAGAATACCCCTGAGGATAGGCTGAATATGCTTAATTATTAATTTGTGGAATAGTATTATCAAGGAAAAGGAATAATTATGGGAAGATGACATTCACATCTTCAATTTCACTTGGTTTCTTCAGCCACAGAAAACTGTGAAAGTCAGTTTCTCTTCACGTGAAGTTATGTGTCATTCCTAGTGTGATGTTACTGCTATACATTGTTACTGGTCATATATTTTTCTGTTGAAATCAAGCAAAGCTGCGATTACAGAGATTAGTACAGTCAGCCCGTTTGAGTCAAAAGGCTTTGCATAATAGCAAGGGTTTGCAGGATCAGATCTGGGGACTGGTTAGGGAATAAAAATGCACTCTCTGGCATTTGGTGGTGGTGGTGTTACTTCTAATGTGAGTCCATTTTTTATTTCATTTCTGTCTCTCTTTCATTCAAAGTACTTGAGATGGATGTTTATATCCTTAATTTCAGGAGGCACCACTTAAATCTTCCAATGTAGAAGTGACAGAAGAAGATGGAAATGTCACCAGTTTGTATTCAGCCAATACCAATGACATGACATGGATAGGTCAGAAAATGAAGGAGGTACTTTCATAGAACAAGTATTAATCAAAGACAGAGTTTTCAAGAGTCAGTAGTGATTTGGGGTGCCAAATTATATGCTGTAAAGGAATCTAGTTTCTAAAACTTTTCTGACATTTGAACCTCTCTTTAAGGCATTGCGATCTAGACTTTTAGAAATCCTAGGTCAAGGCTATAAACACATCAGAGAAGGTACCTAACACAATAGGAGCTCTAAAGACCAAAAGACCACTTCTACACAAGGAGTAAACTAAATAAAAATTGGCTTCCTTTAGAAACTTATAAAGAATTTTTTCTTCTAAATATCAAAAAGTTGCACAGAAGATTATTACCAGAAACCAAGCAGGTACTCTCTTCTTCCCAAGGGGCAGAATAACAAATTCTACAACACTGACAAATCAATACTCAACAATATGACAGTACGTACAAAACCCCTGAGGTTTATTTCAGGTTAAGGTTGAACTGAGTATGTTATGTAAGCAAAGTTTTTTATAAGTGAAAGTGCATCAAAGATCTGACTAGAGAGAGGGGATTTAGCACTTTGTGAGCCTGGAAACTGCTATGTTAATGTTAGTATAGATTTTTTTTTTTTTCCCCACAAGTATGAATTTATGGATGCTAGCAAGTTCTTTCTGATGTGAGCCAGAGCTGTGTACTTTGTCCAGCTTTTGAGGTTCAATGATAGGACAAAGCAAAATGTCATTGCTTTCTGGGTGATCTCAGGAGTGACTTTCCAAATCATGATGCAGTTTTGTAAGTGGCTCAAGTTAATCTAAGGCATACTGCCACTGAAAGTGGCATCTTCTCCATCCCTCTGGCAGACATGTATTCCTGTTTCTGCTTTGTTGCTGGCACTCACGCTTTGGTGTCTCTATTGGGATTTGTTGGGAAATCCATGGGACTGTGCGTACACACGAGTACCACAACTATTAGTATCAGCTAGGGACAGGTGATGAGAAACAAAGGTTGAAGGGCAGCAGTGTGGTATTAGGTTGTTTTAAGCTGCTCATTAATGTCCTAAGTGACTTGCATCTGACTTTTAGAGGATGGAGTCCATCCAATGTCAGAATGATACACCCCTTCCTTTCAATCAATAGCCGTCATCCTACTTAAAGTTGTAAGCTTATTTTAGAAAGCAAATTCCAGAGGTGCAGACTAATTGCAAAATTTCCCCTGAGAGATTAATTGGTAAGGCTGTAGGGGCAAAGAAAATTTCACTGCTTCCAGAATGAGTAACAGATGTTAGTTTACTTGTGTCTTTAAGTATTGCACTGGAAATGCTTAGTGACAATGAAAAATCTAAGGAATATAAACCACTTAAATTCTGGCAGTAGGCTTTACCCAGTTCAATCTGTCTGTAATTATTTTACTTGTAATTACTTCTTTCTTTAATATTTTCTTTCTTTTAAGCTCTATTGATGTACAACCAGTTTACAATGTGACCTGGTTGTACAATCTTTTTTCTCTTGACCGATTCTAAGAATCCTCCTATTGAATTAGGATTATGTCTGTTTCAGTTATTAATCCCTTTGGAGTTTTGTTTTCTGTACAGATAATGTTCCTTTAGATTATTGCAATCTTTTTTTCTCTTCTTGTCTATTTTTGTCTTTCAACAATATATTTGTTGTATGCCAGGTCATTAGAGAAGAGACTCAGAGGTTTGCTAACCAGAAGAGCGAGCTGCAAATGGGAATTAAAAAGCTGCGTAAAACTGTGAGTTTCTTAGAAGGGTAATGGCTCAGCTTACCAGTTTTGCTTACGAGTACACTTCCTTTATGGCTATCAGCTCTAGAGCTCAGTTACATTTTTATCATAAACTCTGAGCAGACAGGTAATAAAGAGATGTGCTTCTTCAGCGACTGTATGCTGAACCTGTCAGGAACTACTGTCTGGTTCTCAGTTTCCTTTGCTCCAAATAAATATTTTCTGCCACCCTTATACCTTAAGCAATCTATCCCCTCAGCAGGCTAGTTTCTTTCTAACAGCCTTCCATTATAGAAACTACTGTCCTCCCCTCTTCCTTCTGTTTCCTTCCATAAAAACTGCTATCTGCAAGAGGATAAGGCAGAGGGTCACCTAGAGCAGTCTGCCCTGCACCATGTCCCAGACGGATTTTGATGATCTCCAAGGATGGAGACTCCGTGACCCCTTTGGGCAACCTGTTCCAGTACTCAGTCACCTTCACAGTAAAAAAGTGTTTCCTGATGTTTGGACGGAACCTCTTGTGTTTCAGTTTGTGCCCATTGCCTCTGGTCCTGTCACTGGGCACCACTGAAAAAAGCGTGGCTCCGCCCTCTTAGTACCCTCCCTTCAGGTATTATGTACATTGATGAGATTCCCCCCAAGCCATTTCTTTTTTAGGCTGAACAGTCCCAGTTCTCTCAGCATTTCCTTATATGAGAGATGCTTCACTGCCATAATCACCTTCATTGGACTCTATCCAGTATGTCCATGTCTCTCACCTCCCTCAACCTGTTAGCAACACTCTCAATACAGCCCAGGATATCGTTAGCCTTTTTTGCCGCAGGGGCATGTTGCTGGCTCCTGTTCAACTTGGTGTCCACCAGGACCCCCAGCTACTTTTCTGCAACGTTGTTTTCCAGTTGCTGAGCACCCAGCATGTCCTGGTGCCTGGGCTTGTTCCTCCCCAGGTGCAGAATTTTGCACTTCCCTTTGTTGAACTGTATGAGATAGACAACAACTTAATAAAGAGATAACAACTTCATAAAGTTCTCAGAAACAGAGAATAAAGAATTGTGTGCTACAGATTCTTAGAAAGTATACACAACTTCACATATAACATCCAAATCAACTTTAAGAGAAAGATGAAATATATTCACATTTTACTGTCTGTCATTAGCTACAGGCAGCACATTCTACTAATTGCTATAAAGCAAAAGTGGAGGCAATTAAAATAATTTTCTCTGATATCAAGTTCTATAGTGTTAAAAATAGCATTTCCTCTATTCACATTCCAATTAATTTTTATTCCTTATGCTTATTTTAAAAAAACAGATTCAGAAAATGATGCATGAAAATGAACAGGTGCCAGACATCGAGAAACTGGAGCAGCAGGAGTTCAACCTGGATATAGAGGAACAGGAAAGAGCACAAGCAGAGGCTGAACAAGAAGTGGCCAGGGTATGATAGAATGGGGGGAGAACATTTTAAAACTAGCAGTGAAAAGGAGAAAGAATGATTGAAGAACAGAGGATGATCTCAAAGTTGCTGTTCACTGCTGAGAAGCAGGAAAACTTAAAAGTATTTTAGGTCACTTTTTGAAGCAGGTGAAGCTGCTGATGCAGGTATTGCCGACTGGAATATGATCTATGCCAGAAACTATAAATCTGACACTGTGGCCTTGGGCATGTTGCTTAAGTTCTATAATGCTTTTCTTCACATATGAAATGGTGCCTTTCAGTAGTAGTAGTATGCAATATAGTTTTTGGAGAAGATAGCTGCAATAGTCTAAGATGATGACGTATCGGTAGTTAATTTAATCTGTTAAGTTTATTCAATAACTCAATACAAATTGCCCATATCTTGTTATTTTGTACCACATCTTGTTATTTTCTTTTCTGTATCTTGAAAGGTGAGGAAGAAGATTGAGATGGAGAATTTAGCCAACCGCTATTTGCAGGATGTCATCAAACATGAGTGCTGGGATGCTATGTGTGTAAAAGGACGTGCAGTTAAGGTAACCTCTGCTTTCTAACTCATTTTCTGCAGTACTTTATTGATTCCTTAAGGTATAGAGACAAAGTAAATAGAAGTATAACACATTTCTGATTTGCTTATGGTATGGGAAAAAACTTACTTCTTCCCAGGGCTCGTGCAAATCTTTCATTCTGTTCATTTTGTCTGAGCCTGGCTGATTTTACATTCTAAGGTGGATAAGAGTGCTTATAAGCAACTCCTTAATTCCTTGAGCTCAGAGAATATCTTTATGCAGTGTTGCTAAAAGGAAAGGTAAATATTATTTCTCTGTGTGCAGTCAGTACGACTTCTGCTACACAGAACATAAAGGCAAAATTTAACCCTGATTTTGCCTATTTTAAACAGAGGGAGATTAGTCAAACTGATGATACTGGATTATCTCAAGGGTGGTGAAAGACCAAGTCATTTTACAAAAAATCTATTCCTGGTTGAATTCCATGGATAAAGAGGCCATATCCATAGATTATTTTTTTAAAAAAAAAAAAAGAAAGAAAAAGAAAAAAGCAAATTTTAAACCAACCATTTTCACTACCAAAAAGGCAAGTGTTTTTTGTCTTACCTCTGTATTTTTCTGTACTATCTATATTAATTGATCCTAAATTTTATTCCTGATTTTAAGGAGTCTTTATAACTGTTTAGCATTCAGGTATTGATCAAATGAATTGATAGATGCATTCTGAAGAACTTTATCCTTTGGCTTTTTTTTTTTTTTTTAACTTTGAACAGTGCTTCCATATGGCTTGTGAAGTGAAGAATTATCCACTGAAGGAACGTAGTGAAGAAGAGCTGGAAACTTTGGAGAAAGTTCTCCAGTTAAAGATGATTGAGACAGCTGATTTTAAGGTACAATCTCTTCAAAGTACTGCATAAAGGCATTTCAGATCAGGATGTTCTGAGTTGGCATCCTAACCCTTCTTTACATAGATACATTTCTAAGGTCCATTTTCTTGCTGTAGAAATTGTCCAAAAAAATTTTAAAAGATAAATAAAGATGAAATGTTGTGGTTTTACTCAGAACAAATGTATTAATATTAAAGACTCGCAGAATAGCTGAGGTTAGAAGAGCCCTTTGGAAGTCATCTAGTCCAACCCTTATAGAGCAATTTACTCAGGGCCGTGTCCAGTCAGGTTTGGCATACCTCCAAGGACAGAAGATTCCATAACCTCTATGGGCTACCTCTTCCCATATTTGACAGCCCTCATAGGAAAAGTGTTTTATTATGTTTAAGTTGAATGTCCTGTATTTCGATGTATACCCATTTCCTCTCAATCTGTCACTGAGCACCACTGAGAATAGTCTGGCTCTGTTGTCCTTACTCCCCACAATCAGGTTTTTATATGCATTACTAAGATCCCCCCAAGCCTTCTCCTTCTTGAGGCTAAACAATTCCAGCTCTCTCAGCCTGTCCTCGCATGTTAGATGCTTCAAACCCCTAATTGTATTAGTGGCCTATCACTGGACTTGCTCCAGTATGCCCATGTCTTTCTTGTACTGGGGAATCTACAAATGGACCCAATATTCCAGATATGATAATTTTAATTTGTATTACTTTGATCACCGATCTTAACTGCAGAATATAACCTCTAGAATTTTTTCATACATGTGCCACTGGATCGTGTACAAAATTAACGCAGTTATCATGTTTGTTGTATTCAGGTTCAGAAGAAAAATCTTGAGATTGAGTCTGAGATTGTATTATCTAAGGAAGAAGGAGAGAAGGCAGAAGAAGTAACGGCTAATGATAGTGCATCTTACTGCCTGATTGGAAGTCTGAGCTCTCAATATGGTGGAGACACATCTATCCTATACCACCAATGGGACTTGCACACCAGGGAGCAGAAAGTCAATCAGATAGTATTATTGAAGGTGATGTCTTCTTAAATTTGTATGACAGCAATGACGCTGTCATATGTGTTGGTTCTCACAGCAGTCACAGCCACTGTTAGATTTTGGGCATACTGACACTATACCATGGAGAGTTGCACAGGTTTTTGAGTTACTGAGGTGAAAGCTGATAAATGCACATAGTGCAGTAGAGCACCATGTGGATTTGCCAGCTCAGGTCTAGAAGAAAAACATTTTTATGGAATTGGTTACACAATTTGAGGGTATCTGTATTTGCCCACTGGTGCTTCAGTTTACGAGTTTGTATAGCCAAAGCTAGGTTGCACATCTCAGCATGCCCTGTGAAAGCATGACCTCTTTCCCTATTACTTGCTGCTGAATGAAAGATCAGCTGGATCCTCACACTATTTCCCTTCTCTCCAGTCTTACCATCGCTTCACTTGGAGTCTTCAGTGTTTCTGTTATTTATTATGCACTGTAATACATAAAATCTAGTAGATATACTGGTGTTTAAAGTAGTTGGGGAAGAAACACAAGGAGCACTTTTAGATGTAAGCTTGGATATAACAAGATCTTTCTACTGTCTGGCTTTAAAGATGCATATTATATATCTAAGTATAGATATATCTTCAATGTTCTTGGCCAACGCAGCAAGCTTGCTGAGAGCTAGGTGGCTGACTAGACTTTGAGCACAGCCTTTTTTCTCCCAGTAACATTGTACCTTATCTGCCATCCTGCTTTATTACATCCTAACTTACTTATTATTGTAGTAGAAATCAATGAAATAATCATGGACACAAATATTTATTGTAATACAAATTGCAAACAGCTAAGCATCTCAAAATGTGAAGTTTAATGATAGAACTGAAATCCTTTTCATGTTGCATTTTAGTAAATTGACACAGTAGGAGAGACACATGGTTTTCTCTCTTTATATTCTACTTTTCTTTGTTGAGATCAATTATTGTGGCTAAAGGAAGAATTCATCCACTAACAATATATGCTTTTTCAAATCATGATAAGGTCTCAGGTTTTTAAAAAAAAATTAGTTTCCAATGCTTGTTTATTTAATGGGCACATTTTACTTACATATGTCAGACAGAAAATCACATGAAAGCATATTGAAACTGCAGGTTGCATCACTTAAAAATCAGGAAAGTATGTCCTTAACTCCGTTTCCCTGCACCTGTGATTTACAGTCTCTAGATTTACAGGTCACGTGCTTTTTTCTTTGAAGCCCCTTCTTCTTTCAGCCAAAGAGTGCAAAAAACAGCAAGTAGAAGGCAGCCCAATTTTTTATCTAGTTTTGGCAGCAGTATGTTTCTTTCAGAATCTTTGTCAAATGGCAAATATGTAGAAGAAAAGGAATAAAAATTTCTAGGAAAAAAAAAAAGAAAAAACTGATAATTTGCCCACCTCCATTTAACAAAGCTTGAACTCTGCCCTTATGTTTTTCACAAAAGGACTTTACCAATTTATCTCCCTATCAATCACACATACAAATACACACATTTATGATTCTGATGGCTTGAGGAGTGGTATATAATCAGGGATGGATGTGACCTGTGCAGTATTGCGGTTTCCTTTTTTGGTATTTCAGGACATCATTTACAAAGTGAAAACTGCTTTTAATAAGGAATTTGACATAGTTGCACGACAAAAGGAGCAGGAGATAGCACGAGTGAAAGAAAGAAACCTGAGGATCCAAGAAATCTTGGCACAACTTGACCTCCAAGTGGAAGTGTGGGAGCCCGCTCTTACAGATGATGAGATACCGGAGCGAGCGCTCACTGTTCAGGATTCAGAGGTGTCTGAAAAATAAATCTTTCTCTTTCACCCACTCAAATACAGTTCTCTAATTCTTGTCATTTCCAGACATTGTGTTAGTACTGAAAAGCCTTAAAACAGATGTGTCTGTGTACTTAAAATCATCTTTTTGACTCTTTTGCTTCCTTTCCCTTTTTAGGGAGAAAGCTCTTAGTAAGTCAATCTGAAATGAATAAAATGTATACAATCTTAATTTATTGCTGTTAAAAGTTTTTAATCACCCATAAATTAGGTAGAAATTCCCCCTGTTCCTGACTATAAGATTCAGACCATGCTTGCAGGGATTACTTCCATAGATAAGGGTTTCTCTGTTTTCTCTGAGCACCATTTTGAAACTAAGTAGTTTCAAACTAAGTATCTAGGTACTAAAGCATACTTAGTACTGTACTTATAAATTCAATTGATAATTTATAGAGAAACACCATATTTCTTATACAATATATAACACTGATCTCATCTGCTCTTTTGGTCAGTCTTTCCTCACTCCTCTCTGCTCTCCCACCAGTCCGTGTTATTCCACTGTCAGAAAAGATATGCACAAAACACAACTAATATCAACAAAAATGGTGGTAGTTTGTATTTTAACATTTTTAAATATAGCTTTTGGAGTTGTTCAAAAGAACAATTTTCTTCTTGAGGAATATTATCATAGAGCAGAGATACAAAAAGCATTAAGAATTAGTATTATACCATCTTTCCAAATGTTCTTAGTTCACCTGTGATCACATTTGGAGAAAAGAACCCTGATATGAACCTCATTTTCTTCCTTCAGATTAAAGTTGAAAAATACTTGACTCAACAAGAGAGAGAGAAAGCAGAAATGCTGGCTAAGCTTGAAATGGAAAGACGTCTTGCTGCTATGGTACTTAAAGTAGTATCGTTTTTACTGAATAGGTCTTTGTCTCTGGTTAGGCTTTATTTAGTTAATGCTGCACTGGAATATTCCAGTAATGTAGTATGGGAGAATAAATTTAAAATGGTAGGGAATGATGATGTGTGCCTTTTCCCTCTTATTATTGTTTACAATCAGAACTACATAGACCAGCTGGGGGAACAAAAGATTTAGTGTTAGGCTCACAATTTTTAAAAATGTGCTTAGTGGCAATTAAAAATACCATCAGGTAATCAGGTGACTGGGGACTAGATACATTTCTAAATGCATGCTACTGCTCAATTGAGAGCTTTGTGCTTGCTATGTGTTTGTTGACTGAGCAACCTTTGTTCTTCAGGGGTCAGACTAGAAGATCATATTGCTTTCCTCTGGCTGTAAAATGCATCTGTGAGAAGCCTAAGATGGTTCTGGCCCCAAACAAGATGCACAATAAGACAGTGACACTACAACTTGCTTCATCCTAGCCTGCCAACTGGCCAGGAGTAGTCTATACCTATGTATTCTTTCCAAAACTGCCAGAATAAATAAATTATTTGGTATATGAACATCTATCCACCAGAAAAAAACTCTGAGACTTTCAGCATATTTCACATGCATCACCGAAGAGCATTAATCTACTAGTGACACACAGTATAATCGTATGGGTGATCTAGAGGTGACCTACCCTATTACTGTTCCCAAAACTTCCAATTACTACACTTCCTTTTGTACCCTAAAATATTTTTTGTGGTCGTTTCCAGGACAATGAAAGACTGCGTGCTCTCAGTGACATGATGGGTGGAGTGCTAGAAGTCAAAAAGGAAGACATCTTGAAAATGGTGAGCTGCATTTCTGCCATATCATTTAGGTAGCTTATGGGCTTTTCAGAAAAATGTGAAATTCAACTAGCAAATATTTCCAACCTAAGTGACAGAAGAAAGTTGGAGAACTGTAGAATTGCACTGTGCCTAGATAGGCTCCATAAGAGACCATACACTGGACTCAAAAGAAACCACAAGATTCTAGTGCCTGCATATGATTTACCCATCAACACCTGTCCCTATCACAGTGGAATACTACAGGAACATAATCTAGTATTACCATTACAACAACTGTATTGCTGGGGGAAGAGTCTATTATCCATCACTGTGATCTTACAGAAAAATGCTGTGTTCCATTTAACTCAGCAAATATAGATAGTACAGTAGTAGAGAAAGGAAAGAATATGTGAAGGAGTGTCACAGAAAAAGGACAGGGCAGACCCAAGTGCTCTCCCTGGAATTGATGTGTTTTGGAAAATTAGGACTCCACTTAGAAGTATACATTAGTATGGAGTTAGATTTGGGGTTCTGAAACAGAAAATGTGATATATCTTGTACCAACAGTAGTATGTTTGAGTACAAAATACTTGTATTTTACAAGATCCAGCAGTGAATTCCTGTAAGCAAGTGAGAGAGAACAGCATAATATATATACACCAAAACTACTGGTTCAAGTAACAGACCAGAGAAACAGAATATACCTTACTTACCACTAAGAAATACCTTTTGTTAAATTTGATGTGTGCTGATGGAGACTTAATATTGCTTTTGAAGCATATTTGTCCTTAATACTTCCAGGATATTCCTCCACCTCCTTTTATATCCAAACCTGAGCATGTTTGGAATGATGAAGAAAAGAAAATATTTAGAGAACATGAGAAAAAAGTCAAGGAGCTGAATGAAGAGAAAGAAAAGCATAGAAAGGTAAATTAAAATGAGAAAAGGAGTGGTTTTGTTCACAGTGCTCATGAACACAGTTTCTGATCTTTCTCAGGAGCTACTTCTAAAAATAAATACTAATAAATGGAATAAATGAAGAACAAAGATCATGTGGCATATTAAATAAGTCCTAGCTTAGACAGTAAAATAAGGCAATCTCTACTTATACCAATTAGTATGTGCCAAAACTTGTGATATCTGACAAAAGGTAACTTTCCTTCACAAATGTACCAGTATTCCTAAAATGTTTTTTTCAGGTTCCATTCCCAGAGTTGCTGATGCCATACACAAATAATACAATTATATTTATCCTTCAAAGTGGTATTTGGACAACATAACTTGGTAGCCTGGCAGCACTCTCCTTTTGAACAAGTAATTTCTGGGAACTTTTGGCTGAAGGGTGCAGCTCCATATTGTGCATTCTTCAGCATCTGATATACTGTATCAGAGCTTCTTTGTTCCTCCAGATGTAATATTGCTGCTCTTGTCCATCCCTTCCCCAGGCACTGGAAAATGAATTGAAGAAACTTAAAGCTTCCATCCAGGAAACAACACAAAATTTTGATGAGACTGTGTGCAAACTCTCTGAAAGGAAAGTGAAATTAGAGATGGTCATCTATCAGGTATCACAGAGAACATTAATTTTTCATTTCTGCCTCTGTGCAACAGGAATGTTAACATTTTTTATTACAATCTTTTCACAGGAAGAACTCAAAATAGTCAATCTCGTTTATGCTTTACTGTTGGATGAAGAGTTGGACACGAGAGAAGCTGGACTTCATAATTTCCTTATGAAAAAGGAGAAAGAAAAAGTAAGCTATCATTTGGAATGCTGTTCTTAGGAAAATTGTAATATTTATAATACAATTTCTTGTGAAGACTGCTCTTTCCAAATCAAAATTTTGCCATAAATGATTTTCTGACAATTTACAAGGTCACTGATTTTTTTTCAACTTGTACGGGTGACATACATTGTAAACACATATGGTTTTGAATAGACACTCATCTTGGTTCATCTGGAGTTCTTTGGTAGAACTCCATACATTCAGAAGGGCATACTGCTATTTGTTTGCCATATATAATATTTTTTAGTATCCAGTATCAATCTGGAAGCACCCATTATGATGCTTTTATGGCAGGAAGATGCACAAAAGAATGTGTAATGCCATCACATTTTTCACTGAGGTGTCTAATGTAGGCCAGGGCCACGCTGACTTGTGTTTGCCAGTTCAAAGCATAGACAGAGGTGGTATGTGAGTATCTGACTATGGAAGCAGAACATACCACAGAGGACAAAGTGTTTATAGTCTTATCGACCAATTTAATCTCCTGAAGAGTTTACCCATCCCTGTCAAATCATATACAAGTCGACAAAAGACGAGAGAGCACAAGTAGTAGATCTGGATTTCAATACAAGTGCTTACTGCCCACAGTAATAAGTAAGTGACAGTTCCAATTCTTGTGTCTTTCCAGTACATGTGTGACTCAGGTGATCTAAGTGGTGGTAGTCTGCAGGTTGGTTCTGGCTCTTGGGACAATATTATCCCTTTTGCCCACTTTGCCTTCGTGGAGCTGTTCCTGAGTCCACAGATAATGTTCTAATGCCTCCCCATGTCAGATCTCCTACTCGACCTGTACAGACCTCTGTGTTTGGAGCTGCAGGCAGCCATTTGTATGTGAGCTACAGGGAGAGGTTCCAAAGTAGGCATCTAGCCCCTACCACGGAATAGGCTGAACTAATTTTAAAATTATCTGAGGCCAAGAGTATACCAGCTTACATTTTCCAAAATACATCTTTTTTTAAAAAAAAAATTCTAAATGTTCCCATTGGTATATCTTTTGGTCCATGCAAACTGTCAAATACAACAAAATGGTCTCCCTAGCAGAGGAGTATAAGCATTTAACAGCCTCGATAAAACAGATGAGCTTAGTATCCTGACATGTAGCAGAACTATGTCATGACAACAGGGAAACTGCATTCTAAAATGAAGAACCCTCCACTGAAGAGCATTTGGGAGTTTTTCACTGGTCTTGAACAGCATTTGAGAATTTTTGACTGGTCTTACCTGTGATGACGTGAAAGGAAAAGGAAATCTCTATGCAAGTGAAAACAAGTGTCAACATAGGTCCTTATATTCAAAGTTTAAAAAGGCTTGTAAGCATTTGTATAAGATATTTCTTACACAAATTTCTTAGTTTCTTAAGCAGTGGACTAGTTTAATGTCTCACCTGCTCACCTTTTAGCAGTATCTACAAGTAACTCCCTGAAGAAGGCATTATATTGTTAGTAAAAATAGTTCACAAGGTTTTCTCTAGAAATAAGTGTGTCAGCTTCATCAGTGTATATGAATGGCCATTCAGTGTTTCTGCTGGCTGAGTTTCATTCCTGAAATCTTTTGGTTTTGCTATAGGTCAAGATTGCAAGTACAATCCAGTCTACAAAAAATAAAATTGAGGCTTACATAGACACCTATGAAAATGCAATTGTTGAAGAGAAGGTGAGACTCTCGACAAACACAAGGAGGTTCAGAAATTAAAAAGTTAATGCTGTGTCTTGATAATGAGAAGAGCATACTTCAGTGTAAGCATGGTACGAGTTCTGGTCAACTTGCTGATCACTGAAATTAAGCAATAAAGGAGGGTATGTGCATAGAAGAATTTGTGAAACAGTCTAGATTCCCGTGATGCTGGGGAGCTCTTGGAAGAGCACCATATTCTGTATTTCTAAGACATGGGTGGGTTGATACTTTTTTTGAAATAACATTGTGGTAACAAGAAAGCTTTCTGTTGCCCTCCTAGAATCTGGAATGTGGTTTTACAAAGGAATTTGCTGACGTACCTGCCCATCTCCTTGATGAACTTTTCCAACTTTACAAACATCGACCAAAGTAAGATCTCCCCTGATTCCATGTGTTTAAATACTAATATTTCTTGTGGGTCAAGAATGCCATTTGTTTCAATAGTCTAAATTATTTTGATAATCAGTAGACTGCCTGCTTTTTGTTGGATAGTTAACAATGGTTGATTTCCTGTCATACTAACGATTGCTATTTTGAGTACTTACATTTCCTTAATCACCCCACACAATCTATTTTAAATGCAATCTAAATAATCAAAAACATATATTCTTATTTTGTGTAAGATGCAGTCTTACCTATTTGCTCTTTGCAAGAGACTGCGAGTATGAAATGTTCTTAGTTGTTTGTGAGCTTCTTTTATGCAAGAGAAAATAAAAAGTAAATACTGTATGTACTGTGTATGTGCACTAGGACCCCAGTGACAGAAATGCTCCTTGACACAGCTAATCCGTATAGGGATTGTTCAAGCTCATCTAAAGATTACAAAGATGCACTTACCCTTTTAATGAAAGCCATGGATGAATTGGATAGTCCTGAGCACATGCCTAATGGCTTAGACCTGTCTATATGGGAACATTTTTGTCTAGCTAGACGGAATAAAATGGAGAGCGAGGAGCTGGTATGTAAAATTCTTTATTTTGCCAGTATACTTCTTGATATTTTCAGGTCTTAAACTTCTGTAGAGTTCAAGTATAGGGTCAAGCTAGTGGTGAAATGACAATGCAGCATACATGAAAGTTGCTTCTGGCCACATTCAATTCATAATAATAGAAATGTCATCAAGGGAAAGCAGCTTTAGTTCTCCTTCAGAGGAAAAATTAGCATATTAATGTAGATGGATTTTATTAGAATGATTGTGACCTTGATATGGTTTCATTGGGGAAAAAAAATCATTTTCGTTTTCTCTATCCATACCAAAAAACTGTTAAAGTATTTGATTTCCGTCATCTGTTGGAGTCATTCTCTCCCATTAGCATTCTACATTTGCACCAATGCATTCCCATATTTTTTTAGAACATCAAAAGCTATTCTTAATAAAGGGTGTTGCTGGAAAGTTCTAGCAAGGTATTTGTTCAGTTTAAAAGCATGAAGGTGTAAACCCGAATTATCCGGAGACAGAGATACATAACCTTTGACCAGGAGAGAACGAAA
Organism: Phoenicopterus ruber ruber; assembly: GCA_009819775.1. NCBI lineage: Eukaryota > Metazoa > Chordata > Aves > Phoenicopteriformes > Phoenicopteridae > Phoenicopterus > Phoenicopterus ruber. The sequence goes on along the minus strand of CM020221.1, from coordinate 27,620,483 downwards.
TATGTTTTCCCTTCATGTGAATAAACCATGCATAAATGAATAAATAATTTTCTGAGCAGAGTGTAAGGATTGTAACCTCTATGTCTCATGTGCTCTACTGGGATTCTCAAAATACCAGGCTGCATATTTATACATACATATGTATTCTTAAGAACTTGTCTTCTCTGTTCTTGAAGAGGCTTGCCCTGACATACTGGCAAAGTTGAAAAAGTTCAGAATGTCACGATGTTGCTTGCTTAGGTGAAATGGAAGGCCCTAACACTGGCAGAGATGCAGGCCTTTCTCCAGAGAAGAATGGATGACAATGAGAAGATGAAGTCAGAAATAGAAGACGTTTTCCAAGAACTCACTTGGTAATTTTGTTTCTTTTCCTATGTTCAGCTACATTTTAATACTCCACCAACATGGAACCAAAAGTTACGTACAGAATTACACAGCTGTGTTCTCCACACTCTTTTATCTAGGATTCAACTAAGAGACCTACGATATTTCTGACATGAGGTGTGATTGCAGCCCATGTGAGCAGGCCAAACCAGTCTTAATCTAGGTAACAACATCAGTAAGGATGGCAGCACGGTCTTCAATGCAAACTGACTGCTGCAAAAGCTACATCATACAGTGAATCCCCCAAAGCCTTCAAGGCTGTATATGTGCTAGCTAGCTCAGTTAAATTTTGCTCATGTAGGCCTAAGATACAGTGATCACTCCTAAGTGCAATATGCCACATGACACCTGATTTCACTGAGCTTCTTGGACCTGCAATATTTCATTTTTTCACGTATATGACATAATTTTCACATTCATTGTCATTCAGGAACAAACACCAGGATAAGAAAATGGGTGCTGGCTAGGAGTCTCCTCCATTTCCTTTTCAATTGTTGTTAAGGTTTCTGTTCAGTAACAACACTTTCGCTCAGAACATCTCCTAGCGTATGTTAAACTGAATCTAGTGGTTGAAAGCTTCATGTATGGAAATAAGTTGCAAATTCTGTAGTCACTTTGGGAGCAAATAGAAGACAGGCTGTCAAAGAGTAACCCTACATGAACATACTACTTACAAGTAATAAATAGAAACATTTTGAGAATCATGGGAGGATTTATATAATCCTGTTGAAATCACTAAACATTGTCTTTGTTTTCTGCCATTTTAGGTTGCAGGAGGAGAAGATGAAATTTCAATTGAATTTGACTGTCCAGTTTTTGCTAAAACAAGGACAGGTGGAATTGGAAAGTACTGAGATCCCAGACTACGCTGATGCCATTCTCATTAATAAGAGTGTTATTGAAGAACTGAATTGCTCTATCATGGTAATTTACATTATCCGAGGAAATTTAAGCTTTTTAAACTAGTTTCAATTCATTACTACACACCAGTAGGCTTAGTTGTAAGCTATTAAGAATTCTGTAATGTCTCTTATCATGATGTAAAGATTGCAATACAGACTGCTTTCTTGACATTTGATCAATACAATTCAGATCAATGAAATGGCAACAGTTTTTAGACACACCATCACTTACACACTCGCGGTAAATAGAAAATGCTAATATCCTGGGCACCAGTCCAAAAATTCCCTCAAGGCAAACTTATAGTCATGTTAAGAAGCATTTGAACAGTAGTTTACATTAAGATTTAAAAAATGAATACACTTTTATATGTAAGGTGAAATTGGTGATCATACTTAAAACAGTTTTTCGTACTCTCATTAAATGTTCTTTTTTTTAGGCATTCTAGCTTTACAAAAATTGCTTCTTACTGCTACTGCACAAAGCCTTCAGTAACAACTGCAAAATACCTTATACAAAGCAAGCTTGTATTTTGTAGAGCTAAAATGCCTTCATATTCTTGTAAAAGACAGAAAATGGAGAGAGAGGTTAGTTGTCATTTTCTTCATCTCCTTCAATGATCCATGGCTGTGGCACAGAGCATAAAAGGGAACAAAATTCCACGAAAGATAACCATCTGGAGCAAAGTCTGGAAAGAGACTGCAGTATAACATGTTTTCTTTACTAAAATTATAACTTTGGAAGCTTGCCCATCTTGTTGCAAATAATTATTCCATAAAGTGTGTTAATTAAGATTAATCTATTTTTTCAGGCTCAAGGAGAAAAAAAAATTGCTAGCATGGTGGAATGTAAAGACTTCTCTAAAGGGATATTTCGGCTGGAATGGGAACACAAGAAAATGAAAATGCAGATAGAAGATCTGAAACAGAAGGCTCGAGATATTGTAACACTACCTATTTCAAAAGACCGCCAGCTAGTGAGTTACTTTCTCTAATTTATATTTTGACTGCAGAAAATTTTGCTGCCTATACCTGTAAGATTGTTTATACCTTGTAAATCTCATACTACTATGGAGAAACCTGATGCCTAATAGGTCAACAATTCAGCTTTTAAAGGGAAGTTTTACACTTGAGGTTGATTGATCAGTGATGACGTTCTTTGGGATGTTCAAGTGTAAATGAAGGCAAAATTAGCCCTAACTCTTAGTGTTTCAAAATTGGCACTGAGAATAAGGAATCAGGATTTTGCAGCCACAAGGAACAGATCTTTTAAATCAAGCACCATAACCTCCTTTTAAGTGAAAGGTCTGAGGTGCCCCCATCTGGTGTCTCACAGAAATACCATAACTTTTGCTCAGTATACAAAGATGGAGCCTTACGGTACCCCACTCACTGCCATTTGTTGGCCCAGCAGCAGAACGACAGGGAATTATTTGCCATGCCTGGCAGGCAAGAGGCAGCAGCTGGCCAGCCCACATAGCTTTGAAAAAGCCCAGCTGGCAGGCCAGAAAACATAGGTAAAGGTTGTGGGGGAAAGCCAAGGATACCAGTGCAAGAAGAGAGGAGGAAGAAGGAAGGTTGTAGGGGAAGCCTGAGGGTATTGCAGTATGGGATTAGAGGACTGCAGGGAAAGCTGATGGGTTTGTGGTGATGAGGTGGGGGGCATAAAGGTTTGGAGTAAGGGATGTTGGAGGATGGGTAGGCTGGAGATACTGCAGTGAGGAGAGCTATAAAGCACAGAGAAAATGAAGAATGTTGGAGAGCAGGTAGGATATTGCACTTCAATCAAAAGATTAAAAGAAAATTCAAACCACATGTTTTGCTCAGGCTTCATTTGTTTTGCTGCTCTCCAAACTGCTTGTTCACTTCTGAATCACAGCCAAGGGACTTCCATAACTAACACCAACAAGACAGCTTTCCAAAGAGGTGATGTGACAACACACTGAAAAGTTCTTGTAGCAAATATATCACCAGAGTGTTGTCGTTAGCTCAAACTTCATTTAAAGTGATGAGCAGAACCTTTGCCCTTCAGAGAGAGTTACACTTGCCCATAGCAAAGGCATACACTAGTTTAATCAGAATTTGAATGCTCTGAGGGGCTTGACTTCATTTTTTGAGTAGAAATGTGGGGTTAGGAGGAAAGACAAGGCCAGAGACCCCAACAATAGGAACAGAAAGAAAGATGGCTTAGATAAATGCGTGTGGGCAAGGACCTGAAAACACCTGGAACAAGGGCTATTAATGAAGCAGTGAGTGAAAGCAGTTTGGTGCTGTAGACAAGGAGCCTGCTGGGTCTTTCGCATTTCTCCTCTTCTAACTAGAGCAGTCCACAAAATTTTACCTGTCACTTTGGTGGGACAGTACTCTGGAAGGATGAATCTGCATCTACAGAAACCTGTCCACTGCCCATTATGGGTCATACAGCGTGTTTTACCATTTGTCATCTGATAAAGAGGTATTTTAGTAGCAGTGTGCCCAAGAAAAAATCTTTAATAAATTCTCTGAAACCTGAATTACTATGCAGATTTAAAACAATAAAAGAAATAAGAATTACTAGGAAGCCACTTAACAGAAAATAATCACTTTCTCCTCTGGCCTAAAGACAGACTGTATAGCACTGGCCTCCAGCTGTGTTACCTTACACTGCCTTATAAGCAAAAGTATAGCTTGGGGTTTTTGACAACCTCACAACAAATTTGCTTGCTCTTTGTTCCCATTAGCACATAATAGATAACATTCTTTTTAACAGCTGTACAGTCTAGTATTCACACAGCATCCAAGAATATCTTCAAAATCACTAGTAAGCCTTTCCACTGTGCAGAATTCTAGTTTCTTGAGTTTCACATAGTATGATTGTCTTTACAGAAGTGTGGAATTGTTGAGAACAGGCTTAATAAGATTGTTTCTTTCTGGTTTTAATTCTTCAGTTCCTAACTGTGCTGAACTACGACAGCTGCATCGCCCACCACATTTCTGTAATGGAACAGACTCTTGGCATCATGGATAAGGTAAATCCTAAGTGAACCACCACATTGGAGAGACATATCCTTAGTTTAAATGCAACTCCTTTCCTCCATTAGCCAGAAGTGTTTGTAAGGAATAAGTGCAACTGGTATAGGCATGCTAACTCAAGGACTGTTGAAGCATAGCCATAACAGCAGACACAGATGAATATATATATACATGTATTTATTAATCTTTCAGTAGTTTCTTCAGCTTGCGCTGAGCTGTCTACAGAAGCAGTTCTCTAAAATCTTTGGAAGCAGTCATCATACATGGATCGCTGCATAGATCACCCCTATGGAGAGAAATCTACTTGCTCTGTTACTGGAATTAAATACTTTCCTTCCTGAACATCTGAATGCAGATCTGCTTATCACTTCTTACACAGCATTGCCTATAAAAGTTACTCTTCCATTTCTAATGAAGCATTCTTCCAGTCTTCACTGCTTAATGTTTCTCTCCAGGAGCACCAGCCTGTTCATAATACCACTACCCCCCTATATTCAAAATGAGAGAGACACAACAACCTGATTTGCTGGCTCACTCATCTATTTCAACATTCAAATTCTGATCATCCTTGTTTTTAAGTGATTCCACTGGATTTTCTCCAGGTTGCTTTAGCTGGCATCAGCCTCCTCTTCCTCTTCAAGCTTTAGTATTTATCTTGTCCCTTTACAGCCCATCTGACAACTTCAGCACAACCATCCTTTCTTCAGCAGCTCCTAGCAGCCAAGAGAGTGTTCTCACCTCACCGATTCCATTGACTTCCTTTCCTCCCTTTGTCTTTCAAGTTTTACCTTTAGTATATCTTTCTCCTTGACCCATCTCTCTTTGTTCCTTGTCTGCTACTTATATTAGAACTCCATAAAGCATACTGGAATACAGTGCGCGTGAAAGACACTATATGAAGTAAAGCTAGAATGTGCTACTAGTCAAATCAAAGTACATGAAAGTTTATTGAGCTACAATGCAGTGCTTAAGGTTATAGGTTTCCATCATAAGTTTGTCTGAACAGCTTTTGTATAATCTCATATATTTGCTTTATTCATTTGGAAATGGACAGCTGCACAAGAAGAATGTGAAGAACCATCAGAAAAGAATTAAAGAGTTGGAGAAGTGCGTCTGTTTAAAAGAGCAAGAAAACTATGAGCTCAGCCTGGAGCTGAAAGAAATGCTTGTCTCTGTTTCAGAAAGGAGGCATATCTTTGAGGCAGCTGGTGAGTCACACTAATGCACTTTAAGTCACAAGCAAAGAACATCCAGAAAATATCTCCAAGGCTGGGCGGTCCCGTTCTCCATCAGCATCAGCTAAGGGGCAAGGAGTGCCTATTTATTACTGTATGTGCACAATTCACAGTGCCCTTTCTACCACAGCAATTTCACATTGTTTACTTAAGAGCATACCTAGAGATTGTTGCTCTTGTAACCAAAGTCAATTGACTAAATTGCTGAAACCGTTTAAGACAAAATATTATAGTCATTGATACCTTCATTAGGCAACATGCTTTCATTCTTTCTCAGAACTGTTCAACCCACTTCTTTCCACCCATTCAAGGGAACAGAGGGAGTAACGTGAAGCTGAGAAGGGTATTCACTATTAGGAAAACTGAAGAGATCTTTCCACTCGTAAAATAGTTACAGATTTTCAAAACAGTGGGTACTTGGTAGAAACTAAAGGAAACATTTCCAGTGCCTTTTTGAAATTTTTTGCTTTATTCAGTACTATAAAGACTTAAGCCCAAGTATGAGCCTTTTTTAAAATGCTTGCCTATTTTATACAGAACTTGGAATAACCCCGGGACAGGTCCAATATAAATAGAGACTATGCATCCCCTACATGTACAGGCTAACCCTTATATTTTGTTTTATGCAGACACACAGCACCTTTCTGAAAAGATTGCAAAGCAGCGTTACCGAGAGATTTTGAAGCAGAAACACCTACGGGATCTTGTAAAGGTACAGGAAGAAGAGTTTGAAATTCTTCAGGCAGAAGTTGAAAGACTGAGATCAAGAACATTCCCTATTCTTTAAAAATCAGAGTCCAGGTAGATGTATAATACCATGGTCTTGTCTGAGAAAAAGAGCTTGGACATCTACCTTTTCTCCCTGAAATTTTCTTTCCACAAACAATTTCTTCCATAATTTCTTTAAAAATAACAGGCATTCTCAACAATTCTTATTTCCTTTATCTGTGGTGTGTGTCAATTCTTCTCCTCTTTTCATAAATTCACATAAAATCTAAACTCATTCCATTGTGAGAGCATTAATAGCTTTGATACTTTAGTTTAACAAAATTCTACACTTGTAAGGAAAACTACTTCTGTTGTGATTTTGTGCACCGCCTCCTGTTTCGCATTACCATCTCTAACTGGGGTCTGCAAGAATTCTAATTACATCTCCATTCTTCTTGCAAGACTTTTTTCTTCCTGCTGAAAACTTCCCTAGAAGCAGCAGAGTTCCAAATTTGCCAAGGATCTCAGGGAAGAGAACTGCCCCCTTCACCAGGCACCATCATCTTTTTTTACTAACCTAAAGAGGCACAAGAAATAGTGTCTTGATAATCACATTTTGAGTAACAATAAAGGTTGTTCTTCATTTATTCTCTGTGGACAGCAACAATCCCTATTCTTAAGAGCAAGTTGTGGATACATACATAATTCTAATGAGCTCTATCAATGTTAAGAGGGTCTGTATGATCTTTGATTTTCTTTCCCTTGAGATAAGGGAGTAATTTCTTACCTATTAAGGAAATAGGAAATGCCCCCTGTAAAGAAAGCAGTTATGGTACAACCTATAAGGAATGTGATAAAACAATATTCGTAGCAGGGAGAGTTGTAGAGTAGTTAAGATGTATGTGTTGTTACACTTGACAAGCAATGATTTTTAAGGAGAAGAAAAGCAGACAGAAGTCACCACACTATATGCACAGGCTATGATGAGAAAATAAGCAATTTCAAGTTAAGATAAAAGAAAGTTTTTAAAAAGACAACATTTATTAGAGGATAAATGAAATGCTGAAGTTTTTTTCAGCTTTATGATGCTGTATTTAAAGCACTCCCACTAGACAAGGCCTTGGTTTTCTTATTTATTTGAAGAGAGAAAACACCTTGGCTCTGACATGAAGTAGTAGAGTAGACAGATGGTGGTTGCAATTTTCTTGCCTTCCCTTCTATTATCTCAGGCTGTGGTAGAATGCTTAAGAGACAGCTTCCCTGAAGACAACTGTCTGGACCAGTACCTGAAAATGATTGCATTATGGCACATTTCCCCCAATAATAATTAGAACATTAGAACATCTCGTTGCAGCTTCAGGATATTAACAACATGAAAATTGGTTATCTTTAACCTGCAAAATGCTGTCATTAACTGACTGGAAGCTGGAAGACATTTGTAAAATGGGGATGTATCTATGAACAAAGAACTGAACTCCTCCTCCTCTGAACATCAATAGAAATGACAATTAATTTGAGTTCATTATTTCAAGACAAGTAACCATACAAAGACTAATCAAGGAATGGACTGCCTTCTACCTGTTAAAGGATGACTTGATTTTATTTTTATTCAGTAACAATTCGCCAATCAAGTTATTAAGCCAGGGTTTCCGAAAGAGCCAGGAGTTCGATCTTTTCTGTTAAGTAATGCCTTTTACAGTGCCTACTGTAACTAAGTACATCGCTTTATAAGTACCTCCTGAGAAAACCTCCTAACCTCAAAGCATAAAGTCCGCTGTCTGATCAACTCTTCTTATATGATCAGAATTCATTCAGTCTTTGCTGCGTATGCGTGTATGTAATTGAAAGCTTTGCACCTGTAGATTATGCATCTACAAAATCTTCTTCTGTTCTGCTGTAGTGCAACAACTGGTCTTCTAATCCAAAAGTGTCTATCAGCTGAGTGAGACTCACTTTCTTGCCATCTGCCGAAAAGGCTGACTGTAGTTCATATAGCATCAGCTGGGTACTACTTCTCCATTTCGCTATCAAAGCCTGCAGTTCAGACAGGTTGTTCTGAAATTGGGACAAAACAAAAAAAAATTTGTCACTTGCTGAAATGTGGGTTTTTTGATACCCTGCAGATCGATTTTTATAAAATGCCTTAAACTGAGACAATACACAAACACCACACAAAAAAAAGTGAGTCAGTATTGTTGCTTAAATTAATGAATGAGGATTACACTATGAATTCCACTTCAAAGAATGACTTAAAAGTGCTTTTTCAGAAGTTCGCCTCACCTTAGATCGATACATCTTAACCAGTTTGAGCCTTCGAAGTAGTTCCTCCTTCTCTTGCACTTGTTTCATCAGCATTGCTTTTTCGTCCAGGGACCGTTGCTGACTAAGATCCACCTGTAGCACATCAGAATTCTCTGCTGGTCCACAGAGACCACTCTCCTGTAAGGGACTTTTGAAACATGTATGTCCAGTGCCATTTCTTTCCAGGTTTTCAGAACCATCTTGTAATCTGGAACAATCTGTCACTGTCTTTGGCAGGCACCCTTTGTCAGCATCAGCACAGTCTTTTTCTTCAGTGTCTATTTTGAGCCGCTTTGCCACTGTAAAATTCGCATTAAATGAACGTCTTGTTTTCCTTAATCGCTCCCTCAGAGCTGCACTCATTGGCTTAAAAAAAAAAAAAAAGAAAATAAACAGAACAAAACCAAAAAACCAGAAGGATCAGAATGATCTGATTTTTGATCGCATTTCAAAGAACTGTTTACCCTGGTTATTATTTACATAGAAAATGTCATATATGTGAAGACCATTGTAAAGCCAGACTTCCTAATTCTCTCTATAGCTTTCACAAATTTGAATAAAGTTAACTTCTTCCTTTCACATGTTTGCATACACAGCTACAAGATATGGAAAGATGTACCTCCACATTTTCTAGGAGCAAATCCTGTACTCTGTTGAGGCAAACCTACTCATCTAGTCTTTGTGCAGAAGATATATGGCATCTTTCAACTTGGCTAATTTTATTCCATCAAGTTCAATTTCGGCCTCTAGTTTAGTGGAGATAAGGGTTGGGTTTTTTGCTGTTCCACCCCACCATACATACACTTTCTGTATTAACACTAGTATAAAACATCTGTATTCTACTTGAGAGTATTAGAAAGGATCTGTATAATTTTGACTTGTTCATGCTTTGAGATCCTTCACTGATAAGCATATAAAAAGTGATTTTTTTTCTTCAAAATAAGTTAACAATTATTTTTTATAATCTGTGTCTAACACTTTTACCTGTGAAAATATACTAAAATATGGGAGCGAGATATTAGTTAAGGAACACTTGCAAACTAGCCCTGTCCCGCATAGGTCCAGATGCTGAGTGTGACAGCATCACCATAACGCATGCTAGGATGAACACCAAAGTAGAGCTCAGCATTATGGAGAATATACAAACTGAAGCAGTGTACTTTGTTCAAGTACAAGCAGAAATCACAGAAAGTCATTCTGCATACACAGCAACCCAGAAAACTAGGATTTGAGAAAACTGAAGACGATAGATTAAAAAAACAACCAAACAAACAAAAACAACAAAACCCACCACAAACGCTAAACAGTATTTAAATTTATTAGTATGGCATTTGGCTTATGCTTCTCCATCACTTTGTATTCTCAGCAAACATCTGCATATTCAGAGCAAAGTACACCAAGCACATTCCTTACCTGGACAGCCTTGTAGCTATGGGTATAAGCTACCCACCTTTAGCCTTCCAGCAAATGTTATTTCCGTGACTTCCAACTACTTGATGATTTCACAAGTGTTTTTGTTACTACAAAGAGTCACATTATTGGAAAAACAACTAAGTTTTCATACCTGTTTCCCTGAACTAGTCCCCTGTGGAGCTGCTGTCCCAGAATCCTTTGGAGTATGGCACAAAGATGGCAATTTATCAAGCACTGGTTCTTCCATCTCAAGATGGTAGCAGTTTCTGTTAAAAGACAGAATGAGTTATGTATGGTGCCATTTTCACCTGATTATAATGAGCCACGTGGCTGCAGAAATGAGGAAAAAGCTCTAATAAATATTAAGGCTTATTTTCTAATTGGTAAGGTCAAAAAAGACATCATTTGACATTTCATGTGCTACGTAGCATCTTGCTTTGTGAATGGCTTTTCTTCAAGAGGATGAATGACACTGCTAACTGGTATAAAGTATCTTACTATGAATTTTGTATATTATTTTTCCCTCACTCATAAAGCTCTATGGGATTTTTTCTTTAAAAGATGAAAAATATTACAAAAAGTCTTACAGGTATTCTCCATTATATGTTTTTTTTCTATCTGATATCCTCTTTCAAGTGTTAAAAAACAGCAAGACAACTCATAAAGCAATCGAACCCATTATAGTATGCCTATAAATCCAAGGTCAGATCCTGCAGTATTGAACTCATCAAACAAAGCTCACTCCAAACAAACTGTATTTTCTTAACCTGAATGACCCTTACTGCTTGTCTAACTCAAAGGAATAATCCTTACTAAGACAGGTTGTGAAGAACCAGCCCTTTCATTTAACTTCATCCCAAGTAGTGATAAAAGGATTGTTGGGAGTCACAAGATTTTTATTGTCCACATGTATGAACAATTTTTTCTATAAAACAAGGTAAATGGGCACCCAGGTCTGTGAAAATAATCCAGTCTCATTTGGTCCTTCTGGGGATGCCGCTTAAAAAAGTAATTACTCGCACAAGTAGAATTTTAGATTAAAAGTAAGCATCCCCAGTTCGCTCAGAAAAAGCACCTTAATTAAAATGATAAGTCACACCTCTCAGCATGTACCAACTTCAAATTGATTTGGAAACGTTTAACTTAGTTTAGCACTTGTGAACCACCTGCTAATGACCAAAATGCAGCTGGAAAATCATCAGCTACGCCTCTGTTTACCTGCAAATTGCAATTAGGAGTTTCAAAACAGAAGCCTCTTAAAAATAAAATCCTGCAAATGAGTCCCTAGGCAACACAAGATTGGCACAAGGAGCTTCCTCTTCAGAGATGAAGCATACCAAAGCTTCAGTACGCGGAAGCTTTACTAGCCCAGCAACCCTGGTCTTCCTGGCTCTATACCAAAGGACGCAGGTCCTCATTTATCTTACAAGTCAACATTCCCCCCAGCTGTTCAAAATTCAACATACAGTATTCTATTAAAAAAAAAAAACCTTTAATAAAGAAAGTCTAGTTAATTCGCAATCTATGAATTAAACAGGAAACCCACAGCGCCTATTAAATATAATGTAAGTTATCACTGTTATTTCTTAATGCAAGGAAGAGCCTAGAAAAAGCTACATCATGCCTATGAATACAGTATGTCACAAACATGTAATAGATCTTAGTAAGCAGCAAAATAATTTCAAGCCTAAGAGCTAGCTTCAACAGACTTGTTCAACTTTAAAAAAAAAAAATCCTGTGACTCTCTGCCTTTACATTCTAATGCACATTATTTTTCTTCAAATGACCATGACTACGATGAATACTTTTTCCAATGGTTCACTAATGCTGTTACTTTAAGTCTCTTTTTGGCAGCACATTCACATAGATCTCCTGCACTCTTAAAATCCTTCCCCAAGATCTCAGCCTAAGAATCCTTTCCATTTTCAAGCAGTGATGCTATTTATCACACATAAAAATAATTCTGCTCAGCAAGTAAGGAAAACTTGGGCTAGAAGGGGAAAAGACAATTTTACGCTTCAGTACTTCCTTGATTTTGTGCTTTGGTTAAGTCCCTGATGCGACATGCCTCAGTTTTCCTGCTTGTAGCTACAGTATGTAACAGCACTCAGTCCATTTACGTTCTCCTGTCACCAACCGAAGGCTCTACTAACACTCACAACAATTTTTCCCTAGCTACTTTCCACCCTACAGAGAAGCAGAAAGAGGGCTGGGCAGCCCATAAGCAGAGCCACAGAACCGGGGAGCTCTTTCTGAGGTGATGCACCCTGGAGGGCCAAGAGTCACCCCAGAAACGGAGCACAGCAGAGACCCGCAGCGCAATCACAGCCCAAGCCAGAGGCTGCGCACACGCCACGGAGTGAGGGGAGGCCCCTGACGGAGCACAAGGCGCCCAGCCCGCCCCTAGGAGCCAGCTGGGCCAGGACCCGGGGTAGGGGTCAAGGAAGGAGACAGCCCTGAGGGTCCCGGTCCCTCCCCCCACCCCCCCCCCCCCCCCCCTCCCTCTCCCTCTTCTCTCTCCCTCTCCCTCTCCCCGCTACACCAGCACCCCCCTCAGACACCAGGGAGGGGAGCCGAGCAGAGAGCGCCCTCCCCGAGACCGCCAGCGCCTCACCGGCCTCAGCGCTTCAATCTCCCGCTTCCGGGGGAAAGGGGCGGGGTGAGTGGGGCGTGGGCAGTGCGCCTGCGCGGACGCGGTGTGGTGCGTAGCCGGCGCAGGTTGCTTTGCGCCTGCGCGCAGTGGGAGGCAGTGTGAGGCTGCGGTGTGGGCGGGCGCGCGAAGCTTCTTCCTGCGGTCGGTCGGTCGGTCGTTAAATGTGGGGCTGGGCGTTGCTGCCGCGCAGGTGCCGGGCAGAGCAGGGCTTGTGGAGCCCCCGGTGCGGGGCGTCTCCGGGAGCCGCGTACACACTTCCGTTGCAGCTGGACATGCAAGGCCAGGCTGTGTCCCTTAGGCCAGCATGGGCCTGCCACCTCATGGTTGGGGTCTTGCCCAAGGCTGGGTGCCATCTTGCTGAAAGTGTCCCCACGCCAGGGAAGGAGGCTCCAGCCTCAACAGGGGGTGCTCCCCACCATGAGTAGCAGGACAGGCCCGGGCCCAGCCTTCTGGCACAGCCGAGGGAACGACAACTCTCCACCTCAAGCCATCCATCATCTCTACCTCAGCCGCTGTCTCCTCACAGAAGGGGAAAAACTGTACCCGTGGAATGCACTGGGCGAAGTGCTATCTGAATAGCGCTGTCTTGGTCATGAGGGAAGGGGAAAGAAGTGAAAATGAAGAAACTTGGCTGGAAAAACAGGCAGGTAGATTGTGATTTTGACAAGGAGCAGCCGCAGCTGTAGTTGCAGTCACGCAGTTTAGAGCAGGATTAGAGCGAGCCCTGACACTCGGAAGCCCTGCTGAAGCAAGCGTGATTTTCATATCTTTCTCAGCAAACTTCACTTCCGTGCTGCAGACCTGGTTTCCCTGTGTGGATTTACGTTTCTCAAAACTGATTTGTAGAAAATGTTTTTCCAATATAACTGTCAGGACTGAGAAAATGAGCTGCGGAAGCTGTAACGGCGATAGCTCCCGGCCTGCTGCATGCGCGTGATGTATCAGTGGTGCCTCCAGCACTGTCCACAGCTGAATGCTCCATGCTGTGCATCGAGGCCTCGTACAGCTGTGCTGAGTGTTGCACGTGGAATATACGCACCCACATGCTCTCGCTAGATCATGCCCTTAATCTGTGTAGCAGAAATGCATTAATTTCCTGCCTGGTTCCTCCTCACAGCCACAGATGAGGATGCTCAATTTTCTCTTCGCCTTGTGTAACTCCCATCTGTATTGAGACAAGATACACTCTTGCACTGGGAGGTGAGTAAGCACTGAGCGTAGGTGTGACAATATGTTAGCTGTTGCTGTGCTTTTGACCATAAGTATACACAGATTCACTCACTTCAAATAGAGTTTCACAGGGATGATAGAAACCTTTTTCTCTCCTACAGTAAAAAGTATCTAAGCATTCAAAGCCCATCTAGAACAAGTCACTTTGGGAAATCTGAGAACTTGGGGCCTTTAGCTTACTCCTTGTATAGGAGTTGACTATCTATGGGTGAAACCGATTTAGAAAGAATATTCTCAGTAGCAAATGTGGGAAGTTAGATTGTGCGACTAATTTGTATGATCAGTTATAATGATCTAGTGGGAAAACTTGCATGATACCTCAACTGTTGAGGCAGTTTGGAGGCATTTTTTAAACCTACCTCTTTTTTTTTTTTAACACCTGCAACTAATTAATTTTTTAATATGTTAAAAATGGACCCCAGAATGCAACAGTAAAAGTGCTAATAGAACTTCTGCTGCAAATTTATCAGGTGGGTTGGATCTCAAATACACTGGAGCTTTGAGATGACATCTCCAAATTCACCACATATTTCCTTCTGTCTCGGGGATGGTCCCTGCTTTAAATTACTCATGCTGTGTTGTACAGACATGTTAACAGTTGAGTTGCACAAGAACAACAGAAAGTTTGAGATTTTAGATCATTTGCCAGCTGAGATTCCAGTAAGATTTTACAGGAACATAACGCATGAAAAAGTCATCCTATGCATTATCATTGCTACTTTATTAGAGCAATGCCCACATGCCCCACCCCAAGTGAGGATTACAGTCTGCTTGAGACTGTAAATATAGAAAGACAGTTCCACACACTGGGTTTATGAGTTTAATGTACTATACATAGAGTAGAGAAAAGGAAATATTATCAGTATTCACTGATGGGTAATCACTCTAGGAAGAGATCTTGTTTCAGGTTGGCATTAAGTGTTTAGCTGTGTTTACCACATTTACCTACGGGTTTACTTGGTGTTTACACAAAGTACTGCAGAAACATGACTTGTCCAAGATCTGGCAGGAGGCCCCTGACGGAGCTGGGAACTGGAGTGTCATCAGTCACTATCCAGTGACTATCCAATGCTTTCATTGCAGAAACCCAATAGCGATGGATATTATGTTACCTGCAACTTAGTGATGGCAAACAAGAGTCAGACTAAAACCTTCCTCTCAAAAGTGCACATCTGTTTCCCTTGAGGAAAAGAGATTATCCATGTGTTATTGATACTGGCATGTTTATGGCACACTGTAGAGCGTTTCTCATACTGTTCAGTTAAGCTCACCGGTATGTGCACACAGCTAGCAAGTTCATTGCCATATAGTCTTTATTAAGCTCTATAATGCTATTGTTTCTTTTTTATTATTCCTTTTTTGATCAGAATAGTTTGCAGTAAGCAAAATAAAAGAAAAAATGTATAGGAAGTTGTCCACTGGGTAATAAAATTATTGAGCTCTATTTGTTGAACATATTGCTTCACTGCAGAGAAACTTGTTTCCCTAAAGAACCAGAAGAAAATTGTGCTTCCTGGTTTCATTTTCTTTGGTGTGTCTGTGATGCCATTTTAGTGATTGGAGGTTTTTTTTCAGTTTACACCCTTTTTTCTGCACAATTGAAAGATATTCTCTACATATCATCTCTTTCATTAATCTTGTATTACCAGAAGAGCACTAGGGCTCACACATCAGCACTGACAGGACAAGAACGTGTTATATTCCCCTGTGGGCATCATCTGTAGTAGCAAAGCCAAAGTGGACAGTAATAATAAAGGATACTGGCTTTGGGTTTAGAGACTTCAGTTTGACCTTTATGGGTTCTTCTCTTCCAGAGTGCCAGAAGCATCACAAAACTTCCCATTTAACAGCTTGCTGGGCACAACGGCCAGGCCTTTTCTCCCTAGACATTGCCAATGAGTAACTGAGATGTTAGTCAACGTGCTAAGTCTTAAGGCACATACGTATTACCCCCTTCTCTCATTTTTCTGAAATCTGTTGATCTTGTTTAAAGCCAAATGATGTATCCTGATGCATGAAGTACACTCTGCTCTGTCTGCATATTCTTTCTTGCCTGAAGCAGGAGGGTGGAGTGTTTTTATGTGCCTAACCACTAACTGCTGCAGAAATTTTTAAAATCCTACCCACTTCAGCATGGGCCCAGGGCTGTGTTTTTGCTGGCTGCAATTCATTCCTCAGAAAAATGTTCTGACTTGCTTCTAGCCATGTAAATATATCAAGGGAAGGGCTTTATAGACCAGATTCCTGGAGTAAGACCAGTTTGCTACAACAAAACCTGTCCTTGGGAGATAGATTCTGCTCTCATAATGGTGCAAATGTCCAGTAATTACAGTGAAGCCAGTAGAATAACATCAGCATGAAGCTAAAGCAAAATTAAATTTTGTTGCCTTTTCTGCTTTACATCTGGGGCTTGCTTAGACTATCCCTTATTTTTTACTTCAATTTCCAAGGTACTTGTTTTGAAAAGAAAAACTGACATAATTTATTGTGGCTGAGAGGCACTGCAATTTGCCCTTACAAAAGATAATGTAAGAGCCAGCTGAGATGGGCTTCCTAGTTCTCGCTGCTGCATGTGCGAATAACCAAGTGGGTGAGGCACAGTGCTAATAAAAGGGAATGGCATAAGACTGTCTCTTATTTTTGTGTCTGCTTGTGGGATTTTCTCTGATACAGTCATGCCAAAAATTACAGTTTGAAGTCTTTACGAGACTGTAGCAAACAAAGGAAACAATAAACAGACCTTCAGTGTTCTTGTCTTTGCTGGAGGACTGATTGATCATTATTTTAAGAAAATTCAAGCCTTTTAAATCTAAGCCCTTGCCCAAACTAGTCCCTGGTACAGCTTTTGTCATCTGTGATGGACTGAGCATATTTTTGTGTTAAAGGTGTTTGGAGTGTACTGGAGCTTGAAGAGTTGTTTCATTTTCTCACGTACTTAATACAAAAGCTCATTTTATGCTATGCACATGTAACTCCTAGGTTGCTCACATTTATCTATGCTACTGAAATTAGTGAGGCTGAAAAAGTGGACATGGTTTATTTGCAAGTGCAGACGAGCTAGTTTGAGGGCAGTTACCCATAGTCTGTACACCTTGGGTGGACCCAGTGGATTAATCTGGGGTACCAAACAAGTCATCCAGTGAGCAGGTAAGCACAGATGGATATGCACCCCTTCCCTTCTTCCTGGACTCCTGGGGGTTTCACTGTTGCTCTGAGTGTAGACATGAGTCAGTAGTGTCCATCATCTCTTCAACAGCATCACTGGTTATCGTTTTGGTTTAGATCAAATAACCATTCCACCAAGCACACCTCCTTCCCTACCAAACTGCAGCATCAGCAGTCAGGATTTAAAAATACTCTTCCTCCCTGTTATTAAGAAACAAATTAGGTCATTTACCTGAGGGTAGAGAAAGCCTTATAAAGTAAAAATTCAGAGGTCTTTTCCTAAGGATGAAATACAAATGTGGTGTTGATGGGAAGTTTTCCGTCTCTGGATACTGCTGACAATAAACTCACGTCTAGAAGGCTGAGATCTCAGTGTGGCAATGTTGTCAGGCACTGAACACGCTTATGTTGCAAACCAGGCTCACAGGTTAATACACTCATCTGAGAGCTGGCTTAAAGCTCTCTCCTGTTTTCCTGGTCATACAGTTAGTAACTTACATTATGTTTTAAGTGTGCGTAATTGTTGTGATATGGGGGATATGTCTGCGTATTATTCGTGCAAACAAAATCACGTGTCTAAGGACAGCTGCCTCAGGATTGTGAGGCAGGCAGTTCACCAAGAATTGTGAAAGGTATGAAACTCTAACTTTTCAATATAAAGGTTGAAGCAAATTCTTTAAAAGTCAGAAGACTTAAAGTACTCACAGACAATGGGAACTCAATAAATACTTGCTTATCAATCACCCCTCCTCTCAAAATACTCAGCTATAGGGAAGGCAACAAGAATGTCCTCTGTGCCATTTTCTTTAGCAAGTAAAATGTGCAGTGAAGCTTTTTGACTTGTAGTTTCTTGAGTAAAATACACTGTTTATGCCAGTTACGGCTCATTTCAAAATGAGCATTTCAGTGTTTGTGAGCTGTATTGCTTTGGTTCCAGTTATTTCCAAAGTAATTTCAGTGCAATTTTTCTGTTCACATTCGTACCTGAAATAACTGTATTTTGAGTCCCTGAGGCATAGGGACTCCCCAGAAAGAGCTATACTGAAGAGTGTGTAGTATTTTCTTACAACCTCAATGGGTTGAAGTGATTATTCTTACATTATTTTTACCATTGTCATGTTGCCTTTCTGCAGAAAGGCAGCTTAGCCCTTGTGATATTTGAAGTCATCGAGAAGTTCCTACTGAACTGAAAGGAAGCAGAACTATGCTATCCTGGTGGAAGTTAGTAGAAGTGTGGCATATGGAGTGAGCTAATGGTATGATTTCATGTGGTGCTGAGAAACTGGAATTGCAGCTGACTGATTTAGCGTAAGTGTTTCACACTGTGTTTAATGTGTGAGAAGGCAACTGGTCTCCTTCTCAACACATTAAGGAAACTGCATTTTGGGTGAAGAACATTTGTCTTAAATGGAGTCCAGGAATGCCAAACTGATGCTAAGTAAAGAAAATTCTTTGGTGAACCAGGTTAGCAAGTGTTACCCACTTTAACTGGGGACATTTTCCTGTCGGTAGCCCACGTAGCTCTGAGGTTGTGTCCTGGCATCAGTGACCTCCATCACAGATATCAATAGTCACTGAACAAGCTCTCTTCGTCGTCAACCTCTTTGATGACAGCCATGCCATACCATTTAAAGTAACACTCCTGCAACTGGAAATCTCCTAGTACATTCACAGCTGAAAGAAGAGTTATTCTGGTTTTGATGTTTTAAAGTTTAGTGTGTTTTTTCCTTGAGTTAATTACAAGTGTTTTATGGGTAACATATGCCAGAATAAGCTATTTCATCATTGTTAAATGCTTGGTGGTAACTCAACACATGGGTATGCATTGACAAGTTTTCTCTTGAAAGACTCCACAGGAGTTAGATCAGAGATAGATCACCCTGGAATTTTAGCTAGCATATACCCTGCCTCTTCTTGAGCCTGTGAAACTGGGCATGACTAACCTTAAAACTGCCAACATTGATATCTGGATAGGAAGTCCAATGTGGGATTCATTTTTCTAGGATCAACAGTGCACCTATGGGTGCACCCTACTTAATCATGTGTGATACACGGGTACAAAGAGTAATTAAGAATATCATCATCTACTCCATGCAGTTTATTTTGTTTGGTGACATCTTTCTTTTCCATTTCAGTGAGGAATTCTGGGTCAGAATTTTTTTTCCTTAAAGCAGGATTCTCACTTTCTAAAATCAAGCCTAGAAGCTGGCAAACTACCTCTGGTCTAACACTTCCTTGTCCTAAGCTTTTCTCTCAAAACTGAAGAGACATACTTTCTCACAAATACGGCTATAATGCAGGAACTAGTGCTTCTTTGCATTACCAGTTAGTGTGCCTAGCTGTAACTGCTGATTTTCTAAAGATGTGTTTAAAAAAAAAGTAAAAAGACAATAGGCAGAGGATGGAAATGGCAAAGACGACGATCTTTTCTCCAGGCAGAATGTTAGTGCCAGTACATGTTACTGGAAGGTCTTAGTGTTTTGCTGTTGCCTTCTCAGGGAGTTTCAGGTTCAACTTAGAACAAATAAATAGCTCTCCACACTGATCTCCAGCTTCTCAGTTACACCATGGGTACATCTTGTAGGTGAGAAGTACAAATACGTCTCAAAAGCTAACACTGGTGAGATGCTGAAAGTTGATGCTGGCCTGCAACATCAGAGTCACTGCATAGCACTGCTGGGAAAACTGCAAATGAAGATGCTGCCCTTTCTGCTCAGTGCTACAGGCAATGTCCCTCAGTTCTGCCCATCTCATTATTCCAGATGTAGTATAAATTTTTAATGGTCAAGCCTGCAGTCTAATTTTGATGCCAGACAACCAACCTGAGGTACATCTCTCTGGAGAGTCCATCAGGCAGTGGAGACGTTGAGAGGACCTCAAGAAGCTAAAGAATTCATAGATTTTCCTTTTGTCGTGAACCTGAGTCCACCAAAGATACATGGCCATGCATATTGCCAAATTTCAGAAGCAGGACAGAGTGGTGAAGTCATTCTGTGATGCACTCTTAAGACTTGGGTGTGTCACCAGGAGCATAGGAGCAATACCATTGAGGAAGAACAAAGCAGTAAGGAAGTTGCTCATGTATATACCTTACACAGAAATATTTCCTTTTCCTTTTCTAAGTAAACCTATGTGCAAGAACCATCCTCACAGATATGATGGAGAAGTTGCAATGACTGATCATCCAAAATGTGGAGGATCAAACCCCACACCCTGAAGTCACTGTGGTAAACTCTATTGCTGCTATTAATTATTGCTGCACTTATTTTTGAAACAGCAAGACCACACGAGCCAATTTCATCTTTAGCTTAGCTGATTTCATGGGAACTGATGACTTTATATCAACAACTAATTTCATTTGATTAATTTGTAAGATTTTTTTCATCTGCATAATTTGAGTAGAAGAAACGTAGGAAAAGTGGGTAAGATTAAATGCTCCTCAAGTGCTTTCTTTGTGGGAAGAAGCTGAGTGAGAGATGCAGCCTTCTCCAGTGTTTTGGCCTATTAAAGCCATTACTAGAACAAAGGCAACTGCAATCTAAGATTCCCTTTACATTTATGCCCCACAGATGCAGCCATTTTTGAACTGATGCTGATTAAACAGTGACTTAATGTTCATCATCTCAGGCGGAGGAATCCAAGAGGTTGTCATCAAATCAGGAAGCTCTTTCATGAAGAGATGGGTACGTGTTCAAATCAGAGCATTTTTAGAATACATTCCACAAATGAGTGTTGACTCTGTTCTGTATTTTCCCACTGATGTTTAAAAAATGCAGATCCTAGGTAAAGTAAAGTATTAAAAAATGCATTGAAGGGACACTCTTAGCATATTCCTTCTAATTCTTTAAAATACTGCTCACGGTTATCCCTAACAGTTCCTGAATACTTGACACAGAAATATTCTGTGAATATTTCACATGCACACAAGTACATAACAAACAGTTCTCTTGTATTTGATCATATGCTTGTTTATTGCTAAGTTGTTTATATGTTGGGAGCTGTACATCCCAATTTTTTATTATACACTTACTTGTATTGCTTCTAGATGCTGGTCTTTTTTTCACTAGTTTGTTATTGTTCCGTTGTGCAGACACTGTGCATTGGTTTTAGGAAAAGCTGAAGGATTCCACTGACACTGCAAATAGCCACAGTAAACAGAACAGAAGTAGGAGCACGTAATTCTAATAATAGCCCCTTTAACACCAACCCAACCATAGTTCACTGCCCTCCCTCCTGTGAGCTGATTGCTCTTGACTCTGGCAATTGCTTAGTCTCTGTTTCCATTCCATCTTCTCCCCACTTGGTCTCTGTCTTCCAAAGTTTTCATTATAATATTTTATGTGCATGTATTGGCTTGTTGATTTCTTTATGTTTTGCTTGGCTGCATATACGGTTGGTGTGCATTCGCTACCACAGATGCTGTTCTGTCTTCCACATTTTGTACGCTCAAATGGAGGGGATTGAACCTCTTTATTGATGGGGATGGGGATATATGTGTGTATCAATGTCTCAGTAAGCATTAGGTATTGGACATGGCTGTTTATTGACAAAAGAATTTGCTTCTAGACATATTAAGAACACCAGTTGCCAATACACACTGTTCATGCCTGCACTGTTAAGGAAGTACCTTATGAAACTGTAAGTTAAACACTGCCTGCTGGACAGGTAGACGAGGTTCTCAACAATTTGGCACTGGTTGTCCTCCACCAGCAAAATATGGTAGTTTTTACCTGCAGTTACAAGTTTAAAGACATTTGCAAAACTGACAGATTGTTATTATCAAAACAGTAGTTAACTGAAGTGTCATGCAATTAAACTAGACCAGCATGTGTTTGATAGCCTTGGGCAATGCCAGGAATGAAGTCCCCAGTTCAGCACAGTACTTAAATATGCATGCAGCTTTAAGCCTGTGGGTAGTCCCCATGAAGGCTAGTGGTAGTTCTCAGCGATCAGAGGTCTAGGAAACTCAGTGTCTGAGGAAAGCTGCAGGAACAGGAAAAGCTTAATCTGCTGTTGAAAACCCTAATGGCATATATGACAACAGCATTCAAATACATAAAAAGTGATGGCAAGAAAGGAGGTAAGTTTTACACTGAAAATGGAAGAGAGCAAGACATCCTCAGCTGAATGAGGAGATGATACTTGTTTTGGAACTTCAAGCCATTTTCTAACAGCAAGTGTGGTGAGATATGGACCAGATCACCTCGAGAGGCTCTGAAACCTCATGGAAATTTTTAAAAGTCTGTTAAAGAAAAATCTATCAAGAATAATTAAGGTGGAGCTGGGTCTTGGGACAAAGAGATGGACAAGATACCTAATTGAAGGCATTTTCAGCCTTATTTTCTAGGGTTGTATAATTTTATGTGCTTAAAATTAAACATGTACATCGAAATAAATGTATAAAGACTCTCACAGAGTTTGTCCTTACAGGCTTGGGCAAATGTTATTCTGTCAGAAGGGGGAGCAGTGGATCAGTGTTCTTGCTGGGCTGTCTGTCCGTACCTCATCATTACAAAAGAAACTGGATTCAGTGAACTCAATGTACCGAACTCCAAAAGTACACACACTTGCTAGTGAGGGTTCTTCACTTCAGATCACCACTTACATTGTGTTTTGTCCATTATTTTTATCTTGCCATCGTACCTAACAGAACGATTTTCTTAGTACAGATTTTTTATATTTGGAGGGGGGTAAATATTTTGTTCTGAACTCTTCAATTTATGCTTGTGTCATGGTTTAACCCCAGCCAGCAGCTAAGTACCACGCAGTCACTGGCTCGCTCCCCCCCTCCCTCCCCAGTGGGATGAGGAGGAGAGTCAGAAAGAAAGGGAAACTCATGGGTTGAGATAAAGATAGTTTACTAGGCCAGCAAAGAAAAAAAAACCTTCTATATTAATAATGATTATGATAATAATAAAATATAATGGTAATAGAATATATAAAATGAATGATGCACAACTTCCGCCCAATGACCCAACGACCGATACAGCCCGTCCCGAGCAGCAATCACGGAGCGAAACCAAGAGTGATCTCGGAACAATCCTGAGCAGCGATCTCAGAACAGTGATTTCCTAAGCAGCGATCCCAGAACCCAAGTTCCCAAGAGCCAGCGAGGGAATGAACAGCCGAACAAACAAACATGAAAGCGAAAAAAATGAAAGAGAGCCTCCTTGATCTCTTAGCAGCAACTAATAACATCAGTGTATTATCAACATTCTTCACATACCAAATCCCATACTAAATCCAAAACACAGCAGCTATTGGGAAGAAAATTAGCTCCATCCCAGCCGAAACCAGGACAGCTGGAAACTAAAAACATCTTTAGGTATTGTGGTTGCAAAGCCTTCAGTTGACAACTTTCATCATGGATGTTATTAAAGTAGAATCCAAAGAGCAATTCCTTTGCAGGCACTGGGTAAGGAAGGCAGCCACCATAACACGCATCTGGTAACCCTGTGATAACAATAAATATACGCAGAAAGATCCATCCCAGCAGGAACAGCTGAAATACATAACATATGGAGTGAGGATGAGCCCAGGGTGCCTTGATTTTGATAAGAGAAGGCTGTGTGTTATCACAGGTCTCACAAGCTGAACTTCTGATGGAAGCAAATTAATGAGAATCTGAATCGCTCTGAAATGAAAAGTTTGAATAACAACTAAGTTTCCAGCCAGTCATGTTGCTGAGAAGTGACACACAACAGACCTGGCTTTTGGGAAAGGTAATACTTTTGTGCTTTGGATAGGAAACGGGATTTTTCAAGCAGAGACATGAAAATAGAGATGGGCACAGTCAGAAGGTTCAGAGCCAAGTCAGAAAAACTGCCAGAAATTGGAAGCAGAGGCTACTTAAATAGCTTGGATCCAAGTTTTGAGTGTTCACTTGCAAATGTCTTACTCAGAACTATTTAAAATATAATCTGCTAGTCTGAAGTCAGTGTTCAAGCCTTGGTACAAGCAACGTACTGAAAAGAAAAGCTTCCTTTTTCCCCAGGGTTCTGCCCTACCAGCTGAGCAGCTGTAGTGCAGTGTACTTGACATCATGCCACCATTTCTTCTTTTGATTTTAAATACCTTCTTGGCACTGGAGAAAAGCTGGTTTGTAAAATGAGATCCTCTTGCAGGCAACGTTATGTGAAGGAGTGATAGAATCACTGATGGCCATTACTGAGGAGAGCAAGGAGTAAAAGAGTAACTCTGAGCCTAGCAGCCACATTATGTAGAGGCTTTCCCAGTAAAACCAGCTACTGCTCGTGATCTTTCTCTGAATATTCCTTGTTTATATCTTTGTTACTTTACTTATTGCAACTGAAATTGTAATACTCACCTTTTGTAAAAATGGTGAGCTATTCCAGGAGAAACCCCATTGTGCAAGGCAGTGTGACCCCAGCCAGCCAGCTTAGGATCATCTTTTCCTTCTAAGCATCAGGAGAAATGTGTGAAAGAAGTCAGCAGGTAAAATGAAGAAGCATTCTTGCCTAGCTCCGTAGAAATATGAGTCCTGCTGAAAATAAAAACTTCCCAATCAGCTCTGGCATATTGGAGAGCTGGCCCTACAGTTGTCATCTTAACATTGTCATTTTGATTGTAACAATGAGTTACAGATCGATTAGATGAATTGTGGTAGATGCAGCAACTTGGGACATCTGGGTTCTAACTGTTCATGAACTAACTGTAAGACCGTCATGCGTGAAAGAGCTGCATGATTTCTATAGGAATTATTATTATTACTATTTTTACTGCTACACCAATAAACATGGGTAGATGTTCCACAGACTGCATTGTACCTCTGTGTTCTTATGAAGCAGAAATAAATAATATCAAAGGACCACAGACCCACACTGATCTGTTCTGTTCTGTTCTCTTCTGGGTCACAAATCTTCTTTTTGTTTATCCTTCAACAAAGAGTTTTTGATTGGAATTAGCATATCACTTGTGGTTTTGTATGGCAAAGGTGTGTCTGGCTAGAGATTTGCTTGCAGAAGCATAATCTCTAACGAAAAGCAAGAAACTTGGAGACATGTGAGGGAATGGAAGCATAAAGAAAATAACCATGAGTGGTGCTGAATACTGCTTTTAACCCACATAAGAAGAAAGCTGCAAACTAAAAGATGTTCTAGATTAAAGAACCGTGAAGGATCATAAAACAGATTGAAAAACACCTGTTAATGAGCTGCCAGCTATGACTTTTGACTTCTATAATATTGCTCAAATATTTACTCTCACTCTAACTGTTGATAAATGGTATGTCTTTAACTACTCTCTAACTCCAGCCAGTTTCCAGCTATTATGTATGTCTGTTCATAATTAACTCAGAATCAAAGCAAAAAAGGCTGATTTTAACCCTTGTATCGTTTTTTTTCTGAATGGTTTCTGAAGAGAAGTGTTGAGTCTATGTTGTGACTGTTCCCCATGGGTCTGGTCTGTTGTTCTATCTCTGTGGGAATATTTGTATGGTCAGGAAGTCTGTGCCAGGGTGTCAGATGTAGATGTGAAACTTGATCAAGATTACTGAAGTGCTGGCATATCAAAATAGAAGTAAGTCAGTCCACAAATGCTGTAATTAATTTCAACACATCAAGATACAGATGAAAGGCACTGTGAAAGAGATAAATAATGAGTATTTATAAAAATCCATATATAACAACAGAATTTGAGAGAGATAGACCTTGTACCTTTTGGCCAAGATCTTAAAAAAAACTCCCAGTGTGGAACAAAGTTGGATCCCAATTTCAATCTATGTCAGCTTCTTCATGAACAGAGTGAAGATCGGTGTTACCTCCAGGATAACCACCACGGAGCGGGCAGCATGCTGTAGACACTTTACTCTCTCCAAACCTTTTCAATGACCAGGTTGAAAAAAGAAAGACCACTATGCTTTCTGCAAAGCTGATACAAAGCTGTCCTTTTGTAAACAACCAGTTCACCTTGCAAACCAGGATAAAAGTATGTTCTAGACAAAGACACCTATAACTTCCTTATTGAAAGAGATCTTAGCAGACTCTGACTCAGCTTCAGATCTGCTGAACAGTATGACTTCTTTAATGTATGGTTTTGATGTGTTCTTGTGGAGTCAAGGGTTGCGTATTACACCGTGCTATGGCATTTGTAGCTCTTATTACTCATGAGAGGTAGTTTAAAACTTGTTGACTTTGGTTGTTCTGTACAGTGCATCTATCATTATCTTTGTTGACGGACTGAAAGTCTGACATGTAATCATTTAGTCCATCCACCTTATTCCATTTCCTAAGAAACTGGTTGATGAATTTGAAATGGATTAAGATTTTCATCATATGGATTAAAGACACATAATTAGGAGGAGAAGGATACTGTACTGGTATGCAAGTGATTTAGAACCTGTGACTAAATCCATCACAGCCTGATTTGATGTCTTCCACCATAAGCCTCCCATCCCTCTGTTGAGGACAAAAGCATTTGCCTTGCTTTCAGATCTGTAGATCAAAAATTCTGTGGATGCAGTATTGAAATTGGGATATGAGCTTCTGGGTTGTATTGCTTTAAAGAACTAGGATCAGAGTTCTCTTTTTATTCAAGGTGCAATAAAAATGAAGTATTTTTCTTACCCTCTCAGATATTCTCCCTGCACCCTTGCCATAGGCCCTGTGTGTCGTATAGAATATAACAGCTTTGGCCTTTATAGCATCTTTGCTTACCAAAAAAAGCAATGAAAAAAAAAGACAACTTTAGAACTGTTGTATCAGTCTTTTTTTTCAGGACTCAGCTTTTTATTGATGCTATAAACTGCATACTTCTTATTTTCAATAATCCAATTCTTCATTTTATCAGTATTTACTGAGCTGAAGAGATTTTGAGGTGGGGGGGTG
The DNA here is from genome assembly GCA_009819775.1 of Phoenicopterus ruber ruber. Classification (NCBI taxonomy): domain Eukaryota; kingdom Metazoa; phylum Chordata; class Aves; order Phoenicopteriformes; family Phoenicopteridae; genus Phoenicopterus; species Phoenicopterus ruber. The sequence goes on along the minus strand of CM020221.1, from coordinate 27,593,638 downwards.
AGTTAGAAAAGATGTACATAGTAGCCTACAAAACACATACTTAAATTGATACTGTAACCAGAGTCTCTCTATGTAATAGCTGACATTTCTGGATAAATGAATATTACTTCTATCTTGAATAAGTGCTTATCAAAACAGACATTATGCACAACTTACCCCTCAGTATAGATCTGATGGTGCATTTGGTTGCCTCAAGGGAGTGAATGTACTTCCAGCAGAACTCAGTAAGGACGGTGATCTTTTTTTTTTTTTCTGACAAAGTAGTCAGGAAAGCTAAAAATCTTAGCACTTGTAAATTAAAGCTTCGGTTATTAAATGAAGGAGTAGAAACAATGCACTGTAAGTTAAATGAGCAGTTCCATTTTGTAAATAAAGAGTAGCTCAAGACACAGTTGAAGTGAACAGACCAGGGAAAAGTATTAAATTTGAAAAACTTCGATACAACAGCTCACACAACTCTGCTGTCAGTCACATGAATTGAAATAACACCTTCCCCCCTATGACCACAAAACTTAGGAATTAATAAATTTCCATATCTCCTTGCTAAAAAGAGAAGACGAGGAAAATTTGTGAAAGGAGTAGAAAGAGGACAGTTAGTATCTATGTCTTGAAGAGGATACTTAGCAGTTCTTGAAGAAGGGAAGAGAGAAAAAAGTGATGGAGGCATAATTTTGGTAACATAGGAGAATGTTTCCAAAGAAGAGGCAACTCTGAAGAAGTATTAGCTCTGCATGAGATGATTAACTCATTCTTTACTTCAGTAATTTTTACAGTGTGAGAGAGAAGAGTCTCCAAGGCAGTCTTCAACCTCAGTACTGAGAACAAGTACGAAGCTTCCAGCTGCCATGTGAGGTATGTTCTGGAGAGTGGTATTACCGAGAGTCTCATGTCCCATCTTGTGCTTGCAGCCCTGCAGGAGATCAGCAGTCTTCTAGCCATGTATATCGGATAATAATATTTTATGCCTCTGGAATGTATCTTCTAATAAAGGAGTGCCATTTTAATTGGGGCTTTGCAAGCCTGCACATGGCAGGTGAGGCTGTGTGCCCCAGGAAAAGCAGGTGCAGCAAGACAGCAGCCAGGAACAAGGATTCAAGCCTTTCTGAGGACCAGTTCAGCAAATAAATAGAAGTAGAAATAGGAGTAAAAACAGTTTCACATGCCTTCTTGCCACAAGCAGTTACAGCAAGTGGTATGATGTCGCCTTCAGAACCAAAATAAGATCCAGATTGCTCCATTATAGTGCGTGGTGTTAATCCAGACCTAAACAAATGCGACAGAAACAAGCACAATCCAGCTTTATGCTGATGGAAACCAGTCTCTTGATTTAAATCTCTTTTGCAATACGCATGTGTTTGGAAATTGATTTATGGTTCTGAAGCACCCAGGAGAACAAAAAGCTGATGTAAGTTGAAATGCCCATCCCTGATAACAACACTGATCTTTACTGTGATGATCCATGATAAATCCCTAATGATCAGTGGCAATAAACAGGGCTCACAACAGAGCATGTTCCCTCAGAGGGAACGCCTTAGTAGTCCAGCAGGGACTTTTCATTCTGTTGTTTACTTTGGCAGTTGAAAGCGAGCACCACCCTGAAATGCTTGGGAGCCTAATCACAGGAAGTACCTTCCTAGGGAACAAGGAGAAGGATCGTGTTGCTGTGTAAGTTGACAGGGACCATCTCTGGAACAGAAATCTTGTAGAACTCTGTAGTCTTCCATTCAAAGTCTGACTCAGGAAATTTGCTGAGTGGCCTCAGTCTTCATCATGCGTGGGCCTGGGGGATAGTCAGAACTTCCCAGGATATACAGAGCACAGCTGTTCTAACATGTTTCTACAAAACCAGTTTTTTTCCCCTCAGAAACATTGCTACCTAAACTTGACAATTCCCCCAGAAATCTTAATATTTTAAAGGAAACATTTTCTGAAAGCCTCTTCAGCCCAGGACAGACTGTCTCATCACAGGGTTAGAGAGAACAATGTGGAAATCACAGGTTTAAATCACTATACAGGTGTTTGCATACTCCAAATGAATATATTCACCACTGGGCTGGCCTTCGCTTGCTTCTCCACAAAAAATCAAAATGCTCTGATTTCAGCTTGACACAGATTTCAAACTCCTATGCCATCACTGTTCATGCAGTGCCAGACAGTATCTGCTACATCATTTGATCTCAGGAGAGTTCAAATATGAAGATAGAAACTCAGAGAGACGAGTTACTACTCTTGAACCTTAGCTATGTAAACCTGGCAGAACTGAATGAAAAATCAAGCCTCGTGGTTGTACATGAAATGTGGGGGGGTTTTAAAATGTTTTTATTTGCCTGTTAAAGGAGTGGAAATATGGATATAAAATCTTTGTGTTTTCACACACCCCCTTTACTATAAAAAGAGTGATCCCAGAAAAATGTTATGTGGGACCAGCGTCCAAGTGCTACCGCCTTTCAGATCTGGAAAATCAGCTGTCTTTTATCTTACCATTTCTGGGTTTAGATAGGACCAGCCTCATTTAGCAGTGACTTTCTTCAAGTTCTGCCTAGAACCAGACTACAGCTTGAAAAAGTTAGCAAAGAGGGTTCACAAATGGGATCTATTTAAGCAAACATTTTTGGAAGAAATTCATGGTTTTCTTTGTTTAATTCTTAGTGGGAGGGATTTTGGTTTTAAATTACAAAAATCAAAAAGAAATGTTGAAAAATGTTCTAAAAAGCTTTGAATTTTTTTTAAAACATTTACTTTGGGAAAACCTGTATTCCCAATGATTGTTCTTACTCCCCTGGGGGGGAAAAAAAAAAAAAAAAGGAAAGGAACAAAAAGAAATTTTCCACTTTTTGTCATTTTTAAACTCTGTTGGAAACAATTTTTTTTTTCTTGTAAACTTTTCTATAAAAGTGATGTGAAAAATAAAATTGATGGAGAATTTTCAGCCAGCTAATGATTTTGCTCCATCATTTATTTCCTCTATTGTAAACAATGGAGAGATTATCCTGGTTCTGGATCTGTCTTTTGCCCTTCTCCTAAATGCTGTATACTCTTGAGGAAAAACCCATCCCTCTAAGCCACACAAAATCTGCAGTAACGTTGCTGGAGTACAAAACCAGGTTTGGTCCGTTGTATTCCATGTCCTTTTGTTTTCCAGTTGAAACTTACAACAAAGGTAGTTTCAAGATCAACATCCACATGTTCACGGACACGCCAACAAAAATGCAGACATGCTATCCAGGGACTGCAAAAAGCCTGTTGTGTGCAAACAAAAAGTCTGAAAAGCTCAAAAAGTTGATTTGGCTTTTTTTTTTTTTTAAAAAAATGCTTTTATGTTTCCTAAAGTGGCAGACTGGCATGCCATATAGATGGGGCACAGTAAAGATCTGTGTTAATAAAATAGACTGACTTTGAATCATCACTTACTTTCTACCCTGAACCCAAAATAGCTAGGTACTTTCCATGTGCTAGGAAAGATCCCTGCAGAAGGGATCAAACCATACATAGGATACTTGTTGTGCTGTATGTTCTGTGCTTTTAACATGTTTTCTCTGATCTGATACAATAGTTTCCAGCCTTTTTCAACTTGCAGACTTCTAAATGCCTTCAAAGGGAGAGGAAAATCCCTCCATTGTGGACTAAAATCATTTGGCAATATGCTTCTTTTACTTACCACAGGTTCCTCAGAAAATCTGTGGTTGAAAATGGTGGGTGAAATGTACTTCATCCACAATGGGCCCCAAACTGTCAGGTTACAAAACAGAAAAATGAACATATTGAATACACATTTAAAATTTCCTTATACATCGATTTTTTTTTTCCCTGGCTGATCATTTGCTTCTATACTAAATGGAAACCCTGATGATTGAAGCATGTTGTCTTGGTGACCTGCAAAGCTATATCATTGACAAATTTGTTAGAAGATATGCTCATTGTGCTTGCTTCTGGTGCTGGGGATCCCGCACCCAGAATCAGGGGATGGTGATGGGAGAAGCTGCGCATGGCACTCTACATTTTATTGACCTGAGTCTCTCAGGAAGCTCCCTTTTTCTCTTGCACCTGGCAGGGCCATAGAGGGTCTATGTGCACCGCAAGCACCACCTCAAGAGTGAGTCGACCTGCCACATCCATTAAGACATTGACTTTCGCTCCACGTACTTGTTTTTGTCTTGGTCTAAGAAACCGGTAGTTTGAGTTCATTGTGTGAACATAGCATTTAGGACAAGCCAAGTTCTGGAAAAGATACACTGCAAGATCAGTCTGGACTGCATGAGCGAAGGAGTGTTGGCCACTGTTGATTCTCTGGGCCTGCCCCCAAGCTACTCTGGAGCTCAGGCTAATGCTCTCTCTTAGCACAAGCTTGTGTGTGAACAATATGGATAATGAGGAAATCTATTCTTGAAAGCAAAGTTAGATCTTGACAATATAGATATGGCTAGAGAGCTTGGGGATGGGATACAGAAGATGTGCCACAAACAGTATAGACTCAGTTGCAGTTCAGCTGTCCCTGCAGTACCACTTCTGGTGCTTTCTTCACTTACTGCCCCTGCAGTGATCCCCAGTGCTTGGCCAGGTTCCTTGGACTGCGTATGAGCTATGGGCTTTATGTGCAATCTTAAGTATGTCCTTTGCACAGTGCTTAATTTCATTCTCTGTGCCCAGGTTCTTTCAAGAGATGTTCTTGCAATGAACAAGAGATGTTCTTGCAATGAACAAAGAGATGTACAAACTCACCTGAGTGACAGAGCATCAGCGGCACTTCTGTTCCTCGAGTCTCCTGAAAATCATCTCTGGGCTGTGAAATAATCCTTGATCCAAAAATGACCCTTTGAAACTTAGCAGGGAAAAGGAATGTATAGAGCTAGAGAAGGGGAGAGCAAAAGAAAACTGCTCTCGGAGACCCTTCAGTCACCCTCCCATGCATTTCCCATCCTGCTAATGAGAATCCCTCTCTCTGTGTAGAGGGTGAGTTGCTGCAAGCTGTAGTTGAGCCTGGCAGAGATTTTCCATCAGGAGATTTTTGCCAATGTGTGTTTTGAATTTTCTGTCAAGATGGCAGACAGAAATCAGGCTTATTTGCCAACACTCAACATTTTCTGAGGCAGATCTCTAAGATAAGTGTTGTCTCCAGCTTTTATCCTGTATGCACTGTTGCGCTGCAATTCTCCCTGTGTTGCTTTTTGTAGTGGTGCTTGAACTTGCAGGCTTTGGACTGGCAGCAGGTAGAACTGGTTGAATTGTTTATTTGAAATACTAATTGCTTGGAATTTCGACCATGTTTTCTTTGGCACTGCCAGAAATGGGGTTTTTTTTGCATGCTGCCAGTTCTTTGTAAACAATTTGCTTTGACTTTTCTCCATTGTTTATATTGGCAGCACCACAGCCAGGTCATCTGGCATTGGTTGTGTCCCTTTGCTGCCTGGCTGCCTGAAACATTTGATGTGCGAGGTTAGCAAATAATGCATTTTCTGGTGCATATTTTTTATCTAAAAGACACTAGTGCTACAACTGTTTTAAGGGTTCACAGGTGGGCTTGCAAACAGTCAGTAGTTTACTAAAAGCTAGGGGGTAGGAAATTATTTGATACTGTGAATCAAACTTTGCATTCTCTTAAACAAAATACTCAAGGACTGGTTTCCTTTGTCTTTGACTAAGCAGATTAGGCAGTGTGCTGACGGTGAGTAACAAGAGACTCAGTCCAGCTCATAGTTATGCCGCTGTATGCAGCATGTGTTGCAGGCAACTCTTACCTAGAGGGCAAAGTGAAAGGGATTATTCATCATGCCAGCACTGGGAAGGAGAGAAGTCTTGTAGATGAGTTACTTACTTACTTTAAACTCACAGCGATACCCCTCAGAATGGCAGTGATCAGAACCATCTGCTTCACAGTTGTGTTCCCTGGCAGATGCCGTGGTTTGCTGGACAGCTGGGGTAGCTCCCTAATTGCCATAGGTGAGGGAGGAGAGGGAGGGAAAGAGAGGGAGGGGGACAGAGAGAGAGAGGGAGAGATGACAGCAGGTCACCTTTGCAAACAGGTCTATTGACATCCCAGCCTTGATGTCATTAGCGGTGAGTCTGGCATGGGTGATAACTCCTGGCTCTGCCAGCCAAATTCTGCTGTACAGCCTGACCTGTACCAAGATGTAAAATGTGCCCAAGCATCGGTGCGCATAAAAAGCTGCATGGAGGACAGGGGGACTTTAAGAGGTCACAGGTATGTTTTGTTTGGATCTGTCTGTCACCAAAGCTTACATTATCAGGAGCAGTCTCAGACACACAAGACAATGCACACGTCCATCCTCAGCCCTTGGACTGGGCTGCTTGCTAGAAACTATTAGGCGGTTGTATTGCAGAGCACCAAGATGGCATCAGGGTCCTAGCGTCTGTACAAGCTTGTCTCTGAGCAGAGGTAGACAGCTGTCTATAGCTGCTGAAGAGTCCCACTCCTCCTGTCTACATGGTAATAGTAAAAGCAGCAAGCCCAAGTATTCAGCCACCTCCTCCCAGTCTCTGTCCCCGACCAGAACAGCCCAGACTCTCTTCTCTGGACCAGTACAATTCAGTTTGTCCTGCACTGTTAAGGATCAGTGTTTTATAATGCTCCATATGCATATATAGCTTTGTTACAATTATTGCTATTTATTATTTGCACTGTGATAAACCTTAGAAGCTGTAGCAAGCTTCCCCGTTACATGGAATGCTATATAAAGCCAGAAGGAGAGAGGAAAGGCAGTCCTTAGCTGTATAGCTTTTATATTAATGAGTACAAACAGCCAAGATATCTTCTCTTGATCACTGAAGTCTCTTGGGACCTGGGAGAGTGAGTTAGCAATGTTTTTTTGCATCCTGACATTACTCACCTCCGAGCACCCCAAAAGCAATGATCAGTTCCCCACAAGGCTTTTATTCATGCCTGAGGTTACTCAGAGTGAGTTTCTCAACTGATGTGCAAACCATGGACTCAGGGCATTGAGTCAAGGGAGTGACTCAGGAGGCTCTGGTTGGTTCAGTAGCTGCCCAGCTCCATTCTGTAAAACCAAGGCACAGAGGGAACTGCAGTTGCTACCCAGAAATAGGTGTGGTTTTTTCTTCCCTGTGTGAACCACCCTTGTATGGACCTGCACTATTCCAATCAGCTTCTTGGCTGATTCACTGGCGGTGTAATTTATGTGTCAATCAAGACAGAATTATCAAACCAATGTACATCTTATCCTGTGCTCCACAGCTCATTTTGAAGTTGAAGATAACAAGCTATCATCACTTGGCTGTTTCTAAACCATGAACACACCTTAAGCTTCTAGAGGATGGCCATGACAAAACCACCTGGTTCAGCTTTGAGACTCTTTGTCTTTGGGCTCCCCTTGCAGAGTGAGAAGTGATTCAGATGTGCTGTAGCACAGCCCCCTTCCAGGTGCACTGAATGTGCAGTGTAGAGTTCTGCCTCAACTTCTCAACTTTTTCAGTGCCAGCATCAGCTGCTGTAAACTTTTGGACCATCTTTCACCAGAGAAAATGGTGCTGTCTTCAACTATGATTTGATCTCTGTAGCTGCCAGACTGAGGCATCAATTGAAAGCTCAAAGTCTGTGCAGCTTCTTCTTGTGCTGGGAACAGGGAAAGCAGCAAACTCGGCATCTGGTAGAACATTCTCAGGTACACCCAGCAGTGGTGTGACTCCATATCTACAGACTTTACCTTCTATAAGCAAAATTGAGCAGGACAGATGAGGGAATGGGAGGATGATGATTGTTACCTCCAAGAGGAGCTCAAGCTTCCTCCCCTGCTCTAACCACCAGTCGACACACCACCACTGTTACTGCAGAAGTGGTAGCTGATGACCTGAAGCTAGGTCTGCTGCCGTTCATTGCACTGTGCCAGCTAGAAACCTGACTTTCAGTGGCTCTGAATACCTGAGGCAATCACTAACTTCAGTAAAAGGTGAGGCAGCTCAGGACCTCTCTAAATTATGTCCTTGATGTTGACACTTGCCCATTAGGAACCTGAGTGAACTAATCAGTGTGTTTCATCAGGCAGCATCCTCAACTTCATCTTCACCTAAATTTCTTCTTTTAAATGCAGAGTCAGTGGTTCTTAAGATGTAATTTATTTTCAGTTTCTTTTTAAGGCACCTGTATGTCATACCGCCCCCCACACCCCCCTGCTTCTTTTTCTTTCCAGTAAGAAATTGGCAAAATGACTCATGAAGAGACACTCCATGAACACACTGTTCTCAAGAAACAGTAAACCAGTATCTTTCTCACTGACAGCATTGCAGGGATTAAAATATGTAATTGTTTTATTTTATCAAAATTGTGATGGCTACTTTTTGTTTATACATATATGAAGAAAACTGGTAGACAAAGGTAAAGGAAGGAGAAAATTCCTCCAGTCCTGAGGACATTATCTTAAAACGTGAGGTCCTATCTCTTGCTCCAGTGAAGTCTGTGTGCCATTCCAGTGAGTCCGTCTCATACTGGTGGGTCTTACAGAGCTAGAATAGTCTAGTGCATTCGTTGCTGTCTTTTCTTGAACAACTTCTGTCTGTGAGCAGCCAGGGTATGTCTGAAGCGCTCAGCTGTGGATTGTGCTGGAAGCAGATGCAAAATGAGATGACCAAAGTGCAGGTTTAAAGTGCAGTTGATAGTAACAGTGACAGTAATGTGTCGTGTTGAAGGAGCATGAAGTTCAAAAAGTTAAAGCCACTTTTATCCTTTGGGTCAAGGCTTAAGCCAAGTGCAGTTTGGACAGGTCCCAGGCTGAGTTCTACAACTCTTAATGACTTACTTAATTACCACATGCAGCTTGTTTAGATAACTAAATGTCCTTTGATTAATGCTCAGAAGGCAGAGTCATGGATGCTTCCTCCATGCAGGGAGGAAATTATGCTTCATAAATATCTGTCTAAAGGTAAATACAAATACTTGTATTTGTAAGTTCCGGGATTTGAGATGCATTGGTGAATTTTGAAGAAGTCTTTGATCCCCATCAACAAACATGGGGGGTAGCCTTCCTTTGGAAGGCTGGTGTAGTGCTGTATAGCAGCCGTGTCCCTACACACCTTTGGAAATTTCCAGTATGGAACTTAAAAGAGTGTGTTCTTGACAGTACGCAGCTACAGTCCCTCAAAATGGCTGTGCAAAAATACGCATGAAGCATCAAGTTCTTTCCCATGCAGTGGTACAAATCTGTCAAAATCTGTGTAGGATGAAAGAAGCCAAGGTGAATTCTGATTCTTATAAAGCAGCACAGGGCACCAAATGACATGGTCATGTTCAGCAGGAGGAAAAATCTTCACACAAGGTATAGTTAAGCTGTGAAAATCTTTGCTGTAGGACACTGTACATACTATAATGTTGTACAGATTCAAAAACTACTTGGACAAATTGATGGAAAAAAAATCCATAAAGGAATGATTGCAACGATGCTGCCTTTGACATAGGAAGTCTCCAGTGTACACCAGGAAAATATCTGCATATGCTTGTCCTGTTCATATAGTCTTACCGGGGCTGTTAATATGGGCCATGGTGGGAGACAGGGTCATGAGCTAGATGGAGTTATGCTTTGACCCACCATGACTGCTCTTCTGCTCCGGTTCCTATTCAGTGAGAAGTCTGTAGGTGGTATACATGGAAGAAATTTTGTTCCTTACTCAGTTTGGTGTATTTTTATTTATTAATAGTCCTGCCTTCTGAATAGAGCATAAATATCTTTGCGGTTGACAAGCCAGTTCAGACCACTGACTTGAGCGGTTTTCAGCTAGTTTGTACTGGCTGGGAGTTTAGCCCCTTGTATTGCGAGCAGGAAAATATGCTTAGCTTGGAGCCAGCTTTGCAGAGACATCAGCAGGTACTGTGTAACTTTCTGTAAGAAAATGCCAAAACAGATCTCAGATCATGTGTCAGAAAGCACTGCCATAACAGTTCATTTTCCCTGACACAAGCCTTCACACCCTTGTCTGTCTGGGATCTAAACAGTTAATCTACCTGAGCAAATAGGTAGGAGCTTTTTTGCTTTCAATAAAGCTTGTTTCCTGGAGGCAGATCTTTTTTTCCAGTGAGTGTCAGATAATTGGAAGGGTAGGGTGAGGCAGGAAACCACGACACGCCTTTGTTGGGACTTGTTTAAAAGCACGGCAATAGAAAAGCAGAAGAAGGGCGAGAATAAAACAGGTTAAATAAAGAAGAGGTGAACATTTTTGGATGATCACTCAGATTCCACACACCTTTTGAAGGATATGATATAAAGTGTAGGTGGGAAATTTTGGTAGAAAGGAAACGGTTGAAGAGAAAAACAGATTTTCAGTTCAGTAACCAAAGCACTCCAGGTAAGTTACATTACTAAAAAAGAAGAAAAAAGTATCCTGTATTTTCTCTCTTCCAGATTTCTTGCAGAACAAGGCTGTATTCTCAGGCAAAACAGAGGAGGTGTTACATTTTTCTGTGGAGAATACAATGTAAAAATAAGGTGGTGTAAGAGCAGGGTCATTTAGGTTTTATGTTTGTCAGCTAATATATCTCTTTTAAAATTAGTATCAAGTGAAAGGATTATACCTGCTGGGACATAAGAAATGTGAAGCCAAGCTCTGGGTACATTTTTAATGCATTTTGTGAAACTACCATGCAAATAGATAAAGTTTAGCTGAATGTTCTCTGTTCCGTAAGGGTACCAGCATGGTGAAATGCACATCATCTGTTGACTGTTTTTAAAACTGAGCAGATCTGAAATGTGCTGGAGGAATAATGATTGTAAACTGAAGCTTCAGATGGTGGGTGCAGGGTGTAATACTAAGGAATTGATCTCTAGTCCTGAGAATGCCTGGAACTGCTTCTGAGTGAAAGTTTGTGTTGCTGTGGACAAACAAGCTTTGCTTTGTCTTGGACAGGTGGGTTTCTTTATCAGCAGTGACTCGCTGATCATGGACTTTGGGCCACATTTTTGTCATGGAAGATTAGGAGGCGCTGTAAGGTGTTTTTGAAGCTTTGTCACAATAAGTCAAAAATGTCTAATTTGAGAATCAGTTTGAATCCTTCCTGCAGCAGATCTAGCAATTTGAACATAGTGGCATAAGGTAGAAGACCTGTCTTCTTTTCCTGTCTTTGGACTGATTTGTAGAGTAACTTCAGGGCACCCTTGGAGGTATTTAAAAGACGTGTAGATGTGGCACTTAGGGACATGGTTTAGTGGTGGACTTGGTACTGCTAGGTTAACGGTTGGACTCGATGATCTTCGAGGTCTCTTCCAACCAAAATGATTCTATGATTCCTTCTGTGACTAGTTTCTTCATCTGTGAAATGGTGAGAGCAGCACTTTCCTATTCTGCAAACATTTTTTGTATAAACCCAGATTGTTTGTCTCCCTTTCTGTGCCAGAGGCAAGAAGCTGGTGCAGGTCAGAATGGCCTTGCTTTGGCCTGTTTCTCTTTGAGTAGCACAATTAAGTAGGCACGGTGAGGACACATTTTTGAAAGGAAGGCACGTGGCAGTGTGGAGTGAAGTCTAGGCAGTACTTCTGCTTGTGCTCTGGGAAATGAGCATATACTGGTGTCAAAAAAGCCAGGACAGGTTGTGGGCAGAGCAGAATTTGGTTCCTACAGCACATCCAGGCTTTATTTGGGCATCTAACCTGCTTCCCTGGCATTAGCATCATTTTGGTGAGTCTACAAAATGAGCAGATTTGGAAGCATGATTTGATTGATTCAATTTGGACCGTGTTGGTTTTATTAGAATAACTGGAAAGGAACAGATTTTAAAGCAGAATGAGAAGGTCAGATTCCTAGGCGGTGGGGAAAAAGAGAGATAAGGGGCCATTTTTGAACCAGTTCTATTAGTCCCAGGACAGTGGCACCTAAAAGGCTTGATTAAGAGGAGTGGGCACCCTAAGAGATATTTGATATGATGGGAGCCGTGGCATTTGCTTTTAACATAGTCAGTGACATGGTTTGGAGGCATCTACTGAGTGTCAGAGTATTTGTGATCAAAGGGTTCCACTGACATTAAATATTATTAATCTCAGGACCTGCTGGTGCCTCTTTCTCCTAATGGAGTGTCTCACAGCAAGAGCCTTATTAATGGAGGGAGGAGAGAGCTGAAAGGATGTGCTGTGAGAGTGTCACAGCATTCTGACATAAAAACTGGAAGGACATTGTGGAGGAATAAAAGAATCTGAAACATGCTTGCTTTCATTTTTCCATTAAAATATGTCTTTGCGACTATTCCCCTCCCTTTTGAAAAATGTCTGTAATTAATAAACTTTATTACCATTGCACACAATACCTAACTTCTAAAATAATAAGAAGGGTTAGAATGTCCCATCTCAGACTGGTTTAGCATCCTTGCCAGTGTGCTGCACTGCAGTCAGGTGGAACAAGGGGTGCAGGAGGCACCCTGCAGTGTTGGGCTTATGTGGAAAGCACAGATCTAAGCATGCCTTGCAAAGCTGGGCAGCTATTACTGTCCTGCTTTTCAGTGCTGTACAGAGAGGAAGCAGTACGCACAAGTGTGGCAGTGCTAGACCTCTCCTGGTTCCTAGTGCCGTTAAGGTCTGCAAGTTCCCTGTTTTTGTGTGTGCCACAAGTGCACTACAACCCCTGAGCTTATGTTAAAGTGGCCATAGGGTTGCCCTGTCTTGTGCTGCCTGCACTGTTTAAGAGTGATCCCACTTCACAAGTTCTTGCTTGTTGCTCAGAGATAATTGCAGGCGGCTTCTCTGATTCAACAGCATTATTGCTTTGCCACAGACATCGCCCACAGCTATGTCTTTGTGAATCCAGATAAGAGCTGGTGAAATGAGTCAGTCCTGGCAGATGATAGAAATCCAGCTCAGTCAGCCTGCTGGAGCCTGGGCTGGCTTCTGCATTCAGGTGGCAAACACACATGCAACATCATAGATCAAAATGCAGCATGTGCTGAGGCTGGACTGTGGCATGTGTGGCTCCAAAGACGTGGTTTAACCTCTCCTTATTTTTTTTCAGATTGCTATCAGAGCAAGATATTCCCCTTTCTCAAGGAAAGGCAAAGATGCAGAAGATGCATTCACTCCATGGTGGTGCTGGCCTCTTCCAGCATCCATAACTAGCACTGTTTCCCAATAGCAGAAAGGAAGTGGAGTTCTGGGGCTACAAAGCAGTAGGAAAGCTGTTTCCAAATATAAAGCTGTGTTCCCTGCCAAAAACACTGGCAAAGCGGACAGTGCTGACATCTAGACAACAGCTTCCAGTGTCTGTTTTTAGGGAAGGAGCTTGAAAGATGCTTCCACTGTTGATGCAATAAGGAAGAGTAGCAGAGATACTGCCTTTCCTTGGAGTGAATGACCAGGAACCCCTCCATTGCAGGGGACTGTCATCCTGCTGGAGGAGGAACTCTCCTAACATACAGCTCCAGTCTTGCAGATGCCTTGGAATCAGCGCCCTGGATAATCCCTTGGAAACCCCCAGTGTTAGCAAGCACTGTAAGGGTTGGGTAGTATCCTGCCGCCAAGGTTGTGTAAGGACTTGGATGTGGCCTCAGGAACCCGATTTACAGGGCTGTTTAGCCAAGCTCAGTGTCTGAGGTGCAGAGAGTGAGAGCTGTGGGCACTGTGGGTGTTCTCTGCAAAGTTCAGCTGAGTCTCTTCTGGTAGGAGGCTGAAGTAGCTTGATTGATAGTGTGCCTTCTACACTCGAATTGTTCCTGTCCACCTCTGGGAATAGTGGGAGCTGCTCAAAGACAGAACTGAATCTGAACTTCCCATATTCCTGCAGATTCTCTGATGCATCCTGCCTTGTGTCATTATTTATGCATGGGCAGTTCAGGTGTAACATCAAGGGGGCTACTTGGTAGACACTTTCCAGAAGGGTAAGTGGAATCCTGAGGATCACACTCAAATGGCAGCTGAATTGGAGGGCACAGTCTTGGGTTCTGCCTCAAGCTCTAAAACTTGGAAGGAATTTTGCCCAAAGCTGTTTTTTAGACTCAGCCTGTTAAGTGTGTAGTTTTTGGTACAGCTGGGCCTTCAGTTTTAAGGAGGAATCTTCAAATGCAGTGGAGAGTTTTGCCCTATTATCACCTTGTGAGCAAATTAAAATCTCTTCCTTCTCATTGTTTGTGGCTGCACAAAATGAAATGTTCTTAGAGAGACTAGGAGTGAGCAACTGTGTATTTCCTTCTGACATAAGCGTTTTCTCTTCTAGCTGATGTTTCTTTTCCACAATCACAACATTTCTTTGTGGTATTCCTGCCTTGGCAGGCAGTCATACCTCTGCTAGAGATTGTAATTTTGACTAGGGAGGGGATCCAAGTCATGAAGAAGAGTATACACAGCATTCACAGCAGTGATTCCAATACTGTGTAGACTGACCTTAGCTGGCATTAAATTAGATCAGATTCCACAGCCGCAGACAGCACCTCCAAACTGTCTCTGCTGTGCCTGTAAAGCAAGATCAAGCACTTCCTACCTTAAGTTACTTGCTGCAGAAAATAGCTAGCTTAAAGGTATTTCCAGTGTTTTTCTGCTTCACTAAAGTCAGTGCTGTGACTTTAGCATCAATGTACCCTGAGGATGCACAGTATTACTGTCGAAAGTGCAACAGTTTCTCTGCTTAGGTTTTTCTGGCAATACTGGCATGGTGTAGGTAGCTTACTCCTGCAACTATCTACATTGCTAATCCTGTACTGTTGAGTCCTGCCCAGAGCAGATGTGTGGGAGTGGTGTTTGGATCCTGTGGTTTTGATCAAGCCTTTATAGGGGCACAGCTGGAGACCATAGTGTAGTGCCACAAAGTTTGGATATAAATCCAAGTCTAAACTTCTCCAGCACTGAGTGGATTTGCTTCAATTGCCCATATCTCGCCTGTTGGCTTTACAACCCCTCCTGCTGTTTCAGCTCTGCTGCATTGTGCAGCATCCAGTTTTGTAGGCAAGTGGTGCTGGTCTATTAGTAATACCCACATGGCTCTGGAAAGGCACTGTAAACTCCCTGGCATAGATGTCTTCCAGGCAGTCTAGTCTCCAGCTGAAGGGAGAAATGTGGTGGGACTTGTGGGGACCTGTTGTCACTTCCTACTATTCACAGAGCTCTGAGTGCAGTCTCTCTGCTTTCCCTGCAGGTGGCAATGGTATGGATTCTGTAACAAAGAAAACGCGGCAAGATGGATCAGAAGTTACTGAAAGACGTAAGGCGAACATTTTTTATTCTTATGTCGCATAGCAAAAATCCCAGAAGCGGATATCCAGTTTTGTACGGGATTGAATGCTGACCAGAGGTGCAGAACTAAATTCTGCACCTGTCCCTGGTCTTTCTGTTGAAGTCAGAATAAGGAACAGAATGGGCCAAGATCAGACATTTAGAGACATGTAGCATGACCTAATTGTTTAACCACAGATGATTGCCGTGTGGTAACATTTCTAGCCAATAGTGCAGACATTTGGATTCTCCTCCTACCTCTGATATCAATGCCCTGCATGGCCTAGAAAATGTTCTTTAGATATCTTTTTTGGCTATGTGTAAAACAGAGAATAAGTTTCCTGCTGGCATTATGGGAATTAGCTAGTAGGAAGCTAGTAAGGGGTCTGACCATGGGCTTTGCTGTTACAGCAATGACTGTGGTTCTAAGTGCCTGGAAATAATAATACTTCCATGTTTTACAGGGATTCTGTAAAGAAAAAAAGTCTTTCATGGCAGTGATGTTCTTCATTACTGTAGAGTTAGAAAGGCCTGCAAACAAACACACAGCATTGTGTGCTAATGAGACTGCAGCCCCCATGCGGTGTGGTCTTAAGGGACTTTTCTTTAAATGAGTCAATGGTCTTTGAATGAGTCATGCTCTTCTGTGGAGATTAAGTAGAACATTGATCTTGTTTGGCTATATTAACATGCCATTACTTCTGCACCCTTTTCTTTCCTTAGTTATTACGGAGACTGTCACCACAAGATTGACATCCTTACCACCCAGTAAGTAATTGTCAGTCATTACTTCTGCTCACTGTTCTGTGCCCCTCCATGCTATTTGACTGCATTATTTCCATAAATCCCGGGGTGCAGCAGGTCTCGGTGCAGAAAGACTTGCACCCAAAGAGAAGCTATTTTCCAAAATGCCGCTCCCAAAATACTTGTTAGTGGAGAGAAGGAGCAGTATGTGGGGAGCCGTCTGGGTATTGTCAGAAACAAAGCCACACAGTCCACTAAGACTAAGAGGGTCTCCAGTGCTGACTGTTTCTTGGGGACAAGGGTCAAAAGTGATGGGTCTGGAGCCTCCACTGATGGGACTGCAGTGTATTCCCCTGTCATCTTACCCAGTTCACAACAGTGAGTGAATCTTTTTGGGTAATATCAGATGTCACGAGTGATTTCTACCTCTGTGCAACAAGTAGGGAAGAATCTTCTATGCTCTTTATACCAGGATATTCTTGATTATCTTGCTGCAGCTGGGTTGGAAAGGAATCGCACTATATCTAATTTATGATGAGGGTTAACAGGAGTCTCCTTCAGTCCATGTATGGAGCAAAACTTGACTACAAACCTGCTGCGTCTGCAGTGTGAATGCTTAGATTTGCTCTGCCCAGACACTTCTCTGCAGTTTTGATATCTCACCAAACATGAAGCTATACTTATAATTGAATGTGAGGACAGCTTTGGGTACCTCCTGCCTTGTCTTGCAGTGCCCTTGATCTTCTCATCTTTTACCTGGAGAGAATGTCTAATTTTGTGCTCATCTCTTCCAGAAGGAGGGAGCAGCACTGGGCTCAAAACATCATCCCATACTGGAGGGAGCGGAGTGGAAAAGAGGTCTTACACCCATGGCAGCACCTATGTGACTTCAAGTAAGGAATGAAGATATTGCAAAGTGAGGAAACAGAGAGCAAAGGCAGCATAAATGGTCTGAGGAGAGATTCAGGGCAGGGAAGTAGGATGAGCCAGAGGTGAGGAAAACAGGGTTTATGAAAGTAGAAGTGGCAAATACTCAAAGCAAAGGTATTCCCTCCCTAAAGTTGGGTGTGAGGGGAAAAAAAAAGACAGTTTTGATTAATCTTTTTGTTGATCTTGCTGAGGATAGAATATTATTAAAGAATTTCCTAGAAAATATTTTCGTGTGTCTGTGTCCATGGCTTTAGCACTTTGAACAGTTTGCCAGATTTTCTGGATGTGCTAAAACAGTATGTGCTGTCTACTCCATAAAACCAGGGTTCTTCTCTAACAGCATTCTTTGCCCAGCTGTTAGATTGTCATAGCAAAGGTTCCTGAAGAATAAGCTTCCTAGCCAGGTTTGTGGCATACCCTTCTCTCTGTCCCCAGTGGGGCAGACTGTATAACTATCCTTGTAGAAAACATTCCCCATGCTCCAAAAGAGCTGACAAACCAAAGGGAGTGAAGTGCCGTTTGGAAGCTCAACAGGACGATTAACCATACCCAATAGATCTGACAGACACCTCCATACCAATTAAAGGCCAGAGTGTGGAATCACTTTGCCTCAGGGCAGATGTGAAGTGACTCCAGTGAAGATGTCAGTCTAATTGTCTGGACTGGCACCAGTCCAAGAACTGAACCCAGCTCTGCAAACTCAGACGACTCTGCAGGATTGCCATCTTCCTTGTTATTTCTTTTCAGTGTGTGGAGGAAGAGAAAAGAATCTGAACTTTAGAGATAATGAGTTCTTGAAGTTTCTCAGAGCATTTTCTAATCTCTGCTTTCCCACTCTGCTTGCAGAATGCCTCCAACAGAGGCCTACTTGTCATAGTAGTTCTTTCTGCTGAATTAAGTGGAAAAGTTACAGAACAAAACAGGTCCTTGTAGAGGGGAAAGTTGCCAAGAAAACAGTCTGTTGAGATCACAAGGGCATGCTCTTTTTGCAGGGATGGGTAAACAATATCCAGTCTGATCCTGCTGATTAGCAGTTTATGATATGTTGCAGTTTATATGACAGGGCTCCCTTTTTGCTGCACTCTGATAATACTCCAGCATTAGATTTCATACAAGAGTATGGACACATTAGTTATGGCTGCTCAGTTCTTTCTCCACAGCACTGATGTGAATTAGAAGGGAAATTCTTTCCTCTGTCTAAATATAACAGCCACTAATAACCTCCAGGCTGCCTTGGGCCTGACGCACACCTCAATCACGTCTCCAGAAAATGGACTAAGTGTGTGGATAGCTGCTTTGGAAGGGAAGTGGACTCATCTCTGCTTTCCCTTATCTCATGAACTGCATCCTTCAGCACTTTGAGTTTGGCTTGACAGTCTCCCAGCTTTTGTGGGATATAACACTTGAGTTTACAGGTGGATCTGTATCCAAACCAAAACCCAGCACCATCCAGAGCCCGGTTTATTCCTGCTCAGGGGAGGTGGCTCATTCATCCCCCTAGGCAAAACCTGCTGTCATATATATCATTGGCAAGATTTGTTTTGAAACCACAAAGATGATAACCAGTACTCCTCTCTGCATTGAATGCTGAGGACAGTCAGAGTTAGACCCAAATGTGGTTCTTGCCCATCTCTAGTTGTGAGGTACCAATGCAAATTTCTCCAGCTCAGAAGACAGTAACAGAAAGCACCCAGGGCATCCAGACTGTACATCCAGGGCATATCTTCAATTTGCTGAGGGCGTTTTCTTTTATCTATAGGTGGAAGTGGTAGATTGAATTCATCATCCTCCAGCTACAGACAAACCCAGTCTCCCAGCTCTACTCTCACCAAATCACCTGGCTCAACATTTGAAAGAAAAACCTATGTCAACCGCCATGCAACATATGAAGGTATCACAGAGCATGCCATAGAAAGGAGGCAATGTGTAGTGCACTCTGAGGTTGCATTAATGCAGGATTGTCCCAAATAGCACAAGAATCCCATTGTGGTTTTGCTAGGAAATAAGCCATCGGGGTCACATTTTAATGATTAAAAGTCCTATTTATAGTAATGCTCATTCCTATAAGGAGTTGTGGCATGTTTTTGTTGAAAGACATTAGCAGCTCTTTCATGTAATCCTGAATAGCTCTTTTTTTCAATGGAAATGTTTGTTACCCACTGGGATTAGACAGTTACCAGGAAGACATGTTGTGAAAGCTTTTAATGATCTTGTGCAAAGTATTAATGAACACTTTTCTGTTCTTTGCAGGGAGCTCCAGTGCCAACTCTTCTCCTGAGTTTCCCAGAAAAGAGTTTGGTATGTTCTTTTTAGAGCTGTTCCTCCGAACATTATGGCAAGGTCATGTGAGTTGGTGACTACTGTTTTGCACATTACTGTGTCTTGCTCTACCTATGCTGCCTCTGTATTGGGCAGCCAGTGCAGCTCCATGGCTTTGGAGGAGTTATTTGGGATTTACATTAACAGCTGACAGCAGGGTCTCTAGCTGATACATATTCAAACAGAGGGTGCATACCATATATCTGCTACCCTCAACTGATTTTGTGATGCTCCCCACATGGCATAGGACATGGACAGGAGAACATAGACATGGGATGCTTCGTAGCATTTTCTCCCCTGCCCCCCATAGCTGGGAGAACAGCTCCAAGCAAGAAAGCCCAGACTCTTAGGATTTTGAGCCATTGCTGGATATACTTTTCCAGAAGCTCTTTTCTAGGCTTCAGCATGTTTATGTGGAAAGATTAACTGGCTATCAAGTGATATATTTACACTGAACGTTGTCAGCAGGTATGACCTTGCCTTGTCCAAAATCTGAGCTGCTGATTTTACTCAGTGCACATAGTGAAATAATATGATCAGGCCATCTTTCTGGCTCAGAGAGGAGGCAGGGTTTCATAGTGTCCGACCGTGGTCGATTGGGTAAACAGGCTTATTAGCTTCCTTTTGGCCTGTTGAAATGGGAGATCACCATCTATGAACAACATTTATGTGTACAAAAAGAAACAGCAGTTGGTCCAGAAATGCTAAAGGTGCTACTTATTCTTTAAGATATCTTATGGTCTAAAGGGGGCCTGGTGAAAACTCTAAGGTTCAATTCCCACAGCTGTGCCCCAAATAAAGGAGGTTACTGTCTGAATCTGAGCACTCTGAGCAAGATCCGTGTGTTCATTTTCAGAGATGTCACAGGCAGTAAAGCCTAATATTGCTTTTCTCTCATTGCTGTTCACAGCATCTGCCTCCACAAGAGGGAGAAGCCAAAGTCGAGGTGAGTGATACTATTCTTTTAGAAGCCTCCTTTGTTTTCTTCAGTATGATTCAGGGTGTGTTAAATGGACCTATTCCTTAGCTGGAATCGACCATTTTAAGTGTAGAGAAGTCAGATGAGGTACGGGGATTTACACCACTGCAGATGTGAACCATTTATCTGTAAGCAATTGCTTAAACAAGCTCGGTGTAAAAATTGACCATAGAGAAGGTCATGGTGGTTTGGTCTGTGTCAGAAAGGACGATCTACTTGGGGACCTGGACATCTAGGGGCATGGGACATACAGTCTTCCATCTTGTCTGTTCACTACGATAAACTCAGTCCATCCATGCCCTATGACCTGCCTCTGATGTATTTACAGTAATTGTATTCATGTTCCTCCTACTGCAATCTATCTTACAAGCCATAAGGCCATACCCTGAAATGATGTCATGCTGGTAGTAAGGAGATGGTGAGGAAATTATGGACTTGCTGTGGTCTGTTTAGCCAGTTCACTGTAAAGCTCTGCATTGTTTAAATCATTCAGCTCTTCTAGTAATTTATTAACAGCGTTGGGGAAAGGAGGATTATATTGCTCTGTAAGACTGTAATAGCTGTTCCCAGTTGCTTGAAGAGGAAACTATAATGTCACTTTATCAAAGTTAATTTTAGCAGAGGATATAAATCAAAGTGTGCTCTTGCACACTCCTCCTGGAGAGTGTCACAGTTACCAATTACTCTACCTCAGATCTTCACAGTCTCCTCTAGCACACTACATACCTGAGCTCCCAACAGAACTAGACCATACATAATAAAACAGACACCAGAGAATCGGCTCCAGCTTCTCATATTACTTCAGAAAATAATTCCAATCCATCAGCTTCTCCACATGAATGTCAAAGTGTTTCTTTTATAGTGCACACACTGTCAGATTTCATCTTGAGGAGCATGTATCACATGTCCTGGCTGGCCAGTTTGCTTGTGGGTAGCAAGCTTAAAGGCTTGCCCCAGCCAGATCACATTAACTCTGTAGTCTCTTGTGCTGGACAGTAAAAGTCAGTAACAAAATCAAGTACCTGGTGAGAATGTTGGCTTAAAACTCACCTGGTTACATTCAGTGGGCCAAAAGAGAAGTCAGCAGGCTGTAAGAGACTAAATTGTACAGCCCATTGTGGAGATGACAGTGTGAATTTTACCCAAGACATAGTAGGGAATTTGTGTATTTAGTAAGCATCTTTTGGCTCTTTAGGTTTTTGTCCAGAAGGACAATAATAATAATAATAATAATAATAATTGTGATGAGTGGAATATCAATGTGATTGAGGACTGCATCATTAGGCCTTCTGTATGTCTGGCAGTAACAATGCTATTGACTTCAGCAAAGACCTTCAATGAGTAAAATAGAACTCTCTGGAATTAAAAGTAGCAAAATGTGACCCCAAAACATAAAGTCACCCAAACCAATTTACAACTGATTCACATGGGCCATGAGTGCTGCTCAGATTAAGCAGCAAGACAGCAAGATGGAACATAGACAGCAAGAAGGAAGGAATTCACTTCAGCCTAAAGATTCATTCCCAGCCCAGGGCACAAATGCATCTCACTCTATATTCATGATCTGCTTTTTCTCTTCCCAGAGAGTGAAATACGAGTCCGACTGCAGAGCGCATCTCCCTCTGGCAGATGTAAGTGCCATGGCTTTTATTCCAGGGGGATCAGGTATAAGATAGAGGGTGTTGCTGCACTGGGTATGCCTGCAGTGTCTCTGGGACCCAATCTTCATGATGACAGATAGCAGCATGTCATTCTTTTTTTTGTGTTAAGAACGTTCATTTGTCTCCCCTTTCTGACCAAGGAAGCATCCTGTGGGTTAGATGGTGGTCTTGCAAGGATGTAGTTGTACTTAGTCCCAGAAATGAGCCCCTGAAGCTTTGTTATTAAGTAAGTGGCACCCGTGGAAGGCACCCCCAGAAAGTACAACTTCATAGACAGTCACAGGTAAATTCCACTGAATGGTTTAGCCAGGGCAAGATTACAGATCAATGAAACAATGGCTTTTGGGTGAGTCTGAACACTTGCTTTTCCTGCCAGGGACAGAGTTGGATGATGTGAAACGTTTGCTGAAAGGAAGTCGATCAGCCAGCTGCAGCCCTACTCGATCACCGTCAAGTACGCTCCCGATACCGAAAAAGGCTGTGGTGGAGACAAAGGTGGTTACTGAGAGCTCTCAGTCAGGTACTTGGCAGAGGATGGTTAGCAATGCTGGAGCCATTCCAAACATTATTTGCCATAAAAATACCCAGTTGCTAAGATCATCTGAGTAAGAATACATGGTCTCTGTCCCAGACAGTGGTGGCAATACAGAAAAAGTGTCAGAATGCTGGAGGGCTGTCCAGATGTTACCCTAACAAGAGCCATCTTGAGTAGCTTTCTAGTGACTTGTCTAATTTCCATAAAAATAAGCCAGTTCTTGCTGCCACCAGCTTTAATTCAGAGGTGCTTCTGGCAGAGAGAAGAGCTCTAAGAAAACATGTCTTAGAGCAATTTGACCTCTTATCTCCAAGCAAGATGGAGGTAGCACTAAAGACGTTGGGGTCAGTGTTTGATTTATTGCCCACACCACATGGTTCAGAGATCACTAGAACATGATAATCATAGAAGTGGTACTTAAAATACTATAACCAGCTTTTATTATATATAAGCCTCACCACAGTGCTTGAGGCAGTGGTATTCCACTGTCCTCCACCAGTATCTAGGAACAAGCAATACCTTTTTTCTTGTGCATGGCTCAAATCCTGTCTAAAACTGGGAATTTTAGTCCAATACACTAGTGGCCCAGGATGATATATTAACAGAATGGGAGACCAAAGTGTTTTATTCTGGTATCATAGCATCTACAAGCAATGAAATCTCTTCAAGGTGTTTTGTGAATGATCGTGCTATCAGGTCACTCTTTATTCCATTGGTTAAAATTCAGGTGGTCTGCGATCAACTGGCATTTGAGATCAGTTATACCATGTTAACCTGGAGTCATTGTGTTGACTCCACAAGGGTAATTGAAATTTAAGGCAGATAAAGTCGTTTGCCATGTAAACCTGCGATGCTTGCTGAGCCACAAGCCTGGTCTCATTGAAAATCAATTCTGTTTGTTTGGGTCTTTTACAGTGTCGGGGACGTATGATACAACCATACTGAATACCGCCCTCCCTTCATACATGTGGTCCTCCACTCTGCCTGCTGGGTCTTCCCTTGGTGGATACCATAACAGCTCTTCCTTAGTCAATGCTATGTCTCACTCTACAGGATCAGGTATGCTCCCTGGACTGCCCAGGCTTGAAGGATGTAACTCTGTACTGAAATTGGGTCAATAGCAGTGCTTTTTGTTGCACAGCAAGAAGAACTAAAATGATGGACGAATCGAGATGGCTGGGGATATGCTTGAATTTTCTCTGGTTTTCTGTAACTTGGTGCTCTATGCTTCTACACTAACTCTATTTGGAAATCCTTCTTTGTGAGGATCTATTGTCGTGACTGCCTGATCTGCCACTAAACTTTGGTGATAGCTTTATCAATGAGGTCAGGCTCACATTCCCTATCAGAACTCGTTTTAGACTCTAGTTAACATTGGATTATCCTGGCCCATTGTAAGAACAACTGGGCCTAACCCTTCAGTCCTCATACACTAAGGATGTAATCTGGGAAGTGCTGAGTATGCTTATACCTTGTAAGGCCCACTTCTAAATTCCAGAGATGCTGCACTTTCCAGCTGCAGAGAAAAGCCACAGGAAGCTTTATGACAGCATACTATTAAAAGCTTTGCTTTCTCTCACTGTCTCATGATTGCAACTTGTCTGATCTAGGATTTTTTCCCCTTTGTCAGTTCAGTAAAAGCGTGATTTTCAAGATTTTTCCTCTGTGCAATTATTGTGCATTTTCACTAAAACTGCATTTCCAAGGGACTCTGACTCTTAATTTCTGTGACTGTGCCACTGACCTTCAGGTACTGGATTTCTGATTCCAGAGAAGTAATAATATTTCACTTCCTCTTTTTGCAGTTTTTGGTGTTCCAAATAACCTGGCTCCCAGCAATCATACTCTGAATGCAGGCCTGAGCGCTTCCTCTACAGGTCAGATTTTTCTCTTCTTCTCTTCACACTTTCACAGCACCACAGTCCTGGCAGATATGTACAATGAAAGAATACCTCTATCACTCTATTTCTCTTCTGTTCCTCATCTCAGTGTCAGCAGCTTGTCTGCACACCCCAGTTATTCTTTTGCTACGGTGGATTTATTCTGAGTCAGCCCTGTATAGCTGGTGTTAGCTCCTGACTATTTTTGTCTGGGAGGCAGGGAAAACTAGAGATTTTCCAAGAAGAATAATTTGTCTTTTGAAAGACACCTGTTAGGCCAGCCTGTTTCTTCCCTAGAACAACTCAAGGTAATGCCTTAAAAAATAAACTCCTGTGTCGTAATCCATAAAGGCCCACTGCTCCTCTGTCAGTTTTCCCTTTAATTTCCCTTTGCTTCACGGGGCTCATGGCTTCTGGCAGACTCTTCAATGTCACTAAACCACTTCCCTTCACAGTCACACACACTGTGTCTACACAGCACAGTGCCATCATGCAGGGTCTCTGACTGGGCCTGCAAAGAGAGCAGGGTTTAAGAGAGCAGTCTGTACACTGCGCTAATATTGCCACACTGATTCTGGCACCAAAGGTGCCACCTTCCAAGCCATTTGGTTCTCTCTAGACAGTACTTTGACACATACTGTGTGCATTTATCTGCTTAAATTTCCCTTAGTCAGACCAAGCCAGTTTTCTGAATTTACCTTTTTCCCAAGTGCCCCACCTGCAGAAATGTCCATGCAGCCATGAGAGTGGCCTCGCAATCTAACTTGAGATAATGTTTTAAAATGGTCACCATTATTGTCCTGGGCCAACAATAACTTATACAGCAAAATGATCTAAGGAAAAAAACATTTTGTAAGGAAGATCTTTGAGCAGAAATGCTTACACCTGTGATGCCTCCAGCTAGCTGGTGAAATTGCTGGGGAGAGGTCATCATTATTATCATTGGTTTTGTTTTGGTTTTAGTCAGAATACCACCTGCACTGCAGGACTCCTGTAACCCCCATTGCAATGTTTTTCTTTGCAGTGTTTGGAGTTCAAAACAACCTGTCTCCAAGCTCTTCAACCCTGACCCAGAATGCTACTGCAGCCTCCGCAGGTCAGCAACAATTTAAGCCTAGAGAAAGTGTGAGGGTCACCAATGTGTGCTGTCTTCTCCCACCTTTTCTATAGTGACTAGAAAGTTCATATTGACAGAGGCTCCTTCATTACCATCTTCTTGTATGGAGCAGTGTGATATGAGGGGATATTGAGGAACATTTCCTCTGCTTTGCATGTGCAGGAACAGCTCCCAGTGCCTATGTAAGCACTAGAGATTTGCTTGCTGGGGAAGCCCTTGCTTGTTTGAGTTCTCCTAGGTACCCTGAATGAGAAAAGATTTTTGAAATGGTGTGCAGCCCAAGGTTGGTGTGTGTAGATATCTTGTTATCCTTCATCTCTTTCATTCTTGAATTTTTTCATTGCAGCATATGGGATGAAAAACACTTCTCAGAGCAACACCATGGCAAGTACTGGTGTGTCTGCCTCAGCTGGTGAGTGTGTCATTCACAGTTGTTTAGGCATGGCCTTGTACAAGCATATCATGATAAAAATGAGTTAGAGATTCAGCCAGCTGAGTGACACTAATACCTGGCTCCTCAGGAGCACGACTTGTCACTAGCCAGGTCTCCCAGCAGTACCTTTCTGAAAAGGAAGCAAATGAGCTAGAAGCTAAGAATGAGCAAATGAGCTGGTCTGATTCAGATCTCCCCCACTCTGTGTTAATTTGGATAATTTAACTGCAGCTATTTCTGCTCAACAGGCAGGTAACTGGATAGAAGATCACACATGTGAAATAGTGCTTCATTTGAAGCCAAAACATTTGCAAGGTTGCTCTTAAACATCATTTTTGCAGTAGTACTAGCCTCAACCACTCAAAAATCAAGGAATTGACTTATACATGATCGGATTTTTTCTTTTAATGAGAGATGTTGAGGTCTTTCTGCTGGCCTTTCATCCTTGAACAGTTGAGATTCATCTTTTCCAGCTTTTTTTTGCAACTCTGAGAGCTATAAATTAGTATTTTATTTTTTGTGTAAGGAAAGCCAAGTTTCTTTTGTAATCCAAAGACTCCCAAAGATGAGGCTTAAAAATAGATGTAAATACCACAGAAGTTATGATAACATTTCTTCCAGGTTTGTGCTAGAGCAATGGAATAATACCGTTCTGGTTATCTTGATTTTTCAATGCTGTGTCAATTTGTGTGCAAATTCAGGTTTCTACACCATTCCAGGCGTACTTGATACTGCTTAATGGCAGAAGGGTGACACCGATGTTTTTGAGCCTTGTTTGGCCTGTGCCCAACCTCAGTAAGCTACAGTTCGATGCCTCATAACCATGCCTGGCTCCCAAGGGAGCTTCGTGCTTGACAGTAGGTCTGCTAAAGGTGCTCCTCAGCTTAAGCTGTGCTGGCTCTGATGACCCTTGAATGTCTCTCTCAGACTGAGTTTCTATGATTCTATAGTAAGTGTGTTTGAGAAGCGAAGAGGTCATTGAGCAAATCATTTCTATATGTGGTTGAATTCTAGATGATCTCCATTTCTGGTAGCAGTTGCTCCCCTGCTACTGAAATACACATCTTTAAAGAAATCTAATGACACACAGAGCTCTCTTCTTACCTTCAGTGACCAGTGTGTCTCTTTCTTACTGAGTGTTTATAGTAGTGGCAACCCTAATCACAACAGGACTACCTATTTTAATGAACAAAAGTGTTGTGGCTTGTAGTTATGACTCTGGCCCACACTCATCTCCTCCTCTTTCCCATCCTTTACCAATATTCAAGGGGGAACAGTTTTGAGCTCCCAGGGAGATGACATTCTGCGCAAAGACTGCAAGTTCCTGCTGCTGGAGAAGGAGAATGCCCCAGCAAAGAAGGAGATGGAGCTCTTGATCATGACAAAGGACAGTGGCAAAGTCTTTAGTGCCTCTACCACTGGGCTTAATGGAGGTAACTTCTCATCTTCAGGACATGTGGATATGCTGAGGGCAAAGAAATGGAGACTGATCATAGGGGGAGTTCAGAGTTCAGGACACTACACCTGACTCAATCCCCTGCAAGCCAAACAAGAAGGTCTGGCAGGCAATTAGCCTTTAACCATGCCAGCTGCAATCTAGGTCTAGCTTTTGCATTTGAAGCTCCAGAGTGTGCCTTGGAATATTTCACCAAGCTCAGTAGCTTTGGAAGCAAAAAACTAGATCTGATTTAAACAGGCAGAGCTATTGTGTCTTCCCAATAAAAACTATGCCTTTTGCCAATGAAAGAAGATAGGCCTGATTGAACTTCTGGCGTAATGTTTTTAATTATATTTGGTTCCTGTTCAGGGTCCTTTGTAGAAGACACCTTGAAGAAAGAGAAGCAGGGATTTTCCTCCTCTTATGCTACAGATACTGGCCTAAAATCAGATGCAAATGGTAAGAATTTGTCCCTGTGGAAATGCAGTAGAACTTTCTCCTTCTGCCTCCATTACTACCTTCCCCTTTCAAGCCCATGCTCTAAGTTTAAACATGCATAGAAAGACTGTTAAAACCTCTTTTACTGCTGTTAAAACAGGAGGACTGAAATCCGTGCCAACAAGGGACAAAGCAACTTACGCAGGTAAAAGTGTTGCAATTCAGACTTTCATTGGAAGAAGCACCAAAGCACAATATACAAAAAAGCAATTGTTCTTGAGGGACATGAGTGATTTCTGTGCAATGACATCAGAGGGAGGGAATGTTCAGGAGGCTACTCTGTCTTTAATGAGCAGAGCACATGCCAGAGAAATTGGTACCAGTGATTTGATTGTGGATGAGTGGGCAGTTGGGGTATTTTTTTATTGCTGGAGAAATTTGGGTAGCTGACAGTACAGCTGCATCCTGCTACCAGGACAGATTTATGGGGAGGAGAGGGCTCAGACAAACCATGCTGGCTATTGCTATCATTTATGGCTCAAAACTGTACAAAAAATTGACCCCAAGGGGATCATGTTTTTCAGCTGTTATTTTAAAATGCACTGAGTGTTGTTCCCTGTTGGAATTCCCATTGGGAATGCTGTTCCCAGCTTCCACAGGGTCTAGAATTACACCCACCGTGTGCAGAGTGGGGTGTAAAGATTTTTCTCCATAGCCCTTGTATAATGGATCAGACCTTGGCGTCCTTATTCTAAGAGATTCTTGACTCTGAAGTCAAGGAACTCTTCATTAACCAGGAGACTGCCACTTTCCTCTTCCAGAAATACGAAATGGTGATGCAGGGGGTGCAATTGGATCAGCACCATCCTGGTGTCCCTGTGGTTCCTGCTGTAGCTGGTGGAAATGGCTCCTGGGTTTGCTTCTGGCCTGGTTGCTTCTCCTTGGATTGCTTTTTGGACTCATTGCTCTGGGTAAGAAATAACTGAGGAACAAAATGTTGAATGGGATAGAAAGACAAACAGAGGGTGTAAGATGGCAAAGAGGCCAAGTACCAGAGAGATCAAGCCAGAGAACTGAGGAGGAGCACATTCAGCTTGGCCACTTTCTGTCCATTACAAATGGACAGAAAGAATGGATAAGGAATATAAACCTTTGATGAGGCGTTATATAGTCTTGGGGTGAGTAGGATAGGAAAATTCCTGAGATCTGAGGTCTTACTTCTCAGAGACTAACAGATTCCAAAGTTGTCCTTTACACTCCAGATATCCCTCCTAGAAAAAAAAGATACAAAGACCAATCCTGCAAAACTCAGTGGCCATAGTTATCTGACACAGTGTTGCCTTGTCCCTGCGATTAGAAGTAGGCATTTCAGGCATGCATCTGTGGCAGCATGTTCGCTAGCATTTTACTTTAATCTTCCAGCGGAAGAAGTGAGAAAGCTGAAATCTCGTGTGGAAAACCTGGAAAAAATCAATGGTGGCCTCCTGACAATTAACCAAGGGAATTCAAAAATAGAAAAGGATGTTTCAAGAGTAGACTTCCTTCATGGTATTTCACCCTCCTCAACCTTCCCTTATGAAAATGAAGAGTCAGTCTGGTTGATGGTGAAGAACAGATTGAACAAGGAAATAGAACGAGGTGAGCAGAGTCAATGTCTGTGATGCTGGATGAGACCAGATTATTTAAAAGGGAGTGGGAGGATTTGATTGCCCAAGGGCCTAAAACCCAGGACTTTTAGAGTGCAATGAAGTCTGTCAAAAATAGTGCCCTCACCTGTCCTCACAGACAGGCTGTGCTGGAGCTCAGAGTGCTGCCACTAACACGGTGGTGCATCCCTTAAAGCCAGCAGAAAAGGGAGAAGAAAGGAGGTTGTGGACATGTGATCCTGTGCCAGGATGTATCATGATTGCTGTAGCAAGTGAGTTTTCCATTTTCAAAGAACTACACAGAAAAACAAATCCACACCTTATTTCTCATGCTACTTTTGTTAGCAAGGGAAAGATGATTTACTTCTGTTTAGCAGATGTTGGAAACAGGTTAAGAACAGAGGAGCCTACATTCTCCCAACTTCAGAAGTTTCATGGCATTGCAAAAGCAAATTTGCTGAGGAAACTCTACTTACAAAGCCATGCTGTGCTTGATAGCCTGTGCTGCCTGCAGCCTCAAAATCCAAAGAGACGGATCCTTGTACATGAAGCAAGTAGCTATTCTGTTGTGTGATGCACTCTAACAGCCCCTTCACTTCCTGTTACAGGCTACTTGCGAGGGGAGAGAGGAGAACCTGGTGAGAAAGGTACAGCCATATAGTCTTTCTCTTCCCCTGTCATATTCCTTGGCTCTGGTAATGCACAAGTTTGGGGTGGATGTTGCCACAAGGGGCAATTGGCAGTGAGAAAGATGAAGCTGGTTTATACTTCAACAAAAAGAATCACAGAATCATTTAGGTTGGAAAAGACCTTTAACATCATCGAGTCCAACCATTAACCTACCACTGCCAAGTCCACCACTAAACCATGTCCCTAAGTGCCACATCTATACATCTGTTAAATACCTCCAGGGATGGTGACTCCACCACCTCCCTGGGCAGCCTGTTCCAATGCTTGATAACCCTTTTGGTGAAGAAAAGTTTCCTAATATCCAAGCTAAACCTCCCCTGGTGCAACTTGAGGCCATTTCCTCTTGTCCTATTGCTTGTTACCTGGGAGAAGAGACCGACCCCCACCTCGCTACAACCTCCTTTCAGGTAGTTGTAGAGCGCGATAAGGTCTCCCCTCAGCCTCCTTTTCTCCAGGCTAAACAACCCCAGTTCCCTCAGCTGCTCCTCATAAGACTGGCTCTCTAGACCCTTCACCAGCTTCATTGCCCTTCTCTGGACACGCTCCAGCACCTCAGTGTCTTTCTTGTAGTGAGGGGCCCAAAACTGAACACAGTATTCGAGGTGCGGCCAGTGTCGAGTACAAGGGGATGATTACTTCCCTAGTCCTGCTAGAGCGTAAAGCTAGTTTGCCATGTAAACTGTAGAGGGCCTGATCCCATACAGAACTAATACAGGAGGCCCAGTCTTGCATTGTGCCAGTGTAAAGGCCAGATCCTGTTTGCCACTAGTGGGATGGGTCTGATCCTGCACTATTCAAGTGTGAAGTGTCCCTATTCATCCAAAACTCTTCATGTTTCATTGAAGGTGGGAAAACAACTAGAAAAACAAAATGAAATTTTCCAATCATTGGAAATACCTCCAGGATCTCTCCTGATTTTATTTTTTCTCCTCTTTTCTCAGGTGACATGGGAATGCAAGGTCCCAGAGGTGAGTCTGGGGTTACCTGCTTTCTCAGGTAGATTGGCAGCCTGCCATAGTGCCTGGGTAGCAAACGGAATTTTGTTACTCCAGAAGTTAGATAGAGAAGCAGCTGATGCATTCTGTAGTTCAGATATTATTGTGATGGTTGGGTTTTTTTGCTCTTCTTCTGGGCAAAGACAATTTTAGAGTTCACAGTGGAAGAGGTAACAGATCTCACTTTGACTCTAGAAACTTCTTTCACCTGGATGAAAGTCATTCCTGAAGCCAAGCTCTACCTGGTTTAATCACAGAGTGCTTCAGAGGATTTTGTGTGGTGTGAATGATTCAATCCATTGCATAAATACAAGGGAGCCAACATGGCATTGTTAGAGAAGATAGAACTTGTAAACATGGCAGGAACATGAAGTCCTTTTTGTGGGGGGTGACGGTTGGCCAAAGTGACGTATAGGGAAGACCTATTCCCCACTGACTGTCTATTTCTTTCTCTCTACAGGAGAGCGAGGACTTCCTGGTGTCCCAGGTGGGCAGTAGTACAATTCCCCTTTGAGGAAGGACGTTTAGTGACATTACTGTAGGGAAGAACAAATTTTGCACTGCAAACCTAGCTCAAGGTGGTTCTCTAAAGAGTCAATATTTAGCATAGACTAAGTCCCTTGATTAATACCTTGGTGCTGAGCTACAGACACAGCTCAGAGACTTGGTTAAAAGCAAGACCTCAGCCTGACTTCCACTTAGTTGAACACACCTAATTTGGGGGTATGAAGATCCCAGCCTACCTTTGAAAGAGCCCCACAGCTGCATGAGTACTTGGCCCAACTTCCTTGTGCTCTTATATGTATTGTGATATACTATCTAAAGAGATCCCTGTTCAAGTACCCGCCTTCCAAGTAATATATTCTTTACCCCAGCTGATGAATCACTTTAGGCTTCAGGTTCGCCTAATTTAAATGTTATTCTTTCATGGTACACAGACAAGGACTCTGAACATTTGTTGTGTTTTTCTTTCCAGGCATTCCTGGTCCCATTGGGCACCAAGGACCAGAAGGACCGAAAGGACAGAAAGGGAGCATGGGTAAGCATCTCTATCAATGCTGTGAGTCTCTCACAACTGATATTGACACATAGCATGGGAATACAGACACCAGCTTGGTGTGATCATTGCCTTCCCCCATGGAGGTGGCCATGGATCCTCTTGCCCAATGCCTCCCATAAAGACACCTTTTTTTACAAAGCATTTGTTTCCTGTAGGTGATCCTGGCATGGAAGGTCCCATGGGACAAAGAGGTCGAGAAGGGCTGCCAGGGCCTCGAGGGGAGCCTGGACCACCTGGATTTGGAGAAAAAGGAGACAGAGGTAGGAACTAGGTGTCTCATTCCTGGATAAAGCAGAGATGGACAAAAGCTAAAGTTTGGTCCCGATTTATAAAACACCTCAGTGATAGAATTTGATTTGATTATTCAAATCCAGATTGCATTTCAGACATTTCCCAGCACAGACAAATCTGGCCTAAGGGGTTTTTTTTTTTGCCAAACTTACAATGTGTAAACAAGGGTTGTTTTGGTTTGCCAGGTCTCACAGTCAGGCTTGAGTTTGGCAGAACCAAAAGCACTTAGTATCAAGGTCATCTTCTTCCCTGTTATCCAAGTCACCAAAGCTGGGGGATTTGTCTTGCTCATCCTAAAGCCCAGTGAGATGGGATTTTTTTCTTGGACAAAGCATGCTTATTTGGGTGTTTTGAACTGACCAGCAGATTATTCATGACACTTGCCAGAGAAAGAATAACAGGACATGGGATAATGGAAAAATGAGATCACAATTGTATTCTATAATATCTATTCATGCTCTTATTCTGCAGGTGCTGTTGGTGAGCCAGGTCCTCCAGGGCCACCTGGACCCCCAGGTTCTGCTGGCCTTAAAGGTAAATATGAAGATAGACAGAGAGAGCCTAGCAGCCTGATTAGGAGTAAATGAGCACTCCAGCCTTCCTGTTTCACTTGTGTTGCACTGCAGTAATCAGAAAAGTGAACTAATGGTCCTCATTTTAGATAAAATTTACTTTGGTAGGTACACATAACCTTCAGAGCAATAAATTCTTGGAGATTTTTAGTGAGAATGGGGATTGGCAGGGAGGCTTCTCCAAACACCGATCGTTAAGATGTGTGATGTTTCCCGCTGTTTTTTCTCTGCTTTCAGAAATAATAAGGTAAACTCCGTATCCCTAACAGGCTTCTAACAGAGTTACAAATCTACAATCCATGTAACTGTGATAAAAATTGCACTATAAAAAAATGGGTCCCACCTGAAACACAGATCCCAATGTCTCAGCCAAGATGGAAGGCTTGAGTCTCTTTACCTTACTTTAGGGAAAACCACTTCCTTGATGTCACAAGAACTAAGTTGTGTAGATTTGTTGTCCTGGTTTTGAGGACGCCAGTGAAGCAAATTCTTCCAGTGGCTGGGGGAATTCTGACCTGCTAAACACCTATTGGGTTGTGAATGCTGTTGGGCAAACTGAAAGAGATTTGTTCATTTTCTAATTGTGGTGTTACTGAAAGAAAATCCATGTTCCTTATTCACAGGTCTGATGGGTTCTCCAGGCCCACAAGGTCCTCCAGGTGAGTGCTGTGTTCCTTTGCTATGGCATCTAGAGACTAGAGAAAACAAAAACAGAGTGACAGCTTCTCATAGTTTTTGTTCTTCAGTGATGCATAATGGTGAGTGGGATGAATTAAACCCCCCATCTCATTTTTCTGCAGGTCCTCCTGGCCTACAAGGATTTAGAGGAGAAGCAGGTCTCCCAGGTGCTAAAGGTAAGCTTCTCTTCCTCTCGACAATTACAGCAGCACTAGCTGATGTGCTTTTCTAGCACTCCTCTGAGTAGCAGACTTGGTCTGAGCACGAAGCATTTTGATGCTAGGGGCAGAGAAAAGCATAAGACTGAGGAAAGGGGAGGAGGAACTAAACTTAGTGATTGCAAGCAAATATTGGGAGATGCAAGAGACACAGAGGTAACAGAGCAGTCTAGGTGAGGAAACATGGTTGGTTGGATGGAGCTGTGTTGAAGGAAAGGAATTTCCAGTTTGAGTTTGTCTAATATCAGAGTATCTGTATTTCCTCTATGATGTTTCTTGATGCATGAAATTTCTTTCCCTTCTGACTTGTTATTACTATTCTTCAATCATCCCTGTATCTTTCAGGTGAGAAAGGAGCCACTGGAGCCCCTGGACCCAAAGGTATGTTGATCAATCAGATATCTTCTGTGGATGTTTCCTGTAGATTCCTTTAGATATGGATACTGTCCCTGGGTATTAACCCTATCCTTCTTTGGCTTTTTCTTCTGTGCTCTTCTCAGAAAGCAGACTTCTTTTTCTCTGATGGAAACATTTTACAATGAAACAATCTCACAGAATCCTTCCCTTTTTTGTACCACAGGTGATCAGGGTGAAAAGGGTTCTCGTGGAATGACAGGTCAGTGGATTGTTTTCCTGGAGTAACAGCCTATCTAATATACACGTGCATTATTTGAGTTTTCAAATAACAGTATAGCCCAGTCAATCCCAGTTAGCTTTCTGAAAAAGTATAATCATAGAATCATAGCGTAGTTTGGGTTGGAAGGGACCTTTAAAGGCCATCTAGTCCAACGCCCCTGCAATGAGCAGGGACAACCTCACTAGATCAGGTTGCTCAGAGCCCCATCCAGCCTGACCTTGAATGTTTCCAGGGATGGGGCTTCTACTACCTCTCTGGGCAACCTGTGCCAGTGTTTCACCACCCTCATTGTGAAAAACTTCTTTCTGATTTCCAGCCTATATCTCCCCTCCTTTAGTTTAAAACCATTACCCCTTGTCCTATCAATAATGATGTTATTAGTTATAGGAGTTTTATTTTTGCACTCGAGTTTTGAAAAAATAGATTCCATTCTTGATTCCAGTAATCTTGGTAGCAATCTTTGCATTTGGCTTTAGGGAAATTCTCCCTCACATGCCCTGTATTCACATCACTTGAGCTTTTCTAATGCCCAGAGACAGTCGCGAATCATGAGGCCTGAACATCCCGTCAGTGCTGGTTTTCAATTGCAAAGCATCAAATATTGCTGACAGTCATAAATTGTATCTTCACCAAGATTTGTTTGCTTCATTTTCATACCATTTCGCTACAGGTGAACAAGGCTCAAGAGGAATGCCTGGTCCTCCAGGAGAGCCAGGGGCTAAAGGACCTGTAGGTGAGTAACAGAAAAGAGCTGTGTTTATATGTGGGGCAATGTCATTTCCACCCAGAGTATGTTTCTATGAGCACAGACAAGGAAACATCACGGGAGTGGAATCATACTGGAATCATACTGGTTGTGAAAACTTCTTTACTGTGACGGTGACAGAGCCCTGGAACAGGCTGCCCAGGGAGGTTGTGGAGTCTCATTCTCTGGAGATATTCAAAACCCGCCTGGACACAGTCCTGTGCAACCTGCTCTAGGTAAACCTGCTCTAGCAGGGGCGTTGGACTAGATGATCTCCAGAGGTCCCTTCCAACCCCTACCATTCTGTGATTCTGTGATCCTAGGTCTTTTCTCTAGATAGCTAAGATTAGTCTGTATACTCAGAAAAGATGTCCTACAGTTAAGTTTCAAGTGAATGTTTTCTGGATCTTCAGTAACTGCAGCCAAGGTTTCTTTCAGATGCAATATGATGAAAAGCCACTCTCTTGTGTTTAGGGCTGTGCTCCGCTTAGTAGGAGGACAGGGCAACTGTGGTACTATTTCAGCGGTCCCTAACAATCTCTTTTCTTTGGACAGGACAAGCTGGCCGTGATGGACAGCCAGGTGAAAAAGGTAAGGGATTCCTTTGAGGTAGAAGTGCAGGTACTTTCTGATTTGGCAGGAGGTTGATTTGTAAAAGGCATGGGAGAATATGGCAGCAGATTCATGTTCTGGGATCTTGCTTTCTCAGAAGAACTTTAGAGTCAACCATGTAAGCATGGAACTGAGACATATAATGGAGCTGGCTGTAAACTTGTGACAGAGTTCTTCTCACTACAGAACTCTTCTGTCATTGATGTTCACCTCCCTCCCAGACACTGATGCTGAAAATGGACAGTTGGCTATGAGGATACAATAGGTAGAAAGTGCTGGTGGCCAAACTTGAATGGATTGGTAGATTGTAAATCAGTGGCTTCTAGCTTGTTAATGGTGATTATATCCCTAGGTGAACCAGGTCTTATGGGAATGCCAGGAGCCCGAGGCCCTCCAGGACCCACTGGAGATGCAGGACAGCCAGGTAAAAGCATACAGAGAACAAAAATACTTTTTGCTCAGTCAGGAACACAGATGTCTTGGTCAACAATTTCCAGTCTTAATTTGAAGTTAAGGCTGGCAGAGCATCTCTGTCCTGTAAGATGGTGATGAAAGGAAAACACACAGGGAATCCAGACCCTTTGTGATCTCAGGATTGCACACACTGCAAACAAGCAGCTGCTATGATCCAACGTTCAGTTTACATACCAGGTGCTAGGCCAATTTACACCACTTGTGGACTATAAGTAATTGTAATCTTTTTCTCCCTGTCTATCCTTTCCCCACCTGAAATTTGTTTAGACATCTTAGAATGTTTACCTTTTTCTTCCAGGTCTCACAGGACCTCAAGGACCACCAGGTAGGCTTTTCCACCATGTTCCAATTTGTCAGTGATACACTTTGATATGGGCTCAAAAAACCCTTGTAATTTTCCCTCTGTGCTGCTTGGGGCTTCCAAAGTGATATCCCAAGGTTTCTGCATCTCCCTTGGCTTTTGAGACAGGTTTTGTGGTTGGTGTGTAATTTTTGAGGAATGCAGGGCCTTGGAGTGTTGAAAATTTGCCTCTCCCCAAAACATAGTTTGCAACAAATAACATGTTTCAGTTCCCTGTGCATCGCTGAAAAGCCCTTCTAATCAGCAGCAGAATCAGAGGGGAGAAGATGTAGCAATAGAGGTGGAAACAGAGGATGTGACATCTGCAAGCAGAGGTGGTTTGGGGGGCAAGTTACCAGGGAATTTATACAGGAGCCTCAGGACAGGGAGCAGTACCTGGAAGAAGCCACAGGTAAATCTAGGGAGCAGTGCCATCATCCAGGGAGCAGTGGGAGAAGGGAAGCCCTTAACTATGCCCAGGGACACTACGAGCTCAGTCTACAGTCCACTGTGAATTCCTGCACTTGCTGTCAGGGACCTGCTTATAAATGCTGAAAGCCAGGGCCTTGTGTAGGGAGCTCCTTCTATAAACCCACAAGTGAAACTCAACTGGGGTACCTGGAAGAAATAGAGCAAACAATATTTGCACTAACCATTTTAAATTGTTCATCTACCTCATATCAGGACTTCCAGGCAACCCAGGCCGACCAGGGGCTAAAGGTGAGTTTTGTTTCTTCCCTAATACTCATTTTCTCTCTAAGCACTTCATTTTAAGGAGGATTATCTGCTCTGCTGACCAGTCCCTGAATCAACAGTGGCATCTAGTGGCTTTAGGAAGAGAAAGTTTGAGAAACAAACGGTAGCCAAAGCCTCCATGAGTATACACGAAAGGCAGGGCATCTGCTGATGCCCTCAGCATGACAGTTCTCCACCGAGGAAAGCTTAGCAAACCTGGTTCTGCCCTGACCATACGAATATGATGCCTGGTGACTGCAACGGAAGCTGTGTGCATGCCTCGGGTAAATCAAGGCCTATTGCCTATTCTGGCAGATGTAGTGCTTGGAAAGTTGATCAGAGGATATCTCTGGATCAGCTGAACTCTGTTGCTTCTCCCATGACCTTCTAGTGCTATGACTTCTCAGACAAGAGATCAAGGGCAAAGAGAACAGAAATCACATGTTTAATAAGACAAAGTCAGTGAGCTAGTGACAGATCTTCCCCAAAAAAGAAATTCATCTTTTGTCTCTTTGTTTTCTTAGGAGAACCTGGCGCTCCAGGAAAAGTCATAAGTGCTGGTATGTAGTACTGTGAGAGTTCAAACACTTCTGCTTTTGGAAGATTTTCTCTGTTTTTTGTTGTGCCTCCTAAATTCATCTTGACTGTGTGTCGGACCT
This sequence comes from Phoenicopterus ruber ruber, assembly GCA_009819775.1. Classification (NCBI taxonomy): domain Eukaryota; kingdom Metazoa; phylum Chordata; class Aves; order Phoenicopteriformes; family Phoenicopteridae; genus Phoenicopterus; species Phoenicopterus ruber. The sequence continues at coordinate 27,555,669 of CM020221.1, read as the reverse complement.
GTACCAGGGCTCCCTGTGTTGGGAGAATACATATGCTATAGATGTGTGATTCCTTAAGGATAGATTTGTTACACGTTCGCTGGATGTGTGTGTATATGTGTGCAAGTGTATGTGTTTGTGTTTCAGAGGGCTCATCAACTATTGCTCTGCCAGGCCCACCAGGTCCCCCAGGCCCAACCGGCCCTGCTGGACCCCCAGGTGTTCCAGGTGAGGAAGCTGCTCCTCTGCTGTGGTTTTTGCAGGCAGCTTGTATTGCTGTGCATCCAGGTCTTAATTTAATGTGTGATGTTTATTGTATCTGCCAGACCGCCCTGTCTGGGAAGCAAGATTGCTCAGGCAGGACTCATGGTCCTCACCCTTCCCTGCAGAAAGACCAACATCTCAGGCTGAGTTAGGGAGGCAACAGCCTCAAGGGAGAAATGAGATATGATCACAGGGTGGGAGGACAGAAGGGAGGGCTGAGAAGATGAAGAAACTGGGAACATATTGTTGTTGTCCTTTGATCTGATGAGTACAAAGTAGTGATAGGTCAAATCCAGTGAGTAGAATCAAGCTCTTTTGCCTCTCAGGAAAGCAGGCTTGTGTCTAATCAGGAAAGCAGGCTTGTGTCTAATCCCTTTCCTGACACTGTTACTGAAATCAGGAAGTGCTTGTTTTCCAGTCTTAGCTTTTAACTCAAGAGAGCAGAAATCCCACATGAGCATCTACAAATCTTTCACACACACACAGAAACTCTGGCTACGCATGAGCTTGATCCTCAGACTCCTCTTTCCCAGATCAGACACCACCCTCCAGCACACTGGTGTCAGGCAGCAGAGTTCCTGAGCCCTGGTTCTCGTGGCACTTCTGTGCCTCTCCCAGCTGTATAGCTGGAGCTAATCCTGCAGCTGGTTTGGTAGAGGTAGCCTCAATTTGCAGCAGGGAATGCAAGAGGAGAGTTAGGCCTATTGCATGTCTATTGTGGTCAGTGATATTCTGGTTATTTCCTCAGTCTAAAAGAGGCACCAAGGGCTTTAATTGCCACATGATGGAAAATAAGCCAGATGAGGAAAATAAACCTCTTCTCCAGAGCTTCAAGTAATACATGGGACATATTGATGAATTCATACCCCATAGCAATTCCATTTACTTGTGCAGACAAATACATTATTTGATAGTCTCAGTTCTTATAAAAGACCTATTGATTCTTTCTTGCTACTGTAAAATACAACCAGGAAAATCTAATGCAATCTGTTTTTTTTCCTTTGAAACCAGGTCCCGTTGGACCAGCTGGTCTCCCTGGACAGCAAGGTACCATTCTCCTTCAGTTTTGATTCTGCTTCTTAAGAGAACTGAATTCATTAGTTTTCCTTTGTCTCTAATTCTCTCAGCCCTTGGCACAATCTCTCCCTTTGGTTGGCAGATTTCTTCCTTTCAGTTCATTTTGCTGCATTATTTGGCTTAATTAATCTTGTAAAGAATTTCTGTTCTTTTTTTCTTTCCCAGGGGAAGAAGGGGGGGTGGTAAGAGCCAGTGTGATGTGGATGCTGCAAATGTCTTTTTTTCTTATGTTATTTTTTTCTGGAGGCTGGTATTTCTAAGGCACTTCTCAAGTGCAGTTGCCTTCTTGTGGTAGGGGATATAGCCCAGCTGTCTACCTCCTGCCATTTTGAAAGGTGGGAGAACAAACTAGAGCCAAATTGGGAATAATGTCACTGTGAAACCACTGCCAATTGGACAGACATCTGTTTGGAAGGACCTGAACAGAGCTGACTCCTAAGAACCTTTCTTAGCCAGTTTTCTATGATCCTGTTAGAGCAAATTGTGCAGTAATTTCCACATTTGAATACAGTGTCCCTCAGAGCCAGGGACTGAGTCCATGCTCCCAGTTGACATCATAAGCAAAGTCTGAACCTGTTGTCAGGGAGGTGAGGCGTGAGTACAAAATGTCACCCTCAGTTACATAATTCGCTTTCTCTTTCTTTTCCTGAAAAAGGTCCACGGGGTGAGAAGGGATCCCCAGGTGAAGCTGTGATAGAAACTATCAAAACAGAAGTCTCATCATTAACATCTCAAAGTAAGTGGGCGTGCCTTTCCACTCCTTTTGCTTGCAGAGGTGCCAGAGGCCTCAAGGCCTGCTCACAGCTAACAGGAGATGCTTCTACCTCTTTCCCCTCAACGTGACGTAGGGCAAGTGTGTGCATATGATGTTTGGTGGTGGGACAGCAACACCAGCTACCTTTTCTGCCCTCCTTCTCATCTGTGCATCCCAAAGTGCTTTCAAAGGTGGTAGATGGCATCAGGCCCATGTCACAGAGAGGAAAGCGAAAGAATGGTGACTGGTGAACAGTCCCTAACAGTAGAGATGGTCACAGAGCTGTGAGTTTTCAGCCTGGCCTTTTAGCCACTGTGTTCGTACAGGGCAGTTCCCTGTGTAATATGAACACAGAGGCACCCGTAAGAGGAAAACCAGTTTGAAAAGGCACGTTAATCTAAGCAACAGAAATCAAAATCTCTCTGTGAATTAGAGGACAAATTCACAGGAGAGCAAATGCTATTTTAAGATAAAAATACGTGGAGCAGAACAGAATGGTTTAGCAGCATCCCAAGAAAAGTGGCTGCTTGCTCTGTGCAATACTAGATGTATGGTGCACTAACAGTCAGTATTCCTTGAATCTGGGACCTCTGCAAGTGTGCAGGAGGGGCAAGGCAGAGGAGGGCATAAAATCATAAATGGTCCTTGCCTGATCACCCTCTGAATGGGGTCATGTAGATCCAGACCATGCTTCAGTACTGTCCCATCCCCCATTCAGGAGTCTTGGATCTCAGCATCACTGGACTTTCAGTTTGTGCCTCATCTTGGAGGTGAGGATACATCTCCAATCAAGATAATGCAGTGCAGCTGCTTGTTAAATAATGACTGCATAATGTTCTCCTCCCAAAACTTGCCCCTTGATGAAAGAATCTTTCTTCTCCTTGGAAGTTCTTTCCCCCCTTCTTTAGCCTTTGAGTCCTTTGCTCTTTCCCACAGCAACCAGAGATCTCCTCTCTGTTTCCAATATGCTGCCAGCCTGCTCAGCACTGAATTTTGCTTCATGTCCTAACCTGTGTGCTGGCAACCAAACATCTCTCTTCTCCTCTCTCTGCCTCAACTTTGGCTTAGATCACCCAGGTCCTGCCTTAGTCCACCTTTGACTGTAAGAGCTTCCAACAGCAATGTAAGGACAGTGTTTCCATAGCAGCAGTAGCTCCATAGCAACAATTTTCCCTTTTTTTGTGTGTGTTTATTTGCACAGTGCTGTCAGATTTACAAGGGCGAGCAGGACCACCAGGTCCCCCTGGACCACCAGGTACGTAATATAGCAAAGCTCAGTAATATAGCAGGGGGACACTAACACACATGGCACATTTCTGGGCCGTGCAGCTTGCTGAGTAAATATTCTATAATACCTCTGTTTCTTTTGTCATCAGGTGAATCTGTGCAGGGACCCCCTGGACCTCCTGGGCCCCCAGGTAAAAGCTTGTTTCTCTGAAACAAACCTGGAAAGTGGGAGGGTTTTCCAGTGCCTTTATCCTGTGCCTAGCGGTATCCCAGATGCAATCTTGGACCTGGTGGAAGTTAGTAGGGCTGACTTTACTGGAAGCACAGTTTCACATAGTGGATTCCTACTAACACAATTTCACTGCAATATAGTTTCACAGAAGCAAGATGCTGCCTAAAAGAGGAGATTTGCTTTGGCAGAGGTTTGCTAGCCAGAGTAGTAATTCATAAAAGCCATACTTTTTGGGAAGACACTCAACGTTCTCAACTCCCCAAAGGAAGTAACTGCAATCAATTCTGTCTTTACTTCTTACTCGTCCAGCCTTAACTTCCAGCTGGGGACAGATGGAGCGGTTCTTATCATGAGGAACATATCCTCACTCCACTTCCTGTAGCACAGATTTCCCTTTCACAGCCAGAAGAGGGGAGGTGCAGGAGGACATGAGACAGGAGCATAACACCATTCCTTGCTATCTTCTCAGTAGCAAAGGGAAGCAGGTCAGGTGTGTGATGAAATGAACTTTCCCTCTCAATGTAGTGAAGTCCAGCTGGGATAGGCACTCTATACCACAAAGAAAGGAGTTTCTCTGTCCTATGCCTGCTGTGGTGGCAAATGATAATGAAAAATAACTAACAGGGATAGATGTGTGTGGAGAAATCAATGATACTAGCCTACACTTGGAAATATTTGAGTTATGGCCATGGCTGGAGATGTAGCAGCTCTGACTTGCATTTACTTACATTGCTGAGGCTCATCCTTCCTGAAGCCTGTTTGTGTCCCTTTTGCATACATAGGAGAAGGATTGCCAGGACCTCCAGGCCCACCAGGGAGACCAGGATCTTCCATGTCCACCTCAGGTAGGTTCTTCCCACTCATTCCCTTGCATGTGCCCTGGGAATCATGGAATCATAGAATAGTTTGGGTTGGAAGGGACCTTTAAAGGTCATCTAGTCCAACCCCCCTGCAATAAGCAGGGAATGTCCTGACTGTTGGCGTTCCAGAGAGCACATCCTTGGCTAGGACCAGGTGGTGCCAGAGAAACTTGTGTCATGTTCTGTTGGATGTCATGCAGAAACCTTTTTCTTTTAATTACAGAAACATTCTTCACAGGCCCACCAGGTCCACCAGGCCCACCAGGCCCGAAGGGAGACCAAGGTGGGTATATCCTGCTGCCTCACCAAGATACTAGATGGATCTCAGCACCTCAGACTGAAAAGAAGGAAGGAAGGGCTTGGAAGCAGAAAGTGTCCTGCCTCTCTGTGACTGTAAGAAAGCTAGCACAGTGGTCGCTAAATAGGACTCCTGTCTGCTGCCATAAAACAAGTCAGTCTTTGCCAAAGAAATTTATTAGCCTCCAGTACTGGTTTCAAGGCAATTGCTGTATTCAGATCCCAACCTTGCAAGCCCATTAGATTCAGGAGCATTCAGAGCTTCAGATTTGCCATTAAAGGGGAACAGTCTTTTTGCAAAATGCAGTGTGGAATTGGCTAAGTCAGTGCAAGGAGGTGGCCCTGTGAAGTGCAGCTCAGCTCTCAGCTGGCCGGAAAAGATGGGACCTACTCCCTTTACACATTTCTGCCCTGCAGATTGAAGGCCATGATAATATTCTGCAGTGTGGGCTGGGATATTGCAGATCAGAACAAAGCCAATGCTAACGCTGTTCCTCTGCTCCCCTGTTCACAGGCGAACCAGGGCCACGAGGACTGACGGGTAAGGAGGCTTCCAGGAGATATCAGTGGGGTGGAGTGTAGCTTGCCTGTGTATATGACTGCTACTCCATTTCTGTGTCCCATGCAGGAGAACCGGGTGAGCCTGGCCTTTCAGCATTCTCCTCCCATGGTCAGTCTGTGCCCCCTTTCCTCCTTCGAATTCATTGTCCCTAGGCTGAAACCACGGGGCAAAATCCTGCTCTATTGATTCTAGCTTAGTTTTAGTGGAGCCAGGATTTTGTCCACACACTTTATGCCTGTGAATCTCTGACTCTCCTTCTGCAATTGGCAGGTGAAAGAGTCACCATGCAGGGACCTCCAGGAGTTCCAGGCCCGCCAGGCCCACCTGGACCCAAAGGTGAAGTTAAAAATCTTTCTTTCTTTGCTGGTGGCCTCACACAGCCAAGAGTGGTTGAGACCAAAGGATGGATCAACCTGGTCCTTTGGGAACTCTGCCTTTTCGGGCAGAGCAGGACGATGGCAATAGAATTGCTCTGAGTACAAGGCAACTAGGAGGGTCACAGAAGGCTCAGGAAAGCTTCTGTGGCCTGTTCTGCTTTTCCCCAACAAGATCCTAATTCAAGGTAGTCATTACAAGGGCTGGGTAGTTGCTTCTCTGACAACATGTAGCTCAACTGTTTTACGTGACCAATTAGGGAACATGCAGTGACACCCATTACAACTGTCTGTCTCCCTCACTCTGGTTTCCAGGTGATGCAGGTGTCCCAGGCGCTCCTGGCATCCCAGGAGCATCTCGAGGTAAGAGGCCAGACCACCATTGTTCTGATATTATCAAGAAATGCTGACATCCTGGTGGAGACTTTGAAGAAGCTCCTTTGGGTTTTACAAGTGTGGGTGCCAACCTAATGCTGATGGGATTTGTGTTCAAAACCTCTTTTTTCACAGCCTGCCTTAAATCAGACATTTTAAGAATTGCAAGTTTTCTGTTTCCAGCTCACTGGGAATCCTTTTAGCCAGAGTTTGTCCTCATGGGACATGAAAGAAAGGGATTCCAGGTTGGATAACCATGTTCCACAAGGGATTAGGGAAGCTGCATTGAACCCTCTAGTGGAAACACTTCTGTTGTGCCCTTTGTTCAGTTTTACTTACCCGCAGGTGGATTCATGTGAATTAAGCTGCTTTCATTCTGAATAAGAGCATCTCTGTATGCAGGATATTAATACAGTTTCACAAAAAGTGTATATGGATTAACATAAGTGTCCCTCCATGTGAACAAGCCCTCTGCTTCTCCACATCATGCTCTAGGAATACTACCTCAGGGTGCTGGGAAGACAGACACCTTAAAGAGCATGAGGTGTCACTTGGCACCATGGTGACAGGAGTCACACAGAGCCCACCGCTATCTTGCAATGGAGACCAGTGGGGAGGTTCTTGAGCTGGTGCTGCCCAGGCTGGCTGGGATTGGGAGCAGCAGGGCAGTGAGGTTAGCCTAATGAGCTTGAGTGCTTTATGGATCTCCATCTATATTTCTGCACAGCATTGCACGCTGGTGGTCACACTGTCCAGGTCTGCCAGTATGAAGCCAGGATGGTCTCTGGACTCAGCCCTGCAGAGCTGCATAGGCTGAATTATAAGATGCTGCATTAATTGAAGATGTTATACTGCCTAATAGCCCATGCTCAGACTGTGTTTAGAAATGGAGGGGGAGCCCCTCCATAGTCCATTCCAGGCTCTTTCCAGACCTGTGGGAAGGGCTCAATGCAAGCACACTTTAGCATCGCTTGGTCTAATGCAACCATGCCAAAAACATTCCTTCTCTTTACAATGCTTTCTGTAGGTGGATCCAGACAAATTCCGGGACCCCCAGGACCTCCTGGGCCACCCGGTCCTCCTGGCCCAGGTGGAAGTTCATCTCAAGAGATTCAGCAGTATGTCACTGACTACCTGAAGAGTGAGTATAATGAGATTTTGCCATGGGTCAGCAGATGCATGCCTGTCTCTCTTTGCTCCCTGAGCCCCTTGTTGCTCTCCCTTTAGAAGCAGCAGCCCTACTGCTCTGGCCTTATTTTTGTTGAATACTGTGAAGTGCTGTTGCCCACTGTGGCCTCTGCAGAACTGTCCTTCTTTTGGCCTGCTTTTTGCCAGGGGAAGAGCGTCCAGTAATTGTGCATATGGCCATTGTCTTGCCTCTAGTGATGTGGGCATATCTTGGGCTTCCTACCTAGGTGACAATGTAAGGCATTATTTGACTGGTGCCCAAGGCCCACCAGGTCCTCCAGGCCCACCTGGAATCATCACCACTGCGGATGGGATGAACTTGGATTATGCAGAGCTGGCTACCCGTGTTATGAGCTATATGACAAGTAAGCACCATGTTGGTAAGCTCTGTACTGAGTCACGCTCTTGGCTGAGCTTGTGCAACATCTAGGAGGTGAGAACCAGAGGAGAAACAACAATTTTAAATAGCAGCACCCCAAGCCAGTTATTCATCTTCTGCAGTCTTGGCCCAGGACTCCACACAGCTGAGGTGGCCTCTGAGCCTTGTCTCATTTTAATGGTTAGATTAACTAACAGTTGCTGCTGTTTAAAAAGTCTTACATTAAACATTAGCTGTTAGACCCTGTAACACCCCCATGGCCCAAACAGAGGTGGCTCTATTTGGTACATGTGGTCTCAAGTATTCTGGGGCTATCTTGTACGCTTGAGGCCCTCCTAAAGTAGATAAAAGTCCCAGAGCTTTTGGAAGCAACCTGGAATCTCAGTCAGAAGAGCACAGACCATATAGAAGCACAGACCATACAGCTGTGGAGATGACCAGTCTGTGTGAAACAGCAACTGATTCATGGCTGGGGGCATGGGAAGCCCATTCCACCAGTTAAACTGGATTAATTCAGCTATCCTTTGTCCCTGCCTAACCCCTCTTCACCTTCTGTCTCATCCTGCCTGATATAAAACCTTTTGATTCACACAGGCTCTTCAGATCGCTATCAGTCATTTGCCAGTTCGGTATCAACTACATCCATTTTGTACCAAGAACTACTGGACATGCTGCAGAGTAAGTGACCCTCAAGGGAAGCATGGGGGCTGGGGGGTAAAGCATCCCAGCAGCCCAGAGATTTGCGCTTCCCTTCCAGTCTCCTCTCTCCAACCAGAGTTAACAGCAGGTGCTTCAGAGGGCAAAGGCCTGCCATGGGTGCTGCTGAGTGACCTGTGATGTTTCATCCAAGTCCTTTGGAGACAGATTTATGTATCTTGTACTGGAGAGTTTGCATGCTTTCCAGAAGCTATACTTTCTTACCTGTTTGCTTTTCATACCCACTGTTGCAACTCTGCAGTTTCCCACTCTCTCCTCTCCCTTTCCCTCCTTGGCTTTCTAGGTGGCATCTGCCTATTTATTTCCCTCCTTTTCAGGAATTCCCCACAATTTCGCCAAAAACTCCCACTAAACCTTGGGCTTCTACTTTCCGGCTCCCCCTCTCTCTTAGGGTCCCCCCCATTCCTTCTTGCCCACCCCAAAGCCTTGCTATGTCTTTGTTCTTAAGGTGAGGAGGATACCTAGCTCTGTATTCTTTTGTACACACACTGTTACTGTGGGCTGATAGATGAATCACCAGGATGTCATTTTGCTGTGCCTGATAGTGTTGATGATGCTGGCCAGCACTGCGCTCCTCCTGTGTGATCCAGTGTGGAGTCAAACAGATTCCACGTTCCAAACAGACAAATGGCTGCTGAAATGCCACAGAGCTCAGCATGGTCTTTCCCAGCTGAGCCACTTTTTATTCCCTTCACCCAAGATGTTGTCCAGGGTGTTCTGAAGAAAAAGAGCTCAAGGAGGTCCCTTTAGCAATCCAAATTATCAACCTGCGTTGTAGGAGGTTTCCAGCCCTGTCACAAATGTTTCTGACACCATACATAGGGCAGTTTACACTCAGAAAAGGAGGAGAGGGGACAAAGGAACTTTGCATCCCTAGGTTTTGATAGTCTCCCTAGTGGTGGGGGCTCAGCTCACAGGCTGGGAACTCCTCACACCTGGCATCTTTGCAGCAGCTGGACAGTCTTAAAAGATGCATTTTTCATTTCCAGGAGAAGAAATTCGTCAGTATCTAATTGGACCTCGGGGCCCACCAGGACCTCCTGGACCAGGGGGAGATGGCATGTCTCTGTCACTGGATTATGATGAGCTGACCAGACGGTTTATCAGCTACTTGACAAGTAATGGTCTTTATTAGTGTGCATTTCCCTCTGTTCCTTTGGGAGCTGAGCAGAAAGCTCATGCTGTCAGTGAAAACTCTTCCAGTGTCAACTGTGTGAATCCCTATGTACAGAGACCCCACAGGGATTGTGAGAGACTTGGAAGAGAAGAAGGATACCCTGTAGCTAAGATACTAGCCACAGACTCTAGTAATGAGTCCTTGCTTTGCTAAAAACTGAGCTTAGGAACATCATTTCATCTTAGCCATCTTAGCAGTCCCATCAACACCTTCAAGTGCCTTTTCTCACTGGCTCTGTGGCCAGGATACATCTTTCTGTGGAAGAGTTGACCTATGTCCACTTTGTGTCGAGGCAGCCCAGGCAACAAACTCTTAGAAGTTTAAAGTTAGTTGAAACAAATTCCACCTCTCTGCTTCATTTTCCCATCTGTAAAGGGGTTATATGGCATGTAAGAACCGTCGGGCAGAGAGGACTCTGGAGCATCCTCAACAGCGGTGCTAAAATGCCTAATCCTGGTATCTGCAACTATCTGATTAAAAGCACAGCCTGGTCCGTGCTCACTCTCTCTGAACTGCCCTTGGAGACCAGATCTCACTAATGGGCTGCTCCAAAGATGGTGGGAATTTCCTCTTTGGCTCCGGAAGCAGGAAACTGCTGTTTAGCAGCAGCACCCCAACAGCTCAAGCAGGACAGCTGCATTTTATCAGGAAGCACATTTCATTAAAGCAAATCACAAAAGTGCAAAGTTTTGCACCAGAGCTGCTTGCAGGCAGGCAGACACAGGGAGAGCAGCACATGCATCAGCCAGTGGGTCATAGCTGAGCTGCATGTCCTGGGGTGCCCCCACCCTGTGTCAGGGGTTCAAGAGATGTGCAGAGCTTTTGCCAAGAATAGGGGCCTGATGCCTGCCTGTCTGCAAGGCGCCCTTGTATTGGAGTTAATGGGGCAAGCTTTAACTCCAAGTTCAGAACAAGGCATGAGCCCTGGTTCCCAGCACAATCTGCTGATGGGAACACTCCACCTTGCAGGAGTCCCTCCTGCATTGCCTGTGAACAAGCCCTGCAGCCTGTCTGTTCACACTGTAACTGCCTGTTTTGATAATGTGCTACTCTTGGATCTGTTTGATTTTGCAGGTTCTGGGATGAGCATTGGGCTCCCTGGACCACCTGGGCCTCCAGGGACACCTGGTATATCTTACAGTGACCTGACAGCATACCTGCGAAGTAAGCCAGCTTCCTCACTCCCCTGCCATAGGTCCCTACACACCCCCAGGATCTCTTTTTACAGGCTTAGTCACAGAATTTCCCCTTTTGCCCGTCACCACAAATAACCCTCTGTGAGGCTCTGATGGTCCCTCTGCCTTAGTTAGCAGTACTGCAGGCCTCCTGGGCTCTGCCAGGACCTGCGCAGACTGCGAAGGGCTGCAGACAGATCACTGCTGCTCCTGTGGAGAGCAGCAGCAGTGAGGTGCTGTCTTGGGGATGGGGATGGAGGAGCCCTTTGTCTTCTCCAAACTGTGCAGCATAAAGCAATTTCTTATACCACTTTTCAAAAGTATATTTAAAAAATAGGGACTTCTCCCCTCTTTGGGATCTCCTGACTTCCCAATGTGACGTCTACACGCAGGGAAGTGAGGTGCACCAGGAAGGTTGCACGAGAAGGTGCTAGGGAGAAAAAAGTGCCTTATACCTGGCTGTAGCTGGCATTACCTGTATTGTCAGGGAAGATTCATCAGGGTTGCGATGGTTTGGGTGACTCCTTTTCTTCCCTTGTGTCTTACAGACTCTGAATTCAGTGGTCTTGTTGGCCCCCCTGGTCCTGCAGGGCCCCCAGGACCTCCAGGGATCCCCGGATCACCTGGCACCTCTCTGGAGGACATCTCTGCTTACCTACAAAGTAAAGCACTTGTGTTTCTCACAGCTGACAGGGAGATTCTGTTTGTAGGTGCTGGGGGGACTGAGACTGAGATTTAGCTTACCAGGGGCTGTGACTGCCCACTTTAAAAAAAAGAAATCTCATCAACATCAGCTGGAAAGGGATGGAAGTTGGGGTTGCAGCCTTTAAACTTTCACGATCTCCAGACGTGTGATTTCCTTGTCCTCTCGCTGTCAGAAAATAATTCTTCCTCTCTCTCAAGGTGTGGGATACTCCTCCTTCTCTGGAGTCCAGGGTCCACCTGGCCCTCCTGGCCCTCCAGGACCACCAGGCTTCTCAGGAACCGGCCTCCTGTCCTATGCTGACATCACCCACAGTGACGAGTTCAGGAGCGAGCTGATCCAGTACCTGAAGAGTAAGGGGACGCCATCCATCCTCCCTGCACACACTCCAAGCCATGCTCTGCCTTGCGTAGGCTGCTGGCTCTGCCACAGCTGAGGCAGTCCTGTAGGAGCCTTCCCTGAATTGGGGCTGCGGCGACACCTTATCTCTACAGCTAGGTTTATGCAGGACTGCGCTGCACCCCATAGGCTTGTCTCCTCTCAGTCTGACTGCAAGGCAAAAGTCTGTGTTGTGAGCCAAAAGGGACAGGTGCTGGGCAGTTACAGTCGGCCTCTACTGAACGGCGAGTCCTTAGTAAGGTCACCTGCAGAGTTTTGCTGTGGGAAAAGCATTTTCTTTGACAAACACCTGCCTATAGAGCAATGGATGATGTAGGGGCTGGAGGGCAGCACTGAGCCAGCTGTGAAGCAACATTAGTCTGAGCACTCATGCTGGCAAGTCATCCAGGGCAGCCTTTCAAATACATGGAGATCCCCTCACTTGTGGGAAACTGGTCACAGAACAGCCATTTTGGCAGAGGTGCTGAAATTGGCCTAACAGGAGTGCACCTTTCTGCAAATCATTGGTCATGTTTCCAAGATTGGGCACGCAAAATTGTGGGAGAGATGGGAAGGAGGAGGGTGTCATGCCATCTGTAGAGCTCAAAGTTGACATATGTGCCTGCTGCCTGAGAAATGCACTGGATGAGGGTTACTGCAGTGATTGGGGAGACAGAATTTCACACTCCAGTCTTCATTCAGATGGTAGCACAGGACCTCTGCCAAGCCTGGGGGCCCAGGTACCCCAGTGTCCCTGAAGTTCCCCCTCCTGTATTTTGCAGGTGATGAAGTTCGAAGCTACATCTCAGGACCGCCTGGGCCCCCTGGGCCACGGGGACCACCAGGACCCAAAGGAGATAGTGGCATGATGGCTGGGTCTATGTCTTCATCATACCAAGGGTTACAGGCTTCTGAGCGGTTGCATGGAGGATCCCTGGGTGCTGAGGGATCCCATGGGGGATCACTGGGCACAGGCAGCTCATATAGCAGCTCCAAGAGCAGCATGTCATCTTACAGTGCCTCAGCGGGCAGCGATGGCTCTCATGATGCCTCCATGGGCAGTGATGGGTTTTTCGATGGATTGCTGACAGAGGAGGAATCACACAGATCAGCAGGTGTAAGCAGATCCTACAGCAACTCCTTCACTGGATCCCTGGATTACAATGAGCTGGCACTCCGCGTGTCAGAGAGCCTACAGAGTGAGTAGAATGCCTGCTTGTCTTGACCCTCCCTGTCCCAGCCCACAACTCCTAATCCCCTGTTGTGGTTTAACCCCAGCTGGCAACTAAGCCCCACACAGCCGCTTGCTCACTCCCCTCTGGTGGGACGGGGGAGAGAATCAGAAGGGTAAAAGTGAGAAAACTCCTGGGTTGAGATAAAGACAGTTTAACAGGTAAAGCAAAAGCTGCCTGCACAAGCAAAGCAAGGAATTCATTCACTACTTCCCATGGGCAGGCAGGTGTTCAGCCATCTCCAGGAAAGCAGGGCTCCATCACGCATAACAGTTACTTGGGAACACAAACGCCATCACTCTGAATGCCCCCCCCCCTTCCTTCTTCTCCCAGTTTTATATGCTGAGCATGACATCATACGGCATGGAATATCCCTTTGGTCAGTGGGGGTCAGCTGTCCCAGCTGTGTCCCCTCCCAACTCCTTGTGCACCCCCAGCCTCCTGGCTGGTGGGGTGGGGTGAGAAGCAGAAAAGACCTTGACTCTGTGTCAGTACTGCTCAGCAATACCAAAAACATCTCTGTATTATCTACACTGTTTCCAGCACAAATCCAAAACACAGCCCCATAGTAGCTACTGTGAAGAAAATTAACTCTATCCCAGCTAAAATGAGCACACCCCCTGTGCCTGGTGTCACGCTGGTCACTTCCCTCACCCTTCCTGCTGCCTACAGCTCTCCTTACACCTTCCTGCCTCAGCATCCAGCCACAGTTTCCCCAGAGCTCTTTTCAAAAGACATCTTTAATTCCTCAGGCCAAGGTATTCTCCGGGACCTGATGTCTTACACTGCACAGGGACCCGCAGGTCCCCCAGGCCCTCCTGGTCCCCCTGGCATCAGCAGGGTCTTTGCAGCCTATGGCAATGTCACTGAGGACCTCATGGACTTCTTTAGAAGTAAGTGACATATTGACTTGGTGTTTCTGGCTCATGCATATGAGATCTCTCCAACCTCTTGTAGACCTAGTGATCTTTTCACCTTTGCATGCTGCAAAAATACAGTCAAGAAACAAAGCTGGAGGCAGATAGTCTTTCCATCCCCTTCCTCCCTTGCTAGGGAGGTGCAGTCTCATCATTAGGAAGGAAACCACATTTTCCCACTACTTGTAGGAAACTCAGCCAAATGCTGAAGGCCACTGTGTTTGCAACCCCTGTGGCCCATTTTAACGTGGCTGGGCTGGCACACGTAGAGCAACATGAGGCAGATGCTCGCTCTGTTCTCAGATTCCCCTCCCTGAACGTGGGCCAGCTCCAGCCCTGGTGACAGCCAGGACACCCAGAGAGGGTGGCAGAGCAGTGCTGGTGAAATGAGACCACAGCCTACCTCTGGGACTTTGTTGGGACCAAAACCATCTTTGAAAAACCTGCTCTTATTCAGTCTAATCCCATCTAACCTAGAGAAATGTCTTTCCAGTGTGACTCACTGCTTCTCTAAGTGAGCACAGAGCCCTTTGCAAGTGGTTTGTTCACTCATTCATCCTCTCCTTCATTTCTCTCTCCAGCATATGGTACCATCCAGGGGCCACCTGGTGAAAAGGGGGAGAGGGGCTATCCTGGACCCAAAGGTAAGGCTTGCCATCCTTTCCCTCTCAAGCCCTGTAACACCCAGGAAGCAGCGCTGTGCCCACAGAGATAGTCAGCGCAGGGCTGCTCAAGGTCACAGCCTCCCCACAGCGGAGGTGGCACCTTCAGGATTTCAGCCCAAGCATCGTCCTAACTTGGTCTTCCTTACCCTGGCCTGTCCCTGTTCATGGGCCAGTCATGCTCAAGGGCAAACTTGGTCTTCTCTTTCCTTCAGGTGACCCTGGACCGATGGGCCCACCAGGACGCCATGGGCACAGGGGACCAAAAGGAGAGAAAGGAGAGAAAGGTAAGAACATCTGCCATCCCCAGGAGTGCAGGGTTTGCTTGTCATGGAGCGGAGGATTCCCCAGGCACCAGCCCATCTCTGGGAACTGCTGGAAAACCCACACGAACCCTTTTTTGTTTGTTTGTTTTGGGTCTTTTGTCTTGTTTTCCCCGCACGAACTTTTCAAATAACCCTCCTTTTGACTTTCTTGTCCCCAGGTGAACAAGTGTATGTTGGCAGAAGAAAAAGACGAAGTGTTGGGGTTTAAGGAAAGAGCCAGCTCAGTTCTACACTGGGCAGCATTCCCAGCAGCCCATAGAGAATTAGCCTGAATCTTCACTGCCTTAACGCTAAAACATCCTTGCCGATCAGCTAACCACTTAGGCTTGATAGTTCATTGTCGCTGCTGAGATTTGAATGGCTCTTCTACGTGTCCAGCATGGCCCTAGCATGGGTATTTGCGCCTATTGCTGCTATTTGGCTTAGCTCCCCTGAGTTCACGGGCTCATATGTCTTTGGATTAACAAGGGCTTCCTGTCTCACCCAGTCCAGGCTTCTTGCATTACTCCCAGCTATGTAAAAACCTGTTTTTTTAACAACTAGCCGACTATCCAGCAAAAAGGGAAAAAGAAACCAATCCCTCCCCCACCAAACGCATGATTTTTCAGAGATCAGATTCAGCCCACAGGACAAAAGGCCTTGTAAGAAGCCCTGGGACTTGCTCACCGCACTGGGATTTCCTTTCTGCCTGCTCTCTGTGCTGGCTGCGAACAGGAGGACCTGGTCAAGCAGGTGCTGGTGGTACTGAGTGGGGCTGTGGCTCAGGGCTCTCGGAGAAGGGGCACGCTGCACCGAGGTACCTCAGACAGTGACCTGCACGAGACACCGAGCCCAGCCTGGCCCCAGCCCTGCCAACGCCCGGCGGCTGCAGCGTAGCAGGTGAGACAGGGAGAAATAGCTGGGCTCTGCCTTCCCCACCCAGCTGCGTGGCGGTGCTGATGCCTGCCCCACAGTCCCCACGGTAGAGCTTTCAGACCCCTGGGGTCAGCATCCACTAACGCCCCGGCCCGTGACTTGCTTTGGAAAGCGATGCCTGCCCAGCTCAGCAGCTTTGCGATGCTCTAGTGCTCCATCTGCATTAACCCCACTCCCGAGCCCAGCTCCTTGGACAAACTGTTACCAGAGGGGCTCAGACAGCGCTGGGGTACAGCACGTGCAAGTACTTTGCAGGGAGCCTGGGTCGTCACATGCTTTGCGATGCCTGTTTATAGCAGTATAGCAGGACATGACATGCACAGGGACTGAACTGAAGCACTTTCAAATCTAATTTGTTGATCTTTTTAAAAATATTTTTGTATCTTTTTCTGTTTTTTAAACATTGGGTAAAAAAAATTTTTACTGTAAACAGCCCAATTAAAGTGTGGTTTTCACCCCAAGCTTCCTGATGAGTGTTACACTGGGCAGTCAGTACCAGCTGCACTGTGACCATGGGCAGACACACCTTGTGGTTTTGGTGGCTGATGGTGGCTGGGTTGTTTCTCATCACTGGTGTGGGAGCCACACAGACACCGAGCTGCTTGTCAGGTGTCGGTGGTTTCCAGTCACATTAGCAGGAGCCTCTGCACATTGTCCCCGGGAGCCACAGCCACCATCTTCCTTGCAGTGAGGCAATACTCATAGAGTTTAAGTATTTCAGTGCTGGGGGGCGGGGGAAGGCCAGTGGCTGGGCAATGGCTGAGCTGCAAGGTACCGCCTGGCAGAGGCCAGCGTTTCCATGCAGGCGTGCAGCCCCTCACACAGTGCCTGGTCACTGCGTGTGTGACCCCACATCAGCTCTGTGGTGTTCCTGGTGCCGCGCACACACACGTATGCATGCACACACACTCTGAAGTGCTACTTTATTTCCCAGTATTGGACAAAGCAGGTCAGTGGCTCATTTTTGTAGCAAAAATCTTGCTTGAATTGCTTGTTTTCAGCCCAGGTTTAAACACCCATTGTCTATTTTTAATTCAGTGTTAGCGATGTGAAGTTTTGGTGTTCTTCCCACATTACTGGCGCCTGTATGAACCAGGTCAGCTTTCAGAGCGCAGCACCTTGCAGTGTTTGCCAATAAAGCCTGCGTGCTTCTGGGTGATTTATACTCCCCTCCTGGCTCTGCCGAGATGAGACATTTCCTTTTAATTCTCCTAAAAACAACAACAAAAGCATTTGTTGTCGTGTTTAAGCACAGCAGCTGTGCTTCTGTGTCTGAAGCCATCCCTGAACTGCTTGGGACCACCGTAATGTGCTTGCAGGTTGTGTCGCGGGGCAGGGTTAGGCAGCTGAGAGCGGCCTGAGGCCCCGCAGCCCTACAACCTCTCATTTGCTTCGTAATCCAGCCCGCTGCGCTTGGACCACTGCTCAAGGGGCTCTGCTGCCAAACGGCGGCACCTCGTTCCTTCGCCTCTACCTGAGTGGGAAGGGTGGCTGTCACAAGGGGAGACCCACGGACTGGCGGGCAGAAACTGGAGCTCCTACAACCCCAAATTGAATTCCCACTGACAGGGCAGGGCAGTCACTGAAAACAGCGTCCTTTTGGGTTTGTGCTAGATCTGCACTCTTGCCCCGGGCTATTTCAGTCAGGGAGCCACACATTGCATCATGTTAAGTACTTTTTACACTCAACTATTTTAACAATTCTAAATTGTCCCATTCACTCGAAGATCACTTCCATTTCATGAGTGATTTCCATGAACAAAACAGAGGCCATCTCAGCAAACTGTGATTTTATTGTATTTACAACAGAATTATTACAATATTCTACAGAAAGCCATGAAATCAAATTACTTTTAAAAACAAGACAAAAAAACAACCCTGTTGTATGGCTGCTACTGCAAGTTCACTTCCACGAGCTGTACATACAGAGACCCTTAGCCAATTATTCACCCATCTTGTGATTTTTGGTTGCTTTCTGTAAGGCAAAAATAACTTGGTTTGCAGTTAACACAAAACATTCAACAAACTGCTGGGACAATGTGAGACTGGAGATGCCTCAGATGCATACGCTGTATCACAGAAGACCACCCTGCTTGGCTTTCTTACAGAAAACAGGGGTATGACAGTTCAACATTACAGATTTCAACGTCCCTTTCTAGCTTCTGTTCTTTCCACCATTTTAGGATTGATAATCAGTAAGAAAGAGGCTTT
Organism: Phoenicopterus ruber ruber; assembly: GCA_009819775.1. Lineage (NCBI taxonomy): Eukaryota > Metazoa > Chordata > Aves > Phoenicopteriformes > Phoenicopteridae > Phoenicopterus > Phoenicopterus ruber. The sequence goes on along the minus strand of CM020221.1, from coordinate 27,537,688 downwards.
ACCACCCCTAGCTTGGTAATTGTGGAAGAGATTTTGGAAAATTAGAGCATCTTTGGGCTCAGCAACTCCCTTGTGCTTTCAGTATAGGGGAAGCAGATGAGCCCCTCCTTATTCATGAGCTGGTTTTGAGCATGTTCTTATTTTTGTCTTTTTTCTCTGGCACCACTGACTGCCCTAATGCCAGAAGCACAGAAGTAGCTACAGAAATGAAGTATAAGCATTGAGGTGAGAGAAAGGGGATGGAGAACTAAAAGCTCTGCAAGCAATTGGGAGAAACACCGTAAAGTTTCTTTTGTCTTCTCCTTTCCTTTATCTGTTCTCATCTTTTGTAAGACTGAGAAACATGACAGGGCATCCTGGCCTTGGCTTGTCTGTCAATGAGGAAGGTTAATTCTCTGTGATCTCATTTTCTGTCTGCTGTGAAGCTGACAGTACAACTCAGGGAATGGGAAATAAGTGTGGACACATCAACGCAAGGAAGTTTCTGAGATCCAGAAGTAGATTTTGAAGTAAAATGACTGGCTTGTAAATGCTAACATAAAAGCAGAAAGTTAACTACATAGTGACCATCCTCAATACTCCTCCCTGCCCTTCCCTCCAATGACCATACAGTCACTGTCCTCAAAAACTTGCCCCACGGCAGATTAACCAAAAAAGCAGTAGTTCACTGGAAGCAACTAGCACTGAGCTTATTTGCACATTTAAGTCTGTTCCCTGGTTGTCAGCAAAGATGAGCGTTTCTGAGGTCCTAGGAGCTGCAGCTACACAGCAGCTCTGAAAATCAGGCTACCTAAAAGTGGATTTAAGTGCCTGAATTTAAAAAACCTTATTCAAATCTTTCATATACCAAAGCATCCTTGAAATACTTGCAAGACAGATACTGTTTCAGGTGGAGAATCAACTTAAACTTCCTGTGTGATATTGCCATCATAAAAGACATTGTGGTGTGATGAAAGTAATTACATTACTGCTTTGCTTGGCTCTGTCTTGGTTAAGGTGCTAAGTTTCCTATTTATTAAGAAAAAAAAATCAGTAGCATGGAGTTATAATAGAGAAAGTCCTCTGGGACAGAAGAATAATTTTTTAAGCCATGTGATGGATTAGATATTGAATACCCATTAATGTAATTTTAAAAGGATATTAGCTTAAAACAGTGTCTGAAAAAAAGGATCCAGCTCAGAATGAATATCAGAATTTCAAAAGTGATGTGAATGCGACTGGTCACGACAGTGCGGTACTGCCACTGCTGCACTTGAATTCAGGTGTCAATTCAATTAAAGGTTTTCCTTTAGAAGGTGTTAATAAATCAGGATCTATCTAATCAATCGTAAGAATCACCACCTCAATAGCGTATCTTTTCATGCCATACATGCTTCTCAAGCAGAGACAGTGGAGTGCTTGGAAAAAGAAACAGATTTGTTTTATGGGACTCGGAGAGGAACAAATGCTGGAGTATTTCCCCTTCACCCAAGTAAACAGCAGAGCTCCCCTGGGCTCGGTGAGGCCAAGGGCTGAGGCACAGCCTGGTTCCCCCCCCAGCTGGTAACGCCTCCTCCCACAGCCCTGTTCAGGCGAAATGCAGAATCTCGTAAGAACGGGGGCAGCAAGACCACCTGAGGGTCGGGTAGCCCAAGGCCTCCCTGGGCTGCCGGCAGTGTTGCATTAGCAGAGCACTACAAGATCCTGCAAATAGCGGGGTTCTAGTAACTGTGAGGATGCGCGTAGAGCCGCTGGCTCCTGTACTGACACGGCCCTATCCCAAGAAAGCTGACTTAGCAGGTGCCGAAATCTGCTTTCAGAGCTCAGGAAGAACAAGTTGTGAGGTCTGAATCTGTCAGAGGCCAAGGGCCTGCAGGCAGGGGTTTTTGTGAGAATCAGTTGTAAATACAAGAGGACAACCAATATATTGCACTGCAATTCATTCATTTTATTGCCTTTGTTCATTTTCCTGTGGATGGTATTTATGATGTAGTAAAACACAAAGGCGAGCAAATACTGATTTGTGGTCGTCTTTTGAAGGGTATGTGGGGAAAATGAGATCTGCCAAACACTCAGAAGAAAGTACATTGTTTTGGCTAAGGAAAACACACCTAACTACCCTGGAGATGGAGCTTCGAACATTCATTAAAGGGAGGTGATGTGATAGTAGAGAGATTGGATTTTGCGTCTCAGGAGATCTCTCCCAGGCCTATGTGAGACTAAATTCATTTGAATTGAATTTTCTGACATTGATATAATGTTGTAGTACTCCTCTTTCATGTTCCACAATACTTAAAACCAATTTTATCAGTCTAAACGTGTAAGTACCTATGCTAGTTCCTGTTATCCCCCAGAAAAACATATTTTCACGCTTGATATCAATTCTTGGCACAGTTCACAAGGCTGCAACTGCTTAACAGTGCTCTGCACCTGGAGACCTGACTAAGCACCCGCGAAGGCTTCCATCGCCACGTTCCATCCCTGCCGTCACCACAGACCTCAGTTACTCACTTGTACAATTTACAATGGGATCAGACTGCAGGGGATTGTGTGAAAAGGATCTCCAAAGAAAAGATTCAGTCAGAGGTAAACAGTATGCCAATGTATATTAGCAAGTTATCACTGAAACTGCCAAAAATGAAAGGAGAAGATTAACATTCCCTCTGAGGATTTAATCTGGATGAAGGTAGAGATAATCCAGAAGGGCAAATCTGCCTGCCCTGTCTACTCCCCGAGTAAAGCACTGAGCCTGCTTCATACGAAATTGCAAACAAATTCTGTTAAATACAGAGATGAAGATTATTTAATGGTATTTTAGTAACAGTCAATTTATGATGGTGGAGCTTAAAAAGTAGAAGGCCTTCAAAGACATCTTTCACCCTACTGAATAAACGATTTAAAGAACTTTGCATTTAGCAACAGATAACATTCTAGAGATATGGTATGTGAATTTACAACAGTACACAATACACATTTATATAATAAAACGCCAGAAATTAAGGCTAGCTATTAAAGTAATTATGCTATCAAAAAGTTAAAAAATTTAAATTAAAACATGCATTTTCCAATTTTTTTTTTTTTACTGTGCTGTAAATGAAGTGTCTTCATTGGGAAGGTATCGGTTCAACGTCCAAGGATTTCAGCATCCAGGATTTCAACCACAACTGATTAAAGTCCTATGTTAATTTATGAGTTCATTCACATGCATCAATACTGTTCCCATGAAATGAACATCATGTAATGGTCACCAGTCGCACATTTAATGCAAGCTAGCAAAACAGAACGTTTACAGCTGATACCCGAAGAGACTAGCAAGTCGGGCCTCAAAGGACAGAAAGCAAACACTATTTTACAAATTGAACTCCAGCATACCAAAGTACAGCTTGCAATACTGTCTTGATATGACTCAAACTCTAACCCCCCAAAAGAGTGCAGTAAAAGTGACCTAATACAGCTGTATTTCCCTACCGGCTATACGAGAAACATTTCAGATTTTTTCCACTGCAGATCAGTCGGGTAAATAACTTATTGTACATCTATGAACTTGAAAAATAAAAACGGCCTATGTTAGTACGTGGCAACACAAAAGCAAAAAACCCAGCTTCATAAAGTAGTTTGTCTATATATTTAACTTAAATCTTTCTATAAAATAAAATGACGAAAATAAAAAAATCAAATCCAACACTTGTAATCAAATCAGACTTTAGCCACGGTTATTTATAAATATGACCATCCACCTCCACTTTTCTGATGGAGTTTAAATGAACAGGCTTTGGTAAGAACAGAAAAATGGCTCTACCCATTCCAGGTACAGTTAGCGAAACCACGTGCATCGTGCACACCGCTTTCTAAAAAATACATTCTACAGTTTTTCAATTTGTAGAACTAACCACCTGTAATAGCTAAGGAAAATAATAAACTGTGCATTTTAAAGTTAGCATTTCTTTCACCTTTATGTATTTTAGTGCAAAATATTTTAGGGTGAGGATTTACGACAAAAATGGCAGTAGCAGCAAGAAATCTTCAGTTTTGTACAGTAACAACAATGCTAAGGAGTTTTGTTTTTTTAAATGACAAACTGCTATCCTGTTGCCAGGATTAGCATATCTAAGTGTTTCAGGCACTGCATGAATTAAACTAGCACCCCATTTCATTATGGAACTAGTAGACAAAATATGTCATGGAGATCAGCTCAGTTTAATTTATGCCAGACGTTTCTTTTTAAAGAGGTTGCAAAGGCTTTTACCAATTGTGTTTAAACGTAAGGGTTTATTTTTCTGATTATTGGCATGTTCTGAGTAATTCGTTTCAGTCCTTGCTATGAAGACACCGCTCAACATTATCAAATCTTAAACCTCTCACGGCAGTTTCAGTTGTGGAATTCTCTCGTGGAGAAATCAGACACTTAAAAACACAGTAGCAAAACTAATATTACACCGTTTAAACATTCACATGAGAAACCATTTTTTTGTGATCAGAAAGAGTAGAAGTTTTTAGGCTTAAAGTCAAAACCATAGATAACATACTTCTTGAGACTGAGATAAAAACCCCACTTATTCTTGAAAGATCTGACGGACATAACATTACCATTACACACCAACAGCTTTTTTCTTTTCTTCCATTCAGAGAAGTAAAGAAACCAATCATGACACTGATTGTCTCCACGGAAAACAAAAAGCGCTAGGTCCTTTGATGTACGCCACAGATTAAGTCAGGTTAGACGATGAGGATGGAGAATTCCAAATATGAAAAAACCTACAGCAGTTCCCAGAGTTACGACCCAGTGGAGTGAAGGCTGGGGATTGGATAGAATTTGGAAATCCGGCTTTGTGTTGAAGGGTTAAGGCATTCGGATTCCCCAGTCATTTTAAAGAAAACCTCCTGTTCCTGCAGTTTTCTGGCAAATTCTTCTTCCAGCGTCTAAAACCAAAATCAGATTGTCATAGGATTACAAGGCAAAGTACAAGAAGCCGATTATACCAGTGACATATTGTCTGATACAACACTGTAACTTCACACACCATCACAAAAAAAATCACCTAGTAATTATGAAATTGCAAGACAACCAAGACACAGCAAGCTAAGAACATCATCTGCCTGTAGGACACTCCCTGAACTGTGTGAAAATCTAGCGCTTGCCATTTGAAAATAAAATATAAAACCCCAAACCAACCTCCCACCACCCTCTTATCTGTTATTTAGAACTTAAGGTTTGTAGTGACCTACTGGCTTCTGAAATATGTTCCTAAAACCAGAGTTACCTCCAGCGAAGAAGTTTTATAGGCAAATATGCGCACACGTGCTGCAAGAGGGAGCACAGTAAGAGGCTGATAACACACAAGCCTTTTTTGTTGCACGTGCCCTTTGCTCAGCTTTTGCACTTTTTTAACATCTTTTATTATTCAGTGAACTACAGCAGTCTTGTACAGTAGCTTGATTCTCCTCCTCTGCAATACTTTTTGTATCGCCTGTGTTTGCTAGATCCAACTCCTGATGGTTTTCTGATTCATAAACTGCTCCGATTTACCTTTTTTCTTGGTCTCAATTTCTCTCTCCATTCCTTCAGTTCTTGGCTGTGCTCTTCATCTAGCTCTTTTAGCTTCTGAGTCTCATGCTCAACCAGTAGATGGCATTTTTCATTCTTAAAACAAGACAAAGATAATCCTTATGTAAAACTAATTCAGATTAGGCAACTCAACATTTGTACGTGACATATGTTGTCCTAATTCTTTTTAATTAGCTTATTCCGTGTAAATAGTGACGTGACTAATTACAAGATAAAAGTATGTTACGAGGCTGCATTATCAAAAGCTGATCTTTCCATCAGAACCAACTGAGGTAAGAAATACTTGTAAATCCAAATATACTGTTGACTATCATTAAGGCAGCAGCTGACAGTGTTACTCAAAACTGTGTTTCACTGCCTAATAATGCTTTCCAAGGTCAGACAGCATTTCTGCTTTGCTTTCTAAAGACAGTTTGTACAATTTAATAAAATCAATTACATTAAAAAGGAGGTAGTTTTTTTTAAATATTTCAACTCTTGGTGCCACGGAGCTGAGACTAACAAACGGGGCTTAGAAAGGAGAGAAACGTGCTTGCAGAAGCAGCCTCAGCATCGCCCTATGAAAAGGAAAAGGATAATCAAACCACACATCAGCTTCGCATTCCTCTCGGTGAGGAACACATGCATCTGCCTAACTTTCAGAGGACTTTTGAAGCACGGTAAGAAAAAAGATTAAGTATTTGGCTACATCAAATCTTTGATTTTTAAGAGTAGCTGGCAACGGCAGTCTCTAAACTCCATGTTCTTGTTTCTAGGGTTCCAGTCCCAACTGGGTGTGATGCAGAGTATAAAACCACAGGAACAAAAACGACAAGCACCTGGCTAGACCCCAGTGCAGCTAGCGGCCCATTCTGCTCGGTGAAGCTCAGAGTAGCCCTAATCTGCTCCATTTTACTTGAGCTGAAACTCTCACAAGACTCCCACGGTACTTGGGGATTTACGTATTAGTGGTGTAGTCAGGACTGTTTTCGCAGGATGTGAGAAAGTGAATAGAGGAGAACTGGCTTCACTGGTCGTTGGAAGATTTCTCTATGCAAAGGTTATCAGCAGGTGATCGTTTAATGCTTTAAAACTGCCTTGTGTCTCTGAAACAGGGAAAAGCTGATTTAACAGAAAAGGAGATCTGGCCTCTGGTACACAGCAGCAGCTCTTGCAAAACGCATACCAAAAGAGACAAATTTGAGTTCCTTATCGCAAGAAGAGAATTCCTTCTAAGTACCTTCCAGAAGCTCAAGTACAAACGGCAGCCTGCACTTTGTAAAAACCACCTCATCCCCTGGATTGCTACAGACATCTTGTGGGTAATGCCTGGTGCTGCCTACCTCCGTTCTGAGTAATGACATTTCAGCAAAATCAGGTTAAAAGGAAATGTTGCCTACAGAAAATAGCACTGGGAACTTGACAGATATTCTAGAAGTGATCATCTGCTTCTGGTTCATGCTCTTCTTGCATTTAAAATGATTTCTCATTAACGATGTGAGCGTATGAATCTGGTTAAGCAGTATGGTGCAGGCCTTCGAAAGCAAAGCTGAAAAAAATCCTACAGCAATTAGTAAAAATGAAGGAAAAGATGTTTCTGCTTTGCCTGCATCTGTTATTAACCTGAGTCTTCCCACTGAATGTTCATTTAATATCATCTATTTTTAACCTGTAACTGATGCAGTTCTCTGATGTTTGCTTCACACTGCAACTGAAGGTCCCGCATTTGATTTTCGTGTTTCTGATGCTGAGCCAGCCTCTCGTTCTTCTGTCTCTTTTCTTCTTGAACAGCAAACTAAAATTAAAAATAAAAAGACGGTTTATATTGTGCTTCTAGATACAACAGTTTACATGAGTCAAAAAACTGTATGTAACAGAATACATACAGCATAACTGAAAAGAATGGTTTTAAAACATTTAAACAATAACTGTATCTTCTTTATTCTTTCTTTTTAAAAATTCTTACAAAAGGAATGCCCTCACAGTTTTGTCTATCATTCCATTTCTCAGTCTGAACTCTAATTTTTCCTTAAAATGCAGCACATTTCACTTCCAGACTTCCAAAATCATCTCCCTCTGAAGCTAAGCGACACAGTAGTGTTGCTACAAGCGTCGGTTAAGGTTTGTGTTATACAGCTACAGGAGACTATTTTCCAGATTTTTCATCCTCCCAGCGCTCACCATATGAAACCATGATTTGGGACTTTTGTGCATCAGTAGAAAGCAAACCTCTAAACCTCTTCACAACATTCCCTTTTAAAGAATGGGTGAATACCTACAGTTTCAGTTCAAAAGCTCACAAAAATCAACTATTCTTAAAAATACTTCACAGGATCACAGAGCGGTTGAGGTTGGAAGGGACCTGCGAAGAGCAACTCCCCTGCTCAAAGCAGGGTTAACTAGAGCAGGTTGCGCAGGACCGTGTCCAGTTGGGTTCTGAGTATCTCCACAACCTCTCTGGACAACCTGTTCCAGTGTCTGACCATCCTCACACTAAAAAAGTGTTTTCTTATGTTTAAGTTGGATTTTCTGCATTTCAGTTGTGCCCACTGCCTCTCATCCTGTCCCTGGGCACCACTGAGAAGAGCCTGGCTCCACCTTCTTTACTCCCTCCCGTTGGGTACTTATACACACGGACAAGATCCTCCTGAGCCTCCTCTCCTCCAGGCTGACGCATCCCCGATATCCCAAGCGTCTCCTCCTATAACAGGTCCCTCAGTCATCTTCAAGGCCCGTGGTGGGACTCGCTCCAGAAAATCCATGTCTGTCTTGTGCTGGGGAGCCCAGGACTGGACCCAGCGCTCCAGATGAGTCCCCCCAGTGCAGAGGGGAAGGATGACCTCCTCTGACCTCATCCAGTGCATCAACCCAGTTTTGTACCATCTGTGAACTTGCTGAGAGTGCACTCTATCCCATCCTCACATTTATACTATTAAAACTGTTTTTATTGATTACCTGCTTAATTTTTTCACGATCTTGGTCCGGAGAGGCTAATGAATTGATTCTTAAACTTTTCTTAAACATAGCCATTCGAGTCTTTGCTTCACTTCGCTGGATTTTAGGCAGTCTCGCTCTTTCCTGAGTTTGTTTGTTCTTTAACTCCTCAATAAGGCGTTGGTTATATCTCTGCATTTGTTCTGTTTCCTAAAATGTTAACGATATGGAAATGTTAGAGAGTAACTACTGTGTTAGCATTTTTGCATCTCATTTCACCAATAAGCATGCTGTTTGGGTCAGCTTCTTTCAACAGAAGCCAGACCCAGCCCCAGTGAGATCAATGGGGAGGAAGGGGTCTTCCACTCATTCCAGAGAGCTCTGGATCTTGCCCAACCCAGATGAAATTCTCTAATGCTCCAATGAATATGAATACACATATATTTCACCAGTGGTTGTTCAACACCTGAACTGCATTTTTAAAAGTTTATGTTATTCAAAGGGAGAAACTTTTGTGGACCTGAACTTCCATTCCTGCCATTGTGAAATGCCAGTTTGTTGCAAAAGCTGGTGAAAGCAACAGCCATTACGGGGATAAACCAAACCATACAGAAACAAGCCTCAGCGGAGGCTGCTCGTGCTCCAGTCACCAAGGAGATCCTGTAATAGCTCTCTATTGTGTTTACATTTTCAAAAATTGAACTACTCTGTTTGGTGTATTCTATAAAAACCAAAATGCCTTGTGGAAAATAAGTGTTGTCTTCTGGGCTTCGATAGGATTAAGCTATAAAGAGATGGTTGTCAGCTACTTGCCCAAAAGCTAATCCAGTTCATTCTGCTCATTTAATTCCAGGATGATTTACTAATGAGTAGATTTATTTAAACACAAGCCAAAATTGGTTTTGGTGTATGAGCAGAATTTGGTATTTTTAATAGAAAAAGGTTGATGTCGTGGTTGGTGGGTTTTTTTAAGAATAAAAAGGAAAAATATGACCACTTATACTTCAACATACTACTAAGTTACTAAAGTAAGACAATTAAGATTTTTTTATTTCAACAGAACATATACAACTTCAAAATATCTGTGTGGGTCTTTCCTGTGTAAGCAAACAGGTACCAGTGGAGATCGTAAGACTACTTGATAAAAGCCCCGGATATCATAATACACAAAAGAAAGTGTCAAAGTCAACACTAACCTTTTCATGCCTCTTAAGCAGCTGGTGTCTCTGCATGAAGTACTGATCTTTGAGTTGCTGTTTGAGGAGCTGGTGTTTCTCTTGTAGATGTCGCTCTTCCAGCTCCCAGATTGCAGCTTCGCGAGCTGGAAAAAAGAGGAAGGCTGGTTCAGAAAGTACAATACAATACTTTCTCATCTACCTGCTAGCATATGTTTAGAAGTGGCCTACAAGTGCGTTTTAAGAACAATGCTATCCCATAGCAAATGTTTTTATTACAGTTCTAGATTAGTCATGAAGGTCTCTGATTTCATAAATTTAAGACAGACTATTGTTTTAATAAAATACAACACAAATGTGTGGTTTTAAAGAGAGAGTCTGATGCTGGATACCTCTCATGAGCTGCTGTTTGTTGTTGAGGCAATCGCGTTCAATAGTGGCTAGCTCTGTCTTCTGCTGCTGAATAATTTTCTTCAGAGATGCATCCAGTTCTTGTTGCTGCTTCTGCACAAATTCCTGCTCCTGGTAAAAACCAATAGAAGTAAATTAAATTGTGTTCTTCTAACCGCATTACATTTTAATGAAACTCCCAGTTCTCTCAGCATTAGCTATATATGAAAACAAATACATCTATGAAAATTTGAGCTAATATGCCTCGGCTATAAATTTACGCGTCTCTTGGATTTTCTATGTAGAGAGTAGGTACGATTATATTTAATGTTTAAATAATACCTTCAGAAATAAGACCAAAGGCAACAAACTAGCCAACAATCTGCAATTCATTCGATCTCTTGTCTCTCCTCAAAACAAGCTGCAGGTTCAAAGCTAGCAAAAGACAAGTACTCAATATAAAGCTGATCTCATCATATCAAGTGTTAATTATTCATGCATGTAAGAAAATAAAAGTATTTATGGTTATTTTGTTTTGGATGATTAGTTAAAGCCCATTTATTTTCACAGTTGGGTTTCAGATTTGTGTCTCAATCCCGAGTGGTTTATCCTGTCACGAACGCAAAGCTACTGAGGTTGGGAGTTCTGCAAGACTGCTATGAAGACGCCCAATGGCTTTTGCAGGAACTGTGTTCTGCAGGACTGGTAAGCTTGTCACACCAGAACTGAGCTGGCTCCTCGCAAAGTGATTTGCCATCTGCCTGATGCAGTCCCCGTGTCACCTGCATCTTCTCATTATCCAGGGCGTATCACTCTGTTGCATCACATCATGAAATGCCGGCAGTAGTAAGAATCCCCCTCCCATGCCCCGAGACCATACCGTTGCCTTTCTTCTTTGCAACTACCAAAAACCCAAAAAAGCACCCACAAGCATGCAAGCATGCGCACACACACTCTTTAAGAACAAGAAATTAAAGCAGATGTTTTTCTACCATGATATAAAGGTCAAAGAAAGGATGATGGCAGTGTCCTATCGGAGCCAAGGTGGGCAGCTGAAGCATTTGCTGTTATACAGAACAAAGCAACGTTAAAAGATGGTCTATTGGAAGGGAGATGGGATGAGGCAGGAGAACAGCACTGGGCTACAGATGATCAGTGGAAAGGTCTCCCGAGCTATGCATTTTTATTTTATTACTGGACCTATGCTACTTGCTAAAAGAGTTGTCAGCAACATATGGAATTAAATGCTTATTAAAAGCACTTTTTATTATGACCAGGAGAATCCTGGTTTTCATCTTCACAGAAAGTTAATAGACTTGGCAGTGGTAGGTTAACGGTTGGACTCGATGATCTTAAAGGTCTCTTCCAACCAAAACGATTCCGTGATTCTACGAGGCTTTCATCTCCCCCAGGGCACAGCAGAGTTACACTTACACAGGTACCAGAAAACCAGAGGTGGAGTAAGTTGGTGAAAAGTTCTGACAGTGGCAGACCTGAGGGTACAAAAAGGACTGGAAGGCCACATCTGAATTTAAATTGTCCAATATACCTAATCAAATATGTGGCCTGATGAAAAGTACTGGTCTGTTTCCCTTTCTAGATGAAAAGGATATGAAAACTACAAGTTTATTATTCTGAGGGTGCAGACACATAATTATCACTATTTTTAATTTGCCAGGATTTTTTTTGATTTGGAGGGAGTGGGAGAAAGCTGTTCTAGTGTAGTCATGGTCAAAAAGCAATTACGCTTGAGCTTTACTCAGTCATTTGAGTATCATTGCTGCTTTCTCTACGTGGTAAATCTTGCTAGCGCTGTAAGATAAACCAGGCCATCTCAGAAAACACTCTGGCCTTTCCATTTCCCGCATCTACTCAAGTATCACATATAAGAAAGATCACAGACTTTACTAAAGAACATGTTGGATGAAGTAAACGGCAGACGGTGCAAGGCAGTCCACCTTTTTAAAATTACCACTTGGTTTTGCCCCAAAGTATCTTAAAATAAACTCAGTTATCTTTAAAATACATGGTTTCACTGCACACACAGCTTAGAGGTCACACACATTGTTTCTCACATGTGCTGAACAAATAATAAACACCAGAGAGCAGTATTATATTGCATCTGTATGAAACTTCAGTGTCTTGCCCAGAGTTAGTAACTACTGTGATTTTGATCTTTTTACTCTGAATAGTGCATAATTACATAAATTTGTGCTAATTAGTTTGGAGACAGCAGTGACATTGATCAGCACATATGAATAGAACGAGAAGAAAAACCACACATCTGGAAAATTAGGGAAATAAAACTTTTTTTGGTTTGCATTTTAAGACTTACATCCTGCATTTGCGCGTTGAAAAGTGTACATGAAGACAACTGAAAAGACTGAATCATAACCTGAGCAACGCCCTGTGGGACACAATGTACTTCCTATGTCAGAATATAATGAAATATAGTTCTGTTCTTAAAAAAAAGAAGAAATGAGATCTGCTGTATGTTAGTAATACACATTTTAAATGTCAAGGCTAATCACACAAAAGCAGTCACTGACAGAAGTTCTAGATAGCCTAAAACTAAACATCTGCATCTTGTCTAGCACATATCATTCCAAGTAAGGATATTTCACCTTTAGAATTGTCTCTTTCACCTCTCTTACTTCAACAAATTGAAACCAGCAAAGGAAACAAACTAAGTCACTACAGACACTGTGAAAATTTAGGTTTTTAATTGTTTCCTTAAAAAGTTCAGCGATACATATCCTTGGTGTGGGGAGAGCGCTGCAACTCAATCGCATTCTATCCTGGGAAATCCCCTCTTGAATTAAACGTGTAACCGAATAAAGTTGCTATTATTTTCTACTGGGTCACTCACATAAACATTTAATCTTTAAGTTACTCAATCCAAACCTGCTCTGTTGTGGTGCAAACTCACTCTGTACAAGCTGTGGCCATCACAAAGTCAACGTTTTTCTAAAACACTAGCCTCCCTTCTAGCCGGGTCATATAAAAGCAGCAAGTCTGAAGGCGTGAAATACAGATGATGTCTTGTACAGTTTCCATACACCTACACTTTGACATTTAAATAACTTCGTTTTACCTAATCTGTTCTGCTCCTGTGAACAAGGTGCCTCATGCTTACATATTATATACATTTTCCTCCCCTGCGCTTATATTGCTCAAAACTTACTTCTGACTGTAACCTTTATAATCTGATGGACCTATGGGGTACTTACCACTCATAAAAGCACTGTAAATAAACTTGCCATAGAAAAATACCCTTCTTTTTCGGTACAGCATACAAAATATTACGCTTAACAGCACAAACCTGGAAATAGCTGCTCCTACATTTCTACATAGTGTACTCTATGGGACGTGATATGGGAGCACTTGAAGAAAGAGAGCAGTACGTAGGGTTAGTTTGAGTTAAGTTCCATATTCACTCAACAACAACAAGAAGTGAAATCATCAAGCTGCGTGAATACTGCTGCCTTTTGTATTTTAGTAGCTTGAAGCTGCCGTTGTTACCTGAGCATGCTGGCTTTGTGCAAGCTCCTCTTTCTTGCGTTTCATGAGCTCTTTTCTCAGCTCTTTTGGTGCTTTCTCCACTTCACATAAAACCTACAGTGTATATAAGCATGCAGAAGGTGGCGAAAAGAACACTTTTTCTCCACAGCAAGCATTACTGTGAACATAGGACATGCAGGTCAAGCACTAGAGGTACCGGGAAGCGTGCGTTACTTCAGTGACAGGGATGTTAGTTTAGTGAAAAGAGCTTAATGAAAAGAGAAGGAACAATACGTGCTTTATGTATGCCAGCGCAGCGCGGAAAGGAGGCATATGCCAGCCTCTTTTTGCATGCAAATGCCACCCAGTGCTCTCAGAAATGGCAGTCTCTTGCTCGCGTTTTCATGCAGCAGCTAGAATAGTCAATAGTTAAGAACACCGCCACCTGCAAAAGTGGTATTTTCTTGAAGCACTGTGGCAAAAGGACTACAGAGCATGTTTACCTCATGGTAAAGCTGCGAAAAATGGTTGGAAGTTTAAAACCAGCTATTTCTGAAACTGTCTCAAACGTGAATTTGTAAGATGCCATTATTAGTATCTCCAACCATAAATGACATCTACACAGGTTATGTCTTTAAAATTATCATACAAGTAAATAAAATATTAATTGGTTGCAAGTGCTTGGTTCTGACGAATTTAAAAGCGAAACCCACCAATAACTATGTTTTCAAGAAACTTTTCATGACATGCATGCTGGAATGGAATGTGTTTCAGTCCAAGGTGAATTAGACTAGATTAGTAGAAAGATTCTAAATATAACCTGGCTAAATCAACCAACTATTAATCTGTTAATTAGCTGATGTGTTTTATTTATTTTTAAGAATTATAAACACGTAACATTGCACAGTCCAGTATAGCATGGGTAGTTTTAGAGCACCAGCTGCATTTTCCTTCAAACTGTAAATCGCCTTCTTAAGCTTTAAATACAAAACTATGCACCCCAAAACAAATGCCTGTTTGTTTAACGTGGAAGCATCATCAGAAAACAGAGTCCAAATCACCACATGCTATTCCTTTTCCATGAAAGAACTGCTTTTAGCTCAAAGCGATACGTAAAATTCTTCCCGCTTTCCCACGTAGGACCCAATCACCAGTGAACAGAGAGAGACTCAAAAATGCAAGAGGTACCGCAAAAGAAGAAAAATGGTTATTTACATATGAGCATATGGTTCAAACTGAATACAAATTATATTTTTTATGCACTTTTGTACTACAGGATCATTCTATGCAGAAGCACGGACAGTACAGATTTCTAAAGAAATCTCTGTGAGTCTAGTAACTATTAGAGCAAACACTAGAGCCATTTATATACAAACAAACACTACTCAATTGATCTGAAAATGAAATAAAACAGCTTTTAAGATGCAAAATCCATATGGAAACACATCACCTTCTCTTAGTCTAATGCAAGCAAATTAATAGCATAAGGTGTCAGTGTCAAATGTCATTCATTTTGCCTTAACTGTATGACACATATGAAATTAACTGTAAAAGATTTTTGGTTATTCAGACTTTTCTCTCCTGGCTTTCCTTTTTGAGTTAAAAAACGACATCCATATAACTGCTGTCACTTCACATAAAGAAATTCTAAACAACAATAGCAGACATTCAATAAAAATCTAACAAATTAACAACAACAACAACAAAATCTCTGGAATTTAACTGGTTCTCAGTAGTAATCAAGACCATATTCTTTTCTTCGAAATTCTAATTTGATAAGTATTTACTAAGTAGCTATAGCTGGTAGAAATCTCACATATTTTTCACAATCTTTAAGAAAAATACTTTTTCTTGATTTAATATCTGAGAGAAAATATTTTATTAAAGATTCTGTGAAAAATAAAGTCTTCTAACTTGGTGATGTTTTCTAGATTAAGTCAATACCTAAATCTTCCTGTTAGCTGTTTGTATTTCACTTTAGGCAGTAAAACAAAAGCAGTAATACTGACTGCTAGTAACCCTTCCACAACTCAGTACAGCACAGGAGGTTGACAAGGCTTCTGGGAGGCCTAATCTCAACTGTTTGCTATGCCCATACTCCTAATTTTCTGTATTATCATCATTGTCTCTTACCTCCTTTTTTTTGTTCTTCACCATGTTCTGGAATTTGGAAAATTCCTTCTCCTGTTCTGCTTTGATGCGTTTTGCTTCATCTCGTAAACGATTTGTGTGTTCCTGTTCCAAGCGCTCTATTGTCTGTTTCTGCTGTTTTTCTAGATTTTCTATTTCTTGATCATACTGTCGCTTTTTACTCTGTAAAAATAATTTGGCATCTTTTTTTAGAAAACTAAATTCTGTTCAGTGAAGTGCTGCACCACAGCAGAGGATGGCCATGATGAACTATTCTGGCAGGCGAGTCCTAGCGTACAAGCTGGGCACCCCACAATGGAAAATATTGCCATTTATTAACAAGAATGAAAACTAAGCTATAGCCATCATAAAAGGAAACACCTGATTGCTGCTAGTAGCATTCTGCCTACTCCATCAAGATGTCATATTTTAAGAGCACCAAAATCCAGAAACTCACTGTCATCTCCTGTTCAAAACGTCTGTACATCTGTTCTCGCTGTTGCAAAAGCTTATTACTGAGTTGCTGTTGGGCTCTCTGCTCCTCTTTCTGAAGAAGCCTCAGCTCTCTCAGCTCTTGACGTCTAATAATGAAAAATAACACTTAATATTGATGGGAAAACGAAGCGGAAAATTACAAAAGATGAAAAAAGCATCTATAACTTAGGTCCAGTAAAACTAGTTTTGAATTGGTTGTCATATGAAGAAACACTTTGCATTCCTTTCTGTCAAGAAAATAATTGAAATGAATCCCCAAATATTACAGAAATAAGGTCATTAGCCCCCTTCTTCTATTCAAAGAGAAAAAAAATTAGCTGCTAACCTCTTGTAAATTCTACTTTTAAAAACGCTTACCGTAGAAATCGCATTTCTTCACTTTTCGAGTCATTTTCAGTAACTATTTTTGATGTGGTTACACTCACTTCTACTCCATCAACAACAAACTTGCGAGTTTTCTTCAAAGTTTTCTTCTGTCTTCTAGTTTCCTGAATAAAACATTGGTAAGTTATTCTGTGTTTAAGTTATATATTTTTTTCCTTTTTTCTTAATGTTAAATTACTTCAAATATTCCTGCGAAGGCCTACCGTATAGTAATCAGGAGTTCTTCTTGCTTATCAGGTACCTCACAATCACAAAATTCTAATGTACTGAAACCTTCTCTAGTCAGAAAAAGAAAACTGTAATTATTGATCATCTAAATTGCCAGAAGAAAAAAAAAAATCTAGATGAACCCTGAACAGAACTAATGCAGTTTTATTTCCAAGAGCTGAAGACAGTTCCAGTTACTGTTTGCTTTTGCCCATAATTTTCCCAGTCACCAAAAAAAGATACTTAATTCTGAAAAACAGTACTGAAACAGAATAGCAATTTACTCACCTACTTACTTCTGCTTTGGAAATAAATTAAAGGGGCAAGTTTATTTTTTTTATTCATATATATTAGTCAACAATCATGTGATGACCTTGCTGACAGAGTTGGAGAAATCTCACTTCTCAGAGCTGCTGTTGTTTCAATACAAGAGAAGGGAGACCCAGCTGACGCTGCGTCCCCACTGTGTCAGGGCTGCTGCAAACACCTTGAAGTCACGCTTAGCACAGCTATGCCAAGTTAGGGTTTTTGTTTGAGTTTGGGTTTGGTTTTTGGGTTTGGTTTTTTTAATTCAAACCCATGGTTACACAGTTACTACCCTAAAATGGCTATAATCATATTAGTATAAAGATATAAATGAAGTTCATAATCTGGAATTTGCTTCCTCCGAATAAGCTCATTCCTGCTGGCACAATTGCATCAATGTAGTGCAACCATAGGAGTGCAGTTCGGAATAAACAAACCTGAGAGACTGTCTGCCTTAGATCTTCTAAATCTAAACAGAGAGACAGAAGACGGAAGTGACAGGAATTCAGTATAAGATTAGATGTGATAAGAGATTTGTCCTGTTAAACAGGGATTCTGTGCAGAGTAAGGCATTGAGCGAGTCGTCTTGAATATCAGCTCTGAACTACAACCTTTCACAAATCTTCACCTTTAATATTGTCAGACTCCCTGTTATATGCTAGTCTACATTTTTAAAATGCAATTATGCAACAAAATAAGAAAATAATCAGCAGTTCTGTAGCTTCTAGCTTTGCTGCGTAACTGCACAAAATCCAGACATTGTTAAAGCGTGCCATTTGGAATACTTCGCTTTCTACAAAGTTTTGTATTCCACACTGTCATACTAGTTTCTCACTCAATAATTTTCTTTGTTGTGAAGGTCAAACCTGGACATAATTTTAGGGTCACACTCACATAGGATTTTATATAAAAATATACGATTGCTTATACTTACCTGTAAAGATATTGATCCTGTCTCTTTGTTTTTACTAAGGAAACTAGAAATTGACAAGTTCAAATCAATGCTGCTATTATCAGCCGTAGAACCAGTGCCCGAATCTGCATCATTTTCCTTCAAATTCTCCGACTCTAGCTGCTGTAAAGTCTCAGTGTTGTCTTGATTATCTGTTTTGACTTTCTCCTCATTTTCTTCAGTGCTAATACTAATACTGGGGACTGGAGTGACTTGAGAGTCATCAGCTTGTTCGTTGGCAGTGCCTTGAAGCTTATTCTTCATTATTTCATCAGACGTAACTTCCGAATGTTCTTTGTCTATTTGAATATTGTTTTCCTGGATACTCTCAGGTCTGCGCTCTTCTGAATTTTGGTCCGCATCAGTCAGTTTATCCACCACTTTATCAGAAATATCCTCAGGCTTGCTCTGTATTGCCTTCCGGTCTCCGTCGCCTTTTCCAGAGTCTTTGATCTCCGTTTCCTCCATGCCACTTCTATTACAAATATCCTCATTTTCACTTTCTGCCAGTTTCTTGTCTACTTTGATCGCCTTATCTTGGCTTTCCGATAGAGTTTCTTCAGAGCTGATTATCTCATGGACCTGCTTAGCCTGACTTTCCACTGGCTTATCCTCCGTCTCAGGTATTTTATCCCCATCACTGATTTGTGTTTCAGCAATACCACCCATCTCCTTAATGTTGTCAATTCCATGCTTTATTAGTTCCTTTTCTGCATCAGCCACTTTATCTGCAGCATTAGGTAGAGTTTCTCTAGTGGTGTCTATTATTGCCTCTTTCTGACCTTCCTCTGTATCTTTCTTTTGTTCTGTGGCATTTTCTGCGGGGACCTTTTCTTCCTTACTTTCTGAGAGATCTGTTCTGTTTTCCTTTTCTTTTTCACCAGTTTCCTTAGAAATGGCTTCTTCAGTTTTGACACTATTTTCAGCTGTAGGTACTATTTGCAGTTCATGATCTTCTGTCTGTTCATTTTCTTTCTCTGTTTTTAGGTTGGGTTCATCCTTTATTTCTGATTTTGTTACGGCATCAAGTTCTTTCCCTCCTTTCTGGGGTTCCATATCTTCATGTGCTTTTTCCAGGCTTTCTCTAGTCTTTCAGCTGACAATGCTTTGCCTTGCTCATCTTCACCAGTTGGCACAGAACCATTCTGCACTTTTATATCACCAACAGTAGTATTGCATATGTTATCAGCTGTTTTCCTGTATTTAATGTCCTCAGATTCATCTCCAGTTGTTTTGTCATCTGGAAATACAGTGCTGGCTTTGTCCTCAATTGCATTACTTTCTGTTTTCTCAGAAAGAGATTCCAGAACAGAGGCATTCTGCGAAAGTTTATCCTCTTCAGAGCTGGCAATACTAAGGTCCGAGGATGCACGCTTGTCTGCAGGTAACTGCTAAAAAATTAAAGAAGAAAAATATTTAATCATTTTCTAACTTAATTAAAGCACAGTTCTATTGAAGAATACCTGAACGGAGATAGTATTGTATTTACAGGCAGAGTTATATGAATTTTATAACCTCAGAGTACTTCACTAGATATTACCACAGAACAAGTGCATGAACTGCAGACAAGCTCTGAACAGAACAGTTCCACAAGAACCCTCTTCCATCTCTCATAATTTAATAAAATATACTGTGATTGAAGGAAAGGGATCATGGTCAGCCCCTTGCCTCACACTTAAAAATCTTCCGGAGTATTTTTCCAGTCATGTTTCTTTTTTTTTTTTATTAGTTCAGTTCCCCAGTAGTCCCATCTACAGTTGGATTTGAAAGACACACGTCTTTGTGCCAGTTTGGCTAGGAAGAAGCTGTGCAGCTTTAGTTGGTACAGCACTGATAAAAATGCAATATTAAGACCTTCTTCCGCTTCATCAAAAAAAGTATCTTTCCTTGTGTTCTTTGTTAAAAATGCCTGAAAAATTTTGGTCTGTTTTTTAATCGCTATGAAACTCCATTAAAATGGTGAAAACCTCCAGCAGGCCTGAGTAAGTGGCAATAGAACAGAACTGTGGCGATATGGAACTAGAATAGAAACGGTTACATAACTGTAGAAATTGCTGCTGCCGGAATACAGAGGCATGTTATCAGATTACATACAAACACACAAAAGGATACACTAATAAAGTGTCATTTTAACCATAATTGCCCTTTCACTCTTCAAAGTGATTGCAATATCTCTCTGTCTGTATGTACTGTTAGAACCCTGTAATTTGCAGATCAGGCTTCTGATTTGCCATTGGGAGCACACTAGGTGAGCCATTGTAACAAGCACGGGTTTGATCGCGTATTTCCTACCTTAAGGTTTTCCTAAGCATACAGAAAACAACTCCTTTTAAGTCAAAAGTGCATTTAAAAGATTTCTTCACATAGTTGTTCTAGAAGCTTAGCGTTAATCTCCAAGCAGTTTTTAAAACTACCACAGGTAAATAATGTAAATGCATCTACCTCACAGTTTCCTAACCTCCTGCTTGTGTCTAGACACTTAATTGAGTCACAGGGTGGACCTCACCCCAACCCTCCCGGGGACTGATGGCTTAGCAGCTAATCAGCAGAAGGAGGTGGTGGGTGATGCCTTCGGAGGCAGACAGTAAGTCCTGGAGGAAGCTGGTGGGAACGCACGCTTGGCGATCTGCTGGGGGGGACAGGGAAAGCGGTACGAAGGGCAGGGGGCGCGACTAGCTTGGTGAGGGGCGAAGAGGGAATGAAGCCGTGCTCTTTGTGCACGTGCGTTTGGCTTTGTTACCATGGCTGGTAACGGCAGCTACTGCCGGTGCTGGTCACCGTCCATGTTTCCCGTGCTTGAGCCACTGAAGTCGGAGAGCACACTGCCTGTATGCTCCGCAACCTATAACCATCTCATTGAACCTCATGGCTTTGCCCTTTGAGGAACTGAATTTGCGTTGTAAGATTCTGAAGCATCTTTAGAAATACACTCATAAATGAAACCTTGTCTTGGTAAAATACAGCGGTTTTTTGCTTTTGTTTTTTTCTTTGATAGCCACGCTGTAAAATCACAAATGTAGTTTATAGTATAATGGTCACATACCTTCCTTAAAGTTTTAAGCATCTTATGGAAGACAAATATACATTTACTCGTTTATCTAGTCATTTTGACTTAAACTCATTTATATAAAAATCGGTATTTGATTTTTAAAATTCTACACTACATATATGTGTAAAAATACATGGAGATAATATTCTTTATTAGATAATACTCTTTATTATTAGTTCTTAGGGAGTTTAAGAACATGCTAATTTTGAAAATGCCGACTACTTATTTTGTAATAAGGTTACAGTATGTTTATGCTGTTACTCTTAGAAGACTTGATGCAAAAGTTAAGTAGTACATCAGAAACTGAGATCTCCATAGGAAACTGGTAATTGAAACTAGCTGCGTATTTAAAAAAGTAAGTTTTAAACTGACCAGAGAATTTTCTGTTTCTTCTTCTTCATCCTCATCTTTACCATCTTCAACTTCTTCTGTAACTTCAGCCTTAGCTTCTGCAATCAATTCTCTTATTGGTTTATTGGAAGTAACAGTAACAAATGGATGCTTGTGAAAATAAAAAATAAGCACAATATTAAGTGCTGACTTCATTGTACACAGTGGGAAAATCATAACTTCAAAGAAATATAACTTCAGAAAAACGTTACTTTGGTTCTCTCAAGCTTGAAGATTGACAGTTAACATTAATCATAACTATCTTAATGTATTTTTTTCTGCAGGAGTTTTAAAATGAAACCATTTGTATTCAAATATCCTGTGTAAGTAGTCTAACAAAGTTGCTAAAAACACAAATAATTCATTTTACTGACCTGTTTCACAATCCAAAGAATAAAAGTAGAAAGATGTTTTAAAAGGTTATTTTTCCTGGAAACGGGTTTCATTCTTTTCAGCTCCACAGTGAAATTATTTTCTGAGAAGCTTTATCTAGAAATATTCTTTCTAGAAAAAGTCTGCTTTGTCTTTAGAACAATTTTTCCTAACAAGAACATAGAATTCTACATTTTTCTTTAAGAAGAAACAGCTACCTGTTCTTCTCCTATTGTCTGAATCTTCTTTCTCTGCTTGGCCCTGCTGCTTAAATCTATTCAACATAGGCTGGATGTATTCTGGATAAAGTAAATGCGTGCTGACGTTAAACAGAATCAAACGTACCTAGTCGCATCTACTCCTGTTTAGCTATTCTGCAGTGACAGCATTACAGAGGAAGGCTGAGCACTAAAGCTTTTAAAACACCTGTCAGCAATTGACTACTTATGTAAATATCTCCTTCAGCCATTATAAGTATCAAAGTATAATTTAAATACTTATGCAATGTAATTAGTTATATTACATCAAAATATGTAAACAAAGAATTTGAGCTGCACTTGGTATCATTCAATCAGATTTTACCAAATAAGGATCAATGCAACAATGTTAAAACCAGATTGTGTATGAACACTTAATTCGAAATTATTGAAATTGTTACGATAATACTGATCTGCTTTTAAAAAATACAAAATACGCTTGCCTTTAAACAACAGTTCTGAACAATTAACTCTTCCTACCTGTAGAAGTTGAGTTGCGCTCCACCTTGCATCTACATTCTTTTCCAAACATTTCTTCAGAAAATCTTTAAAATCTGATGACCTACACAAAAAGCAAACAGGTAGTGTTTTTTCTTTTGTCTTGACATTGGACTAGTGTATAGTGAAATATTATTTTGCTTTCACATGCATCTACACTGCAACTCCAAGTCCTGCTATTGATTTAGAAAAACACAAAGATAGTACGGGAATGCAAAGATCGATGTGGCACAAATACAATCTTTAAAATGTTCTTCGATTTACAGAAGAATTTACTTTTGGCTCTGGATTTATAATACACCACATCTGCTATATCACTGAATCACATAAAGATACTAAAATGACCAAATAGATAATGGCTTTTTAAAAATGTTTTCTGAGTATAAAAGTACTTTAGTCTCCTTTCACCTGATTTTTTTTTTTCAGATGGTCTTCAGATCTTTCACTGCATTTGTAAAAAGCTATTTTGCATACATTTTAATGCAAAATCTACAAAATATTTCAGTATAAAAGCTTCTCTACAGAGCTACAACAAAAAAGCCATAGTCCCAATTGTGTAAGAAGATATATCTATACGTCTGTATGCATGTACACAGAATATGTACCTGACTTTATGCATAAAGCTAGTTCCATAAAGTTCAACGTGAACGTAAGTTTAGTACATATATGACTTGGCATGCCTCATACCCAAAATCTACAAAATTGGGTTGGGAAAGTTGTAAATAAAATACTAACCATTTTGAAGGCTGTGCTAAGGTAGGAGGATCAGATTTTGCTATTTTCAGAAGCACTCGCATTGGATTTAATTCATGATGAGGTGGCTCTATTTGAGCCATTTCTATTAAAGTAATGCCAAGAGACCAAATATCAGCCTTGTAATCATAAGGTCTGTCTTTAGAGGTCTCGCACATTACTACTTCTGGAGCCATCCTGCAAGAGAATAATGAAGTATCAGGTTAGAAAATGCATTCTCATCTGTTCTGAAAAAGGTTCTAAATAGATAAATTCACTGAAGCATTTTAAGCAGCGCATTCTACTCTCACTGAATATATTTACATGATATTGTATCAAGCTTGTAATATTAGCAACAAAGGTAATATTAAGATATTAGTTCATACTAAAAAGTCAGCAAAACAGTGCACTTACCAATATGGTGTACCAATAAAAGAATCTCTTCTTTGTATTGTTCTTGTGTTTTTAGCTGATACTCCAAAGTCCGCTTAAAGCAAACAGTAAAATGCTATTAACTGGGTGGTGGAAAACATATTGCATTTTTATATTTTACAACTGTCTTTTAAAATGTTGTACGTTCCAGAGCAAACTTTCTGCAGTATTAAAACTTCAAAGTGAGATAAAAATATTTGTGTTTTGATAACTAAGTGCCAAGGTTCTATAGCATGTCTAATAAAAGATATTGAATAAATGTTATTCTCCATTGCTAAAAAAAGTAATGCTACTGTTGAGTTGTGTGGGACAAGACCAACGCATGTATTTACTGTAGGAATAAGTGGGTTAAATTATTTTAAATAGAAAACAATTTCTGTAGCCTATGAAGGCTGTATTCCTCAGACATGGCATACTAGCTCTCTCATTAATTCAACAACTCATTCAATTTTTAATTTCAAGATTCAAATTCTCATAAAGCTAGATTTTCCTTTTATCTTACAGGTTTCTCTCCACATGACTTTTCACTTTATATTAAATATCTGAAAGCTCACATATGCACCTTTGATGTAACATCCAACCAAAAATCAACTTTGTATCTTTGCAATTAATAGTGCTTGTCTATAAAGCACTACATTTCTCACTTAGAAAAAAAAGATGACATTTAAGTAAGTGTTATATGCTTATTATAGATGTAACTTTCTTAATGAAGATCTAGATATTAGAGCAAAGGGACAAAATAGCCATATGCTGCTGTCTTTAATCTGTACAAAATTACTTGATGGGCTCAACACTTGAGAAGCCTAATTTTGCTCTGAGGAAAAAAAAATAAGGATTAAGCTATTTGTTCAAATGCAAAATCTGAAATCTTGAGGGACTACAGATACTGAAATAATAAAACTCAAATTCTTATAAAAATAAAATGCAAGGAAGGAAATTTATTTGTTATTCACATATTTGTAAAACAAGGAATTACCTGTTTCTCTGTGTACCAGAAGCAAAATACATATAGTTTAAAAGGGGCAAAATGCTCTTTCAAGGGATGCTGTACACTTTTCAAAACTAAAATAAATCTATTTTTAGAAGTCTTAATTAGCAAACCTGATTACATCACTAAACGTATGTGTGGAAGAAATCTCCCTGTGGCCTGAACTGTGAAGTAGTATCTTGACAGCCTGCACAGTTCTGTGTATCAGCTAGGCTTGGCAAAAGCTTAAAATAGTTCCAGTCCGTATGAGGAGGAGCCAGATCATGTGAGGCAAGTAAAAAGAACAGAAACAAAGGATTCTCTCTCTGACCATAAGGCTCTTACTACGATCTGTGATTTCTTCTACAGTAGTACTAAGAAACTAAGATAGCATTTCTATTACATTTATAGATGAGGCCTATGAGACTGAGTCCATCACTAAATCTTCAGGCTTCCAAGAAAAGCCAAAATAGTAAAGTTACTTGTACTTTGCAGATGAAGAGAAAGGCACATGCAAGTATGAGTAATAATCTTGTGCAAGCGAATCCATGCAAAAAGCACAGAAACACTTAACTGATCAATCTAGCAAAGCAGGTTCTTAAATATTCTCAATTCTAAGCAGAGGTGATGCACTATACCTTGCAGAGACACTGCGATCAATACGAGTTAGGTAGTAGGCATATTTGTGAATTCGGACACGTCTTACTTATGTTTAAAAGGAACATCTGTAGCAAGGCCAGGAATTTAGAGCCCCATTTCACTGTGGTGATCTTCTGATTGTCCTTACCTTTACCCTCTGTGTACCTTGCATCCAAAGAAGTACAACTCATCACACGTCATGTAGAGAGAAGTTTTTGAACACAAGCTGCTATGTCATGGAACTATGACATCGGTAGAGCCACTGTAAAGGCTGACAGCTTATACACATTTGCCCCAATGAAGCCCTGAGCAAACTGGATCCAGACAATTTCTGTCTTTTCCTGGCTGAATGAAGGGATGCTATTCACCCCCAGGAGTCCTTTGTCAGTTCTTCATGGAGGAATCCTCATGGATTCCCTACTACATCCGAGGGAAAATGTGGATGACTGCTTAAATTCAGATAAAATAATAGGAATCAACAATAGAAAGCTTGCATTAATTTTATTCCAGACTGTTCTATCTGAATTTCAGTGCAACAAACAATTAAAAAAGGCATGGAAAAACGAAGTTGAGTAATGAAGATTATTACTTCTCTCTCTCAATAATGGAAGAGACAGTACTGGGTACTGGGCTTTGGTGACAGTGAAGGATGCTCATTTTCTAAACTGACAACTTCAAAGGGAAGTTCTGATGTTACCATAGTAAAGATAAGTATAATTGAGAACATTATACTAAGAAACACTAGGACCTGTGTCTGACTTTAGGCAACTTGGTACAGATATTGATATGACTCCTACCCTTGCTGATTGTGAAGTCTGAAAGATGTGCCAAGTACGGTTAGGACATTTACGCAAGCTTTTTTTTGTTTTCTTTCTTTCTTTCTTTCTTCATAGTAGCAAATCACTTGCATCTGAAAAAACTCTCATTCTTAGACTGATACTTAAATAGATAAATACTGAACTCTGCCAAACTACAGCCTAAGGAAAATACAATTATAAGACCACGCGAAGTTCTGGGAAAGACTTTCATATGCAACATGCTTACCTAGTTTAATGTCTCCATCTAATGTGAAAAGAATATTGCCAGCTTTTAGATCTCTGTGGATGATCTTATTTTCATGCAAGTAGTTCAGTGCTTCCAGTGTCTGCCTGCACACCACTTTGATCTGCGGCTCTGTTAATGGCCTTTCAAGCTCTGCAAGAGAAAGAGACAGAAATAAACACAACATTTTTGCATTTTGTTATGTGTTCATAGCAATCAGTATAGAGGTACATGTGAAAATTAATTAATCTGACAGATTCTGAACATCATGTGTCAGAAAAACGTCTATCTTAAAATATTTGCTCCTTTCAGTAAAAATTTCATCCCTTGTACCCCAAACCCTCCTCGTTATGAACTATGCATACCTACCTATCTGAACTGTGAAAAAGCTATACAGTTTAGAGATTGGTTCTTTTGTATGGTACATCGAGATGATAAAGACTAGATCCTTTACTTACTGGTATTAGCATTCACCTAATTTGTGGAATAAGCACTAACTTTAAGGTTGACGCAATATAAAAAATCATCACAATGTAATTTGGAAGATGGCAGGGAAAGGGGAAGAATGAGATCCTGAAAAGGGCTCATATAGATTACGTTATAACAACAGAGAGCTCCATAAGCATATGAGAACAACTCATCACATTCACTTAAAAGATTGAGACAAAAATGTGTCTGTTTCAAAAAGTGAAAGATATAGGTGTAAATGCTAATTTAAAAACCCCAACATTCAACACATATAGCACACCAATTACATAAATATTTGCATTTCAAAACAATATACATGTGAAACAAGTCTTAAAATACATATTTTACATTTATGATGTTATTAAGTTTATTATTTGAAACAACTTATTTACCCAACATTACTGCATCTACTGCTCCACCTGCACAAAATTCGATCAGGATCTGTATGTAGAAAAAAGAATACACGAATTACAAATTAAATAGTTCTGCTGAACTGAACCATGGATTAAGGCTGCATTATTGGGAGACCCAAGTTTCAGACTATTTGGCCTTGACAAATTATTTCACTAACCTCTGCAAAATATTGGTATTGTTCCCCAGCTAAAGATAGGGCTGTGCTGCTCAAGCAAATTATTTGAAAAACGCTTGGAGATCCTGAGACAAAAGTTTTAATCCAAAAATAAGATTGCATAATAAAGCTTATAAAATATAATAAAAAGTCAGCTTGAATCTGACTCATTGTAATGTGATTTACATAATCCCTGAAAACTCATTTCTTGATTATTAAACTGTACTTCTATAGTATAATCTGACTAAAAAGTCCAAGTATAAGAGCTACCTGACTTTCCAATAGCAGATGTTATCTCCTCTATTGTTTCAGATGAGACAAAAATATGGAAAAATACCCTTAAAAGTTACAGAAAATGAGTAAATTCAGATGTTTACATTCATTTTCCTCCATTTTCATTGATGCCTACGACACATCAAAGCTTTTATCCCAGAATCTAATAATAGTAGAACAACTCCATCTCCAGTTCTCAGTTTCCATTTGAAACAAAAACAAACTGCAACTATTTGGGGGCACAAACTATGCTGACATGTAGGACAGAAAGAACATACACAAAGGAGAAAGAGGGTAGACAAAGGGAATGAGGAGGGCAAGAAAGAGGAAAGGTCATCCAAGACTGACACCCCACTCTTCCTTATATGTTCTTCTTCTTTAATCTGAACTTTAAACATTAAATTATGATTTTCAGTCTGACAGCTAATGAGTATTTCTTGTCAGAATCCTAACAGTCAACATTCTGGGAAATAATATCTTAATTCTTTCCTTTAGAGTACTTTTAAAATCAGAGTGTAATTGCCCATAAAAGAGGAAACCTCAAATTATACCTTATACCATAACACACATATACACACTACTTACTGCACATATTACTTCAAATTACTATTATAATTAATCCTCACAACAATGGTACTAACAAATGTACTATATAATGCAACTCTTTCTAAATCCTTTAAACCATTATTCCATTTACATGCTTCTGCACACCTACTGCCAAGTAAGTTAAGTGTGGAAAATCGTAAATAAAGAATTTCTTTCTCTAAAATTTACTGTTTGATCTGAATCTGATGAAGGCCTCTTTGGTAGAGAAATTGTGTTTCTAAAACTGGAAAGCAAAAACATATTTTATGTCCAACTATCATTCTTTTTTCCTCCACTAAATTCTGTTTACTTACCACATCATTATAGCCTTCCCTTTGCCACTTTCATGCCTCTGCATTTCACTGTAACTATATATCTACAATTTTATTTTCAAACTATTTACTCCTCTTCTATCTTTATTCTGTGAATAAAGTGAAGCCTATCCACTCAGTTTCATATTCTGCCTTTATGCATCTTTGCTTTCATGCTGACCTTTATGCATGGAAATTTTTTCACTATTCCACTGTTTTATACAATATCATTTTACTTTGCATTTAGATCACACAAGGTTTTCACAAAGCTTATCAAAATAAGTCTACATCAGGAGACATGGTATTACATTTCCATTGTTTTCATGCTTAAAGGATAAAGCATATTTCTAAGACTACAAGGAAATTTTCTTTTACTTGTTTTAGGTATCTTTTTAAATTATAAACTCTTTTAAAAATATATATATTCTTTGTACAATTCCAAAAGCACTTACAAATATTGCATTGGATCACCTAAAAGAAAAAATTCTATTTTCATAGCTAAAGCTATTCAGTGCACAGGATATAGCAGAAGAGTGATGTACAGTCATATGTATGCCCACTATACTTCTATGTACAAATATCTAGTTTTTAAGTAAATTAATTGTGGTTCAAGTCCTGGTAAACTGTCCTTCCTGGAAGTACCAATGAATTCACTCCTATCTAAAATACATACGTCACAAGCTGACCTTTTCAGCACGTTATTTATTTTTCAGCTGCAGATTCTGAATCTCACTCTAAATTGTGCTAATGTAATTAAAACCTGAGTCCGGCTGTTACAAATAAGCACTAAAAACTCTCTCCATACATCAAAATGAACTGCTGTTTTCCAAATTTTAGATTCAAACTCCTGACCAAATGACTCAGTGTAGCTCAATTATACAGTGACAATTTCCTAAAAGTCATACTCACAATTTACAAATTACTTTTGAAACTGAATAGTCACTCCAATAGCGACAATCCAGAAGAAATGTGATTGACAAATGATCTTTTAATAAAGCCAAGGAAAAAAAAAAAGTAATTTCAATAACCTTTTGAAATAAGTAAAAGCAATTAGAGAAGAAAGAATACCTACCCACAGATTGTTTTCATAGTAGAAAGCATCTAGGAGCTTAACAATATTAGGATGATCACAGGATGCTAAAATATCAATCTCAACCATGTAATCTTCAAGTTCTTCTTCTGATTTAGTATCAATCACCTTTGCAGCAGCCAATACTTTAGTTTCTTTGTTCTGAGCCTATAAAAGTCACAGCAAACATATATATGTGAAATTTACCAGACAACTGTCACCAGCAACCCCCCCCCCAAACCCTCTCTTGACATTTCTGTACTATTTTCCCACCTTTAGTTTGCTTCTCTACAAAATGAGAATACCTGCATATTAAAGACTAGATAAATTCTAGCAGAAAAAAAGCGTTAATAACTTTTCTGAAGGTCAAGAAACAATGAAAGGCAGGAATATGAAAATACTTAATTCTAGTCACATTCTTTAAGCCATCATGCAGTCAATAGCTTAGGGTCATTACTATTTTGTACTCCTAAGATGAAGCTCTGTGTTGCTCCTCAAAAACCCATCTATTAGGACTGGGCAAGGAGTATGAAGTAGCCTCCACCCTCTCATTTCTGAGTGCCCATTCTTGCCCTTCTGACACTCCCCACGTTGTGGCAGCACAGCTGTTCGCAAAGCCGCACAGAAAACCAGATCCCCTACCAGTAATCAGTAGGTTACGCTCGTCTTCAGCCAGCGGCTGTATTCCAGCTCCCGTGGTAAAAAGCTGCCAAGCCATCATTAATTTGCCTGGGCATTTTACTCTCTTTGCTTTGGAAGTCCAGGAGTGATTCCATAGATGGCTACTCATTGAAGTTGGCCACGCTCAAAACACTGCCAGCCTCTACTTTATTACTCCACACCTTAAGACTAGGGATCTAGAACTGCTGTAGTGATAAGGTCAACTGGGAAATAAGTAAGATTTTGACTTGAAAAGCAAAAGGAAAACAAGACGTTGGGTACCCAAGGGGGGGGGGGGGGAGGCATTCTGCTATGTATTTAAATATTCTTTGGCTTTTCTTAAACATAAGAAATTACAAACAATTAGGGTGACATTTAAATAGCAAAAAAATTCAGAAATCAGTTGCTGTAAATACTTATTCACAGAATATTGCTGAGAAACTAACACAGCAAAACTAGGCAAGGTGAGATTTTTTTTTTTTTTTAAATATGTGGGGGATAAAGCAAATATTAAACACACAGCCTACATATGTGTGTGTGCACATACACACACACACAAAATTATACACACTTTCTAATAACTCTATTGCAAGTTATGTTTGAAGGAATACCGTAACTCGAATTTTAGTAAACTTTAAACAAGAAGGTATATT
Organism: Phoenicopterus ruber ruber; assembly: GCA_009819775.1. Taxonomy (NCBI): domain Eukaryota; kingdom Metazoa; phylum Chordata; class Aves; order Phoenicopteriformes; family Phoenicopteridae; genus Phoenicopterus; species Phoenicopterus ruber. The sequence goes on along the minus strand of CM020221.1, from coordinate 27,506,726 downwards.
TTCTCAAGCCATCATAAAAACACTAGTTTGTCAAGGCATTTCCAGTGGTTACCTTTTGCCTCTGAATAAATGAAGTTGTAGGACTGAAGTCTACCTCACCAATTAATTATATGTCAAGACCATGAAGGAAAGGCCTAGATTTACTCCACCTAGCTTTAGACATTCAAATGAAATTAAATGAGTGAGAAGTAGGGACGCAGGTGCTCTCCAAAGCAGCAAGAGACAAGACCCTGCCGGGGCAATTCTGCCCAGCGGCGCGAAGCATCCCAGGGTGGTGCGTCCTGGCTCTCTGCTGCTGCCGCTGCTGCAAGGGGCATCTTGGCCCCAAACCTAGTTGAGATGAACCCAGGACAGGACACAGCAAGAATCCCCAAACCTGATTTTTGTCACCTAATCTCATTATACTAATATCAGACAAAAGCTGTAAAAACAGCAAGTAAGAATTCTTAAGAATGACTTTCAAGGTCTAAATATTATTACTTTCACAGCCATAAATAATTCTCTCAATGTGGCAAAAGAGAATAAAAGATTTAAAGGTAAACATTTATGATAAAATTCAGTAAAACAGCAGTAACAGCAAAACGCACTTATAAGCACAGTCCTATCTGATTCATCTTATGTTGAGGGTAAAGGTTTTGTGTAACATTTAATTTTATCTCAACATTCTTTCTGAAACAAAAAAACAACCAATCTTCCCAACTTCAATATTTGCCTTCCCATTTTCAACAACAAAGATAAGGGATCTATATAACATTATTCGAAAACAAACTACTGAGTTTTCCAACACACATTCTAATAATAAAAAGGACTGCTTAATAACGCAAACATCATTTGTTTTGGTTCCATGTTTTATAGCAAGAATGAAAGACCAACCTTCCTATCCCAGAGCTGCACTGTAAATTAGACATGGAAGGTGAAACAGACGTCTGACTCCACAACAGAATTAGACTTGGTAGCTTTACATGTGCAGAAAAATGGTTGTTAAAGAACCTTTCTAAAGAATTCAAACATGAACTGTAAATTTACTTTTTTGAAACATGCATGGCCACACACTCTGCACTGTACCTTACAAGAAGGATACTTAAAAAAAAAATTATGAAAAAAATTCTGAAATTCATTTTTACACCAATTTGCACATAAACTATATAATGGTGGTAATGTTTTGTTTAAATAAAACTATTTTAAACTTCTACATCAGGTAACAGTAACAGATGTTGCTGTTTTCAGATTCAGTTTCACCTTTGAGAGAGAGAGAGAGGCATTAGTAAATTAGCGTGCATGATTAAATGCTAGGGAGTTTGCTGCATTTATAGCGTATACTGCCTTTTTGCTATTGACAGAGTACTTTGTATTTTGATTTTTCCCAGATCCTTCTGCTTGAAATAACTAGAAATCTGCTTTGAATAAGTTTCTTTTATTTCCTCCTTGTGGTAGTTCTATTAAAACACCTCATTAAAAACCAGAAGTGATTATGGAGACAGTATGATTATCTTTATGAGCATCTTAACGATTATAAACAAAACAAATGTTAGCCTTTGTTCTGACTTGTGATAGTAAAATTTTGTAGGTCTAGATCCAGACTTTTTTCCCAGTTCTTAAAAGAAAAAAGGTTTAGAATTAGAATATTTTCACCAGTATTTCTGAGGTCTGATAAAACATTTTAAGTATATATCAAGTTACATCTGAAAATAAAAAAAACACCTTTATATATTTTAAACATGATTTTAAAAGTTCTTTTTGAATAAGACATTATTCATCCCCACTCCACAATGCACTCTATAATGAATACCCATCTATGCGACTTGCTGTAAGAAGCACGTGAGAAATACGCTCTTTTGAACTGTGTAGGAAAGGATTTTACTGTTCATGCAGAAGATTTACGTAGCACTGTATTGCATTGGGAAAAAAAACCCTCTGAATTAAGAGGAACAAAAAGCATTTACAGCTTTGTGTGGGCACGTTTGTTTTTTCTAGTGTTTGGCTGAAGTCTTTCTACTGCCACACAACATTCTCCAAAGGTCAGAGCAGGAGCAGAATTGTTTGTGTAGATGCAGGCTTGATTTGCATATACTCATTTTGCATTTGGGTACATGAACAGTTAGAGTCAAGTAACCATTCATGTCACTCAGAGGTTCTGCTCTTTCAAAGTCCTGTATCAGTAGCCCACAGTAGCCCAGCAGTTTCTTCCTGTATTTTAGCTCTCAACTACCAATTCAAGTTATTCCAAACGCTCTGCTTAAATACATTTGATTCTGCTTCCATGACAGGCGATTTAAGCTTCAGTCCTATGCTAAGAAACCCAAACTTGGCATCTGCACTGGTTATAGTTCAGTCCTGCCTTATGTAGAGACAAGGAAAAAAGGGGGAGAAAGATTTTCTTTCTTTGCATTAACAAAACTTGATCTTTTCAAAAGGTTCATACACAATGGTTGAGAACTGAATGGAAATAACTCACTCCCCCAAGATCTGACTAATGCAATATGACGTAGATATTATTGACTATTATATGCAACAATACGTAAATATTGCAATCCTTCCACCAAAACTTCTATTTGGATTATATATTTAAGGTTACTGCAGCAAACATTAGCTTACAGAGAGATAGTATGCACAAAGGAATAGCAAATTCTATATGTTACAGCATGGTTCTTGCAATGGATGGCACTGTCTCGTTAGCAGAAAACACACAGAAAAACACTCTTATTCTCCTAGTTCTAAGATAAAGTACTTTTAGAAAGATGGATTGCAGGTTTGCATAGAATAAGTATGATCTTGTAAATTAGAACTTGCAAATTACTTTCTCTCTGAACCTAAACCCCTCACACCAAAATGGCAAGGACATCTAACGCACAAAAACATTGTAAACATCTGAAAATGCATCAGTACAAGAAAGAAGAATAACCATTCTACACAAAACTAGGATCTGCGAGTATGTGAAATTAGTGGCTCGTCCCTATCAATCCTGGATTTTTATGCAGTATCATATATCCAAATATAAGTTCCAGAGCCAGAAGCTTTGTGAAGAGACTGACAGCAGAATATTAAAAGGCAGGTTTACTGTCTGGGCACGCAGCCAAGAAGTTGCATATGCCCAGCCACGAACAGCAGGGAGAGCAGAGCCACCATTCCAGAGTAATAGGATTACAGCTCAGAGACAACTCGGTCTTTCATCTTTAGATGACCAATATGAAGTTTCAGCCTTGGTTGTGAGGAGCTGTTTCAGTTCCCTATCACCAGCACATGTTCCCTTCCCAACTGTGCAGCTCCCCTGCTGTGGCATAGCATGTAGATGTCTAAAAATTAAACACTATTTACAACTGAAGAAAGTTAAGTGCATCCATCTATTGCTCAGCGAACTGGAAAGAAAGCTGAGATACGAGATAGAAAATGGTTCATCACCTTTCTTCCCGATGCCTGATCTCTTCTGAGATGTTACACAACCACGCCGCGTGTTTTGCAGGCAGCAAAACAAATCAATTAAGCAGCTTTTCCTTTCTGACTCATTCTTCTCAACAAAACCGTAGTCATAATCACAGATCACCAAGGTTGCCAAAGAGTGAAAAATATGCGCATTCCTATTCAGCAAAAGATGTTTTTGCACATAAAAAGCTACACTTCTGTGTAAACTTGGGATTGTCAGATCTAGCTCCGTATATGCTTTCTGACAATGTCTGAGTAATCAGTACTGAGAAACTGTCCTTGTACAACACAAAGGCAAGAGCTGTTTCTCAGAGCTATCAGAAAGCGGAGGATCTCAGGCTTTCTTAAACATATAAACCAAGCGAAAAAAAGGCTATAATTTCAGATTTTAACAGCCTGATCAAATAAATCTGTAAGAAGTAGTGCGGCCTACTGGAAAAACTACACTGGACTTTGTTTTGTATAAATTTACTACACCATATTTAACATTGTCCTGTGCATTTTGAAACTAAAAAAAAAAACCCTTCATGATTGACCAGTATCAAGTGTTCAAACTTCTTTGCAATCCATGGAAAGTTGTTCTTTATTAGTGAATTTTAGAAAAAAAAAATCTAATTAATCAGATGAACGGAAACATTAATTCTAACATCACGTGTTGAGAAATGTAATTAAAAATACCAGTTTGAATTCAAGAGCAAATAGCTACCTCTGCAATATTAAACCACAGTTTTTACAATAAATCACAAGTTAGGCCAATGAAGGAGATAATTTCCAGAAATCTGTGGAGGTTGCTAAGACAAGCCAGTCATTTCAAAAAGCTATGTTATTTTGCACCAGTCTTCACTGCACAATGTTAGAAAATGTAGTAGTAATAAAAACATACTACAGAGAATTTCATTTTTTTTGTTTAGTTATAGTTGGTCCAAGGAATTAAAAACCAGCTAACTTCAGTTATAGCTGCTAAAACTTGTTGAAATGACTGTTACGAAAGAACTATTCAAAGATAATGAAAGGATAGTATCTACCAAAGAAGATGATATACCTTTAAACTACAGCTGATCACTCAAAAATTTTCCCTGCCTGCACAATGTATCATAACTACCTATTCTACAGTTTCTTCTATTTAAGAAATGTTAAATGCCAGGGAAAAAGTACTGAAATAGAAGCCTAGATAAAAGTGCCTCTATTTCCTACCAGCAAATATTATTACTAACAAAGTAGAGCCCAGGGTTCAGCCCAGACTACTGAAGCACATCTTTATGATACTGTGGTCTGGTGCTGCCTTTGTGGCTATACTAGTTTTGGAGCAGTTTCCATGACAACTTCACTCTTTTAACATTATCCTTGTACTTCGTACTTATTGTGGTTGTTCTGCTTCCTCCACAGTTGGTTTCTGAGGATTCCACAAGTTATTTTTGGGAGTGGTATTGAATATAATTTTCATGTTTAACTTCATGATACCCTTTATATATTTTCATTAATTCTGTGGTATTTTGTATACTAGCTAAGCAGAGTTCCCATCCCGATTCATGCATTGTGCCACTGAAATCAGAAGGAATATTTATATGCATATTTGAAAAGTACCAGAGCTGAACTGGCAAATATGGGCAAAATAACTGGAACAGTCCTGTAGAGAAGACTTAGCAGAGGAGATTATATCAGATTTCAGCATCATCATTCTTATTTAAGCAAGCGCATTTAAAAAACAGAATAAAGTTAGGAAAAAAAAAGCTAAATATTGGCCAGAAAATCTCAAAAAAATGCTATGCTATTTTATAACAACACATTCTTATTTTCCCTTCTCTTGTTGCGTGATAACTCACATAACAACAACAGGGAAAACCAGCTGACAATATTAGGAAAACATTTGTAACTAAAGCATTAAGTGGTGCCAGAGGTGTAAGTGCAAAGGATTGGTGTTTTCTTCCTAAATTCAGTTATAACAACTGTACATACTACTTGCAAAAGCAGCATTAAAATACACAATTCTGCATTACAATCAACCCCTATACTTGAGAAGGGGGAGGTGTGACAAATTAAGATTTATCCCTGCAGCGCTAAGCTGCTTTGCCAGTATCTTTCATCTGCAGAGGACACTAACAGTCACTGGCAGAGGTTTTCTCTATTTTATCCAGCACCAGACAATGTCAGCCTCAAACTGACTTGCAACTTCCCAGGAAAGATAGTAGCCCAGTGTATCTTCATCTCGGATTACAGATATCCTACAGTTATTTATTCAGTCTTGTGTCATTAGGAAAAAAAAACCAATAATGATTGCTTATTAATTTACAAGTTTATTTCAGTCACTACAGCTTAAAATTAAGTCTTTATTCCAGCAATAAACAAACCTTTATTCCAGATGACATAAATTAATAATGCTTCCAAGAAACAATGATATCAAGAAATAATTTTTAATCAAACAACAATTGCTAATTCTAGCTGTTCACTAGAATTACTTTTAAGACAACCAACAAGTCAGAGTTGAAGCTGTCTCCAGACTGTTGTTTCTTCAGAAAATTACCATGCTGCCAGGATGAGAGGTGAGAATTTTATTATTTGCTTTTGATAGTTCTATGATTTGTTTGAACACAGGACTTAAGAAACCTGCAATTCCTTTACCTGGGAGGATTCTATGTTATAATCTTGCTTCTAGTCATTTAACATCTGTAACAATGCTTTAGTTCACTTGAGCTCAGGGAGCCAGTGTTACTCCTGCTAATATCTTTTCCCAGGGAGACATTTGGAGTTGTAAAAGCTAACTCTGTAGCTGTCTGCAAACAGATATACCACAGAGCGTTTTGGCTTCATGTAGCACTAAGTCATTTTGTTTACTAGCACTTTACAGACTACATAGTGTACATTCACAGATGTACACGTATCAACCTAGAATACTCTTTTTTTTTTTTTTTAAATAAAGTGGCTAGCTCAACCCACAGTTCCTCCTTACCCCATTCCTTGGAGTTAGGTTACAAAACAAAATTGGGATCTCCTCTGCCCTGAGCCTTTAACCAGATCAGATGTAAGATGGCTACAGCTGTTTGCTGACCCAGCACAGCTATTCATGTATAACAAACCAACAAAAAAAAGCGCATCTGACTTCAGCATAGAAAATTCTGTCTTTCCAAACTGGAAATGAACAAGTCAACAAAATAAAGAAAAATGACAATTTCTTTGGACTTTAAGAACCCTTCAACAAAGGCCTTCTCACACGTTACTAGGGAAACTACATAGTCATAGAAATGAAATGCGTCACAGTCATTAAGTTAAAAAAAACTTGCTGTCAAAAAAGTAAAAAATATTATTAAACGTTCTACATTTCATATAGCATTTAAAGACCTGTACTAAGACAATTTATTTTATGTATTTATTGTAGAAGATGATGGGATGTAACAGATGTAACTTAACTGTGATTTAAAGTGTATCACAGAATCATAGAATAGTTTGTTGGGTTGGAAGGGACCTTTAAAGGCCATCTAGTCCAACGCCCCTGCAATGAGCAGGGACATCTTCAACTAGATCAGGTTGCCCAGAGCCCCATCCAGCCTGACCGTGAATGTTTCCAGGGATGGGGCTTCTACCACCTCTCTGGGCAACCTGTGCCAGTGCTTCACCACCCTCATTGTAAAACATTTCTTCCTTATATCTAGTCTAAATCTCCCCTCTTTCAGTTTAAAACCATTACCCCTTGTCCTATCAGAACAGGCCCTGCTAAAAAAGTTTTTCCCCATCTTTCCTATAAGCCCCCTTTCAGTACTGAAAAGCTGCTAGAAGATCTCCCCAGAGCCTTCTCTTCTCCAGGCTGAACAAGCTCAACTCTCAGACTTTCCTCATAGGAGCGGTGCTCCATCCCTCTGATCATTTTTGTGGCCTCCTCTGGACCCGCTCCAGCAGGTCCATGTCCTCCTTGTGTTGGGGGCTCCAGAGCTGGGCGCAGTACTCCAGGTGGGGTCTCACCAGAGCGGAGTAGAGGGGCAGAATCACCTCCCCCGACCTGCTGGCCACGCTGCTTTTGATGCAGCCCAGGGTACAGTTGGCTTTCTGGGCTGCGAGCACACGTTGGCTGATCTTACTATCTCCAGAATATGGGAGTTTGGGAAAAGGTTCTGTATAATTTGATACTGCAATGTGAACCATATCCAAAACTTGCAATGAGCACAGAGGGGAAACAAGATGAAGCATTATCACCCCCATTTCATTCTTTGTTCTGCTAAAATGAACAATAAATAAAGTATACTTCATATATTTTAAGGGAAAAATATAAACTATATAGGCAGTCTAAGATTCAGTATTTTACAAACAGACACAGTTGTAACAGTGGGAAATGAAAGGCGACTACATCAATATCACATTAAAACTGGCAACAGCTCTTGCAAAACTATCAAAGCATATATTCTGTTGCTCCATGCACGCTCTAGTCTGTTAAGATGCACTTCCTCTATTTCTGAAGTAACGAAAAAGGAAGTAGAGTAGCTTTTGACAACTTTCATAAAAAAAGTTGTACATCATCATCCCTGTTTTTAAAGTAAAATTGTTATAGAAACCAATTCATATTCTCTTTATGGTATCAATATATTTTAAAAAGGACAGGAAATTTAGAATTCTAAAGGGAAGTTATTGCTTCCTTATGTACATATCTTTAAAACAATCTAACAGAAACCAACTGCAAAGACAGCAACAACAAAAAAAGAAATCAGTATAGTTAAGTCAGTATCCTTCAGCTCTCTTTCATGTAAACAAGTTATTTTCAAGTCAGTTCTACAATGAACTTTATTAATTACAAAATTCACTATGACGATGTATGCTATTTAACGTTTGTACAGCCTGTGACTTGGCAGTAGTTTTCTTGTGAGTCAAGCAATGACCCTAAAGCTACATGCCATCTCATGAAAACAAAGTGAAGTCTTCTGACATGCAAGTTAGAAAGGTTGCCTCACATACAGTTTATAATGATGTAGCTATCTTTGTGCTGCAAGTATGACATCTCAAGAGATGAGAACGAGCCATCTGAATAAACATTCGGTATTCCTTGAAAATTGGCTATTTGAGTGCCACAAAAATAGCGTCTTGGGTTCTGTAAGTAAACTTCATTCATATTCAGCACAGTAGCGGAACATGTTGCTTCTGATGTTGCCTTTCAGATTAACTGTTTGGTTTTGTGGGGGGTTTTTTTGTTTTGTTTTGTTTTTAAATTGGTGAATTTAAATAAGAAAGAAAACTGACTACTCTGAGAAACTATATGAATGCCAATCCTATTATTTATCAGCTGATTTCAAAATAAATTTTAATTTAGAAGCATGCTGCTGATGATAATCTTTTTCAAGTTCTGATGTGTTTTGCACTTGCTGTTTGCCATTTTACTGATTAGTGTAATTCATTCAGAATTTACCTAATATGCTAGTGATAAATACAAATGGCCATAGGAATAATTGCGTTACTTGAGAAAATTATTAAAAACAAATCCAGATAAACAAATCAAGATAACATACTTAACTCTCTTTGCGGAGCTTGATGCACAAAATACGGAAAAGGAAAACAGTTCCTTTACTCAGACTTTTGCTACTAATGAACTTGTGAGCTTCTATCAGTAAAAGATTTTCATGCAACGCAGGAACAATGATCTTCCTCCGACAGAACTGCTGAGTATTATGGTAACATTAAACACTGCAAACAGTTAAACGCACAAGATGTTCAAGAGGAAGTACTATTCTCGTCTCTTAATAGTGTGGCAATGTTACTTCTAATGGAATTATGAAAGCTTTATTTTGCTCATGTCCCCAAGAACTGACAGTAATGAGGATGCATCAGCATGGCTGTTAGAGATGAAGTAGTTTTCTCTTTGACAAGGCTTCCCCCTTTCTCCTACACCTCCTTTTCTCTCATGTTTATTTTTTTATTCTTTTATTAGGCTGAAGGCTTTTTGAAGCAGAGGGCTATCTTTTGTTGTGTATTTGTACAGTGAGAGGGAATGCAAAATTCCATTCCTTTTGGAAAATTATCTAAGCCACTTCTTGCTTCAAAACACTCTGCTCACTCTGAAATTCCGTTCCGTTTCTATACTTTCCTCATACAGGTAAATTTAGTGCCAAGTAAGAAGTCTCATAAAATTTTCATTCTTTCCTAGCAGTTATGCACCATACCTAAACTAGAGAAAAGAATCATCACCTGAAACAAAACTGGGAACATAGGCTTTTAGTAAATTTCTAGTTAAAGATATGTCTACACAACAAAATTCTTCTAGCATGGATGTCAGTGATGCAAAGGGACAGAACTACTGGCTGATAACAATACCAGCAGCAGCATTTAGCAAAACTGCCTTTTTATCAGTACCGTTGCTAACAACAGATGATTTATACAACACATCTATTTTTTCTTTTGTCCTGACAAAAAGCATTCCTCTGACACACCGTAACAATTTCTGCATATCGATATGCCACCTTGATGGTTCCCTTTTATAGCTATTTAAGCCAATGCTGACACTGTCCTGTCATTTTTCCCTTACATCAGCACTGTCACTTGTCTGGCCCTCCCGTGAGCTGGTCCGGGGAGCCAAGAAGATTACATGTACAATCAGCTTTCGGGTGGTTTAGTTCCTTGAACCAGATCATCATGGGGTTGGCAAGCACCAGACCTGTCATAAGGAACGAGGGGGGAATGGGAATGCACTGCCAGAACTCTCGCTGCATTGACTGGCATCGTCGGAAACTGTTATGGAAAACAGTCATGGTAAAGACCCAGCCACTCATGATTCAAAAGTTGCTTCTGTACTTAGTAAAGCTATTGAAAGGCACCACTTTGAGAAGATGTGTTATTGACTGTTTCACTTAGTATCACAGTTCCATACTGGTTTAGTGCTTTTCAGAGTTTCAGAAGAATCTTCTTCATATTGCATTGGCTCAAAGCTGAGGTCCCATGCTGGGCCACTAAAGACTAAGTTAAAACAGCATCAATGAACGCTGAAACGGGCATCACAAATAGGAGAGTTAACAAGTCTGTACACTAGCTCATTTTTATATTTCACTTTTAAATGCTAGGGGAGGTGTGTGGGTTTTTGTTTGTTTTTATTTAAGTATAACACATTAAATTAACAAACAACTTCTAGGGTTATTAAGCTGACCAGAACATCTATGTTTGCTACTAAGAGACAGCTTAAAGTTCTTGCTATAGCCAAAAGCAAAGAAGGCATTTGCAGGTACCCCAGCTATCCCTGCCAATCAATAGGAAACACTTGACAGTATTCTTGTTTATATAGTGATCCTTAAGCTTTCAGACTTCCCACCCCAGAGAGATGAAAAATAGCAGACTGCTTCCTTCTCTCAGGTTACTTATAAACTTGGTTAGTGCATCTTCACTAGTAGTAAAAACTAGTTGGAAAGGGTGAAAGAGTAAAAACAAGCTTGGCTTAACTCTAAGAGTACCCATTTCTCCACATTACTGAAATGACTCGAGTTCAAACTCTTCTGGCCACACTTCTCAGCGATGATCACAGTTCACAGTTTTCACAGTGTAATGTAGTTGCACAGACCTATGGTTCTGACCCATGACTATCCAGCACTGCAAAACAGAACAGTTTGCCTGAATGGTGAACTGAAATGTTTGTGGCATCCGCAGAAGTTGAGCAAGTAAGAGAATGAGAGAAGGACAATTAAAATCATTAAAAGGTCAAGCAGTTGTCTTATAAGAAGCAGACTTTAAAAAGGTTGGGCCTCTTCAATTCAAACAGGAAAAACTGAAGGTGGGGCAGGAACATGACTGAACTTTACAAAATAAAAAAAGGCAGCATATGAATTGAATAAAGCCTGATTGAGACAAAGGCTGCGAAGGAGATGAAGGTTTACTGCAACATGCTAATTCTTGCTGAAGCACTCAACTGATATTTCTCCATTAAGGTTTTACTGCCTTCTGATTACAAAGTAATAACTCTTTTCCTGGTAAAGTACTGCTTAGAAATACAAGTGAAAAGTCATCTTCTACAATGTGAAATCTAGACATGTGCTAGAGAAAAACTTTGGGTTTAGAGCATAAATCTGTGTGAGGAGAGCCATTACCTACAAGATAAAGAAAGAATAAATTCCAGTGCAAAAAGTCTTGCCAAGTTATTACTGTGTCGTTAACAAAGTTACAGTAACTTCCCTGAGAATACTGTTTTCTGAATCATGGTTACAACTAAACATTTTTAGAGAAGAAACCCAGTTCCTTAAAGTCCTCCTTAAACAAGAAAGTCTCAGGCAGATCTAAAATGCTGTTCAATGAGATATAAAGAAAGTAAAGGGACAGTCTTCTTCAATTCATTATCAAGCTAGATGGATTTAAAAACAATTCTGCCTTAGCATGGGGATTCATCATTGCTTTCATACTAAGTGAAACAATTTTGATGTACGCACAACTTAAGTTCTAGGGTGATGGTTCCCCCCAAAACTTCAGCAGACTGCACAGTTGCCCTTCCACTCTCTGCTCACCCTCTCATTTTGAGCAATTGCATTAATGCACCTTTAGAAAAATTATTTCTGAAAATAATAGTCCCTTTATTTGTCATGGCCTCCTTCAGTTTCAGATTTTCTGAAACCACCACAATGAACAGATTAGTTTTTAGGACTGACACTTTAAGGTAACAGTCACTTAGTCTTCTGTGGTAAGAAGATATTTAGCAAATTTTAAATGCTAATCAATAAATTGATTTAGCTATAGTACAATCCTACTTTTTCACTTCTTCATATTCTTCTCAATAGAAAAATCAATAAAAATTAAAAATCACATCATCAAATAGCATGCTTCAGGTAATCAGAACCTTCTTAAAGCCAGATTTTGGGTGGAACTTGATCCAAGCATGGATCTGTGCTTAAGCAACTTCTTCCTCTAGGCTATAGGTAATTAACGAAACAGAAAATGGCTCAAAAATATAAACATGGCTATATAAAGGAGAAAAAGGTTGTATCTTTCTCTTAGCTTCCAAATCACCATTCATGCTTAGCTGGTTTATGTTAACTTCTCTGTATAAACACATGCAATCCCACGGAATACTGCAAACCAGTCTTAATCCAGAAGAGTAAAAATAAACAAGAAAAATCCGTAACTTTAATTTTGTAACTTGATTTTACATACTTTTAGAACTGCTTTGAGACAGTATGTCCTCCTAAAACCAACTATGATAGTTTAAGTAGGTGCATTAAATATACGAAGAATCTTCCATTACTATTTTATTGCGAATTTTTTGCTTTAGGTAAATCTTCTGCTGCATGTACTTTAGTTGGTTTGTATCATGAATGTAGAGCATATTCAACCAAAAATTTGAAATGCCAATAGAAAATTAACATTTACAGTAGAGCCTTAATTTTTTGTTGAAGTATAAATACCACTGCCGAGTGGTTTGAGGTAGCCTACTAGCTTTTATTGAATATTGCTTAGCCAATTTTTCTTGCCTGCCATCCTTCAGACATATTCTGCAAGTATTAGGTCTTCTTTCTCTCTAAATAGATTCTTTCCCATTTCTGAGTGGAAAAAAAATGTGTCCAAATGACATATTTGAGACATATTTGACAGTTAAAATTTCTTTCAGACATTCCATACTGTAATCATGTTATAAAGCAATTAAATATGTATTTTATATGGATTGCGGAAAAATTATAAAACATCATTCATTTTTTACTCTGTGCTATTAATTCAGCTTGCTTTGTTTTCTAATGGCAAGTTTCATGGCTTTTCCACCACTAAACATTGAAAACTGGAACAATCCAAACAGTATCAAATGAAAAGACAGCACAAGCATTGTATTTGAGTAATTTGGCAGCTACTGTAAAGTAAGACAATAGGCAAAAGAGGTGAGACAATATGAATTCATCAATTCCGCGTATAATCTGAATATAATTAAAGGTTTTTGGGGGAGCACAAAGAAGCAAAGACCAAAAAAGTATTCATAAATGACACTTCAGGCACTAGGGTCTCAAGGAATGCATTTAAGATCTCAGATCAGAGAGTTTAATTACATGCTGCCTGTTTTACACAGACACAACTGTCATTGAAGGAGAATGATGTTTATAATCTTACGAGATTCTCAAAACGTGGGTCATGGGCCATGAAACATGTAAGGCCCGTTCATAACTGCATTCAATTAAAAAAAAAGAAAATCCCACACTGGGGATTGTGGCATTTGCAAATACAACCCCCCCCAAATTATTTCTTCAATATTCTTTATTGGGTGGTCAAAACTAGAATTTGAGTAACCACCAAAATAAACTTGTGAACGACTGCTCTGCAACAATAACATGTATTACTGCCTGGAGGATTGTACTACTGGAGGGCTACTTCCCTGCCAAAGATTAAGCTCAAAAGGTTTAACCAATTTGTCTACAAAATCTGTTAGGAAAAAAACCCAATGAACAGTACCACGACATTTTTTTTAGGTCCTATATCAGAATTATTTAAATAGACTTCATCTGACTTAGATATGAAGAATTATTTCACCAAGTTAAAACAGCTTAAAGAAGCTTCATTCTGCAGCCTATTTGACAACATTAAACAGCCACATTTAGCTTATGCCTGAAATCCAAAGTTTTACTCTCCAGACAAGAAACCAACAGTCCAAGCACTTACACAAATAGTTAGCTAAGAAATATGAAATATCAGATGACATGAAAAAAACAGGCACTTTTATAAACGTACATAAATAAAATCAAATAATGATTTCCTGTTTACTTAAGAGTTTTAAACAGTTTATATAATTGTGCTCACACCTTGGAAAAGATGACTGCCTTACCAAGGAGTGATCATGAGCATTCTATATTTATCCTCCACAAACTTGTCTGCAGTTTGAATTCTGAATGCAACAGACAGACAATACATTACTCACAAGTTAAGTACTGTGATGCTGATTTTAAGCCAAGTGACTTAAAGATGTCCAAAAAGTGAGACACGAAACATGTGCTGTACTTCTTACTTCTTCAGAATATTTCCTTGCTACAGACAAAGTGGAAAGGAGATACTACCTTCTGCAAATAGCCATTTAAAGCAGGAAAATAATCTCAGTTTACATTGTACAGATGACTTTCTCGCACTACCCATTTCCTGAGAAAACTTAACCAGAGTGACAATAGGTGTAAAGAGCTCTGCAAAGCTTCCCCCCCCCCCCCCCCCCCCCGACACATTTCCCAGGGTTTAAAACAGTGATATTGCCTTTTCCTTATCTGGTATCTTCAAGGCGCTAAAACTGCAATAGCGTGAAAATGAAGATAACATTATAGAGCAACTCACCAAGCTGATCAGCAAGACTAAAATCGTTTGTCTTCTATGAACGGTCATGCATCTTTTTTGATCTAGACCATACACAGCAGCTCTAAAACACTCAGGCTACTCTTACAGAAATTACTGTTCTTAGCAAGCTTTAGGTAAAGTTTTAGTTCTATTTTACTTAGACTAAATATTCAAAATTGAACATTGGCATCTTATACATTAGCCTCTTGAGAGTAAATCACCCCTCTTCCCTCCTGTATCTACTAATGCCTCTATGGCTAAACAAAGCAACATGGCATTTAAGTGAATATTATTAATTCAGATCTCCTGAGGACAACTGCACTATTTTACTGCTCCAGTTTAATCAGAGGTCAACTATATAGTCAATTATGAATGAAAATAGATTAGAACAAAATACATTTAGTATAGCAAACAATTTTAATCAAAATTGCCAAAGGTTCTGCACTGAGTCATTCTTATGTATTAAAATTCAACTTAGGACATTTTCACCTGCTTTTTCTTTCCAGGTCTAGGCTTACGGCAGAGTCACACATGAAACTTCAGGTTCACGAAATGCAGTATTTGACTGGAAATTCTCAAATGTGAATCTGTCTTCCAGCTAGTACCAAGCATACAGGATTTCAGATGAACTCGAGCAATATGCTTCCACAGGGAACTGTATCTTTTATACAGGAACGTTCGTGAGTTCCAACAGCTCTAACAAATTCTTCTAAAGAATTTCTAATGACACCAGGTAAGTCAAAAGATAAAGAGCAGACAAAAAACATCCTATCAGTGCTTCAGCTTAGATATTAAGTGGTCAAAATCTATTCCCACGAGTGTTAAGATACAGATGTAAAAGATGTCCACCCTAGCAAGCAGCATGATACATTAGTATCATTAAGATAAGTTCAAGTTGTAATTTCCAACTGTAGGAATTATTTAGAACAATGTGCTGTAAGGCCACAGAAACTAGGAAATATAAATTCTCCTTGCTCTGCCCTGATTTTGTTTTCAGGTCAGACTAATTAAAGTATTTTCTAGGATTAGAAAGCAAGTTATGATGTTAATGGTATGAAAAAAGTAGTTCTAAGCAGCCACCGATTGTTAGTTCGTATTTTAGCATTAAAAGGAGTTAAGGCTGCACTATCATTAAATGATATAATTGGTCCAGTCTTATTAAATCACTACTTAAAAATTCTATTTGTTTCTACCTGCTGTAGAAGACATTAAGGCAAAAACAAGCTCTCCTGTAAGCCATATAGGTACATTACAGGTAAGATTGTTTTAAATACAGAAACAAAAGCTTAACTTAAATGAAGCAACATCATAGTTTATTGGACTTGAAGAAACACTATTATCAAAAGTCCACTATCATCAGCCAGAGATGAGTTTGTATCGGCCACTATTGCAGATATAAGTATATATGAATACTTAATGTAGTTGTAATTTTCAGAAGATAATGCATTTGGGTAATGCTGTTCACCATGATTATGGCTCTCAGCTTCCACATTTCTTCTCTGTACCTAAAGAGAAAGCAGAATAGTTTTTTTAACCAAGCACCAGTTAATTGCTGAGAGTTGGAAAACTTGTCTTCGTAACTTTAGATGAAATACAAATATTTGATTTTCGAAATTCCTATGAGAATCTTGTATACACAATGCTTCCAACATCTTAGATGCAGGGTAATAAATGAGATACTATAAATGGGCAGAATATTCCAATTCAAACTAAGAAGCACGAATGTAATTCAAAACCAGACAAGTACAAAGGATTCTCTAATTTGTCAATTTCTGTTAAAATACATATACACTATATATTCCCTCTATATACACCTACCATATATAGATACCCTATATCTTATATAGTATACTGCCACATATATTCTACCACTATAGAATCTGTTCCCGCAGAAGACTTAAAATTAGTGTATTTGTACAGATGGTACCCATAATTATCATAATGATGGCCAAAAGCCCACTAATTTCTTGGAGGAGCATCCTCTAGTGAAGGGCTCAGAGACGACACCAACTAAACACTAGGAAAAAGTCTTTCTGCAATATAAGTGTTCTTATATTAGCATACAATGTTCTTACTACCAAAAAAGGCTGACAAATTTACTGAAATATACTCCCAGCACTTTATTTCATTCCAAAGGTTAACTTAGGAAGATAGCTGCATTTTAATTAGTTATGTGCATATGCATGATAAAGATTCTCAATCAGGAACTTTAGCAAGAAAGAGCCGCAGAACACATTAGGCATTTTAAAGGTCTGTTTTCACGCCATCTGAACATTCACTTCTGGGAATTTAGAAAGCAGCTTCAAGCTGATGAAAGTCTTCACGTGGTTACTTAAAATGACTACAGTTTAACACTTACTTATACTGATTTACCTTAAAGCAATGTTTACTGTGTGCACCGAACTGACATGTGATACAATAGGGCAATATAACACACAATAAAGAAACATGATATAATAATGTAACTCACTTCTAAAGCAAACGGATTACAATTAACTTTAACATTAGGAGCCTAAGGTTTTTCAGGGGACTTAACCTTATCAAATCAAGAGTAGTTTCAATCTCTCAATCTCTCTTTTTTTTTTTTTTTTTTTTAAAAAAAGGGGGGGGGGGGAGAGAAAAACAGTAGTTTGAGATCTAACTGCCAAATTTCAAAGTTGAAATTAGCCCCCAATGCTAATATTATGCTTCTTCAGTGGCTTTCAGAACCCTGGCAGCCCATTCAGTAATTCTAAATAACCCATGAAAGGCAATTGAAGAAGATTGGAAAAAAGTCTATCATCAGCAACCTCGAAATTCTCTTTATAAGGGCCATCACCTGATACTGAAGCACTGCAAGGGTCTGTAAGTTGAAAAAGGATGGAAAACTACACCATTATTCATTAGCCAAGAGCAAAAAGAAAAGAAAACAGCCTAAAAGTGGCCTCTTTGAAGAGGCTGAAAAGGGCTAGAATGAAAAGTCCTATACAACCATAAACCTTTGCCATCAGTAGTCTGCAGTTACATAGCTCCTCTGATCACAAGAGACTTGCAACAGTAGTCGAAACACTTAGAGGATTTCTAAACATTACTTAGAAGTTAGTGAATACAAACGTATGAATTGTCAGAGCTAAGAAAGCTTTAGAAAACTAGAACAAACAGCTTCAAAGGAAATAAGCTCTTCTAGTAATTTGGCTAAATTATTAAAAAAAATAAGCAAGACCCTTGTACTTGATTGGGAAGAAGGGGAATGAATCACGAGTTTGAATCCCATAGAAAACTAGTTATCACTAGACATGGCATTTTTTATGTACATAGTTTAATCAGCTAGGCTTCATAATACTGTAAGAATCATTTAAGAGTTGCTTTTGAGTTTTTATTTAAATATTTGATACTTTGTCCAGAAGATGAGTTACACAACTAAACCAAATCTCTATGGGAAACCATAGCATGTAACCAATCTAACCTATGTTTTATTACAAGTATACGAAGCCTTATTTATCTGGCAATTCCATTTTGTCATATATCTCCCAAAACCCTGTCACACACTGACTCCTAGGATCTTAAACAAAGCCAAATGTACTTTTGGCAAATGTAACTGACACTAGGGTGTTGGGGTTTTGTAGAAAACCAAACACCACACAAAAAATTAAAACGCCCAACCTCCCCCCACTTACATTACTTAAAGTCTTCAAAAGCTGACAGTTCTGTTCTAGTTTATAGTTTGATTCTAAAATTTGAGAAAGTATTGAATGGCTGATCTTGCAGTTCCTCATTTGAGGTGTATATCCAAGAAAGAACAACCTAACACACCCTTGCTTTCGAAACAGTTTCTTGCCAAGCGTGCTCACGCGCAGGAACACAAGTACAGTTAGTATCTGTGTGCAATCCTTGTTCTCAAACTAGATGGAAACAAAACAAATGCTGCTGAATATATGCAGTAGGAGACTTTTTTTTTTTAAAATGGGATTTTTTTTCCAGGAATACTAGTACCCGTTAATTTTCACATGTGCTACATTCACCAAGTTTACCAGTGTAACTGCATGTGTAATTCTGACTACTACAATTTTTAAAATAGGGTTTAATTTTGAAAAATTCAATTTCAGCAGTTAACACTGTCATTTCACATTCAGAAATAAATCTGAAAGTGAAAAATCATATCCAACTGGAAAAAACTCTCTTCTTGTACACAAAGTACACTAAATGCTGAATTTACCAGTTGTCTTGCTCAGACACCTTCCTCTACAGACTACTGTTAATACAGACATGCCTACAGATAAATAAGAACTGAGAAGAGGTTTGAGAACAGGAGGGGAAATGTATGTGGGGGAGGAGGAGAACACATTTAGTATTGTGCCTTTGAGGCTTCCCCAGTCATCCCTATGGGACAGAGCGTAATATTCATGAAAAGGGAATCAAAACTCCACTATGAAGTTTAAAGAAAAACTTTAATTGCAAATCCTGTTAGAGACAGTGTTATGTTTTTATAGTCACCAAGCTTCATAACATAGCAACTGCAGACAGACTTCCCAGTCATTTTAGTCAAAAAACCCCCCTCTCATCTTCTACACTGACATGCACGAGAACCACCATCTAGACTATGTATTACACCAACATCAAAATAAACTAGATGCTCTTAAAATAGAACATTGACAAATTCCTAAGGGGGAACCCCCCCACACCTAGCATTCTGAACTAACTGTGGCACTTTTGCTCAAATTTGCAAACAAGTAACATCACAGTTCGATAAAATCTAAAATAGTTTCTACCAAAAATAGCACAGGTTTCCTGAGTACCCAGACTTCGTAAACTCTCAAATGCAGTACTCTAAATATAAATGTTTCTTGACCAAATTAGCTTTCAGAAACACTGTAACTGCTATCCTTTCTCATACTACTTTTCTAGTCTCAAGAACCTGCCCCAGAGTCTCAATTCACGTCAGTTCCCCAAGTCTCTCACGCTTATCCTCCATGATGTTATTTCCACACTCTCTCTAAACCAAACATGGAGCATTAATGCCTTTTTAGAAAGGGGAAAAGTAGCTAAAGCTTTGCCTGAAAGCTACAGTCTTGTCAAACACTAGCAGCGTTATATCTATGTCACTGTACTCGGCTTGATAAATTCTAGGTAAGTATCCTTAAAAACACTACTTGTACCACTATACTTAAGGATTTAAAGATCAAACAACTGAGAGAAGTTAGGAGATCCAACACAGGAATTCTGCCACGTAAAGAAAACCAAGATAACACAACTATTTAATTCAATTCCACATGGAACAAGATAGGAGAATGCCCATTAAAAGCGATGTGAGCTTGGCCCTATAAACTACGCATGAGGCACACAAGTCAATTTTACTGCTCATGGGCTTCCTTCCATACAGAAACTTCAAAAAACAAAAGTATGAACTTCACACCTAAGAAAATACAGTTTTCGCAAGACCAGAAGCCATACTGTCCACGAGTCCAAAAAAACAAAATACAGGCGAAGCGAGCGATTCAGCAGCGGGCAGGGTGGAGCAGAAGGCGGGACAATGACCTAATAGGTCTTTTCTATCTTTAGTTTCGCCAGCCTCTGTGGAGAAGAGGCGCCCGGGCCGCAGGCTCTGCCCCCCAGCCGGCACACCGCGGGCCCTGGGGACACGGCCGCTCCCGCGGGGGGCGGGCGCAGCGCTCACCTGCCCCGCGAAGCCCCCCGGACACCCGGTGCTTACAACAGGTGACAGAGCTTACACACAGGCGAGCTTTGGACAGCACTGAACGAAGCAGCGATACTACAAGTCATTTTTTAGCTACGAGGAATACTGCGGGTGATTCGAGTTGCCTGCTCGCCCTTACCTTGAACACTTTACCGAAAGCACCATCTCCCAGCTCTCCTATAATTTCCCAGAACTCCTCAGGGTTCAAATCCCTCTTGACGTGCTCATATTGTTTCTTCTTCTTCTCACCGCCCAGCTTGAAGATCTTGCGAAAGTTGAAGAAGGACATTTTTCCTCCTGCCGAGGGAGACCAGCCTCCAGGCGACCAGGCGGAGGGAGGGGGCGGGCGGCGGCTGGCGGTGCCTCCTCAGCCCGCCGCGACCATCCGGGGCGGGCGGTCCTGCCGGGCGCGATCCCCACGAGGGCCGAGAAAAGTCCTCACGCCGCCTGGGAAGCCGTCACCGCCGGGCGCTGAGGGGAAACAACACCCGGAGATCCCCCCGAGCCCCCCAGAGGGGCCGGGCCCTCGGCGCCAGCCGCAGCGGTCCTCTCCCGCGACGGGCTCGGCGGTCCCTGCCTACTCGGCCGGGCCGGTGACCATCGCGTCAGCAACAAGTGCCGGGCTCCCTCCTCGGGACGGGCGGCTCGGCGGCGGCGGGCGGGGCGGAGGACGGAGCCGAAGGAGAAGAGGGGCGGCGAAGTGATCACGGCTCCCCCTGGAAGGGGGCAGCGGCTGCGCGCCGGGCAGGGGGGAGCGGTCACCCCGCTGCGCGCCGAGGACGCTCCCGCCTCAGAGGACTGGGCGGATGTAGGTAGGGGAGGGGGCTGCCCCGCTCCTGACTCCCGGCCGGTGCCTTCACAGAGCGGGGCCCCACGGCGTCCCGGGGCGGCAGAGCGGAGGAAGACGACGCTTCCCTCCCGGTCTCTCTCCCGCTCGCTCCCCCGCCCTCTCGCGGAGCGGGGCCCGGGCGGCACCGTTTCCTGCGGGGCGGGGCGGCACCTCCTCCTCCACCCGCCGCCGGCGCGTGCGCGCGCCCCGTGCCCCGCCCCCTTTCCCGCGCTCCCGGAACCGCCTCGCGCCCCGGCCGCCGCCACCGCGCTAGCGCACGCGCGCCACCGCCTCCTCCGGCGCATGCGCACGAGCCATACCGACACCCCCCTCGTTCGTCGCCTGCAAAGGTGGGGAAGAGGCGGGGCTTCCTTTTCCCACGTGACGCGGCGGCGCGAGCCAATAGGAGCGTGCCGAGGCCCCCGGCGGGTAAGTTGGTGTCTGGCCCCAAGATGGAGGGTGGCGCCTCCCCTCCCACCCGCCCTTTCCTTGGGGCCTGGGAGGCTGCGTTTGGGGTGGGCGAGTGTCGTCCTTTCCTCCTGTTTTTCCTTGGGAGTGGGCTGCGTACTTGCAGCTGGGGGGGGAGGAGTGACTTTTCCCTTTCGTCCTCTGGTAGCCGTTATGGGAGGGGCTGTGCGGAAAAGGGATCCTTTACCCTCTGCTGAGCTGCCTGTCCTGAAGGACACCCTGCTCCTCTCTCATTTCTTCACTGTCCCATGTAGGGAAGGTTTCCCCAGTCCTGTGGCTGAGCGTGGTGTTTCCTAGGTAGGGGGACAGCCTTTCAGGGCTGGCTGGGCACCCTGAGTTCCTCTTCTCAGCACAGGTAGACTCCTTCCTCCCCCGGCATTGCTCCCAAGTCTGACTGTGGGAGCTGAAGGGGATATGAGGCCCTCTTTGTCTGCCAGAAGCATTGTGATGGCAGATGGGGCCTCCTGGAGGGTTTGAGTTTGGGAGTGGTTCTTTGAGGAAGGTGTTGGTAGAAAAGGGCAATGTTGGAAGACTTTCTTTTGTTTGTGGGCCAGTGCTGTTCCTAGACCTGCTACTGGTTTGTCAGAGCCTTTAGTCATAGCAGAGTGTGATGTTAATGTGCTTGCACGTTCGGTATCTTGTGAGATTTAATCAGCGGGACAGGCTTGAATTTCCTTATCTCACAACCTTCTCTTCCCACAAGTAATTCCTTCATCAGCCTGAAGTATGATTGTATTTTAATAGCTGTGTTGTTTATGTGCCACCAAATGCGTGGTATTTCTTCACATGAAAGCAAGAGGCGTTCCCATTGCTTGGATAAGGGGCAATTAGCAGACATCTTGGAGACAAAGTGTAGGCTGTGACGGGAGGCAGGAAGTCGATCTTGCAGTTAAGGCAATGATGTGAGACCTATGAGAGACCTGACAATGAGACAAACACCCAGTGAAAATCATGTAACACCTTATCCTCATATGAACTTGAGTGCCTGCAGTTACCGTTCATTTAAACTGCATTATAAACTTCTAAAGATCAAGCCTCTGTCGTGTATCATTCCTCAGACCATTTTATTAGCATGACAGTAGTTTGCTATCTAAGGAGGGTAGTCCGTGTGTACACTCAGTAATAATGAGGCATTGAGATGCACTGGTTATGGGGATCATATGGCAACCTCAACAGTCTCCTTGAAAGAAGCTTGACTTTAAGAAATAGAAAGTGCTGGGCTGAGGCAAGAAAGGGATTTCAGCAAAGGAGCTGTGTAATAGTACAGGTGTTTGTAGTAATGAAGATTAGAAAGGTGGTCCAGAAGGAAGTAAGGGCATAGAAGTAGCCTGGAACTGAACTTTGCATCATGTGTTAACAATGTTTTTGATGGCTGAAGCGTGCTGGGGTAGAAGCCTTTTAAGAATATGTTGGTGTTGTATGTTGAGTAATTAGTGGTGCTAATAGTATTTATAGTGTACAGGAACACACTGTGCTAGGCACTGTCCCGCCACAGAACAAGGAGATGGCCCTTGCCACAAAGAGTTTATGAATCAAACAACAATGTTGTGTCATGAGTTAATTTCTTTAATCTGTACAAAATCAGTATCAAGGGTAGAACTACTCTACGAATAGAGAGCCTGTCAAGTACTCTTGCTAACATGATAGCAGTCCCGATTTGTTGTAGTAATCAGCATTTGTTGTTCAAAAATGATCTTGGGCTTTGTGGTTCCTTTGTGCTGACAGCTTGGCCACAAAATGTAAAGCTGTTGAAGAGGGTGGTAAAGCTGAGACTGTTTACATGTGTAAGGGTAATGCCAAGAAACAACTGCAAATGAGCTGTTTTCCTTTCTCCTCTATGATCTGGCCAGCTGCACCTATTAACTTAATTTGCAAGTTTCATGCAGATAGTTTGGATTAAATACGATAACAAAGGAAGTGATTGATAAGGTTTCCCCAGCAGCAATTTAGCTTCTGGAATCTTAATTTTAAAAATTTAGTTTCTTTTTCCTCTCTATAATATCTCCTTTTTTTGGTGCCCCTTCAGGTGGGATGATAGCTTTGATTTGGATATTAAAATACAATTATGATTTTCATTTATTTTTTAAATGGAATATTTTGATTTTAGATTGCTTTCTCTTGGAAAAAAATGCTTTGGGACTAATTTCTGTGTGTTTATTTGAACTGACTAATTGATAGAGGATGGGGAAAAAAAGGAATCCAAAGCCATAGCATGAAATCCTTGTATCTAGGCAGGATTAGCTTTTCTTTAGCCTCAGGGTTAATGTCACAGGGCGGGGGGTGGGAGGGTGGTGTATGTGTGTATATCAAAGTTTGTAATAATAACTGGAAATAAATGCAAAACTAAAAGAAAATTTCTTGACCTATTGTGAACAAATGTAGTTGAGCTTGCTGCCTTAATAAGGCTGGCAGTTATGGGGCTGAGATACCAGGGCCCTGATCTTTCTCAGCTCTATTGATAAATGAACTTTTGACTGTAAGTAGTTTACATACAGCATCTATATAATGTATCAGTTTGCTTTGAACATGTGTGTGATAAAACAGGTTCACTCAGAGCAGAACAGGGACAGTAGTGTCATCCTACCAATGACTACATGTTAGTAGGTACTACAGATGTGTTGCTTTAGACTTTTGTAAAGTCTCTGTTCCAGAGAGCTTTTAATTCATATAATCTTGAAAATATAAGATGAAAGGCTGGCACAAAAAAAGGAGCAATTAATCTAGTGATAAAGTTTTGCTTTTAACTTCTATTTTTTTTGTTTACTCTTTAACAAGTAATTCTAGATAAAAACATTATATCTGAAAAGGAAAACTGTGACTCAATCTCAGTTTTCCCCTTATTCTTTCACTCTAGAGTTACAGCTTGCCACTCAGTCCTACAAATAAACTCTATAAGGTGAAGGTTAAGTGCTAGTAGCAAATCCTTCCCAATTTGCATTGACTTCCTGGTATAGAGGAGGCTGTATGAAGCCTGGGGTTTTGTGTGTATGTGGGTTTACCCCCCGGTAGCAGGAGTTTTTAGCAACTGTAAATGTTTCCAGATGGTAAAGATAAAAAGGTAAAAGTAAGTTATACATATATTAAAATTTCTCCTTCAGGAATTTAATGCAATGCATTTTGAAAATTCAGTGCTTCCTTAAAATGTCAGAGTAAAGATGTTAAAGAACTATCTTGATTGTGCATCAAATATACTGGCTTAAAACTAGCTGTAACACTTTACCGCAATCTTTTTCATCTCTTTGAGATTTAGAAGTCTCCTTTATACTTTCTGCTGCTTAATATCACCATCCTTTCCTATTGACTTCATCGCTTACGCTTGCTACTGTTCCTAACTCCCTCTTTAAGTTCTACTTGTGTTTTATTTAAACTGTTCTACTTCAGTTTCTCTTCACTGAAAATAAACACTTGCTTCAGAAATTTAATTTGAAATGTGTTCTTCACGGCATATATTGCTCCTTCACTGCAGTCCTACATCCTGTCTTCAGTTCTTTCAAAATATTTAATGGTATATTTTTATATTGACTTGACTTTCTGTCCACCCACGCTTTCACTGATCTCCTCCAATCTTCTTTCTGATGTTTGAGTTCATTGAACTGCATAAGGTCACAGGTGGCTTGTTTGTGGTTAAATCTGAGGCGTAATTCTTGTTTCATCCGTCTTAATCTGTCTGTCACCTTTGGCATGCAACACTGTCCCTTCTGATTTCTTTACTTGATGTATGTGGTGTTTTCATTGATATTTTCAATTATATGGAGGTGTTTTTCCATAGACTCTATCATTTCTACTCTGTTCTGTTCCCGAAGTTAATGTTGTCTGCTGTATTGGACTCGTTTCAGTTCTAAGCACCACTGTAACTTCTAGATCTTTCTAGTTAACCCACTACCCTCCTTCTTGCATTCTTGGTTTTTGCCAAGACCTCATGTGTCCAGCCTCTGTATTGAAGTTGTTTCCAAAAGCTGCCTTGCTTCCCTCTGAATCTGACTCCTTTTTCCTTGGAGTTTGGGATTTTATGGAATTAAGTTCTGATACTTTGTCTTGTACCACCATAGCTTTACTAACTTTCCTCAGTTCTTCAGGCTTTATAAGAAATTTTTGGTGACTGTCCCGTACTTCACCTTTTTCTCCCTTCTGTTCATCATCAGTCATTTTTCCTTTCCTGCTGTTCTGAATGTGTTGCCTCCTCATAGGAGCACCTCACTTCAGTGGATTTTAAGTACCACGGTGTTTTCAGTCACTTTCCATCTCATATATTGACCTTAAAGATAATCCTTTTCTTCCTTCTATGACATTTCCATCTTCTTTGTGTATATGCCAAGTTTTTAACTTTTTGCCCTTTTTCTGTGACCCTTGCTATGCTGTACCTGCCTCCTGTGTCCTAATGCTCTAATTAACAGTGATAAGTACAGAGGACCTACTAGTATCATTAGTTAATAACCCATGTTTATGACAAGGTGAAGAAGGAAATACAAAAGAGGGCTAAAAAATCTTTTTCTTTCTTTATGATGTAAGAGGATGGCCTAAAAGGGTGTACGTTTTCCTCCAAGGAGCGTCGAGTCATGATACCCGTTTATTGGAAGCCTTGAGAGGGGAGACCGTATTGTATATAGCACTCTTAAAGCCCTTCTATTAAATGTGCAGTTGATAGATCTGTAGCTTAGAGACTTGTATTTCTGTTCTGCATTTGAAATTTAAAGCTGTCTTCATAAAGGAACAAAAAAGAGACTCAGTTTTGCACTTGGTATTTTAGGAGCCTTTCTGATATGAGTAACAGGAATAGTTCAGTCATATGTAATACAAACAGGAAAAAATTATGATACCAGAGGTTAGACACTCAAGAGCTTGCCCATATCTCATTAGCCAGAATCAATGCTCAGGCTCTTATCAATAACCTGGAAACTATACATTACAAGACTCTTTTTTTTGATGCATTAATGTAGGAACAGTTAATCTAAGAATTGCCATAGAAACATTTGGCAGTTTCAACATGTAAGGGTATCACTTCCTGTTTGCTGTAAAAAAATTGAGTGTTAAAATGTTTAGGAATAGGATTGATCTAATTTTGGCTTCAGAAAAATCTGTGTGTTTAGTCTAAATTGACCTAGCTTTTTCAGTAGTCAGTGGGGAAAGGTATCTTCAGAGGGCAATTCACCCTTTCCCATTTTAGATGCTTATCTTTATCACACAGTATTTAACTGTGTGAGGTGAGTTGTCCTGGAAATGTGTTGGGGTTTCTTCTTCCTACCTATGGAGATACCACTGCCAGCAGAACTCTTGGAGTGCAATTCTTTTGATATCAGGTAACACCTCTGGGAATAATGACAGAGCAAATATAAAAGTTGCCAAATCACCTGAGTGTTTCCAAGTAAACTGATGATATTTTACTGAATAGGCTATATTTGAAATCAAATGTCAGAAGAAAAAGCAATAATACAGAAATCTTGAATAAGGATCAGATATTTCAACAAATAGTACAAGAATATTTCCTGGAAACATATCGGGTCAAAGGCATTCAAGCTTTAACATGTTAACTTCATTGATGTTATTGCAAAAAAGAAATGTTTTTCTTATTGCTTCTAGTTGGTCTGCAAGAAAACCACCTTCAAGATTGATACTCGGGAACAGTCCTATATAATTGGAGGGGTAAGTTGTGCTTTTATACTTATTTGAGTGAGAAGCAAACCTCGGATTTAATGGGAAGCGTCAACAACCTGAAACTTACATAGCTGATTTTCTTTACTGATTAACTGACTAACGCAATTAAAAACTTCAGGTCCTCTTTCACGATAGAGTTTTTCAAGAAGGCTGGACACTTTTTGGTTTGTATTTAACTGAAAAATTCCTTTTATAGGAATTTTCGGGTAATATTAAAATACTGAGCTGCATTGGTGGATAGCTGCATTTTTTTAATACAATAGTTAGTGTAAGAAAAATTCTTTCCCTCCATGTCTTGATGACTATAACAATCTTTCAGAGAACCACACATGAATAAGTCTATATGGAGTACTGATTTCTTTTAAAATAATATACAATTAAAATACTACTACTCTTAGCTATAATGCTGTATTCTTTATAACCATTTTAATCATTTGAGATTATATTTCATTTAAAGCAATATCTATTTGATCAAAACTGTACATGAACACAAGGCAAAGTATTTAAAACTTGCAGAGCCCTCTCTGTCTGATGGATATTAGAAGCTTTAGTTAAGTCACATGAAAGCATGTATTACAAATGCTTCACCATGTTTGTGTTTCCTCCGGATGGTAATTAGACCTTTTCTTCTTGCATAGGAGTCACGAGCTGATTTGCTCTGTTTGTTTGTGGCTTTCAAATTTGCATTAGTTCACATAGCAGCTAGGATTAGAAATTTATTAAGGGATAAAGATAGCTTTGCATCTCAGTATTGCTTTCAGTCAATACTGGCACGAAAAATGTCTGAACAAAAAACCCACATGTATTGCTGCTTTTCTTTCTGCAAATCCTGAGTTTCTTCCTCTGTTTCCCAGGAACCTTTTGTTTCCAGAATGGACATTGTGTTCTCTTGTGATCCTGATCAGCTCTGGAATCTTGGGACGGAATAACTTGTTCTGTAATATGAAAATGAGTTATTTTTAAATCTGTTTTTTATTATGGCTGGCCAGCCAGCCAGCGAACCCAATCCTGGTTATGTGGTAAGCATAAGCAGGGAGTTTATTATGCCTTCTACAACTATTATTAAAAATATACCATACTGAAAAGTAGGGAACATTTCACAGGCACAAAAAAAAGGACAATCTGACAAAAAGATAGCATTGAAAACTACTGATTCTTTAGTAATAACCCAAAGAGAGACATTGCAGTGGAATAATAGTGGAGATGTGCCTACTAGAAAAAAGGGGAAATAACATTTTGAATGTGAGATACCAACTGTTTATTAATGCAAAGCTAGACTTTAAAATATAAACTGATTTTACTGAGAAACAGCATAGTTTTGCATTGAAAATGTTATTTTTATATTACAGCCATGTTTAAAATAATTTCTGTATGTGTAATGTTCTTTTCTTTTTACCTAGATTTTCATAAGCTATTGTGTAATTCTCTTTTTTGAGGCAAAAAAAAAAGTTTACTATGTGTTGTAAAGTAGAATTGGGTTTTATGTAGGATCTCTTCTTGGTACAGCAGCAATGTGTGGAGCTGTAATAACGTCTCAATTGTTAAGGCAAACAGCAGCTATTGTGTTTTCAACAATAGTATATGCAAACTTTGAGCACTAGGATCTGTTTATGAGAAAAGAGAGTATTGTGATGTGATGCACTTTTTGTCTCGAGTGCCTCGGAATCTTTATTTTTTTGACAGAAGGGACATTTAATCTAATATCTAATCCACAAAATTATGTTTTATAGTACACCATGCGATATTTATGGATTAAGCCAAAAACCCCATTACATTAAGTGGACTGAATTTTCTGTAGCAGAAAACAAAATTACCTATAGGAAAAATAATTCCTGTGGCTTCTGGCTGAGCTATAATATATTGTTCTGGATGCAGTATACAGCAGTGACTTACTTTCAGAAGCATGAGGTAGGGAGTGGCATCTATTCAAATTCAAATACAATTAAGGAGACACTTAAATCTGTTCATAAAAGGCTGTTTTGGTTTTTTACATACCAATAAGTCGGAAATAGTAGTGACTTTATTGTGTTAGCTGTGACAGTGATTCATGTAGGGAATGAAGAAGTTTCAGCCACAGTCGTCAGTGAGGTATTTTCTTTCAAGAATCTTAATAGTGTTTTGTCCATGTGGTGCCTTCCTATTGGATTCGGAAGAAGTTTTTAAAGGTGGGCAAAAATCATCACTAGCAAACAAGTCTAACCTTCTTTGCTCCGTAGGTAGGAAAGCTATTGAGAAAGATACTCATGTTGCAGGACAGGAATTCCTGAACTGTTTTGGTTTGTTCTGTATCAGTCCTATATCAGCTCTCAGTGATGAGATTTGGACAGACCTCAGAGGGAGCATCTGTAAGGTATTCATTATTTCAGAACATCCTCAGAGAATTACAAAAATTGCTAACCCAAAAGTTGATAGAGGACAAAGTCTCTGGATTTTTAACAGGTCCTAATAGAGCTTAGCAGCTGAAGGTAAGGGATGGTGAGCTGGATTTTCTTACCTGAGGAGAAACTACTCTTCAGATCATTCAAAGTTCATAGAATGCAGTGTAAGAGATTGTGCAGAACAGTTTGTCTAAGGAATCAAGAAATATCTACACACCTTTGGCATTTCTAGAACTTTTTGATTTTGTAGGTCAGAGCAGCCTGGGTGTGACTAAGAAATCCTGTGCTTGATTTCAGGTATAAAAGTTCTAGTCCTCAGAAAGGAGGGACAATTACAAAAGAAATTCAGAGAATAGCAGGCTGGGAATTGTACCATTTTTGACAGAAAAAACACCCTTTTGATACTTTTCCTAGATATTGGCTGAGAGGACCTGTGCAAGGAGCATTAGAAAAGCGTAACAAAAGCTTTGTTCTTACGTGGGACGATCATTCAAGCTTCCCCCAGTAAAAGAGAGAATACTGTAAGAATATATATAATTTCAATGCTTTTTTTTTTTCCCTCCCTCCTGCTGCCTTTCATTTTGCATGGGTTTGTCTTTTGGAATGTCTAGACGTTTTTCAACAAGACGTGCCTTCAGACAGGAAGCATTACAAGTCTTTCTTTGGAGGAGAAAGAATAATTTTGTGGAATAGCATAAAAAAAGCAACCAAGCAAAGAACAAATGCAGACAGTCTAGAAACAGAAAACAGTGTCAAGCTAACTGTATTAGTCTGTAAGAAGAGTAACAGTTAGGTCTCAGTCTTCCAAAAGAGCTCCAAATGAGTAATCTCAGTCTCTAGTTATGCTTACAAAATACATGATGGTCCTAGTTGGATCTGAGACTTCAAAATTATTCTGATTTGAATTATTTTGTATATACCAACCACAGTGCTATTTGGACACCATATTTCAAGCACAACCTCACAGTGTTTCGATATAGTTAAAAGGGTCACTTGTATAGCAAAGAAAAACTTAAATTGATTTCAGAACATTAAACAGTGCTGTCAATCTAATGCTTTGGTATGTACAGGGAATATTTTGAAAACTTTATCACAACTGTGCACCTAGACCAAACGGTAGGTTAATTATTCTGAAGTCTCTGGTTGTAATGGAGTGCTCTGTTGTGCCCTGAATGTTCATATAAATTCTGATCTTATTCCAGAGGCTGTTTTAATTTACAACAGATGCATAAACTAATTTAAAGGGCAGAGAAGGAAATGGGCAGGAAAACTTGCCTCTAGAAATTGAGTCAAGCTTGTCATGGAGTTCATAGGCCCAATAGCTTCAGAAAGCTATTAACCAATGCTTGCCACTTCTACCCAAATTTCTGAAATTTGAAAATACTCATTCAAGAAGTGGCACTAAATCTATTTTACACTGCTATACCAAAGTAGGAAAGCTAACTGTGTTGCCTTAAAATGGGGTGAATTAGGTTTTATTCTCTTTGCTCTGTTAGTTAACATGAATGAGTTAATATTCCTTTATGTGGAATCAGTAAATGACATGTATCTGTCAAAAAAATTTCCTTTGCCAAGAGCCTGTTTGGAATCCTCTTGCTGTCAAAGCTTACATACTGCTGTTTTTCCAAGAAGTAAACTTATTATTTATAAGAAGTAATTTATTTTTATTTTGTTTGTTTTTATTTCACACTAATAACTGAGAACCTTCACTCCCAGTGAAAGAATGTCTTTTCAGCTCAGCTCATTCTCGCAGCACTGTGGGTGATTAAGAGCTTTCAGAGAGCATTAATCATCTCCATAGACTTGCTCCTGCCCTCATTTGAGACAGGTTAGAGAATTAGTTGAAGAAGGTGCTTCAGCATGATTATCCAATAGCTTTAAAATACAAGTAGCAAGTGAAGCTTTCTGACTATCAGTAGTGACTACTACTACCACCTTATTTATGGAAAGCTTACAGCTGTCTATGACAAATAAACGTATAGAGCTAGTTTACTGGTCTGTTGAGCGGTGTGCTGATTTCTTGACACATAGGAAAATACCTTGTGACTAATGCATGGGACAAGGATCTGAAGGAGCTACTTCTACTGTTTATTTTATTGCACACTTCCTTGTTAGTTTTCCAGAATCATGCTTTTGGAAAATTGGGTGCCGAAACGTTGTTACAAGGTTTAATTTGCATATAAAACAAGTTGCAATGCCAAAGAAGGCAATCTAGAACTGCAAGCTTTGTCCTCCTTCCAAGACTGTTGATGTTGGAGGAGCCCATCTGTCTGGTCTCCTGCGGCCACATGCGCCTGTCCAGAAGGATTTCTAGGCAGTGCTGTGGAAAGAAAAACAGAGGGAAATACATTACAGGTTATGACATGGAGTCATTAACTCCTCTGGAAGACTATTACACAGTAGTGGTATCCGTTTAATGACAAAATAAGACTTTCTTGCTCCTATCTATATTCTGATTATTATAGGCATTGTGGGCAATACCTTTCTATGCGTTGATAGACTCCCTACTAGCTAAAGTTTGTGGTGATGGGTTTTTTGTCTTGCACCATCTTCCCTTGCCAGGGAAGTGTATTGTAATATAATCTAATGTAATTAAAAGACATATGTTTAAAATTTCAAGCAGTATCTTTAAGAAAAAATCTGTAATTCTTTCTGGTAAATGTGTTATCTCAGGAGGTTACACAGATGTTAACACTTGTACAAGTAACATTTCAGGAACTGCTAAACTTCTGGAAGTTTAGCAGGAATTCTCTCTCTTAATTTTGTTTCAAAACCATTTTTTTTTAAATTGAATTGTACTTGTCTTGTATATACGACGTACAGGACACGTATGCCCTCACTGAATTTTGTTGTAGTATGGAGCATCTAAACTTACAGGACTTCACATAAGCAGCAGCAGAAGGTAGTTTATTAGGAAAGACTGAAAGTGCTTAACCTACTTTGGTTTTTAATAGAATCGTCAGGTAGGAAGTGGATCCAAACTGACCTTATCTTACTGTTTGATAGTTTTGTAACAGCTGTAAAGTTGATATCCATACACATTTTTTCAGGAGCCTTTTTTGTCTTTCGGTGATGTATTTTAGTCTCGGTGATGGTTTTTGTCTTGTTACTGATGTTGAAAACTTTTTTAATTATGTATTTTCAAAAAGTCTATGGGTGAGTCCTATTTTTAGAATCTTTACTCCATATTATCTGTAACCAAAGGCTTGGCTTTACAGCTCACTAAGATCTACTTGTATAATAAGATATTGGGTTGGTTTGTTTTTAATTTAAAATGCTGTATGTGGCCTTGGATAATTAAAACCATTTATTGAAATACGGCATTTTTAACTGTATCATGCTGGAATTGCCTCTGCTGATTATGAAGAATTGAATAATACTCATTTGTCATGTAGGGTGTTGACTCAAACACAGATGAGTTCAATTCAGATGACAGAGGTTGTTACAAAACCCAGCTGTTGACTCTGCTCCTCTTTCCACAAGTTGCTTTCTCTGCAGCAGGGATGGCTGACCCATGAAGCAATTCTTTAACAGCCACAGTTTGTAGTCTGGTCTATTCAAGTAAACCAATAGTGACTTTAAGTGGCTTTAATGCACTGGGTTGGCAACTCTTAACAGTTCAGGAGCTGCTTCCTGCGTAAATCATTGGTGCTAGTATAGTAGTGGCAGTCTTTGGAGAAGAGTGAATGCCTGGTAGGATGTTTTAAGTTGCTCCTGTTGGTGGGTAAATATCCTCTGCTTCTGATTCACAGCTAACTTGAGAAAGAATCTTTGCAGTGTTCTACCAGCAGTTGCAGAGTAGTTGCAGGCAACTGCTGGCAAGATACCTTTTCTATGGGTTCAGATGGCTTCAAACAATTCATCTCAAATGAAGGCAATTTTCTCCAAGAGCTTTGGCTCTTAATCACATCTGGAGAAAAGACTACGAGGAACATTAATGCAGATTCTCTTCTTGTTGGATTCCCATTCCACTGGGATCGGAAGAAGACTGATTCTTAATTATTTACTGTTTTTGAAAAAGGTACATGATGAACACAGGAATAAGAGCCAAGAAATCTATTGGCCAGGGCTGCTTCTATGGAACAAATCACTCAGCTGTTAAATGGGGAGCTATTCTAACAAGGCTACCAGGTAGGCTGCTTGGGAGGGAAGAAAGAAAATGGGCTGGGTTTTCGGTGGTGGCGTAGTTGGGAAGGCTGCCAATTTTCCTTGATTTCCCTTCTTTCCCTTTTAGGATAATACCTTGCTGAGCTTACAAGGTAACTCTGAGGATTATGGACTTGGTTTAATTCTCACTACAGTCAGGGACGCTAACATTGATAGCAGTAGGTGAAAGAGACAGCCTTATTTTAATAGGTTAGTGTCTAGAATAATCTCAAATTGGGGCTTTTTGTTTATTTGTGTTTAGATAACTGTTGTGTAAACTTTAGATTTTTGCCTTTGAAACAGAACTGTTTTCCCAAGAAGTGGTTCAAATAGCAGAACTTAATTCTGGTTTTATTTGTGCCTTTATAGCCTTTCTTTGGAGTGATTTTATAGAGAGGTAAAAATAGAATACAGATATCGTATATCTAATAAACTTGCAGACCAGATGCCTCTCTTGCCTTTTTTTCTCCTGTAGCAGGATTGAATTCCTTGCACTACAGCAACTGTAAAGTCATTACACTGCATTTAAAACAAAATGCAGAAAGGGATGACCTTTTCCTAGGACTCTGTATTGTTTGTATTGCTAAGCCTTATCGCCGTCTTTTAGCAAAAGTCAGTTTAATCCTTAAATATTTGTACATATAGTATCTGTTCAGAATTGTCTATTGTTAGCTATCTGTGTTCTCATTGATAATAATGCTGTGCATCTCCACAATGCCTGCTATTTTCCCCTTGGATCTTCATTGTACAGGGTAGCTGTTATCTTTCTTGCTGATAGCATATCACCAATGGTACCAGTTAAGAGCTGAAAACACTTCCAGCATAATGGAAAGTTCCACTTTCGCCAGGATGACTCACGAATTAATTAACCCCTGGGATATTCTGCCTGGGATGGAAGGGCTTCCTGTGCCAACTTAAGAAAAAGTTACGGGAAGATACTATTATAGCAAAGGAGAAAATGATTGGAAGGATTTTATCTGCCTTGTAAGAATTCTGTTTTCTAATACTATCGATCTGCCTGAAACAAGCTTGGGAACTAAGTGAAAAAATAGATACTTTGGAAAGGGTTGCTTCTCTGACTTAACATCTTCCTTTGCTATAGGAACAAAAAGACAACTGCTGTTAACACTACGAGAAGAATGGACTTGTAATAGGAGTGTGTGGAGGCAAGCAGTACAGGAGGCAGTAAATATCTTTTCCTCTCAGCAGACCGCAAGCTTTTGGCTTTAAATAGGTCACTGTTCAAATGTAGCTACCAAGTGGCCACTTGGAAGGGAAGAAAGAAAATGGGCTTGGTTTTGGGTGGTGGCAGGGGTTGGGAGGGCTGCTGGGACCATGAAGAGGCAAGGGGAGAGAGTCCTGCAGAATGCTCTTCATGTGCCTGTCAGACATTGCTGAAAGCGGTTGAGTGGTGGAGTATGGTTTCACTGTCCCAGCCTGGTGTGGATGGAGTGTCTGTAACTCGTGACTTCAGCAGGTTTGTCCTGTGGACTTCAAGAAATCTTGTGATGCCTTCATAGTGCTGAGGGTGTGATTTACTTTTTATCAAGGAACCTTTGCCAGATCTGTAAGATTAAACTTGGTGTGTCTGTAGCACACTTGAACCAAGCAGAGTGGTTCTGTACATGAAGATAGATGTCATGGGTGTAAATTTCTTCAGTGAAGAGCTGAAACAAGGCATGGGAGCTAGAAGGAAGCTCCAGAATGTGAGATTTAACTGCCAGTAGTTTCTGAGATAGAAAGAAAGAGCTTTTGCTGCAGAAATCCTTCTCCCTTCAGGACAGAGAAGCAGGAAAAGATTTGGGGAGGTGCCTCATTTAAGCTAGAAGTGTTGTTTGGGCATGTTGGTCTGTTAACATTTGGGCATTTCAGACTTGACAACTGTTTACTGAAATACCAAAATGGAGATATTTTTAATCTCCAGTGGTGCTGCTTCATTGATTTCCCCTCAGATGTACACATGTGCAGGGGTGACTTCTGCATTTTACTCCAATGAGTAGCTGTTCACACAAAATACAAAAAGACAAGCTTGTTACCCAGTTCTCTCCTTTTGGCTTGTTAGCTCAATCTGCCATCTGTCTAGGAGAAAAAACGGGTGCTGAGCTATGACAGACTTTGTAACCATGGAGTGGTTGTAAGTTGGGGGGCATGGTGCAGAAAGGCATATTACTTTGTATAAAAGATGATCTTGGAGAACAAGATTGTGATTGTATCCATGTTTCTTATTGGGGAAGAAGTGCCACTAAAAGTGAATAGTTGGGGAACAGTAACACCATTAAGGACAAAATTGTATCTTAAAAGTTCCTGTTGGCGGGTGGAGACAGGATGACACTGACCAGTAGTGCTTCTCTTGATTCCAACTCATTACATGTTAACCTTGATTGATTATAGTGTGTATGTTTATTGATTGATGTGTGAACTCTTCTCATTTGCTATGACCTTTTGTTGGGCTAAATTTTTTCTTTTTTCTTTTTTTTCCCCCTTTTTTTTATAGAAGCGATAAAAGCACGGTAGCGTAGGGACAATACAGGCAACTTTGTACTAGAGACTGCAAGCAAAAAGAGAGGGATGGGGAAGACTAATTGTGTAATGAAAATGAGCATGCTAAGTAAAATATAGGTTGAAGCCATGTGTTTGCTTGGTAAAGTTGATAGTCTAAATTTGACATAGACTATAGCAAGCAATCGGAGAACTGCCATATGGAGGAATAGCAGCTTTGCGTTATTAAGATCTTACAGTTAACAGCTTAGTTTATAAATTTCTACTGAGTAGTGTCTGCAATTCAGCAGCAGAAAAAGTGGGCTTCATGGGGAGGGTTGAGTGAGAAAAGGATGGTGAGATTTTTTGAGTAGACATTGCATGTGCAGAAGGGATAGGTTGGGAAAAGCTGCCTGTGATGGGGAGAGAGACATAAATCCAGGTGTAAACAAAATCAGTTTGTTACTCAAAGGTGAAGTGACTGGTGGAACTGACTAAATCATCTCACAAAACAAATGACCAGTCAGTATAAGGAAGGTCAAAGTATCACTAACCTTTTGTTGTTTTTAAAAAAATTAAAAAATAAAAAAAATTGGAAATGAATATACTTGTCATCTGCAGTTCTTTTCACAGTGTAAAGCAGATATCAGCAATGTTCTAGCATGTTGTGCTACACTCTGTTTTTCTGCCCCAAATTAAAGTTTAAGTGTGAAAACAGAAATTATGCAGAATCCAAGCTCTGTTGTTTCTCAAAGAAGCAAGATTCTATCATGATATTCATGGCATGTTGCCTCTACATCAGTAGCTAGAAGTGTCTCCTGCAGACTACAGAGATCACTGGCAACCCGTAGCAGGGAGGTGCTCCCTGTCAGCAGACTGTAGCTGCCAAATCTCAGCCCTATTACACACTGTTCAAAATCAATCCACTTGCCACCTTTGCCCTACAGATCTAAGTGGCTGACACCCATTCGAGGGTGACCTGGAAAGCTTTATGGGAACAACTTAGCTATCCATACAGGAGAAGCTAATAAAAAGTATATTCAGCTTCCAAATCTCTACAAGGATCCTTCCTGAACTGAGTGCTGTTTTTTTTCAACATCATCTCTGTGATGAGCAGAGAATTGGCTCTGGTAATGGCAGAAGATAGGAGGCATTAAACAGGGAAATCTGAAGAGGTAAAAGGGGAAAGTAACAGTTACAAACTTATTGGAGGCTGTATGCCCAAAATAAGGAAGGGCCAGTTGCTTTTGTTTTATATAAAATAAGCCTCCCCTGACCCTCACCGCAATAAAGCACAGGATGAGCAATGAGGAGAATAATCTTACAGAAGGGAAAGAGAATGATGGGGGGGGAAATAATCAAGTGCACAGAAAGTGACCAGTTAGTATCCCACAATCCTGCTCTTTTAAAGAAGTGTTGTATTTGATTCTCTGTTTATGGGTCCATAGAGGAGAAATCCCTGAAATTCTATTTCATTTGAAGGAGCTGGGCAAAATGCTGTTGCTGTCAAATCTCAGTACTTCAAGTAGATCATCAGTATTGATATTTTGATTATTTCATGTGATGACAGAAAGGTAACATTGTATTAGATAAGTTCCCATGTCTCTTCATCAGCTCTGCTGTCTTATTGTGTGTAAAATCACAAGCTATTTTTTCATTTAGCTGGAACATAAGTGAACAGCACTTTACCTGTGTAGAAAATAATTACAAGTTCTTCTGTGCTCACAGGTTTTTAATGCAGTCGGAGACCAAGAAGTATGAAGAAGAGACACCTTCTCTACACTGGGGGATGGATCCTGTATTTTCTGCATTTGCAAGACTCTATATTAAAGACATAAAAGAAATAAGAGAATCTAAACAAGTGCCAGGTATGTACTTATATGTGCTGATTACGATGCACACAGAATTATAATTGATTTATGTTGTGCTCTTTATCCAGGGATTGCAGAATGCTTTATGAACACCAGTAAAGTAATTTTCCATGCCCCCAAACTAAGTGACATTGGTATTTTTAACAGTTCTAAGAACAACAGGTTGTATGTGAAACATATGTGAAAAATAAAATTTGTTCATTCTAATGGCTTTTCTTCCTTTCATATATATAGATACAGAACCTCTTTTACATTAAGGTAATGTTGTGATTCCTCTGTGTGGTAATGCTTGTTATATTCTGATAAAGTTAGTTCTAAAAATGCTGGTCCTTTCTGGCCATATGTGTTATATCTTTCCACTGTCTCTACAACATTTGAGAAGGATTTTATGCCTCTTTGTTGCAAAATGTTGACAGTTGGTGACATTGCTGGGTGTATGTGTTTTGCTTTTTCCTCTGGATATTAATATATTATAAAACAGATACAGATTTTGAGATTTTTGTCTGCTTAATTTCAAGATACGATAGATATATGACATTCTTCATACATTTGAACCACCTTATTGTAAATTCTGGTATCTGTGCTGAATCTTATACCACACCTTTTATTTCCTAACCATTGTTGGAAATTGTATGCTATGCAGCCTGTTTCCTGCTGGTCTTCAGCCAGTATCACCCACATGTGTATATTGTCTAAAGCAACGTGGGTCTGACCTTGAATTTCTGTTTTCACTACACAGACTTTAAATAGACTGCAGTATGTTTTCTGCTGTAGAAGGGTTCATTACTTGAAACTGGAGCTTGACAAGGTGCAAGATTATCAGGGAGGAACCCAAGCAACTTAGAATTAATGAGGAAAAGCAGTAAAGCCTAAGCAGAGTGTGTGGTTTTAATTTGGTTTTGTTTGGGTTTTGTTTGGGTTTTTTCTTTTTTTTTTTTTCTTTTTTTCTCCATAGAGACAAGGTACGTCTGTTTGGCTCTTTGAATATGCTCTGCCTTGTAGGTTTTGTTGTTATTTATTATTTTTTTTTGTAGGTTTTGTTGTTGTTTTTTTTTTGTAGGTTATTTTTTTTTTGTAGGTTTTGTTATTATTTATTTTTCTTTAACAGCAAGGATAATACCAGTGCTAT
This sequence comes from Phoenicopterus ruber ruber, assembly GCA_009819775.1. Lineage (NCBI taxonomy): Eukaryota > Metazoa > Chordata > Aves > Phoenicopteriformes > Phoenicopteridae > Phoenicopterus > Phoenicopterus ruber. The sequence goes on along the minus strand of CM020221.1, from coordinate 27,467,437 downwards.
TCTTGCAGAAGTGAAGGACTGGTGGTTTTGTTTTGCTTTTCTCACAACTGTTTTTATGTACGTAGGGACTTCACAAACTGCGAAGCCCAGTGTATATATACCTCTTCGTTACTTAACATGATGGGAGACTTTTGTCTTAAATCCATGGCAAGAATTAGGCTACAGTCTGTTGTTGATGTTTGTGCTAGAGTGAGTAGTACTTAGAGGTCTTTTTAAAGTGTGCAGTCTTACAGTAGTACTGGTGTAGCAAATGCATCTGGTAAAAACTGTTCCTGCTTCAATTAGAGGCATTTTAATTGTTTTTAAACAAAATACAAAACAATTCAATGTCAGCAGAATAGGATCACAGTTTGGACTTGGACATTAGTACACACACATGCAAAAATATATTCAGAAGAATTAAACTTATGAACATCAACAAACATATTTCATAAGAGCAGGAACAGTCCTAGAAAATACAATCCTGCGCTCTCTTTTTTTTTTGTTCCCCCCCCCCAAATTACCTGAATTTTCCCTTGTCAGTTCCCTTCCGGTTCTTTTACTTGAGTTGTCTTCCGCTTCAGGAACTCTTTCAGTTTTGTTATTACTTTTTTTTTCTAAGATGATCCTAAGGAAGTGGTATCTGTTATGTCAAGATATCGGCCTTTAAAATTAGTGCATGCAAGCTTTCTCCACTTCCTGTGCATCTGGCGTTTTGCACAACTAAGCTTACTTGCAATCCTGTATCATTTTCTAAACCAAACTTTAAAGAATAAAATGAAATTTCATAGAACAAAAATCCTGAATTTTGTTCATTCTCCTGGTGTGTGTATGTGCTATGTATATACCAAACCAGACATCTTTCAGTGTATCTTATTTATTGGCAATAAATGATAGCACAATAGAAACACTAAAAAAAAAAAAAAAAAGTCTTTTGGGGAAGGAAGAAGGTAGGTATTTGCTGTCAATGTTTCCTGCCTTTAATGGGTTTGTTAAAGACCAGCTGAAGCTAAGTATATGATTGTCTATAAATCAGTCATTAAGTATGGTAATTAAGAATGAATGAGTGCAAAACAAAGAGTTGTAACTAGGAGGAATGGAAAGAAACACAGACTGAATGTCAGGAAAAACATCCTTAGAATGACGTCTGCTAAACCATGGAGCAGCCTTCCCAGGAAAAAGGTGGGATGCCCTTCACTGGGATTGTTTATATCCTGACTGTACGGATTGCCAGGAATTTACTGTACGGAACAGTCTTGCATTGGTTCTGAGGAAACGGACTGAATGACCTAATAAGTTGTTTCTTTCCATTTTTAAGCATTAGGATTTGATGCCACAATGACTAATCCCTTAAAACAACACAGAGGAAAGCAGTAAACCTGGCCAATTACTCTCCTGCTATAAATGGTGACAAGAAGGCTGGAAAACCTCCTAGATAAAAACAGCAATTGTGTTGTCTTAGAGGCCTTGAAATGAGAGTGGGTGTCAAACTCAGTTGTAACACATAATCACATAATGGAAATGAGGTTTTCTCAGAGTTATCATGCACCACTGTGTTGTGGCAGCTTATCAACAAGCAAGGGAAGCTACAAATAGCATAAAAGGAGGTAATAATAATTAAAGCAATGGCAAACAGCTCAGTAACGCTGGTAAAGACATGACCTGAACTTGCCCTAGGGTGCTCTGTATCTATAGCCCCCTATACTGCTGCTGTGGCTTCCTGTTGTGGTAACAGCATATTAATGTATGTGATATTTACTGGGTTACTAGGAGCTTGACTGAATGTGCTTGCACATACCTTCAAATTTTAGTATATTTTTACTGCTACCAATATGAACATAATTTCAACAAATACACTGACAGGAGAAAGAATTTATGCCTTGAAGTCGTCAAGTTCAACAACATTTAATAGTGTAAATATAATTTTATCTTTCAAATGAATTTAGGTAGTTTCTTGGAGAGTAAAGGTGGAGTTCTGTGGTGAGTTTATGGGGATGGAGAGAACCAGTTGTATCTGGTCTCTGTCATTTGCCAAAACTCAGCTTAGTAACTTGGAAATGAACATAATAACATGTTGCTTGTTTGCACAGTCAAGAGCTTGGAGTCTCTGCTCCACAGACTTACCCTGAAACTGACCCAGACCTTCTTTTATAGAGGTTTTGTAAGGTTTAATGAATAATTATATACACTGGGAGCATCTCCATTGAGGGTTTCTATAGCAGTGTTTATTGGTGTCCTGGTAAACGGAATGAGAAAAAAGTAAACAGACCTGCTAAACATTCTCTACACCAGACCTGGTCAGTGACTGCACAATTAGTATAGCCAGCTCTAAGATAACAGCGATAGGTGCATCCTCAAAACATTGCAGTGGATTTTTATGAGCTGCTTGGCTGATCACCTGTGATTTCTTCTGAAACTTTGGCTTTTTTGTCTGTCTTATGTGAAGAAAGTTAATTCCAAGCTTATTTAAAGCTGCCAGCTATGTAGGACAAGTTATTTTTGGATTTTGGTTTTGATTTTCTTTCTTTTTTTTTTTTAAGACAGAACGTTTTTCTGACTCCCTTGCTGCAGTGTTTCTCTTTCCCTTCGTCAGAATAAGATTTGCCACAGTGTATGGAGCCAAATGTTCCCTTCTGAGTCCCTTGAGTTATCTAGTTTTTAGAAAACAGTTATTGAACATCCCAGATGGCATATTTGAGTAAAGCAGTGGTATTTGAAAACTGAAGAAAACACATTGGCTGAAAATTAGCCAGCCCAGTGTATATCTGGAGCTTATTACCCTATTATCCTCCTGCTAGTGGACTGTGAAGCTTCCGTGTATAATGTTTACATTGGTGTTTGTTAACAGTATTTGTCACTCTCTTGAAAGGGAGAGTGGCAACCTGAGTGCTGTCGAAGTCCACTGGGCTCTGATTCTTCACTGTTTCCTGGACGTGTTTTTACATGTTATTCAAGTCATCTTTATAGATGCACAAAAATCGCTTTGAAGGGATGTTTTTAGAACGTGTTATTTCAGAAACTGAAGTTCAGGATGCTGTCCACGATGACTGCATAGTGTACTCCACAATCTAAGAGGCTTGTTCCTCTCCCCGCGCCCCCAAAGGCTCCTGTTCTTTAGAAATGAAAGATAGAATTATGTTAGTGTGCCTTTTGGAGGCTCTGCCTTAATCAGTAACAGCTGCATTGTGAGAAGCTCAAACTGCTTCCATTGTGTTCTATTATTTATTCTGAAGCCTGATATTATTTATTCTGAAGCCTTTTGTGAAACAAAAACCACTGCAAAAACCAAAACAAAGCCAAAAAAACCCCAAACTAAACCAAAATGAAACAAAACAACAACAAAGCCCTAAAAACCCCCTAATACCTGCAGCAAACAAACTGTTTTGCAGCTCCAAATGTGCAAGAAAACAAGAGGTTAATGACACTCTGCAAAAGCGAGCTTTGGTATCCTAAGTAGAGCTGATACTTCCTCCTTCTAGTGTTCCCAGTCCTCACTGATCCAGGGGATTTTTCACATGAGTAGGCATAGATATAATTTAAGATATATTAAATATGTAAGAAAGTATGGGATTTTTACTGACAAATGTGACTATGTAGGGTAGGATGTTCAAAGAAATACATAGTTACACTTATCAAGAATGTTCTGTGTCTAGGTATATTCTTTTATAATGGACGTCCAGTAAGGCAGGTGGATGTTGTCGGGATGGTGGTTCAAACGAAAGAGCGAGATGCCTTTTATAATGTTGGAGGTAAGAAAAGTTTCTTTCTTTCTTCTTGCACTTATCAGCCTTCTAATCTTAGTTACCGTTAGAACTTAAAGGTTGCCTTATTTGATCATTGCCTGTTCTTGAAACAACTGTGCTCTTACCCTAATACAATGTATAACGGCAGCTCAGATTACTTAGCAAACTTAGGAAAGCTACTGTTTATCTTCACAGAAGTAGAGAAACAAATAGTTAAAGCAGAGTAACTGATTCATTTGGGGTCATCTAGCAAATCTTAATTTTGGTTATTGCTTTGCTGTTGGACTCCACCATCATCTTCTCATATATACGCAGTTCCTTTGGTCAGATAGAAACAGATTTAACAGTGCCTGCAAATGGGAAGTCACTTCTTCCTTTTTTGAACCTTAGAAATTCCTTCTGACTTTTAGTATGTTCTGTCATATCTTGGAGCCAGCTTTTAATAGCCCTCAGGAGCTTGTTTATATTTAGATGTGTAAGAGCCTTAGCAAATCTAATTCAAGCATCATAGTACCAGTCCTTGCCAACACCAGCTGGGAGCTGTCTCCTCCCTATTGCTTTTCCCAATATTCAGACTATTTTATTAACATGGAAACATCTGACTGTCATTTTGTTCAGCTGTCTTTTTCATCTGGAGAAAAAGCAGAGTAGGACTAGTGGTGATGTGGCAAGTTTCAAAAGGTGGGGGAGGTCATCTCACAGTAGGAAGGGGGAGCCAAATGCATAGATCCTATTGAAGCACTTGAAGGACTTGTGTCCAGTGTCTTCCTCTGCCATGGGTTTCCACCTGATGGAGGTAAGTCATGGTGCACCTCTTCTTACCCAATTCCCTCACTTATAAAATGGAGGCAGCAGCAATTCCCTGACTCACAGGAGTATTGTGAAGATGCAATTGACAACTTAACCAGGTCCCAGCTTCCACAACACCTGCAGTTGCATCATACAGCTGCAGAGTAGCAATAACTGATAGTGCATATAGCATACTCTGCACTGGGTGCAGCTGCTCAGAGTTGACTCCAGGCTGTATAGAAATGTCCCTGCAAGCTTCTTAGAGTGGATGTTTTCTGGATTTTTTTTTTTTAGTCTGTTTTCTGGATGTTCATTATTATCCTGCCATTACGCTAAATAACAAGTTGACAGTAAATATTTTGAAGCACGAGTTTCTCTGGCACTTGAAGTAGCACAGGCTAAACAAGCACCTAAGTTAAGAGGTGGAGATGTAATTGATGCTGTAATGAAGTGTTGAAACATAAATTGAACATCAGCTATTATTCTTTTATTGCACTAGTATGCAAATGCAGTTATCACTTTATGAGAACAGACGAAGACAGAATCAAAATGATCAAGGCAAAAACAATTCTAAGGGCAAGGGTTTCCCGTGCTACTGTCAGCATTGGTTCAGATGTAAACTTGTTGGAAATGTTTGACTGAGACAGAAAATGGAGGAAGAGAAATAAAAAGAAACTGCCGAGTAGTGGAAGGCCTTAGTGTTAGATCAGCTGACCTTTAAGTACAGCTCTCAGTGAGCCTGGCTTCCTGCTGTCCTTTCACATCCAACTCTGCTCTTTGTTCCAGCAGTTCCTGGTTTGAGCTTTCAGGCTACCTGCCAGGGTGCCACTCCCCAGCCTGCCCTCCTTTTCAGGCAGGCTGACTACGCCAGCGTAAAACTGTAACTTCTTAGACAGTTTCCTGCTTGTAACTTCTTGCATCTCTTGGTTCAACTGACTAGTTGGTGAGTCACAGAGCAGGCGTTGCATCAGTTGGAGTGCCACACACTGCTCAGTACTTGCTCACTTTCCATCTGCTTAAAAGTGACTTACAAAGCAATTCCCACTTTGTACTTTTTCTCTGATAGAGAACTGAAATGTCTTTGTATCACTGCTACTATCTTCCCCCCTCATTTCCTATCTGTCTACTTCAGAATACACACTGCTCATTTTAAGAGAATCTTAGGTCCTCTCTGTGCTAGAAAACCCTACAGCCAGAACTGGTGACAAAATAACAATTGTAAAAGAGAGTCAATTGACTCTTTCTTGGCTTAACAAAAACAAAAAAAAAATTACACGCTGTGTAAAACCTGATTTTGATATTTTGATTTGTTTATTGCTGCTATTACCATCAGTTAGGAAAAGGATATCTAATTAAAGTGTAGCTTTGAACAAGCTCATATTTTAGCTAATGCAGTTTTCTGACCTCTTTCCTCTCCTTTTTAACAAAACCGAACAATATCAGACGTGGTTTTCCTTATACTCCAGGACTGTCTTGAAAGGCTGAAAGGCACTTGCCATAAAAACAAACAAAAAAAATCTCACCAGGATCTCAGTAGGCTCACATAGGCCCTACAAGAACCATACCATTTTTGATATGAAGAAATAAAAATGAACGCAATTATGTCATTTACCAGGTAGCTTTGAGAGTGCTACCTTTCCAATAGTTAATGTAAGAGTCAAAAAAACCAAACCCAAACAAATAAAGCAAAACACAAAAAAAACCCAAACCAAACCAAAACCACAAAAAACCCCAAACAAACAAAAGTTCAAACCCAAGGAGATGAGGAAGGGTGGCACAGGGAGCACAGGAAGTTTTCAAAAGCTTGTGCATTTAAAATAGATTAACATTCTCCTATCTAATTAGAATACAATTGCAAGAATTCTCATTCATCTGTGTTTCAGGAGTTATTTGCCTTTTTGCTCAAAGCTTTTATTTGTGAACTGGGAAAACTTTGTTTCAAAGCCTTGCTCTGCTACCAGATTCCCTGGGTAGTCAAGAACAGGTCAGTCTCTCCGGAACTCCATTTTCAGCTGTTACATTAATGAGGAGTCTGGCCTCTTAATCCTTCAGTCTTGTTTGTTTTGTTTCTAAGCCCTTCTTAGGAAGCATATCTGTCACAGTTGGTGCAACAGAGCCAGTCATAAGCTGGAACATCTAGAAGCTGCAGTAATGTAACAGTGAAATGTCATCTGCTCTGTTTCTTATTGCCATTGCTGGCTTGCATGAATGGCTTGGCATGGTATATGGGGGCTCTGACTCCTACTAAAATCGTTGCTTTTTGTCTATACTAAGGAGAGGAAATCATACCAGCTAGATCATTATCTGTGCTCTGGTACAAAATGAAAGCTGCTGAAATAGCTGCAGACACAGCCGCTCACAAGGGGGATAGCAATGAGATGAGCATACTTTTGTGATGGAATTTGGAATTGCCTGCATCTTATAAATGCTGTTTGTTTGTTATTAGGAATGTGCAGCTAAGCCACTGGGAAACAGGAAGGCAAGACAATGATTTGAAATTGGACCCCCCCAAATGGGGAGATTGTTTCAAAACATGTGAGACAATGCAAAGGCATTTTCCTTTGATGCTATGGTTCCCAGAGGAAACGACTGCAGGTACCAATCAGTGCCTTCCTGGTAAACATTGCTGTTACTTTTGTAGTCATGGATCTGGTTTAAGGAGCAGAAGAAAACTGCAGATTCCAATTTGTGAAGAGTGGAAGCTCAGTCTTGGAGATGGCTATATTCAAGGAGCAGGGTGCTTGGAGCGTTTGCTGGACTGGAAATGTAATCCTTGCTGTGGTTTGACAGACATCTAGAGCCTTTTTATTTAGAGAGTGTTTGTTGGACATGCCATCTATATACGGTCTCTTGATCTGTAGAACAATTGATTCTCCTGATAGTTTTTTAGTTTTCTTTGGGTTTTGTCTTTCTCTGCTGTCCTTGACAATGCAGTGCCTGGGGCAGAAATCGCAAAACTTATTTTGATTAGGTACTAGCAAAACAGGAAAAGCTAGACAGCTCCCCTGCTCAGGAGAAGGTGTTAAGCTTTTTCAGCAACGGAAGTGGCTTGCATGCCACCAGTATGTATGCTTTAAGTTTGGAATTCCTGGCCTAGAGCAGAACCACGAGCATGTGCTGTCCTCTCTCCTTCCTGGCTAGAGGAGCTGCCTTTCTGCTCTCTGGAACATCCTTTTGTACGGGAAAGGCCAGCAGACTTTGTGCCCAATATTAGAGTGGAAATCAATGCAGCTGGAGGTAGCAGCACTCCTAGTCTATTCACATGACTGTACCCCCCAATGTTGAAGTGCTGTTTTCTCACTGTTACAGTAATGCTTCTGTGTTTTGTGCCTGGTCTCAGCTTTCAACACTGATTCTTCTTCTGACCTTGTCAATGAGATTAAAACCCTTTAGTATCCAATATATGTACTGAAGCCTCATAATTTAAATTGGTGCTTGACCTTTTTTTGAGAATATACCTGTTACTTTGCTGACTATGCACATAAGCATGGTATCTGGTGCTGAGCTACTTCCACGACTGAAATGACCGTGGAGATTATTTCAGAGGTATAAGCAGGGGTTGAGCACCCACTTTCCCTTTCAGACTGGTTGGAACGAGATATCCTTGGCAGTCATCTCCCTACATATCTATGTATCTTCACTTCTTGGAACGTCACTACCTGCTTTCTTACTCTGTAATTCTTGCTGCCTTTTTTTTTTTTTTTTTTTTTTTTTACAGTGGATGATAGTACTGGAGTTATAAATTGTGTCTGCTGGAAAAATCCCATGGTAGCAGAAACATCTTTATCAGGTAATTTACGAAATAAATAATTCCTCTTTTGACTGTACATTTTTACTCATGTCTGTCTTACGTAATTTAGTAAATGATCAAACTTGCAGAATAGCAAATTCAACTGTTGTGTGTTTTTTGTTTTTTGGTTTTTTTTTTTAGTTTTAAACCATCACATCCTACAGCCTGGGCCATTTGGGTCTTTCGTATTAGCTTTTGTGTTGTGTCCAATGGCCAATAAAACTGCTACATTATGACCTGTCATGCCTTTTCCTCATCTGAGTAATATGGTATTTCAGTTCTATGCTGTAACATTGTTCAGAGAATCCTCCTCTTACGGTTCTTTTTGTGACTTGAGCTAGTGAGGAACTAGGCTGGAAATCTGCCACATGCCACAGCTTCTGTTTCCAAAGTCAATCCATTGACCAGCAACGTGGTCTACATTCCCTGTACTTGTGATACAGTGGTTTCAGGATTCATCTTCTCTTCTTTGTTTGCATTCATTTTCTCCTGCTCATGCATATACTGTCAGTGATAAACTCGAAAGTAGCTTAAAACACAGTGGAGGGATGCCATCAGTCTTTTATGATTTGGGAAAGTTCTGAATGTGCAGAAATTGTGCATTTGAAATGAACCTATTACTGCACTCAATAACAGAACAACTCACTAGTGTCTGGCTTTCTCTTTGTTTTTTCTGCCACCATTTCTCATAGATGAAAGTATGGAATACTTTCTACTTTGGACCTTCTTGAAAGCTCATGTAGTAGATTGATAACCCTGATATGGAGCTGATCCAATCGTACTGAAATAAATGTTACTAGTATCATCTGCCAGTGTTAGGGTTATATACGCATAGAATGGGGAAAGAAAAGCTTGATGTAAAAGTTAAAAGCGCTGATGTCTGTGGAACAAGCCCATTTATACAGACAGATAATTCATACTTACTTACATTTAACAATGATATGACAAGTGGTATAAACAATCCCGACTGGAACTGGAATCTAGAAGACAGCTCTCACTTTGAGAGATGTGATGGTGTGGCATAGCTTTCCAAAAAAATCATGGGGAACCACAATCAAATCAGGTTTTTATGAGAAACTTAAATTCATTAAAGGAATTGCATGAAATACTGCTTGAAATAGAGTGAGGACCCAGAATGCTTGTTTCAGCCTTGTGTTCTTATTTTACATGTACATCAGTAGTGCTTCAATGGACGCTATGTTATTAATGGGAATTAATTCATTTGTACCTGCTAAAGAAAACAACTCCTAGGGGGCACAGGAAACTTTCTTCCAGCCTTTTGTAATTGTGATCAGGGATACTTGGATCATTAATGAAGTTTTAAGTTATGAAGGATTTACTGTACTGCAAAGGTGTGTTATGTAAATGTGAAGCTCTGTCAAGTTGCATTCACTTCACTGTAGACATCAAATTATATCACATGAATACTTTGGCCCCACCTCAGATGACTCATTTTTCTTTTATGTAAAAAGTTCAGCTGACCTTTCTTTTCCCCTCTCATCCATCTTAGCATGACAAAATCAAAAAAATGACAAAACCCATTTCAAATTGATGTTTCAATTTTGCAACCCATCTATGATATTTTCAGTGGTAAATCAGTACCTCCTCCCTTTTACACTTTTCCCAGGTGAACTATTTAAATCAATGTAATGCTGTAAACTAACTTTGTCACCCAAAAGTTTTGCTACCTAGGACACATGGTGCCTGGGACCTTTTTTAGTAATATGACTCCTGCAATGCTTAGGTGTTTGGATGAATGCAAAAGGACGTCCTTTCGGCCTTAATGCCTGATCTCCTTTCCCCCACTTCTTACAGGGCGTCCAAGCACACCCAGCAGTCTTACTGTGCTTGAACAGATGAAGAAACTCCAAGAAATGGAGAGCCAGAAAACCAAGCTGGAGATTGGGGATGTTGTCAGGGTCAGAGGTCACATCCGAACCTACAGGCAACAAAGAGAAATTCAGGCTTCATGTTTTTGTGAGTGTTATGGATTTGTGACATATGTAACTTAGTTGTCTGAATTTGTGAGAAGACCTAAGCTGCATGTAATTAATTGAATAATTTCCACTTTATTTTCTGGCATCTCTTTTTTCTAAAGAGATTTTAATCTGTATGTCTTTATATTTCAATTTTAGCAGTGTAAGGTTAGAAAACACACTATTAATGTGTGGGATTAGATTGCCTGTAAATGAGGCATTCCTGGAAAATCTATAAAAGATGACTAGCATGCATACAAGAATGCTGTGCAGATACTGTGGTTGAGTATCTGTGAGAGTGACTTGCTCTTCAGTTTTCTTTGTATTGAAGCAGAACAGCCAAAGCCCATGGGAAAGGAGTTGGTGACCTTTTAATGTCACACTTCATCAAGAGCGTTAGATGCTTTGGAGAAACGGTTGCTGTTTGGCGCAGCCTGTATAATCCGTTCCATGGGCAGACAGCAGTGTATAGGCACATTGTGTCACTGAAGCCCAGATTCTTCTAAACTCTGTGGCTCTGCAGAATGACTGAGAAGCGTTCCTCATCTTCAGTCACTCAGGCACAGATCTGCATGCAGGTGCTGCCCCTGTATCTGACAGCTCTTTGGGCAGCAGGGTTCTGCACTCCACTGCTTACGCCCTGGGAGCTTCCAGTTACGTAACTTCTTCTCTCCTCCGTGTCTGTGCTATTGTGTAAGAGTTGGTTTTCCCCAGTGAAATCTTTCAGAGACAATACTGAAATGATTCCTTTGGGGAGAGGAAGTCCGTCTTTTAAAAACCCCATGTAGCTCAGATAAAAAGTCTAGATTTTTCAGCTCTAGCTAAAATCTGAGAGGGAATTCAACCCTCCTTTCCAGACAGAAGATTTATGAATGCATAACTCATTCAAGGGCTGATAATAATACCATTATTTCATTAAAGGAGAGCCATGCAACTCAAATAGCCTCTAAATTGCTTTCACTTTGGCCCAAATAAAGCTCCTTACTATGTGTTTACTTCATCTAATGCATAAAGACTGCTGAAAGGGAAAACAGAGATAAATTCCGGTTAAATAAGTTGTCAGAGAAAAGCATAATCTGCAATGCCACAACAGGTCACTTACCTCCTTGTAAACGGTAAAAGCGGGAGTGGCCTTTGTGGTTTTGTTTTTATAAAATCAACAGTGAACAAAATTTGCCAATTTAATACTGGTATGTGAAGCTCTGTCGTGCTGCCTCAGGTATGCTCGCTTAAAAGATTGGTGTGGCAGTCCTGGCCAAGTATGTGTGTTCTTTTTGCTCCTCCAGATAAAGTGGATGATCCTGTGTGTGATGTTCAGATTTCAAGAATGCTGGAGCTCCCCTGTCTCTACAGAGAAGTTTATGATAAACCTTTCCAAGGCCCCGAGGAGGGACAGAGGTAAATGTAGTATCCAGACTAGTCTTGGGGCAAAGTGTGGGATTATATTATTGTTTATTTCTTATTGTAATAACTGTGGAGAAAGATAGAACAGGGCCTGACTGTGATTTAGACTCTGCACAAGCATATAGTAGCAGCCTGCTTTTCTCCCAATAATTGATGATCCATACAGATGAGATACCTGTCCATAATCTGAGAAAAGAAATATAATGCTGAACCAAATGAATACTAGGAAGGTAGTAAAATACTGTGTACAGACCTCTTGCATCTAGTAAAAAGAGCAGGGGTTTTGAGCAAGATTTGGGGGTGAGGTCAACAGTTTAGATGGAGGAGTATCCTTCCCTGATTTTGTTTTATGTGTAAGGAGAACTTGGCAAGTACTACGGTGAACTGTGTGCACGGAGTTCATGAGTTGGACAATGATGCATAAATTGTCCACGGTTTGGTGGTAGCCTTGGTAGTGATAGGTTAACGGTTGGACTCGATGATCTTGGAGGTCTCTTCCAACCGAAAAGATTCTCTGATTCTATGATAAGAAGCTATTCCATCGAAACGCTCTCAACCTTTGCTGCCCTTGTCTTTGTCAAATCACAAATAGATAACCTCAGTAAATTGAGTCAAACACCCATTCCTTTATTCAGTTTAAGGGTAGCTGGATGCTTATTGGATGCATGTAGTGTGGTGTCAGAGATTGCAGATCTTAAAATCACAACACTGCTACAGCAAATGATTGAAGAGGAACAGTTGGATGTTTATTGCATATAAAAATTGTCTGTTTTAATTAAGGGTTTAAATTCAGATTCTTTAAGGACAGTAAAATACCTTTTGACCTTTGAAAACCAGTCTAGGAGGCTAACTTTAGGTAATTGTTCTAAAACGATGTTAATAGTATTTTTCTTGCCTTTTGGCATGTTCTCTGTATCCTTGTAGTGGCCTGGAGGGTCAGAGTTTCTCAATCAATATGCTGCATGAGAAAGTGAGAGACTTTCTGTTTGAAAACAAAATTCAGACCTTTTACCAACAGGAGTTGGAAACAATTGATACTCTGGTGTCGCTGGCTGGTGGGCATCTACCCAGTCCCAGCTGTCAGGAGGTGAGTGAATGGAACAGTTTCAAGTTTTTAGTGGGGGAAATAATACCATGTGTTTTTTTTAAGCATAAACAACCAGATAAAAGAGTCTGGTGCCTTCAGAGGATTCAAAAACCACAAGTGTTTTAGCTTTATGCATGAATTATTTACAGGGCTTGAGGAAACCTTGTCACTTGAGACATATAAAAGTAGACTGAAGAAAGCCATATGAGAAAATTCTGTTCAGGGGAATCTTGTATTAGGACTGAGTAACTTTACAGTCTGCAACAGGCACTAACTTGTCTAGATCTGTAAATAGTGGCAGTATCAGAGGAGATCCCCTTAAGGTGCTTGAGCTGTTTGGGACAGATGTTTGAGTTCCTGAATTTGATCAGGAGAAGGGAGCACAAAATCTTTGTCTTGTTTCTCATTTGAAGCTCAATATATTAATACAGATGCTCAATATGTTAATATAGATGTAGCTTTCAAAAGGAGATTATGAGTAGATGAACAGTGTTCCCTGTTACATGTTTCTCTTGTTGGAAATCTCTAGTTGTGAAAGGCCATGATTGAAAGGATCAGAAGGTGGGATTTAATTGAAATCATTTTACATGCAGTTGCATGTAACCAAACTGTTAAGAAACTTTCCAGTGAGATAGCATGCTCTTGACCAACTACAGAATGGGAAATAGAACAAAAACATTTTGTAAAATGGCTTTATATTACTCTGTGTTATTTGGATAAATTACAAACCAGATTCTCAACTGATGTGGAGTGGTAAATTTCTGCAGAAGCAAGAGAGTTATGGCTTTTACCATGTTACCCATGGCAACTGAAACTATTAAACTAGAGCATTGACTCACTTGTTTACTTTTTGGTTTTCTGTAGAGAAATAAATCCATGGCAGTCATTTTTACTGCCTGATTCTGATATGCACTGTAAAGTTAAGTGCTATGTTATGTTAACATCTGATGTTTGTTTAATTCTTAAAAAAAAAAAAAACACCAAAGCCCAGTCCCTTTTAGATGAGGTCAAATAATAATGAAAAGCTCTATTCTTGTTGGCCTTGTTGAACTGCCTCTGATAGCTGCTTCATGATAGCTGTTTATTTTATTTTTATTAAAGGCATTTTTGTTGTTTGCTTTAAAGCAAGCATGGATAGAAACAATAACAGGAGCTACTCTCATTTTTGACAGAAAAGTTTGATACTAGAATATCCAACATGAGACAGAGTATTTTTCTAAACTAGCTGGAAGAGTATTAAAAGTTCCCAAACACTTTACATTAAAGGCGGTAGCGGTTGTTGTGACTAGTACTGGAAACTTCCATCTTTGAAATTTCAGCATTTATAGAAAGACCAAGATGAATAATTTGCAAAGCCATTTAAAGTAGGAACTAGTGCAGAACAAACATAGAAAGGCACAAAAAACAAATCAACAAAAACAACATAGCATCAGCATTGTTAGCAGTCATGAGGAGCTATCATAATTAATAGTTGCTCCTGACCCTGATGCAAGGGTGTGAGTATATGTCCTAGGAATTTCGGCACACAGATGCTTATTTAGAAATTGCAGTTCTCCCTATTGCCCTTTGGTATTAATTCCTTGCAAAGAGGCTTATATCTCTTTTGCATAAGAACGAACCTGGAGTTGTCAAGTGACCTGAATGCCTTAAGAGGAGCGCCTAGTAATGCTCAGGAAATGCATTTTGTTGTTCCTCTGCTCTGTCTCTTGAGTGTCACTTCTCATAATTGTCAAAGTCAAGTACTCAGTTTGATCCACAAAAATAAGTGGATAGATCTGATTTCGGTCTCTCTTCCTTTCTTTTCCTTTCTTCTGGTTTGCATCTCCCTCAAACCAAATGGATAAGGAGTGCCGCTAGTGCGGAATGATGTTATTTCATGCCTATTTGGCAAGGCAGGAGCTAGATGAGTGGACCAAACTAATTAGGCCACATCACAATATATACACTTCTTGCACTTTTTCTGGATGTGAAAGGATGAGTTATTTGGATGTATAACTTTTTTTTTTTACCCTGGTTCCATTGTTCTGGAGCACAGTTGCTGTTAAACTCTTTTCTTGCCCTTCTCTTCCTTTCCCTGTGATCCTAGGAGACGTGCTGCACCCCCTTCATCCCTTTCTCAAGTTTTAAAGTACTTGTACAGTGTTCATCAGTGGGAGGGTATCTCCCCATGGAGTATTTCCTTCAGGGAGGTGGTGAGCTGCTATGGAGTCACTGGCAGTGGAGTGGAGCAGGGAGTGAAGACGGAAGGAGGTAGCTGGGATAGCTTGAAGTAGGCAGCACCTCTCTGTTCCTTTTCAGCATTACTGTACCTGAGCCCTGTCCATATCCCATACATGTCCTACAATGCCTAGTTCCAGTCCTAATGGCTCCCTAGCAGTGCAGTCTTTTGGCCCTCCAGAATAACTTTCCATCTAGCAGATGTACATGGCAGAACTCGAATCATATCTTTTGCTCAGACACATAGTAGGGAACTTTTAATTTTATAGTCTACAGAGGATAGGTAAGAGAATTGGAAGGCTTGGTGTTTTTAAAAATAATTAAAAATTAACAAATCTGTTATGATTTTTAAGACTAGTGGAGCTTCATTTCATATAACTGATGCCCCCTCTATCCCTAAGCTGTAGCCGTTCCCTTATCCCTTAAAACAAATGACTTGTGAGACTGGAGGGCTGGGTACCACAAGGAAGACTACAAGCCAAAAAAACAGAAAAAGCAATCTTGTGCTTAGAGAACTTAAAGAGGGTACTTGCTGGACTTAGGCAATTATGTTTGGCAAATGGACAAGACTTCGATTCCTTTTTGTAAAGAAAACTACATGTGAACTTGATCCATTCACTTCCTCAACTGGAATAAATATGACTTGCAACCAGCCAGTCTTGATTAACCATTTTTATGCACTTCTTCATGCATAAGCTGTAGTGTGTGTGCTATTTTAGTATTACCATTCCAGTTTGTGTATGTCACTAGCTTGGACACATAACTTGGTTTGTGCTTTCCAGACTCTGCTGTTTGTGCTTCTCTTGATTTGAATATTATCTCAAGGTCAGCAATGACAAGTAGTTAAAGCAGGGAGTTTTACAGTGTTCATACTTACTGTATATACCCTGTACATTGTACTGTAGGTATAACATAGTGCATTATACATTCTTGATGCTATGTGCTTGTCTTCCTGCCTCTGAAGAAGCTTCACTGCTACTTTAAATATGTATATTGCAAAGCTTATTATAGGACTTCAGGACTGACATGTCCAGAATCACTATTACTAAAATTGTCACCTGTCTAAGCCAAGGATTAAACATTGCATGAGAAATTGCAAAGGGCAATTCCATGAGTAGAATCACGTGTGTGGTTATACCAGGAAACTTTAACACCATCAGGGTGTGTTGTAATTCATAATGAGCCAAAGGTTACATACTTTCAGCGTTCTGAACAGACAGACTAATTCCTGTGCCACTTCATTCTTTGACCTATTATTGATTGTACAGAGAGTTTGTCTTGTTTTAAAGATCTGAGAATAAGTAGTTGCACAGCACCAGCCCACTAAGCTGTGTAAGACTCATCAGATGGAATATATTGATTAAAATACCAACTTAATTCTGGAGACATGGATTCTTCCGTTGGCTTTGCTATGAAGTCCTTGGCTGGCCTAGGGAGAGATGGTAGTAATGGTAAAATTGTTATTTCATACCTGCTTCTCTCTCTCGGGGGGGGAACATGTTTTGCAAAAGTGATGAATGATTTTTGGGTGCTCCTGTGTTTGGATGTACAGCTTCATTTATTTGAAAAGGACCTGATTTGGGAGAGGGGGGAACCCCTGCTGTCAGCACTTCAGGGAACCTGAAATTGTGTACCCCGGAACTGAGGCATGCCGAAGGGGTGCACATTGCAAAACCAAGTGTGAACATTGTGAAAGGTAAATTCAAAATCCAGATTCAAATCTTGCTGGTTCTTTGGATCAGCAGTTAAACTATTTGATATCTGCATTTCTTAGATGAACAGCTTTGTAAAAGTAAAGTGATAGCTAATAAGGTGTGACTCAGAAGGAACTATGTTAACAGCTACAATACATCTTTATAACTGTTGAAATGCAAGCATTTTTCAGTCTCCTCCTGCAGTAAAAGCAGGGATGTGAAATCATATAGGATTTCATAGTCCTAGATTTCTTGTGTCTGTATATAGCAATACATTCAGTCTCCTGTAGATTTCTGCTCAGTAGACTACATTATAAGCTTAGGTGTACATCGCCTCTGAAGGGGGATCCAAGTCCACAGGAAATGGGGGCCTGGTTTGGCATAAAAGAAAGTGATAAGGTATTGAGAAGTACTATTGACTTATGAATTTGTAGCATGAGATGCTAGAGATATTTTGTGTAGACCAAAAGAACAGATTAAGTAATTTTAGATTGTGTTCACAAAGAAACTCCTCAATTGTTGCTTTACTCAGAGGGATGGAGCATGTTTCATGGAGAACATGGAAGCATGTTCTAGAGCACACTAGGAGAAAAACCCAAACTTTTCCTGTCATTTCAGGATAATATTAAAGCCCCTGAAAAGGCCTTCTGCCATGGAGCCCTTTCCCTTGGACTCTGCAGCATGTATGAGAGGGTGCTGATATGTAGCAGCTGCTTACTTATATTCTCATTCCCAAGCCTGCCTCTCTGCCTTCGCTCAGTCAATCCCTTGACTTGCATTCTTAGTGATTCTGTTTCACTATCCATCCAGGCTGAGCTGTGTGTCAGTTCACGCAGAGTCTGTTTTTAATTATCTCCCTTTTCTGACGGGATCTTAGTGTTAAGCCAAACTGAATAATTATCATGCTTCTTTGGAGATATTTTTATCCTTTTTTCTCCCCAAATGTTTGCTTTCACATTAAAAATTGATCAGAGTCTTGAGGTGGTTGCTTTGCTAGCAGTTTCTTAGGTTTTTGAGGGTTTATTACTGCATTTGACTGAGAGGCAAAGTCTCTTCATTTTACATATGGCTGTGAGAATGTGCTTTTCCATGAGAAAATATTCACTGTTCACTTAACCCTTCCTGCTACATTTTATGTTTGCTCAGTTCATCAGAAGAGGCACTATGAAGAGATATATGATAGTGGTATTAATGCTGTGACTGGAATGGTGCCCAGATGTATGGTCAAGTTTGTAGTTAGAAGCAGTGTCTGTTGTTATCCAAACTGATATAGCTGTGGTAGATGGGGACAGACAAATGCTTGGGCACTGAAGTCCTTCAGTCTGGAACAGAAGGAGAAAACTGAACTGAGAATAATAGCCATTGTTCTATGTTAATTATCTTGAACTATTAGGCAATTATTTTTGACTGTCGATTTGAGAGGAAAAAGATAGTTAGCTTTTGTGGGACAGAGAGAGAGAGAGGTGATTATGGCCTGTTGAAATATTGAGGATTAGCTGGAGGAAGGGGATGGAGAAACTTGTGATGCATGCTAACGCTAATATCCCTATTGGATCTCTGAACTATTTCCAGTTAGGCGCATCAGCTTCCAGGCTTAGAAGCAGTCAGAGTTTCACTTGAGACTTGCAAATGGATTAAACGAATGTTTTGTGAAAAGATGTTCTTCCATTGCTAATGTGGTGTCTGTTTCACATATCCGTGTGAATCCATTCTGGTGCATGGTAGTTGCCTGTTTCACTCCCAAGGCTTCTGTGAGTGCATCTGGTGAGTGAAGTAGGATATGTGAAGTCTGATACTTTTGTTCAGGACAGGATGGGAGCATTTATGGTGACAGCTGAAGAAATGGATTGGCAAATCTTGCTTTGGTTGCTCTGGTGGGGTGTGGTTCTAGTTATCACATGTTGGTTTGTGGGAAGCACTTCAGCTGTGTTCTCAAAGAAAACCACAGGGAGCAAGCACAGTGTGCTCCCAACACATGAGGAAACAGCAATTGGGGAATTGAAGCAGTTTGTGTAGATAAGTGGGAGGTTGAAGGACATAGTAGGAGAGATAGAGATGGAGAAGAGTAAGTCATGGTCTTGCTCTTATCTACCCATACTTTCTCCTCTCCACAACTGATGCGTTATTTCCTTCCGCTTCCCTAGCTGTCATTCCACTATCTTAGCTCTGCTCTACTTCCAAACAAACCCTGCTTTTCCGTGAGTTTTTTTCTCCCCTTCTTTCCTTCCTTCTCTGTTAGATGCATCCCAAACACAGAACCCTTTGTTCTAAATAACCTCCTCAGTTATGGACTTCCAGGCACATTGTTCTCCGTTCACAAGAGACTAGTTTCCCACCTGCCCTCAAAACTGGATCCTTTGTTCCCTTATCTCATATACCTGTCTTAATTTCTTGCATGCTCTTTATCCTTTCATTTCATTAGGCTGTGGAGAAACTCTTGAGAGAGAGAGACGATTATGAATGTGTGTAAATGACCAGAATGTGTGTCAAAATTTGGAAACAAAGGGGACAAGAAACAAATACTGTTCTTGCCAGTTTCCTCCTTTTCCTTGGACACTGTCTCAGTTTCAAATCAGGAGATGGGAATCCAATCCCCAGCACTTGGATTGCTCCTGAATATCACCTTACAAAGCACTGATCTCCCTATCTTCTTACCCTTATTACCAGGAAAACTCTGAATATGAGCAAAGCTTGAGTAGCTAAACAGTCAAATGCTCTGCGAGCATCACAAGCCTATTCCAAAAGAGAGTTCTCAGCACATAATCAAATAGCTGCTAAATACGAAGAAGGCACTTAGGAGATTGTGCTGTTCTTAAGGAACCATAAGCTTCTGGTGTTTGCTTGGTTTTGTTGGTTTTTTTTTTTGTTTTTTTTTTAAAGCTCAGGGCTGTTGGTTAGTTCATACATAACAGATATGATTTTGTGAATTACTAAATGAAGAAAAATGTGTAACAAAATCACCTGAAGTCCTCTTGCTCTTGAAATCATCTGGAGCTTTTTCTGGTAACTTTAGTTGATCTGAGATTTCTCACCATCTGCTTCATTCCTTTCTTCCCATCCAGGTGAAGTCAAAAAGTGACTCTAGTTCCAAAAGGATTCACAGTGTTTTTAAGGAAGCAATAAGGATGCTACAAGAAAAAGGAGTGGTTTTCCAGAAACCTAGTAGCTCCAAGGACTTATACCATGTAAGGAACTGAGCTGTGATTGCAAACAAGTTCAGGGGTATGACTTTCACAGTCAGTAGAAACAGTAGAAATGTTTCAGAAATAGTAGAAATGTTTCGGAAAGAGAAGCGGGACATCCAGGTGCTGTCTATTTACTCAAAAGTCTTATCTGCAGCTTACTTCACTGTTGCTTTTACCTCTGTATTACCCACTGAGTTGTTCTTTTTGTAACTCAGCACCAGACTTAAGCACTGCTGCTGTTCCAAGCGCAGTCTGTGTTCACTGTGTTGCCAAACTGTGTGCTGATGCAGCTGAGCATGCTGAAGCCTGGGACCTAGGACAGTTCTCTTTTATCAAAGTGGGTTGAAACTTGGTGTTCTGCTGACTTGGTCGCCCTCCTTTGGGTTGAATTCTGGTATATCATGTTCTTCACCTAATTCATGGATACTGCTAATGGTACTAAGAATAATAACTGAAGATTTAACATTCATTATTAATCTCGGAGGTAGTATATAATGCAGACTGTAGTTATGACGGTGTTAGTTTAGAATACATCATGGCCTTGGATTGCTTTTCAACAGTCATGCTATCTACTGTGAAATAGACTGCTATAAATTGTCAGTTTCTTGTTTCCTCCAGGTGACTGACCATGATAAGGAGCTGCTTAAAGTGACCCTTGATGTGATTAAAGAAGACTGTCGAAAACCCAGGCGTAAGTACCACTGTGATCAGGGCTCTGATGAGCTGGTGCTGACATATTGATCACAATATCTCCTCCTGCTGCTGGATTAGATGTGCTTCTTGTCCTTACCCTTGAGCTCGGAGCTAAGTTGCTGGTGTAGCTAATCAGTATAGCTAAAAGTAGGAGTGCAAGAGCAGCTTCCTGTGAGCATGGAGAGAGAGAGAGAGAGAGCGAGCAGGTGTGCCCAGCAGGAAGCAAACCTCTCGGATCTGAAATAAGCAGCCATTATCTTAGATCTATATCGTTTGAGAATACTTAGATTTTGGGAGGAACCAAATGTAATGAAGTTAGGTCAGCACCTAGCAGCTGTTGCATTGCACTCTGGATAAGTAGCAAATCTTGCTAGTTCAGTTTCTACAGGGGAGTTGACACAAAAGTGACTGTACAGAAAGGTGAAATCCCCGCCTCCATTAAGTCAACAATAAAAATTTCTTAAGTCAGTAGGATATTCTCTGTAGATTTTAAGCTCAGGTAGAGCTCAGGCAGTTGTTCTTTTCAGGTAGGGATTTCAGTCTAACAAAATCCACTTCTTTTCAGATAATGTACCTCGTATGGTTTCTGAGTTATCTTTGTCCCTCAAGCCTATTGTGTCTTATTGTTACAGTGATAGCTTGTGCTTGACTCCGACATCTGCTAATTACACAGGTACATTGCTACAGAGTTTCTTTCAATTCATTGGGCAGAATGTGTCAGCAGGGATCACTTGCTGCTGGAGCACAGCTATTTGTGGGGTAGAATGCACTTTAGTATAGAATAAATGACTGACTAGAACATAAGGCATATAATCTTAAATTGCTCATATCCTTATACTGTCATAACTACAATAGTGCTTGTAGAACCTGGTATATGATGGCTGTCCTGCAGTGAAAAAAGGCTAAGTGAAGTGGTATTATTTTTTGAGTTTTCAACTGGCTACCTTAAGCAGTGGTACAATTGTAGACAAG
Organism: Phoenicopterus ruber ruber; assembly: GCA_009819775.1. Taxonomy (NCBI): domain Eukaryota; kingdom Metazoa; phylum Chordata; class Aves; order Phoenicopteriformes; family Phoenicopteridae; genus Phoenicopterus; species Phoenicopterus ruber. Next base: position 27,445,908 of record CM020221.1, on the reverse strand, counting down.
GTTTGTAGGTGGAGGTGAAACTTCTGTATTGTTGGGGGATGAAGGGATTAGATGTTACTGGGCATGCAGGTGAAGATGGGCTCATTTCCCTGAAACCGTTTCTGTGCAACAAGTTAGTGTAACACCTTGTTTTATTGTCTTTTGTCCAATTAACAAATACAAACATCTTCTCTGTAAAAGACAAATTATTCCTCTGCCTATTTTATACATTGGCTAGTTCTTCTGGGAACCCATGTGTGGTTTTTTTGTTTGTTGGGGTTTTTTTGTTTGGTTGGTTTTGGTTTTTTATAATTGTGCCACTATAAAGGCCAGAACATGTATAGAGTTGACACAGGGCACTGAGCAATTGCCTGGTGTTTAACTCCCCTCTTGTGCATTAGCACACTGGTAAAGTATTCTCAGTGCTCCATGAGAGGTTGGGAAGTTCTTTCTCCCAGTCAGGAGGAGTCAACAGCAGAGAAATACTCATAGATCAGTCATAGAAAAGACTTCGAAGAGTCCTAAATCCTCAAAACCATGTTTTCCATACTGAGCAGGTTAAAAATAGCAACTGCTTTTACAGAGCCTCTTGTTCTCCTTGAAGCTTTCCACCTACTTAGTTTCCTGTTGTAAAGAGGACAATTTCCAGGTCAGTGTCTCTTTCTCTGCTAGTTTTCAGAAGGACCATTTCAATGTCCTGGTCACTGATAATAGGAGACTTTGAGAATGAAAGCCAAGAAGCTTCAATCAAAACCAACAGGGTACTGCAGATATTTTATTGTCACTGAATGATGCAAGAGTGCAGAGCTCAATGTAACTGTCGGCCCCCCTCTGCTGGTGGGATGGCAGTCTTAGCCACCCGCTTGGCCTTGACTGGTGAGCAGGCTCGCAGTGAGAAAATAAGAACATAGCAATACCCCAAGGGCTTTTGCTTGTTTGTTACAAGAAATTCCTATCCACTTTCCTTCAAAAGTAATATTAATCTTCCATGACAGGAAGACTGATTTATGGTAAACCAAACTCTTCTCTCCAATGAGCTACTTCTCTGCCAGTTTTCAAGGCAATGCCTCACCCATTGCTTTAGTTGTGACACATTCTCAGGCCCAACCCAGCTGCCTGGAACTATTGTACACATTAAAAAAAAAAAATCTTCAGTGTGCCTAGTTAGAGCTCCACAAACCCTCATATGCCTACATGACAATCCTAGTCCTTGGTTCCAATTGTAATTCCCAACAGCCTGATCTTAAATGCCCTCATATGAGGCCACTGTGGGTCTATCTAGAGGTTTAAGACAGGCAGAAAAGGATGATAGTACATTTTGACTCCAGACTGAACTGCAAAATGGTAGACTTAGTCCAGATTTGTTTCTTTTTTTTTTTTCTTTGACACGTTTGCTTTGGTTTTAGGCTTAGATGAGGCTAATAGTAGAGAGTTAAAAACCAGAACCACTTGAAGTTAAATTTAATATGACAAAATGGACCCTGTGTGATATGTCCACAGTGGACAAATGGTAGTTGTTCTCTGTCCTCTTTGATATTGGTAGTCAGGCAAGAGAGTTAATCACAGCCTGCCTTACCTCAGCTGGTAGACAAAAGCTAGAACCCAGTATGTCAATGAAAGAGGGACAGCATCACTCCACTGCAAGAAGTGTATTCCCTCAAAGTTGGGCTGTAGACTAGGAGTGTTTCTGGGTTACTTAATGATTGTACACATCTGCAGCTACCCCAAAATACCATTTTCTACCAGCATCTAGGAGGAAAGTATGTATTGTGCTGTTGGTTAACACTTGAGTCACTAATCTAATTCATTGAGACTTAAGCTAAGTTACTGTAGATCAGGGATGGGCACTTCGACCTTCTTATGACAAACCTATGACTAATGTAAAATGCAGCTACCCACGTCGTTTGCAACAACAGTCGCTATGGCCGGGTAGAGGCATTGTTCTGTTGTCTGGACTTATCTGTCCTAGGGTGGTGGATGCATTTTTTGGCTACTAGCCACAAAGATCTTTCATCACGCTGGATCATTGACTTCTAAAGAAATATCTTTGCCTGAATCACAGCCTGCTAGGAATTAGGCTGAATTGTTTATTTACCAGTACTCAGTGTTGCCTTTTGTCTACCAGTGACTTTTCTCAGCAGCTTCTAAGGAAGTTCTGGGGCTCAGGCGATTCTAGAGTAGAGATTAGCAAAAATAAAAACAAAGGCAGCAACAACAAAATTGGGACCTCCCTGGCCCATGGAAATTTCTCACTACCCTTATCAAACTTACCTTACATCATGTGAGCCGAGGGCTGAGGAGGAGGAAAGTCGTTTGTCCTGATGTGTCTCACTTATGCTAGTTTTCCATTGTTAGCCATGGAGGAGAAAGAAATATGTTGTGGAGTTCAGCACTTGGGGAGTCTGGGACCCTGCAGCGCTGATGATTAGTGGGTTTACAGGGTCTGTTGGAGGAAACATTGACTGGGTCTGAAGCTGAGCTTCAAATGATGGCTCCACCAGGCACACAGTAGCTGCGTGCAATACTGCAGTCATTAAGGACCTTTGTCTCTGGCTTGCCCTCTAGGAAAGGGGATTATTTTTACGCTTCTGTTCTCATGCACATTTTCAGGGTTCATTCCTCTTAAAAGGAGATAAAATTTGATACTGAAGTTCTGTGACTTTCTACTCCCATAATTGTCTGAGGAGTATGAAGTGCAGGGATGGGATTGCATTGCTAGGTGAATGAAAGTTGCACTGTACCAGTTTTTCCACAAGATGCCAGCATTGGGCAAGCAGTTATAGGTCCTGACCACAGACCTTCCTTCTGTTCTAGACGTTTTTGAAGTTGGGTATGAGCAAAAGGATTTTCATTTGGTTTCTTCTGCAGTTGCAGAAACTGGATGGCTTGCATAGGTGGACAGTGGAGGTACCCTTAAGTTATTAACCTCATCATCAGGTTGTACTGAATGAGCCCTGTATATTAGAGTTTGCAAGACTGATTATCTTTCACCTTCATTACTAGTGTTACAGCCCTAACACTTCCCAGAAAAGTCAGTGGGAACAGTTGATAATTGGAGAACTGTCGGCACAGACTGGGTCTCTTCTCTCTGAATACATGCATCTCTGCTTTAGTACCTAGGGCATTCTTCCTCTCCGACAGGAGTGGTTTTTTTCATGACTAATCTGGATTATAATAGTTAAAAAGAGGCAGTTAGACTGAAGTCTTTCCTCCATGCCTGGCTGCATTTTCCTTTTTTTTTCTGCAGATGCTGAAAAAGGCTGCCATTTCCTTCATGTCCTGAGTTGTGTTCAGCAGAGCTACAACCCTTCTCTGGCTGAAGTCGTAATGCACCGTGTCTTGGAACTGCTGGAGAGTAACAGTGATATTGTCAGCACTATGGAAGGATATTATATGGCATTTTAAAGAGAAGATAAGATATGTTTGTTCTGGTCCGTTCAGGATAGAGGAGGGAAGAAGAAGAGGTTGAGTGACCCTGAAAAGCTGCTATTATCTGGTATGATCTAGATTGGGGGGGGAAGAGCGTTCTGATTCTCCAAACACTGTTTTTGTCCAGCTCCAGAAAAGTTGTCCAAATACTTGTTTTAATATTCTTGCTGACTTCCTCGCTACTCCTAGTGAAAGTTGTATCAAGCTGATTCTGGACATCCTAATACAGCAGGGGAGCTGGAAAAGAAGCTGGGCTCTTTCCCTGCAGTAAGATGCAACATGGCCATCCTCACATTTACATCCAGTGAGCCCTAAAGAGAAGTCACTGCTAAAGAGTGCTGTTTACAGCAGTGGTCACGTCAGGACTCGTTTTTCTGGCTTAAAGACTGATCTTGTGATCTTTCCATATGGTAATAGCTGTGGATCTTTCTTTTTATATACACTTTATAATAGCTAGAGAAAGGACATGCAAGGCAAACAATCAAAAGATTTGCCTGTCCTTCCTGGCAGTGTTGGTGTACCCATGTCTGTAAATACGTATTCCTGAATGTGCACTGCTTTCCCACTACTAAAGAAGTCCTCACCTTTCTCTGAAAAGTAGTATTCAGGAATGGGGTCCTGCATCCCTTCCCCATCCTGCAACCTTGCCTACTGCTTGTCAAGCATGTCTGGATTCCCCTGGCTACTGTCTGCACTACTGATGCATGTTGTTGTGGATTCTGTTCAGAATTCTCAAAATCAGCCACCGTTTTGCTGTTTATTTTTAAATTGCTTCCTACATCACAAGTGGTAAACCATAAATCAGATGCTTTGGAAAAGAAAATACGAAAGCCAGCAAGACTCACTGTGATCTACCTGCTCCCTGTTGCCTTTTGTGTCTCCTATTCCTTGTCACCTTTGGGGAAAAACACTATCCATATCTGTGCTTGCAGAGGAACACAAGACATCGATGAAACAACATTGGCCTACAGAAGGTTACCGTGCAAGACGTTTGATCTGGAATAATCACAACTCTGTTATGTGCCACAGTTCAAAGCCCAGAGCTGTTCAGTATTTATCCTTAGAGAGGGCTTGCTGCTGCAGGGACTTGTCTGTTTAATTAATCTGTTTAATTAATGGTGTGGAGGTGAGACCTTTAACTTGAAAAGAGCAGAAAGGATTGAATATATCCTTCCTCTTTCCTCTGCACCTTCCCTGTAACAGCTAAAATAGACTCCCAGGAGGCAGATGTAGTGGTAAAGCCCTATAAGGATTGACATAGCAGGGAAAAATAAACCATATGCATGAGGAAAGCCAGTGAGTAGCCCCACGTGTGCCAGGTCTCTGGTTTGTTGTTAGATTATATGCCTTATTCCAAGCCCTGGCTGCAGTGAGATATAGGCTAAGAGAAAGGCATGACAAAATATTTGGCATTTGCATTCAGAGGCCTGTGGAAAACTCTGGCCTTAAAGAGATGGTGCATTTGTCCATAGTGGAAAACTATGTATGAATCATTCTTGCTGTAAATTCCCTACTTGCTGCAGGGCTCAATAGTTGGTTTCCCTGCAGGCTGCCCTACTCCTAGCATTGCTGCTCTTTTTTGAGTTGGGTACCTTCTAGGCAGATCTTAATGTGAGCCTGAACAGGTGCTGAAAGGATGTACCTGTGCAGAAGGAAATAAAAGAAAAGAGGATTAAGAAAGAATTGTAGAAGTCGTCCTAGCCCCTGCCCCACCCCACCCCCCCCCAAAAAAAAAAAAAAGTCTGTGGAAATCAGGGAAAGAAGTCCAGATTCTGAGTGAAGTGGTACTGAGGGGAACTGCAACTTTAATTTATGCCCATGAAAAGGTCTGGTTAGCCACAGGCCAGATTCGCTTTTCAGATTCCTGCTCTCATTACTGATCAGTTTGAAATGATGCTTAAAACCAAAGGCTATCTATGGAAGAAGTAGTTTGGAATATTGATTCCTAAATTCAAACTCACTTCAGGAGTTAACCGTATGTTACTGCTTAATTATGGACAAGTTGCCTACGTGGCATGAGTTTGAGGATATTTTAAAGGAAAGTACGTGGTGTCTTGTACCATATGGAAGAGCATGGCATCTAATTTAAGAGACTTGGCCATTTTCTTGAAATGTTCTGTATTAGCAGAAGCTGAATTTTGCTGGGAAAGAGTTGAAAGAACACTGCTAGCTCAGTGGGAAAGGTGATCTCCTCTCAAGTTAGAAGAAAGACCGACCCTGGTTCTCCTGAGGGTGCCAGCCAAGTGTGTGGACTGGATGAGTTTTGGGAGGAGTTCTGCTCAGCTACATATTGGAGTAGAAGATAGTCTGGAGATCATGTTGCTCTTTAGGGTGTCTTTAAAATAAATTCATACCAAAATAGGATTACTACATCATTGTCCTTTGCAGCTTGTATAGTCATACATGGAGCTTTTAATGGGTTCTGCTGCCTCCAACTTTGATGCTGCACTTCCTGTGTTTTAGATGTGTTTCTGTGTGTAAAGTCTGTCTAAAATCCCTGGCCACCTATTTTCTGTGCATTGGAGGTTGATGCAGACACAAAGTGTCTGCCCTCTCTATCCTGCCCCTGTTGCAATTTAAAAGCACTGATCAACCGCGAAGCCTCAGCGATGAGGTGGGAGGAACCTATCTCAGGAAAGACAGATAAGTCACTCTGGAAAGAACCTGGCCTTGGAAGTTTTTAAGTTGGTCCTTGCTGCCAATGCTGGACTCCTGTGATGGAGGGTGCATTCTGTTGGAGATTGCTCCCCAAGAACAGGAAAAGGGGATTTTTCTCACCTGAGTTAACTCAGGGAAGTAATATGAATGAACACAAGGCAGCCTACAGTTTTTACAAGAATGAAAGGTTAAGGTAAAATTAATGGAGGAGCCCAGATTTAAGTTACACGGATTCTAATTCTGAATAACTGTACGTAACATTTGTGCCTTAAGCTTGCATGCTTTATTTTTTCTATGGTAGCCACCCGACACAGACTAACACTCTGGTTGAGTGCATTCCCTCTCTTGAACCTACAGGGAATACCATATGCATATGCCTGCACAGAAGTACCCCAGCTAGCTGTGGGAGCACAGAGCTCACTGTAGGTTGATTTACCCATTTACTCAGTATCTCTACAGTATGCTTCTGTGACAGCAGTCTAGACATACCCATATTGGTATAAGTCACCTTTATGTAAGTCTAACTACACACACTAGGGCTTTTACTGCTAATAAACTGTCTCTCTGTTTAAAAATCATATCCTTAACCAAGAGAGTCATATCATGCACACTGTTAAAATTCTTAGACTTGGACCACACCTACAAAATATTGTGTGGAACATTCAGTGAAACCGCACTTTCTTGTTTTGTTTAATTGGAAAATTCATTAGGCAACACAATTATTACTGGATTATTAAAGGACTTTGAAGGTGGCACTTTAATGTAAAACTGACAAATGAGAATTCATGTTGTAGGACTGCTTCATGGCCAGTTCCAGTTTCCATAGAAACAGTTATGGCAGTAAAAGGCAGGTAAGTAAAATGGAGTTTTTAAAAGCAGTCGGCATTTTTATGTTACCTTAAAAAGGTATGTTTCCATAGAAATCCAGCACCTGAGAACAAAAATTACCAAAGAATCTTAATATTCTATTCTAGCAAAATGTAAGGTGATTGCTTTTCTGGTGAGGAGATGAAGGAACAACTCTGCCTTCAGTCCCCACCATCTGCTTAGGTGACAGAAGAAATGAGATTGCTTCATACTTCCGTTTCCCTCTTTTGTAAATTGGGGATAATACAGCTCGCTATGTAGGGCATAAGCCTCATTTTTTATTTAATGTTAGTCATTAAAAGCTCTTGAGATCTGTCGATGGGAGCTGTTAGAGAAGAACTCTGTGGCTGTGTGGGAGAGGGTGAATGGATTGATGCCGGAGTGGGATTTAGTTCTAATCCAAGCCCCGCTTTTGCTAAAGCTTTATCTTTCTCTGCCTTTCTTTCTGTGCATATTGCTTTGCCTGTCTTGTCTTTTTGCTCTCTAGGTCCTATGAGGCAATGATGGTCTCCCTGTTTTTATTTGTATCAAATATTTTTCCTGGAATCCTGTTCCCTCTTAAGATTTCTTAAATGACTTCTTAAAAGCAGAAATCCAGATAAATGAGTTCTGAGTGTTCTTGTTCTCAAATCTTTGGATTGCAAATTTGTACCCATGAGGGTATGTATTTTACACAAGCTACCTGGGAAATGAAGCTTTTATTTCAAAGTAATAAATGAAAAATGTAAAGATTGGCTACCTGACTGAAAGCTGTTACTCTTGCGGATCTCTGTCCGTACTTGCATATTCCAGTGATGAACACCATAAATAGAAGGAGTTGCTAATTTATTATTCAGAATGAGAATTCATCGATGAGCAGCCAGTGAGGCATGGAGCCACGTGGAGAATTATGAGACAAAGTACTGAAAATCTGCTTGTCAAAGAAATGCAGTCTGGTTTACTTTGGGAGTAACCCGATCCTGTGGGGAAAAGATGTGCCTAGCAAAGATTTGTATCTTTATACTTACCTCTAAATGGGAAGGGAGCAAGTTCAGATCCCATGGGCAACTTGAATTTTGAAACTTCCTGTCAGTGCAGCGCTATGTTCTTTATTGCCGTCTTTCAGCGTAGTCTCCGGCCCTCCTGCCCCCACTCTACAGACTAGCAAGCAAACAAAAATTTGGCCGCAAAGATAAAAGAATAGTTATAATAATTGGTTACCATCCTCCAGGAGCCCCAGCATTACAGAAGCATTTTTGTGGATGTTTGTTGGCAGCAGGGAAATGCTGAGCCAGGGATCTTGGGTTTCATTCCCAACAATATGCCCTGTCAGGCACAGAGGCTTTCTCCCTAATTTCTTTCATCTATTTCTGCTCTCCACTCTCTACTCTAACTGTCATTTCTCAGGCCCTTCATTTCATTCACAGTCTCATGGTTCATCTCTGCACCATGGATCCTGGTCAAACCTCATTCCTCTCTACTCTGTTCCCTTTTTTGTTCCTAACTCAAATATCCTTGTCAGCATCTGGCAATTGAAAGTTTCAGTATAATCCCCTTGCCTAACTGACCTGGCACTGTTCACAGCCCATTCAGTTCCAGCAGGCTGTGCTTCACTCCTTGTCTAGGCACCAGAAGAGGCAGATATCATCCATTTCACTCTTGAGCTTTCTTCCCCATGTAGTTTGCAGCAGGAAAGAGCTGCAATTTCAGGAAAACAACACTTTTTCCACCCTACCCTCCCAAAGACCCAGTAGCACCCTCCAAGATTCTAGTGGTGGTTTTCTTGCAGGTATCCAAGTACAAAATAAATATAATTAAAAAATAAAACACTTGTGTCTTGCCCAAACCTGAGCAAGCACAAGTCACGCCCCTGACAGAAGCTATCTGCCTCTCCCAGCCACTTTCATGTCCTTGCAGATTTCATTGCAGAGGTGATCTGTAAAGTTGATGTGGACTTTTAGCTTGTGTGTCTACTAGTTAGTGTGTCTCCTTTTAGCCTGTTTTTTTCTGAGAAAGTGTGCTAACTCTGATGTGATTATACTGCGTGTCTGGGCATTTGTCAACTTCTGTCTCACTGCCCCAAGTGACGTTGTAATCTGTTGGCTTGTTAAGAGGAGTGAAGGACCCTGAGCTGTTCTGGTCTTGCACATTTTTAGAAAATGGATGCACTGATAGAAGAGGGAAGCCCAAATTAGTGCCTCCATTAAGGGGAAGGAAGAAACTTGGTCATACAACACTAGAGAAACCACAAACGAGACAGCCCCAAGGAACCCGTTTTTGTAACTTCAGTAACTTCAGCTGCCACAAGAAGTACTTGTTCTGCAGTGCTCTTTTAAGAAATGACTGGACTGTTTTTCCTGAAGTTTGCTTGTAGAGAACACCCCAAGGCAGACATTCATGATGGGAAACTGCAAATCAAACTTAAAATCTGGTAAAGTTACAGCATCTACATCAGGGTACAAAGTTGAGTAACTGATTGTGAGGGATGCCACCAGCCCATGCCCACTAATATATTTTTAATGTGCAAGAGAGGCTATACTAATCTAGTCACAGTAATTTACAAGCTGAAACCAGCCCAGATTAACAAGATTGCCTGAGCATAGCATAACCAGGAATTTGCTAGTGAAAGAAATAACCTAAAGGAATGATTTTCAGCAAGTGTTGAACCACTGAACAGTGCAGTGCCAATTAACCTGGCACAACATGTCCTACAGCTCTTGTTTTAGCTTGCTTTTTGTTATTGATTGGAAGAATGAACACTCCTTCCCTGCCAGCTAGAACTGGAGCTCTCTGCCACCTTAGCCTGCGATGAACAAGCTGGAATCTACAAGTATGTAAAGGCCAAAACATCTGCTCATCTTGCTTGAAAACTGGAGGAGTGGCTGCAGCTAAGCCACTGCTTCCATAGAAGATTTGGGCTGAGACATCTAGTTCTTTGTTCTTCTTTTTAATTTCACCAAGTTAAAAGTAAAGCAGACAGGAAAGTCGTCCCACCTCTGCTGTGAACAAGGTAAGATAAATTGCAAATGTATGTCACTGCATAACAGCCAATGTGATTAAATGAAGCATGTGCAGAGTCTGTTATTGACCTGGAAAGTTCATGATTCCTCCCAGGAGTGGAGACATCATCCAAATATTACAGTGATATTTGGAAACAGGAGGGAGGAATCGGTTCCCTCAAATGTCTTCCCCAACAACAGAATCATGCAAGCTCTGCAGGCCTACCTGATTCTAACACGTTCTTTTCTTGGCCAGGTACGAAGGTGGTAGGAAAATGAAAAGGGTGCTTGGAGTTGGTTTTTTCTCCTATTGCCAAAATTGAAGTCACTCACTTTGACAGCGTAGAAGTTGTCCTTCCGTGCATGTAAAACTCTTCTTTGCTGTAATGTCCACAAAAAACCCCAGAGCTGTAACAAGCCAGCTGGTGTTCTGAAACTACTGCCTACACTGCTGACTAATACTCTCTCATTGTTTTCTTTCCTCACCTTGACTTTTTCCCTCAATAAAATCTCTTGAACTTAATTCCTGGTTCAAAGTAGTTATAGTCTCTCTGTTTGTCCTTCTGTGAGTACAGTGATCCAGGACAAACATAAGAGGAGCAAACTGATACAGAGAGGAGTTTTTGTTGGAACTCTGAAGGTAGGAAAGGATGAGAAATACAGAGGAAGCTGAGGGAGGCAGATTTAGCACAAAGATATTTGAAATTAGTCCCACTGAAAAAGGCTAAAGAAATAATTGCCTAATGATGCTTTAGACATCTGTTTCAGAACAGGCAGCAGGTGTTGCATGTAATGAAAGCAAGGACTTGTACATTTTATTTTCTGCAATTAGAAAGCAGAGAAGGAAATGAGGGCAGGAAAAAATGGAGTAAGAGAACATTTATCATAAACAGCTGGACAAATTTATATAGAGCACAGTAATATTTGTATGCTTTTCCTCTGCCTTTCTCATACTATCCTTTAACAGTTCCTCTGTTCTGCAGGGTATTTTGTCCTTTCTAGAAGACCAATGTCTTGGATGCTCAAAGTTAGATGCTAAAGTAAAAGCTGGCTATCAAAATGTTCAGGACAATGTAATTGTCACTTACCCAGATGCTGTTACTAACTGATGGAAACGGTCCTGAAGGAGAAGCTGCCCTTGTCTCATCGGTGGTCTCTGTGTGCCTCAGTCACTAGACCAGTGGCTGAGAAAGACTTTCCTTAGTGAAATAGTCTTTAGGGTTGCATCCCTGGTGCTGCATGGCCATAGCTTAACATATGCCTGGATCCAAATAAATGCCTGGAATTATGTGGATGGTGTGTCCACTGCTCCAAACTGAAAAGCACACCTACACCAGGCCCTGCTAGAGAAACTATAGCTCCACTTTCCACAAGACATTTTCTGATTTGGGATGACCTCATTCCTTTTTCCAAGCAATAAACATCCTACAGGGCATTTGGTTTTCCAAGCACCTCCACTACTGCCCTACAAAGTCTAACCTGGGAATGACTGGGGGGGGGATACTATTTGTGTCTACCCATGGGATGATGTTGCTGCTGAGGAGGTCTAAAAGTGCTCCTCCTGAAGAAGTCTCTCTGCTAGGAAAACCACTTTGCTTTTGCATGAAGGTAACTTAAAAAAAAAAAAAATCAATGCATCCCACTGCTGAGTGGTAGAGGTTGCGTGTTACAGACTTCTCACAGTGTCAAGCTTGTGCTTTTGTCATCTATGGTCTAACTGCAGTTCCATGCCTAACTTTTCATAAGGTTTTATTGATACATTTTTATAATTCACAGTCGATCAGTCAAATGTCTTCTGGTTTGGATATTGGCAGATAAACTCTTCTACTTTCTCTAGGGGATGTGCAGCCAAATAAAATTACTGTTTGGTTTCAGAAGGGGTTGAATGAGTAAAAACAGTGAACAAGGAAATTCGAATTTTAAAAGGGCTTGGTGGAAATTTTAAATCTGTTAATAGGGAGGACTTGGTGTACATGTATATACTTAGAGATAACATGGGAAGAAAATGCGAAGAAAGACTACTTCCTAGATTGACTTTGTTTGTAACAAGCCTGCATTTTGCCATGGCTTGCCAAGTTTTTTTGCAGAGTATGAGGCAGAAGCCAGTCTCAAAATGTGCTGTTTTGAAAACAGCAAGAGTGACTGAGGTCAGGGATAGCATCCAGGAAGAAACCTGGGGAATCCCAATCCAAACCTGTGATCAGTTTGATAAACTTCAGCTGTCTCAAACATAAGGCTGACATGTATATAATACATAAAGAAAAGTGTGGTTTGGGCTTGCTTTATTTTTTTTAACCATGTCAACAGATATCTACAAAGCCTTCATAACAATGGAAAAGTACAAGGTGTACGTGGATGAAAAGCAGTCTGCAATCTGCTGCTACTACCCTAGACAGAGCGTGCAGTGCACATACTGCAGTTGGAAATCCTTCGTCCACAACTGGTACGAGAGGACTGAAAAATAACGTTAGTCATGAAAGGGTTAAATTGTAAAGTAGCTGCTTCAAGAAAAGGATAATCTATAATTTAAGTCAAGAGGGTGAAGCAGCTCTTTCATAATGTAAGTAAAAGCTGTTATGCCGTTGGGAAAGCATGTACACTGCTAGCAGGGGGAATGATGGTTTTGGTTTTTCCATTATACTGGATTTCACACAGGGGCTGATAAAGCAGCACACTCTGGTGAGGAGGCTGGGAGGGGAAGGGGCACGCTACTGTGCTGGGGGGGCTGCTCTGCCAGGACTGCAGCTGGTTTCTTCGGCTCCCACATTAGCTGGGCCTATTTATCTCCAGAGTGGATTTCATTTGAAGAGCAGTAATCTCCCAAGAAAATGAAATGCAATTGGCTTTAAAAAAATAGGAAAAAAAATCACATCATTCTTTGTGTTTCAGAGTTTGAGAATTGAATGCCAGACAGGCTCTACTATTCTTGTCGCTCCTATCAAAAGACGTGTATGTTGAAACCCTGAAGTGGAAGGACTGCATGGAAAGCAGCCCTTTTAAGAAGCTGAGGTTTTGTAAGTACAGAAGCTGAGATGGGAGTGTAACAAAGGCTCTGTGTTGTGCTGTTGCACATCAGAGCCAAAAAAACCCTAAGGGGCACATCTCTAGTACCATGTCTGGCAGATTATGCATGCAACTCTAGTTGCCAGTAATGCGTTGTGTGGCTAATCTGTCATGCACAGCACTGCAACGCTCCCCTTCCCCCAAGGGGCTGAGCTCACGAGGCGCTTTGCTTCCCCCAGGGTGCTGAGCACCGTTAGAGCCTCTCCTAGTTAGTGGGACAGGAAAACATTGTGTTCAACCTGGCTGCCCCCCCCCAGAAAACAGAAGAGCAAAAGCAAGAAAGAAAAGTGGTCTTTAACAACTCCAGCCACAACAGACAGGGCTGTTAGACCATAGTATGGTTAATATTCAGGGGGGTTTACTTATCTGCAATGATACGCCATGAATTAATAAAAGGCATTAGAAATGGCCCTAATGGAGCACAGAAAAGCTTGTCCCTTGTTTTATTTTCTCACCGATTTCACGATCCAAGTGTTTTCAATTTACAACTCAAATGCTTATTTACAAAAAACTTGCCAGCATGACAAAGTCCTCTTGAAATATGGAAACTCAAGTCATGCTCCAGCTCTGAGACCGTCACACACACACATTCTGTCACGCATCAGCTTTTGCTGTAATTGGAGCAGAGTCTAGGTTGCCGGGCTGTAGCTGTATTAGACCTGTGAGGCTAATGTGATTACCTGTTTGGTCAAAGAAAGAAAAAAAATTTCTTTGCTCAAATACCCACCTAGCAAATGAGTAGAAAAAAGCTTTTAAAATAGCTGGTTTATCTCAGTCTTCAGAAGTCTGAATTTCCCAGGGTGTTCCTCAGATGAATTTTATTGGAAGCATGAGTCCGTAAAGGTGAATTATTACATCAGCTGTTGATATTAATATATGTATTAAAATTGTTACTAATAGCAGTGATATTCCCATGTAATGATAGGACTTCAGTAATGGAGACTTTAGAAAAAAATATAAATACTAGGAGATTTAGGATTAAAATCCCTAGAGTTAGTTATTTTCCTACAAATTCACAATGCCTCAACCTGTGAGGTCACAGTCCTAGTCACGTACAGGCTCTTCTGCACGTGGGGGTGGTCGTCCAACGAGCCTGCCGTGCTCTTTGCTGCTTACTCAGTCTTTCTCTCGTTCAGTCCCAGCGGCCGGAGCTTGGCTCTCCAGCACAAGGCTGGGAAGTGCCGTCAGCTTCGTTTTCCCAGCTGCTGCCTAAGAGAGGAGCAGATTTTCCCAAGCCTGCAGCATAATATGGGGTTTCAGTTATTTTTCTGTCAGTCTTGCAATAGTCTGGGATTGGACTCCCACTAGACTGGGTGTTGTACATATTTTAAAAGAACAATTCATGCCTCTAGCAACATACACTTTTCCTATGTAGATGGAGGGATGCAGCAAGCAAGCAAGCAAGGAGAGCAGAAGGTGGCGGTGAGCACAAAACCGGCAGACGATGGAGAAGGAGGAGGACAGCCAGATCTGTACAAGGGCTGGGCAGGCTTCCCAGCTGGAGAAGTTGCCTACAGCAGTGGCGAATCAAGTTATCTTGAATAGAGGAAAGGTGAACGGTGGACCAGATGCTGTGAAAGTACAGGATAGACACGAGGGGAGCACAAACCCCAAAGCAACAGTCTCGGGTTGGACCGAAAATAGCAGCTCCTTCCTTGCAAGAGCAGATGAGAACACCACCAGTAAAAAGATGCCAGTTAGTAAGAATGTCAGGAAGAAAGGGGCAGAGTGTTTGGAGAATGATGTATTTTGTCTCTTTCCCTCACAATGACATGTTTTGAAAGCTGATTTAAAACAAACCCTGAGTGTTTTTTAACAATGGGGGGCACCTTTTTTTTTTTTTTGGACAGGGTGATAGGAGAAGGGGATGGAATGTGTGATATATATTGATAGTGGCTCACAGGATAGAGACATCCAAGACCCGAAAGAGTGGCCCCGCCAGGCATATTTTTATCAATGGGTTATTTGAATATTTACATTTTCAAGGAAGAATTTTCTTTGTTTGCTCTGCACACCAGGGACTTCTTGGCCAGTCTAAACAGTAAAGGTTTCTAATGTAAATAATTGCTCTGCTGCCTTGTGTCATGCATGGGGATTAGAGGTGGGAAGTCCCTCAAAAGAGAGGAGGGAAGAGGGTGCGCTGAAGGAGAAAAGACAAGCCTGAAAAGCAACAACAGAGGGGGGCACATCAGCTTTTCCCCTCTGTCACCCTCCCTGTTATCAAAAGCTGGTCTCATGTATACCTGTGCATATCCTACAGTGGGATGCCGAGATTTTAGCATTTTATGTCAGTTCACTGGTTTTGGTAAACTGTGTGTAGTAGCTGAGGAGGGAAGAGAGGGCTGGCTCAGAGCATCTTTCTCTGGCATTATGCAGCAGGTACGTGGTTCCCACCTGGCAGCAGGCGGTAGCTGTGTGCCGATGGTGCTTCTCCTGGTTTTTCTTCTTTTTTTTAAGCTGCTCGTGGAAACCAGCTGTGGATTTCCTCACTTTCAAATGTCAGCCATCAGGCTCGAGCGTCTATGGCTTTGTGGCTCCATTGTCTATCTCATGATCGTTGTTCCAGGGCGAGTAACTCAGTACCAAAGTTGTGATTCAGAAACTGTGCCTATAGCGCGTATAATGAAATCGCATTGCGATTGACCACTCTCACTGTAAATATGGGGTTTTTTTTTCCTAGGAGCTGGGGCCTTTCTGCGCTCCTAAGCTTGCGGGTCTGGAGCTGTCAGCAGCACTCTGGAAGCTTACTGGAAAATCTGCATGGGCTGCTTCTGAAGCGGCTTCAGAGGGATGAGAGATCTTAGTGACTTCAGTTAATTTGGTGAATAGCTAATGAATGTCATGAAACGAGCTGAGGGCTGAAAGATCACATGTAAGTTCCCATTTCTGATGTAACTTTCAAATAATCATATGCAAAGTAATGACGCGTTATTGAGAAAAAAAAAAAAAACCAACCCTGACATTTCTAGGGCAAACTCTTCTTGAAGTGTGACAGGGGAAGATGACGCTCATTTATCTATGTATGTATATACCAAGAGCTAAAATGGGTTTATCGCTCTAAAAGCCCACATGACAGAGTCTGTGCGACCTTCCTCGAGCTTTGATCATTTTGCAGCCCTGCGTGGGGTCATGGGCGAGGGCAGCGTGGACCTCCCCAAGTGGTGGCCAGCCTTAAGCTCCCAGCTGGAGCCTGGTGGGCTGCGGGCTCAGCCCCACTCGCTTGTGGGTTTCTGGTGTGACCTTGGCCGGCCGCTCGGGGAGGATATTTCAGACACTTTCTGCAGGGATGGAGGGCCCTGGAGGCATCCCCCCCTTCCTCTGCCCCAGGCGGTCCCTTCCCCCGGGGTCTCCATGAGGCTGGGCCGGGGTGTCTCAGCAACCCCGAGCCGAGGCGGAGGGTGGGGGCCCGGCCGGGGTTGGGGGCAGCTCCGGGAAGGAGAGGGCCTTCGCAACCGCCCCGCGGGGTGTGAGGGGGCGCCCGGAGGGAGGCCGCGGGCGGCCGCCATCTCAGGGCAGGCCGCGCCCCCCGCCACACGGGGGCGGCGGCTCCCGGTCCCCTCCCGGCCCGTCCCGCCGGCGCCCCCCGGGGCGGCCCGAGGGCGGGGCCGGCGGCTGGGCCTTGCCCCTCCCGCTGCCGCCGCACTGGCCGCGCAGCCTGAGGCAGCGGGCTGGGTGCGGAGCCGGGCCCCCGCCGCTGCGAGGGGAGAGCCGCCGCCGCGACACGGGGCGGAGCCGGCACCGGGCCATCCTCCCTCCCTCCCTCCCTCCCTCCCGCCGCGCCGGCCGGCATCGCCGCGGCGGGCAGCGCGGCGGAGGGTGCTGCCAGCGCCGGGAGGGAGCGGCAGAGCCCCGCCGTGGGGTGCGTGAAGATGCTGTCCTACAGCGTGCTGGACGCCAACGTGGTGGACGTGGAGAAGCGGAGGAACCCCTCGAAGCATTATGTGAGTGGCGGCGGGGCCCGGCCGAGCCCCCGCTCCGCCGCCGGGCGGGCTGCCTGCCCGCGGGGGGCGGCGCACGTGTGCGGGCGGCGGGACGGGACGGGGCCGGGCGCGGGGCGCGCCCCGCCGGGCGGGCAGCGCTGCCCCGGGGAGCCGTCCCCCGCCTGACCTTGGGCAAGGCACCGGCCCCCGGGCAGCGCTGGCTGCCGGCGCGCCCGCCCCGTTTGCCCCTGCGGGGACGCAGGTGAGGCGCCCGCGGGGCTCCGGGGGCAGCGGGGACCCGCACGGCCTGCGGACATGCAGCTTGTTATGGACATGCAGCTTTCTTTTTCTCACCTTTTTCATCCCGTTTGGCTATTGTGTGCCTTTTTTTTTTTTAATGTTATCGTTTTGAAGTTTCCCTTGCTTCTGAAGGTGGATCTTTCCCTCTTGCTCAGCAAGATGCAACACAGGATGGGACAGGTCTCTGGGCTCCCTGGTTTGTTTCCATCCTGGCTGTGGCACTACAAGAGTACCTGGTGGGGAGTGGAGCAAACCTCTGCTCCTTCCTTCCAGAGTCAGTGAGCTGGAGGTGCTGAATGCATCTTCACTCGTTTTCTGCCATAAGTCACGTTAAGACCCTTTTTGAGGGGGGAGCCGGTTTGCATGGTTATCAAGGCAGACTCAGCATTTGGGATCTCTGTCATCTCTCGCCTTCCTCCTTTCACACCTTACTGCCAACAGAGTAGCGTCAGAGGAGGATTTTTAACAGCCTTCCCAGACTCCAGTGTTGCAGGGTGTCATGTGGAAGTGCCTTTGCCTGCAGGAGTTTGCAGCGTACAGTGGAGTAGCTTTTACCCATCCACCTGAGTAGAAAAAGCATCTTTTCTTCCTTCTCTGGCTGTTTCTGGGTTTTAGTTGCACCAAATCCTTCAACTCTTTCCTCAAAATACAACCTGTATTTTAATACACAGAAGGTTGGATTTTGTGTATAGAGAAGGTAAATCATCCAGCTTTGGCAAGGAAAAGCCCGAGGGGGTGTTGCATCTGGTGTGAAATCGCTCCGAGTATGCTGTGTTTCCTGGCATTGCATGTCTGCCAGATTTCTTCAGAGCTGGTCAGCATTTGAATGGGTTGCCTGAAAGATAAGGTCAAAGATTGGACATAAAGCTTTGTATTAGTATTTCATATCGCTGAGCTTTTTCCTCTAAGGCTTAAACCATAACCCAGTTTAAGGCTAGAGGGCACTATGTTGCTGAGAGATGCTGATTTGTAGATGTAAAGCTGCAGGTCTCATCTACCGTGGAATTAAGCATCTTGTGCCCAATTCATAGGAGTGGAAGTTTTAGGTCTCGTGTCCTCTCAGGTTGCCAGCTGGACCTGTGCATTCAGTCTATTACTCATTCGCTGCTTTCAGGCGGGAAAGGCTTCTTTAGTTTTGAAAGCTGCTGCTGTGAATTGTGGCTGACACCACTGCAGGCTGTTATCTCACCTGAAAGGTGGCGGCAATTCAGCATTAGAGAAGTACATCTGCTGAGCACAAAGATATACAGAAGAACTAGTAACAATACCTTGCCCATTGCCAGGAGAAATTGATGGCGTTAATTTCGTATTTGTTGGAAAATAACCAGAAAACAAGGATTTAAATCCTGTATTTACAGTTTTGAAAGAAAATATTTCCCGTGTTTTCCTGCAGAAACACATCTGTATTTATCTTTATTTATCATTGTCATTGCATTTTAATAACAGCAACCTAAACTGTTACAAGAAGCTCTCTTTAATGCTTTAAGTGGCAAATCTATTTCTTCCCCTTCACCCTTCTCTCTGTACACTGTTTCTAATACTGTCTTCTGCACAACAGTTCCATGTCCTGTGTGTCCTGTTCTTGGCCAAAAAATCGCAAAGTAAATGGTTTGTTGTGTGACTAGTGTTGTGTCTGCCTTTCACTTACTCTCAATCTCTGGCTGTACAGTATTCAGCACAGTAGGGTCTTGGTTCACAAACAAGCATTGGAGTAATTCAATTAAAAATAAGTCATCCATGTCCTTATGATTCTCTTTCTTTTAGATGAGTGAATTAGCCCAAAGGTCCAAAAGTCTTTGACTGTTCCTCGTTTCCTAGATTGCAGTTTGTTGCAGATGCATGTGCTGCAGCCTTTCATCTGGTTTTGGCTGGAGTAGCTCACTCAGGGTCAACCCACACTGTCAAAGAATTTAGTTCCCTGGGTCTGATCCATTGATCGCTGTTAGTTGGGTTCTGTGCTCTCTTTTAACATGAAACAACTATTTTCCTCTGAAATGAACATAAATGTGAGTTGGGATTTAGTTCTCTCCATTGCCTCTGGATAGTTTGGAGAGTGCGAAGCTTGGTGCTCTCTGCCTTATGTGGCTCTGTAATATCAAAAAGCCTTTCTACATCTAGCATCCGTAAACGCCTTCATGCCGTGCCTTAAGGCCACGTGACACATGCCTTGGCATCAGATTAATGATGTGTTTCTCTGGTGGATGGTGACATACAGGTATTGCGGGCATTTTATCGTGACTCCTTTTCCTTTTAATTGTGATCTTTTAGGGCCGTGATGGAGCCTGGAGAGATGAAGGCAAGTCCTAGGCTTTGTGGGCATGTGGAGAGGGCTAAATGTGAGTAGCACATAAGCCCCCTGCACTGCTTGGCCTAGATGCCAGGAATCGTTCCCTGGAGCAGATGTCTTTTGTGATAGGAGCATAGTTTTTGTGGCCTTGACTCAAGAAAGTAAAAGAAAGAAGGTGGCTTTGCATATCTTCTGCTATCATCCCTGTGTGTGAAACTTCTGAAGAGATTAATATCTCCCTGGAAGATTTGTAGGGCTTTGCACATGGGAAGAGATTAAAATCTTGGATCCAGTGCTATTTGATAGGAACTCAGCTAGCTCTCTCGCTCCCTTGGAAATCCCTACTAGGGAAGGAATCTGCAATGCCTCCCTCTGCATCCGTATCAGCAACTGGGTAGCACAAGGCCACCTGCTTGGCTGGGGGCCCTGGATGGCAGCATGTGAAAGGGTAAACAGAAGTTTGGATCAATAACCACATGCCTCTTGTATGGTATATCCCTAATACAAGCTACTGCTGTTCTTACAGCTTTTGACTTTCCAAGTTAATTTCCTGTTCTTTCTCCATAGTGATGGTCTTTTAAAAATTGATTTGTGCTTGATAATACTTCAAAAATGTTAAATCTCCTTGCTTTCCCTCTTCCCTTTTCTTTTAACAAGAACAATGTCAGGAAGGTCAAGTCTGGGTTTGTTGGAAAGACCCTTGGTGCAACAGGGGTCATACATCGGCTGAGCAATGCTGTGGTGAAGCTGGGTGGATTAGGACATTGCAGTTAATGGTTGAAGGTATCAGTTAATCATTCTGAAGAGAAAAAGCTGGTAACAAGATCTAAATCCCTTTTCCGGCCCCTGCTAAGTTTTAAACAGTTCAAAAGTGTCTTCTCTCAGTTGTTGAAGTTTCATTTGTTTATGGGGTAGCTTCTCTAGCTTTTAGTCTGAAATTGTGATTGTCTGAATTAAACATTAAATGGTCCCAAATGAGAAATGCATTCTCTATTTTAAAAAGACCCACTGTTGATGCTTGTTTCCTTTAACCACCCATTGAGGAGCTTAAACAAGACATGCTCCTCTCCCCTCTCTCTTCCAGGTTATCTTTAAGGCAGATAGCTTACCCTTTAGCCAAATGTCTGACTCTTTTAAAAGCCCTGCAGGGTGCCTCTGCCTACCAGATGTGCTTGATCCTGCTTTCAGGGAGGTGAGAGGAGGGTTAGCACCTTCACCTGTTCACAGCTTTGCAGGACCTGGGTGATGGCAAACATTCATTAGAAGCCAAATGAATGGGATTCCCCACCTCCCTCCCTGACCACTTGTTCTTCCGCAGAGGACTGACTAGTTACTGATGTGCATTATCTCACTAGACATTTATATGCTTGAGGTCATTTCTGAGGTCTCTAAGTGTGCCTGTGTTATCCCAAGGGCCGGGATGGATACATCAGTATAGATTTCCTCTTCCAGCACTACTCTACTCCTCTTGCAGTTGGGCTTTGTGTGTTTTTCAGCTTTGTACAGCGTAGAGGGAAGGTAAAATGCTCTTGCTTTACAAGTGTCTGTCCTGTCTCTTTCCAGTTAATTGAGTGAGGTGCGTTGCTGATTTTAGTCATCTGAGATGCCTGCATACTGTCCCAATTCCTCCCTAGGGTAATTATTTCCTAATGTCATCTCTGAATGTCTCTTGATCACTTTGGTAAGAATCTCTGCTGCATGGATGTGGTTGCTAACCTCCTCAGGGCACTGGCATTGCTGCTGTGTTGGGTTTCAGCACTGCTCCCAGGAGAACGTGAGTGTGCTTGTCACAAGTGACCTGTTGTAAAACATCAGCATGGTTTGAAGAAAACACTTGTAATGTTAGGGTCAGGCTCTGTTCCCTGTGTCTTTGCTGCTCCTTCTTACTGCTTAGGCTCAAGAGCAACTCGGTTGCGATCAAGCATCTTCATGGCTTCATTTCTCTTTGTTGCAAGCTGCTGGTTATATAAAGGCCAGCACTGCTGAGGAAGGTCTGGATATGTTATGGGTTTAGTGACAAGGATCTTTGCCTCTGTGTTGGTCCCTCATTGCTACTGTGGGAGAAGGAGCTGGATTCCCCCTGCTTGGGTCATCAAATGGGTTGTCTAGTGTGGTCCTGCCTGCAGGTCTGAGTTGAGAAGCTCCATGTGCCACTTGTGCTAGGAGTACCAGCAGCTCATGGGTAAGAAAGGCTCAGCCTGGCTTTTTTTTCACCCTTTTAATTAGCAGAGCTGGAGACTGTGAGCCGGATCTCCTCCAGAGTGAACAGGATGTGACATACCTGGAGCTCACATGGCCTGTGGCCTGCAGGTAGAGTGCAGTGAGGGACCTGATGTGAATCAGAAGGCGATGTTAGATGAGTAGATGGAGTGCCTATTTAGGACCTTCCCCCCATCAAGACACTCTGTGTGGCTTTCCTTCCAGGGGCCATGATCCAGCTTGACTCACTGGTCAGCAGATGAAGGAGCACTCACAGTCCTTTCTTCCAGCAGAGCTGTTGGTTGGTAACATTCAGCCAAGAGACAGTAGTATCTAAATTCAACAGTTTGCAAAGTAAATGGCTGTCCTCAGCCTTAGGAATAGATTAAAAACTGACAGAGAGACAAGGTGGTTGTCCTGATTTGTTGTGGTCAGGGCAGAATGAAATAATGCAGGAGGCTTTACATCCCAGCAGGCTGCCTGTACTGTCTCTCCTGTGGTTGAGCCTGCAGCGTGCTGGGAGGGCAGCCGAAGGGAAACTCAGTGAAAAGCTTTTAGCAAGCCCGTGAGCTGGGGGCAACAGCTCCAAAAGCCTCCAAGTTCCATTTTAAAAGTGACTGAGATGCTACTGTTGACTTTCACTAGGACTTAGCAAGGAGCTGTTGACCTAGGAGACAGAACAAATGCTTTCAGCTGCTGCAAGCTGCAGGTGACCTCTGGCTGTACTCCCCTGAGTGGGGTGGGTGAGTGGGTTCCAGAGCGCACCTGTGCAACACAGCTTGATGAGTTGTAGTCAAAATTATGCCAGTCTCACTGTTTTGAGCTAAAAGCGGGAGGAATGGAGGGACCAAATCATGCCCTTTTCCCAGAGGGGGAGGCTGGAGAGAGAGATGAACAGACATCCTAAGGAAGCAAGTGATGGAATAGGAAGTAGAGCCCAGACTTCCTGCATCCCAGAGCATCCCATCTGTTCATCCTACATGCTCACCAAGCCCTCGGAGAGACAGGTAGCTCAAAGGTATTGCCCTTCTCCTACCCCTGGGAGGTAGGGTATATGCCAGTACCCCATTGGGAAGATGAGGCAAAGAGAGGTTAAGTGGTTGGCCCAAGGCCACCCATGAACCGTGTGGCAGCATTTTCTATTCTGTTCTTTGACTTCCAAAGCAGTCTTGCAATTTATCTGATAAAAGTACACAGCCTGAAAAAATACTACCCTTGTATTCTGTCATTGTCTTCCTCAAAACCCATTTCCCATTTTATATGGATTAAACAGGAAGAGGGATTCAATGTGACCCTACCTGAGGCAGGAGGTGACGTACAAGCTCTCTAATTTAGTCATTTGGGAGGAAACAGCTGGACCTTCTAGTGTGAGATGATTTTCTTTTTTTTTGATCTTCCTTTTTCATGCCATGTCCTCTTAATCTATGCCTGCTCACACAAAGGGAACTGGTTCCCAGTAACCACAGAGAAGAGCAGGATCATTAGAGGGGGCTGACAGCACCGTGCGTTGTTTGGCATTGTGAAGCTGAATGCTTTCTTGTAGCTAGAGCTGACACCTTCTTGCCTGGAGCATGCTGTGTAAATATTACATGAAGAAGGCAGAGAGCTGCACAGTAGCATACTGTTTGAAATTGGTGGTGTCTGCTGCTTAATCAGGTAGTGTCAAAACCAAATACAGTCAAGTCAACGGAAAAAAAAAACTCCCAGTAACTTCCCTGGGCCTTGGCTCACACCTCTAGAGAGAGGCTTTATTGAAAGTTTTACTGAGACATTTGTAATTACTATGTTTTTTAATATAGTGCATCTCCCTTTGTCTTTACTATAAAAGCAAAAATATATTCTCTAGGATCTCTTCACCTGAAAGGATTTTAAAGTGGAACATCTTGCAGCCTAGTTAGAACCTTCCCACTTTAGCTTGCTCACTTACTCTTTGAATATAATATATTCACCTTCTAGGTGAATATGTAATAATAATCTAGTCAGTCTTTCAAACTCCCTTTCACTAAATGTCAATAATATGGTATACTCATTGTATGTATTTATAAATATGGGCTTTTTTTGAATGCAGAAGAGCCTTTATTACAAAGCAAGGATGCTTTTGCACTAAAACATGTGCAGACAGACCTGAAAGGTGGTCTCTGCGCTGAACTATTATGACAAGTGATGACACACAGGCAGGTGGGGGCAGTGAGACAATACCAACTAGCTGAGCAGGTAATCGTCTCAAAATAATGGTAACGCAAGCTACTGTCTGGTGGTCATTTAGGCATCATTGCAAAGAACAGGCATGAAGAATGATAATGTAATAACACTTGAAATTGCCCTGGGGTGAAGGTAGAGCAGAGAGATCCTGTTTGTTGTAGTACCTGTAAGTGCTTGAACGTGGTGGTGTTAACTGGTGGTCTCATGCTTAGGGTGATCTTTGTGACAATCGTAAAGATTCTCTTCTTGATTTTATTGAGCTATAGATTTCGGCAAAGCTACTTCTTATTCCAGTTTTTGGAAGAGGAGCTCAATATGTAGGTAGCTAACCACGTCCTTAGACTGGGAGCATTCTACTTTTGTGGGCAGAATACACATCCCCAAATCTGTGTCTTCATCAGAATTTCACATATTGTACTAGTATGCTGCAGTGTATTCTTAATTGGTTTTAATAGTCACTGACTACTCTAGCACAGGATCTGAGTGTACCATGGCTTCACAATAAGGCTGTAATGCTCTATAGTAACATTCAGTATTATAATGCACCTTCTTTAGTTTGTGATGGTTGACTCATTGGATGGAATAAAATAGTCATAGACTTTAAGTGTCCATAAATACGTGAGTGGTCCTGTACATACTGTGTTTGAAACCTAACTAGCAATAATTATGTTTTGATATGTTGCTGGCACTGTTTCTCTGACCAATGGGGTGTGTTTTATTTTTCCTATAAACCACGCTAGCTAAATGTAGTGATGCACTAGGCTCCTATGCTCTCAGCAGTCAGCAGCATGCTTTTATAGGCTTGATGCAAACCTGTTTGCAAGGAAAACATCCCTATCTATGTTCATACGGAGAAACATGCCAAACCTCTACTAACCATAGCTGTGTTTAGATAGGAGCTCCATACTGCCATTCTGTCTCCTTTACAGAAGTCTTCCATAGCTGCCCCTGAAATGCTGGAAGCGTGGTTCTCCACTGGCCAGGACGTGCCTATAAATGCAAACTTTAATGTATAAAGTTCATAAATCATCCACAAAGGTTTGAACTAATGTCCAGTGTGATACATAGAAGACATTGTGTAGTGTGGTAGAAGAGCTCATGTGACCTCTTCACTGGTGGTGTGGCTTTGGATCGTTTAACCTCTCTGGGTCTCGGTGTGCTCTGCTGCAAAGCCAACAGGATTTACTCAGATTTTATAAAGTGTAAAGATGCGTGTGTTACCTAAGGGCTGACTGCTAGCATAGGCTTTGAAACCCCTGAGTTTGGGTCATATTGCTCTACCAGCAGGTCCACTCCTGGGAACAGCAGTTGCAGAATGGCAAGGTCATGTTGTTATCCGGAAATGGGACTCAGACTGTTGCTTCCCTAATAGCATTCAGCAGACACAGTAATGAATGGGAAGATATAAAAGCTACGTTCCCCTCTGAGGAAACATACATTTAGGATGCCAGCCGTGCTTGCCGGCTGTGAGCCTGTTCCTCTAGGGCATTCCTTCCCGGCTTGGAGTCCCGGGGTCCATGGAGGTATTTGAGGTGAAGCATGGAGTATGGCCCTTGGCAGTAGGCTACTAGCTGCTGCGCTCTGATGCTTCTCTGGTGTCTCTGTATTCCCTGTCAGAAAAGCTCACCGGCAGAGGTCAAATCTTCTTGCCAGGCATTCTTGTGCCCTTGGGAGTTTAATGCAACAGAGAGCATCTGAATGACCATTTTTCTAACTCTGGGAAGATGAGATTTCTAGTTGCTCCCTCAGCATGCCCGGAGATTTTCCTACTCTGGCTCAGGCTGTTCTGTTATTACTTATAAATTAACCCATGCATGTATTTTTTGTGGGTAGAAGGTTATTCCTGATTTTCCCATCTCCAGCAAGTGCAAGCCCACAGTAGACCGCTGTGACCTCAAGAAAATACTCTGAACATCAGTTTTAAACGTTTTTCCATTCCGCTGCCCTGTGAGTGCTTTGCTGCACTGTCTCTGAGCTCAGTGTATTTCCTTTGCCTAAAAATTTGTCACTCTGACACCTGCCTTGTCTCAAGCAGCCTGAGCTGAGGGAGGGTTATTTGTGGGATAGATGCTACAAGAGGCAGCTGAGCTCCTGGTCTTCAGCAGAAGCAGGGCAGCTGGCACAGCCCCTGCTAGTGCGTAAGTGGGAGGCCTTGCAGTTTCCCAGGGCTGTCACTCCAGCAACTTTCACCGGCATTAAAATCACTTAGAATTTAAAAACAAACAAACAAGGATATGTGAAGTATTTTCCTGGAAGAAAGCCATCGAGAGCAGATTAAGTGCATCTCCCTCCTCCCATCTCCCAAACATGTCACAGGAAGAAAGACTGGAGTTCAGCATTTTCCTAAATGGGATTAAAACAGGCTCTGGAGCTGGCTTATGGGATGGGACAGAGGAAAGCCAGGAGTAGAAGAGAAGTGCTGTGTGTGTGTGTGTGTTTTTTATAAATATGTCTATATCAGGTGAAACTGTCAGTATCCCTGAACCAGCATTGGTAGTAATATCTCTTTTTATTAATGAAAGGGCTGTTTATTTTCTATTAATAACAAGAGATTAGAGCTGTTGGCTTAAGCAAAGAATAAGAAGTGACTGATTCTAGAGGAACATCCATGCTGGTTTTCCATGTACCAAGGGGTAGCAATCTTGCATCTTCTGCACCTTACAAGCCCTGGACATCCTTAACAAGTTCTTTCCTTTCCCTGAATCCAGATGTGTTTTCCTCTAATGCTTCAGCAAATGGTGTTCTACAAAGACAACACAGGATGTTTTACATTGAAGGGAATCTAGCGCAGTAGCCAGCCTCCAAAACACTCTTAGTTCAGGCATACGGAAGAGTATTCCGTCTGTTTTTGCTCAGGAAGAGATTTTCTGTTTAATCTTTTGCTGCTGTCTTTGTGATTGTAACAGTCTATGTCAAAACTCTGGACTGCTTTGAGGCAGCAGCTTTCCACCTGTTTCTGAGCTGGGCAGCTGTAGCTTGCATTTTGTGCTTTAATACAGACATCCCTGATTTGTAAAGATAAGTATAAATGCTTCAGTTTAAAAATATTTTAAGTGACTTTATCATGGGTGACAACCCTTGGAGATTACGGTATTCATGATCCAGGCAAGAGAGTCCATCAGTCTGTCTTTAAACCTCCCTCTGTCCTGCTGGCATAGGGACCAGTGGCTTTTTGTATAGCAATGGCAATTTGCTAGTGGCACTGGAGAGTGACAGCATGTACTGGTGTGTGTGAGAGGCACCACCATCCCAGAGGGAGTCTCTTTTTTTGGAAGAACTGAGGCTCTGGCCCAAGTGAGCGAGATCAAGGGATGTACAGCCTGGGGACAGGAGCAAGGTGCTGTTGCTCAGACCCTTGGCCTCACCACTGGAGGTGTTGGCCAAATTGCTTGGTTGTGGCAGCCCCGGTGTTGGGTTTTTTACTGGTCCATTCAGCTGTGAGTAATGCTGTGTGTCTGTGTGCCCTCGTGTTGGCCAGGATGAACACTGGGATTACTGTTTTACATAATTCTTCTCTTCTTGTGTTGGGGGAGCGTGCAGGTGTTTGGTAGGAATTGTGGTTTTGATCTGAGGCTTTGTGTGCACACGCGTGCGCTTTGCTTCTGTTTTAACATCTGTGCTGCTCTGCGTTTGTGGAAGAAAAGTGGATTGGTCAAAGAAGTGGGCTGGAAAGCAGAGGTTTGCAAAGGATCTTTAGGTCCCATTGGAGCTGATGCCACAGTCCTGGCCACACCCTAAGAAAACTCTTTTAGTCTTTGCCCCTCCTCCGCTTCTTCTGAAAAGCTCTAATCTTGCCCACAGCATGGGGTTATTTCCCATTTTTTTAATTCTGGAGTCCTAGGTGATCTTCCAAATGTAGTAGGGCTGGACTGGAGAGCATCTTGCGGGCAAGCACCAGGGCCTTCCACTGGGTTTTGAGGGTCTGTAGAAGGACTGAGAGTATAGCAGTGATATGCTTACTGCACCCTTTACACCTGAGGAGAGGTAACACAAAGCTTTCCCTGTGTGCTGAGGGCTTTATGGGGCTCAGCCCACCATGTTATCATATAGTGATGCTAAGCCATCAGGGCTTTAACTCATCTGATGAGTAGAGTGAGATCGTTCTTTACAGGGCACTGGTGTTTGTGGGAGTCCAGGTGTCCTTGCGTTGGGATCTTGTTCGTGAGGAGCTGAAACTTCTTGGCTGTTGTCTTGCTGTGTGTGAGAGATGTTGGCTGGGTTATGATAAAGACCTTGACTCAGACCAAGTTGAGGGTGCAACTGGCCACATGATTTGGGTCATGGGGGACTTTAAAACATCCTAAGGAGTCAAACGAGGAAATGATACCCACTGTTTCTATTTGTAGAAAGGTAGAGACTTTAGTTAGTACTAGCACTGGACTGACAGTCCAAACCTGATTGAATATGTGTTTTATCTGCCAGCACCCTGTCCTGCCTGGTCCTTTATCAGTCTTCTGTATCTGGTTAACGTGAGCTGTAGCAGATCTGGGTCAAACCTCTATTGCCAAAAGGCCAGCACATTCTCTTTACTGCGTGGTGTGACAGAAAGGGTTAAACAGAAGGTGATGGTGGCTAATAGCTTGCTTTAGGCAGTATCGAAGCAGTAAATGCTGAGATGACATGGGAACGCTCTCTAGCTGACGTCCTTGAGAGCCTCTCGGTGACATCAAACTCCTGGACCTTTTCCAGCTGAGTTTGGCCTTGCCCCAGTGACAATAGATGTTAATCTGTTGGCTTGTCAAAAAAACGTGTTAGTGGTTTTTTTACAGACCCATTTCCAACCCTCAGATTTCCCTGCTAGTAAACACAGCATTATGTCATTGTTTTACCAGGAGCCAAGCACCAAAGCCAACTGTACAGTGCTGTCGTCAGCAAACGTCCATTCACTTTGGGGCTTTATCTGAGTTCCCAGGCTCGCTCTTCCCACTGTTGCCTGTGTTCTGGTCTCTATGTCCATCAAAAGCCTACGGATGCTTTATGGGAAATGTGAAGGGTCTAGCAGTTGTGGCTAACCCTTTCCAACCTATTTGTCTCAGATGGGGCTCCTGTACCTTTTTATCAAAGATGCCTTGGTTTGTAAACCTTCCTCTTCTGGTGACTTTAGCCAAGACAAACTCTTGGATTCATGAGTTCCTGCATGCAAAACAAGGTGAAGGGATTTGCAGCCCAGCCTTGCTCCTAATTGATAAAATAATAGCCAAGTCATAGCCAGGGGCAATACCCCGCCCATGCTAGCTCCTGTTTGTTTCAAAACACAATAGCTGAGTTTCTATTAGAAAGGCTGTTTGTCAAATTGCTAACATTATAAATTAACTTCCTTAGCTTTCAGAAATAACACCACGGATGAAATAAAGCCATTTATAACATTCTTGTAACTATTGTTTCTTGTTTTGCTTCTAGACTTATTTCCAGCTGTCTCTGCAAAGGATATGAAACAAGCCTCCCATCTCTAGCTCTAGTTGGCCCTTTTAGGGCTGGCAACAGTCCAATCCTTCTCATACCAAGACCTGTCTGAAATGATATCCCAAATCAGCTGAAGTATTCTAGAGGTAAAAGAAAGAGGAGAGAGAGAGATGCATGCTCATTTGAATGCAGATCCTGGTTTCTTCTGATATAGGCACAGACAGATGATGGAGAGGAACAGGTTTAGCCTCTTGGCAATGGTGCAGGAATTATGGCATTCTTGAGTATGAGGTGGAATAAAGGTAAATGTTTTTTCTCCACTATGTAATTAAGCTGTGCAACACCTTGCTGAAAGGTGATATGAAGACTGAAAGTATAAATGGTTCAAAAAAAGAATTCACAGATTTCTGGGGACAGGACTGATGGCTGTTAAACACAGCAGTCAAGATACATGGTTAGATCAGAAAGTCTGTAATCTGCTGATTGCTAAAGACTAAACACACTGTGTTCTCTCTGTTGCTATTAAGCAGTTACCATCTAGCTTCACTAAAACCAGAGTGTTGAGCTTAGATACAACTTCATTTTGGCCCAGCCTGGATCTTCTGATGCTTTCCCATATGCTTGTTAACTGTATGGCACTAGCTCAGGCTTCTGAGGCTTGCTGCATATTGCGAATATTAGTGAGAGCTGTTGAGTCTTGACCAGATGAAGTTAAGAAGCACAGCACATGCCGTGAGGAAGTGAGCCTCCCATCATCACTTCCAGCTCCCTCCTCTGCTCCATATGCTTTTTTTTTTGGATCCCATCATGTGTTTATGGGCTAATGTCACACATCGGGGCCTTGGCAGATCACTTTCTGCTTCCCAGCCTTGGTCAAGTGGCAATTTATTTTTGTAGAGATACCACGTCTGGTATTACTATTAATATATATTCAGGCTTTGTACTTATCCAATGCCTTTCATCCAAGGATCCCCCAACACTCTGTGTATCAGCACCTCTTAGCAAGGTAGGCAGATCAGACAGGGAGAGCATTGTGTTTGCAGCAATATATCTCCTGGCAGAAGTGCCTTTTCAGAGCCATCACAATACTAGTAGATAATTTGGGCTGATGGAAAAAAGTTTTTCTTTTATGGCTGAAAGTACAGTGAGTGGGTCATGGGACTGTAGAACATAGACCTGGGACAGACCTAGATCATTAATGGTGTGCAAGCGTATTGCTTTCCCACATATGAACCTTCAAGGTGGTTGGGCTGACTTGATTGGAAGCTTCAAACTTCTTCTTATAGTTAATGACTTCCAGTGTAGACTTTTTTTTTTATTCACAACCATCCTGTTTGTTCTCACACCAGTATTGTCCTTTTGCGTAAATGGGTCTTTTCACTTGCAGTTTGGTTTGACCTGCTGTCCCACTTCTCTCCACTATTGTCTAGAGAGTGATCTTAGCCTTCATTCTGCTGAGCTGCTCTAGCCTCCTCTTGTAGAAAAGGCCACCCTCAAAGGTGCATAGCAAACGGGTTTCCCTGCCCCACACCTCTCACAGTCATTGCAGACTGAATACAAGTGACCTGTTAGCCCAGGCACTGGCAACAATTCAGTCTGGGCAACTTCAAGCATGTAGTGGGTTAATTTGCACTGCTGAGTACAGCCTTGCCCGTGTTGGCAGGGGCCAGATGCAGCTGCCTGGAAATAAGGTTGACCTCAATGGGGTGATTTGCCAGATGTAGTCAGGTGTGATTTGGAGGAGACAGGCTCCTGTGGCTGTCCTGTCCTTGTGCTGTGCGCTGTGTCAGCATGAAGGAGGATGCTTGTTGGAGAGTAACTTGTGGTTCTTTCACGGTTTCATTTTCTTCGCTTCAGGGAGTTTCACAGCTAGTCCCAAAGCCTTGCGAGTGACGCTCCACTTGCACAAGCAGAGAAGAGAAAATGTGTCTGATTATGTTCCCATGTTAGCTTTAATGAGTGTAATCTTAAGCAGATGGTGTCTATTTAATGTTCTGAAAGCACAGATAAACTAGTTTTCAGCAGGTCTCGGGAACAGAGTGGGAGAGATAAAGGGCATCATTTTAGCGGGCAGAAACTTGCCCAATGAGATGCTTGGAAGGGTTGCTAGAGCACTTGGGTGAGACCTTCTCGTTTGGGCAACCTCTGCTCCTGGGGAGAACGTGCAGTGAGCGTGTCCTGCCTGGGTGAGAGGAGAGGTGGCCTGTGGTTTCTGTCTGAGCTTCAACAACAGTAAATAATTCCAGATTGGTGTTGTGGAAGCATGCTGTTTTTGTGAAGAGAGGACAAAGGGGGAGCCAAACATAACAAGAGTTTCTCAGAGCTTGGGGAAGAGAGCCAGGATCACATTTGGAGCTTGTAGTGTTGGCAGGCACAGAAATGACGTGCCACATCACATGTGTATTGGTGGAGATAGCTGGGGTGATTATCAGCAAGCTTCTGTGTAGGTTGGATGCTGATGATCTGAAACTGATGCTGGGATGTTTCAGACAAACACTCTCTCTTTTCAGCTTCCATATCTGCTCTTTTTTAATGTTTTTGGCATTTTCCTTTGGGGTAAGGGAGAGGCCATAGCAACCCCTGGGATTTCAATCCCCATGAGTCCAAGTTGTGCGGTTATAGATCTGCTGCCATTAAAATCATCATTGCTTGAAGTTGTCCCCTTTACAAAGCTGGGCGCTGACTCTGCTCCAAAGTACTGAGTTCCTTGTCCAAAGCTGTCCTTGACCCTGGCTATTTGGCCAGCTATCGTCCTGGCTGGTGTCTCTCCATCTTCCTTTGCTGAGGAACATTCCCAGGACCTGACATGGCGATTTTTCAGTGTCTTCACTGTCATGCTCAGTGCCAGTTTGTACACATCTTGTAGAACTAATTTGTTATCAGTGAACTAAGAAGGCTTTGGGATGGTAGGAGCTTCATGAAAGCAGTCTGAGACTCATTTGCCTTTCAGATGTTTAACTGTCTTAGGGGCTGATTTCTTTAGGAGACTCAAGAGAGGAACACAGTGCCTTATGTTTTAAGGCAGTAGTTTTCACACTGAGACTTGTGGCCTGTTTCAGAAGCGCTGGTAAAAGTAACAACTGGCAGTAGGTTTGCCTTTCTTAGGCTTAAATTCACTGTTCAGTAGAGGAAAAATGGGCAGAGACCACTTCTTAAAATTATATTTGGTATCTTTGCACTTCTCCACAAGCGTCAGTGAAACTACAGAAGCACCTTGTAGCACGTACTTACTGTGAAAGTGTCTGCAATAGGAAGCAGTGTGGGGGATCATGAGGGAAACCCTTACTAGTCCTTAATGTAATTTGCTAATGGTAAAACCAGAAGGTTGCAAGCCATCTTTCTGGATGGAGTGAGATGTTTGTGCTGGGATAGCAATCGTTGTTCGGTGGCAGCTCCTTTGTAAAGCTCTGTTCATGTGTAGAGAGGGTAAAAAATGCGTGATGTGGAGGAACCAGGGCTGACTACTAGCAAGAGTGCAGTGATGCTTTGTGCTTCTAGCTAGCTGCTTCTCCAAGACTTGTGAAAACCTCATACACTGCTGGTTAAACCTCTGCACAGCCCTGCAAGGAAAATGATACAAATCTGTCTTAGGGGGTTTTTTTGCCTGCAAAACGGGAGACCTGGCATGGCTTGCCTGTTGTTGCTGAGCAGATCAGTGGTGAAATTAGGAAAGAGAGAATAGATTTGGGGGTGGTTTAGGGTTTTGGGAGGCCTGTCCAAGACTGTTTTCTCTGGAGATAGTGAGTGCCCATGTGTTGGAAAATGAACTGTTTCTCAGAGTTCTTGAGCTGCCCACCCCAACATCCCTTCTGCTAGTCTCGGCCAGTATCTGGCGACCCTAGTTTTCCGCCCCTGCTCTAACCACCTGAATATGTTTTGGGGTGAGGACAAGGATTATCCTTAGTACTCTCTTAGGTTATTGCTAAGCACTTTAAGGAGAACATCATTTTAGCTGCTAGCCTGAGGGACTGGAGTCAGCACTCCCAACTGACCAGGCAGGAGACAAGACAAGACACCTCCCGGGGGGCTGCGCAGTTGGGACCTTTCAGTGTAAAATGAGCCATATCGTATCAGATGTGATTACGAGCACATTACAGTTACATCAGGTGTGATTACAGCTGATGCCTGGCTCCCTCTCCAGCCACCCCAGGGATGTTGTGCTCAGGAAGGCATGGAAACAAAGCGTAAAGGGGCAAGGTGGGACAGCATTAATGATAATGTGTGTGAGATACTGGGCCCATTTCCTGAAGCCATGTTACCTTGTTGGCAGATGGGGATTAGCAGGAGGAATTGAGTTGGGCGGATTGCCAACAGCTGTCACTTATTTTAGAAAAAGAGAGGCTAACATTCAGCAGTGTAACTGGCTATAAAATACTTACTAGGCTTGTTGCTACTGTAATACTTAGTTATACAAAGGGAGTTAAAATTAAGAACATTTATTGCAAAACTGTTGCCTCTGGAGCCTTTTCTCCCAGGTGATTTTTCAGTAATTGGTTCTCTTGCACTGGGAGTGTGCAGCTGAGGAAAAGACCCAATTGACTATTGCCAATTAACTCTCCTGCAGCTGGATTCCTGCTTGTGTCCATGGGGCTTTGCTGGGCAGAGGAATTGAGGTTCCTCATGTTTGAGCAGTGAGCTGTAATAGTGATTTTGACTCCACATGCTTAACACTGATCTTGGAAAGAGATGCTATTGCCAAAATTACAAGGGCAGGATTTAGTCTCACTTTGATCTCAGTTTAAATCACATGGGCAGTTTGCTGCCACTTAATAAGTAACAGTGCATGAGTAGTGGGGTGCTCACTTTGCCTGCAAACTTAGTCTGCTCAAATATGTGATAGAGTGAACTTGCTTTCTTTGCAGCTAAACTGAGTCAAATTGTCTTGGACTACAAGTCAAGGTTTATGTAAAGTTGCAATGAATTAGCTAATGCCTGTAATAAGGAAAATCATAGCACTTTGGTAATGTATCCAGTCAATCTGTTGCATGCTTTAGTGAGCTGTCTGAAATGGCTTCAGGGATTGGGAGCTTTTGGTTGCATCTCTTCAGTGTGGTTTGGTGTTTGTTCAACATGAAATGACTCATCTGGTGAATTCAGGGTGAATCAAAGGTCTCTTTTGCAATTCCTACTGCTTCACTGGGTTTCCTTGGGAAGATCTTTTAATTTCAGCCCTGGTTTAATTGATCTTTGTAAAGAAACATGCTAGTGATGATTCTAGCCATGGAGTGCTATGAATTTGCCAGCAGAAGAGTCTGTTATCACAACTTGAGATGCTTCCCTCTCTCAAATTACAACTCCTAATTTGATTTATTTTGAGTGTGCGTGTATTTCAACAATCTGTGGTTTTATTATCCTGTGTTTGTTGCTGTCCTCTTAGACTGTGTGTAAGAGCTTTCCTTCATGCTGGAAGAAGGAGGAACAGGATATAAATACTACTATCATTACTGTTGCTGAAAATTGGCCAGATTTCCAACACACCAAGTGTCTCTTTCAGTCTTATTTAGAGATACAGTAATATTCCAAAGGATACCCTAAAACTCCTCTAGTGAAATGTATTGTTAGCTCACTAGAAATGTAATTTTCTAATAAATAAGAATTTTTAAATCAGAATTCAGCTGCATGCTTAGCATTCCCCAGGTAGCACAAACTGATGCTAATAAAAATGACATGGGCTGTCCAGTGCTGGGGGAGAGGTGTGAATGTAGGGGGCAAGAAACACAAGTCGCTGGAGCAACTGTTCCACAAAATTTTGCAGAATGCACTGGCTCAGTTTCTCCCGGGCTCTCAGCTGGCCCTGCAGCTGTGATGGCTCCTTCAGCACATCCCAACTCCTTGGCAGCTCAGCTGTCAAGGGACAGCACTGAGGCAGAGAAGAGCCCCTGGGTGGCTCTGTGAGTGTGGGGGGCTGTCCCAGCAACAAAATTCAGTCTATTTTTATTTTTGGAGGCTGATTGGATAGAGTTCTGCTCTGCACAGTGCTAAATTAGAGGATGAAACTGTGGCCGAGGGGCACATGTGTCTCTTCTGCTCCCTGTGAGGAAGACTGTGGAGGGTACAGAATCACAGAATGGTAGGGGTTGGAAAGGACCTCTGGAGATCATCTAGTCCAACCCCCCCTGCTAAAGCGGGTTCACCTAGAGCAGGTTGCACAGGACTGCATCCAGGTGGGTTTTGAATATCTCCAGAGAAGGAGACTCCACACCCTCCCTGGGCAGCCTGTTCCAGGGCTCTGTCACCCTCACAGTAAAGAAGTTTTTCCTCATGTTCAAATGGAACTTCCTGTGTTCCAGTTTGTGCCCGTTGCCCCTTGTCCTGTTGTTGGACACCACTGAAAAGAGTCTGGCCCCATCCTCTTGACACCCGCTGTTGAGATAGGGTGGCATTGATGAGGTCCCTTCTCAGTCTTCTCTTCCTCAGGCTGAACAGCCCCAGCTCCCTCAGCCTTTCCCCAGAGGAGAGATGCTCCAGTCCCTTAATCATCTTTGTAGCCCTCTGCTGGACTCTCTCCAGTAGTTCCTCATCCTTCTTGAACTGTGGAGCCCAGAACTGGACACAGGACTCCACATGGGGCCTCACTAGGGCAGAGTAGAGGGGGAGGATAACCTCCCTCAACCTGCTGGCCACACTCTTCTTGATGCACCCCAGGATGCCGTTGGCCTTCCTGGCCGCAAGGGCACATTGCTGGCTCATGGTGAACTTGTTGTCTACCAGGACTCCCAGGTCCTTCTCCGCAGAGCTGCTTTCCAGGAGATCAACGCCCAACCTGTACTGGTGCATGGGGTTGTTCCTCCCCAGGTGCAGGACCCTGCACTTGCCCGTGTTGAACCTCACGAGATTCCTCTCCGCCCAGCGCTCCAGCCTGTCCAGGTCTCGCTGAATGGCAGCACAGCCTTCTGGTCTATCAGCCACTCCTCCCAGTTTGTATCATCAGCAAACTTGCCGAGGGTACACTCTGTCCCTTCATCCAGGTCACTGATGAATAAATTGAACAAGACTGGCCCCAGTGCTGACCCTTGGGGAACACCACTTGCTACAGGCCTCCAACTAGACCCTGCACTGCTGATCACAACCCTCTGAGCTCTGCCGTTCAGCCAGTTCTCAATCCACCTCACCATCCACTCGTCTAACCCACGCTTCCTGAGCTTACCTATGAGTATGTTATGGGAGACAGTTGTCAAAAGTCTTGCTGAAAGGCCTACTGCCCTTGTCTTCCCACCATTCCTCTAAGGATGGGATGAGTGTTGCTTACACTCAGGCAGTACCTTCCCCTGCCTCCCACCGGCTTGACTGGCATGTGACAATGCTGGTCCCAGCCTGTCTTCATTCTTTGGAGCTCACTGGAGAAGGGAAAGTAGAGCATGGGAGGCTGGTGTCACTGGGGCAGGAACCTGGACTGGCTTTTGGGCTGCCCCCAGTCTGGGTCTGTCTCTGCAGCATCCTTAATGGGATGGGAATTTTTTTTGAAGATGAAAGTGAGCAAGTTTTGGAAGCTGCTCTGCAGTGAGACAAATAGCAGGGCAAGGAAGAAGGTATCAAATGAATGTGGGAAGAAATGGGTCCAAAATTCTGTTAGGGGAGCTACAGACAGTTACAGTCATAGCTGTCGCTAGGCATGTCCAAAGCTTGCTGGTTGCTAATAGAGCTCAGGTAGGCTGGTGAACAGAGTGCGGGAAAGAGGATCTTGGTCTGAGCCACAAAACCGTGTCAGCCCTGCCCCTCTGCAGGGCAGTAACACACCCAGCAAGGGCCCCTGGCCGTGCCGCACCAAAGCAAAGGCTGTGAAGGACCTCCTCTGCAGTTTCGTGGGTGTTGGGGGCTGTTTCCTTTCTCCTGCTCCTCCCTGACTTGTTTCAGATACGTCTCTGACCTGGGGAGGATTGCTCCAAGGGTCCTGACTCCAGCTACAGTGCTGCTGATGCACTTTAACCTCCTAATTTTGTTGTTCTAGTTCAATCTCAATTAAACTTGCATTTCTTGAGAGCAGGGGTGC
The DNA here is from genome assembly GCA_009819775.1 of Phoenicopterus ruber ruber. Taxonomy (NCBI): domain Eukaryota; kingdom Metazoa; phylum Chordata; class Aves; order Phoenicopteriformes; family Phoenicopteridae; genus Phoenicopterus; species Phoenicopterus ruber. The sequence continues at coordinate 27,408,633 of CM020221.1, read as the reverse complement.
TTGGGAAGGTCTGTGTCCCTGTCCTTTCACATGTGTTGCTGGTATGAGTGACTTCAGGTTGTTGCTGCATATCCAGGAGCATGGTGTATGTCCCTTTTCTAATACCCCATGTAGCTCCTGCTGGAGGACCAGGTGGGTCTGGATCCCAGAGCCAGTCAGGCTCCTGCTGTGTAGGGTGACAGTGCTGCTGAGCCAGAGCAGCTGCTACCGAAAGCTGTCCTGGTCCTCTTCTCTGCACCCACTTTGTCTTGGCACTTCTCTGAGACTGTGGTTAGCCAATTCAGGGAGCAAAAGAAGTCCCAAATTATTTCCTTTTTTGGAAGAGAAGCTTTCCTGTCCGTCAGTGGAAGCCTGGGGCTGTGCTCAGGGATGCTATCCGGTGCTGGGGTAAAGTGTCATCACTTCCAGCTACTCCCGGCCAGAGGTCACATCCTCCTGCAGATCCGATCCCCGTCACCCTCCTTTCTCCCAAAAAAGCAGGGATTAACTAGAGCCCATTTCCTAGTAGGATTTTTCTCATCTGGATTTTCAAGGGACGGCACGCCTGGTCCTTCTGGCAGATATGAGGTGGTGGTAACTGTTGGAGGGAAGGGGCAGCGACGAGCGATGGTGAGTGGTGGCCAGCTGCCTCCTACATCTGCTCAGCTGCAGCTCAAAGCATGTCTGACCTCAGCTGGGCAGCGGTTGCGCCTCCGACTCACCAGTCTCCGTGACACACACGATGTTCAAAGTGCCTTTGCATATAGGAAGTAGTTTAGTCATGATTTTGTTCCCTGTTTCAGCAAATCCCACCAGAGTCTGCATTGTTAAGTGTAAATGTCACACACACAAATATAATAACATCTGGTTTAAAGTGAAAAGAGTGAGGAAATGGGTGTTATGGTTAAAATAAAGTCTGCCTCCTGAAGTCACTCCTCCACAGCTAGATTTTGTTTAGATAGGCTGAATGTAACCTGTAATATCAAGACTCAGCTTGTATGTGGAGAATTGGAGTAAAGGCTGAGCGTTGGCCATAGCCCTAAACTTTCTGCCCAGGTCATAAACATTTTGGAGACCTTTTTCCTGTCTCTGAACACCCATTTAGCAAGCTCTCCTCTATGATTCACTACTACTTACTCTGGTGTGCAGCCTGGTAGGGATATCCTCATTGACGTTAGATTACGATTTACACTGTTCTGATAAATTGAATCACAGCCCATCTTGAATGGGGCCCATTTGTCAAGAAAAGAGCTCTTAACTGCAGGCAGCTGTACAGAGCTGCTGTCCCAGTGCGCGTGGCCAGCTGCCTCTCAAGGAATTTGGTGCCCTGTACATGTAGTTGGGTCATCCTCCTGCTTTTCCCGTTACTGTAGAGTAGTGCAAAGGAGCATACAAATATATTTTCTATAGATTGCTGCGATTCTCACAAAGCCCCGTCCTGTTATCAGCAGCTTTCAAAGCTGTGTGCTTGCTCCAGGTTTTTGGCCATCTCTGGTGTCTGTGGGAAGTGGAGAGAGTTTTTGATTTTGTATGTTGTACAACAGTAGATAGGTTGTCACGCTGTGCAAAGGTTTAACATAATTTTCATACGGCCTAGAAATTTTAACTTTTAAAACTAAAATGGGAAACAAGTGAACTTCCTTTTTATGTCTTTAGGACGAGAACGTTTTGGGTGCTTCCATCTTTCTTAGAAACCTTTTGATATCACTTCAAAGGACGCTAGACATGTACACTGATTCCATATTTATCATTTAGATAGAAGTCTTGCACTACCCTGCAGGCCTCTTTTAAACTCAGCGTTAGCTAGAAAACACAATATATGAAGCCCTATCGATGCAGCCTATCAGGATAACTAAATATTATGCATGGAGCAAAATATTTCCCTTTCATTATGAAAATAAGTGTTCTCTGCAGTGTTAAGCTTCAAGCGTGTTGTTCAAAAGATGTGATCAAGACATCAAAGGGAGAAAAATTATTAAGATAGCAGGAGCTGAACCAGCTGCCTTTCCTCTGGTAATTAAGAGACAATCTCATGCATTTCCCTGCTGAAATTGCAAACTTTCTTTTTTCCCCTGAGAGCTGTGTTCTGAAGTGGGAGTCATTTTACCACTTTTAAAATGAGCTGTTTAATTTTACAGTCATAATAAGACTTAGCAAGAGGCAACAGTCAACTTGAGCACTGTGCTATAATGTGGCTCATTAGTCCTCAGAACAACTTAAAGGGTCAATACTATTTTCTCCTCTGTTTTGGATGGGAGGAGGTGACAAGTTGATCGGTGTCCTCAGTCCGCCTGGCCGAGGTGTGCAAATTGGATGGTCTGAAGGAAGGTTTCCCTAGTGCCAAAAATAGGATTGCACATCTTACCTGGGCATCCTCACAAACTCCTTGGTTAGGAGGGGTGACAGCAGTCAGAGGCTCTGGTCTGCTCCGTGGTCATGCTCAGCGTAGATGGAGTGCAGAGGTGTCTGTCTGGGAGCCACTTCTTTATAAATTGGCATCTTCTGGGTTGCTCCTGCTACACGCCCTAGAGCTGTGGTCCAAGAAGCAAGATAAGAAAATGAATGCAAACCCTGCATGGGCAGTAATTCAGTTCATCTCTCAAATTTGGGGGACTCTGCCTTGGCACACCTCTGGGGTGACCTGAAGTGGCTCTCTGGACTCTCACATATCTGACTTCATGAATGCTGAGCATTAAGAATCATCAGCGACTTCTGAGAAAAGACCATCGGCTTTCATCTTTGTTCTCGGCAAATAAAGTGGCTCTTGGCTGCGACAGCTGTAGCCCTGGGTTTGTGTAGCTGGGACAGCACAGAGCTTGGTGTATTTATTTAATTTCTCACCTGGATGTTGTGGTTTACATTGCAGTATCTACTTTGCCCCTTCGAGGCCAGCTTGGGCCTGTCTCTGAGCTGTGTCAGGGCTGCCTGTCCCCATGCCATGTCATGAAGGTGTTGTGGTCCTCCTGTGGGATTCACAAGCTGGCTCACAGAAGCAGACTTCTGTGCTCAAAGCCTGCAGCTGGACAGGCAACCCAAAATACGTCGGCTTTTCCTTCTCTGGCATTTGGTCTGCCGTGGGCACATGAAACTGGCTCAAAACCAATCTCTTTGGTTTGTTAACGTCCCCTTTTAATATAGAAGCATCATCATCTCCTCCAGGCAGCAAGAAGAACAATCTGAGGATGAGTTTGCATGGAAGGGCTCATGCCCTTTGAAATTTCGGCCACTTGAAGAGAGGGATATTTGAACTGAGGCTTCAATGAGAACAGTTTCTGAGGGGAAAAAGCTATGGTGAAACATGTCTCATAGCAACTTGAGTGTCAGGAGGCATGGCTTCTGTCCTCACCCTTGCCGCAGACTGCCGTGTGACTGTTGGCAAATCACTCGTGGTCTGATTTTTTTTTCTTTATTTTCTTTTTTTTTTTTTCCCTCCTTCTTTCTTTTTTAAATCAGAGTTGCAAAATTACCTTAATGAAGGCCATGGTGGCCACTGGTGTTCATTAGCTTGATGCAAGCTACTGCCTTTTCCGTGTCTTTTCCTTACTTCGTTTTTGGGGGATATGGTGGTGGTTTTCCATCTTTGTCAGATACTTTCAGCTTAGCAAACGGAAGGTGCCTTCATGGGGTTGTACAAGTGATGTGTGCAGTCACAAGGAAACAGTACGTGCAGGTTTAGATTTGATCCCTGCCCAGCTGTCCTTGACTGGGAGTGTAACAGCAGTGACACCAGGTTTCTAGAGCCACATATTATGGCAGCCTTGGGATTTACTAGATAGAAAGTATATTCTGGGCTAAGACTACACCTCCTTTTTGCAGGTGTGGTCAGACCTGAGCTCTTCTTGATGATACCAGCTGGAGTTTCAGATAAAGGAGAAGGTCTAAAACACCCTGTAAAAACTACTTTTTTAAATTGCTCCATCAGACAAGCTGTAGCTGCAAATAGAGAAACTATTGCATGTGCTGTTTGTGGCAGGTTGTTAATTTATTCCTGGAAAAGTTCCTCTTTGTGTTTTCTTCCCCAAAATTGCTTTCCGCTTTTGTGCAAAGGCACAGTATAACCCCATCATCTCTCAGAGAAACACATTGCATCAGAGGTGGCATAAAATTGTATAATGTGCTTCGAGTCTAGCCCCGGCCAAGCTCTGTGGGTCAGGCAATGTCAGGAAGGAGAGAAGACGACACCATTAGCAGTTTAAAAGTCTGAGTAAGGAGGGCAGATGGATCAAAAAGAAAAATTCGAGTGGGAGCTGAGGTTGCTTGGGAGAGCTAGGAATTTTGCTTCTTTAATCAAAATTACAGCTTGCCCGGGGCAGAGTCTAGACGTGATGTTTGGTGCCATCTCGCTGTGTTTTTGGGGCTAAGCTGTAGCCACAAATCCACCAAGCCTTGATGATGGAGAGAGGTGTGTGGGAGTAGAGCGTGCTCAGCACTTTGCAGGATGAGAGCTTTTTGGCAGCTTGTGTGAAATCAGGTCAGAGCTTAGGGACACGAGTGATGGGTGATGGACAGCTTGAACAAGGGGGAGCAGGCTTTTCTCCTTCTATTCACAATCATTCCCTCCCTCTGCTTTTTTCCAACTAATTTTGTTGTTAACATGCAGTTTGGTCACAGTGACATGTGCTTATCAAAAATCTCCATTGTGCATAACATAGTCCCCAAATTGTCAAATTGTCCTTAATTCCTGTTGTGAGAGAGCTCCTGTCTGCGGTTAAAACCACTATGGCTAAAATGTGTGCACTTTTAAATTTTGTTTTAGTGAAATAACACAAACTGAAGAATTGTCATTGCAGTTCATGTTCAATCAACACTAATACCTTAAAAAAGGATGTTTTTCCTGCTGAAAGACAGGTGGGAAAAGGCTTTTGTTTGGATCTACATCCTCTGAAATAAAATGCTGCATCTTGTGCAGAAACTAAAAGCACTGTTAAAAAATACTGAGTGCAACAAATAAGTCATTTTATTTAGTTAAAAAAAAATATTTTGGAAGGAAATCACTCCCAGTTTTGATCACCCTTGCCATAGAAAAGAAGAAATTATCTCTGTGTGTAACGTAAAAGGGAGCTTAACCAACGGCCAAAATAACCAAGTCAAGGGAACATCCAGTGTTTAAAACAAACAATCTGAGCTTTAAGCTTCTCTCTGATCTCTTCCATTAAAATTCACTCTTGGAGACTATTCGATAGGGAAGCCTCCTGTCTCCTTGGATAAAAGAGGAATTTAGCTGAAAGGAAGGTCTGCGCTGGACGCCCTGGCTGTGCAGACATGCAGAAGGGGACTGCAATGGCAGGAGGTGGCACCGTGTCCTGCTGGAGCCATTCAGCTTCTGCCAGGCAGCAGGGGACAAGCCACCACCCACCAGTGCCCCCATCCCTCTCTCCAGCTCACGTGCCTGTCATTGCTGCCTCCTGCCTTGTCAGGATGAAGGTGATAGAGGCACAGAGTGCTGATACCCACGGGTTGAGAAGGTGTCTCTGATGGTTTCTATTCCAGGCATTTCAGCTTGGAGCTACTGCAACCACTTTGTGCTCTGGGCTGCAGCAGTGGCAGCAAGTAGCATCCCAGCAGTATAACCTTCTCGTAACCCTGCAGTGACCGTGCTGGCTTTTGGGAAACCAGCCACAGTCTGAGCAGGGTTCCCAAGTGGCTCACTCAGGGTGTCTCTGCTGCCAGCGATCACCAAGGCAGTTTCCATGGGTGATGCTGGGGTTGGGATCTCCTGCCCTGTGATGGGTGCCCTTTCTCAACAAACAGTTTCTGAAGTAGCGTGGAAGGACCCCTTCGTCTCTCTTAACCTCTGGTGCTGCTGCTTCTGCTAAATCCCTCGGCACAAGTCGACTGATTTCTTATGCTGAATAAATTAAAAATATCTGTCTTTAACCCTCTTGGTAAGAACCTGAAGTCTACCCAGAAGGGAACCCTTCTCTTCTCCTGGTGCTTGCAGGCTCCAACCTGCAAACGTGTCATACCCTGCATAGTGCCTAATGCAGGGATACTCGGAAATATTCTGCTGCTGTGGGGAGCAGCCCTGGCAGGGACAGTGTCTGCAGTAGGGGACTGAAATAACGACGAGGGAAGGGCTTGGACAGTGTGCTCCTCTGGGTGATGTACGTGACTTGAGACAGCTGCAGAGTCTGTTGGTACTTGTTGGTGGAGAGGGTTTAGAGATTTTGCACAAAGCCCTCCCCGCCTGAACGGGCTGAAGGAGGAATCTGGCGCACGGGTTTCAGGCATGACTGCTGTCTGTGTAAAAAACAAACGTGTTTTAAGTGCCTGTGATCAGAGGATCCTGTTCAGACCTGGTATCACACTATTCGCTTCAGCCTGGTTACTAATCCTGGCACTGAGTTTGACCCTTAAGCTTTTTGTTTTTATCATGTGCTTTGATATGGTCATAAAAATACTGACTGGCTGGCAGAGCTCCAGGGCTTGGCTTTATATTCAAGCAACTGCGAAACGAATGTGCTTAAAGTGGTTTTATGCTTCAGGATATTGTCCTTTTTTTTCCCCATAAGATTATTTTGAAGCTTATGTTCCCTGTTCTGGGGACATCTCTGTTGCCCTCTGCACGTTGTGCAGAGCAGATTCGTTCCAGGATTGCCTTTGCCCTGGGCCTCAAACCTGGGCGTATGGAAACAGGGGACCTTTGTGGAAATACTGCCTTCAGGCTCCATGGGAGAGGGGATGGAGTAGGAGGTGGATTGGGACCTAGGAAGCCCACCTCCCCCTGTGATGGTGAAGCTTGTGCTGCTCTCCCCGTCAGACATGACAGCGTTTGAACTTTCTGAAGCATTTGATACTGGGATATCCCATCCCCGCTGGGCTGGGAGACCGTGTGTGTCTGTATGCCTGCACGCAGAGGGAGACAAGAAGTGTTTTAAGAGAAAATCCCCGTGCGTGACTGAGCTGCTGTCCCCCCATGCCAGGCGAGTCAACGGGCTTTTTATATCCCAGAAGATTTGAGTGTGCCACAAAGAGGCTCCGCAAGTTTATTCTGCTGCTTGGAGGGGCAGCTTTGGTTGAGTGGCGTGCACTGCTATGCTGCTGCGTTTCAGCAACATGCCCTCTTAATATTGGTCCATATTAGTTTTATTTTGGTGTTATCTGAAAGGTTGTTAATTTAAGTATAAATATGCCCTTGATACTTGCTTCACAAACCTGTTTGCCCTTCATTTCTGTGAATAAATGTCCTCTGACTCCTGAATTTTAATCTCTGCTGTAAGACACCCCTAGAATGGGTCTTATCTGGGTTTAACTAGGCCTACTGTTATGGTGCTGCTTCCATATGGGCTGGAGAGCAGTTCAGTCTCCTGGATACTGCATCCAGATTATGCCTCCGGTTGCTGCTAGAGAAATGCAGGGAACATACTTTCTGTTTGCCTTGTGTAGGGAAATTACAGCTACTGCTCTACCTCATTCCTGCCAAAGGGCAACTTCTTCATTGCAGAGGGACATTGCACCCCGTAAGAGCGTACTTGCCTATGCCGAAGTGGATAGACGGGACTTACTACTCCTTTAAGGCAAGTGCCCAAAGAGAGGATCTTTTCTAGGCCAAGATGGGACATAGAAGTTGAGTCAGATGTTATTAACCATGGGAATACATCATGCCCTATGATAGGCAACTCCCCAGCACGCTCCTGGTAGCCTTCTGCCTGTTCTGCTGCCCAGCCTCAGCATGAGGAGCTGAGCTGGAGACCTCAGTCCTGGTCCTTCATAGGGCAGCGTATGAACAGCTGCTGGGCAGGGACCGAACCCTGTTGGATTCTGCCTGTGGTGTCTAATTTGTTCCAAGTGCTGCAAATAAAATGATTAGTTAGAAAAGGAATTCGGTTTATTGGGAGCATGTTCCAGGTGGGTTTTATAGTTCTGAAATAGTATTGTCCCAATCAAATAAGTATTGCGGAGTGAAGAGGAGCACAGTAGCCGGCTTGGCAGTCAGTAGGAGAGCACTGCCTGCAGCCCAAGGCTCGAAATAAACTTGGTATGAAAATGCGCTATTTTGTAGCCCGGTTGCTCTTTTTTCCTGGGAAAAAAATCTTGCCTCCAAAACATTTTTTCTTCTGTCTTGTGCCTGGCACTATCAATTTTACCTGTCCCAGCTGTGTGTGCCAATGCTGGGGTTCCTGAGGGATGTTTGCTGGTGAATTCCCTCTGCATTTCACCTCCTTGCTTCATGAGTCTTTAAGACCTAAGTGCAAGCTTTTCCTAAAGTGTTTTTCTTCCCTTCTTGGAAAAACCTCTCCCACCCCCCTCACCTCCAGATGCCATCCCCTCAGTGTTGAGCCAGTGACGTGCTTGTATTGGTTCTTGGAGCAGAGCTTCCAAACAGGACTCCGTTTCAGTGGTGTAGCTTCAATTCAGTTTTCCTCTGGAAATGCTATGGTTCTTTTTAAGGCCATGTTCTCATATTTGGGAAACAACTCTGTGATGTTTCACACTTATAGTTCAGATTGGGCCTCTCACGGTCTCTATCCTCACATCCATCCCACTGGCATCAATGGCCCTTGGCCTTGTGCTCACTTGAGGGTAGGAGTTAAAGTCTGGATGCTGTTTGGGCTCTTCTGAGTCCTACCTGGTTTTGTGGTGAGGAGTTTGGTAAGGTTGCTGGAGCTGTGATAGATATCCAAGCCCATTTCCACAGTTCCTTCTGGTGAAAAGATGGTTTCTTGGCAACTAGAAAAATCACAAGATCACAAAGTTGGAAGAGAATTTCAGCTCGTGTCAACCTAAAAAGAGGGAAGAGCACGCAAATATTTTTTGTTGTTACCATGTTTGTTGCCTGCTGGTACACAACAAAGGCTGGGAGAATGAGAGCTGCATCCCTCGTACCATGCAACTGAAGTCAGTGTTTGCTTTACCAGAGCAGTCTTGAAATTGCTCTTCCAAAGGGGTCACAAAGGTACATGCAAGAGCATGGACATGGAGGAAGCTCTCCTTGATTTAGGTTTAGGAACAGATCTACAGACTCTTTCTATAGGTAGATATGTCCAGACTGAGACACCTGTTCTTGGAGGGTTTTTGTATGTGAGATGGGAGAGATTTTTTTACCTTCCTAAAGGAGGTTGTAGGTTCATTGCAGTCTGCCACTATCAGCCGCTGATTTTGGAGCGGCAGTGACAGGAATGGCATTTCCTTCCCATCCGCAGCTACAGGCTGATTGTAGCAACTATGTTTCTCCACAAGAGAGGGGAGAAGAGAAGGGAATGGGAATCCAGCTGGTTGGAAAAACGTTAGGAGCTATGCATGCACTGACTGTATCCCTTCCACTCCCTGGTTTGGGAACAGAGACGTTCGGAAAATGTTGCTGCTGGTTTCCCTGGGATGAGGGAAAACCCAAGCCTTGCATGCCAGATGTCCTTTCAAGGGGAAAAAGAATAAAGTGACATGGCTGGGATATTATTTGGATTGTTTTTTAATGTCACACCTCAATGGAGTCTGAGGTTATTAACTGGGGGATTGACTCTCAATATTGTGGCCAGATGCAGCAGTTGGCTGAGCTCCCTAGCTTCGGAGCTCACTTTTAAATCATGCTTCGATAATTTACCCTGCCAAGGAGATTTGCAGTTCAGTGGTGTTTTGGAGCCAGTTTTTGAACTAAGAAAGGCTCCCATGTCAGCGAGAAAGCAGTTGGGTCTCCAGTCGGCCTGGCAGGTGTTTCCAAGTGGGCTGGTGGACTTATTCAGTGGCCAGGTCTGCAGATGGGAATTGGTGCCCCTCTCCCATAGAGGGGATTTCTCTGAAACCTTGAAAAAACCTTGAGCCTCTTTCTCCTGTCCTGCTTCTTAAATCCATGGGACAGAAATGGGGCTAGTCAGCGAGAAGAGGTGTGACGTTTTTCTGTTTTCTGTATTTTTGCATGCATGATTTCTCTCTGTGATAGTGATTTGCTGACTTGGAGAGTCGGTGACGTGCTCACTGGCTGTGGCTCTTAGTGGTTGCAAGTTAAGAGGCAGTGCAGTTGACAGACCAAAGCCACGTGGCAGCCTCTCCAAGGAGTTCCGGCTGCTGAGTGACTGCAGTCATGCCCTGGCTTTCTTGCCACTGTGGAGGGGCTGCTTCAGAGCCCTCCCCAGGCTGTGCGACTGGCAATGTGGCATCCATAGCTAGGGCGGTTTAAGTAATGGTTGGAAATGTGTGTAGACTGCTACAGCTGTGGCAAGAAGTGAGCCAATCTGGAGAGGATTCAGTCATCTCCAGCTGAAAGTTGGCAGGACATAACTGATGTGTGAAATGAGGGTACTGGAGCAATTCATGTGTGCTGGAGTTGGGAAGATGTCGGGCCAGAGGGTTCCTGCTCATCTGTGCAAGGCTGGAAGAGCATCAACATGGGCCTGTTTTTGGGAAAGCCCAGAATCATGGTGGAAGAACGATAGTCACCAAGGGTTAAGCTTTTCAGCAGAGCCCACAAATCAACCGTTGTACAAGTCCAGAGGGTGTACTTGCGACAAAGAGGAAGACCTTGACAGTCACAGGCTGCAAGTCAGCGATGAACTGTAGGCTTAAGTCCTATCGAAATCCCTAGAATTTAGGTCCTTTCTTGAAGTGTAGCATGTCCTTCAGTGCCTTGGCAGGCTGAGTCTCCAAAGGATCACTGTTGTGTTCTCTGCAGACCGTTCAGTCTCTGTCCTATGCTTGCCGGGAAGATTTCCTCTTCTGAGATGATGACATTTATCCACAGTACCAAAGCAAAACACTCATCATCTCAGTGTTTAGAAGATGGATGGTTACTGGGGAGATCTTTTTTGTGACCATGAACAACTGGAACCATCAGGCCACCATCTCACCATCAGATGACAGTCATCTCTGTGTTTACAAGCCATGAGGAACTTTTCAGCTGTATTTGTATTGCTGGGGAAGAAGCCCCACAGGCAGCTTGGGGAAGCAGAAATCCCCTTCTCTGGAGCATTGACAACGTGGGTCCCAGGCATGCAGGCCCAGGTTTCACTCTTGCGTGTCCCATCCACACCAGTCCTGGGCTTGCTGAGATGCTCCTGGAGAATGCTGATGGGAGCAGTGATTTCGCCTTGTGGTCAGCTATGTCTCAGGGCTTGTGGTTATCCTGCACTAAAACTACCAGCCAGCTCTCCAGCTGGCCTCCTTCGCTTATCCTCAAGAGCAATTTGGATGGTTATCAGAGAGGAGAGACTGTTGGAGTCTAATGGTGTGTCTGGCACCCGAGCCTGTGGCTTTCTCATCTGGAAGAGCTCCTGCCTTCGTTTTGTCTGACTTTATCTCTTCCCTCAAATGAGAGCAGCCACGGTGGCTGTGTCAGACAGGGTTTGGTGTGTCTTGTGGGAGATGTCCTCCCTACTTGCTGTTTCCAGTGGCATTTGTTTGACCTGGGAGCAGATCCCTGCTCCAAATTTAATTTCTTATTTTTTTTGCCTTAGAAGCCATCCCACTGACCTCCAGAGCAATGAATCGCCCCATCACTGTGCCCAGGGGATGTCCAGCATGTCCATTCCTTCTACCTGAGGCAGACCAGGGCAAATCCTAGAGCAAGTGGCCCAGTGGCATTGCTGAGGGCAGCCCCTTTCCCCTAACAGTCTGCATCTGCTGGTGTGTGAGCAAGGGTTTATTTTTACCTGGAGACTCCCGGTGGAGAGCCAGCTCACATCAGCGGGCTGCAAAAAGAGTTGGGCCCATGGAGATTGAGGGGCTTGAACCCAGAGACCTTTCTTTGCACCTCACCTTGACTTCTGTGGCAACACATCTGCTCCTGGCGCAGAGTGGTGCACAGAGGTGGATGGAAAGGGAAGCACTCTGCTAGAGCACGGGATGCTGTGGCTCTTACAGAGCCCGCTGATAGCACCTGTGCGTCAGTCGGACAATTTTGCGTCCATCTTCATGTTGTTCCAAGGCAGCGAGTGGTTTATATTTGAAAAGTATTAGTTTAATGTTACTGAAGCCTTAAGAAAAGGCACAGTGGGCCAAGCCCTGCTAGTTAGCCTCATGTTTCACAGGGCTGAGGAGGGTGAGATTTGATCCTCTTTGGATGTATCTCTACTCAAAGGGTGGTTGCGGGGGAGAGAAAAGAGGCAAGGGAATTACAACACTGAAAAAAAATCCTCGCTTTGCCCTGAGCCATTTTGCAATAAGACACTGCAGGGCGTGAGTTATGATGCTGTAATTCACACCTCATGCATTTTGTGGCATTCAGCCGACTGCTTCATGCCCTGCACACGTGAATGATTTTGACTCAGCTTGCCCCCTGGCTGGCTCAGCCCTCAAGCGGAGATGGCTGCAGGGCTTGGCTCTCCCTCCACTGCTATTTATTCCATCTTTCCCTTTGGCAGCCAAAGCTGTGGCTGTTTGGGGCAGGCCTGGCATCTCTTTAACCCAAACTGATTTGGTGTATCCTTATCTGATAAGCAGATCCCCCATCCTAGCAAAAAAACAAGGACATTTTAGATACTATAGAAGCTGCACATTGATCTGTTGTGTCTGCACTGCTCCTGTTACCTGCTGGAAACGTTTTGGGCAGTAGGGTTGGTGCCTGGGAGCAGCAAGCACGGTTTGAAGCCTGAAATGGGTCAAGAAACTGTTGAGCACATCCATCTTTTATCTCAGTCTTCTGTTTCAAACCTGCTCTGTAAGAGCAAACACTTAGGGAAAGGACTTTCAGATCATTATTAACGAAATGCTTGGCAGGAGATGCATTCATTCTGCAGCTCACTTCAGGGATGGAGTAAGCCATTTGCTGCCCTTGGATGGGACAAAAGTTGTTGCTTGTTTATGCATCTCTCAGGACACCTGCGGGGTGGCAGAACGTTTCTGTGCCCTTCGGCCAAACTGACTGTCCAACCCATCAGCCCCATTGTATTCCCGTGCCTGGGGGTGTGTTGGCAAAGCAGTTGCATGTTGGGATCGCTGCTCTGAAGCCGGCAGCTGAGCCAAGTCAAAGAGGAAGCATCTCTTAAAAAATGCCTGTCCTCTTCCTGGGCTCTGTGAGCACAAGTTACTGCCTGTCCAAGGTCACTAAACTGAGCTGACTTTGATCCATGCTGTGCCCGCGCGGGCCATTGGTGCGCTGGCAGTCAGGCCTGGCCTGCTGTCAGGATTATTATCTTTGCATATCTGCTTCATGGTAAATTATAGTGGTGCCTCCAGCTCCTTCCTGTGTTAGCACTTCATAAATCGGAATTTAAAATCGCTCTGGGGACCCAGGTTAAAAAGTCTGAATCCTCTGAATGAGGATTGGAGTCAAATCCTCATTTTTTAAAAGGGTCTGGCACTTAGAAGCGTTACATCACTAGCAGTTGGACCCAGTGGCTGTGACAGAGACGTATGGTGTTCAGAAGTCCCATCTGCATCCAAAAGATGCTGTGCCAGAGCTAAGATGCCCTGCAAAGACGTGGGGCTCTTCAGCGTGACTGGGGCTGACCTGTGGACCACCGTGGACTAGTGGTGCTGCATCATGGAGGAGACACAGGTCAGCATCAATTTGGGCATCTCTGCACCATGTAGACCTTTCCTTACTGTACATCTACCTTAACTTCAGCCTTGTAGACATTAGATGTCTGTCTAGCGTAGGATCCTCCTGCAGGCAGAGGAAGAGGCACCTCCAGAGATGGATGTCTGCCCTCGCCATGTACCTAGAGAGGGATCTGAAATGGGAAGCTTTGACCATTTTGAGATCCTGACTTTGGGATGCATAAAACTAGGACTTTTTCCCAAAATCCTGCCTAGCAAATTCCTACACTCTCCAGATGCTGTATATGTCGCGTGCAGCTGTATTAGTTCTTGAAAGCCTACTGTTACAGACAGTAATTTTGCTGGGCTTTGGGTGGTCACTTAGGCAGATATAATAGAGTTTCTCTCCATGGCACATTAATAATTCCCTTTAAGTGGCTAAGAGTGGGAGAATATTCAGTCTTGGGGATTGAAAGGAAGAGGTTTGTTTATTGTTCCAAGGTACTGTAAATCCTGAATTTGACAGAAATGTAAATGCATACAGTCATTTTGCTGATACATATTTTATTACTGGTTTCGATAGAACATATAATATAGGCATGACCCTAAAAGGCTTATTTCCAAGGTGACACATGCTGACTTGCAGCCACACACTTTCCTTCCAAAAATGAGTAACTCTCAGGGTATGTGTGGCTTGTGGCTGTGTTGTGATAAGTAAACGAGAAGGAATTAGTGTGGTGGCCATCACTGCCACCCCTGACAGCTCTGACAGAAAGTGCATTACCAAACAGCAGCGTGTGTCTCCAGAGGAGATGTGGTGTTTGCGGGGGGCGGGGGGGAGGGGGGGGCTGTGTGAGTGACAAAGCCCAGCCCAGGGTGATTGAAAATCCCTGGGAATGTTCTCCTCAGCACCGAAAGGGTCCAGGCTTATGGCAGGAGCTAAGGCGATGGCTTGTACACGAGCCAGGCTTGAGGACTGATCATGTCCTTTGGCAATATAGTTAAAACTACTGATGATAGCTGCATCCCCAAATTTTACATCCTTTTAGGGGCCCATCTCCTTTGCACCCTCTGTACAGTCTGGAGAGAAGCGGGCCAGTTCGGTGGTCAGTGCAGGTCAGGAGCACAACTTGAGGACTTTCTCCTCTGGCTGCAGTACATTCTGGAGACTTATCTCCAAACTCCTTAGCTGGGGACACAAAGTTAGACAGTGTGACTGTCCTGTCCAGCAGCTATCCCTGTGCCCAGCAGTTAAATATATTTTCCTACTGTAGGGTCCTTATATTTGCAGGTTTTAAAGGAGGAGCGATGTTTTGAGCAGAAATGCCCAAAGCACAGTATTGCTCCAGGCTGAAAAAGCATATCCTCCGTATCCCTGTATCCCAGCAAGGCAGAGCAAAGCTCGCCCATCCACAGAACCCGCAGCCCGGTGTGCCGAATAAACGCAGTCTGGAAACTGGTGAGGATGACTACGTGTGTCTCTGCCTATGTGTGGCCCAGGCTGCGAATTGCAGAGTTGGAGAGGGATGGGCTTACACTGTCCGTGATAGTCCTGCGCATCTGGGGTGGGAGAGGGTGTTCCTGCAAGTGGGAAGGCAGGAAGCCAAGCGTGGGAAAAGGAGGGAAAAGAAGGATGATTGTAAGAAGAGTAGGAGGGAAGGAAAGGGCAGAGACAATAGTTCAACTTAGCAAAGAGGCAGTGATTGAGGGTGCGAGGATTTGGCAGAGTATCTTCCTGAAAACCCTGAAGTTCCACAGGAAGAAGGTAATTTTGTGTTTAATTCAGTGCTGTGCCCTGACAGGGGGGGATCTGTCCTGTGCAGGACTCTTGCATCAGTTTTCCTGTCTTGGCCAGAAGCACTGAGGGCAATAAGGAGGGCTCTCCATGTTTGCCTCCTTTTTGGCATTTCGCAGTGAAATTCAGGTGTTCTTTGCAAGACTAGGACACACAGTCATTTTCTTCTTTCACTCTTCTGCCCACAAGAAACTTGGATTTCTGCTAAGCCTGGAATCAAAGGTCACTGCAATGAAAAACATTTTTCCCAATGACTTCAGTATTGCATCTTTCTGGGGTTGTGGAAATTTTTTCCCTTCTTTCCAAGAGTTGGCTTCACATTGTCAGGATTGTCCTGTAGAGAACAAGTACATTCAGTCTTAGGTATATATGGTCATGCAGTATAATCAAAGATCTACATGCATTGCGTGTTTGTTGAATGGTGTTTATGTTCTGAGGATAGGTCCATTTTTCAGTCACTCTTCTAGCATTTGCAATTAAAATGCAAATAGTCATCTGTCAGCATGTTGTGCTGGAAGTTCTGTGATGCAACCAGCAGGTTGATCCAGTTGATTTCACCTCAAGTTTTATCCTTCAGTTGTGCACGAAAAATGTAGTTGCACAAACTGCATAGAAATTAGAAGAGTTTTTCAGAGTTGTTTTTTGTCAGGGATTGTAGATCACACTCAAAGTACTGTACCCCTCAGATCTGGCTTTGTGAATCCGAGGGTCTCTTGGTTTACATGAACTTTTTGTTTCCCTCTACTCAAAATGAGAAGAAAAAAATTATCCCACTATTCTATGGCAAAATCCCAGGAGAATTTCCATTATTTGGACTAAGAATGTCCCAGAGCTTCGTCATTGTTCTGGAAGGGCCCGGAGGAGTTTTGCTCCCTTTCCCAGGCCCTTGCTTTGCTTTTCCAACATTGCATCTGGGGGTCATATGTAAGGTTACAAATCAAAGCCGGAAGATTTGCATGCTAATATAAACTACATGCAAGTGTTGGTGCAGAGCAGGAATGCCGAACATGAGAAGCCAAAAGGGAGGTTGGATTTTAGCAACACCCCTTTGCAATTGTGAGGCTGACTGCGCAAGGGACTTTTTGTCATTTGTGTAAGTAAAGCCACGCACCTACAATGTGCAATAATTTCAGTGGAAGCAAGATGAAGCCGGTTTTGATTCGATTTTTAAAATCTGTTCCTGTGGAGAGAATAAGTGCAGGGGAATGAAATTATCTTCATTTTTGAAAATAGTTTTAAAAAGTGCCCTGTCCCCTTTGCGTCTATCCTTTACCGTGCAGCCAACATGATGGCTGTAAGACATGAGAAGTGACTGGCTAGAGGGACCTCCACCTCACTTCCACATCCAGCCCTGGCACTGAGGGCTTCTACATTGAGCCACACTCTTCAGGGTTGATATGTTTCTTTTCAGAACAACTTCAACTACAAATCAATTTCTAAAACCAATTTAGTGAAACTGATGTGTGTTTTGTATTCGAAATCTTTCAGTGAAACTTACTTGAAGGACTTGAAGTTCAAATATGAGAGGGTCTGTCTTGTCTGTTGATTGTTGCTTTTCCCAGTTCTTTTCCTTTTTTGAAAGGAGCGTCTCTTCTTTCACAAGGTCATTCTCATGTTTTGGGGTCCTCGTGAAACACCAACCACCTGCTGGGGAGAAAGACACAAGCACTGGGTTAAAATAGTTCATAATTCAAGTGGGATCCAGATTCAAGAGGCAATAAGATGAAAACTTTTTACCTTCAAGTGCAGCTGGATTATTTTCATTTGCTTGCCATAGCCTCTTTCAGACCCAGGTGGGGCATTTGAGAAGGCCATGAGGGAGCCAGGTTTCACAGAGAGCCTGTATGTTCTTATTTCCATTTCATGTTTGTCACTCTGCTATTCTAATGCTCTGCAGGCTTAGATGTTGTGTTTTCTAATCGTCTGTCAACTCTTAAATGGCAGAAACTCAGTCCTGAGGTTGTTCTGCTTCACAAATAGTTCCATCATACATGGAAAGTATATGCAGGTGGATAGAAACAGATTGGAAACAGAATACAAGTCCACATTGTACCCTGCACAGATACTCTATCTCCCTCGTGCACGTGCGTAAATCTAATGGGTGGATATTGTCCATTTCCCTTGTCTGCTCTTTCGTTGCAGAGAAGCTGCTATTCTGCTTCCTGAAGCTGGGAGGTGGTAGCAGGGAAGCGACCAATCTTTACTAGTCCTGTTTCTTAGTCTATTTCCATAAGCTCCAGTTATTGGATATGTTGGAGATAAGATAGGAGCCTTGACAGGTCTTTGATGCGACCCAGAATATCAGTTAAAAAACAAACAAAGCCCTGCTAATGCAATACAGATATTGCATGTCTGCAAGAATTAGACACTTCTTATTCTGCTCACACACCCCTAAGAATGAAGTTAAATAAAGTAATCAAACAAGCCCGGCAAGAGGCTCGGAGGCAGTTTGTAGCCGAGCTGTGGGGCTCCCAGCCATTCCAGTTCTGCAGCTCTCCGGTCAAGTTATTGTCACAGATCATGGGTGAAAATTCCACTTACTTTTTTATGCCTCTCATGGTCATGCAAATGACCATGCAAAGAAATACACTGGGGAGGTTTTTCCCCTTTTGGCTTATTGCTGTGATTGCATGGGGCTTGTTAGCGTCTTCTTAGCAGGAAGGTGCTGTAAAGGCCTGAAGTCAGTGCTTAAAAACCCCCATTGGCAAATGCCAAAACACTTGGGTGAAGATGAGACTAAATAGAAATTTGAACCATGGACTTTGAAATCTCATCAATGTATGAGAAAAATATGGGAGGCTAAGTATTGTCTTACTCTGCCTGTGTAAACACGACGAGCTGGATTCGTCATTCAGACGCAGCCCTGTTACTTGTCTGGTCCGTACTCCCGAAGCTAGGAAACCAGCAAAAACATCTAGCCAGGTGCCTCCATACTCAAATGAGCTCTTCTTCCTGTGTTCCCAGGGACGTCTGCTGGCTGGCTCGAGGCAGTTGTTTGCTATTCTCATTTGTGTTTAAGTACCAGGATTTGGCAAAGAGAAATGGATTTCGTCCTGGTTAATTCTCCACCAGGAGGAAGGTCTGTGCCCATATAGGATGCAGTAGTGGTGGGGTTTTCTAAACTAGAAAGGACCTAGCTTGAGTCTCAGAGTATGGCTGGATTCAGAGCTAGAAATTAGTTTGTTTTTCTTGTACACAGAACATATTTGATGTGATACGGCTGAAAAGAGAAGCAGTGTTAATCCAGCATTAATCCTCTTGCATTGCTGTTCAGAGCTGAAACAAGATCCACGAAAGCAAACAGCCAAGGAAAACTCTCCTATCTTCCCCCCCCCCCCCCCCCCCCCCCCCGTATGTTTAATTAGACTGTAAATTAGCTTGCAAATTGTGATGCAAACTGGAATTGCTGTGTCCTGCTTAAATTGCCTGTGTAGTGGCTGCTCACAGATAAGAACTGGTGAATGCCAGGGCTGTCCAATTTGTTCCTTCCCAGCATACTGTAACTGTGCTTTGCTTCCAAAACTTAGGTACGTGCAGCATTTGTCCATGAGACTCGTGGGTCGTTTTGGCTTTTTCTCAGTTACATTTCCCCTGTTGGTAATGGAAACATGAGCTGGGTAGAGGGATGTCCATGAAACCACATCTGCTTCTTGAAAAAGCCAGACACCCTGCTCCTGCGTGCAGCCTGCATCAGCCCCCGTACTCAGGAGTGCTCTAAGGCACACTGCCACGGCAGCAACCACCCTGCGAGAAGCTTTTGCATTTGGGGCTGCTTGGGTTTCATATTTCTTCTGAGCCTCATCTCTGTTTCTCAGCTCGCTCTTCATATTCCTGGGGCGAGAACATCTCTGGACTGGGGTTGAAAATAGCCCTTCCTTGGACCTGCCCCGGCTGAGTTGTGGTCCCTTGGAGACCGTCGTGCTGAAAGGTGACATCATTGCATGGCACCGGTGGTGGACTCACCATGGGCTCAGGGCTGAGGGTCTGACTTAATCTCTGTGGGAATTTCCCAGGTCTCACAGTGCTTTTCAGGGCATTTTGGATGCTGGTGAGTTGGGCAAGGAGCCCATGCTGCGCCCTCTGGATCCAGGGTCGAATGTAAACTTTCTGAAAGTCTGAATGCGATCCAAGGCAAGGGAAGGCACAGGTGATGTGTGTGGGAGGAGGGCTTACATCCTCCGTTCTTATTCCTGGGGCATTTTACTCTCCCTGCTGCCACACTGGCTCTTGCACAGGGCAGGAATTGAGGATACTGGGTGCCCTTATCCTGGGGAAACCTTGGCTACTGGTGCCGGTGTATTGTGGCGTAGAAGAAGGTACCTAAAATCAACCACGCCGCTCCTGAAAGGCGAGCAGCTTTGCTGCTTCAGCCTCGTGGCTACTGAAAGTGATGTCTCTAGGCTGTTATCACTCCAAAACTGGGTCTGGGCCAGCACTGATTTGTGCTTGTCAGAACGTCTTTGATATTAAAAGGGTTATGCAAACAGTAAGTCGGTGCAGTGCCCGTACTCTGGTAATTTAGGGCACAGATGCATGCTGACTTTGTAGAGGGCTGCTACAGTTTGAGCTGTTTTAATGTAAACTCCATGAGCTAAATGAACTGGCTGAAATTGCCACAAGCCTTGCGGGAGTTGGGCTGACTTTGCGCGGAATCGGACCAGGGAGCGTTCACATGCTGAGCTGTGCTGGCGGAAAGTTTCCAGCTCACAGGCAGTGATAGCATCTGAATACTGGGGAGAAGGAGTGTCTTTTCCAACTCAATCATGAGTCACTGGAGGACAAACATCCAACGCTTTAATAGGAGACTTTGAAGAAGCTGACATTCTCCAGGATAAAAGTGGCTATCGTGATGGTATCTGCATACAAATTGCACCATAGCGTTGTTTTTTTGCATTCATAAAACTTTCTTAATAGCTGGTATTTACTGTAATTACTTACTAAAGGTTAACAGAACCCTCTGTTATGGGTGCAGGCATATTTCTAGTCTCTGCTCTGCAATCTTGTCTTTGCCAATAGCTCGTGTATTTGTGGATGTTCTTATCTTGGTTTCATCAGACTGCTCATTTCAGGCATTTGTCTTCCACTCCACCTCATCTGGCTGTAGAAGACAAAACAGTAGCTTCTAAAAAGCCAATTGAAAAATCAGTCACATGAGAATAACCTGAATCCTTTACCTCTGGGTTTTATGCCAGCTGGAACCAGATATTTTCCATTGAAAACAAGACATTCAATGATAAAGTCATGCCCAATGACATTTGAGCGAATGCTTTTTGTAGTAGGAAGTCATCTCTCCTCATCACTTGGTGTAGGCAGTAAAGGGAGAGCAATAACTTCAGTTTGCAATAAGTTTTCTGCTCTGTGGTGGATAAAATGGAAGTTTCCCAGAGCTAGAATTAAGCAATAATTAGCAGCTGATAAAATCCCCCTGACATCCTGCACCTTCTTCCATGCAGCATGAATATTAAGAGCTGCTTATCAAGCTCAGTTCCTGATAAATATTCTCCAGTTTGTATAGGCCCGCTTCTTGTTTCTCTGAAGAAGGATTTATTTTAAAATACATAGTAGACTAAAAAAAGACTGGATTTGTGAAATTAAAAATTGAACATTCTTAGTGGCTGGAGCATCCAGTGATTGTGCAGTAACTTGTTTGTAATTTGTACTTCAATTATTATTTATTGCTAAGAACTTTTTTTTTTGTTAAGGATTTTTAAGGTGTAGCATTTGCAGCTGCATTTTGACTTCCTTAAGGTCATAAACATGGCAGATACGTAAAGCAGGTCTTTTTACCTGAAGTAATTAATCATTGTAGTAATTCATAATTTGCAATCATGATTAAAATTTAGTTCTGTGCATGTAGGGACTGTAGGAAAACACTGTACTTACACAGAAGAGCTTGTTCCAAGACACGTAAGAGGCTTTGATTTTTATCTTCTTTTATCAAGAAGCAGCGTGCTGAAGGCCCGGGACTCTCCCATGGGCAGGACCAGCTGTGTGCTGGAGCGGTGGCTTGTGCCGCTCAGTTTTGGGGAGCTGTCGGGTGCCACAGAAAGTCCTCCCTTGGCTCTGTAAGCAGCTTGTGAGGGCGATGCTGGGCCTGCCGAGCATTTGAGTGTGGGACGGCTCTCCATATTTATCTGATATTTCCTGCTGCCTCCTTGTCCCGTTGCGTTTGCATGACCTCGGGCTCCCCCAGGACTGCTTTTCTCATTCTCCCCAGGGATATCGTTGATCGCTTTCACAGCGACCCGTTTTAAGATCTGAGCAAAAAAATGACGAGGTAAGCTGATGTAATGTTTGCTGCTCGTGAAAAGGTTATGGGTCCGGCTAAGGCAGCAGAAGCGAATAATCACCAAACTCTGATCTCTGAGGGAGAGAAATGTGATATCTAAGGCTTTTGAAACCTCTAGACCTTGCTTTTAAAATCTGGCATTTTTCAGATCTTTTGTGAGTTCAAGCAGTTATTCCCCATTATTTTAAATGGTGACTTTCAAGAAGCAATTTGATTTATGCAAACAAGCAAAGAAAATCAATAGCTATTGCAGATTTTGCACCTGCATCCCACCACGAGGATTTTGAGCCCATTCGTTTCTCGCTTCACAGAGCTCCGGGTTATGATTAAAGGCTTTTCTTACTCCTGCTATGATCTTCCTATGAAATAGAAGTCAGTGCATCTGCATGCTGCCCGATTCATCACTTGCTGAGCTTGAAGAGACCTAAGGCTCAAAAAGATTTAATTGCTGTTTTAAATGTGCAGCAAAATCCTGGCTTGACTGAAGTTAGTGGCAGCTTCATTCCCGCAGAGCCTGGATTTCAGAGCTGGGACCGTATCTGCACCATGCGGTGGGGTCCTGCTCCTACACCCACTCCCTGCACCAAACACATCCGGCCTCTTGCCCAGAATAACCCTTTGCGCCCAGCTCTGCCCCTTCTCGTGTGATGGGGCTGCTGTGCCACTTACTGCACCACTGAACAATGCTGGACTCTTAAAGCAGGATTAACTCCTGTCCAGACTAGATCTCGATCAAGCAGACTTGGAGGCTGTTAAACAATTCTGGGACACCCAGTTTTTGTGGGTTCTGAAGAATAGCATGGGGAAGCCTGAAGTGCCATGAAATTCAAAAAGCCTGGATATCTGTGGCATATGTGTTTTGTTTCTAGCTTCTGGAGAAAAGATGCATAATTAAAGAAAGAATAAAATCTTTATTTGCATGTACAATATGTTTCTCCTATCCCTGTCTTGTCCCCTTTGTGAGAACCCAGGGCCAGAATTACAGTATCTGAAGTTGCTTTTGGATCCCAGTCAGCTCCCATCTGTCATGATCTGTTTTTAATCGAATGGGTTTTCCATCTGAAAGTAGCTGTTGGATAGAGAACGAGTAGAAATATTTGTGTTGTGAATTAGCTCAGTGAAGCTACAAACTCCCCCCCGCAACAAACACATGGAAAAATATTCTTCAGCGTAGTGTGGCTGGCCTGAAAATTGGCAACAGCAGCTTCCTTCCCAGGCTCCAACTCCTCTGGCTTGTCTGCACGGGTAAGATCTTTAAAGGGGACCTGAAATCTTCATGTTACACAGTCTTATCTCCCCTCCTTGATGCAGTGCAGTGCTGGTGTCACCCTTGTGTATATGGGTGCTGCGGGAAGGATATTGGGTAGCTTGTTTTTTCAGGAGAAATATGAAACGCAGCAGAGGAATAACCTGGGTTTGCTGAGAGTCATGCTCTCAACTATGGGCCATCTTTCCTTTGCCAGCCTCGATGGTCTCTGCTTTGGTGGGAGCAGCAGATAGGTTTGATACGATAACTGAGTCAAATTCAGGCTCTTAGTCCTTACCCTCAGTGCTCTATGAAAGGCTCCAGATCTCTTTAACAGCCTGTGCTCAGCATGTCCAGTTTTCAAATACCATGAAACTGGGCTGCAGGAGATGGGGAGGAAACTGCCTTAGGGGCTGAACATGGTTGAACAAGCAGCGAGTAGGGTGAGGCTGCAGGACCTCCGTGGTTTCCAGGACATCAGATGACACCTCTCTCCTACTGGGAAAGAAGAAGGCGGGAAAAATCCCTCAGCGGTCCTTGCAAAAGCATTGTTAAGCCTGTTCTTCAACATCGCTCCAGGGGTTTTCATGCAATATCTTCTATCATTAAAAGCCCAGAAGCAACTACCCTGCATCAGCACCTTGGAAGGTGGGCTAGTGTCCTGGGGGAGATAGAGAAGATGATGATGCTTATCTATCCCCCATCACTGGAGACGGAGCGCTTCACTTCTGCATCCATGGCAAAAGGGAGGGCTCCTGCTGCCGCGCTGGGGCTGAGGAGGGAGGGATGCTTTCCTGTTTCCTCTGCCAGATCCTTATCTCACTCCATATGTGAAACCTGGAAATTGTTTTGAAGACCCAGGAGCTGGCCTAGCTGTGGTTTGCATTACATTGGCATTGCGTAGTCACCCTGAGTGGTCACCCTTGATAGCTCCATCCTGTATTTGCTGAAGTCTTGTTGTGTATCTGTCATCAAGGCAGCAGGACCAGCATTTGGCCCAAAGGCAAGTGTATGAGAGAGCAGAATCTGGCTCGCTTTTTCCTTTTTTTTAAAAATGTTTTGGAGTACTAGGGTCAAAAGGAAACATTTGTGTGTTTTATATATATATATGTATGTGTATGTGTGTGCGTGCGAATCATTTTTTATCACAGCTTCCGGCAAAGCAGTGTTTCTGTAAGGTGATTGTTTTGGGGATGGACTAGGGCTGGACAAGGGAAATCCTGGGCTTGTTATGGGCTTGTGTTGCTGTTTCCACCGATGTAAGAAAACAGTGTCACTCTCACTGACCTGCTTTACATCACCTTCAGATCAGTCTGATAGGTGCCAAAGGTGCCGAGTAGTATGATGTGACTCGGCACGGGCTGTGTGCTGTGGGGTTTAGCTGTTGTCGTGCGTGTATGGGCATGCATAAGCAGCTGTGTTGCATGGCTGTAATCCCACAGCCCTCCTGGACCTGAGTTCCCTTTGAATTTCCTTGTTGAACTAGAGCCATGTCTTGCCTGGAAAGGCCATGGTTGCATCTCCATATACAAAGAAAACCTGGAGCCTGGGGTTGGAGATCAGCAGCCCATGATGGGCTGTTGCTTCAGAGATGGAATAGCTCTCTCAGTCATGCCTGCAACAGCCCCTGGGACCCTCCAAACAGGCAGAGGTAGAGGGCAGGGTGTGCTACCACGGACGAGAAAATGTGCTGTCATTCAATTAAAGCTTTAATCCCAGGGAGAGCAAAATTGGTGGGAGCTGGTGATGGGTCAAGTGGGAGAACACTGGGTTCTCTCCTGAGACCTCTGCTGAAGGCTGCAAAAGGGCAATGGCTTTAATTTAGGGTAGTCCTGCACCCGGGGCTATATACCTCATTGTGAGCAGGAGCAGCCAGTGACATGTAGACATATGTCATACAGTCAGCAGTGACCTATGCTGACTGTTCAGCCTTTGGACATATCCTGTGCTTCATGGCCCACACCGACTTGTGTTTTCTTTTCCCTGAACAGGTCTATATCATCAACGTAACATGGTCTGACCTGACTTCCCAGATCATCTACCGGAGATACAGCAAGTTCTTTGACCTGCAGGTAAGTCTGTCTTGTCTAACATAAAATATTATTTCTACTCACACTTCTCGTCGTGTTTCCAGCTGGGTTAGTAGTGCCTTTAAATAAGACTGTGTGCTTGTTTGGTCTGTTACATGTCACGATGAAACTTTTCAGACTCTGTCCTTGTAGGGTATAAGATAAGTGGGTGGTATGCTCACAGTGAGTAACTTGCACTGTAAAGACATTTAAAGCTGACATTTTCATGAATGGTTCCTATTGAAGAGGGGATCTAACTTTAAATACTTCAGATGCATTTAGAACAGAAAAGAGAGCTACATTTTGGGCCCCCAGAAACTACTTACCCAAATCGCTGAAAACAACAGAGGCTTTTGCACACTCCCACGGCAGTTCAGTAATGGAGATGGTAGTGGAAACCTTCCAGACCCTCCTTCCAACCATCTACCCAGCCAGCCGATGTCCTGGCTCCTGCTGTGTTGTACAGCTCCTTTGCTGTATTCTGTGCCTGTATATTTAGATTTCATCGAGAGCTTTCTTGCTGGAGAGCTGCTCGCCAAACTCTGAAGCCAGGAAACGGGACAAGTCCAAATTACAAAGTTTCAGTGTGGGCTTCAGCTACTCCGTTTCTGGTACTGCTCCCGGGCACCTGCACGGGTAGGGAGAGCTTTCTGGCTGGTGTCCTATTTAGCAACAATCCGGATCCATTGATACCTTTGTATCATTGTACCTTTGTAGGCAGCGAAACTATAATTGTCTGGGGTGAAAACAAAGGCTGTGGTTTGACAGACTCCTGAACTTTTGGGAGAAGTGTCTGTTTTGGGCTGGAGCTTGTGTCTGGAGCTGGGCTGTGGTTAGAATATCAAGTGAGTCGTCACAGCCAGTGTTAAGGATGCGCACAGCTGACTGGGCTGTGTCCTGGGAAATAACATTGAGCCTTTTTGCCATGATTAATTAGGAATAAAAGGGTT
The DNA here is from genome assembly GCA_009819775.1 of Phoenicopterus ruber ruber. Taxonomy (NCBI): domain Eukaryota; kingdom Metazoa; phylum Chordata; class Aves; order Phoenicopteriformes; family Phoenicopteridae; genus Phoenicopterus; species Phoenicopterus ruber. The sequence continues at coordinate 27,382,895 of CM020221.1, read as the reverse complement.
CCTCCCTTGGGTACCTGATCTGAGATACCTTGAAGAGTCCTTGTTTCATCATTGCTCCCCTTTATGTGTCATTTCTGGTACTTGGACGTCTGAAGTCTCTAGCTTGTTTTGCGAGCTGTATCAGTTATGGCCTCCTGGCTTTTCTGGTGGAAAACGGGACCATTTCTGTGGCCAGTCCTGATTTCTGTGTTTGCTGTGTGGCTGGAAGACAAAAGAGGGATGTTCTTAAGCTTCCGCTTGTGCCCCTCTCCACTTCGTTCTGGGCTGAAGTGCCAGGCCTGCCAGTCCCACTGCTGTGAAGAGTATGTCAGTGGCTTCTCTGTGTCTGATGTACCTGCTAAAGATGCACAGCTCCATAATCACAAACATTTGTTGTCAGCATACAGATTGTGGCCAAAACTGTTTCTTTCTCTCTCTTCTTTTTCTTTTCTCCCCAGTTCTGTTTTCATGTATATGTTCTTCTGGGTCTCCTGGCCTTTCCTGGTAGGCTTGAAAAGTTCCCATCAAGCATGGAGTTATCAATGGGGTTAGTGTGTTGGACAGGAAATGATGTCTCAATCAGGGAGTGAGTCCTGAAAGGTCCCATTGATAAGTGCAAGGGGGCCTAGCGCCAGTGGAAAACTCTGGCTTGCACAACGCTTCTCCCCCCATGAGAAAATACGACAAGAAAGTAACAAAATTCCCTTCCTTAACCCTTTTCCCTCCCAGGGATCTCTGTCAGGGCCACCACTGCGTGAGCAGTGACAGCCCTCTGCAATAGCCTCTTCAGTTCTTGCAGCGTGAGGCGCACAGTTACCGAAACTGAGGTCTGCACCTGGGGTTTCCATGGTCTTGTCATGTCTCTGTAAGCATGTCACTGTGGCGATCTGTGCCTCAGTTTCCCAGCTGTAAGATGGGGACAAGGCCCTATGCGCTCGGGCTGCCATAAGGTGCTTTTAGACTCCCAGAGGTGATTGGCAATTCTGGGGTTTTTTCCCTATTATTTTTTTCTGGGCTTTTGATACTGCCTGAGCGTTTCCTAGGTGAGGCAAGGGAAATGTGCTTTGGGTCTTGAATTGCAACTTGTATTTACAACTCTAATGAAGCCTGCAGAGGGAGTTGGAAAAACAAACGAAAGGTTCGGGCACTTTGGGAAACCCTTACATTTTGGGAAGCCTATGGCTTGATGTGCAGTGATTCTTGCTCAACAGCACATTTGCTCTAGATAAGGGGATGACCCGTGCTTTCCAGATTTTTGGTGGAAGCTTGAACTTCTAACCTAGCACTGCTTGGACCTGGGTTTTGTGACCTAATACCATGCATGATAATGTGGCCTTAGCATAATCAGTCTACTTTGGTAATGTCCCTGCTTATCCTCGTTTGGCCCTTCATGCAGAAAATCAAGCAAATGATCAGTGAATAATGCTCAGCCGATTCATGGGCACCACTCAGGTCCAACCAGCTGGAGTCTGCAGGTCTCTGCCAGCTCCACTCATCTCTCTCTGTCCACGACAGAGCTGCACTTCAGGGCTTCCTAAGCCTGCACGTGTCTCATTTGCTCTTGACTGGAAGTGGTGGAACAAGGGCTGACCTGTAACGACTTAATCAGGGCTGCAATGCCTGGTGTTGACAGTGACACTGGATAGGACCCATGGGGAAACCTGGGGGGCTGCCCAGGGGCAAGGAGGGAGGAATACAGATAATTAATTTCACTACTGCAATTTCATTTTTCTTTAAGAAAGAGCCCACCCTTCTCCGAATGGCTGTCTGTGTGGGAAGTGGCTCAGTGGTTTTGAGAACCCTTGCATTACTAGATACTGGCTTTTTTGAAACACTTCCTAACAAATCCTCTTAGGCACTGCAGGCAGTAAGAGGCTTCTCTGTCCCATGGATTCAAATCCCAAAAGTGTTTGTGCTATTTCAGCAGCACATACGCTTGAATTGGGAGTCAGGTTGTTTTCAAGATGAGCAATAGCGCAGTGAGACTGGACATACCATGGGATTTGGAAGCTGGAGTTTGCCCCATGAAGGTGTGAGAAGTACAGCAAACAGAACTCAATCAACAAGCCAAGTCTCAGCCCTGTGCTGCTTCAATGAGGGCTAGAGACCTATAAATACGGACTTAAATTACATCAGGGTGTTGCTGCATCATTTAATTGTGCAACCAAGTCACATCTGCTGCTGAGCGTGGGTCAAATGATGGCAGCAGAATACATGTGGGTGCCAGTGTTTCAGTAAATAGGATTGAAAGTATTGAATTAACTCTGCGTAGATGAAAGCATTATGATAAATTGCTTGTCAAATCCAATCATCTGTTGTCTTTCACCCTAGGGAGGCATTTGCACCTGAACACCATGTGGGTTCAAAGCTACCTCCTAATGTGATATTTTAAGTGCTGCTTTCTTGTGCACTTGCCTGCAATGCAGAACAGGGGAGTGTGAGGTGCCCATCACTGGGAGAGCGATATGAACATCGCCTGTAGGTAGTGCTGACCCTCACAACAGGCTGGTGGCTCGCTGAGGCACATTCCCTGGATGCCATTTGAGGTCTCCCATCATTGCTGATGGATTTGCTGGTGGTGGTAGCAGAATCCTGTCCTGAGCTGGTAGTTCAGCAATGCTCCTGTTGTCCCCAAAGGAGCTGAGAAAGGACCCTGTTTATAGGGATAGCAGGGATAACTCCTGGTGTTTCCAGTCTGTAGCAAAAGACATCTACAGATGTAAGGCCCACATCTTCCTTGCTGGAAAGAGCTTTTGGAGGCTGTTAGCAGGATGGGGATTTGCAGTTGAGCGTGTGCATAAATAATTACCCAAAGCATAAGGTGGAGAAGTGTGGGGATGAGCCAGCTCACCCTCCCGGTGGCCATGCTGGCCTTGAAAGCAACAACAAAGTTTGCAGCTGGCAAGTATGAAGGGTGGCTCTTTCCCCACTCCCCATATCACCCTTCCAGTTCTCAGTACCACCTCGGGCTTTTTATAGATATTATGACCCCAGTTGGGTGCTGCCCCTCGCTGCTGAGAAACCCCCTCCCCAGCAAAGTGAGCAGGGAAAATGTGACCAAACTTCAGTGCCTGGTGTCTTAGCTTGAATCACCAGTGGCTCATCTTCTGCATTTTATCCAGCAACTCCAAATCTTCTGGTCTGATTTCATGCGTGTCTTATTCGGTGCCTGGAGTCAGCGTATGAACAAGATCCAAGCCTCAGCAGAGGGATCAAAGCCTACGTTCAGATACCGGCCTCTCCGTTGCTCCCATGAGAATGGCTGGATCTCCATGTGCAGAGTTGAGGGAAGATCCTTTCTCACAATAGCGAAATACAGCTTTCTCCAAGGCAAAACGCAGCAGCTGGCTTTAGCGGCGTGCCATAATCCCACATTGTGTTTCTGGCTGTGTGAGAGGCGAACGACGTCCCCACCGGAGCCACGGCAGGAATGTTAGGTAGGCTGATCGCCGTCTCTCCACACAATGACCCACACAGACATTTTGGCTGCAAGGAGACATCTGAAATGTCACAATTTTGAAAAGGCAAATAAACAAGGCTCTGTTCAAGCATTTGCTTTGTGTATCAGTTAGCAAAAAATTATCTGCCTGATGTGGTCTGCTGATCTAAGCAGATTTTCTTCAAAGTGGCACAGAAAGAGGAACTCACTAGCAGCCAATTAGAACATTAAAAAAATAAAGAATATCAAGAATTTTATTAGGGAGCGGAAAGAGATGTAAGTTGTTTTCAGGCTGACGATAAAACATCAAGAGCTTCATTTGTTATTGCTAGGGTCATCCTGATTGTTTATAGTGCTATAATGGAGTAACTGAGCATTGAAGAGGACATTAAACAAAAATGATACTATAAAAACCAGTAATTGCAGTCTGTATCTCTGCTTTTCTTAGTCAGACTGGAGTTCATCTGAATGCTGCTGCTATTGATCATTCTTCCGTTACATGTACTCTTCTGTACAAACATCCCTTTCTCTGTTATCCCACGCTGTATCAAATATTGTAACATCCACTCTCATTTCCAGTTAGGTGCTGGTAACTGTGCCACATGCCTGAGCACCCTGTGTTTCGCCAGGTCACTGATTTGAAACAGGACCTAGTGGCTCGGGATGCAGGCTTTCTGGGGCAGAGCAAAGGGGGAATCGGTGCAGGGTGCTTGCAGGGTAGGTGCCTGATGTAATTCTGATGGAATTGTGTATATTCACTCCATTAGTTAATTTGGGTTAATTGCCCAAGTGGAGACCTACGGTCCTAAATCTGGTGGTCCAGCGCAGTCTAACTCAGTAATGACTGTTTTTGTAGGACCTATGATATTTCGTGTTGTAACGTTCATGCTTTCAGCTCTGCAGGAGCAGTGAATGGACAAGCTCAAGCATGCACTGAATTTATCAGTGGTGAAGAGTATAGCTAAGAATGCAATGGGGCAAGTGTGCTCCTGCATTTGCAAATGCTAACTCTTAACCCTCAACCCGCCAGGCCTTTTTAGCAGGATGAGTAGAATCACCGTTTGGTCTTCTCAGCCACCCACAGCAGCAGGGTCACTCTGCAATGTGTGATGCTCTCTTCCATAGGTGCCACCTCGCACGTAGCTCCTGGCACTGTGGAAAGGAAAGGAGCGCTGTTGATGTGGCTCCACGCGTGATGCAGCTTGCCCCTCTCGCAGCGTGGGAGGTTTGCATTAAAAAGATTCCCAGCCTCTGACGAGCTCAGGGAGTGTTTCTGTTGGGCTACGTGTGTGCGTCTGAGGGTGTGTACGGAAACAAGCAGGAAAGCTGGAGGAGAAGGTGGGGTTGAATAGGGCAGGGGAGGAGGTGGGGAGGAACAGCATGGCAGAGGGTTGTTGCATCAAGCTGTGTTGCGAGTGCACCGTGAAACATAAGGCAAAGGGGGAGAAAGGGAAGATTTTACTTACTGTAGTTACTCCCGCTGGGCTGTGTTGACAGCAGGGGATCTGGGCTCTGCAGTCAGAGCATGTGCCTCCTTCTGCTCTGGGCTGTGCTGGCCTTGGCCAGGATGGTCTGCGTTGCAAGGATCAAATTTCTTCTGCTCCCATTCCCTCGGTGTGGGATGCTGGGCCTCAGCATCCTGGCCCTGCTGTAGACATTGAGAGCTGCTGTAAAATCCTCCTCCAGACCAGGGGCCTGGCTCCATACCTGACCCGTGAGGTTCAGACCCAGGGCTTGGCTTCAGGGCCATCCCTGATAGTCATGGGACTGTGGGGATAGAGTTATTCCAGCAATTGGGATGTAGGGTTTGGTTTGAAAACAGCTTCCTTAAGAGCAGGTTTGAAACTGAAACAAGCCTGGGAAAATTCAGAGGAAATCTGAACGTGGCTCTGTCAACATGTCTGTTCCCAAAGGTCAGCGCCGGCTCCTTGGGGAGAAATGGCACGTCCTTTCTTTCGAGTAAACACGGGCCAGTTGTCTCCTGCCGCTATCCCAGCCAGTGTGTGGAGAGGCCAGCAGTGGCAAGGTTTGCAGGTGATGCAGAAAACCAGATTTCCAGGAGGAGCCCTGGGCCGCCGGCTGTGAGGGCTGACTGTGCCCCCCATGCTTTGGCAGCTGTGCTGGAGCTCCTGGTCCAGCCACGCTTGCAAGACTTGGCTCTTAGTAGCAGAGACCCTCCCAATGCCTGCCCTCAGAAAAACAGCCCAGCGGCAAGCTTGCCAGTAACAGGGCTTGCTAGGGGAATTGAGATGCCCCTGGAAAAAAACGAATAGCTGATGTGGTTATTGAGCTGGGAAAGGCTATTTAAATACCATTTGTCCTTCTAGCCCTCAGTCAGTGCCTTAGGATACCAGCTGGCTTGGGGCAGTATCTTTGTCTTCAATGAATAAATGGAATTGTTTATAATTCTTATTTCCATCATTATTTAAATGTTTGCTTGGCAAAACAATCTGTTCAGCTTCCAGTATTTGTTTCTAAAGAGACTTACACGTCAGACAAAGATGAGGGCCATGATGGGGAAATGGAAAGTGCCTGCCAAGCTACAATAGAAGCAACGTTCAATGAACACAGCAAATAACCTGCAGTTGAGAAAGCGACCCAGTCTACGGGAACCCTCCCCTTCGTACTTCTGCGCTTGGATGCTGTTGAGGCATAAAGCTGACACTTGAATTTTGCCTGTACGCTGCCATGTGGGAATCTTGTGCATGGTGGCTACGGGGCGATATTTGCTGCTCAGCGCCAATTTAATATACTCCCCTGCCTGCCCCATGTACAGGTCTGGCCAGGACACAGGTGAGCTTAGAAAGTGAGGTGGTGGCTTAGCCAGCTCCTCAGGGTGTGACGGCAGCAAGGCAAGAACAGAGGTGATACCCACGCTACCCTGTCTCGGTGGTCTGAGGATTCGGTAGAGATGTCCCTCTAACGCTAGGGAATGGATTTTGCTGTGAAAGGATTAAGGTTTTTATTTTCTCTGGGGGTTGCTGTGGGTCAGAGGTGAGTCTCCAAACAGTGCCATTGTAACCTCTCACTATGCACAAAAGGTTTTGCAATACCAGGAACACCCACGGGAGTCTCACATGTTCTGGACAAGGTGGCAGTGAGGTTTTGGGGCTCTGTTTGGGTGGTAGTCCTGACCCTGCTGTGGGATGGGAATCTCTGGAAGCTGCATTTTTGAGGGTTGTGTCCTCCTCCATTCCCTTGCTGCCTGAGACCAGGGTCCTGGACCCCACCATGGCATCAGTGACTGATGGATGCTGTTTGGGGTCATTGCACCACATGGGCATTGTTCTATACAATGCTGATACTCTCCTGGATGTTGACAAGTCCTTATTTCCCTGGTGTTTATGTCCTGTGTGTGGAATCAGTAGTATTGAAACTTTTCATCACACCATCAAGAAGCTTTCATCTTATCTGACCCAGATTAAATGCTTATTCACTTCTAAGGTCTTAGAGGAGCACGACATCAAGTGGCAGGCTGCTCTAAAGATGAGTTGTTTCCTCCATCCTTGTGATCTCCTCATGTGCTGTGCTGCGACAATCTGAGGCGCTCCAGAGGGGCTGTGCAATTAGCCATCTGCTCTGATTGCTGAAGGGAATTTGCTGTCTCTGCTGATTTCCTGCCTTTTGCAGCCTCTGAGCAGAAGTTCAACGCTGGCAGATCTTTGCTAGCATTCAATTTATAGCTCCTCTTTAGGCAGGCTTCTGATCCTAGAAGTAAAACAAAGTTTAATTAAGCTAAAGGATCACTATGTAGTTAGACAAGTAAGTAGGGTTGGGGTTTTTTTTAGAAATACTGGGAGCATCACAAAGAGGTTGTTGACTTCTTTACTGCGTCCATTTGACTGTACATAGTCTCCTACTGCTATTCCTCCACCTTCTTAGAAGGCATCTTCTGTCATCACTCTAGGGACAGTGTATGTGTGGATGCACACAGACGTATCCTTGATTCCGGCTGGAATAAATCAGAATTGCTCAACTGTGTGCTTTTGGCCAGCAGCTAAACTTTACTTGTCAAGAGAAGAGCCTGTGCCCCTGGGGCCAAGAAGGCTGTGGATTTTCGGTTTGCTGCTTCCCTGAAGCACTGTGCAGCTGCGGAGTGCAGCGCCTGGACGATCTGTGATCCGTGGTAGGCAATGCTTTGGACATTGCTGCCTCTCACGATGCTAAGGTTTGGGTTTTGATCTGCACAATTTCATGAGACTTGAATTGCACATTCAGTGGCCTGTAAATCTCATCAGCCAGGGGAGAGTGTGAAGTCCATCTCCAAGGTATGTGATTGTGCTGGGATGGCGATGACTGCCAGTTCTGCTTCATGGAGGAAGGCCTTAGGGGGCTTGGAGGGGAAAGTACACCAGGGTGTGGAGTTACAAAATGGCTCAGATTTCAGGTGGAGAGTGAGAGCTCATAAAGCAGAGTTCCCCTGTGAGCCCCAATCTCCAAAATAGCAGCTGTGGGAAGTGTCCTGGTATAGGAGCCCCCAGCAAGCAGATTGGATCTTCCTCTGGCTGCAGAGTTACACATACAGTTGGGGAAGTCTTAGAAATGAAATGAGTGGCAGAGTTCAGCAGTGATGAACTCCCACTGCTTATAAAGAGCCCAGTGGAGTGTGTTTTTTGGAAGATACTTTAGAAGTATGAGAGAGAAGCCTGCACTGAAGACGCTTGGCCCAAAGCTGCATAAGCTTTGGGAAAGATTTGGGAAGGTTCAGCTGTAATGCCAGTTCCTGGTTCAGCTTCCCTCTCCAGTTCGTATCTCATGGCTGTAAAGTGATGCCACGTTACCAGATGCTCACGTGTTCATGGGATAGTATTTTTAGACTGAAAAAGTCTCTGTGGATATTATTTGGAAGCTATAAACAAATTGCTTTACCTGCTTTTTGCATGCATGCATTTTTTATGAATTATCTAGAAAGAGTTTAGCTTGGGTGGGTTTGTCCAACCCAAAAACCTCAAGGGAGTGCTGCAGAACTGTAATGGATAGCAGATTTCTCAGTGGATGAATTCACATTGACGAATTCACATTGTCTGGAGTAGGAATCTGATTTATAAAGGATTAAAGCCACTCTGCTGGGGAACAGGAAGGTTAGCTTATGTTCTAGTAGCCGGATACTCTGCATCCACCATTTGAACTACACAAGCTTGTTACCTGCAAAGATCCTTCAGGATCCTTGAAGAATATCAGACTCCTCTTATGGGCCTCTAGCAAGCACAGAAAGCAGTGAAATTGGTCAAAAGGGTTATTTGCTGTGAATTATTCCCTTGCTTTCTAGAGGTTTGGTTTGTGTAAGTTGTTCTTGTTATCAGTACCTACATTCCACACCTATCGCTGACCCGGAGGCTGTGAGGACGGTGGGGACCCTGCAATGTGGGAAGGGCTCTCCTGGATACAGCCACAGAGAGGAAAAGCAACAAGTTCTCCCGAATGAACTGAGTTGACTTACATCAGCTGAGGAGGATTTAGACCTATTTACATAGCTGTTGGTTGCTTTTCATGTTAAAAATCAAATGCATCAGGAACATGAGTCCCTGCAAGGTTGTGGTGCTAATGGAAATCTAAAAACATGCCTGAAATTGCCAAAGATTCTAAACCATGATGGAAGATTTTGGTATTGGGCCCAGGCCTGCTGGTTTTGTGCCTGGACAGTATCTCATACAAGGGATTATGCAGAATCGTGGTAAAACTGGGCTGAAAGTCTTTCTTCAGCAGAGCGTGTCAAGCCTTAACGTATACCTCCTGTGTTATCCCTCCTCCATCGCCATTCTTCTGGTGGTGGAAGGTCTCGTCATAGCCCATTAGGTCTCCTCAGCAGGATTTAAAGCTCAGCCTTGGGAGGAGCCCACTTGTTTGTTAACCTTGTTCCAGGTTTTGTTTGCTGGAACAATAAAACACAGGAGAGCAGTTTGGCTGTGGGACTGACCCCAGCCAAAGCTACAGCTCTGGGGCTGCTCTCACACAGGCAGTGAATTCTCCAAGTGCTGCTTTATTAGCGTATTTCCTCTTTTACCAGAGATCAAGATCAGCCTTTTTATTATTTTCTGGAATATCTGTGTGAAAATTAAATTCCTCAGCAGGATTTTTTCTGTGGCCTTTCTTCCTCGAAGCACCTAAGCCCAAAAAGTTCAGACATGACAATTTCGCCCCCTCCACCGCTTTGCCGCTCTCCCCTAATCGTACTCGGCTTTCAATTATTTATACTGCCGGAAAATCGCACGGAGTTCACACCCCCAGCCCAGAAACACAATTCTGCTTTTGTGCAGGGAATACAATCCTTCACTTTCATTAAGTGTGCGGAGACCGAGATGAGAAGTGCCTGTTGTGTTCGCATCCCTTGGCTCGCGATGAGAGGAGCTGGTTGTTTTCGCAAACGTCCTAAATAGCCCTGCAAGGGTTACGGGGAGTTTATTTACATTATTGCATTTAAGTGCAAATAGAAAATTGCCCAGCCATAATGGAAAGGTTATGCAGGGCTCTGTCAGGGCTCTTTTCCCTGCCACCTCGCCCCTCCCAGCTTTCTGCTCCTACAGGCTCAGATGTGGGAAGGCTGTGTCTGGAAGGAGCTGTAGCTCTTGGTCCTGTTACACCAGGGTTTGCTTACAGGACAAACAAAAGCATCAACTGGCATTTCTTCCACTGTGGACTCTGCGAGTCCTGCCTGCCATAGGAAAGACTCCCGATCAGGCTCACCCCAACCTGATTTATAAGCGTTGGGTGCTATTTGCTTCTTCCCTGTAGCACCTGAATAACTGACCTTTTCTGCAGAAGCAGCATACGGAGCATGAAGTTGGGAGTTTGTTTTCCGCCTTATTCCTCTCCTGCTTGCCTAGAGTCACGGCATGCTTCTCCTTTTCTGCAGCCAGAGTGGTTTCATGTCTCATGCAAACACAAGTATTCCCACTGAAGAACTGTCTTTTGCAATTTCCCCTTTCCCTCCTTCAGGGGAAGCATCAATGAGTCTCCAGTGGAGCGGTCAGGGCAGCAAAACCCACAGAGGAGCCATGCTGCTGAGCAGATGAGTGGTGAAGTCATGCAGAAAGCAAGAATACTGATGCTCTGGGGCAAGCACAGCTTCATGCACCCTCATTCCTGCGTGCCCTGTTTGAACAACACCCAGCCAAGCTGGGGGCTTTGCTCTCCACCTTTTGCTTTTCATTTAAAAGGAGAGATCTGGTCTATAAGATCTGTGCAGGAAGGGGAGGACTTGAACTCTTACAGCATGTCAGATCCTTTGGTAACCCACTGACTGCACATCCTTCATTGAGCATTTACCTGTAGAAGTGCTCGTAACCATAGTTTAACTGTTGGGTTAGCATTTGCCCTTCCCTGCCCATGCCCAGGAGAAACGTGGCAGGGTTGATGGTCCCTTGGTGTGTGTGTGAGAGGAGGGTGTCCTGGGAGCATGCCACGAGTGTGTTTCTGACCCACAGCATTCCCAGGTCCAAACCCCGAGAGGTTCATTCTGGGTAGGAGCCGCAGGTACGTAGCAGCGAGTCGCACTGTTCAGGCCTGCAGCTGCAGCAGGGCTGGCGTGAGCTGCAGCCCTCCCTAACGGTGGAAGCAGGTCCTTGGATGTGGGACTCGTTCAAGTGCAGCTGGGACCCTGTGAGGGTGCAAAGCCAGCAGAGCAGAGCAGGGTGTTGCAGGCCAGTGAGGAGGTTCATGCTTTGGAGCAGAGCGAGTTGCTGACAAATTCTTGATTGGCAGAAGCTGTGAACAAGCTCGCAAAGGACTAAGCAGAGACTCAGAAAAGTATCCCTGTGTGTTTAAGATCGTTTCTGTAAATCTGCAGTGCAAGCAAGGCTCTCTATCGAAGCCGTTCATGAGGCATCAGTGTCGATGCAGGGATGTCTCTGATTCACCAGGTGCAGTCGAGGGCAGATCCTAATTGATTTAACGATGTTTTTGCAAACTGAGTTAACATCGGAGCCGTGCACCTGGGTCTTGATGCATTTGTTTTATTTAAGGGTGTGTTAAGAAAACCAGTGGGACTTGCTGAGCTGCTACCTTCACCAGGTGTTTTGAGAGAGGTGAAGGACAAACCACGAAAACACTGTGTGAGAGAGAGGAAAATGCCGAATGGGAAGGAATTAGAAAGCAAACCAGAAAAGGACTAAGTAAAATGATAACAGGGGAAAAATTCTTTTGAAGGACTAAGGTGAGTTTAATGATCGAAGTTTTGTCTTACAGGGGGTATATCTTATCAATCTGGAGCAAAAATTATTTCACAGGCTTTTCTTTTTATCTGGCTAATCTCTGGCTTTTGGCAGCCCAGTGAGTTGGGACATTTTGGCCTCTCTCTGGTCTTGGGGAGCTTTGAAATCCAAGTCCAGGTGTGTCCTGGTCACTACAGTGATGTGCTGCTGCTGCTTGAGCAAAACTGGCGTGTGTGTCTTCCTGGTGAAGAAAATAGTTGTGGGATGGCACATGGGAACACCTACATCCTTGTAACAAGTCCAGGTTGTCTTGTAGTTTTTGGTGCATTAGTAGCTGTTAGCACAGCTTTGCAAAAATCTCTGTAGCCATCTGCGATGCTCGTTGTGTTACTGTGCTGAGGGTTAGAGGGTGCCGGTCTCTGACACATCTTGCTTGCGCGTCAGGGTAGGATTTAGCATTTGATGTTTCAGGAGGCAGCAGAGATTCATTTGCCATTAGGATCTAGGAATAAGGCAGATGGAGCAGTAAAGGGTGGTGTGCTCCACAAAGGTGGTCCCTGGCTATCCTTATGCAAAGGGAGAAGTTTGCAAGAAGTTTTTCCAAGGTGGAGAGAAGCCCTAAGTTTCAGGTTCGTTCTGGGTGTGGGACAGCCCTGGATTATACAGCTGAGCAGGGGTGTGCTGTGGGCTGCAGGAGCACCGGGGCTGTAGGTTCCTGCCTGTTGCTGTTAAGAAACCTCATGTCAAATCCTGTTCCACTCTTAGGTCAGAATATATTTCATTGCCTTAGTGTGGGGATGTTTTTTGTGAAATTAGGAGCTGGGAGTCTGCGGTGTGGAACAAGGAGTGGGGAACTGCTGGTGTGGCAGGAAGGTTATCTGGAAATATCCACCCACAAAATGGGGGCTATAATCAGCCCTCCTGGAGAAAGTTTATTCATTAATGTTTGTAAAATGCTTTGAAGTCTTTTGGAAATGCTGGGAGTCTTTTTAACAGAGCCAATGTTAGTTGTATTACAGTAGTTAAGCCAGACCTTAATGACTATGTTCCCTTTCCTCCCCCCGAGCCCCCAGCCATTTCTAACAGGGTTTGGTGAAGAAGTGAAACATCAGCAGAGTGACCCGAGAAGAGAACTGCTCAGCAGAAATATAAATAGTGCTTTTCTTTCTTAGGATTATGTCCTGGTCCCATGGACTTTTGCTGCCAGGAGTGGAATTTGTAGAAGGGATGAGGAGTTTATTTCCAGGCTTGTATCATGTTATGCCACTTGGTAATTGGTTTAGGGTCCCCTTGCGTTAGTACTTTCTGGATGACTAAAGTCATCCCAACTTGTCTGAATGGGAAGTCACCATAGCGAGATGGGCATGCTGGGATGGGAGGGAGCCATGGCTGTTGATGGGGTGCATGGCAAGTAGGGGAAAGACTTTGCTGGGGTGAAACAAGGAGGCCCCAGAGCAGGATGCAGGGGAGAGCTGGTTTGATGGGGCGCCCAGCTCTGGCTACCTGTAAGCACCCCATACTCCATGCTTACCCCCTATCGATAACAGAATAGTATTTGCCTTTTTATTGGCTTGATTTCTGGTGTCAAGAGGTGAGTGAGGCTTGGTGATGGCATTGGTGGCAGCAAGGGTCATTTTCTTTCATATGAAGGAAATGGGGCAGGTTCAGTCCATGCTGTGTCCCCAGAGTACCTGTGGATGGATGGGATCACAGCGTGGAGGCAAGCAAGTAAATGGGTGCGCCAGGAGTCGTGGTGTGAGGACATGTCCCACAGAGTGAGCTGCTGTAGCAGAATTGTTCTCTGGGCTTGCACCTATTTGCTCTGGGTGGCAACTAGGAACATCTCATTAGCATGGCCTGATGTGTCATGTGTTCAGACAAGGCCAATAACCTTCCCGGCCAGCTCTGACACCCTGGCTCATTGTGCGTCTGTTCCCTGGCCTTGCCCAGGGTTAGGCTGGGGTGGCTCCTGCCTCAGGGATTGCATTGCTAATCATTGCCTGAAGATTTGAGTTGCCCACACGTGCCTTGGTGTGGGGGAGGCTGCTCTGCATTGGGATGATGGGTCTCAGCTGGGTGAGAAAGGAGATGTCTCCAGCACAGAGGCAGAGCATGCTATGTTGTATGCACCCCGTAGCAAGGATGCCGGGAAGGTGGCTTGGCAAAAGAGAGAGGAGCCATCATCTTCCCCAGAAACCTGACATTTACAGTGACCCATCCTTCGAAAGCAACCTCTGATCGTGGTGCTCGCAGCCAAAGACCGACCCAGCCCTCGCCTCTAATCTCATCTTTCCTCTTTGAGTTTGGTCCCTGGAAAGATGCAGCTCTCCAAGAAGACATTCCAGGGGGGTTTAATCACTGTGCTCGCTGCAGCCCTGCTGCGCTTGTGGTCTAAGCACCTGCTGTTTCATTTAATTAGCAACAAATGGGAGGCGTGGGTTGGGGGGAAGAGAGAGCAGCACCCTGGTGAAGTATTTGCTGCGATGTGATGTATTTTATTTTGGGTTCGGAACGGAGGCCATGAGGAACATTTTCCAGAGGGCTCCATAAACCACCTCCGTTCACAGGGTGATTATTTGAGGAGAGAGGGGGGTGTGGATTTAAATCAGTACCGCTAATTTCTGCAAACAACCACATTATTTTTAATTCATACTCCAGGCTCCCTCCACCCATGGCTTGATGTTAGGAGCTGTGAATTTTCCACGTCATAACAAAGTCCCTCTATAAAAGAGAGCCCTTTAAATATATTTTTAAAAATTGATTTCAGATACGTCAGGCTCTCAAGTAAGTCAGTCTTCAGAATGGAAAACTAACTCTTTCCTTCCCTCATGGTGACCTGTTAATTTATTTGTATTTCAGTAGCACATGCCAGCTCTGAGCAGAGGTAGGTCTCTCTGGTGTTAGGGGCTGGAAAATGCACGAGAAGCTGCAAGCCCTGATGAATATGTCAAAAGAAATAATCCCTTTGTTCACCGTGATTAGTTAAGCATGGGAGCTCTCTATTGAGCTAAAAGCGTTACGTTGCTAGCGGTGTTTTACTGATGCAGGGAAAGGAGATGGGGACAACTGGGGTGAGATTTCAGGATCAAGCCATTTGTGCCGGACACTGGCTGTGCCCCTGCCTGTGGGAGATCAGCAGCCAGAGCTTCGTGCAGGGAAGGTTACAGTCGCAGCTTCCGTGTGCTCCAGCCCCCCAGCACTGGGGGCTGTTTTTCTCCATGGGGGTGGCAAGTTTAACAGCTATCTCTTGTACTTCTACAGCTGGTGCAAACTGTAATTCATCGTCTAAAGACACATAAGGTGTATTGGCCTTGTGTCTTATTTTCTTAGGACGATTAAAGCACCACAAGGGCTACAAGGAAGAGCACTGTATTTTTTTTTTCCTACCCTGACTAAAGCAGAAAAGATGGGGTTTAGAGATTTGGGCTTTGGATTCTCCATTTTGCAAGAGCTTTCACCTCCCATGGATTTTTGAGAGGATCAATTCATTCATGGCCACCAGGTGCCCAGATGCAGCAGCAACTGGGGTCATGATGAAAACTCAGACTCATCATTTTGTTCTCATGCAGAGTTTTAAATTCAGCCCTGGATATTGGGTTCTGGTCCAAGGACAGTAGAAGTTCACAGAAAATTCTCATCTTGTGAGATTGTCATCACCTTGAACACCAGAAATATGGAAATTCTTACTGTATGCCCATCCTACAGGCCTTCAGTATTAGAATAGAACAGAGTATTTCAGTTGGAAGGGACCTACAATGATCATCTAGTCCAACTGCCTGACCACTTCAGGGCTGACCAAAAGTTAAAGCATGTTATTAAGGGCATTCTCCAATGCCTCTTAAACACTGACAGGCTTGGAGCATCGACCACCTCTCTAGAAAGCCTGTTCCAGTGTTTGACCACCCTCTCGGTAAAGAATATAAGCCAGCTTGTAGTTATTCATTGCCTACACAGTCCTTGTGTGCTCACTGCTGTCATTGGCACCGTAATAGCTCCTGGAGACTTCCCAGTTCCAAAGCCGAATGTAAGAAAAGGTTCCCTGGGAAGGGAATTTGGTTGTACATGAAAATCCAGTGGCATCATGGAAAAAAGAATCAGCTTTGCATGAAGTGCCCAAACATGGAAAAGTGGTCCTTCTGCAACCTAGAAATCATTGATTTTGCAGAAATCGGCACGTCCTCTTGCTTTTCTGAGTAGTTCCGTTATTTTTTCATCTGCTTGCAGGCACATAGGGTACCTGCAAATCTCCTGGACCTGGTGCACTTCTGCGAGTCAGCATTATGCTGAGAATTGACCCCATAATCTCCCGGCAGTATCTCTTCCTCCTCTTAGTTTTTCCTCCTTTCTCCATATTCCTGTCTGATGTTAGAAATAGGTTCTTCCTGCGTGGATCAAATCTGGAAGCAATACCTCAAGGGACACATTCAGACTCAGGATATAAAGTTTGGAGTTCTTTTTCCACCTTTGACATTTGAGAGATGCTTTTAAGTAGATGAGATACTATTACAGTGTCACCCCATCTGTCATTGGAAGCATTGATGTTTGAATCATATTCTTCTGATTGATTTTAACAGAAAGGCAAGTGAAGCTGTCTGGCGATTTGCCTTTTTGCATGCCTCTATGTGGCTAAGAAGGGAAATTTGTTTTCATTTTCAAGCCTCTGTTGTATTTGCACTGTTTAATGCTGTTCAGTCCCACATCCAGGCAAGGCGATCGCCTGCCCAGGCTGCTCTTGCTGCCTGTAATGGAGAACAGCCCCTTTGCTTGCCCCTTCACCTGCTGGTGCTTGCTTTCGAAATATGAGCATCTTCCTCCAGCTTCAAATCCTTCTCCACGTTGATACTAATCTGCAAGGTTCAAAGCAGGGGTGAGATTTCAAAGCCTCCTTAACCACGTTAGATCTGCAGTGTGCCGCTCAGGCAGTGTTGAAAACCCATGTGTTGAAGCGCGTATAATCACATCTGTGCACCTGTTAGAGCAGGGAAAATTTCTTCTCAGTTTTGTTTCTGTTTTTCTTAAGCCACTCTCAGGTTTTCCTCCGTTCCTGGCCAGCATGATGTTCTCCTGCATCTGACCTCATGGAGAGACATGCACCAGCCCCAGATGAAGGGCTAGAAACAATCGTCTGCACCTGGCTGAGCAAAATAGGTTATTTGTGTGTATGCGTGTGTGTCTGGTAGTGTAATTTATTTGTTCAGTTACTTGAGCCAAGGTTTCCCCCCAAAGGAAGCCCTAATTAAGCAAGATAACTTTGCATCTGGGTTGCTGGCAAAGAGCAGCTCACTGTGCTTGCATGCGTGCTGGCCACAGGTGTGTAGTTGCTGCCCTCCCATGCCCTCTTCTATCCCAGTTTGATAATGAAGGGTGGTTAGCAGTAGTGGTGCTTCGATGAGGCTGGTATCTTGTTTTCCATCAGAAAGCAGGCCATTCTGTGCTCTGAAATAGTCTAGCTTACCCTCAGCAGGTTACATATGTGGACCCTAATTTTTGAAGTTGCCTGTGTCCTGGTAGAAAGTAACTGATTTGTCGTACCTCCTCCCCACTTCACTTCTTTTTTGGGGATCCTTCTTTTTTTTTAAATTGAAGTTTTAGGGCTAGGTTCTGCAGACAGCTGAAGCAGCAATTCCCTAGCAAAGCTGTACCCTGATCCCTTACAGCCATAAGGCTGAGGCTGATCAAATAAATAACCCTACAGAGCACACAAGCATCATGCAGGCTCACAAAACCAGCAGCCAGGTCTAGATAACACAGTGCCATCAGACGGCGTGGCTGCTGCTGGTAAGGGAATTACAGGCCCTGGACGTGGCCTGAATCTCTTTGATGCAAGTTACCATGTTCCTGGATGCTTTCTGTGACAAACCATCAAGTAATTTCAAGGGGGGTCTGTGAAATGTTAATTCCCTGCTCGAGCCAGGGGCTAGGGCGGGAGAGAGCTGTGTGGTACCTGCAGCTTGTTGGTTAGACTTGGACTTTCCAACACATCTGCAAGGATGTTTCCACAATCTGGGCATCTTTCTGATGTCTCTTTAATGTGGCTTTGTGTGATGAGGAAGAGGACAGAATAGACAAGTGCAAACCCACATGGAGGATGAAAAATAGCCCTGGATGCCTGCACAGTGCCCAGCAGGGTCAATGCAACATGGCGTTCACGCTTGTCTGGCCTGCCTGTCTGCCCCATCTAGCTTCTAAAGCTGGTCACAAGACATGGAAAGGCATAGAAATCTGCATCCTCGCTGGTCTTGTCCTGGATGGGCATCAGCCTGGCCACCAAAGCAGCTCATAGGTCACCTTCTTCCCCTCAGAAAGCCCCTCAGAAATCTGTGGGAAGGAGCTGCTGGATGGGATGAGTTGTTGTGGCTGCCCATTCCCTGCAGCTTGCTCTCCCCAGGACCCTTACCTTGCATCACCCAAGCACATGTGCATCATATAATCGGCGTGTGTTCTTCACCTGGTCATGGTGCAATTCATGCGTGGCCAGACAGGCTGGAGAAAACTTGTGATTTCATTTTACAACAGAGTACGCGCCCAGTTATGTGCAAATGGTCCCTGGTGATGCGCCTCTCCTGGTATCACTGGAAGACCATCTGCCAGAGGAGCGCAGGCATGGATGCTCACTGGCAAGGTGGACATGTAGCCAGCTGCCTATGAAGCAAGGGCTGCTGGTGTGCAGCCCAGGTGGCTCTGCGACTACCCTCGGCTTAAAGCTCAGGAAGCTGCTGGCCTGATGGGGATGGGAGAGGCATCTCCTGCGTGAGCGCAGCAGCTCTGGCTCTTTAAAGGCAACACCGTGCTGCCTGTGGCAGGTAGCAGCGTACCGAGCACCTGCTCCCACTGGCTATGGTCCCGCCGTCAGGCCTCACAAACACTACCAGGCAGGGATACAGACTGGAAACCTGATGGGAGGATGGAGCTGGAAGGAGTCTCTCTCCTCCCGGATGCAGGCATCTGCCTCTGTGTGCTTTTTGTCCCTCACAACTTATAGCAGTTTTATTGTCTGCAAGTTTGGAAAAGTCACAGCCGTGACAGTATTTCTTGACAATGTGCCTGCGCCACTTAAAAGCTACTGAGATTAAAAAAGACCAAAAAAACCCCCACTGTTGTCAAAGACCTCCATCGATGCTTTTAATACCCTGCCAAATATTACATGTGATTAGTTGGTATAATACACAGAATACCATCTGGTCCGCGAGCAGCATGTGCAGGGATGGATGATTATTATCTGAATGAAAATCCCGGAGTAACACACGAGCACACAGAGCGTAATGTGGCAGCCCCATAAACACTCACTGTACCCACCCTGCTCTGAGCCACGCAGGCGCAGCCGCCGTGGCTGTCGTCCAAACCCATCTACTTTCCCAGGGTTTGCTTTCATTCTTAATTAAATTAACAAAGCTCCTCAGGCAGACTTGTACTTACAAAAATAAGGTTTTAGTTCCAGCCTCCCTTCTCAGGGGGCTGGGTCGGATTTGTCCTGCGGGATGTGTTGTCCCTCCTTCCAGTGCAGTCTTGCATCACGGTCTGGTCCATCAGCAAGGTCCTTTGGGATGGCTCAGCAGGTCCCCTGAGATCCTTCTTCTGGGCATGGGCTTTAAGGACTCAGACGTTACCCAAATCCCCATTTTTTTTCAGAGAGAGAACAGCGTCCATGCTGTGCATTGCAGCAGCGATTGGAAGGAGCTGGTGTGGGTTTGAGTGTCCAGCTAAGGTGCCTGTGTTGTGTGGTTGTGCTAGTGACGGGAGGTCTCTTTGGAACAGCTTTTCTGATACCCGTGGACTTTGTCTCCCCTGCCCAGAAGTAAACCTGCAGAGAGAAACCTGTCTGTGAGATGCTATTGCAATAGGCACTGCTAAGAAGGACAGGCTGTTGCAAGCCTGGATTTGTTCTTGTATTCCAGCCCTTAAATCCTTCCCTCCATCCATTGCAAGCCCAGGTGGGCAACCCAAGCTTAGAGTCTGTCCTTCCTGCGCACTGGACACCTTTGCTGTCCCTATGTGCCAGATAAGCATCCTGGGGAGATGCCGGCACCAGGGGCTGGGCAGTGCCCGAGCCGAAGGACCCACGCTGGGGCTGGGAGCGTAAAGGCTGGCAGCTGGCTCTGAACTGCTGGCTGCTTGCTTACCTCCCTTGAGGCCCGGAGCAAGGTATCTGTTACACGTGCAGCTCCATTTGCGTGCTCAGGCGGTGGGATTTGTTGTCTGTACTCCTTTCTAAATCCCCCCAAAGATGGGAGACACGTGTTTGGAACCAGATACGCAGGCAAAACATCTCTGGGTTTGGAGGTAGGGAGAGAGGGAGAAGAGAAGACAAAGGAGTCTCCTCCCAGTGTGGAGTTAAAACCTGTGGTTATGTTGTGCTTGGCACGGTTTCTTCATTGTACTGAGCTAGGCGGTCGCTCTCCCCCGTCTCCCCAGAGCTACAAGCAGTGTCCTACAGAGATGAGTAGATACCATTTCAGATGGAGTTTCTGAAGTAAAATGTGCCATTGTGCTCAGCGCTATTGTTTCTGTTTTCAATATTGAAGTTGCTGGTGGTTTCCAGGGGACAATATATCAAGCAGAGCTAACAGGCTGTAGAGAAGATGTAGATTATGAAAACAGAGGGATTAAGTTTCATACATTTGGAGCTAAAGTCTCATCTCTCTCATAGTAGTGGAAGCAGGGGAGTAGTCTTGCAGGCTCATGAAACTCTACCAATTTAACTAAGGGTGTGTTTTTAAGCAGGTTTAGTTAAAACCGTGATCACCACTGTTTGAGCAGCCGAAGTCTCTCTAAGGCTGGTTTCTGTGGGTGTAAGATCAATGACCACCCTATGTATAAATCAGGTTTCAGAGCGTTCCTGCGCCAGGCTTTGCACCGATTCAAACAAAATCAGTTTGCGAAGATGGAGTCTGTCTGTCTGGGTAGGCCCTGCCTAAAACTCCGATGAAATCAGCAGTTACGTCTTTATGAGAGAGAAGTAAGGAAGGGTAGAAGACGGCATTGCACGACAGATGTGATTCTCCAGCCCTTGACACCCCTATTGCTTTGGGGGACTAGCTGGACCCAGGAGGAGTCACACTGGCACACGAGGGGACCCTTAAATGAAGAACCAGCTGCCCCTGCAAGATACTGTCCTAAATCTGTGATGTTGTGAAGCAGGTCAGGAGTTTTGTTCCTTGGATAATCTGACAGCACTGGATAAAACAGACTAGGGCAAAAGCAAACCAGCCTGCAGGTCATGCTGACCTTAATATTTGGTGCGTGTTTTTGCTGACAACAAGTATGTAATTAATAGCAGCACTCTGCTAATGGCTCTGTGCTGCTTTTAGGATGCACCAGCACCTTGCTTGCAGCTGCAATGCAGTGTGCGCCACTGCTGCCAGGGGTTTCCTAAGGACCAGAGGGTTTGAAGCCCTGCAGCCTCCCACCAACCCATCCAGCCTTTGCGCTGGGCCGAGCTGCTCCTGCCTGCAGAGTCTCTCCTGGGTAGGATTTAGACACTTGCAGTTTTTGCATTGTGAGGCCTTTGGAGTGGCTCAGTAAGCTTAATGCACCAATAAACCCAAAAAGCTCAGTGGGGCTATGCTGTATTTCAATGGTTCACTTGAAAAGGTTGAAATTTAATGAAGGATGGAAGGTAAATATTTTTTAAAATTCCCAGGTGATGTAGGAAGCGCTGATTAATGGAAGTGACCTTGGTGCTTTGCTCCCTTTCAGTGAAGTTTTTAGAGTTGCCATTGTATTTAAAAATGGGACCTTTGCTCTGACAGTGCTGTCAGATGTAGTTCTGCTGCTGTCTGGAGGCCAGTGTTATGGGAGAGCTCCCCTTAATGTCCAAGAGCAATTGTCACCACTGCTGCATTGTCTGTCACTGGAGCTGCTTATATGCAGTCTGAAGGGATACTTCAAGGCCTGTGATTTTTGTAAGGATAAAAAGTTGTAGGAGGTGAGGAAGGATGCTCTTCAGTTGAGGTCAGCTATTCTCCCCACCCTGGATTTTCACTGTGAGACCTTCAAGTGAGCCTTTTAGGACATGCCCAGGTTGAACAGCCTCAGCACCTGGGCTGGCTCTGGATGTGCTAGCTCCAGAAAAAAGGCAAAATGCTTGCACCCCCTCCCAACATTATGAGCCTGCTTCAGAAGCTTGGCTAATTGGCCTGATGGGGCATGGTATCAGCATAGCTCTGACATCTCTGCACAAGCCTGCTGTGCCATATAACTGTAGCATTCATCTCTCCGCGCCTCTCTAAAATGGGCATTATGGTATGGCCTTGCTTCCCAGGGATGCTGTTGGGACAAATCCACTGTAGATACCAGAGTAACAAGGGACGTATAATCACCATGGATAGATGGAAAAGTATGAAGTAGCCTTTGTCCAAGCATCTTCCAATGTGGTTAAGTTGAATGAGGCCAGTCTAATTTAGCACTGAGGAAAGAAAATGCTTCTGGCAGGAGACATCAATAGCCGCTCTGTGAAAGGACAGTGTGGGCTTTCTGAGAAGCTCTTCAGAGATGCATCGAGTGCCTCTGTCATCCCAAACCAGCACCTCCAAATGTTTTGCCAGTCTGTGTTAGCCACAAACGCTGGGCTCGTTTCGTGGAGCCTTTAGAAAAAGCTGCATTTCTGTATGAAAAATACCAAATGTCTCGGCTGGGAAACAGCATTCCCTCTTTTGATGGATCGTGTTGGCGAAAGACCCCCAGTCTCTGCTCCCCCCTCTTCTCCTCCCCTGGCTGTTTTAGTTGGATACCGAGAAGTTTGTAAGATTTCCAAGATTTCTGGTGGAAATTTTCAGACCTGAGAGAGGCATTTTCCCTTCGGGGATTACACCATGCTGTAAATATCTGTTCTCTTTATTTTATATGCGTTTTCCTGCTTTTGTTTGACTTTCTCACGGATTGCACTGTATTTAATTCAGAACATATCCTATAACGCTGTAATTGTCAGGCATGTCAGCCGGTTATCCGGACGGTTTTTGCTTTAATTTTTTTTTTCTTTCAAAATAAAAGGAAAGCCAGTTGCTGCTGCTTCTCAGGGACTGAATTAATGCACTTCTCTTGCATCCTGTGGCATCATGTAACACCAGGAGAGAGACAGTGTCACTGGCTGCCTGATATAATTATTCCTGCTGCATTGTGGAACCGGTTACTGCTTTAGGAAGAGATGGAGCTTCACCTCCTTCTGCTGCGTAAGATGTCAGTTTTACGTGTGAACGGCTAACAGATGGGCTGTGCTGTGCTCAGTCTGTTTCATGCCCTCACTCAAAGATCTCCAAGTGTTCTACAAACTTTTGCTAATTGATATTATGCTCAGGGAACAGCTCTGTTTTGGCTAATTTTGAAGGGGTGGGAGTTAGGCGGACCTCCTGCTGTCTGTGAGAGTAAACTGGCTTGTGGTTCCTGTGAGAGGGTGAAGCAGAGGAGGCATAAAAAGAAGCTGAATGCAACCCACATCCAGAGGAAATCCTCCAACAGCTGTATCCTGCGCAGGGATCTGTCCCAAGGGCAGCGGTTTTATTCCATGTCATGCATATCTTTCTGTCATTGATCTCAGCAGGTATGGTCCTGTCTGGAGTAAATCAGGTCCTTCCACTAATGTCATAGATGCTCCACTGATTAACCTTAGCAGAAAACCTGTCCTGAAATTAAAACCGTTAAAGAAGTTACCTTCTCTAGACAAGCAGATAGAAGGTGAATCTGTGGAGATGGGTTCTCATGTTGTCCAGTCTCTTGCTTGTTTTCACCTGCTGACATTTAAATGCTGATGTTACCTAATAGCATGAGATCCATTTGCTGGAAATGGTGGCTAACCATCTTCCTTAAGTGAAAGAGACCCCCTTGGATGCTCTGGTTAACCAGGATTTGGAATATGCTACAGATGGACAAGCCCACAAATAGGAGGATAAGCATATCTGAAAACCACCAATAGTAATTCTTCCATTTGCTTTTGTCTTGCTGATTTTAGATGAGTACAGTTCCTCTGAATTCAGTCTCTGACTCCTGCTCTGCAGCATAAAGCTCAGGACGTTTGATGGCTCTTGATTAAATCTCATGCCACCTTCCTGAGATCTGTCTCGCATTTTGCAGATGCAAAAGCGGAGACGGGACCAGAGAGGTTTATCCATGGGAAAACTCTGGCAGATGACAGAATTCAACCTGATTCCAGCCCTTCCCTTTCTTGCAGATCACACCATTTATAACTCAAAATATAGCTGATGATGCTGTAACCATCAGTCATGTCAGCGAGCAGCACAGCTGGTTTTCAACTTCAAAATGAAAGGAAATTGCTGCTGCTCCTCAGGGTTTTAATTAATAACCCCTCTTCTATTCTGGTACCTTACTTCCCCTTCTCATCTAAGCTTTCGTTATCTACATCAGGGACTTTCAACTTTTTCTGATTTGCAGATGCCCTGAACCCCTCCTGCTGAGGGTGTGAGTTCCATCATCACCAGATTCAGATCCCTGGTAGCACCTTTGCTTTTAGAATCATAGTATCACGGAATAGAATCTTCCAGTTTCTTTGGCAGCCCTCTTAGACATGTGCACACAAGGCCATACATGTACAGATGCCTCCTCTCCTCTGCCCGACCTCTCAGTTGGCTGTAGCCCCTCTTTCCTCCTTGGGACTCTAAGCTCAGATCAGCCTCATGAGAAGGGATCACTGAGAGCCGGGATCACCGTGTGCCTGGTGCCTAGCTGTCCTCATGTGCTTTACCTTTGAAGTCCAGCAGTGGCTAAATTAAAGTTACTGTCAGCTTGCCTCATTTTTAATGAAAAATGCATTTTCTTATGAGCACTTGGAAAATGGGAAGCTAATATGCTTCTTGGCATTCAGTGCAGGAAGAGTTGTAGCCTTGGGACCACTTCAGTGACTGAGAGTAAGGTGGCAAACTTGCTGGGGTTTATGGGGGCACCGTGCCAAAAATCTGCTGCTCTTGGTCTCATGGTCATGGTTTGATTTTCATCTGCTATTTCTCAGGGACAGAAGTAAATTAGACACTGCAGAGGGGGAGCGAGGCCCTATCTCTCTCTGCAAAAGGTCGGAGTCCTGGTCTGTTTGCAGCGGTGGATGTTGTTTCACTTGCCAAAGTAAGGGATTTGGATGAAAGTCTTCCTCAGGGTCTTTGTGTGTTAAAATAAATCTCCCATGATTGCAGTACTGCAGGGCTTTGATTTTAGCTGTGCACATGGCAAACCTACATCCACTTGAAAAGGAACCAGCAAGATATGCACATTGATAAAAGATTATGTGAGTGTCCTAATTTGCTCATTTTAAGAGGTGTGGAGAACTTCGCTCTTCTGACTGGGCAAGAGTTAAACCTGCTGCAAGGAAGGAAGGGGAGGAATTAACAGCCCAGCAGGAACTGCCAGCTAGAGTCTGGTGTAAAGCATAGGTGGAGGTCAGGTAACTGTCTCAGCGGATTAATTTCAGGGAGTTAGATTTGGTCACAAACTTCCAAAACTTCAAGACCAAATCAGGAACAAAGTTCCCACTGGCAAATGCCACAGGAATAGGCCATTGAACAGTTTATACGTTCATGTCCCCTGCATTGGTTGGCTTACTGCAGAGTAAAAGCCTCTCTTGCAAAAGAGAAGTCCCTCCTTAGTCTCAGGTGCTGTAAGTCCTTACATCTAAAACAGAAAGAAATGTTGTTTTATGAAAATCTAACCAAGATAAAATGTAGTAAGTAAATAATTATCAGGAAGATGCTTGGCTTCTCATCCTCAGAGATGCTACTTGTAACATCTCAAGGGATGCTGGTTTTTCTTTGTTAGATTTTTAATCAGGCGATACCATCACAAGGCAGACAGGGGCTGAATCTTATTTTCACAGCAGAACTGATATAAAGTGACCACAGGTGTCATCAGCTGGTGATTGCTGAGCCCAAACAGCCCTTGTGTGCAGGAGCATCTCTTTCTTCATGGCCTATTTGCATTCTTAGGTATAGGTGGCCTGAAGCAGAAGAGATGAGAAGGAAGTAACAGCTTAGCTGTAAGTGAGAACACTGGCTGTTTTCCCATTCTCATTTACAATTTCCCATTTACATGCATGAAGCAGCTTCCAGAGCTCCCTGTATTTATATCAAAAGTGTGGAGACTCTATGTTATTTGCCTTTCAGTTTCTGGTCCTTTAAGGATGGATTTGGGTCATGTTTGCAAATTTATGCTTTGCACTATAAAAGCTAGAGTAGTTTTTGTTTCATTGGTTTTTACAGTGAATGCTAATTCACAAACAATTGGTCATCTCCACGAGCTGGGACTTCAACAAAAAGGCCAGTTACTATGAGAGTTGATACCACTGAAATCTTCCTATTCCATTCTTGCAAGTCAAGTGATTTCATGGTTATGTGCAAGTAGTAAGGAGTGGAGTGGGCCAGTGCTCTGAGGCTGCTCTCATTAAAATGAGCAGCAACTGACATGAGTAATTCCCTTGATTTTTAATGGGATTAATTGCATGATCATTTGCTGACTACTGTAAGAAAGTCATAATCTGGACCACAGGTGTTATTAGCAGATCGTCTCAATGAGTTTAGCACAGAAGCAAGAAGGAAGGTACTCGGAGCAGAAGGCAGGGCTCTGCGCAGGACTTGCGTAGGAAAGTTGTTGGCAAACCCAGAGCAGTTTGGAGAGGCAAAGCCTGGGGAGGTGGTTTTGGTGGCGAGTTATTTGTGGATGTGCATCTATTGTGCCAGAAGCAGGAGTGGGATGTGTTTGTTCAGCCTGGCTCCAGACATGCTGCCCAAATGGGTGGGAAGCTCACTTCCCGGTTTCCATATACCCTCCCTGTTTCCAAACGGATCCCCCACCGTGTGACACAGTAACATGCTAGTGGATTTCTTCCTGCTCATCACACCGGTCTTACAGTTGGAGGCTCCCCTATAGTGGGATTCATGTGCTGACGCTTGTAAGCAGATGAACTGAGTACGAGCTCCCCAAGGTTTGCCAAAATGCATTGGCCACTTGTGTTTTCTTGCCTGCCTAAAGCCAGCTACAGCCCTAACTCCGTCCTTCGGGACTCCGCATCCAGACTTCCCTTCTTTCCCTTCATGCTGGAATGGTTTTACTCTAGGTGACGGGATGACTTTCTCTTTCAGCAAATCTTGTCCCTAAGTTAGATGTCATATATCAAAGATGAGAGCAGCAACTTGTGGAGACTACCTACGTCTCAGCAGAATAACCCGGGGCATTAACGGAAAGATTTTTTTCATCAGTCATATGTATATTTGCAATAATAATAATAATAATTTCCTTTCATGGAAAAACATTTGTCACAGACTAAAGAGTTTTTGACTTTCAGATGCTCTGCAGACATCTAATTAAGTGAGCTGAAAATCTGTTTATTGGTCTTTGACTGTTAATCATCCACGTGGGGAAAGTGCTGTGGCTACCAGGAGGAGTGTCTGTGGTTCAGCCTTTAGCTCCCTCCATTCCCGACTGCTCCATTTATCTCCATGGTTAGTGTCTCCTCTTATCAGAGCCGGGCTGAGTGGGGCTGTTAGGCATTGGCTCAGGATACGCCATCACCTCTGGGAGATTTAGGATGTTTCATTCAGGCCCATTGTTGGGGTTTTTTTGCCCCTGCATCTCTCTCTTCCTTGTCTTCTGCTTTGCATCCTTCTCTGTGGGTGGGAGGATACAGAATCCTGCTTTTCTAGGATTTTAGATCTACCTTGCACTCCTTTGAAGGGTAGAACTGGGTGCAGGGAAGTGCCAAGGAAGACTCTGTGCTTCTGCTGCTCTTGATTTGGCTTTAACATCCTGAAGGGTTTCCTGCGCTGCAGAGCTGAATGGCAGTCATTACCTTCTAGTCTGTGCTACAGGTTCTCCGTGTCATTAATACTCATCGGTACAGACACAGTCGTGCTGGGAGTGCTTTTTTAGGCATCAATGAGAACAGCTGGGCATAGAGGCAGGGGCATAGTTCCTGGGCTGCAGTTATGTCCTTGCTCAGATCCTTTTTAGGTTTGTTGGGTTTCTCATGTCATGCTTGAGATTCAGCCAGTAGTTTCCTCCTGAACCTCCTGCACAGCTGCCCAGCACCAGCCTGTCTCTCTTGCTGGGGCAGCACAAATGCTAGACCCAACTTGTTGGTCCAGGGACTGATCTACAAGCCAGCGGCAAGTGTCGTCTGGGGTCAGGCGCTTGGAGAGGGACTGTCACACTCCTCCATGGGTGCCCAACCTTGTATAGCCTCTTGAGGAGCAGCAGCTTCACTCCTCGTCTTCAGTTTCACACAAATGTGTGCGTGTTGCCCATTGGGATATTGTCTCATATATCAACGAAGATGAGAAATCTTCCATGCTTCTCAGGGACTGTGCGTTGGGACAGGCTGTGTCCCCATGAATTGCATCGGTGGCCTCCTGAGCACCTCTGCCTCCCCCCAGCTCCCTGCCATCCAGACCCTCCCAGCAGAGGTAAGAGCCGGGGCGGAAAGTGTAGTCTAGGAAAGTTTAGCCAAACTCTTCCAGCTGCAGTTTATTGTATCTATTTTGCTGATATCCACCCTTTAGATAAATAGCGCTAAGTTATACACGTTGTGACTCTCTTGATGTGGTTAAAAAGGCTTGTATTAGCCAAGCTAATCTAACTCCAAGAATAACCATGGGAATTTGACTGTATCAGTTCCAACTTGAATCAGTCACTGTGTAGTAAAGTGAGAATCGCCTTCCTGGCTAAAAGTGTAGCAACAGGGAAACTTCAAGTCAGTCGGTGGGGATTCCCTCCCCCTCTTTTTTTTCTTCCTTTGAACAAAACTCCAGCCCATGCCTGACCTCAGACACCCGGAGCTCTACCTACAAGAAAACAAAATTTCCCATTTTCAATAAAAACTGCGTCTCTGTAGGCAGAAAAGTGAGTTAGCTAACAATCCGCAAAGCTATGGTCTATTTATTTACCAGGCTGACTCCCTGATGGGGAAACATGTGGGATCTTTTAACTTTTTCTCCTGCACAGATGTTCCTTCTACTCCCGAGTTTCCTCTTGATCTTTGGTTTGCTGTACCATATGGTGAAAATGCTGGAGATGCTGTGTGCGGTGGAAGAGGAGAAGGATTCTGTCTGCTTAAAAGAAAAACAATTAAAAAAAAACCTGCCTGTTTTTTCCCCATGTTAGCAAAAAAATATTTTTTAAAGGAAATCTGTTGAGGTAGCAAAACTGCTGTTAACTCACACACCCTCACTGTTGGACACAAAGCATTGATGAGATTAAATGCTGATTGACGAGCCCCTCCCCTCCAGCTTTTGCTGCCACTTTAGGTATTTGTATTGAGCTGTAGATCCAGTTCAGGTGAGGAGATAGGGGTCCTGCAAGGTCAAGCAACAGGACCGCTTGCTTTCCTTCCTTGCCTTCTTCAGAGGCCACAGGGCCTGTGGACTGTGGGTTGAAAGACATCTCTCCTGGTCTGTTGGAAACAAGTCACTGGGCTAGCAGGAGCTTTGATGTTCCTCCAGCCCAAGGGAGCTGGAGCTTCTGTGTAGGATCAACAGGGACATAGAGCATTGCATTGTACATCTGAAACGTGGGAGAAAATGAAGTAGAATATGAAAATTTGGGTATTTATCTTGGTAGCACCATGGGCTGAATGACAGTGGAAGGGTGCAGAGGGTGAATGGGAGGGGTGAGGGGCTCTGGTGGTTTTCAGGGCTGGGGACGTCTCTCTTAGGCAGGTCCATGAGGGTGTCACTGCAGCAGGTGTTTCTTTCCTTTCTGGCTGAGGTTGTGCACGGCCTCTCGGACAGTGTTCGGCCTCAGTGGCACTGGTCCATCCAGGCTCCTCACCCAAAGAGAAATTGTAGGGCTCATTTAGGAACATCAAGTCAGCGTACTGCTTTATTAGGCTTGCTTCCATAGAAAGTCACTGGTGATCAGCAGTCTGGTCCACCGTGCAAGCTGGTCAAAGCCATCAATACCCCTTTGAGCTACTCAGGTTGAAGGCTGGTTGTGGCTCTGTGGTACATCAGGATCCTGAGCCCAGTTGGCCCTTAGGGGTGTGTTAGAAATAGGTGGTTGTGGTGGGCAAGGTTTGGGAGCTGGTGGGGCAAGATCTTAGCTGATGTGAGTGAAACTCTGGCTCAGGTGGTCGATAACGATATGCTAAAGAGTGCTTGTCACGGGCTGAGAGCACACCCACCATGAGCTGTGCCTTCTGGCCAGCTTTGTGGTGGTGGTGTCCTCCGGGATGCTCTGCTCTTCGAGGCCTCCCTCCCTGCTGCCCTTTCTCAGCTGCTGTCCTCCATGTAGGGACTGCAGTGGAAGGTATTCCCCCAAACCCCATCTCTCTCTGCCTGGGAAAGGAGGAGTGCTCTTACTGCACCAGGGCAGTGCCTTGCCAGCCAGAAGGCAGAGCGGGTGTTTTATTAAATAACCTTTAATCCGGTTGCTTGAACAGCATTTTTAGCCAGGCGGGTGGTCTGTTGCAGGGACAGGTAAAAACTGTGTCTCCACCAATGTGGGCAGGCTGTGGATTAGAGACGAGGTGTGTGTTTTGTAACAACGGATGAGAGACTAATTTTAGAACAGTGGCAAGGCCAGGCTCAGATGTCTGCCCGGGCCCCGTCCCAGCTCCTCTGCGCGGCCAGAAACTTGCCCTCCCTTTCTTGGAGTGAACTGTATCGTACCTTTTTATGTACAGACTCCCCTGCAACGAGGCAGACGGATTCATGCAGTTGCTTTGCTTTGCTAATCCTCTTTTAAACCACACACAGGCCAAGAGATCCCCTGGTCCCTACGCAGTCAGTCCATGTTTTCCCCCTAAGGCATTTGTTCTGTTTCCTTTGCAGATGCAGCTTCTGGACAAGTTCCCTATTGAAGGAGGCCAGAAAGACCCCAAGCAAAGAATCATCCCTTTTCTACCAGGTAATGCTGTGGGGAAAGCCCTAACTAAGATGAGTGAGAGCAGTTGGGGACTGCAGTTCCCCAACCACCCTCTCCAGTACTTTTTGCGACTGGTCTTAACAAATACCTTTTCCCTGGGAGCTCGTACATGCAGCCTTGTGATACCAGATCTCCACCTCCTCCTAAAATAACTGGCATGGTGTTTAGGGCTCCCAGGGGATCTTGCATCAGCTGTTCAGGATCAGGTTGGCTCGTGCCCTGCCACACAAAGGGATTCAATGGTTTCTGGGGGGCTGTGCCTGTGGGGTGCAACCAGACAGCCTGAGCTTGGGCTGCCAATTGGGAGGCCACTGGAGACCAGAGACACCGTCGTCTTTGTTTGTGGATGCTGTGGTTCTACAGACACTGTTACTGTACAATAAGGAATGAATAATTAGAGTTACCACTGAGACAAAGGAAAATGAAAGAAGGTTAAATGCAAACAGGGATTTCTGCAACACTGGCCAAAAAGATAAGTAAATATCTCTTTGGCCTGAGCCACTGTCCCTCTGACAGCTTTCAGAGAGGGGCTGGACGTGATGGATATCCTCTCCTCAGGGTAACAGCACACACTTCCACACAGCTTCTTCCAGCAGCGACTGCAGGGATGGCACGGGGGAGATGAGCCAGACTGCAGCATGCTCTTGGAAATGCACGCTCGGGCCAACTCTCTATTGTCTGACTGCACGATTCTGGCTGTTGGTTTAAAAGTTTGGCTCACCGCGCTGCCCGCCGGGATAAATGGAGTATTTTCAGCCTGTTAAAAGGTCCATTCTGTCTTTAACTATAAAAAAGGAGATCCCAGTTCTTCCCCAAAGGTCTGTAAAGAGAAGCTGGGATGGGAGGGCTTAGTCCTCTCCAGGAGCGTGCTGCAGTCCCTGACACTGTTTGCAGGCAGAGCAGTTGCTCCAGATGTGTGGTGAGCACAGCTCCAGGGCCGGTGGGGAAGCAGAGGCTTGGAACCCAGCAGTGCAAACATGTGACGCAAGCATTGGAGCCGCAGTAGGGCGGCATGGCAGCCTGGCAGCCTCCGCAGGCCTTCTGGAAGGCAGCCCCAGGATCGGGGTTTGCTCTCTGCAGTGCTCTGTGCTGCATCCAGCCTCTCTGCAGCCAGGGGGAGGTGGTGTTGCCCTCCATTTCCAACCTGGGATGAGGAGAGTCCAAGCGTGGGCTCTTTTTCCAGCTGTGCCACCGACAAACTCATGCACAAGTCACTCTGTGAAACCTCTGTACGATGGAGATGGATACTGCTGGCCTGCCTTTCTTGCTGGGAAGCATTTTGAGATCCTTGAAAAGCACCGTACAGAGTGCAAATGGCTTTAGGTGAGGTGCTGTACGAAAATCTCTGTTTGCGGGTAACAGTTGTTCCTCCTGTATTGACCATCAATGGCCAAAGTAAATTTCTTTTACTTTGTCCTAGAAAAATGTTGGCTGAATGCAGGTGACTGATGCTCAGCCTGCGTGCAGTTCTTAGTGATGCATGTCCTGGTATATGGGTGGGTGATACTTGTGGAGGATGAGATACATCCCATATGCCCATTACAACACTCTGTACCCTTCCCACCCTCCAAGAGCATGAGAGCGATGGTACTGTGGCGTGTCCTTGAAGGGAGGAGTTATATCTGGAAAACATTTGGGTTGACTTAATGTCCCAAAGAGAGAAGCTGCCAGAATAGAATAGACCTCAGCTGTATTTAATTTAATATTTCTGTGATATATGTTCTACTTTTGATATCGAATCTCTGCTTCTTTCTTGTTGAACTGCTGAAAAGCCCTTGTTGCTTTACCCGGGAACAAGGTGACTCAGCTAAATGTCAAACAATGTCAAACTCTGTTAAATAAACTAGCTGCCGTAATTAGAATACACATGGCATTTCTGCAGCCGGAGCTGTGGATTACTGAAACGAATACCTAGCTATAAACTGTCTTAATTAAAAAACAGCAGGGCAGATGTTCGTACTTAAATCCTACTTTTATGAAGATGTCATGATCTTGCTTGCTTATCACGGGCCTGATTCAGCCAAGCTGGAGTGACTCTGTGTGCTGGGTTCTGAGTGCCCGGGGTTTGCCCGTGCTGCCTCCAGACTTGGGCGACTTCCCCCCATCAGATCTGGTTTAGAAGGTCAATGCCTGCCAGTCCGTGACTCCTGCTTGTCAGTGATGCCGTGGTGCTCTCCTGAAATAAAGGCATGATCTGAGCCTGGGAATTGACAAGCCACCTTTGCAGGTCACTTTGCCATGGCAGAGGACGTGTACGGGACTGGCTGGCAAGTCACCCGTAGCGTGGTGGAGCCGCAGCAGCAGCCCGTGCAGCCACTGCTCCATAGGCAGAAGTGGGGGGTGGTGATACCCGAATCTCCTGCTTCAGTGAAGGGCTGGAAAGGAAGAACTGAGGGATGACCACAGCAAGTCGAGCCAAAGGGCCACCCAGCCCTGGCAGTGGCCTGTTGTGGGTCCCAAAGGAGGAGTGCAGTCTCCTTTCCTATACCCTGACTGTTTAGCAGTCACAGCAGGGGTTGGGGGATCCAGGACACTGGGTCTGTTTCTGGTGTGGACAGGGAGAAGGGGAGATGTCTTAAACCAAGAGATGAATGGCCTCTTGGACACCCTCTTGGTCTATCCATGATCATCTGGATGGCAGGCAGGGCATGCAGAGGGTCTCGGTGGGTGAAAGCGAGCTCCCACATCTCCTTCCCGCAGGGAGAGGTCTGGCATGTGCCCAGCTGTCACCCCAGTAGGATCAGGAGCACTGATCGGCTGTGCGTCTGGAGCAAGAGGCTGGACAGTCCAGGTCCTGTTGCTCGAGCACAAGTCATGCGATGTCTCAGCTTACCCCGCACGAAGCAGGGATGGTGGTGCACGATCCTGATTTACGAGGAAAGCAAAAGGTGTCCCGTTGCCCTGTTCAGCTCCAGCTGTGCTTCTCTCTCCCTCCCACTGTCTGCACAGATTGCTAATTCCCTGGGTACTAGAAAGTGTTTCCCTGCAGATTTCATCCCCACCTGGGTGCAGATGGCTACTGCTTTGTTAACCTGTTGTGTGTTGGTTGTGATTTTTGCTTTACGCACAGATGATAGCCCCCTTTGCGCTCACTGCTGTTGGTTTTGGGGTGGTTATATGGTTGCAAATTGCTGGGCAAGGTGCATCCCTGTTGGGGCAATCAAGCTTTAGTATTTGACTGTGCTGGAAGCCTTTTACCATAAAAACCAGGAAAGTGTAACAGAGTTCGAGCCTTGCCCACCAAGGAGAGACCGTACTGGGTTCAACAGCAGGGAAGTGCAGTTTTTCTTTCCTCTAGACACCTTTATCTTATTTTTATAATTTCTTTCTTCAAATATTTTTCTCCCTCTTACGCAAGTAAGGACTCTGCAGCTTTCAGTGCCATGAAGAGGTGCAAGGAAATAATAAGCAGTGTCAGGTAGTCCTGTAAAAGATGTCCTGTGGATTAGTTTGTGATTTTGTTTTACTTTTTGAGAGTCGCTCCCCTGCCTTCAATTTTTCTGTGAGTTTTTTTTTTTTACTATACCAAGAGAGCAAAACTTATATTTTTTCCTCCACTTGCCCCATTTTATCTTTTTTCCATGATTTTTTCCTTTCTTCTCTCTGATAGGCCTTGTTACTGTTGGGAAAGTCTGCATCAGGGGAGGTGAGGGAGGAGAAACTCTCATAAGAAGACCTGTTTGTGGGGTGGCCAGAGAGCATTTTCTAGTTGGTGGTATGAAATTTTTGTTGGGAGGATGGAGGGAGATTGTGGAAGAGTTAGAATGAAATTTTCTGCAAAAACCCTTTCTAGACCAAATACAGTTTGTCACTGTAAGAAGGCACAGATGAAAAGCACTGTTTGGCTGTACCAGTGGGACTGTTGGTTGAGCCTATTTGCAGTGCACTGATTTCTCCATCACCTCTCTCACTCCATGTTTGAAGAGCTATTTTTGGAGTGTGGACTCAAAGCCTTGCTACTTTTATATCTGCGTCAGCAGAGAGAAGAGGTTATGGATCTGGGCTCCCTTATTTCAGGGGTAATTAATTGAGGTAATTAATGAAGGAACTTCAGCTGGAAGGAGAAGACTGGTCTATTGTGCTTCTGGAGAACACAGTGGCAAATACAAATGACAGAGATGAGGCGGTGCAACCCTGGGATTAACAGTTTTGCAATGGTTGACCCAAGACTCCAGGGCTTGCATTGTTTTTCGTTTCTTTTGGCACTAAGTGGAAGAGCCATCTGGAGACAAAGCTGAAATTGGAGGGACGTCAGCTCTTCTTGTGTCTTCCAAAGTGTGGCCTTGGGGAAAACACACTGCACAGCATGAAATCATCCCGTCACACTGGCTACTGGGCTGCAGATCCCGGCTGTGGAGAGAGGCTTGGGCTTTCCATGGCACGGAGGGCTGGGCATTGATGATGGCAGCCCCTTGCACTTTCTACCCAGGTTCCAGCTTGGTCCTTGCCTGGACTTCAAACCAGTTTTAAGCCCTGCTGAAAAAACAGGAGGTGTTTGCATAGGCTCTGCCAGAAGGGGAAAATCCTCAGAGGTGCCTGCTCTGCAGCTTCCCTGCTGCCTGGAGAGGGAGACATCCTGCTCCAGGAGACTGCTTTATGGGCCTTATGTTCCTTACCCTTGGGAAACCAGGTCCTATTCCAGGGGACCAGGGGGGTCGGTTCAGGCTGCCCTACCAGCTCAGTCAGGCAGCTGCAGAAGCAACACCCCAGCCTGGCTTCAGTCCCTGCGTCCAACGCTTGGGAGCTTCTGCCAGAGAGGCACCTTCTCTCTTCCTTCCTTTCCCACTTGGATTTTCCTCCTCCCTTGATTAGGGCGAGGAAAGAGGAAACCAGCCTTTTTGAGGTTTGTGCTGCCAGCGGAGCCTGGTGGCTGCATCCTGGGGCACTGGGAGGGATGCTGGCATGGTGGATGAGATGTCACCAGCCGTTGTCTGGCCCTGCCATGCCCTGATGACCTGCTTTCCCCCCGAGAAGAGAAACGCCCCGGCACTATTTCAAAGGGGTTTCTGGGGCTTTCTTCTTCCTCAGCCCCGAGGCAGCAGGAACATGCAGTGTGCCTGCTGAGGCATTTTAAGGACAGGCAGCAGATACAGGGTGGCAGGAAGATCCCTGCAGGTAGTGCAGATTTGGCCCCGTTTTTTTGCTCCCGAGCTGCGGTGTGTGGCTCGTGCCAGCAATGGCGGGTGGGGAGCGGGGTGAGCTGCTCCACGCCAGGAGGGCTTTGCCCGACTGCTTAATCTCTGCGCGAGGCTCCCACTTCCCCGGAGGAGCCCTAGCCTTTCCTCCTTGAGCTTTGCTGGGGGCCATTCCCCGAGCGAAGTGGGAGCCGGGGGCAGGAGCCCGGCCCCGCGCGTGAGTCAGGAGGGCTGTGGGAAGGGAGAGGTGCAGTCACAGAGGGTGCGGGAGGCCATCCCAGCACCGCCCAGATACCTGGGGCTGGCGAGGGGTGCCGGCAGGCGGGGAGCGCTGGCGGCGGGCGGGAGCCTCCCCATTTTGCACAATGCAGGAGGACGGGGAATAACCTCTCACCAATGCCGGCCGGGACCTTCCTCGCCTCCATTTCTGCCGCTCACGGGCTGCAGTGGTGAAGGCGATCTCCTGCTGATGAACTGCATCCCAGGTGGATATGTCTGCTTTTCGGTTTCAGTTTGGCGTGTTGGGTTTTTTTTTTTCCCCCTCCCCTTTCCAGTGCTGTCTTTGGGGAAGAGGAAGCTGAGGAGAAAGGCTCGAGCAGGTTTGCAACAGCAGGATTTCATCCATGGTGATGTGAGCAGCTTTTTTTCCTCTCGGTTGTGTATATTGCAGCTTTGCTCCTTTTGTTTTGCTCGGGGCTGGAGGAGAAACAGCGTTTTGTTCAGAGATCTTGGGTGGTTAATCTTGTGCTGAAGCAGAGATGACAGGCTCATCCTAACGACCAGCACCGCAGTGACTTTCGGATCCAGCAGTTCGTGTTCCACCTGTGTAAATCGAGACCAGGATCAGCAAAAGTAGGATGTGGCCATGTGTAATTTTGTCAAAGGGGCTGCATTTCAGCAGTGGTCGGTGCATGTGAGGCATTTTCAATGTTTATCCTGCCCGCCTCAGGAGGCAGAGGGCACGGTGACTGCAAGGAGCATGCTGGCTGAGGAGGACCCTTAGAAATCTCGGAGATATTCTTATTGTAGGCTATTTTCTCCTTTGGAGAGGTGGTTGCTAGCTGAGCATTTAAAAGGAAATACATTCCCTGTTCTAATTCTTAGCTGGATTTTATTTGCAAAGATATATTTAATTTCAGACTTCTTTTCTATTTTTGATTATCTTCTCCTGCAGCACTCTGAACGAGGGCAACAGGGTGTTAGTAAGTGTTTTTAACTTTTCTTTGGAGTCATTTTGAATTCCTGACCTACACAGAAATGAACAGTGTTGTAGCAGTTCAGAGCCAGTCAAAAAGTAGCTTAAAAGTTTAAAAAAAAAAAAAAGAGAGATCAGATAAAATTCTGTCTTAGACCCAGTCATATCTTACTTTTTAGATTAAAATATGAATTAAATTATCCTATATGGCGTTCCTTTAATGTGTAAGGGTAGTCTTGCAGGCGTGATAGGCACACACACACACAGAGAAGAGTCTCAGATGTCTGCTTTCCTGAGTCTTACCTGTGTAACACAAATAACCAAGATATTCTACTGTGCTTTCCTGAACATGAGGCAGCAAACTTTCTCAGATGGAGAAAGAGGGGCTCTGGCCCCTCCATCCCCTTCCAGCCACCTGCAGTAAATCTGCGTCGCAGTCCCCTGTCCCCACCTCAGAGGAGCTGCCAGGGGCTGGGGAGGTGACCCACGGCACTGCGGCGTGGGATGCTGGGGGCTCAAACAGCTATGGAGAGCTTTTCAGGGGCTACTCCGTAATGCAATACAATTTCCTTTTAATATACATATTTTCAGTTTTCCTGCCTGTTCTTTGAGAGTGCCTCCAGGTTTAAAATGAACTTATATTTGATCCAGGGTAGTGTGTTAGCAAGACGGCTAACAGGTCCTTGGCTTGTTTCCACTCCAGCTTATTTAGGACTTGGGTGATGCTGAGCTTCTGGTGAGGGGCTCTTCAGGAGCTCCTATTGTTTGAGAAAGCGGTTTCTATTGTTTCTTTCTATTTTCTGCCTTGGTAGGAGAGCTATTGCGGAAAATTCATCTCCTGTCTCTCACAAGAGGAGAATGGACTTCCTGCCGCTCCGGGCTTGAAGGGAAAGCAGGGGCTGCCGGGAGGAAGCGGCTGTTCCTCGGCCAGGCGGCGGGAGGATTGATGATTTCAAGGGGGGCGAGCAGGCGTATTATTTTCTTCGGGCTCGGTGGAGATATTTTTAGGGTTTAAGTCTTTTCTGGTTGAAAGACAGAGTCGTCAAGAGTGAGGTCATAGGATGCCCTCAGGCTGCTTCCTATTGAAGAAGCTGTGGAAAAGGCAGCCGCCAGCGGCCGCCGGCTTTCAGAGCTGCCCACTGAGGAAGGGGCTGCAATGAGCCCCACTAATGGAGGGCAGGGGATGATTTTGGCTTTGTATGCTGAGCCTGTTTCACAGGCAGCGTCAGGCCTTCCGGAGGTCTTTGGGCATTAATAGGGCATGAGCCAAAGGCCTGATTTCATTACAAAAGGAAGAAAAAGGGGAAAAAAATAACGATGCTGGCCTGTGCCCAAGTACCTGATCCTGTTCCTTCTCTTTCAGTCTGTTCTGAGTCCTTTCTCAGCGTACGGATCCAAAATCCACTCGCCAGCAGCTGAAACGAGGGGCTGGCATAGCAAAACCCTACAGAGTATTTTTCTGGGGCTTGTACCTGCTCCTCTCACACAGATTAAGAGCTGATATTTTGCTCAACCAGAAACCACCTCTGGGCAGAAATCAGCATATGCGGAACATGATGTGTCTCTTATTAGGCCATTTGAGTCTCCTAATGAGAGTTTTGTAATGATCAAGCCACAGTTTCAAGTGAAAACAAAGAATGGAAAGGGGTTTTGGTTTGGGTTTGCTTGAAGCCAGAGCTAATGGGGATTTTTTTTCTTCCCCCCCCCAGCACTGGATGCTAGACTGAAAAGGCCAGGGCAGGTTTTCAGTGCAGTGCAGCTGCCTGGACTCCTTGGGGAAATACACAGACGGTTTTGCTCAGAAATTAGTTGGATTTTGATTCTTGTTTTTAAAGGCAATAAATAAACACGATTATAGACTTTAAAAGCAGTTTGAGCTGCATTGGGCTCGTCGTTTCCTCAGGCAGCCGTTCCAGATGAGTGTGCCCTCTACTACTATAATTACTTTTTAAAAATAACTCTGCAAGTCTGTAATCTGAAGTGGGTGGTATGTAGCAAGTCTGAGAGCATTCTGCATTCAACCCACAGGCTGGGGAGAGGGTGGCTTTATATAAGGGTTTGCTTGTCTTCATCTCTGGGTTGAAATCTGACTTTTTCCCACAATCCGTCAGCAAATGGCCCGTATAATGAAAGTGCTTTTTAACACGGGAGTCAAGCTTGCTAGGGACTTGGACGGCTTTGCAGCCCCACAGGCTCTAGATATTCCCTCTGGATGTTGCTTCTTTGCCTGGTCTTGTCTCTGTTTTATTCAGATTTAAGCTGCCTGGGCAATAGAGGAGAGCAGAGCCCAGCAGAGATTCACAGCTAAGTAATAGTCTAGACCTGTGTTTGAATCTGTTTTCAGCCAGTTTGCCTTTTGGCTGGGCCAGCTGATGTATTTATATATTCACATGCTTAAAATAGGTTGTGATTATTTTTTTACTGAGGATTGGAAACAATGAACCTGGGATTTTGCTGCTTGATCACAAGTGATTTCTCCTACTTTATTTTCTCTTATTTATTACGCTTTTTGGGAGCTGATGTTCTCAAGTGCGGTGTGTTTGCAGACCTCCTTGCTCCACAGTGTAGCTATTTTCAGGCTCTCATGAACACGTTTGTCCTTACTCATAAGGGGATCTTTATGCTTCGGATCAGAGTGAGGGGATACTGCGGGCGGGGATTTGCCAAACTGAATCTATTTCCACTATAATGAAATAACCCGTGGCAGTGTCTGCCCCCCTGTGATTTTTTTTTAGAGTTGTAGTCCTGTTTAATGAGAAAGCTGAAGTGGAGAGAGGGAAATAACGTGGGAATTACAAAGAGGAAACCAAGGGTAGGTAGATGAGGAAAAGAAACTAAGTCCTAGAAGTGGGAAATTCAATCCTCTTGAGCTTCTCCCATTCATAGAGGTGCTAATACAGGCCCCAGGCTTGTACTCAGGATGGAGGTAATTAATGTTTGCTCTCAAATTTCCTTGGGTCTGAAGTTAAGCACTTTCACCATGTCATTTTCTATCAGGGTTTTGCCACCTCTAAATAAAGAGCATAAAATTACATTCCTTCTGCTTTTACATCCTAAGCATCGGCAAGTTCAAACTTGCAGGTTC
The DNA here is from genome assembly GCA_009819775.1 of Phoenicopterus ruber ruber. NCBI lineage: Eukaryota > Metazoa > Chordata > Aves > Phoenicopteriformes > Phoenicopteridae > Phoenicopterus > Phoenicopterus ruber. The sequence continues at coordinate 27,343,060 of CM020221.1, read as the reverse complement.
CTTCTCATATTCAGGGCTCTGAACAGCACAGGGCTGACCCGGAATAAGGAAAACATTTGCAGTCTGGTTTGGCCCTTGATGGGGTTTTATTGGAGGTGTTCGGGCTGGTGGGCAGACTTCACTTTTCACTGAGTGCACCATTAGATGTGATTCCCACCAAATTCTTCCAACTCTTCTTCCAACTCTTCCCGCCAAATGCAGGATAGCTTGGTACTCTCTCAGGCAAGCAGTAAAGCCATCAGGCCGGAGTACAGTAAAAGGCATTTGTGCCTATTCCCACTAGGCAGTGTCGTCATCGCTGGTCTATTTAAATCATTAGATGCGGAGAGCAGAAGGGAAAATATTCCTATCTTAATCCTGGCTCCTACAAAACAGAGCAAATGCAGAATTGTGTGTTTAGCAGATTTCCTCTTGGGAAGATAAGTCTCCTATAGATAATAATCCTTTTAGCAACATCTCCAGTGAACGAGGCTTTGTCCGAAGAACAAAGAAAAAGTCGCAAGCTTGAAATATGCCTGAATTTCCTGAGTGCGCTCGCCGCTGCGCGCAGGCAGGAAGCTGTGTTAGTCTGGTTTGGATGTTTGCTCTGAAGTGGCATAAACAGAGTGTCGGGTCTCCCGGGATCCTGATCTGACCCGTGGACCAGGGGATAGGGGTTCCTCTGAGCTACAGGAGGGACTACCATAGTCATGCAGCTCTGTGCCCGCGTCCCTGACTCTGTCCCCTTTCCCCTCTGGCCAAATCCGTCCTCTGAAGATGCTGGGTGGATGCAGGAGCTGGCAGCAGAGATGAGCGGTGCGGCCGTAGTAGACCCAGCATACGCGGGTGTTAAGCTGCCAGCCAGCAGGGAACTCATTTCCTGCACAATTATGAAAACAGCTGATCTGTGACATTTTAAGAAGGGGGAGAAAATACAGGGCAAGGGAAGGAAGGCCCTGGCTACGTAAATATTTACTTTTGCACAATGTCCCAGCCACCTCCTTCTCCCAGGGGCTGGGAGAAGAAGGGGTTGCTTGCTGCTGGCTCTGGTACGCGGTGACAGGGGATGGGAGAGCCACCAGTGGGCTGCCTGCAGCTGGAAGGAGCACGCTCTCCACCAAGCAGAAGCCACTCTGCTGGAGTGTGATACTGCCCTGCCTGACCCCTCTCCTCCCTGCTGCATCCCACAGCCGGGCATGTGCTGCTGGACTGCCAAGAGCTTGCTTGAACCACCTGCCTGGGCCTCTCTTCCGTCTCCTTGGTCTTCCTCTAATGAAGCCAAGCTAGCAAGGTATCCCCACTAGCCAGTTTTCCCTGCGCCTTCCCAGAGAGCAGCCTTGGAAAGGAGACTGGGGAAATGAAGGCACGAAGCTTTCAGGGGAGCGCTGCTGCAGGCAAATGGGGTGTCCAGGGACTGCAGCATCCCATGTGGTGCCACTACCATGTCGCGTCCCCACTTCCAGCCAGGTCTGGAGCAGACATGAGCCATGTCGTGTGCAGAGGAGGCACTTGCTAGACGTGATTGCAAAAGACCCTCAGAGACAGGGAAAGAAAAGACCTCAGAGATGAGGAGACGATTTTCTTTCGATCACACCATTGCTCAACCTGATATAATCCTGGTTTTCAATTTCTTTCCCTCTCCCTAGACAAAAACGTTGTTTTTTCTAGCCCTGTCAAAGAGAGGGTGAATTGACGCTTTCTGTCTATAAATGCTGCTCAGTTGTCCTTTCATTAGCCTTCCTCGGCCAGGGTGGCTGGTGCAGTGCCACGCAGACACTGTGTACATTTGACACAGTATCTGACCGCCAGGGCAGCTCCCAAGTCCCTCCCGTGTGTACTCAGCGGGTGGAGGGAAGGCTGCGGTGTGCTTTGCCTGAGGTCCAATTAGTCTGTGTTTGTAGCCAGGGTTGCACCATCTAAGCTATGTTTCTGCAGTATGGCAGGCTGCGATGGTTGCATCAACACAGGGTAACCTGCATGTAAGGAGATTCAGTGAGTCCCAGTAACAGTGACATTGATCCACTGGTGGGTCTCAGCGTATTCTGCTCTTCCAGTGGTGTCTATGAAACCAGAAGAGTTGGAATAGGTGGGATTCAGAGATTTGTTTCATGCAAGTGGTTGATGTGGTAACAGAGGTACCTCCAGCCTGTTCCCCTCCACTCCTTTCATCAAGGAAATATTGGCTAAGCTCTCTCCCCAGGATACGCACCATCACTCAGTGAATAAACACAAGGGATTTGTGTTGTGGGTTAATTCTGCTGCTGGAAATCAAACCCTCTCCGTGGTCAGATGACATCTTTTTTCTTGGAAAGGGACCAAGGTTAAGAAGACAAGGAAGGCAGGTTAGTTAAAATATGTCAAAGTCTCTTGGGTGTAAGTAAAGACTATAAATAAAAGTCTTTTAACTTGGAAAAGAACTTTAGAGTGATATGATCAGGTTCAATTTAGTCCAAATATTGCTTTATGCCATTAAGCTGTTATCAAGTTTTGGTTCAATTGCAATAGTTTTATGGCTTCAGTGCGGTGGGAACAGTTGTAGCCTTTATGCAAGTAAAGCATTTCCCCTGAAACGTTTGCAGTGAAGACTGCTGTATTGTGCAGGAACCTGGGAGTGAAACTGCCTGGAAACGAATAGCCGGGGAGGTGACCTTCTCTAGCTCTTTTCTTTCTCCATTCCAGAGTAACTACACAATCTAAGGATTTATATTGTGAACAATGAGGGGATTTAAATGAGGTGTAGTTTTACATTCTCATTAACGAATCCTCAAACTTAGTAATGAAAGCTGAACATTTTTACTTACTTCCTCTTAAGCTGCAAGCGTGTCTGATTCAGCAACGTCTTGAGATGATTTGTCAGGATGAGAAAATAAGTCACATCCCTCTTCCTTTTGAGATTAATAGGGAACTAGAATAATCCTGTACCCATAATATTATTTCAGTTGGGTTTGCATAATAGCCTGGAAATGGTTATACTCCATGCAATGCTTTGTAATGATGAAGTTTCATCCTTTGAAGTTAGATTAATTCATGTCACAGTGTCAGATCCACACAAATAATAAAACACATACTATTTTTTTTTCCAGTTTTTCTTAACTAGCCCTCATTTTCTGATCCAAGTTCCACTACGGTCAATTAGAAGTGAGTGGATTTTAATGCTGTTTCTGCAGATACCCAGCACCATCACAGCCAGAAAAGTCCTGTCTCACATTTGGTATATTTACATGTCAGTGTGGCTGTGGGCTAAGGAAGATCCTGGTGTTCCTGAGGAGTGCTGCTGAATGCATGCCTGTGCTTAGAAGCTCTGCAGAGCATGAGTAATTCCACCAAAATCACTGTAGTTGACCCTCTCCGTGAGCCAAGGTTTTCCACACGCATCTGGACCCTTATTCCTGGCTTACATTAAAGAAAGTGAGAGAAATCAGGCCCCCCGTGATTACTTACAAGCTGCGAGCTAGGCACATATGTAAATATTTTCAGGGTCACAACTTAGCTCTTTATTTTTAATATACTTTGTTATTAGTAATCATTTTTGAAGAGATTGAAAATCCCACCCATAAGTTTCTGAAGTGTGAAGCCTACTCAGCCTTGACCTCTGCTCCCAGTGGTATCATTGGATTTACTGTTGACTTCAGCAGGAGCAGCCACCACGGGTCTGAGTGCTTTTGAAAACCCTTTCCCTGTGTTTTTCTGTATAAAGCCCATCACTGTAGCTGCCAGATTATGTGACACTAGGGTTTAAAATGACTTAAGAATGAAATCAAACTGATAAGAAGGCTAAGATGTAATAAAGCTAAGCAAAGCAAATTTGCTTTCTTTCTAAGACAAAGTGACTTTCACAAGGTTTTAATTTTCTCTGGCCCAAGTGGAAAAACAGTTGTGTTTGGTTCATTGTGTGCGTGCACATTGGGCACATAGATACTGCTCCTGTGAAGCCCCAGAGATGACGTCCCGTGCCCACCATCATGCGTGGGCTTACGCCGGCCACGTGGGAGCTGGTGAGGGGGGCTGGCAGGGGGCTGGAGCCCACTTAGGGGACTCGGTTTCAATTTCTCTCTGTCCCCCAACCATAGGGTGTGATCTTGGGAATCATCAGTTAAGCCCATGTTTAGTCATTAATTCTGCCGAAGACTCGTCCCTAGTTTTTCATACTGCTAGAGGTGTTTTACAGATAGAAGATCTGGGGACTCAGGTGGGATATGGAGCATCCAAATCTACCCCCAGTCTCTCTGCACTTCTTTTATTGGGGGAAAAGAGAGACAAACTAGAATTGCGATATTTCCCTGTGGTGTTAAAAGAATAAATCCATAAAACCTTGTGTAGTACTCAAATACTGCAGCGCTAAAGTCCTTCTGTAATTACCTATGCCTGACTGGTGCCTTTAATGCCGCGCTTAAGGCCTCCACGCTTACATCTGTTTGCAGATGTCCTCTGGAGCAGGGTGGTCTCTTGCTGTAATAGTGATGATAAATACTTTGCTCTTATGGATTAGATTATTCCTTACCAAGTTGTTCTCTGTTTCACTGGAGGTCAGCTATACTCATCATCTGTTAGGATTTTCTCTCCCGGGCCCTTTTTTTTTTTTTTTGCAATTAAACCAGATCCTTTGTTCTGCGGCGTCAGTGTATAGGAGTGTTCCTCCAGGCACCCGTGAAGACAAAAACGTGCAGGCAAGGGTGTTGTCTCTCTCTGCGGGTTTCTGCTCCTCTTCTCCCATCGCCAGCTCCCCACATGCAACGCTCGCTCCAAGAGGTGGTTGTGTCCTCTCCATACCGTCCGTTCCCTGGTTCACCTCCCCTTGAAAAGAGAGTCCAGATGTTATAATCCTCTGGTAAGCCCTAAAACTGGCAGGATTTTTGTGTTTGTTTCCCTCCTCCTGTTCTATTTTCATAAGCCTATAGATTGACTTTATTTCTCTTAAAGGTTTCTAGGCTGGGAGACTGCTATTCATCCGCTTTTAATTAAAGCAATATAGGGCATTAGGCCTTTCACAGGGGTGGTTCTGTTGATGGCCATGAATGTTTTTGTGAGTTTTCCTCCCTTCTGAGCAAATGCTTGGAACTGTGAGTTGGAGCTTAGGCTTTTTAATTACCGGGAAGTAAAATTACTACTTTATGGTGAAGTGATTTCTTTGCAAAGGAAAAATCGGTTCTTGGCTGCTGCCATGTGCAATAGTGTACCTAAGAGAGGACGGTTCACTGCTGCATCCTCAGAGGACACAAGGGGGGAATATGAATTTGGGCATCAAAGTGCTGAGGCAGTTGATGGGGTGGCACAGGGTGATCTGTGGCTTTTGCAATACGGCGTGAAGGAGGGGAGGTGGTGGGAGCCCGGTCCCTCCTCCTGGCAGTGCCCGGCTGTTTCCCGCAAGGGCCTGGTTTAGATTAGGCTGCCCAAGGCACAGTTTCTCTTGATGTTGGTACCACACTGAAAGAGTGTGGGTTTAGGGCTGAAAGCATCAGGGAGAGCAAAGTGCTGTTCTTCCCAGGCCATTTGCAGTCTCTCACTCCCTTTTTGTCCTCCTTCAGAGCAATGCTCTCGGGCTCATAAAACACAGCCTCGGGCAAGCAGAGGCTGGTACAGACAGGGTGTAGGAACCTCCCGTTGGCATATGAGGATCACAAACTGGGCTTTTTCTGGGTGTTGGGGAAGGCAGTGAAAGCCTCCTTCCCAAGAATGTGATTATTTTGGGTGAGCAAGCAAAGGATCTCAAGAGCAGGTCTCAGACTGACCTAGGGAAGCAGCTGGCTTTTCCGCCTGGAGTGTTCGAATTATTTTAGAATAGTTTTACAGCGTGAAAGACTCCAGCAGGAAATTTTCAGAAGAGCACAAGTGTCATCTGACCCCGGCTCCTGTTTTCTGAAGTATCAGTGTGTTCCCAGTGTGTGTTTGTGTGTGTGTTTGGAAATTTGACTTCTGTTTCAAATTAATACAATGGAAGAAATGCTATTAGCCTGAGTGTCAAGAGCATCAGTATGTTTGCAGGAAAACCCGTATTTACCTGTGGGTCCTTGGGAAGGGGGGGATAATCCTCTTCAGTCTCATTAACAGCTGTCTCTTGCTTCTGTCCTTCTTGCACGTTGCTTGTTTCTGGCACAAGGACGCAGCTTCTTTTGGCTTCCTCAGCCCCATGAGCCACATGTAGGTCCTTGTGGTGCTGCAGAGTAGCCAGCATGGGTGTTTCTGTCCCTTTCTGAAGGCATTTGGGTCCATCTCAATGCCAGCATGTGATGAAGGGACTGTACCCCGCCACGCTCCTCTCTTTTCTTCTCTCATCTATAGCCTGAAACAGTTTGCCGTCCCCCAGAGGCTCACTGATGCTGCATATGTTTCTAATCTTGTGGCGTAGCCGGGCTGGGATCTCACTTGCAGCAATGAGACATCAGCTCCAATGTCACTCAGTTTGGTTCTGATCCGTGCTAGTCCCAGGGCCAGACTCTGCCCTCGTTAATGGCTTTTTCATTCGGAAATGAGTGCTTCCCTTTCTGCAGTGTTTCCCTATTGCAATGCCTAGAAAGGGCCAAGAAAGAATTTTTCTTTTCAGCGTTTGCAATGCCTGGGGTTCCTCAGGGGCTTTGGGTTTATTCTGTGGTTTCTTACTAATGTAGGTTTCCTGGGTGTTATAAGATGATCTAAAGCAACCTGACTTGTTGAGCTGACTCAGAAGTAACCCTCCTGAATCGCTCCCAGGCAGCTGACTGAAGAGTTGACTGCAGGGGATTGATCTGCTTGTCATTAAAAATAAAATGTTCTATATGCCTTCAAAAATATCAGAAATAAGTTGAATTCTTTGTTTTGTGAGTATTTTCAATAAGGTCATTTTAGTGCCCTCCTTTTTCAAGTAGTAGTTACTTAGTTAAACTCCAGTGCAATATCTGAGATATGCCTGTCTTGCCCTCTTGGCACGTGAACAAAAATTAATAAACTGTTAGTTAAAATAAACAATGTGAAAAACAGTGTCATCCAAAGAAAAATCAAAAAAACCCACCTACTGAACTACAAAAGAAACGCTTGTGAAAAAGACTCATCTGGTACTTTTTCTGGGTAAATAACATGAAAAAGAAGGTACTTGAAACAAGATTTGTGTATTGACTCAGAGTGATTTAAGGATCTGCTTGGGATTCAGATGGCTCTCCTTTCAGAGAAGGGAAAATAAGAGGACTGGAAAGCGCATACTTACGAAATGCTCAAGATGTGTGTGTAAGCTAAGGCTTGACACAGCATCAGTGAGTGAATGGAAAAAGTCCTTTTAATTCCCCTACACTCTGGATAAGGTCATTAACAAGTGATCAGGCTCATTGGGCATAGTTCTTTGCCGCCTGTTGGTCTTCTCCTTTCTGCGTCCCTTCCTCATCATGTCAGGTTCACCTTGGAGAGCAAAGTCATCAGAACTGGTCATTACTTCAGTATGCGCTAAGGTAGATTTACTGAAACCATGGGCTTAGACCAGGTGAAAGGGGGAAACACAGTGGTGAGTCAGACCAGAACTTTTCTTTGTGTCCTAAATATACTGAATGTGCATCCTCCTTACTTGTTGTAATGCATTGGAGAGGTAATTTTGAGTTTGGACTGCCCAAGGAGGTGAGGAGTCTCCATCTTTGGAGGTCTATAACTACAGGTTAAACAGACTTCTTCAGTAGTGCCATAGGTAGAGTTGATTGTGCCATGAGTCAGGTTAATGGATTTGCTGGTCTCTTGAGCTCCCTTCCAGTGCTGTATTTCTGTGATTTGGTTATTCGGAGCCATACTGTGAAAAGATTGTGATGAAGATTAATTCAGAGTGTGTAGCAATTGGACATGAAGGGTCAGTAGTTTGTGGTTGTAAGATCTCAGCCTCAACAAGAAGAATTTTAGTCTGCCAAGTAGTAGAAACTTCTCAGGATCTGATATTTTCCTAAACTACTCCAGGTTTCTAATCCAAACCCCATGATTTCTGGACAACACCCCTCTGATTTGTAAGTGGCACCAGTATAATTCTTTTCACCACGAGTCCCTCAGTTGAATGTGCTCTTTGAAGTGTACATGTATGAATATTACATTCAGAAGGTCTCATGTCACAGAGCAATCATTGTAGCAGTTGCAAGAAATGCTTTTTATTTCCTCCTTCTCTGTCTATAAGGAAAAAGCCCAGTCTTCCAAATCCATTTGCAACAACATAGTTTTCGGTAACACGGCAGGTAATACTCTCTTGTGCTTCTTGCAGATGAGTGCAGTGGAAGGCTCTGCTGCGTGCTGTGGGCTGGTGGGTGGCTGAGGAGTTTTGCTGCTGGGCCCCACTGGTCCTGCTTCCCTTCTCTCCCCATCCCCATCCCTCCAAACACAGGACCTTACCAATGGCTGAAGCTTACCCAACATTGCTGTCTCAAGTGCAGCATCGCCAAGTGCCGGACAGGCAGGCTTTAATGTTGTGTATTTCTTGTGGTCGGGTAGTGTTGAGGTGTGACCTCGACTTTGTTTTGCACAGGTGCCAAGTGTTAATTCAGGTGCTCGGCACCTCTCTGCCGTGTATTAACTTCTTCAAAAGCCACAGTGGAACTGAGCGTTTTGATTGTGAACAAATTAATCTCAGGGACTGTGTTGTGTTTGTACAGTGTCTGGGATGGTGGGTTTCTGCTCTGGGAAGAAATATTTTGGAAAATATCTTCAGGTTCCTTGCAGAAGGACCACTCCTCTCCACCCATCTCCCCCAGCCCTCACACCACTGGTTGGGAAGTGACATTTCCACCATGCTGATCCTGAGAAGGGATCCACTCTTACCCAGCCCAGGAAAAAAGTGAGGGCTCGTTCTGCTCAAATCAGCACGGAAAAATGTTATGTGGGGTGAGGCTGAATTCCGTCCAAACATAAATAAAGTAGCATGCCCCAGAATATCTTTTCGGTCTAAATCCTGCTTAGCAGTCGAAAGTCCCAAGTACCAATAAAGTCACTGACTAATGAACATTACTCAGTTCCTTTGGGTGCTTGGCTAGGGGCACTCATAGTTTCCAGTCATACGATTACTCCTTTTTACTTTAAGCCGTCCTGTTTTCCTTTAGTCTTTCAGCCTTAAAGAAACATTGAGTAACTTTGTGTTCTGCTTCTTAATGGCAAAGTCAAGGGATCCCAGAGACGCAGATCTTTTTGGCTTCCTTTCCTCCTACCTGGAAACACCTTCTTTATCTCTGGTGCCAGCTGAAGTGTTAGTTTTCTGGTTTATTTTCCCTCACCCTTTCTGAGTCTCTTTTTCTTGCCCCTTTTGCACTGGAACTGAAAACAAAATTGGGATTTTCCAAGCAGAAGTGTGTCTCTGAGGTACACAGTGGAGATGAATCAGCACCAGGACATTTGCTCTGCACACTGGGTATTTGATGGGAAGAGGGGAAGGGATTAAAATCTGAACCTGATCTGAAATTTTGCACATTTATCTCGATAAAAACCTCAGGGAAGGTCAGCCTCAGTTTCTGGACAGTTCAGTCTTGAGTGGCCATGGAGATATAAAGAACAGCCAGGCTCCAGATGAGTCGTTAGCTTGGCACACGGGGGACTCTGTGTTCAATTCCATGTGGTGTCTTGCAGGAGTTTACCTGCAGGAAACATCTGTGTCGTATACCTGAATGAGACCTGTGAGTCCTTGAGCTGACATTGATACCTTGTCCCGTGTCATTCAGAATTGCAGCATGGCCCCAGTGTTTAGTGACCTTCAGCATGCAGTCATGTCTCCGGGGACCTCATCCCAGCCAGTGCTTCTTTGGATGGGCAGCGGCTCTGCTGAGAGGTCTCGCACTCCTGTACCAAGTGGAGCTGCTGGTGTTGTGGTTTCAAGTATGCAACCCATTGTCTCAGCTAAATTCACTCCTCTTGTACAACTGAGATACAGGTACACATCAAGTGGAGGACCATGAACGTTTTCGGTAGCTGTGTGACCCATAACCTGTTACCTTCAAATCATAACATGGATCCATGAAATGGTGGTGTGATCTGTGTCGCCGAGTGCGGCGCTGAGCAAAGCCAGATCAGCTGTTTCGTCCAAGCCTAGCTGCAGGTGATCTTCATAGGTCCACTGGCGAGGAGAGATGTTATGTTACCAGCTTCCTAAATCTGGCCTGAGTATTTCTTTTTCACAGAAGTAACACCAAAATACGCTTGGACTATACAGAGGCTGTAATTGACATTTACTGAGAGGTGGTTTCTGCAATAATTATCTACAATACCTGACATGTGCCACAATCCAATTTTATGGCTGTGCCATACTGGTATATTTGACTTATTTCATTGTGGGCATTGCATAAAACTATCACCCATCAGTGAAATATCTCCATGTTTGGAGTCTAACACAGTGAATTTTGGACGGCAACACTATACCTCAGACTATGAGTAGGGATAAAGAAGAATCCCACGTCCAATTGACCATGGCAAATCCAATTCAAACTGCAAGGGGATATTTTTCCTCCCATTAGGCAGAATGTGATTGATTTCCCATGTGGAAAATTGTTCAAGACAGACGTGCTCGTAAATTATGGCATAAGAGATCCTATTACTACAAGCTCCATCAAAACCTACTATGCCTCCCAAAATAGCAATAAGAAGATAATTATATTAACAGCCTTTCTTGTTATTTGATGTATGACTGACATAGGCTGTAAGCTTATTTTCTGCCAGATTGGAGCCTTCATTTAAGGATGGATGCTTTGGCATTTGTAGACATTAACAGTAATCCTTGGTTTCTGACATTGAAATTAAAAATGATACAGGAAAGTTTTTAAAATAGGGATTTGAAAGCCAATAGGTGCAAATGAGCCCACAGTTTAAAATGATGCATCCGTTGGGGATGAAGACTTAAAAACTTCATATCCAAAAAAAAGACACATGGTTTTACCAGCAAGGATTCTTGAAGAATCTGCTCTGAGGTCTGTGCTGTTCAACCCAGGATCTGCAAAAGAGGGTGTTAGTGACATAACTAACTTAGCTGATCATGAAATTACTTAGGATATTCACATCTGGAGCTGACTGCAAAAAGTTGGAGAAGGATCTCATGATATTGATGGTAAAAAGGCAGTTCAGTGTTGCTAAGTACAAAGCAGTGCTATGGGGGGGAAAAAAGGATCATTGCAATCCAGGAAGATTTCTGTAGTTCCAAGGATGTTTCCACGAAAACTACAGCTCAACAGTCAGCAGCAGTCAGAAAGCCAAAGCTGGTGTTAGAAAGAATTAGGAAAAGAATGGGGAACAAAACCCAGAGCTTCAGCTGCGGAAATCTGCGATTTCCCCATGTGCGGTTCTGGTTGTTGCCTCTCAAAAAGGGTATGTAATAAAGTAAGGTGCTGAGAAGGATGACAGAGGTGATTACAGAGGTGAATTGGCTTCTGTATGAGGGGAATAAATAGGCTAAAAGTCTTCAGTCTGGAACAGAGGTGATGGGTGGGACAGAGTAGAAATTTTTGAAATCATGAAGAATTTGAGAGAGTGAGGAGGACAAGGTTATTTTTATTTCTCAGAATACAAAAACCAGGTGCAGCCTGTGAAATTTGGAAAGCAAGCTTAAAGTGAACAAAAGGAAGTATGTAATCACATGCCTTGTGATTAAATTATGAAATTCATTTCCAGATGACTCTATAGGGACTGCTATATCTGTGGGTTCAAAAATGTTTCTGTAGGATGGAGCCAACAGGGGTTGCTAAAAATTATTTTCTAATTCTGAAAAAGTCTAATCACTGATGTGCAGGAATGGGGAGTGTGTATCAGGAGAAGGATCCCATTACACATGGCCTATTCCTTGAATTTCTTGCCCGTCTTTTACTGGCCGCTCTTGTAGACAGGGAGCTGAACTACAGAGATCTTTGACCCAACCAAATGCAACACACTTCACTTATATCTCTGCAACAAAATGGACTAAATCTTCTGTCCCTTTTATAGTGTGTACAACTACCAGTGAAGCTGCATTCTTGAATTGTAGCAGCTAGACACAAAGATGGTGATCCTCCATCTAGAAGTGGAGGAGATGGCATCTGTCCATTCTTGACCTTCTACTTGGAGACCACAAGTCTGCAGGCTGGACCACCTCAGAGGGGTTATCTTAGGTACCCGATAGTGGGACTTTGTACCTCTGGTCAGCCCTGCATAGCACTGCACACCAGGACACAAAGGCAAACAGCATTTGGGGAGCTGCCATTCCTGTGTGGTGGCCCAGAGAGAGAAAGACCAGTTTGTTTGGTGGTGTGGATTTTGTTAGCAGCCAGTCCTGTTTGGCTATTCAGTGTCTCCATGGCTTCAAATGCAATTAATCAGGACCCGAAAGGGTAATTATCGGCTCACATTCCTAATTCAGATTTCTGTGCCTATTCATGTTACTGTTTTTCCTTTAATTTAGCAGTGAAGTTGGGGTTATTTTTATGCTCTATGCTGCTGGCCCAGCGATCCTTATTAAAAATAAAAAGTAACAAAACATTAGTTTCCAGTCCACCTTTTTTCCTTCTCCTTGGGAAATGAAAAGGCCATATTAACCGTGAAAGGGAAATGAAAGTGTGCATAGTCCTAGGGTCCTGCTGTCACCTTGGCTGAAGGCACTTTTCCTTTCAAGGGGCAAGTAATTGCTTAGAGAGAGCATTAATCCCTGAAAGAGGCTTTTTATTCTGCAGTGGGCGAAGCTGTTGACATCTGACAGTGCCGTTTCCTCCTTTGATCAGACATAGGCACCTTGCTGAACCCAGGAGAAAGTGGCCCTGGAAAGCTGGGGATGCTCAGCACCCTCCACCTCCTGGGCAGCAGCTCTGTCCTCCGGGGTGCTCTCGCATTCTTAACGCTGTGTTTACTCGCACGTGGAGGAACCAAGAGGAATTTTTCAGGGAGGTTGTCCTCAGCTGTCTTCTGGCATCGGCAGGCACTGCTGGTGCCAAGTTGCACGTGAGCATAGTTTGGATTAGGTAGCCTGAGCTGGAAATGACTGAAGTGCTCACACATGGAGGAGCTGGGTGTGAAGGGGGCTGGTTATCTGGTAAGTAATTATAAAATCATTTCCCTGTTCCTGTGCATCGGCTGAGCCATAGTAACTGCTGGCATGAGTGCTCTTAGTCGTGCAGCTGAGGTGGAGCAATCTGAGTGAGCTTTGCTATCTGTGGGAGGCTGAGTGACTGGAGCCTGGCTCGTGTTGATACAGGCTACGTGCGCCCACATGGGTCACCGTGTCCACTGCCTAGCAAAGGAGTGGGTTAGCCGTGCATCCATCAGCTGGGAAGGGGCAATAGGAGTGGCTGCATGGTCAGGAGTTAAAGAGGAGGTGCTGCTGGGTGGCCTGGCCACAGACCTGACCCAAAGGCTGTTTCGTCAGACGGTGTGGCCAGATCGCACGTCCCACCTGGGTTACTGCACTGCAAGCTCAGAGGAGGCAGGGGAAGGGGTGCAGGTCCAGCTTCGGAGTCAGTGCAGAGGGGTGCAAATGTGACTGCACCGGTCAGCCCCCCAACATGTACTGGAAATAAAAGCGCCTATCTCTCTTTTCCTCTAACACACAGAAATCGGCCATCCCTGCCTTAAAGCACGTGCTCATAAGCCTTTGAAATCAGCAGTAGCTTTATCAGGGATCAGAGCAGGCAGAGAAGAAATTCCTATCAGAGGTTGTCTTAATGACACAAAAAGGTAAGACATATTAAAAAGACATGTCTGGAACCAGAGAATGATGCCTGTGGTTTGAGATGGTGTCTTGGCCTGCAGATGAGCTTCCTGACTCAGAGGCTGGCCAGTTTTGGTCTGGTTGTCGTTCTACGGCTTGCTTCTGTGCCTGTTGTCGTCTACTAAAAATTCAGCTTAAAACTAGTCAGAGGTTTTGCTTAGAGAACTCCAGGAGAGCACTTCCCTTTGGAGCGAGAGAACAGTGCTCTGTTTTGCAAAGCACAGGGGATTTCATTTCTGAATACTGCTCTCTGAAACCCTCGCTGGTGAGTTCCAGCCTCTGACAGGCACAAACACCTAGTTATGTTTGCCGCCACGTTGTTTGTTTGTTTAATTTCTGTGTTAATTGGTGCCTTCCAAATACCACAACTGCTCTGAGGAGCACTGTCCCTGCCAATCTGCTGAATTTCACCTCCTGTAATGTAGGACACGTGTACCTGGCAGCTGACTTAATCGAGGTCTTCCACAGGAGAGAATTTTGCCTCATTTGTGGCAGAAATCAAGGATTTGTTTTTGATTAGAATAAATGTTTGAACAGAAAGATTTTCTGGCCCCAGATGCCAAGGTAGATGTATTTTCATTCTGCGTGTGATCAGTAGAGGGATCTAGGGACTGGCTTTATTGCTTTCATTAGTGTGTGCTCATTTTGTGACCTTGTGAAGCCACCTTTGCATCCCTACCCCTCAATTTCTACCTGCAATGTTCCTGTAAGAGTATATGCCGTAGCACCGCAGTATTGCATGACCTACCTCTTAGTAATAATAACTTTGATCTACGTGGTGTGAGTGCAAATATTATTTTATTCACAGCTCTGGTTTTCAACCAGCTTAAGGGTGGAGTCTCCCAAGCAGTGTTATTGCCAGTCACGCCAAAGGATGTGGCTAGGACCTTACTGAGCTTTTCCAGTGTAGTTTGGCAAGGGTGCGGTGCAAATCCACCTCCCTCCAGTGACCTTGCTGCAACGTCTTCAACCCCAGTGGATGCAGCTCAAAGGCTCCCTGTCAGCAAGGCTGGCGCTGGCCCAGTGTCTGTGAGGTAGTGTCTCAGGCTTATTGTCACACCAGCGCGTGCGTTAATGACAAGTCTCATAAGCGCTTATAAGAGAGTGCAAATGTTTTAACAGGCTCGATTTGTTAAGTCCTCTGCTTTAAAAGACTGAGGTGGGACCATATGGTCCTTCCTTGATGGTCCATACCACCAAGTGTCAGTAGAAAGACTCCTATTGACTTCAACAGATCCCAGTGAGCAAGGTGGTACTTGATGTGTTTTTGGAAAGAGCAGAGGAAGAGTTTAGTTAGTGTAGCTGCAGGGGCATGGTCTTGCCCTTCAGGAAGAGCATTTTTCATGGGTAGGGTGGCACAAAGGCATTTGAGAGGCTCTTGCCTTTTCCCACTCTGGGGTCAGGAGCTGGAGTAGCTCGGTTGATACAAGCATGTTCACCATAAATATGTAATACAAACAGGGGCTGCTGGTTCCCAAACTTGTTGGACCAACGTACAGTGATCCGTATCATTCCTACACTGGCCAGGGAGTGAAAGTTACTATTGAATATAGCTCTGCAGATTGACTGTGTACCACTAGTGATTTGGAGATCACAGATAAGGAGCCACTAACTACCTGGGTGAAAGCAGGACACTGGCATCAGCTGATACAGGGGATAAATCAATTATTTCAGCACGAGCGATGGGACACAGTGTTTGGCATTTTGCTGATAAGTTTGGTATAGGGTCTAGATAGTTTGATCTTTATTTAAGCTCTGATGTTTCTGCATGTTAGATGACTTGGTCCTGGAAATTTAGAAATGGATCTTTTCAGAGGATGTTCAACAAAATTCTGGGTGCAGTGGGTATGTAAGTGTGCAGATTCTTATCTTAGGGGAGAAGTATGCATAGGCAAGGGAGATGCTTTGGATCTGCATAGGCTTTCCTGTTTTGCTGTGCCTTTTGCTCTCAGTGCAGCAAAGACTGTATGCAAAGAGAGGGGACACTCCTGCATCCTCTGTGTGAGTAAGCTGTGCTGTTTCCTAAGGCAGTGTTTCTCGGATGTTTTGAAAATGTGACTCTCTTTTGGCTCCTCGTCTTTGTGAGACTCGGAGTTATCATCAGGTCATTTCCTCTGGGTGAGGGTGTGCCAGTTGCAGGTGTTGCTGGCTGCAGGTATAAATACAATTCTCCCTCTCCCCTCGCACAAACTGACTGCTTTCTGCAATTAAAAGCAGTTGGCTGTTTGCAGGCTAATGTAGCAGTCACAACTGGTAATTACAAATGGGTTCACTTTCCACCTTGGGGAAGCTGAGCTGTGTAGTTCGAGGAGGCACCAATTTCACTGCAGAATTGAAGACTTTACTCACTGAGTCAACATTCCCAACATTTTACAAACACTCACAGACTGGGAAGTTCGATTTTAAGGGATCTGGAGACTCATGCTCACGCTGCCACCCTCTTGTGAGGGGTAGATGCTTTACTTTGATGTACTCTGGCAGTAAAGTTGGTTTAAGCAAGGTGATGGATCTCTTTGGGTTTGCTGGTGCATACAGACCAATGCGCAGAGAGCCGCCCCACAGTAAGAAAATTGAAAGGATAATTTTGTAGCACTTTTGCCTGCCCATTTCCAGCCCAATGCTGCATAATTTGCCTGCACTATGATTCCTGCCTTGCTTTGGAGAGGTGGGAGACTTGCAGCTGGGGCAGCTGAAGAGCAGATTACAGGAGCAGTGGATTGTTTGGGTGATAGCAGCAGGACACAGAGCAACATGAAGTAGCTCTTGGCTTATGCAAAACACTGTACAAACAGTAACAGAGCTGTTAGCTTGAGATTTGCACCCTGTGGCCCCCATCTGTCACTCCTGCATTTCAGTGTCAGTGCTCATGGCTTTTCTCCTTCTTCCAGCTGTGCTTGGTACTTGAATTCCCCAAGTCTGTACTAGCAAAGCTGTTCTAGAGGTGATGCTGTTGTCCCTGGAGGACAGCAGCCACCCATACAGACAGTGGAAAGCAGCCAGATTCAGAGGTAGGAGCTCTTTGCTGGTGGGGAATCCAGCCTCACCCCTTGCCTTTCTTTGGTTTCCCCTTGTAACTATTCTCATAAGGGCATATTCTGCTTATCACTTCTAATGGAGGAAGATTTCTCTTCCTGGTGATACTCTTTTGTAATCAAGCCATGTTATTTCCCGTGCTTTATTGCTTCTTGGTGATTTTCTTTAACATAGTAGCTTATGCACATTAAAAACAGGATCCAAGTGCAGAAGGACACCCTCCCCACCATCCCCCGTGTCTCAGGACAATATTGTTATCGCTTGTATTGGCTTTCCTGGCTGCCCCATCTGTCTCTATCACCTCTTGTCACCTTCCATAGAAATTCCTGCTGATTGGCAAAGGCCTTTATCAACTGAGGCTCTTTGGCAGCCAAGTTCAGCCAACAGTTCTGACTCTGTCATGAGTTTCTACTTATTAAAAAAAGTCCTTCCCCCTCCCACCGGTGGAAACAGTATGAATCATTTTCCTCCCCTTTCTTTGTCAGGAGCAGATGCCATCAGTGTTAGGGCCCTGGCACTGGCTTTCTGACTCCAGGAAATCATGGATGAAACAATCCATGGAAACTGGGATCCCTATGTAAAAGTAAGACATTATGTTATAAGGAACACACCTCTTTTTTGGCCGCTGTCAGGTTGCCATCTGGTTGACAATCACACGTACTTCCATGAGAAACATAAAATTGTTTTTCTATCCCATAGTGCTGTGCTGTTGAGTTACCTGTTTTACATTGCGAGGTGGCAGTGCGTCTTTAAATGCTCCAAATTTGAGTTATATTGTGTGACAGGTGCCTGAGAGTTTCATGCAGGACCGGGGTGGATGTCACAGCTTAAATGGGTTGAGGGGAATTTGTGTTATATGTGATTGCACATCTATGCTTCTTCAGTGTATAAAAATAATAATAACAGCTATGTGTAAGGTGTAGAAGCCTTCATAGAAATACTTGAGCCACAAAATGGCTTTAGTTACACTGGAGGAAGCTGCTTAGCCCAAAAGGAGAACCTGTAACTGCATGAGGGCTAAATTCTTTATTCTTTTTTACTGATGCAACCCCAGCGTAGCTGCAAAAATAGTCTGACCTCATCTCATAAGTGGACTCTGTCTCTGAGAAGTTGATCTTAGGTTGAACACATTGCTTGGCAATATATGTACAGACCTGGTACCTCCCAGATTCTCAGGTAAAAAGAGGAGAAAACCAACAGCACAGTAACAAGAACAACATGAAGAGGCAGAAACAGGAGCTCTCCCCTGCTCTTGGGAGACAGCTGGCTGATAGAGCCTCTGCAGCTGGAGCTTCTGCAGTTGGAGGCAGCACATGTCATTTTTAAAGGTAAATCTGATGAGACATTACAGTATTTTTAGTATACCCATTAGTATTTGGGCTGTTCGTTGTTGAGTATTTATCATATGGTTTGCTTCACGTACTGCTGTCTGAAGTGTGGTGGTGGTACTTGACGATTAAATGTGAATATGCAATTGTCCATCGTCCCTTTGACAGTGGATTTGGGCTCTTCCTAACCTCTGACAGATGCTTCTTGCATGAAACAACTGGTGTCCTTAGACCAATCCATCACCCAAACGTCCCTTGAAAGGAGACTCAAGCTCAGCAATCAGAAAGTAAGAGCAAGAGGTGAATCTCTTCTCTGGTAGATCTGGAAAGGAGCTAAACAGCAATTTCCCTGCCTCCCTGTTGCTCCTGCCGCAGCTCGTGCTCACTGCCTGGCTCCAAAGAGCAGCAAAGCTGGCAGCTTGGGGCTGAGCCACTGGCACAGGGGTGGGAAGATCATGAAGACATCTCTAGAAGGTCTTGAGGCCTAGATATGCAGCACCTCTCCTTGGCAGTGAAAGGTGTGATTAAGCGATTTGTTTTAGAGGCTGTCTTAGAGCTTACAAATCACCACCTGCTGTGACAGCTGGCATCTGCTGTGATTGTAGGGGCTATGTAGCGTATGTCCCCCTCCCTTGAAGAGGAAAGACTGGATTCTCCTGCTAGGCATCCCCTCGGGGACTTCTAGTGCTTCTCTGTCTAGTGATGCCCGGTGCTGTCCTGCCTCCATACTGTGCTCCACAGTGTCACCAAGCCCACCAGGAGCTGGGCTTCTTCCCTGCACAAACCACGTCCTTGACCATTACAAAGCGGTAGGCCATGTACCCTTCTGGTGTGTTCGGCACAGACCTGTAGGTTAATGGGAGGACAAGAGCGTTGGGATGCTTTTAAGCCTGTCTGTTCTTGGGGTCCATGACACTTGTTAAAATCTGTGCTACTCTAAGTATGAGGTTATGCAGGAATAAAGTGATGTTCAGAGGTTACCTTTAAGATTGAAGAATCAGCAGCTGCCAGATAGACAGTCTCCTGCATAGCTTTATTCTCCCCACTTTGTGCACCCGCTGTGTATACGGGAGGAAACTGGGGTCTTATGGGAGAAGAGGTGTGTGGTCGTGGAATTAAAGGCTACTTCTATATATATACAGAGAGATGAAGGGATGACTTAAGATGTCCCCTACAATGCTAAACCTGATACTTTGCCTCTTATCCACATTAATTTCCTAGGAATAATATTTTCTTTAAAGAAAAAAAGATAAAAATAAATGTTGTTATCCTGCATTAGCAGCAGGGCTGGAGCCCTGTGTCTTCGCTACGTCTCTCTTTCCCAGTGCTGCGATCCTTGGAGTCCTTCCTAATGTGCCAGACCCCTCTTGGCCCAGTCCGAGCCTGGCACATCGGTGAATGAAATACTTGCACGAGGCAGTGCCGTCCCGTGTAGCCTACAGCTCCCCATCCAGGACCAAGACGGACTTCTTCTTCACTTCCTAGCTGGGCTGCAGCATGGTTAAAAAGCCACTCATCCCCCTGCACAATGAGAGTGTAGTGCCTGAGCAGGCTTAAAAGTGCTGCAGTAAAATTCAGGAGAGAGGAAGCAGCACTGTATGGACTTGGCTAGATGTAGATCCCTTCCTTAGAGATGTGGAAACTACCCAAAGGAAAAGCCAAATGGCACATAAACCACTACTCCGCCCTCGCAAGGAAATTGCCCGGGCTGTTCTGCATTTACCCCGAGACTTCCCCGCTTCATGTTAGCGCTGCATGAAATTCCCCCTTCCACTGCTGTCCTGAGGGCTCCTTGCTGGCTCTTACGTGCCGCCACTGCTCAGCTCTCTGATTTCTTTATGGCGATAACAGGATGACCCTAACTACCTCGTTAGGCAAAGCTTTCCCATTAATGGGATCTGTGTCCAGTGCACCCACTTGGAGAACGTAAAGAGTGTACAGTGTGGGTCTCTCAGGTTACCTTCCTTTTCCAGTCCCATGGGGCCTCCCCTGGTTTCGGAGGAAGACAGTAGAAATGGAAGAACTGGAGAAAGCAGTAGTAACTCATACTGGATCTGCGGTGGTTCCTGCTGGTCAGTCGTGATGGCTTTGGCCAAGCTTCTGTCGGCACAGTCTGTCTTCCCAGAAAAGGGGAGAAGTTGGGCATTTGGGAAGTTGTCCCTCCTTAGAGGTGCTTCCGTACCCCTGGCAATGAGACTTCGCTGCCTGAGGACCCCCAGGATTTGTGAGGGGGTCCCTCCTTGCTGCCCACCAGAACTGGATGTGCTTGCAGAGTGTCCTTGTTTTTCTTCTTGCTTTTTTCTTTGTTGACTGCTACTCCATGGTGCTCTAAACTACTCGGCCTTCTCCAGATCTCAGTTTTGAATGCCATACTGGACTGGGCAGCTACAGATCTTCCCCGTAGCCCTCATTGAGCCCTTTCCAGCTTCCAATAGCAGAGGGAAAATCTTCCTTTTTCTGAAGGGATAAAAATGGAAGCACCTTCTGGACTTTGCTTCATCCTAACACCACAGTCATCCTGATATTTTCCATCTCCATTTAAGGACTGAATTAAGACTCATCATATCCTGGGGTCTTTTTTGTATGCTGTGTTTAATATAACGTTCTTTATTACATTTATCTTGTTTCTTATGTTTGAGTCTTTCATTTATTATGTTACTTTGAAGGCTGGGCCGGCCTGTAAACTGTCTTTTTAGGAAAGCTGAATTGCATTTACAGGAGATCTTTAATGTGTTTAAGTCTTTGGTTCCTTTATGTTTTTATATGGTCACTGTTCGACTTTCAACTCATGGCTTGAACTGAAAACAGGAAAGCCAGAAAGTGAGAATGTTTCCAAAATGTCTCTTTCTCTTTGCAGTATATTTATAAAAGTTGCAAAGAAATGCCAAGATCTCCCACACCAGCGTTTCTGGAGCACTGAGAAAGGAACTAGTCTTTTCTCTGCGGGTACCCCCACACCCCTTCCCCCTCAATAAAGCAGCTTACTGCAGTTATGCAGTAGAAGTACAGTGTGATCCTGGAGGCTATCAGAAATAATAAGAAATGTTTTGGAAGTGCAGGTAGTTCTCCCCATTTACCGAGCAGAGAAGCAGGAAAGCAGCAATGTTTTGGTGTGTCCAAAGTGGGTCGGTGCAGGGAGATGGAAGTGCCACTTTCCTTCTCCAGCAGCTTTTGACTAAATCGCTTGAGCTCAGATGAACGTCTCAGACACCTATTGAAGATTTCCCCTGTGCTCTGTGACCGCGTGGCATCACATCCTACTGGGATGGCTCAGCACCAGCTTTGTAATGAGATAACCACAGGGAACCCGGAGAGATAAATTTATGGCACTAGGAAATGGCTTTACCTCACAGGACAAACTGTTTTGCTGCCAGAATTAGGGCTGGAGATAAACCGCTTTCTCTTGTCTGAAACAAAAGGCTTTAACACCTTCCAGATTAGCAGCAATGGAGGAAAAGACAACCAAAAGGGCAGAATCTGGGAGAGGTTAGAGCCTCTGCTAGTGGACTGTTAAAGGGTGCCGTTTTGTTAACCTCTCAGCTTGTGTAATCATGACAGAATCAAAGCCACATATTCAGATTTTGGATCTGATTTAATTTCCTAGTCCATTTTCTTAGCCCATGATCTATGGATGACTATCTTACTTGCCTGTTGGCAGAAGAAGTTTGGAGCAGGGGGTGGTATATATGTCAGTGGTTTCTTTACGTAGACATTTCATGGACTAAATAATGCTGGCAGATACTGTTTTCTTCCACCACAAGGAGAACATATAATTTATTCTTGTCTCATTACATTAAATGAAATACAGCACAAAAGAAAAAGGGAAGAAAACCACCAAAAAAGGATATGAAGATATAATCCCTTCAAGCCAAAAAAATACCAACTCTATGACATGCTTGTGTGTGGGGAAACTCAGCTCCTAGATTATTTTGATAAACTTTGTTACAATCAGTTTCACACAAAACCCAGCCGTTTATTTAATCTTAACTAGCTTGCAGAAATGTCATACAGTAAGGACACTGAGGTTATTTTTTTTTTACTTTCAAAAAAAAGAGAGTTTGTTTATTTTTCTTCTATTATTTGGTTTCCCTCTGTAGATTTGTAAGGGCTCTGTCACCAACAGCCTTGTATTTGCTCGTGAGCTGGCTGTGTGGTTTCTCTGCCTGCACGGGCAGGAGCATCCGCAGTGGGAGGCAGCTGAGTGGGCAGGCACGGGGCGTAGATGGAGCCCGCATCCCACCCCAGCAATGCTCCCTGCGCTGCCAGCACGGACGTGCCAAAGCAGCCCTGAAGCAGAAAGGAGTCATAACATAGTGTTGGTCCATTCCAGGATAATGCCATCACTAAAAGGGAACCAAAACTTTTTGCATTATCTACAGAATGAAATCAGAAAAACTCCCTCTGCCCTGTGAGTCGCTGTGGTCCCCTTTTGGTGGCTCACACAAGTGGGGCTTTGGTGGCAGTTGCCAAGGTTTCACAGAGCTGCTGTGCCTGTGGAAGTTGTTCACCTTGTGCTGCATCTCCTGTGCAAACTTAAGACTGGCAGCATCCAGCTGCAAGAGGTGCCATGCACACTCCTGTAATAGCTGTTGCCCCGTGTCCCTCCGCTGCCTGCCCCGCGGCGTGTTTCTGTGCAGTTTGCTCCGAGGGCAGGAGCAGATCTGCTGCTCACGCCTCCTCCGAGTGTGCCGTCCTGTCTGTCTTGTAGTGACAGGGGGGCACAGTCACACAAAGCTGCTGCTGTGCGAACCGCTCCAGTACTGGGACTCCTCCGTCGGAGGTGTAATGGGGTTGCAGAGCTCAGCCACTGGCACTGTCAGCGGCTGCTGCTGGAGCCAGGGATGAAACCTCATCTGCCAACCTTTCTGCTCGGTGCTACTGCGTGACACCATGTGGCAGGCGATGCCCCTAACCCTCCCCTTTCATCTGTTCCCTCCTCAGGTAAGATCCTGTTCCGGAGGAGCCATGTCCGAGATGTAGCTGTGAAGAGGCTGAAGCCCATCGATGAGTACTGCAGGGTAAGAGCTCTGGGGAAGGCGTCTGGCAGCCCTGCTGTCTGGGGGCTCACAGCCACCACCAGCGCTAGGCTTTTCCTGCCAGATACTACTAAGAGCTTCATCTGTGTTGAGTCCATCATAAGGAAGGATGGTCCTTCCCAAACACCACCAGCACTAACAGGGCAGGTTGAAGCAGAGGCAGCTGTTTGCTTCCAGGGCCCTCACAGCATTTTCCCCTGCAAACTTTATGCACCAGGTTCGTGCCTCATTTACTCAGTAAAGGCCATAAACCTCGTCTGCTCTAAATCATAGAATCATAGAATTGTTTAGGTTGGAAAAGACCTTTAAGATCATCGAGTCCAATCGTTAACCTATCACTGCCAAGTCCACCACTAAACCATGTCCTTAAGCACCACGTCTACATGTCTTTTATTTCTACTTCAGCCTTGATGAACGCAGGAGTTGAGCAGGCAGAGAAGCACAACTAAGATGGCATTTTCTTCTGTTCCCTGCCCGTCTGTCCCCCAGTGCCGCACGAGGGACAGTGCCAGTTGGGGCAGCACTGGGGGTGGACCGGTGGCCTCCAGGCATGCTTCTCCTGATGAGTGGAAGCCTTGAAATTTATTGCAGGACAGAAAAGCATGGCTGTGTTGAGAAGAAGGCTGTCACCTAATCTTTCCTTTCTAGCTTAGAGTTTATGATTCAATGATAATTAATCCTCTGACAGAAGATTAAAAGTCGTTTCTAAGCAAGGCGGATACCCAGTTTTTGTAGAGGTATCGAGCGCGTCAGTCAGTGCATAATTTAAACCCCAGACTTCCTCTCTTATTTCCCGTGGGGTTTTCTTTCCGTTTTTAGAAAGCCAGAGGAGCAGGTGGAGGGGAAAAAATACATTCCCAAGAACTTCTCCAGTCAGACATTTGCTCATCCAAAATTGGGAGCAGATCGCTGAAGTGCCTGAGGCGTGCTGGAGGGAGGGCAGTGAAACCCATGCCATCTGCACCCCCCAGGCAAGGAAGCTGCGATTAAAGTCTTATCTCATGAGATCAGGCTTTCTTGTGCGACAATTAACGCACTGTCTTCCTGCCGGCGGCCAAACGGCTCTCTTTAAAATATGTAGGGTCTTACTGTGTCCCCAGCCACCCTCCTTCAGACAGGAACTGCCCGCGACAGGAGCGGTGAGGGCTGATGTCAGGGTTCACCCAGCAGATGCGTGGTGGAGAAAGCAGTGACTTGCGCCGGGGGGGGCAGCTGCTTCTCTGGGCCCCTTTGTCTGCGCCCCAGACAGACCCAACCCGGCTGGACCCACTGGCACCCTGCCGGTCACGGCCAAGGGATATGCTTTTATGAGCATAGACCCAGCCGTATTAGGTTAGACCCCAGTTTCCTCCAGCCCAGTGTTTCCCATCGCCAGCAGCAGCCCAGTGGTGCCCAGCAAAGAGTATGAATCCTGGGCAAACATATAGTGACTTCTCCAGAATATTATCCTGGCTTCCAGTGATCTCTGGCCCACAAGTTTCTTGTGCCTGATGTAGTGTCTTTTTATTTCATTTGCAGTTTACTGTAATTTGTATTTAATTTGCCTCAGTACTTCACAGTAGAAGATGTTTCAACCTGGATGGCACTGGAGAGTGAGGCTCATAGTCAGTGAAAAGCTTGAGCAGGCATTGCATCTCATGTCTGCGTGAGTGCTTCAAGAGGGCTACATCCTCCATAGTGTCTTTCTGCATGGGGCGTCAGGTCTTTAAGGAAAGAAGGCCCGGGCTAATTCATCCATCCCCCTGGGATGTATCTTGTTGGAGCGTGTGTGACCGCAGTTGTGCCTCAACAGTCTAGGCTGCAGGTAGGTGGAACTTCGGACAGTGCTGGCAAGTAAAACAATGCCAAGCTTTTTTTTCCATCCCCTGCATTTGACCCCAAACCCATGCCTGGACATTAATGTGTCCAGTGTGGATGGTAGGCAAGCTTGTGCCTACTCTTCAAAAACAGTATAGAAGTAGCTATGATGTCCTGCCTGTCATCAGATCCAACTATGGGCTGATTTCTTCACCTTCTGCTACAGCTTCCTCCTAATTACAGAGAGTAACTGAAGATGGTAGTTGGTCATGCCATTGCCTGGCACAGGACATACCCAGTCATTCTTGAGTCCCACAGCACACAGTTGGCAACCTGTGTAAATAAACAGAGGGACCTGAGAGTTCCAACTCATACCTCTCCCAGCCTTTCTAAGTCTGCACATTTTATGAGAATAAGTTTTTCTTTTGAATGTTTATGGTTCATCCAGTTAGCATTTATTCAAATGATTGTCCTGTATTATTGCTGTTCCACACCTGGCCTGGGATATGAAAAGTCCACAAGACTGAAAATAATGATGAAAATCAGGCACTGAACTTCAAAGGTACAATGAATTTAGGGAAACAGCTTGTAGAAGGATTGCTTCTTGGTACAGTGACGTCAGTGATAGTTCTGTTACTGACCTTCAGCGGGGACAGGATTTCATCTCTGGGGTTTAGCAGAGGCTTAAAATTCAGAAATGCTTTCTTGCTACCTTCACTGAAGGTCCCACTTACAGGGTCTCTGGGAACATGACCTTCAGTTATATCCTTATATTTTTTATATATATATATATATTTTTTTTATATATATATATATATATTAAAAAGTTACCTTAGTGTAATCTTTCCATCCCAATATGAAGTTAACCAGGAATGACAGAAAGCTGTGAATTGGGAACAGAAAATTAGGTGATGAGTCTAAACCAGAAATAGGGTCTCTCTCCATTCAGCTGTTTCCCCCTTGTAACTACAGAGGGAACCTGAGTGACTCGGTTAGCTCTGATCTTAACTTCTAGAAAGCTGAAGTGAAATGCAATGAATCCCCTTTTGGTACAAGAAGGGATTTTTTTTTTTTCCGCTAACAAAATAGTATTAATCACGACTGTTTCCTTCTCTGTAGCAGCTACTGGTGCCTGTGTCTTAGCATGACTTGAGAGTGGGATCATGCCCACCTCTTTGGAAGTGTTAGCTGTTTTCTGCATTTCTTCCTCTGTCCAGTGGATTTTTTAACTCTTGAGAGAATTGCATGGAACTGTAGAGCAAGAGCATTGTTTTGAGAGGTTCAGTCCTGCTTCTATAAAAGAACAGTGCAAAGCTTATGTTCCATGCTAGTCCTAAAATGGGTAGGCAGATGACATGCTTAATTTTGAAAAATTTAGAGAATTATGCTGGAATGATGTGGGTGAAATTGATGGAGAAAATCCGACGTGATAATAAAATGAATAAATGGGACAATAGACCTTTGTCCGCTGAAGTCTGTGAGGAAGCAGAGGAGGGAGGCAGGTTCAGATGCAAAGTCTGTGGTAATTTTTTTGCCAGATGAGGGTTCTCCATCCATTTCACCTGCGCTGGAAAGGCGAAGCACAGATGGGCCCTGGCAAATGAGTGGTGCAAATGTTTGACCATTTGTTGTTTTGTTTTTGCAGACTGTCTCTGACAGAGCGTGGTGATTTGCATGGCTGAGAAGCAGGTCTGACTTCTGCTGTTTGGATGTGTTGTGGTTCCTGCGCCGGGCACAGGAGCAGTGACAGTCAGGCAGAGGCTGTCTGAGAGTTTGTGGGGAGACTTGGCAGTAAGGGGAGGTCTGCAAAATGTTCTGTATCAGGGGCATGAGCCCTCTGCACCCTACAGCATGGGCCTCCCAACCCCTCAAGCCTGGGCGATTCTTCATTGTGTTATACCAGCTTAGAAAAGTGCCATCACAGAGGTAATTAGGCCAGTGTTTTTGCTAAGGCCACAAGAAGCTTTGAAGTTGCAATGAAAAGCAGAGGAGCGGGACATACAGGGGAAGATTTCCAGGGCTTTTCTCATCTGTAAACATGAAAGTGCAGGGTCCGGATGTCCTTACTGGTAACCTGAGTGAGTTACCAAACAAATGGTGTTTTGCCAGTACATGTGTGCTGCCCACTGGAACTGGTGTCTCTGGATGATGTCCCTCTTAACTGTAGGCTTGGAATTAGTTTAGTGTGATTTAAGGTCTTCTGGGCTCATTGGGCCTGGTTTTCTCAATTTGTTTAGGAGTTTTTGCCAGTGTGAAAGAAAGAGCAACTTCATAGCCTTACCTTGCCACGGGCATTTTATTTATTAAGCTTTTGATCTCCCAAACACACCTCTGGTGTGTGCTTGTCCAGTATGTACCGTCCTGTGTTCAAGAAGGACCTCTCAGGTCAGTGGTTCACAAAACCACCACTCTCTCCTTACGCAGCCCTCCGGGAAGACTCAGGCCAGCATTTGCAGACTTGCATCTTTGGGCGTGTTGGTCCTAATTGAGGGAAGCATCTTTGTGCAGGGAAGCTCTTAAGATGTGAAGCCCCATTGTCATAAACATTTACCTGAATTTGTCACATGCCTTCATGCTGTCCCAACTGGAGGTGGATTTAAGTAGACACTTACAGGCTTTTCTATAGTGAGGCTTTAGTACCCAAATGCACACCACCTAAATAAAAATTAGATGAGCAAGTCACATCAGGGCCAGGAAATATTGGTCATTCTTTTATTAATGTTCACAGTGTGAGAGACCACACTTCAAAAACATAATTACCTCCCTCTTGGTCTCTCAGTCCTGCCTCTCTTTCAAGGTTTAGTCCTTGAACCTGTCAAGACAGATACACAGACGTTCGTCTCTCTATTCATTGTACAACTAAGCTAGTGCTGATTGAAGATGGAGTAATAGTTAGTCCTGGTCAAGAATGAAAGAGTTTAAGTGAAAAACTTTCAAACTTCATCTGTCATTTTTTGATCTACATTTCAGAATCCTGATGTGTTTAGACCAGCTGCAGTAATGAGAGTTAATTATTTGCAGTGCCTCTCAGCACCTGGAGTAGAGCCTCGCTTTCCATTGCCCTCTGGTCCTTCCATGCCAGAGGCCCAGAACTATGCCCCAGTTACTTCCAAAACTCTGCACCCTCTTTTCCTCCTTCCCTCAGCTCTTTCTTTATTCCTGCATCTCCCCACTTCTTCTCCAGTCTGAGTCACCACCATGTATGTTCCTGTCTGACACTCAGTGTTTGCCATCCAACCTCCACACTTCAGTGCTTTGGGTTCAAGCTTGTAGTTACTTGAGGCTCTCAACAAAACAGAAATGGAAAATGTTTTCACGTAGGTGAAACAATTTTTTTCTCTGTTCTGAGAAATGAACTATTTTAATTGCACCTTCCCTCTTGCTGGACTCATTGCCATTCCCAACTGTCTGGCACTAATGATTAACGCTTATTAAAATGATAAACAATTGAGAACAGGATACTTAATAATAAAAGTCAGGGAGCCATAACCATGTGGTACTGTCAGCTGTCTCTGTGTATTTGTGTGCAGAGCTGGGATTAACCCCACTGAACATGAGGGATCCAAGAGCAACATATCTGAACTCCCTCAGTGGGCTGTGGGGGGAGACAGTCAGTGATTCACCCCACCCAGAGCTAGACATCCATGGTGGGGTAGACAGAGCAGCCCCTGAAGGTGCTGGTCTTTCTCTAGCGATTATATAAGTTGATAGACAAGTGTGACCAGTCTGCCATTTTAGACATATAAAGTTCAGTGAGGTGAATATCATTCTGTGCGTATGTACACACACGCCTACACGCGCGCCGTATCTCTCTACATATACATGTCTGTGCGTCTGTTTTTTATAAATGTATCTGCATAAATGCAACACACAGCACTCAGTGCATCCTTACAAGTACCTGCATGGTTTTATACCCATGTGCGTGTATTTTGTGAAGCCTTTGAGCTGTAATGTAGTCCCACGGAGCTGTCTGCAGTTCACGTAACCTTAAGCGATGAACCCCTGCCTGTGCCTGGTGCTGTTTGCTTCGAATGCTGCGTGCGGCGTGCGGCAGCCTGCCCGCAGATGAGCTGGTGCTGTGCGAGTAGCCGGCCGTCCCCAGTGCCGAGAGCTGCTTGCTCACGCCCTGCCTGACGTTACAGCTTTTCTAATAGCCTTTCAAATCATCCACTTTGCAAGACTGTCTGAAACCTGTAATATAGAGCGACAGGCATCGTTACAGGCTGAAATAACACATAAAAGCACATCTCCTAAGGAGCGTGTGAGGTCTGAGCAGTGCACCTCCGCCTTTGCATGCCAAGCAAGGAAACATGCTATTACTGATAATACTCGGTGGCTGTGCAAGGCTGAATTCTGCTCACTGGCACTTTTTATCTCTCACCTTTCCTGTGCAAATTCCTTGCTGTTTCTGGATGCTTGCTGTTTGTAGCTGTGTGCATTCACCTCTGGTTTCCACATCTCAGGAAGAATGTCACTTCCCTGTCTTTTCCATCCTGTCACTATCTGTTTTCCTCTTTTTCTTTACCCTTCTTTCCTTGACCCTGCAGTCTTTCCTTCAGGCTGTTGCAGCTCTGCCCTGGAACTGCCTTGCTGGAAATGCCAGAAAATTGCATGTTCCCCTTGCGGAGTGACAACGGTGTCCCTCATCTCCTCAATGCGCTTTTTGTTCATTCGCTGGAATCGCGTTGGACTTGGCTTGCTCCTGGGTGGACGTTGGGTGATTGCTGAAGAGACGTTTGTTTCTCAAAAAAGCGTTGCTGCTCCCTGCCACTGTCCAAAATCAATAGACTGACTCTGCCTGGTTTTACACCCTTGTTTGCACTTTCTTACCCTTTCTTAGCATTTCTTACTCCTTCTTAAGGTTTTGTTCCTTAACAAAAACAAGTAAAAATTGATTGGCTGCAGACTTACACCCGAGCTCCCCAAAAAGCATGCAATGGCAAGTTAGTACCGGGTGGTTTTCATTTCACCTCCATGCACTGGGCTGAAAATTGCAGTACTTTGGGAGGTGATTCAGAAGCAGGAGAGCCTGCCCTGCCCCAGGGCTGCCATGTCCGTAGGGTGGGAAGGTGGATGACTGGGTGTGGAAATGGCTTCGTCTCCCAGTTGCCAAGGGGAGCTGCTCTGGAGCTGGCCCATCTGGGCGCACAGGGGGTTTTCCTGAGGCAGGGAAACACCAGGGCAGCGGAGAGACCCACCTGGAGCTGGCAGCTCTCGGGGAGATGCTAACAAGGCCTGGGTGCTGCCAGAGCAACCATGACCATCCCAATGCCTATCAAAAGCAGCCTGGGGAACACTGCAACTGGAGTGGGCAAACAGAGCGTGGGCGGCAGCCAGGGCCTGGCGCAGCAGTTCCCGCAGCAGGGCGCGCAGGGAAGGCGCCTCCTCGCAGGTGGGGCATCCACTGGCCGAGTGGGAGACCTGAACTACACATAACCCAGGAACCGGGCACTGCTCTGTGGCCATCTGCACAGGCCAAGGGCACTCGTCCTACCTGACCCTCAAGGCGGAATGGCGGGCACTCGTCTGAGAGCAAAGGCTGCAGCTCCGGCTGGGGGGTCTGCACCATCTACCCAGCGGTGGCCGATGCCTCCGCACAGATGGAGCTGCTGAAGGGAGAGGGTGCAGCGCAGACCCCAGACTGCAGGAAGGGCCCAAACCTTTCTCCTGGGGCAGGGACAGGTGGCAGACCTGCCTGCAAAAGGTGTGTCCAGGCAGAGGACCTCCTGCAGCAAGCAGCTGAGCTGCAGGAGGTGGTGAGAAGGCTGCGTAACACCAGGGAGGCTGAGAAGGAGTTAGACAGCTGGTTCCAAGCGCAGTCTGCAGTGGACCCACAGCCCATGGCCAAACAGCCAAAAACTCCCACACACACAGAAGGGAGGGGGGACGATAATGCAGAAGAATGGAAGCTTGCAATGACAAGGACTGGCACTTCCCCCGAAGCTGGAGGTGCCCTGGCAGAACCACTTCATGGCTCTGCAGAGTGAAGGGGAAAGACTCGTCGCATCAGGAGAGACGCTGGAGCTGAGTAAGGCAGCCCGATCCGCTCCCCGTGTAGCAACCAGCACAACTAAGAAAAGGCGACAGGCGATAGTAGTACGTGACTCCCTTCCGAGAGGTACAGAGGCACCCATTTGCCGACCTGACACACTCTCCAGAGAGGTGTGCTGCTTACCGGGGGCTCGTATCGGGGATGTCACCGAGAGACTACCAAGCCTTGTACAGTCCACTGACTTATCCGCTGCTGTTGTTTCATGTGGGCACCAGCGATACAGCCAGGAGCAGTCTGAGGAGTATCAAGGAGGATTACAGAGCCCTGGGAGCGGCGGTAAGGGACTCTGGAGTGCTGGTAGTTTTTTCATCAGTCCTCCCGGTCAAAGGGAAGGGGTTTGAAAGGGCCAGTCGAATCTGGCAAATCAACAAATGGCTACAGGACTGGTGCTACAGCCGGGGGTTCAGCTACTTAGACCATGGGACTCGCTTGGAGAAACCTGGTCTGCTGGGGGCTGATGGGGTCCATCTGTCAGAGAAGGGGAAGAGCATCTTCGGTCATCAGCTTGCCAAGCTGGTGAGGAGGGCTTTAAACTAAAGTTGCTGGGGGAGGGGGATCTCAATCCATCCCACTTTTACCAGTTTGATGCCAGTGCCAGCAATAGATGCCCAGAGCCTGGAGAAGGATCACAGGTCAGCAGGAGAGCACCTGAAGAGCAGCACAAAGGAATTCCAGCCACTCCAGCCAGTAAGTCAGCTTCATCGGGGGCTGAACTTAAATGCCCCTATACAAACACGAGTAGCATGGGGAATAAACAAGAGGAGTTAGAGACGTGCACACAGCTGCAGGGCTATGATCTTACTGGCATCACGGAGATATGGTGGGATGGCACCTATGACTGGATTGCTGGAATGGAAGGACACAGGCTCTTTAGGAAGGACAGGCAGGGGAGATGGGGGGGGGGGGTGTCACCCTCTATGTCAATGACCAGCTGGAGTGCATGGAGCTCCACCTGGGGATGGATGAGGAGCAGAGCAAGAGCTTATGGATCAGGATTAAAGGGAGGGCAGAGGCAGGTGACATTATAGTGGGGATCTGCTACAGGCCACCCAACCAGGAAGACCGAACGGATGAGGCCCTTTATGGACAGATAGGAGCAGCCTCATGTTCACAAGCCCTAGTCCTCATGGAGGACTTCAACCACGCCAATATCTGTTAGAGGGACGACTCAGCAGGGCATAGGCAATCCATGAGGTTCCTGGAATGCGTTGATGATAACCTCCTTCTCCAAGTGATAGAGGAGCCAACGAGGAGAGGTGCTATGCTGGACCTTGTTCTCACCCACATGGAGGGGCTGGTGGGGAACATGAATCTCAAGGGCAGCCTTGGCTGCAGTGACCATGAAATAGTGGAGTTCAAGATCCTTAGGGCAGCTAGGAGGGCACACATCACACTCACTACCCTGGACTTCAGGAGAGCAGACTTTGGCCTCTTCAGGGAGCTGCTTGGTATAGAGATATGGGATAAAGCCCTGGGCAGAAGAGGGGCCCAAGAAAGCTGGTTAATATTCAAGGATCCCCTCCTCCAAGCTCAGGAGCGATGCATCCCAACAAAGAGGAAATCAGACAAAAACGCCAGGAGGCCTGCATGGGTGAACAAGGAGCTCCTGGACAAGCTCAAACACAAAAAGGAAGCCTACAGAGGGTGGAAGCAAGGACAGGTAGCCTGGGAGGAATACAGAGAAATTGTCCGAGCAGCCAGGGATCAAGTTAGGAAAGCTAAAGCACTGATAGAGTTAAATGTGGCCAGGGATGTCAAGGGCAACAAGAAAAGCTTCTATAGATATGTTGGTGATAAAGGAAGACGAGGGAAAATGTGAGCCCACTCTGGAAGGAAGTGGGAGACCTTGTTACCTGGGATATGGAGAAGGCTGAGCTACTCAATGATTTTTTTGCCTCAGTCTTCACTGGCAAGTGCTCTAGCCACACTGCCCAAGTCAGAGAAGGCAAGGGCAGGGACTGGGAGAATGAAGAACCACCCACTGCAGGGGAAGATCAGGTTTGAGACCATCTAAGGAACCTGAAGGTGCACAAGTGCATGGGATCTGATGAGATGCATCCATGGGTCCTTAGGGAGGTGGTGGATGAAGTTGCTAAGCCACTATCCATCATATTTGAGGAGTCGTGGCAGTCTGGTGAAGTTCCCACTGACTGGAGAAGGGGAAACGTAGCCCCCATTTTTAAAAAGGGAAAAAAGGAAGACCTGGGGAACTCCATGCCAGTCAGTCTCACCTCTGTGCCCCGCAAGATCATGGAGCAGATCCTCCTGGAAACTATGCTAAGGCACATGGAAAATGGATTTGTGCTCTTCCATCACTGACAACCTGCTCTGTGCTCCAGCTACGTCTGTAGCCTGGTTTTTGCAAGAGTGAACACCTGCGACCTATAGGGAAGTGGTGACTCTTTGAGAAGGCATCTGATGTCCAGGAACCCCTGTGATAGGTATAACTTGGGTATTTGTGTTTCTCTAGTAATGATACGTATCATTTGCAGTGCTTGCTCTTGCCCCATTGACTGCACAAGATCAAGCCCTTGGAGATTTCAAAACACACTGTAGATATTAAATATCTGAGCCTCGTAACCTTTTTGCGGATTAGGTAAGTGTTATTGCTCAGCATTGTAAATGGGTAACTGAAGCTACATCCCTGCTGAATTTGATGGAAAGAGGTTAAGTAACGTGCCCAAACCAAGAAGAGCACTAGTAATAGAGCCATCACTAAATCTCAGCCCCATCCGCTGTTGGTTAGACAGCATTGCTTCTCTATGTAAGTCTGTCTCCTGCTTGAGATGCAGATGAATAAAACATGCTTTAATGTTGTCTGTGTCCTTGTTAGCCTGTGCTGGCGAAGCATTTCTCTTTCTCTTTCAACATGCTGTGATTATTACTATTCCCAGGCAGTTCCTGACTTCCCAGTGTTAGTCCTGATTTGCCAGCTGGATGCATCCGTTTATGCACACTAGGGATAAAGGCAGAGACCTCACACCTTTGTGACGCTTTTAGGCAAGATTGAGTGGATAGCAGCGGGGACCAGGGCATCCTTCATTCAAATTAAAGCACTTGAGTTTTCCACCTGTTGTGTTTCATTCTGCGTTAGCGCAGCAACCAGTAGTGCTCTGTACGCGTGCCCCGGCTCTTGAACCTGCCAGGCTGTTGCCCGGCTTCTGCATCTGATGCTGCTTCCTTATTGCGAGGTGTCTTTCTCTGCTCTATAGTGCAGCTGCACGTGACCAAAGGCCAGGGCCTCATTCTTCACAGGCCTGCTGATATCAAATGGATTTTCCTTGTGTTTTTATAACATCCCTCCACCAGGGAAAGGAGAGCTGTAGGTGTGGAAGCACTTGGCTTTGAATTTCAGGCCACCTCAAAACAAGACCTCATCATCTAATACTGGAGACCTGCAGTTTCAGAGCAGGATTTTTTCATTTTTCACCTCTTTTCCTTCACATCCCCGAGCAGGAGTGGTCTTGGAAACAAATCTGGCCACTTCTAAAGCCTGGTTAAAAACAGCCATGAGGGTAACCAGCTGCCCTGTCCTGCCTTCATGCTTTGGCTGGGCCTTCTGGTGTGTCTGACCAAGATCAATCAGATGTCTCGGGTTAGTATAACCAGTTAGCCCTAATGCACCTTCATTTAGCTCTGGTGCAGTTTTTCATCCGTCTTTCAAGATTGTTTGTTCTGCTTTCAACTAGCAGAAGAGCCAGACAATCTCATTTTGTCAAACAGGTTTACAGCACCTCTGAGAAGCTTGGTCTATATTTAACCTGTGGCCTATTTTCAGCGTAGCTTAGCACAGGAGGAGGTGAACTCCAGCCTCTTTTCCTCTCCTGCTGGTCATTTCTGGAGGCAATTTCAGCGTCGTGTCACTTAGGGCTGCTCTCCCATCTCTGTGGGCTGGGGACAGCTCTTTGGCCTGTTTTGGCACCGTCAAGCTCTATATTCTGAACAACAAATTCATAGCATGTTTCTGCCTTGCGTGCGTATCTCACTGGTTGGACGTCTTGCTTTCCAGTACACTTCAACATAATGTGGTTGCTTCCCAAATTGTCCTTAACTATTGCTGAATGCGACAAGCGCTGCCTACCTGTTCCTTGCAGAGTGTGTGGACATTGTTAGCCAGGATGTGCTGCGAAGCCGCCTTCACACAGAAATAGCCTCTCTGGCTTTTTTTTTTTTTTTCCCCCAAACACTTAACCTTCCTTTCCTGTTAATTTAGGAGCAAATTATTGTTTGGTTTGTTTTTTCTTTTTTTAGCAAACTCTGCTTTATCTGTTGACAGTGCTTAATGGAAAGCTTTATGGAGCATATTAGTCTGTTGTATTAGTGGGTGTTGAGTCTGTAGATTTTTCACTGCTTGAATTTGTGTGCATTGATATAAAGCCTGTAAGCCCTAACCGCACTGTTTGAGGTGCTGTGCAAATGCATGTCACGGAGACTGTCCCAGCCACAAAGCACTTATCTACCCAGTGTTACGGTTTTGCACATGTGGACCAAATTCTGCTCTTGTTTAAATGGCAAAAAAATTACATCGGCTGACTTTAAGAACTGTTGCTTGTCTCAATTCATTGCATCCTACTTGACATTTGCAGTCAAGACATGCTATTTCCTTTCTTCTCAGGTAAGTAGCCAGGCGTGATGCTTTCCTTTTGTATTCCCTTCCCCCTGCCAGGACTGTTTTGCCTCCTCGTGCTTGGTAGTTTAGATGTTTGAGGCCGTGTTTTGAACTTGACTTTTCTAAGTGCTTCTCCCTCCCTATTTTGTTTTGCAGGCGCTGGTTCGGCTTCCTCCTCACATTTCACAGTGCGATGAAGTCTTCAGATTCTTCGAGGCTCGCCCGGAAGACCTTAACCCTCCAAAAGAGTAAGTGCTGTGATGGATTTCCAGTGCTGCTCAGTTCATTTTGATTAGCTGGAAGGAAAATGTCATTTGCTTTTATTACTGCTGTAGGTGTGGGAACAGATTTTGTAGCTTTCAAGCACTACGTAGAAAATGCCTGGCGATTACATACAACCACGTCAGGTGTGTGGAGGACAGGGGAGTCAAGCAACCCTCAGACACAATTTTCAGCCATCCTCCACCCACCTTTGCATTGTTTCTTGCTGATCATTCTAATGAGGGAACCTCCCCTGGCTTGTGGGTTTTACCTGTTAATTATCACCAGAGTCATTTAGTTCCCAAAAGCATTGGCTCAGCAGCAGGGGGAAATCCTGCCAGTAAGCGCTTGCCTCATAATTGCCAGCTGCTTCTTTAAATGTTCTCCTGCCCGGAGATACTTAGTTATCTGAAGGGAGCAAGATTGTGGTCCAGATCCAAAATTGTCTCTGGAGAGTCTATTCTTTCGAAGCAGGAAGCCAAGAAAAGGCTGGGAAAAAGAGTTCCCATTGAACATGAAACAGAATTGTAGCCTTTACCTTGGAGCAGACAGGCTGATTCATGCTGATGCAGTCAGGATTCAGAGGGCTAATTTATCCAGGGAAGGCGTTGGCAAGGAGGGTATTTACAAGCAACTGTGCTGCCTCGCCTGATACTTCCTTTTCTCCTTCATACCGAACAGGATATATTTTATTGTGCTCCGCAATAAGATTTTGACTTGGTCCCATTGTGTTTTGTGCTGCTTTGTTGCACGGTTTGAAATTTGATTGCAGGCTGTGTTACAGTAATTTGCTTTCTCCAGTGTTTGCACAGCTCGTTGTGTAAGGGGAAATGGATATAAAGTGTTTGGGTTTGGGACACTTCAGCACACACAAACCTGTAGTTAGCGGAAAGATTTGTAGTGGCTTCAGCTGTCTGTTCCTATGCTGGTGTAGACGAGAGGACCTTTGCAGTCTGATTTCCCAAACTGTTTCTTGCACATACATGGTTTTATACAAGGGGATGTATTAACATTTGTACTAAAGAAAACACTGCTACCCTAGCTGAGAGCAAAGTATTTTTTGTTTCTTGAATGAGAAAAAGAGCAGTTTTTAAATCAAATGTCTGGAAAAAGAGCTGCTTTTTTTTTTTTTTTCTAGCCAACTTTGTTTTAGAAAAATGTCTAGGCTGAATAAATACAGTTGCATGTTCATTGTTAAACACATATTGCAAACTTAGAAACCATTGCAGCAGGGTATGCCTACGCTCTGAGACCTGCTGACCATCACAGTTTCCATTTAGAGTCTGTAAGAATGTTTGCAAAAGTTGCTTGATCCCACAACACCCCCCTGATGAAAGGAGACATCCCCATGTGCCAGGCAGAAACAGACACCCAGAAGAGGGGTGAGGTCCCCAGGGTTATGGAAGAGTTCACCTGAAGGATCTAAAATGGACCTTGGGAGTCTGATTTAAACGCTGTTTAACGCTCTGTACTTTCTGTACTGATACGGACCCTACAGCATTAGCCCTGAGTAAAATAGAGTCAGGATTGGACCCCCGCAAGGCAGGGAATGGGGACCAAGGCCCACCCCGGGGCTGGCACTAGCCATTATGGCCTTCTTTCTCTTTTCCCTCCTACAAGTTGTTGAGGGCCTTTTGCTGAGCTCCCTGTTCGACAGCCTTGCAGCAATTTTCAAGTTATCCATTCGCCCCCTCCCCAGAAAAACAAAAAAGACTAAATTTTCTCAGCCTAAACCTTGCATCTTATTCCAACCTAGTAATAAGTGTCATTTATTTCCCTGGAAAATGTAGAGCAATAACCTGATTAAATCTCACTTCACTAATGTCTGCAAGACATTAATCTAGCTGGGTTTAAACAAATCCTACCTCGTCTTCTGTAAGCAAACAGATCTTAGGGAAGGTGTCTAAGGTTTCTGCTGGGAGCGCTTCACAAAAGATGTATTGTTGAAACTGAAGATTAGTCTCTACAAAAAGATGATGTAAAAGCCAATGGAAACATCTTAGTGTTTTTCTTTTGTGAACTGAGGGGGAAGGGAGGAGATCTGGGGCTCGCTGGACCACTGTGTAGGGTCCGGGGGAAGGACACCTCCAGGGCAATTCTCAGCCTCAGCGGTCACTGCAGGAAGGAGCACGGTCAGCCAGAGAAATCCCCAGTTTATTCCCTCATTTTGCTACTCTGCCAAGCCCCTCCAGAAACAGTGAGCCACTGGTGCCCAAGCCCTATGAGTTCAGTCTTCCCTGGACCTCATGGTCCATCATTCATCTCACTGGGGGTGGTAAGGATGTAGTCTGGCGGCAGCATCTACACTACCCTAATTATTTTTTCTATTTCTTCAGCTGCTGCTTTTAGTCCTCAGGGCAGAGGCGGTTCGTATGTTGATGTGTCAGCATAGACATGGCATTCAAATGGCTGGGGTAAAGGAGAAAAAATATTACCAAGCGAGGGACTCAGCCACCAAGGGATGGCAGAACGGAGTTGCTTGTGCCACCTTCGTGTCTTATCTGTGCACAATGAGATGTCTTTAGTTTCATGATCTCCTGCTCTATTTTTCTGCAGCAGCTCAGCCTCATAAGACAAAGCCTGACCTAGAGTTTAATTAACTAATTTCCGGAGGTGTAGCCTTAATCCCGTGGGCATTTGGGTTGTTGAGCCCAGAGTCCATTGAGTTATTGCATGTCCACAGAGCAGTGACTGAGCACGTGCTCCCAGCCAGAAAAACATGGAAGCTTAAACTTCGAGGGAGGAGGCACAAAAAAGTCTGGTTCGCCTCACAGCTGGGATGTGTGGAGAGGTATCCATGCCCTTAATTGCTGAGCCATGACTTGCGATGATGCATGTGTAGTAATTTATGTATTACTGCAGTAATTCAGCTGTGAAGCTGTGCCCTTCACTTCTATTCCTATTGTCATGAAAGAAACCAACATTTCCCTGTAGTCCCTTGGGCACTTTTACGAATTTGTTCCCGGCTTCTTCCTTATAACTCTTCATCTGCCCTACCCTTGCCTCCTCCCTGCTTCTGTGTACTATCCTCGCCGGGTTATGCCATGTTTGGCTTGCAGGCTGCTCCCTACAGGGTCATTTCCTGCTGCTGCTGTGCTCCGATTGCCTGCAGTGCTGAGCAGCACGCAATCCAGCTGTAATAAAAGCTGGGCTTTCCCAACACTGTTATAATCCGGCCAATTTGTTCAGTTGGATTCGCAGCTTAGGTTTTCTGTTTCCTATTTTGGTGACGGTCCAGGCTTTCGAGTCCTGTGACAATAGGCAGAAGGTATTTCTTTCAGCCCCATTAAACCTCTTCTGGGTACGGCAGCTTACAGACAGATAGCTGGAGAGAGGTGTCTCAAGAAATCACAGCATTTGAACCAGCTGACAGTCTCCTCTGAGTCTGCTCCTGCCGGTGGAGCTAGCTCCAGGTCAGATAGCTCCCAGCAGTAGGTTTCCTTCATGCTGCATGGGAGAGACCATAGGAGGACACTAAATCCCTCTGTGGGATAGTCTAGGAGCTCTCTCGGACCATTTCACATGGTGAGAGCATGGCCTTTGCAAGGGAGGCGGCACGCGTTGGGAGCACTGACGTGCAAGGCAGAGTTTGGAGCTCCAGTGTCAGTGTTCCCAGGGCAGCCGCTTCTGCTGCTCTCGCTTCGCTCCGC
Organism: Phoenicopterus ruber ruber; assembly: GCA_009819775.1. Taxonomy (NCBI): domain Eukaryota; kingdom Metazoa; phylum Chordata; class Aves; order Phoenicopteriformes; family Phoenicopteridae; genus Phoenicopterus; species Phoenicopterus ruber. The sequence continues at coordinate 27,303,673 of CM020221.1, read as the reverse complement.
TGATGAGCTGCAGAGAAAACAGGCTTCGAATCATCAACTCTGGTACAGGAGGAGCAGTTTTCAACTGCTTAGGTTTGTAATATGTGGAATTTTAGTGTTTGAGCAAATGCATATGTATAGGCAAACGGCTGGGCTTGTGTCTTTTACCATGCCTGTGTAGGGACCAGGTCCTGCATTGCTATGGGAAAAGATACTGTAAGGTAAGAAGGAAGTGCATTTTTATTTATCCATTATTCTAAGTTAAAACACCACGTCACTGAAAGCCATTCATTTACTGGATACTTGTGCTAATAATTATAATTAGTGATAACTAAGCCAGAGGTGGATTAATTTCAGACTTCTACTGGGGATTTAAATTCAAGGCTGAGGTCAGGCCAGGGCTCATAGTCAACAAACAAAATCTCAGAAACCATTTTTTTAATGATTCATTTTTACTAGAAATAACAGAAATACCCAAAGAGTAGGATTAATCAATGGTCCACTGCTTTTAGGGCTTTTTTTGCAGTTAGGTTCAAAATACCACAGCCAGACCACTCATGTGAGAGTTCGCTTTTTCTTTCTGGGTCTGGATCCAGTCTAAAAAGCAGACCAAGAGCCAAGGATTCCGTTCTCCAATACTCCCCCTGCAGAAATGCACGCAGGCTCAAACGAGATTTCTGTTTAAACCACCACTAATAATATTAACAACTGAATTCAAAGCAGTGTTCGGTATCTGAGAATATTTTTCCTGTAAGCATCATAAAGCGATTTTAAAACAATGTGCAAATCCAGGAAAACTAGGGAACTTATTAGGTGTATGACATAGTATTATGAAGGTTGATGCAGAAAATGGAGTTAATGCTGAATGTGCTTTTACTGAAGAACAGAAATGCTTTATTGTGGTCTGTAGCCATGAGCTTTACTGATCGTATCTCTATCACATAAATAGTGGTGTAACACTTGGATACTCAGATGCCAGGCAGCCACTGTAAAATGGAAGCTGGATTCTCCCTTTGTTCTTCACTTACTACAAATTTCTGATAAGGAAACTGGAAAGAAGCTGCCAGGGTAATGCAGTAACCGCGTTAAGGAAGCATGCTTTAGTTCATGAGTCTACCAGTGCTAAAGCACGGTTCCCGAGTATGCTTTTTTCTATCCATAAGCATGACTCTGCTTACATACGACTACTTCTGTTTCCCAAATGTACTCTGATCTGCCCTGTAATAACAATTCAATTACCTATTGGTAGAGAGGGAAAATTTTTCATCTGTAAAGTATCTGTATTTATTCTGATTTGTTTGATATTATGCAAATATTTTCTCTTACATTTTCTCTTATATTTCATCCCTTATATTTCTTCCCTTATATTTCATCCCTTTAGAATTGTGTTTCCCAACACATTTGATAGTTGAGTCTCTGAGCAGATGTGCTATGAGGAAAGCTGCCATTCTTTTTTTGTCGTTGCTCTTTCTTACAGGACTTAACAGTACAGATAATTTTCATGTTGTTTAGGAATGTGATCAGCACCATTTTATGACAATCAGTGTTACAGTCTGCACTTGGCAGTGGTATTGTGACTGCTCAATGCGCGCATTTTATTAGGGAAATTCATTCCACTTGAGAGACACAGAATGGAAATTAATTTCTCTTAAGATATGCAAAATCAGAAAAATACAGAAGTTTTATTTTTAGGTGATTTATCAGCTGGGAAGTAAATTGCAAAACACAGAGCAGGAAAAGCTCTGAATAAAGATGGTGGCAGGATAAGGCAGCTAAGACTCACTGTTCTGAAGAGAACAAAAAGTTAATATTTTCAAAGAATGACTTAATCACCTTCACTGAGATTTAGGTAGCTAAGGATGCAACCTGTTAGGGCTGAGTTTGCTGAGAGCCTTGCTTGGCTACTCTGAATTAGTCATCCAGCTCTCACTGATTTCAGCGGGAATTAGGTACCACAGCTCTTTGAGCATCTGAGTGTAGTAGAGCACCTGTGCTTAGTTGTTCAAACGTGCCTGTTTTAGGGCTGTATTTACTAGAAATATTTGGCCTCAGCACCTAAATTTGTCGTGAAAATAGTTTTTCAGCTTCTAAATCACAGAAGCGCTTTACGGTATCCTGCTCATAGTGCGGGACTGTCATAAAGCTGTGGCTGAGAGGTCAGGCAGCCTCGTGCCCCCGAAATAGAGGAGTGAAGTGTGGCTGATTCCCAGTTGTGCCCCCTCTGACCCAGAGAGCGGGAGCTCAGTCTCTGGGACCCGGCCGTTGTCAGATGGGGCTCTAGATACCCCGACAGTGTACGCTGCCTTTCATCAATGCATATTATCATGATCTTTGGGAAGGTCTCACTTGGAGATTGTTATCTTAAATAAACTAAGCCAATGAAGGGATGGAGGAGTCTCTAGGAATGGAAAAAAAAGAAATAACAGATGCATTACTCGTCCTCTTCTTTAGTTTCACATGGGACTTTCCCTTTGGTTTGCAACATATAAACGATTTGGGCTGGAATATCAAACGGAGGATATTGAAATTTGCTACTGGCTGCAGCATTGGTGACACCAGCAAATAACTCAGCCTTCCTGAGAGAAGATTTGAATCTTTTTGCTACTCGTCCAGAAAATGAAAGAAGGAATTATATGTAGATAAATACCAAACAATAAACCTGGGGGAAAACAGAAAGCACGTTAAATGAAATAGGTTCAGCAACCACAAAAAAAAAGATGTAGAGGAATGGCAGTTGGAACAGCATACATTACTGCTGTTACTGTACAGCAAGAGCTTTTATTCCTTGCCTTGAATATCACATTTGGGTTTGCTCATGCTTTGTAGGTCTGACTGTGAAAGGACATGAGAGGAGCAAAGACAGTTTAATGTACTGACGCTTGGCACTGGCGGCCAAATGTACAGAAATAGCTTTTGCCTGGATTGGTTATGAGCATGCTGCAGAGTTTAAAAGCAGCATGCTGTCACGGGCACAGGATGGATTAAGAATAACCAGACTTACCTGAAATCCGTCAGAATGTGACCGAGATCCGAGCATTGCCAGCACTCTGCTGCTTCAGCAGTGGCACCGGACGCTGCCTTGCTGGGGCCAAACACAACAGTAGTGTCAGTGCTAGTAAAAGTTTACTGTTTATGAGCACAAATTCAAGACAACTTTTTTTTTTTTCTTTCTCTGTAGAAGAGTTGGGACTGAAGAGGTGTTTTGAAATGCGGAGATGTTGCCTTTAGAAGAGCTAAATGCCAGGCCTGTTGGCTCGAGGGCCTTTTTCCTGTCCAGTAATTTTTGTTCATATCCTAAAGGAACAATCACTGCTGATGATTTGCCAATGCCTATTTTGTAGATTAGAAAGTAATAGTTTGCTTAATGTTTAACTTAACCCATAAAATTCCTTCCTTCCAGAGAAGAGAAGTTGAGTGGTTAATGCAGGGGATTGGGAAATCTGCTCCTCACTGTCTCATTGATTTATTTTGTGATGTTGAAAAGGCCTCACATCTCCTGGCTGTATCTGCAGTATGATTGCAGATGTACGGTTTCAGAGATTTGCTAAGAGGATTTGATGCTGGTAAAGAAACCCCATTCCTTCCATAATATGATTCTAGAAATGACCAGTTAGAAAAATAATTTGTTTTTAAAATCATCAGTCAACGTTGGAAGAAACATTACTTCCAAAATCTGTCACGAAAGCCTGTTCTGCTTCTGCTTCTATATGCAAAACCAGTTAGGGAACCAAAAGAAAAAAAATATTTATAATATTTATTATTACGGGGGAAACCTGGGCTAATGAGGCAGGATTGGAGCAGAACCAAAATAACTGGATTCAGAGGTTATCAAGCTTGTTGTGAAGGATTTGGGGCACTCGTTACCCTTGAGCCCTCATTTCTAGAAATGTTTGGCTCAGTGCTACAGGAATTTCTGAAAGTCTCTGTTTAAAGACTGGTGATGCTTGGTTTGACACTCCAGAAGAGGGGCAGCCCATCGGGTTGAATTGCCCATGCTGATAAACACAAAAGAGATCTTTAGGTCCACACAGAAGAGAAGCGTCTGGTCCTGCTGTGCTTTGTGGATACGCCTGGAACTGAGGAGAGGAAGAGGGATGGGGACTTCCTCTTCTTATCTGGATTTCTTGTTCTGGTGAGCCCTTGCCAGCAGGTTAATTGCACGCACTGAGGTGTCTGTCACCGTTGACTCATGACCTGCCGGGCAGGAGGACATGGGGTGGAGTTTTCTTTTCACTAACATGACAGAATTGAATATAGCCTGTCTTGTCCTCTGTGTGTCACGTCTCTGAAAAACAAGAATAGGCAGCTTATGTTACAAATATAATTATATCATGGAGAAGAATCCAGCTTGTCATTGCTATGTCTATATTTAATATGGTCACGCTATTGTTTAATGAAGATCTTTTTCCACTCTGAAGAGGAGCGCACTAGGGACAGACGTGCTCAATGGGGTGTTTGCTGTCAAGGTGATAAATTATCCCCCAGTGGCGCCTGGGGTCAGATGGGACTTTTCAGTGCTCTGCGCTTCCCATTGTTGATTGCTGTGTAATTTTGACATTGCTTATCTGGAGAGTCCCTTTATTTTTAATGCTGTTGAGGATCAGTAGCCTCTCTGGTTATAAAAAGAGCGTTTTTCTCACGTACACGTGCCTAGTGCAACCCTGTATGCAATTCTGAACTGGTTGGGGGCAATGTAAGACATCCCGTTACATTTGATAGGGTTTTATCAGGCTGTGCTATATGTTACAAGGGACGACATTGCTTAAAACGTGTTTTAATGCTGTTGACTACAGGCCAAGTGGAGCTGACATCTCGCATTTATTTAAGGTGGAACGTTTCTGTCTAAACACCGGGAAGTAGAGGTGATGTTCCTTGGTAAACAGGTCTTTGAATTCTGAGAGTCTCTGGTACTTGCCTTGGCATCCAGCAGTTGCCACTGAAGAGGGAGGAGGAAGCGTTAGCAATCAAAGAGCGCTGAACAACAGGTAAAGCAAGTCAGGTCTCTGGAGAGCCACCACCTCCTGCTTTGAGTTAGGAGGAGAGCTGGGCTTCCTTTCTGGCTTGGCTGTATCATAACAGCGCATTAGACAATTATTGTTTGGTGCACCTGGTTTCACCTGTTCACCCCATGCCACCGAAGGATTTGCACTGGAAATCCATTTCATTGCATACACAGGGCTTGGTGTTTTGTGTCCACAGAGTTTTGCATTCAGCTCCCAATGCTGTTGCTGTTTAAAATCTTGCTTGTAGCAAGCCTGGAAAGAAAAAACATTTGTGGCAGTAGGGAACAGTCCCCTGGAGTGCTGCACATGTCCGAGATGATCTGTTTTGCTCTGTCCTTCTGTCTCTTGAGGAATGGTGTGCCTTCTTTAGGACTTAGGATGTATAAAAATTACCAGACGTCAGGTGGCTCTGGCTGTAGGAGACACAGTGATCTATTGGTAGATTCATTTCCACCCTTTCCATCTTCTTGACTGGTCTGCAGCTGACTGTCTTTCATGCGTGCTGTTCCCAGAAACACAAGCAGAGGATCAAATAACAACATGTTTTGACTCCAAACTCTGGAGTGACTTATCATGTTATCAAAGCTTTTGATTTAATTGAAATTTCACAGATAACCCTAGACCTGCTTTTAAGTGCAGACTCAAGTGCCAGTGGGAATTCAATTACCACCCCCTCCACCCCCACCCCCTTTAATGCTTCCCCCCTTTAATGCTTGCATTTTGTTTGGGAGGTTTATGGAAGGGATTTGCTACTGCTTATCTCTAGCTAGAGCTGTGTGTCTGGGTTCAAAGATACCCTTTGTCTTTGGGCCACTTTCTTTTTCCAGTTATGCCAGAGTTTGATTGGAACGACCCTGCTGACAGTAATGGACTATTTGAGATTTACGCTGATGTAAGGATTGCAGAATTTGTTGTGTTAAAAGTAGAATTCTTTCCTTGTTTCCATTCACAGCTCTTAAAACAATTGGCCTAAGTTCAGGAAAGATGTTCGTTTAAACAGACCTCGGATATATTCTGAATAGAGGATTGACTGTGGCTTTGCAATACTTTAGTCTAATCTAATAAATGCTGGTTATTTGCTGGATTCTTGCAAGCTGTATTTGCTTCCCAGCTCCAAGGAGTTTTAATAGCCACTCCAGTAATGCTGACTGCAGTGCACTGTGGTGAACCTCAGAACATTGTATATGTCTGATTACATTTGCTTTCAATTACAGTCTTGTGGGTTTGAAAAATCAGAGCAGTTCAGGCTCATTTGGGAACCACCGCAAAAAATCACTAGTAACCTGAGATACCTAGTGCTTGAAAATAGAAAAGAAGGAGAAAATGTTGAATGTTGGGGGCCAAAAAGTGTCTATTTTGCTTTATGAGAAGAGACCCATTGCAACAACTGCGGGGCTGGGACGGCAGGGCTGAAGGGGCACCATATCTAACAGATAAACCTTTTCCTTTCCCATCCAAGCGTGCTGGGAATGAAGTGTGAATGACTCATACCAGAGACAGGGATCATCAGAGATCTGAAGCTGTCCCGGTTCACTAGTGAACATGCAATGTTGCCTCCTTTGTTGCTCCCCGTTGGATAGGTTGCTGGTCTCAGTCCTTTTTCTAATGATTAGATTCTCACCAACATTGTCCTCTCTTGCTAGGGGAGCTGTAGAGTTCTTGAGGATGTTAAGATTAAATTAATCTTCTTACTTCCATCAAAACGCAGTATTTTGTGGAGATGTTGATTATCCTCTAAATCTGGCTAAAAGAGGAGCTTTCTCTTCATGAAAATGTTTTACCAAAAATGAATCTCTGGGTTCCTGTTGAAACATGGTCCCAAAATCCAGACTTTGGATAGTTTTCATCAGCTCTTCTGAGCAGCAGGATGGCCGTAGGGTGAACAGGCGTGTATGGAGACACACGGCAGACGGTTTTGCAGGTGACCCCTTCTGCAGCGGTGTTCAGGTCTCCGAGTGCTGCATGGCTGGGACTTGATCTGCCGTTCGCAGTGCTGCGGTGTGTCTGGTCCTGCCTACTTAAAAAGCCTTGCTTTTCCAGCGGGCAGCTCTGGGAGAGCACTGCTCACGTGGCCGAGCCCTTTCTCCCGTGCCAGCATCTGGCAAGCAAAGAAAGGACTCATGAACACATTAAAGAGCAAGCCCTGGTGCAACGCTTGTTTGGGGCGTTATGAATATTTACTAAATGAAAGAGGAGCAGGGAGGGTTTCATTGTGAAAAAGCCCAGCGACAGCGCTGTGACATCAGGGATGGTGCAGTGAATTTTCACCCCAGGTGAGGAGAATGATTTCAGCTGTTCTGAACTTAGGACCAGAAGGTGGGACGTAAGGCTGTCGTCACCTCCCTGAAAATATGGGCAAATGCAAAGAAGATACAAAGACTGAGTAACGGGTAGCTTTTACTCTGTATTGCAGACCAGTACACGTTGCCAATGTTCTGCATTTCTTTCTATGGGATGGGAAATTGTAGCAATACAGCTCCCAATATTGGGGAAGCATGTAGGTAACAAAAATGAGCACTTTCCTTTCTGTGGTGCCAATAATAAGGTTCTTATGCTGCACATAACCTCTGCAGTCTCTGTAGCCGGTAACCTGGGTGCTGAGGCATCTTGCTGGGTCTGGATTAGTTCCTTCACCTCCATACATATCTTTATAGTGAAGCTAAGGGCCAGGGACGACTGGAGAAAGCTGCAGGAGTTGTTCACATCCCTGCAAACAGCTTTAAACTCTTCCAGCAAGAGGTCAGGAGAAAATTATCTTATTGTTTGCCGAGTCGTCTCAATGCACAAAGCAGGGCTCTGTTGGACACGCACTAACAATGTTATTAATGTTCATGATGCATCAGTGTCATCCCCTGGGGGGAGGAGGAACTCCCGGCGGCTGAATTGCACAGGCCATACCAGCTAATGAGATGCTCTTCTTGCCAGGCCTGACAAATAAGCTTCTGTTAATCTTCATTGTTATCGTTTTCATGCTCATCTGTGTTCGGGAGGGGGTTGTTTTAAGGATGCTTGGCTGAGAGATGGCAAGGTGCCCCACGCTAGCTAGCGAGCAGGCTCCGAAGGTGAGCTGGGACTTTAAGAAGAGGCAGACGTTCAGCAGATGAGGAGAAAGCCTTGAATCCCTTCAATAAAGTAGTATGTTGGAGTGAGTGGTTGCAAGAAGTAGGAGTTCTGCAGAGGCCGGGAGATAAAAGGAGGCTTTCAGGCAGGAGAGAGGATTCCTGCCTTTTCCAGATGTAGCATTTGCATTTGGAGAAGGAGGACTGCCAAAAGGCCGGGCTGATGAAGGATGCTTTGTGGTGCTTCCAGCCTATGAAAAATGCAATACTTTGAAAGTTAGGTGCTTTTGGATTATTAGGCAAGGGATGAAATAGGCATCATAAGAGGAGTCCTTTTCCCCCTCTTCTTATGGAAGGCCGATCTCCAGTGCATTATGTAATTACTACCTTTTTCTCTTCCTTTTTTGTCTGCTTTCTCTTAAGCCTTTTTTAAAATACACTCTTGCCTCAATCATTCAGCATCCTCATAAATCAGAAAAAATTGGCTGCGCGGATTTATGACAAGTGTTTTATATTTAATTTTTTTGTTGACAGGCTTATAAACTACTGAGCCCTGGTTTACTGCCCAGTAAATCCTGATCCATGGCAGGATAAATAACGTTTGTGAGAGAAGATTGAATTAACATCAGCAAGCAGAGAATTTTTGGCTTGAACAAACAAATGTTGCTTTCTGCTATGATTTTGTCTATCCTAATACGCGCTCAGAAAATCTCCAATCCGATCTCCATTTCAGATACATTTTTTCTCCAGTTCAGATACAGTCACATGCCAGGGAGCTGTATAAGTAGAAGATATGACTATCAGTTTAAGAGAGCACTGACCCAAAATAGCGCGTTTAACAGCTTGGAGCTCGAATGGTCCTTTGCAAGTATCCTGAAGAAGTTTTGCCGGTCGTGTTTGCTGCTTCTTTTAAGGCTTTATTTTTGAAACATCAAAGCACATTCCAGATTTTGAATGAAGTAGGACACAGCCCTACAGAGACACATGTCAAAAACATTTCACCTCCAGAGAAGCGCAGCTAGATAACATTAAACTTGCCGTCAGCCTCATCCTGAGAGTGGTCCTCCTCCTCCAAACATTTATGCATGTGGGTAGTTTTCTACACAGTGAGTAACTGTATTGAATTCAACGGGAGCACACGTGCACCCGAAGTTATTTGTGTGTGTATTCATGTGTATGTTTGATGGGAATGAAAAATTGTGGAGAGGGCTGGGATATAAAGGAGGTTCATTCATCAGTAATCCCCTCTGCAAATCCTGTTAACTCTTCTCTCTTGCCTGGAGATGGACACATATGGAGTATGTGCACGCAGGCTTTGAGGCCAACAGAACAAATTTAACTTGAATTAAGTCACCAGCTTTCAAGGGATGAGGGTAGGTGACATTTATTCTCAGAGACTCCTAAACACAGGTGTCACACAGCAAAACCAGCAAAGAGGCTCAACTGGCCCAAACATTTAGCTAAATGCTCTTTTTATGAATTTATTTTTACTAATATTTCATAAAGAAAACTCAAAAGGGCTTGAAAGCAATTAGGTGTGTATCTTCATCTGTATCTTTGAGGGGACCTTTTAATTGTGCATCTGTAAAATTGAGGGAGCACCAATACAGTCTCCATAAGGGAATGCAGCCACTCTGAGACAAAGCAATAAGCACAAGGCTATGCAGAAAACCTTCCTGTGGCTGTACTTGCTGTAAAATCCTGTCAGATACCATTTTTGCCAGCTAGCGCTTGCTCCGCGATCAGAGGGAATTCAGCCATCAAACAGGGTTTGGCAGATCTCACTCCAGTGTAAAGGACTAGGTCATTGTAAGCTGTCTAGTGTGTGTTGTAGACAATTGACTTATTGTCTCCTATTTTACATACATACATAAATCTTTTACCGGACATTTTTAAATTGTGCTTTGTTGTTCTCTCTTACCTTTGCTTTCTTACCATCCCTGACTGCATCAGCTTCTCTGCCTCATATTGACATGTCTTTTCTTGTGTCGTTTTTAACTGTCTCTGGGTTTTTGCATTATCCTTACATCCCTTGGATATTGTTTTCTTCCCTCTCTGTACGTTCTGCCCTGCTTCCCCCAGCATTGCTACACTCATTTCTATTTGTCCCACTGGTACTCTGTACATTGGGTTTGTTTGCTCTCCGATGTATTTCTTCCATCACTTTCTCCCTTTCCCATATCTCTTCATCCCCAATCCCACATAAGAGATAACAGAGGGATGATAGGAGCGTCCTGGACACATGCAAGATCCTGAGGCTGAGGCTGAGTGTGCCCTCACTGCCTTGCAGAAGTTGCCTGAGTGCTGGATCTGCTGCTAGCGTAGACTACAGCCAGGACAAGCCAGTCTGGAGCCCTAACAGAAACTGGGAGCAAACCCTACGTCACGCATGCATCGCACTCAGGGCAAGGGTCTACCCTCGCTTGTGTTAATGGCCCTGATAACTACCCTCAGCAACATGGGGAAACCTGCTCTTTTGCCCCGCTAAAGGCAACTTCTTTCAGAACTGATGGAAACCTAATTTGGCAGAAATAAAATCATCAAGGTCCTGTGCTGGTTTGTAACCTGTAATTTTTGTAGAAGTTGTCTCTGTGGTCTGCCAAACAGAAATTCGTCATCTCTGGCCTGAACTTACTGGGTAATTAATCTTCCGTGGTGGATAAGGCGGGCTGGGTTTTCAGTCTGCAGGCATGGAGAGCTATGAGCTAACCCGCAGCACCGCTGAACCTTTTCTCTCTCCCCTACTTCTTCATTTTCCCATGACCTTAGGAAAAAAAAAATCTGCACTTCATAGGTCTTTTTTTTTTTCTAAATCACACTTTATGGAACACAGTTTTAATACTGTACGGTGCGTGTTTAATGATGTCCATATGGGTTTGTGGGTACAGGAATTAAATACATAACGGTTCACGATGACATAACACGGAAATGCAACTCCCGCAGTGCTGGTGTGTAGGCTGTAAAGGGTTATTAATAAAAATGAAGGTTTTAAATAGAAAACAAGCTTAGCAGCACCGTTTTGGCCTCGGGCCCATCTCTGAGTGATGGAAAAAAAGAGGCTGGAATATATGGTCTTTCCTCAATACATGAAAATAAATACATTTTACCACCATCCCCTGCTAAATGTTTCAGAGAGAAAGCTGCCGGCCTGATGCATGGCATCTCTCTTCAATCAGAGCCTGAGCTCAGGGAGGTCTGGAGGGGATATTTCAGCAGGGTGCAGAACACATCAAACAAATACTAAGGGGGAGATTGATGCCTTAGATTATTAAAACGGGGTAAGGCCACAATGTTTTGATTGGCAAAACCTTTCAACAGTCGGACATTAGTGTTTCAGAAGAGCAAACCGCTCTGTTTGTGGGTGAGCCAGGAAAATAACAACTCACACAGTTTGGGGGAATGACCTCAAGGAAATCCCATCCCATCTTGTAACCAGAGTTGCTGCATCAGTAAGCCAAGGAAATTACATAATGCGCCTATTAATATTATAGACAAACAAAAGCAAGTTTACTCTTCTGTGTTCAGCCTTGTCCAATCTGCAGTTGCCCCAAACCTTTTGTTTTAAGACTTGAGAATGAATGAGACAGCAGTGGATGATGTGCTGAAGATGCTGTGTGTGAGACATCTCTCACTGGTTTCCTACTGGTTATTAGTTGCAGTATGCAGCACCAGCACAAGTTGAACGTGGTCCTTCTCTTCTGTGGTTCTTTACCCAGCGTTTTTGCTGGAGTTTGAGATGGTCCCACAGCAAAGCACAGACACAGATCTAAACGCACCCAAACTAACTCTAGACTCTGTGGCTTGGGATTTTCCATGTTGTGGACGTGTCTAAATTACCTCCAGGTTGTAGTCCAGGCCCGAGTTAATGCTTCATGGCAGTTGCATGAGGGTCAGGATGTGCCAGAACCAAAAGTGATCCTGCCCTGGTTTCCATGTTGTGAAATCCCAGCTGCATCCCTCTGCTCCTCCTGCAGTCCCTGCTGTGTTTGCTCACATCCTTTGGCTCCAGCAGTTACCTTAGCCCATCCTCACGCCTCTGGATCCCAGCAGATGGCTTTCCCTGGCAGGTGATTGTGGAGGATGCAGTGGGAATGCAAGAGGAAGAAGACTTTCCTGCTTTATCCAGTGCTGTCTGGGGCAAATTCCCACTGACTGCCAGTTCCTTGGTGCCTCCAACTGTTCGTTGTGAGACACAAGTGTTACTAGCTCAGTGGCTTTTGTCCAACCACCAGATGCTTCAGCAGAGGAGAACTCGGCCCATTGTATGGATTTGCAATTCATGCTGAATACGTGGCATCGTGTTTTTTCCCACCTGACCATAGCCAGGACAGTGAACAGAAATGCGGGAACATGGGACAAAATACTCTCTGTGTGTGCCCGGTCCTGTGCTGCTGTGCTCACCCTTCAACCCTCTGGCTCGAAACCAAGATCCTCCTCTAAAAATTGGTTAGAAAAACGAGTCCCTGCTCTTGTTCTGCCGGAGAGATGGCTGGGCTCTGTCGCACAGGGCATGCTTTCACTCCCTGCTCCCATACTCTGGGTCATCTCAGGCACACCTGAAGCTTTTGGAAAATGATATTATGTCTATTTTCCTAAATTTCTTTGTGCTGACAGATGTCAGTTGTTTGTCTTCTGAAACTGGTCTTTTCAAAAATAGGTTTTATGTGCCTTTAAATAGCACAAACCACATGGGAATGGGATTATTTTTGTCCCTAGCTGTCTATAATCTTTTTTCTTTTTTTAGTGAAACGAAAATCTTCCCAGGGATTGTTCCTAAGAATAATGCTGAAAAGAAAGCATCTTGTGAATCGTAGAGTAGTAGTAATGGCAACAGTACTGCATTGCCCTTCTATAGAGCTCCCTCACCATAGACCTCGAAGTACAGCCCAAACATGAACCCAGTCTCTCAGCCTGACTGTGAAATACAGGTTTTATTTTAGAACTAGGGAAGCAAAGGTATGGAAGTGGTTTTGAAAGGTCACCAAGGCTGGAACAGGAGCCAGAAGGTCTGAATTTCAGTTTCATGTTGCGACTATCAGCATACTTTGTTATTTGCCTTTGCAAACGCCGCTAGCACACCAACAGTTTGGCTTGCTGATACACAACTCCCCGGATCTGCAAGAGTGGATCAACTTCTGTATCAATTTTTGGAAAACACTATACTTGAGGAAAATGGGGCAAAGAAACACTGAAGTAGTTTGCCCTAGGTTACAGTGGGACTAGGATTCAGGATGCCCTTAAATTCTCTGCTTCAACCACTGCCCCCCCAGCCCTCCAAACTAACACACACTTATTCCTTGCTCATAAGCATGCGAAGGGGGATCTTTAGCTCAAGATCGACCTCACTCTGTTGTCTTCCTACCCCAAACTGTGGTGAATTACCTCATCTAAAGTCACTCTACTGAGATGAACAGCAGATACCTGTGCAGAAGAGACACAAAGACCTGTCCATGCTTCTTCATATGCCGGGACAGCACAGAGAGCAGGGTGGGCTGTAGCTGTGATGTGGATAAAGCAGCTGCTTTCATGCCCCATGGCAGTTCTGGAAAGGATCAGTGTGAGCGTGGAGGAAGGGAGGAGGGCTGATGGTTTCCTGGGTCTCCCTCTTCTTCCTCAACCAAATCTCTGTACTGGGAGTACAGTCTGCCGTAGAAGAATAAATTGCTTGGGAGCCAACACTCTGTTTCATCTCCTGGCACATCAGTCCATTAGGGGCTGCAGGCTCGGTTCCCTGGGACACTTGGCCAGATTATTCCATCTGCAAGTCCTTGTCCAGAGTCAACTCTGCGTGTCTCTTGATGTCCTCTGCTCTCCCGCTTCGGCTGCCTCTTCCACCATTTGTCCTCTGTGTCCCTTACTGCAGCATTTGCTGATGGTAGCTTGTGCTGGAGATGCCCCCAGCGCCACGGGGCTGTTTGCGCAGGGAGGTTTGGCTGGGGCCATTCGAGCAGTCAGGCAGCTGTGTAGTTTGGAGCTTGAGCAGAGGTTTCCTGGTCCGCGTTACCTTCCCAAGCGGGTGGAAGAAGGATGTGTCGAAAGTGAATTGCCCTTCCCGCTGGCTTTGTTCTCTCCCTGCCTGTCCCGTCCTGTACTTCCCATCCCTAACACTTGTGCCTGTTGACTTGTGAGCTAACATGAGCACATCTGCCTCAGATAGACCTTTAACTGCCTGACTTCCCCCTCAGGAGCCACTAAGGCTTTCCATTGGTGTGTGCTCCATTACCCACGCCATCCTGGCCCTTGCTTCAACGCATCTTTTCCTCCCACAGGACCCTTTACTACTCTGTGCCTCCTCACTAGATTTTGCAGTCACCAAATGTGTGGTCTTTCCAGCAATTCATACCGTGCAGCAATCTGACCAGAGGCCCCCATGCTCTGTCCTCCTCTGTGACCACTGGTGCTGAAGATAGACTTTGTCCTATGCAAAGCCGTCCCTGAGCGTGCCCGTGCCAGTGGGTGAGAGAATGCGCCCTTGCATGTAGCTTTTGTTCTCAGTGCACAATCCACCTCCCGGAGCAGCAGATAAACACAAACAGCCTTTCTGTGCGGTTTAATAAGCAAAGCGGAGCAGTGCTTCTGAGCCGGTTCTTTAACAGCGAGGGCATCTTCACATCCTGAGCCTCATGTAAGTAAACCTGTCGTCACACTTTTTAGTCTTTCTTTTGTATAACTTTATGTAGCAGCTTGTCTTAAACTTGTAAAAACATTTTCTGGGAAGTTATGTGTGGGAGGTGGGCAACTCCTTCCATGTATTGCCAGCTAATCCATAATACTCTCCTTTATCATAACAAATGAGGCAGGTTTCTCAAAAGCGGTGTCTCATGTTGTTCTTTCCTTTTGCTTTAAGTCTGGAGATCGGGTTCTGCACTGGATGCTTTTTAGAGCACGAAACATGGAGCCAGAACTCCTGGCTTCTGTCTTGAGCACTGGATGCTCACGGCTGCTTGTGCAGTGTCTTTGTGAGCTGAAAGAGGCTGTAGGTATGTAAAATACTGGGTTTAGCCATAAATGTTATTTAATGTAGAGGAGAAAAAAAAAAGTCACAAAATGCCCAACAAACCAGGAAACTGGAACTCTTTCAACTGTTCTGCACCTTGGGAAACAGAGGAACTTTTACATCCCACTGGTGCCTTGCTTTCCCACTATCCCAAAGTGCTTTGTACAAATGAAAGTTCAAGGATTTTGCAGATTCTTGGGACAAAATGTTTTGCACCCCTTGGGATCTGTCATCACTTCACACCTCTTCCCTTCTGTTGACCCATCATCCCCCCCCCCCCCCCCCCCCCCCCCAACTGGTAGGTGGCACAGGAGATATCGCATCATCCCTCTGGAGGAAAATTAGCATTGAAATATCTTGGAATTTGGCAAAACACAGCTCTCTTTCTGCAGCAGGGCTCATCTCCCCTTTAATGGAAATTAAGTGTCTAAATCTTTTTGTCTTTCCCTCTTTCTCAGTTTTACCTTGTGCTCCAGGGTGAAGTTTTGTCATGCTACATTTATTTCTCCTTGCCAAGACCTTCTTTATGGCCTTGATTTAAACTAATTCCAATCAGACGCAGTGGAACGCCCTCATATTCCAATGCTGGGGATGGGCTTTGGGAGCTGTTTATCTTTTTTCCAAGGATAACAGCACATTCGTGTGTGTGTTGTGTGTATGTCTTGGGCTTACACAAAAACTTAAGGATCTGATTCTGGTGGGTCATGCTGGCAGGTATCCAGACCCCGTAAATCTGGTCACTGTGCTTTTCCAAATGTTTATTGTGCTGTTTAAGCTTTTATGGGCTCTTGTGCGTATTACATATGGTCTGAATAAATGTAACGCGGTATTACTGTGCTTAGCTGAGATGCAGAAGAACCTCCAAGGGGATCATTAGAGCTGGGGCAGCCGTTGCTGGTGTTTGGAGATGAGTTTCTTGGTTCAGCTTTCCAGGGTAGGTGGCTTCAGCCCCGTTCTGTTGGTTTTTAAGTGACACTTGATCTGAAGTCACAGGGGTGGAAATAAGAAGCAAAGAGTTGCCATTTCTTGGATTCAGTCCAGGATTCTTACAGCAAACCTCCCCTTTCTGAAACTCTAATAAAAAGGGACAGATTTTGCATGTATTTGCTCTATTTCTTCTGTGCTGCTGCTGTGGCAAGATCTGCTCTGGTGCCAGTGGGGTGCAGGAGAAGCCTTTAAGGAATCAATGGGTGCATAGCATGGCAAAAGTCACCCGCATTGCTGTAAGTGAGGAAACACCTACAGACTCCACCTAAGAGCCAAGGCTGCGTTGCTTCTTCAGACAGATGGCAAAGAGGATCCTCCCTGCCCCTCTGAGCCTACAGCTCCTCTTTGATCCTGGAGATCAAACATGAGCCAGCCAGACTGAGCCAGCCAGACTCCAGCTGGTGGGAGCAGAAGCAGAAACAGGCACGTACAGGACTTGTGTTTGAGGGACGGTGGTGTGAAAGTGGTACCCAGCCCAGACACCTCTCCGTCTCATGCTGGTTGTAGCCCCCGCAGCGTGCAGGGAACGTGCGTGCCGCTGGGAGAGTGCCACTGTCCTGCTGCTTTGCATCCTTACTCTCTTCTGTCCCAACTGGATTGAGGAAAGAAATGGCAGAGAAAAAACAGCCAGGCTCCAGCCAACCCTAACAGCTGTAAAAGCCCCCAAGCCAAGACCTTGGGACCTTCAGAGAACATCCTGCAGTTCAGCCGTGGGCTTTCCTTTGCTTGGCCGATTGGCCTTTTGCTCCAGCCTCTCCTTTCAGTGCTGACACTTCACTTCCACCACTAACTGCCCCAGAAAAATACAGACTTTCTGTTGAACTTGCAGCCAGCACTGGGTTTGTTCAGCTTGGGCTTTCTGCTCCCTCGCCCCTGCTCTGTCTGGCTATTCAGATTGCAAGTTTTAGGGCAGAAACAAGCAGGTTTGTGTTTCTGCAGCAGAAAACATACATTCTGCTTACAGGCCCCTGTTTGGGTTGGCCGTTAGGGCTGACGTAACATATACCATCAATAATTGCTCTCTGCTGGGGGACATGCTGAAATAGTAGAGACTTCACAGAGGCACGGGAGAGGGATGGAGGAGGCAGATGGAGATGGGACTGGGAGGAATGGGGGGAGGGCCAGCAGTACTGGGAATATGAGGTGATCCTTTGCCTCTGGAGAGCTGAATTTGACACTGCAAAATCTGTTCTGATTGCTTTTAATTTCTTAGTTTGCTTTTTATTGAGACTAAAATTCAGATATCCTCTCTGTGTCGGCTGAAATGTTGCACCAGTGGAAAAACAGTTAAAAAAGAAAGAAATGGAGAAAATGTGCATTTGCAGCCAGAACTAGAGCGCTCCTGGCTGTAAAAATGGATGGTTTTCTCTTCCTTCCTTGTTGCCTCAGGCTGAGGATTAAAATGTGGGTTACTGCTGGCTATGCTGAGACAGGAGCGAAACCTTAGGTAACTACTGTGACTACATGTAGAGAATTCTTTTTGCTCAGTACCCGGCGCTGGATGCTGTGTGTGGAGAGGAGCGATAGCACATACTGCAACCCACTTGGGTGTTGAAGTGTTAATGTTTTAGACCCTGATCTTCAGGAACATGGGGACACTGAACTACGTCTTAGTGTTTTGACACCTAAAAGAAGCAGGGGAAGGAAAGAGGGCAACTGTTGGGCTTGACAGAACCTTTTTAAACTGGTTTTCTGTGGATAGAGGTTTTTCCTATGACCTCTAAAATGTGAATACATTTGGTGCAAGGTCATTTATGGAAGAAATCCCTTCTGCTGCGCTCTCTTCGACCTTGAGGCTATTAACATGTCTTGGGTCAAACAGAGACACGGGAAGGATAAATGTAAACAACGGGTAGTGCTAGCGCTCTGGTTGTGATGGGCTACAGCTTGCACTTTGCACTGGCTAATTGAATTGGGGGGGGGGGGGGGGCGGGGAATAATTCTGGCATGCAAATGGCCTGCCAAACCCAGTGTGCACCTGAAATTCTCCCTGTGCCGTGCTGCGAGGACTTCCCTCGGGCTGCAGTAAGGGAGAGGCTGTGAACTGCCTCCCCACAGGGCGCCAGCAAAGTCCTGCACTCGGAGAAGATCCTGCAACAAACTCTTGGTTCTTGCTGCAAGGGCGGCCGCGCGGTGCTTGGCACAGCGAGCAACCTCTTCGGAGCTGTGTAACGTTACGGGGTAGGCACCATGTGCAGTAGCGCTGTTGATGTCAGCTGAGTTCCCCTGGGGATACATCAGTCCTTAGGTTTTTCTGGAGGTATGAGGTGGGGCAGTTTATTACTCAGCTTTGCACCACGCTGTGGCGCGCATCCTGCTTTCCGCCGCTGCGCTTCTGTTGTTGGTAGCGCTGCTTTGACCTGCAGGAAGGGTTTGAACCTGCCTGTGCAGAGCTCACAGAAACAGAGGCGTTGCAAAGCGCTGACTTGGCAGCTCAAAAGTCTTCTCCCTCCCCTCACTCAGCCCCGTGACTCCTCAGCAGGCTGTTCCCATTAAAAGCTACAGTGCTTCTTCCACCTCTGTCTGCAGCTGCTCCCCAAAACCTGCGGGGGACTCCACTTCTTCTGGAAGGGAAAAAATAATGGTGACCATGGGCAGAGAGACTAAGGTGAACATTGTCTGAGTCTGAGGTGGGCTCAGGACTTGAGATCACAGCAGCACATTTTGCCACCAGAGCTGATATTTGAAGACAGGTTTTAGGGTGACCCATTTATTGGATTGAACGTTCCCAGGTTTGGAAAGTCAGTAGTTTTGAAAATGGAGAGGAAATCCCAGAGTCCTGGAGTGTTGCAGCCACCTGATCAACTACTATACGAAGACGTTTAAAGGTGTGTTGCTAATGGGAAATGCTACCCAGGGTTTCTTCGCTTCAGAATGTAAGGCCTGAATAGAGCCCAGAGTGTGTGACAGCACACAGAACGGGGGGTCACCTTGAAAAAATTCAGTATTTTAAATATCTGTGTCTTTCCTATCTGTAAAATTAAGAGAATAGGCTAAATTCATCCAACTTTCCTGAAAATAATGGGCTTTACTGGGAGCCCACCTGGCTATTTGGCTCCCTCAGGGCTTGGAGGTTCTGGCAGGGGAAGTGCCGAATGTGTGGAAAGTGCCGTTATTATCATACGGTTTGTTGGCAGCTTGCTTTCGCCTGCAATATCCGTCCATGCCGATCATCAGCGCTGCCGAGCAGGCACCGTACTTATGTCTCGAGCATGTCTGAGAGCAAGGGAGTAGGTGGAGGAGAAGTGGCACAGAGAGGGCTTTTTGCTGGAATAGCCCACCGGCTTCCCTTTCCCTGCCCCTCCGTCAAACAGCCTCAGTGTGTGATGCTGAAACCTGAAGCCGGGAGGGACGTGCTGCTGTTTCAGCCACTCGGGTTCCCGTCAGTCCTGTGTGAAGGCAGGAGTGAGGGCAGAGGCTCTGAACGCAAGCATGCAGTGTGTTCCCTATAAGCCGTTTTCCAGTTGCTTTTGGGCTGCTTAAAGCCATTTATTCTTTTGTTATCATTTGAAGAGTTTCATCCCCGGCCATTCATATCTGTCCACTTCTTCCTTCTCACTGGGATTTCTTCCCTGGCTGCCCACGTGAGAAGGAATGGAAATGTTAATTTGCTGCTCTGCAGCACGGAAAGGACAGCGGGGAGCATCAGGGGATGCAGAGGATCCACTTTGTGGGGAGACGCACTTAGAAAGGAGCTCTTGAAGTGGAGAGAAGCTGGTTTTGCCAGCAGAGTCCTTCTGTGTCAAGCACAGGCGGACCCAGGGCTCCCACCTCTTCCCCTCTCACACTGGGTGTTGAATCAGCTGTTTGTGTGGCCCTGCCCAGCGCAGGGGACAAACCCTCTGGCAGAAGGGTGGGGAAAGGGAATAAATAAAGGATTTATAGTAGGATTGGTTGGCTTGTTCGCAAACAGCCTGCTGCAGGCTTGTGCTCACAAGGCAAACCAAACCACCGGAGCTGCTCTTAGGCTTTCCTCCCTGTAAGCGCTTTGCTGGCGGGTCTCGCCGCAGACGTCGGGGCCAGCTAGGAAGAGGGTGGCAGGGGCGGCCTGCTCCTGCGTGCCTTCTTCCTCTGCACGTCCCAGGGCTGCGACCTCCCCAACCTGCAGGGAGAGGGGAGGAAGGTGGGAAATGGGGTGACAAGAACAAACTTCCTGCAGCGGAGTCGGGCGTGAGGGCCGGTTCTTATCACGAGAGAACAGGTCTGATGGGGGCAGCCGGAGGGGAGCCCGTCCCGCTTTCCCGAGCCCCCTGCCCTGCTCGCCCTGCAGCTCACCCGCAGCACAGGAGCCTCGCTGACTCCGGCATGTGGCCCTGCCAGCTTTGCCTGCAGATACCTACGCATCCCAGAAAGACAAGGGCTCATGGCTTGGCAGCGCTGAGGGAAATGCCGTCCAAGCCACATGAGAAGGAAAGGCAAGTTAGCACCAGGCTGCCTGGGAGCGCGGCTGCCCATGGAGCGGCTCCTGCTGCTGCAGGTATTGTGTTGGGACAGCTGAGCCGTGCCCGCTGGGGAGCTCCTCGGGCTGTGTGTGCTATGGTCAGCAGCTTCGCCTCCTGCCTGGGCTCCGTCCACCACACACCAGCCAGGCTTCAACTCACAGCAGCTTCTTTGGCAGGACCCCACTCTCCTGTGAAAACCGGAGGCCAACACATACGGTTGTCTCTATCCAAATTTTGTCTCAACACACTTCACTCTTCATTCATGTCTCCAGGTTGAGGTGGAAGGAGATGGGAGTGTAAGCACGTGTCCCTTTGTCCCCCCTGCCTGAGGGGAAGGTTATGCGGGAGCTGAGAAGCCAATTGTGCAGGGCTGGAAGTTCCCACCGAAGGCAGAGCAGTCCCTGCGTCACACAGTCCCATGTCACTAGTCTAGGGTTGGACCCCCAAAAGCTGCCTTAGCTCTAAAAGCAGAGCACGGTGCTGCAGGTGGAGTGTGTGGCAGCAATCTCAGCATAAGTGCGGCAGTGCCTGGGCCACCTGGGCACGGTGGGGGTGACACTGCCTGCCCTCTGCTGCTCCCCAAGCCCGCAGAGCCATGGATTGTCCATAGATCCTCTCCTCTGAACCTCACTGGCTGAAGATGGCTCTTGAATATGAGGTCTGTAATGTTTACTGAACTAATACCACTTGAAGGCAAATGCCACGATATCTAGCGTGACTCGGCTGCTGCTGTTGGGTACCCCCTTGATGAACTCCTTGTCTCTTTTATTGCCTTTTTTATTGTCCTCTCTTTCCAACTGCTATTCTTGTCATTGATGAGACAACCCATTTAGTCTCTCAGCAGATCCAGTATAGGGCCACCTACGGGCACCACTTATCAGCCTTGGGTGGGCCAAGGTGTGTGTCCTCTGGGAGTAGTGTCAGGAGAGGGCTCATCTCATGAGTGCTGCTGCAGGGAGGACTCGTGAGGAGGAGGGCAGCATGAAGTTCAAGAGGGTGAAGGCTGTGTTCTTGGAGACCAGATGCCAAGGCATGAAGTGGACCCTTTATGCTGGCAGGAAGACTCACTAGTAGGGAGGGAACAGCACCCTTTCCCAGCATTGCACAAGCTCTTTCAGTGTGTCCTGTCCTTTGTCCTTGCAGACTGCTTTGAAACTGCGGTGAAATCGAGCTGGTGTCTGGTGTCTCCTTCCTCTCACTGGTGTCTGTTTTACAAAGAGCTTCCCCTGGGAGAGGCCACTTCACTCCGACATCCCGTTCTTCACTAGCAATGGCTGGCACAGCGAACTAAGCTCCCAGCAGGACGGGCAGGGCTTCACCTGCCCAGTGTCCTTCCCTTCCCAGAAAGCCAGGAGAGGGACTTCTCAGCACTCTTCACCGTGCTGGAGGGCAGCCAGGGACATTAACAGGCACGTCCACCCCCTGTCCACAAAATGCTCTGTGTTCAACATTGCCCCAGAGAGCAGAGATTTCTGGCTGGGTTTCACACAAAACTTATCCGAAAGCCCATTATGTGTCAAAAGCTACTTGATGCAGGGAATAATATTTTGGTCTTGTGTGCATGTGTATATATGTGTAGGTGTGTACATTCCTTCTACCACAGCCGTAGCTCACCATCCCTATGTCTGACTTTCTATTTAAAAATGAATGGCAGTACTTGAACTTCATGGGCAACCTGCAGATCAGCCAGGCCAAAAACCCTTGCTAATAAGACATGCAAACTTAAAGTTTTTAAGGTTTGCCCTTGGTGTTTTTTGCAGAACTCTCCTGCCCTCTTGCAAAGCCATGTTTGCTGCACAGTTTGTTGCAGCCTGTATAAATAGCTCGACTTGATGACAAGGGGCTGGGCATGGGAAGGCCCTGTGTTACGGGCTCTGCAGGCAGCTACTGCCACGTTGTGGGGAGATGATGCTTTACATGCATTTACTCTGCAGCAAAAGGCACAAGCTGAGCTGAAAAAAAATGCCTTTGGTTTGTGTGGATGTTGGACACGGTGGCGTGTGCATTCTGCTCTCCAGGGATGTGCCCTGCCTCGCCCCCTTGCCATGCTCGTCTGGCAAAGCTGACTTTCTCTTGGCTCTCGCGTCTCAGAGAGCAGGAATTCCTCTAGACAACAGTGGGAAAGCTGTGACATGTTGCTATGAACAGATATGAAATAGCTTTTCCACCTGGCTTCTTATTAGGTGTTACAGCCCTATCTTTTTCCGTTGGTCTTATGATAGTCATTTTTTTGTATTTAATAACGTTGCATCTAAGACTTGACGAGGGAATGGGAAAGAAGCAGACTTGCCGTCTTGGACATTAATACTAACGACTCCAGAACCACACCTGGATCAGACATTTGTAAGCATATGGAAGAGATTGAAGATTATCTAATTGTCTCTTTAATACTCGGTACTGGACTGAATCATGTCCCCAGGCCTGCGAAGCTGTGCTGATCACCAGGCTCTCCTTGCTCCAGCTCCACTGAGCTGGAGAGCTGACTTGGAAAAGGAAACCTTTCTCATCCCCAGCTTTGGCTGTGCCGGGGCACTCGGCTGGGTTTCAGTGTGGAAGGTGTCACTGGCTTGCTTGCATTTTTGGCTGTGAAAGTCAGAGTGACAGCTCTTCTTACGGCCAAATTTCGTGCGTGATCCTGTTAGGGGAGTTGTCAGCACCTAATCTGCATGTTTGCTGTCGTCCAAATAGTATTGCCAGTGCATTGCATGTGCAGGCTGACACACTGTATGTTAATCCAGGTTTTGGCTTGCTTGACCCAGGAAGGATTAAACCCCACCCCACATCTGCTGAGGCTCCCTTGGGCTGCTGCTTATTCACACTGGTGCTCCTTATCAAAGCTCAGAGAAGGTCTTTCCCTTCCCAGGCACAGTTCTTCCCTAGGTGGCAGAGACTGCCCCTGCTTGTCCTATATGCTTCCCGTCCCTCCCTCCCCAGCACAGTGGTATCTGCAGACCTCACAGAGTCCTTACGGGAATCTGGCAGCCAGCAGCTGATCACCTCCTAGCCAGCCTGAGTTATTCCCTGCCAGGCCCTGCTTCTGCCTTGCAGTGATGAACAGCTCTCCAAGTTGCTCCCTTTAACCCAGAGTGGGGAGCAGGTTGGAACCACAAAGCCTTTGAAAACTGATGGAACAAGGACAAATTTCCTATCAAAGCCCTCCAAGTGGTGCTCTGAAGGAAAATTGCTCTTCATTTGCAGGAGGAATGGAAGGCTCAGTGCAAGGGCGGGAGTGGTGCAGAATAAAGATTTACACGATCAAGTAAAGGAAAGAATGACTGCTCCCGGGGGAAGGGGAGACAGGCCTGGGACCTCTTCAACCTGATTTAATCAAGCAACTTCTGATGTTTTACAATTGCATGCGACCGTCTGACCCAGAGCTGGGCAATTTGCAAGCCACAGAGTTATGAACTGTTGGTAAAATGGTCTTAAGAGGAAAACACATTTGCAATTACGAACTGAAAAACCTGAGCAACAGCTCTTGAGGTTTTAGAGCCATGTCTAGCTACTGTTGGGAGACTGGGGGTCTGTGCCCTTCTCACGGCCTCCCACCGGTCAGCAGCGCCCGGAGCAGTTCCCAGCCGAGCCCCCTTGGGCAGCAGCTGCCTTGGCCACAGCGTGCCTCCTTGCAGGAGAGGAGCTGGGGCTGCAGGTCCTGGGCAAGGTGCATCCTTACCCTATGCAGGTGGGTCAGTGACCTGGGAAGGGAGGAGAAGCTGGGAACATCCCCCAACGATGGAGATGCTGACCCAGCCTGCGGTGTGCTGGGCTGACCAGGCTCTGACCCCTGGGCCTGGGAAGAGAAATTTCCTCGAAGCTTCTGAAAAGAGGCACCAGTCTCAGTTCAGTTACTTGAATCCATTAAATTTGTACTAACTGATTTGTTCTCAGAAGTGCCGAGCATTCCCAGCTGTGGCAGGGACTCCCCTTACTGCAGTGCCAGCTTCGAACGGGATGCGCTTGGGCTAATTGTTTCTGGATTTGGCCAAGTGGAGTCTTCTTTCTCTTCTGGGAAACTGCCTGCTTTTGTGCCTGTGGTATTTGCAGAGTGCTGACAAACCCCCCTTCCTTCACAGTACTGCCTGCCTGCTTAAGGTGCTGTTCCCTGGAGATGCGCTTTTTCCCTTTCAAGGCTTTTGATGTATTTTCCCATGTTAGAAAATTCAGAAAGGCAGCATGTGAAGCTGGCTGGGGCCAGCGAGCGTTGCTGGGGGCGGCAGCTTTGATCCTCAGTGGGAGTTTTTGCAATAAACTCGATCATGCATTTTTCATCATTTGCTCTGTGTGCATGTGTGTGCGCGCGCCTTGCAGGGGGTACGGGCACTAATCCTGAAGCTGCACTCAGCACAGGGGTAAAACCTACGCATAGTTCACCACTGATCCAAATCCTTTGCATCCCCAGGGTGACTCCGCCTCGAGTTACCCTACATGAAATTTGACCCTGCCATCTAATAGCTAGGGAGCTGCTCCCATCTTTAATCTTTCTGACAGTGCCTGGTCAGGGCTTTTTGAAGAATTTTGTCGGTCTTTTTTTCCGTATAAGCATTAGTTTTCTTTATCTGGAGTTTTGTACTGCTATCTGTCCCATTTACTTGGAAGCCTACAAGGAGGGCCTGAGTTGGAAGAGAGCTGGGTTTGTGATCCGAGTATGAGTCTGTCACTGTTAATTGTGTTAGCATTCATAGTTGTATGCACATTTCTAAACTGTCATGATTGCCACATCCTTTTAAAACATGGGGCAGGACATCAAAAGGGTTATGTCTGCTCAGAGATCAGCAGAGAAGCAAGAAATTAAATTGCCTGATGCCTTAAAAACTATGATGTGAGCTGTTTTGCCCCCATTATATCAGAAGCGACATAGGAAAAATAAGTCTGGAATTAGGCTTTTAAAGCTCATTAGCCCTCAAGATGCAATGAGCAGGAAGCAGGCTGTTTAATGGAGGCTTGACGTGCCCTGCGCCTGCCGTCGCCATTGGGTGGGCAGGGGCTCTGCGTAGCCAGCGCGGCAGGAGCCTCGTCGGATGGGGCTGCGGCAGGACTCACGGGATGAGTGGGAGGAAAGGGTTAAGAAGTCCTGAATTCAGATTCTCTCTCTGCTGCAGATTTGCTTTACGGGAGCTGCTTCATCTCCCTGTGCATGGCTTAGTCTATATTTTAGCTCTCAGGTCACCTCCCGGTAGAGGATTCTTGTGGCTGATGGGTAACACAGCAATTCTGTGCTTTCTGATTCAGACTTTCCAAAGTCCTACTGGTGACAGGGTGTCGTCATCAAATCTGTGCTTTGAAAATACATATTTTACTAACATGAAATACATGGAGATACATGCATGCTCCATCCCTGGTCCTGCCAGCTGGATATATCTATATACATTTGTATCTTCAGGTATTGCCAGTTTTGCCATGGCATGATCAAGCATATTGAGCCAAATATGTTTCACCAACAAACCTTTTGGAAGGCAGATGGTTTTTGCAGTTACGGAGCCCTGCTTGTCCAGGGATATTGGCAAAAGAGGTTGTCAGGGCAAGGGAAGTGAAAGTGTTGCCTGTAGCAGAATTGCAAACCTTTTAGTTCCCGGAGTGCTTCCCACGCACTGAACCCAGTGTGCCTTGTGAATGCTTTGTGCACAGCGATGGATCGTATCTCACGGAGGCGACAGCAGGGACTTCTCGGTCCCAGCTGGAGAGCGTTTCTTCACAGCCCTGTGTCACGCCATGTAGACCTCATCTTTCACATAGATGCTGTCACTTTTATTCTCTATCTGTGTAAATCCTGGCAGAGCAGGTCTCACTTCACGGACAGTGCCTGCACAGATGTTGCCACAGTGCAAGTAGGAATTAATCGTGCCTGGCCTCCGCCAGAGCGAGAAGCATCGCCTCCAGAGCACCCGGAGGATGCTGGGCGCAGCGGATGCAGCCGGCAGAGGGAGTGCGGACCATTGCACGCTGCTTGTCTCCTGTTAAATGCAGTGCCCTGCAAACTGGCCTCTTTCTTCCCTTCTCTCAGCAGACCGCTAAGTGGGAACAGAGCAACGCGATAACGGATTGTTTATTATGGAAACATGCCACTTTTAGTAGATTTACAAGCAGCTTTGTGGAGCTCCTGATTGCTTTGTATTTTTGTATTTAGTCCGTTACTCATCCTGATACATCATTGGTATATGTCTGACCACGGCTGTAAAAGACGCTAGCTGGGACATGATGGGGCCAAAGCATGGGAGATAGAAAGCAGCTGTCAGGCAGCATTTCTTCCAGGGGTTTGAGGAGTACCAGCAGGCTGTGTCAGCTCGACAGTGACTGTTTCTCAGCGACTGACTTTACAGTCAGACTATTTTGTAGTTCCTTCAAGGCTCTGTGGTTTAGTGGCTGCACAGATGGTTGCATTGCGTTTAGAGCAAAGTGAAATAACACTAGTTCCTCCCATCCTCTGCTGCCTCACCCCAAGAAATTAGCAGCCTCTTTTGGGAGCTACTAGTCAAAATCCCAGATCCGAACACCTCCGGACTTTCAGCAAAGTTTGAAACCAGTTCAGGAGCTGAATTTCAAGTCTACTTTTCCTGTGCCAAAACCCCCAAAGCTGAATACCTGGGAACTATGGAGGTGGGTTAACTCACGGACTAAATACACTCTGAGCTTTTCATTGTCTACTTCTAATGCATCAGCTTTCCCAAAATAATATGTCTAGCATGGTTCATACCACAATCGCTGCTGTAATCACCACTGAAACCTGCATAGGTTAGAAATCCATATGTGGATCTGCGTCTGGGTGAATTTGGCAGACAAAAAGCAGTCCCCAAAAGGCAATTTCTTCCTATCAAATCATCTGCCAATTTTAACAGTTTTGATTTATGCTTTTTAAGGTTACTGAGCTCTTTGCTGGAAGAGTTGAAGGCCATCTCCACTGGCGCTGTTATTGAATGAGCCACCTCAGGAGCAAGACTGGCTTCCAGATCACAGCGTAGCTGGGAGCTTATGTCTTTTACATGTGAGGTTTCTCTGCCTGTCTCGTTAGTCTCCTGCACTTCCTTAAGTCAAACAAGTGCTTCCAATGACAGAAAAGTATACGTGACATGCATCAGTCATGGTCAGGTTTTGTGCACTGTAGTTTTAAGTGAGGGGTGTACAAGTGTTGCAGTTGTACTTGCTCCTTTACCCACTGCTGCAACCTCTGGTAGAGAAGAAATGTGCCATGTGGGTACGTAACCTTCCTGGTTTCTCTAATGAAACTTTGATTTTGGGGTTGGTTTTTCTTTTTTTTTTTTTTTTTTTTGTATTTTTTTTATTTGTCCCTGAAAGAGGAAATAAATTAGTCCAATTGGAAGTATACGAGGGCTGTTTTGCGTGGGTAAAACCACAGCAGGTGAGCAGTTCTTGGGGTTGCTTGGACAGTAGACGAAAGCACAGAGTAAGAGACCAGCGAGAGGGTAGTTAGATTAGTTAGAAAGACTGGCTGACCAGAGAGTAAGCTGAGCGTAGCAGTCTGGAAAGTAGATCATCTTTCTGAAAGGCACAAAGAAGAAAAATAATGGCTCCAGATTCATCCCTTGTGTAATTCCTTTGAATTTGGTGGCTTGCACCAGGATGATTTAACCCCATTAATTTTAATGGGTCAGTACAGTGTCCCAAGAGTTGCTTTTTGCTGTGCTCTGTTCTAGGGCAGAGATAAAGCAGAGCCTCAGTGTCTGGGCTTGAACCCAAGCTTGGTGTCCCCATAGGGCTGGCTTGGGCCCATCCACGTTGTGGCTGACTCCAGTTGGAGAGGGAAAAGGATGCAGGAGACGATGATGTGTCTGAGCCCCCATCCCGTGACGGCTGGGTGCTGCCAGGACTTTGTGGTGAGCCATAACCTGCCTGAAAAGTGATATCTGGTCTGAAAACCAAGGATAGCCAGCCTAAGAGCGCTCACTGGAGTTAACACCGACCCTCACCCAGCTGCGGGTCTGCTGATCCAAAGCAGTTAACACACAGAGACGAGGAGGTGTGGAGCAGTGTGTCAAAGAAAGGAGCCTGAAATCGAGCAGAAACAGGCACCAGATGAGCCCCAGTGGGACTCAGTGGGCAGAGAGCGAAGGTCAGTGCCCTCGACACACGACAGGGACTCAGGGGCTGTGGCCAGGGACATTTACCACCTATCGATCAAAGCAAGCCAGTCATAGCAGGAGTCGGCCACGCATAGTTAAAAAGCCCGTGTATCGCAGCAGGGAAAATGTAATCTGCTGCCAGGAGGGGGGATGCGTGTTTGTCACCAGTTGTCAAACAGCTGAAAACGTGGCGGCAGACACAGCTGTAGTGCTCGGGCAGAAATAGTGATTGTGCCTCAGCCTCGTAAGGCAACAGCATGTCATGTGCCAAGCTCGGCCCCTGCTCCTTGGGGACATCAGAGCCTGTCTTGCGCCTCAGCTCTCTCTTTTCTACGTGCCTCTCCTCGTGTGCCTTGCTCCAAGGGACATTTGTAGGAAAATAGGATTACTGTCCTATTTTGAGGGTTACACAGCTTTCACCTGGCTCCCTGGCTTTTGTTTTGCAATCATTTGCAAGTCGTTCCAAAGTATTGACCAGACAACAGGAAATGAGCCACAAGGAGCAGATGGACCATAATGAAATGAAGTGCTAAATCTTCATGTAAATGTTCTTAGTAACACGGGGGAGGAGGAAGCCCGTTTGGTGAAGGCTGGGTGTAAAGTCAGCTCTAAGCATCCTGCTTTTGTCAAGGCATCAGCTGCTCTTTAGCATCTTGCAGAAGGAAGGGAAGACGAGCATTGCTGTGTCTCTGGGCATTTATCTCTTGACAGACTTGACATGACTGTGCAATGGGTCCAGGGAGAGCGTGCGGACATGGGTCCTAGTAGGGAAGGGCATACCACATGTTGCAATAAAAGGTGCTCAGTAAACTCGGTGGCTTAACTTCTTCTGATACCTCCATTTAATCTCATTGGTGTATAGACTTCTCCCAATCACATATTGTAAGGCAAACTCGGTTAGATCACTTCATAGCTAAAGCAGATCAGAAAATCCATCTGGATTGGCAAACTGATCTGTAAAATGCTTTATAAAATAAAGATGCATCTGGCCTTGAATTATATCTTTTGCAAAAGTGGAAGGGAGGGGAGCTCACCTCTGGTCCTGCACCTGGGTCACAACAACCCCAGGCAACGCTACAGGCTTGGGGAGGAGTGGCTGGAAAGCTGCCCGGCGGAAAAGGACCTGGGGCTGTTGGTTGACAGTGGCTGAATATGAGGCAGCAGCGTACCCAAGTGGCCAAGAAGGCCAACGGCAGCCTGGCCTGTATCAGCAATGGTGTGGCCAGCAGGAGTAGGGAAGTGATCGTCCCCCTGTACTCGGCCCTGGTGAGGCCGCACCTCGAGTGCTGTGTTCAGTTTTGGGCCCCTCACTCCAGGAAAGACATAGAGATGCTGGAGCATGGCCAGAGAAGGGCAACGAAGCTGGTGAAGGGTTTAGAGCACAAGTGCTGTGAGGAGCAGCTGAGGGAACTGGGGATGTTCAGCCTGGAGAAAAGGAGGCTGAGGGGAGACCTTATTGCTCTCTACAACTACCTGAAAGGAGGTTGTAGAGAGATGGGGGTCGGTCTCTTCTCCCAAGTAACAAGCAACAGAACAAGAGGAAATGGCCTCAAGTTGCACCAGGGGAGGTTTAGGTTGGGTACTAGGAAACATGTCTTCACCAAAAGGGTTATCAAGCATTGGAACAGGCTGCCCAGGGAGGTGGTGGAGTCACCATCCCTGGAGGTATTTAACAGATGTATAGATGTGGCACTTAGGGGCATGGTTTAGTGGTGGACTTGGCAGTGGTAGGTTAATGGTTGGACTGGATGATCTTAAAGGTCCTTTCCAACCTAAACGATCCTATGAATATCAAAGATTGTTCTTGCAAGCTTCTGGGCCTTAGAAAGACCATGTGTGCTGGTACCCACCATATCACAGTGTAATATTTACATGCAAATGCACCCTGTACATGTATCTCTCTCTTGGAGGGAGAAGTGTTGGATGTAAAGGGTGAAACTCAATTTGCCTAAGCCCAAGATATGGTTGCAATTCACCCCAAGGGCTGGAACGAGTGCTGCTACCACTCCACAGCCTCCGAGGAGGAATTTCAACCATGCACATGCAAAGACAGGTGGAAGAGTCCCAGCAAAACCTCGTTTCTCTGTCAGGTTATTTTAAGTAACTGCAGCAATTCCCTTCACATCACACAGGGCTGCCTGCGCAGTCCTTGTGCAGCCTCTTCAAGGGTAGCACAGGCTGGCAGTGTGAGGGAGTCCGAGTGCCGCAGGATTCTCCGGGAAATTAAGCCTTTTCCTTAGCAAATGAAGTGACTGAAAAGTGCAGGTGCTGCTGAAATCCCGCCTGCGTGTCCTGATCTGTGAGCAGCATCGCCAGCCCAAGCCTGCACTGCAGTGTGTTAGTACAGTTTGCTACCACACCTCTGAGCTCCTGCCATCGCATCCTCAGAGCATCCTACCTATGGACAATCCGGCGGTTTTTCCCCAGATTATGTAGCTAATAATTTTAAGTAATGGGGAACTCTGAAAAAAATTGCAAACTTTATTGAGTGAAGGAGATACTAAATACGCTGAGAAAAGTCTTCGTTACTGCTCACACACTCTGCTCAACGTTAACTGTGAACAGACCGCAGCAGGTGTGAAGGGATGTGATACAGGCTTGGAAACCCTGGAGCGAGCCAAGGGAAGGCCTGTGAGAAGAAGAGAAAAATGCAACTTGATGATGAAATGCAAATATTTCTGCGACTGTGTTTAAGTGCGGGTTCGGGGGCCATCCAGCTGTCCGTTGGCCGCTTACAGCCAAAAGACAACAGAAGGCAATGGATGATCTCACCCTGCTCCTCTTAAATCGACAAATCCCCTCCACAGTTGCTTAAATATCAGTTTTTCTAAGGTTATTCTTCGCCAGCTGTTTGGCAAAGCCTGATGTGGGCTGAAAGTTTTCTTCTCTCCTCTCACTGCTTCCCCATAATGCAGGAAACTCTCGGGTGGTTCAGATGGCCGCGGATGGGAGGTAGGACAGCCCGCACGTATTTCAGAGGTTTGAAAGTGTGTCGGCAGAAAAACCCTCAGCGTGAGGCCAGCTTTTGGGAGGATAGTGCTGACGTACGGCTTGCGGGGATCAAAGCCCAGGAGAAGCTCAAACAGGGCTGTCTTTGAAACGCTGGATCCTGCAGATATAATGTGGTGGTTTTATCTGACCTGTGAACATCTCTGACAAGGCATCAGGTCATCAGTCTTGTGCTTGTTGTTGTAACATTTGCTGGAATGAAACACTGGCATTTTTAAATCACAGCTATCAAAGCGTATCATAAATCGTAAGCACTTTCTTTTCCTTTGTTTGAGTATATCCCTGTGCCAAATCATTCGGTGCTCATATCTTCTAAATTGGGCGTGACACTACCAGTGAAAAGCTGTGACTGAGCATAAAATAATTATTTTTTTAAAAAACAGAGCTGCAAAAAAAATGTATATTTCCTAAAAAAATGAATAGAAAGTGACCCCTACCTCTTAAAACAGTTCTGCTT
Source organism: Phoenicopterus ruber ruber (assembly GCA_009819775.1). Classification (NCBI taxonomy): domain Eukaryota; kingdom Metazoa; phylum Chordata; class Aves; order Phoenicopteriformes; family Phoenicopteridae; genus Phoenicopterus; species Phoenicopterus ruber. Next base: position 27,271,665 of record CM020221.1, on the reverse strand, counting down.
CCAGCCTCTGATAATAACTGTGTGTTCAACTCCTGAAGTGCTAAAAAGTCTGCTTTTTGTAAAGTGGAATTTAAAAGACTGTTGCTCGAAAGTATATATATATATGTACTGTGCAGTTACTCCCACTCACAACCTGATTTTCTTGCTTCTAAGAGCTGTGACACATTTTTAAGAGGCGTGGTGTATTTTTAAACTCACCCTATGGCACAAGATGAAGGTCAGCCCAACTGTGTCTGAGTCTTTGAGGGACTAAGAAATTAAACCCTGGCCTCCGCTCTTCCTTTGCAACTTTGGGCCAGGAGCTCTTTGCTCAGCTTTCTTCTTTTGAAATGCTGTGGCAGCTTGTCCCTGCTTCTGAGGAGAGAGAGCGGCCCAAGTTTCTGGGTGCTCAGCTGTGAAGATAATGTGGCCACGGTTGCATTAGCAACTGGAAGCTCTGAGGTCTTCCAAGGAGGGTCCGTTCCCAGCCTGAACTGCAGTTTTCCTCCTGACATGTGCCTGACTTTAAGCATTGAGCAAAACTGCATCTGGAGACACATTTGCAGCTCTCTTGTCATTGTTGCTGTTATTTTTTCAGGTCCTCTTTGGGAGACAGACTTTTTTTGGAGCTGGCAGTGAGCTGCGGCCCCGGGGCATGCACATGGTGGGGACCATCTCTGTGCATGTCCCTCTGCCGTGTGCTCCAGGAGGTCGGCTGCTTTCACGGCTTCCTCGCCTGCCCTTTGAAGACCCTCAAGGCAGGCAAAGGAGGGATCAGGGACAGGGTATAATGTTTGCATTTTGGGCTGTTTGTCCACTGGTTAGAGCAGTTCTGGGGCCTGTTGGGCATGACGTGCCCTGCAGACTCTGGGGGAGCGGGGGCAGAGAGGTGGCGAAAAATCACTGACCTTCACTGACCTTTCCTCTCCGTCACCAGCCCAAATTTATTTTGATACACGTAGGGCCCTAAGATTTTCATGACATTGTTTTAAAAATGTTTCTTCTTGGTTAAAACCAGGGCACTTTGCCTTATCTGTGTCTTTACTGAGAAAAGGGTCTTGGTATCGTTACCGCAGCAAATAAATGAAACAACTTATTCCCTACCACAAAACCTTGCATTCTTCAGCATAAAACAAAGACACATAAATAACCAGCATAGGGGACATGCCTGGCCTCTAATGTATGTGGAGTTCACTCTTCCAGACCCTTGGTTTCTTCTCGACAGTGATTTAGAAGGAAAAGCTTTTATCTAATCATGAGGTAGGTCTCTGCACGGCTCCCCGGGCGCCGCTAATGGATGGGATGCATAGGAGAGCTTGAAGGTTTTTTATTTTAGCTGGGTAAGATGGAGAGCTGAGTTTCTAGTGCTGCACACACTATTGCTAGGTAGGTCAGAATTGGGTTTTGTGCGGGGCCTGGGATGTTCGTGCAGTGATCAGAGCGATTTTGCATTACGGCGAGGTGTGTGTTAGAAGGAGGAGAAGGAGGCAGTCAGCTGTGGAGGGGACGACAGGTCGAGGCCAGAAGCGGCGAGGCGAGGACAGGCGGGTAGCTGGTGCCGGAGAGGCAGCGGATGCAAAGCAGAAGGGCCCTGTTCCAGGAATTAGCTTTGGTCCCAGAGGATCACTGGGGAAGAAATCGTTAATAAGTAGGTTATTGGCAGCAGGACACTCCATTTCATGCTCCGATTCATAATCCCTACTGCTGCATCTCATGGCTGATGTGCCCAGACTCTAGTTTTGGATCTCGCAGCATTTTATAACGATGAGAGATTATTCAAAATAGCGCTGAATTCAGACTCGGTACTGGGAGCTAAAAGCAATGCGGACCTTTGCATTTCACATTTACAGTTGTTTTTATGGAGCATGATTGTGCCATATCCAGTGCAATATCCAGTGTATCTGCTTGGCTGGACACCACAGTGTGGACTTGAGGATACATGAATCTCCCCGGAACCTCAGGGATGCTCTTGTCAAAGTGTGGTAGATGCAGCTCCGTGGGGAGGAGCTCACCGCCAGGCACGGCACGCCATGCCCCTGATGGGAAAGGCAATGTTCCCGCTGCGAGCGTGGTTTCTTGTCGTCCAGCTTCTGGCATTTCAGGTAGCAAAGGGAGAAAATAGTGCACAAAAGCCGACTGCAGGGCATGACATTTGCAGAACCTCGTTGATATTCTGAGCTTGTGAATTACTGAGTGAGTGAGATCAACAGCCTAAAAGGAGGGGGTGTTAATTCGTGACAATTGATGACATTTTCCCTTCGCCCACATCTGATATCTATATATCAGATAACATGAACAGTTACAGCAGTAATAAGCTGCCAATGGCCATTTAGCTTCAAAAACATAGAGGTCCTTCATGTTGCAGTGCAGAAATACCCCCTGAATCAGTGTTCATTTTGAAGGAACAAGTAATTTCTCTTTTAGCTGAATTAAAAGGTCTTCTTCTATAACCAGTTGAATGGATGGAAATAATTAAATTCATTCATTTTGCCTCTTCACTTTTATGAACCTAGAACATGGGAAAAGATATTGGAAATACCACACACACACACACCCCCCTTTGGAGATGTATGAGGTGAATTAAAAGTTAATGTCTGGACTGAGAATTGGACAGGAGTTACATAAAAGGAACACGGAGAAATTTGCTGTTTTCTGCATGAACAGGTCTGAACAACATCCAAATTTGTATCTGAACAGGAGTGCAAAATTTTTGGTCTATTCAGACATTGCACTGTTTCATGGTGTGTGATGGCACTTTTGTGCTCAATGTGCCTTGATGCCTTTTACGTTCTGCATACGTTTTAAATGCATATCAAAAGATGATATTTTCTTATATTTTCCAGAGGTATTTAATATTTAATGCTGGTGACCTTAAAAAGTCAGTTGATGTGATTTGGGGTGGTTTGGGGCAAATATATAGGCATATATTTGAGGTCAACATGATTTTTTGATTTGCCCTTTTAATTGAGTAAGGCTCAAGGAAGTATTAGTATGGGTCCGTACATGTACTTGCGAAAACATCTTCTGTCTCTGCGAAGTCAGTTTTAAGTTGAGTATTATAATCTATAAGTATGTGACCAAGTACCAACCAAGTAGAATTTACTAGAAGTTTTGATGGATCTGTAAAACTAAGGGTATATCTGTCCATCTCTAGTCTCAGGAATCCTATAGGGGTCCAGGCTGAAATAACTGTGCTGTTTTCTTTGTTTCCTTCCCAGAATGAACTGAGTACTGAGACTCAAACAATCTCTTACAGCATCTTGAAGTGTAGGGCTTTTTTTTAAATTTATGATTTCATACCCACAGTATGAAAAATAGCATCACCGTTCACTCATGGGGTGCTCAATAAATCCTTGTTTAGCGGGTCTGATACTTCCAAGGGTGGAGTATTCAGGAAACTTTGTGATGCTTCTTTGCAAATGCCGCATAATTTAGCTCTCTAACCTTTTGGAGAGCAAAGAATAGTGGGACCTGTTGTCAGAGTTGGGTATTTGAAAGGGGTTATGGTCACTACCTTGAAAAGTAACCCCAGTGTTTGAAAGGTTTTATCTTTGGAAAGTTGTCTCTATTTTTCTGGCTTAGTTGGTGCCTGTCAATGATAATTTGGAATCATTTAATGAATCCCAGTAGTTATATTGGGCAAGACAAGTTCAAGACTTCTTTTTTCTTTTATGTTTTAGTATTAGAATCACAGAGGATGTTTTAAGACTGCCTGACGCTGGTAGGTAATCAGGGAAGACAAGTCTGCTTTTACTAGTTGCCAATCCAGCAAAATTTACTAGATGCATTTACTAGGTATGTTTTGGAGTTTTACAGTTTCTGAAAAAGCTCAGTTCAAAGGACAGTGATTAGAAAAATTTCCTAGAGTTCATGAACTCGCAGTAGATCTTACATGCCGTGATTTATGTCTCTGACTAGTAAATTAAAGAACCCAATGACTTGAAAGATCTTTCCATGTGCCACTTTGTAGAAACAGGTGGAAAACAATTCCAAGGTATATAAAATCGGTGTCTTACAGAGAACTACATTACTTTTTAATATGCTGGAAAGACATTCGATGTTGCAAGACAGTTAACTGAGGACATGCTGCTGAGGCAGATTTGGGAAGTGGCCGTGTTTTAGTCTCGCTGTTCTAACTGAAGGAAATGTAATGCGGGAAGGAGAGAATACAGTCACCAGATGAAGTCGGAGTTCATACTGTGGGCTTGATCTTGCCTTCTCACGTGCATCACAAGTTTTTACCTCTCCTGGAAAAAATATTTACCGTTCTTAGGGCCATATGTACAACAGATGATTTTAAAAAGTCAGGAGAGAGATCTACCACTAAAAGGGGATGTAAAACTAGCTAGGGCAATAGGGTATTTAGCAGTGCAAAGTAAGGACCGATGCAGCAGCCATCTGCTGTCTGTGCACACTGCTGTCCTGATCTGTCAGGTCCTGCTGCCCTTGGACGTGTGGCAGGAGCAGCAACACAGAGAGGTCCAAGCAGCATGCTGCTAAAAAGCCAGATGAGTACGCACAAGTGCTAGACACCACAAGAACAGCACCAGAAAGGAATGCAAAATTGTATAATGCCAAGCATCTGGCCCACTCTCCTTTATACTGGGAGCTCGGAGGTCTAGCAGGGCCCAGGCCATGTCTGGAAATGCCTGTAACTCATTTCTTACTTTGCTAATTTAGAGTTTTTAAAATGTCAAAAATGCCAGTGGCAGCCTGGGAATTCCCTGTGCGAGCCTCCGGCCTGTGGGCTGGTGCCAGCACTCGTGCCGTGCACTGGGACGGGCTGCGGGGAATCCCGGGGAGCGACGCCGAGACCCGGTGCCCACTGTGGGGTGGTTTTGAGGCTGGTAGGGGGCAATGGAGTGTGTTCGGGGAGAGGCTGTGAGTGGGTATCCTCGCAGCTTGGGCAGCCAAAAGAAGGGCAGACAGGAGGCTCTTCTGCTTTGCCTTCCCAGTGGGCTCCCTCCAGGGTCCCGTTCCCGTGGGGCTCCCCAGGGCTTGGTGTCACCAGCCCCTGCAGATTCATCATGGGGAACCATGCTCACGGGTGGGACGCGGCCAACGAGGGTATGCGGGTCGAGGGGGATTGCTTGTGCTGAGGGCTTTCCCTCAGGCGGAGGGAAGGAGCAGGAGGAAAGCAGCCCGGACCACTGTCATTTGGGTCACTGCTTTCTCGGGTCCTTCTGCCCCGAGATGAGGAGTGAGGAGAAATGGGAGGAAAAAAAAAAGTTGGCTATTTTTGTTGTGTTTCTGTTACTTGTTTGGCAAAGGGGAGGTAAAGGGGTGATCTAATAGCAACCTGCAGCTTCTAGAAGGGGAGTTACAAGGATGTTGAAGTCAAACTGTTGCTGGTAGTGGCAAAGAATGCAAACAGGAGCAACGGCCACCAACTGGTGTGGGAGATTCAAACTGGGCAATAGAAGAAACTTCACAGAAAATAGTTCCGTATTTCCCTGGTAGTTACCATCATTATTCTCTCCAGCAAATGGAAACATGGGAGAAGAGTTGATGTGCTGTTTCAGATGCTTTACTACAGGGGTTCATTGATTTTGGGGTGTGTCTTTGCTCAGCAACACCATAAGCAAAGCAGGAGCAGTGATTGTAGCACTTACGGCCGCTGGCAATACGCCTCCTGGCCATAGGCACTTCGCAATGGCTCCTGTCCTTCTGCTGGCATCTGTGCCCTGGTGTGAAGAGACTTGCTCTAAGCTGTGCCCGGGGCTGGTTGGATGCCACTGGCAGGTCAGGTCAGGCCAGGCCATCAAAACTTTTGGGTTGCTCTTGCACCCCTGGCTTACTGCGTGAGCTTGCTTAGTCACCATTTCTATATCCCTCATCTCTAAACTTGTGATGAGGTGACTCACTCTCATTGAATGCATGCTCGATTTTATTAGATAGTCATCAACATGTTTCATATGCTCTGTATTAAAGAATTGCATGTTTCTTTTCTTGAATATCTTCTGGAAACAGCTTAGATAAACAACTTAGGGGAAGCTCAGTACCTTTTACAAAAAAAAAAATCCTATAGGTTGTTTCTTGTCAAGTGCTGGATGTGGTGAATGGGAGAATTGGGAATGATGAAGCATTTACTCAAATTGCTAGTTTCCGCTGCATTGAAGTCAGAGACACTGAAGGCACTGCAGCATTTATAACTGATTTCCTGAACAGTGTAGCAAATTGAGATGAGAGCCCTTTTCTTGTAACTCACATGTGCAACAGAAATCACTTAGCTAACATAAATCAGGGTTAAATTGCTTTTAAAGGCTCACAAAACATTTCTGAAAGAGACAGGATGAGGAAACCATTTTGCCACAGCAGAGTATGTCCCCATGATGAGTCCTATTAAAGCTTGATCAAAGAGCCTTATTGGCTTTTCATTAGAGCCTGGTTATGTATAGTTGAAATTCAGCAGTGGTTTCAACAGAATAGGCACAGAAATATGCACAGGAGGTAAATTTAAGCAGGAATCTAGACCATCAAAGTATGTGATTAAGGACAATTTAATGTGCTGAGTAATGCAGTGTGATTTGGATATAATTTATCCTAATCCAGTCTGATCTTTTACAGGAGAATATATTATAAGGCCACAATTAGGTGAGACCAGGGCCCCATCTGGCCTGCTGTCTCCAGCAGTGGCTTACAGCCAAGACAAGAAACAAAGCAAATACAGAGTGAGCTTCCCTTGTGTATCCTCTCTGCTTCTGGCATTCAGCAGTTATGGGACTTTTTGGGTCAAAGCATCCAGAGCATGAAGTACAATAGCCACCATTTATCCTTACTTCATGAATTTATCTCATTGCTTTTTGAACCCGTGCCTAGTTTTGGTGATTACAACGTCTAACACCAGTGAGTACCGTGATTCAGCTGCGTTGCATGCAGAAGCTCTTCTCTTAGTTTGATTTAAACCACTGTGCTCCAACTATTCTTTCTGGTGCAGTAATTTAGTGGCAAAAGCCTTTTTGGACAAGCTATGTCTGGACCTGGGGTTGAGGCTTGGAAATTTGTAACTTGCAAGTTTTCTCTTCTTCCTTCCCTCTCTCCTTTTCTAAGGACTCTCTGGGATGAGGGTTTTGAGGGTGACTCTGTTGGTCTCCGTGCACGCCCCGGCGGAGGTGGTGGTGGTGGTATCGTGGGTCCCATGAGCAGGCACAACTTGGTGGGCAGTGGGCGATGTCTCCTTTCGGGGAGGATGTCCGTAGGGGGGCAGTGCCACTGTGGGGTGGGGGAGACGGTAGCCATGCACCATACACATAGCTCCAAGCAAAGTTAGTCCGAAACATCAGAAGGAACAGTGTCCCTGGAGGGGGACAGCAAAGGGACTCTGCCTTTTCTTACAATCACCATCTGGGCTGCACTTTAAAAACCCAGATGGACAATGTGGTTGCCAATCAGAGGCTGGACCCAAATCTCCCAGGGAAACTAGAATTTGAGGGGCCCACCCTCAAATCAGGGAGGGCTCAAAAAAAATGAAGTAAAGATTCAAAGCCTGTGCTGCCTTCTTAAGCTCTTAATCAGATTCGTATGATACATATGAGAGCTCATTAGCCCAACTAGTTTATAAGGTACATTTGAATTTACGATTCTGATATTCAGTTCTTAATTTGTAACTATGATTAGATGCATCTTTTAAACATCTATCGTATCTGTGTGTAGATGTGTGTAATAAAATCCCAAAGTGAAGAGCACAACTGGAAAAGCTGCACGTGAGAATGATTAATTTTTATTACCTTGTTTTTATCACTCAGCATTTATGCTATAAAAGCTATAATAAAGTGACACATGCTTGGTCATTGTAAGACAGAGATAAATTTGGCCTCCCCACAAGGGACAGGCAAGGTCAGTTTAGAGGAGGTGAAGAGCACCTCCGCCCAGAGTTCTTGCTAAGGTAAATACATTTTTCTGTCCTGTGGAGAAATTTGCCATCTGAAGGAATAAACAGGGTAAAACAAAACCAGATGAGGATGTGACTCTTAGGCAAGATCTTGTTTTCATACTTCTTTCCAGGAAAAAGTTTGCTATAAACATTCGTGTTGTCTTTTTCAAGGCCACTGAAGCCTTGCAGTAGAGGATCACATGGCGTTAGCTCATTGCCCCAGTGTCCTGCAGCTTCCAGGTTGTGCCGAGCTGTCCCTCCCTGGTGCCGGAGAGGCCGGGCTTTGCTGTCAGATCACCCTGCCCCGTATCTCACAGCCTGGTGAAGTGCTGAATGTACAATTCCAAAGCCCCATCTTCCTCCAGGAGGATAATTTCCTCCAGGAGCATCATAAAAAAAAAAATATAATTGTGAAAAATTCAAAAGGCTACTTCTGCATTTCTCCAGCCTGAGCCAAATACTGAAGTTACGCTCTGGAGCCAAGCGATCCACTTCACTGCTGAGGAATCTTAGGACAGAAATCTGTGACATTGCCCAGTCATTTAGGGAAGGGGGGTGGGATGCCTCGAACCCATCTCTCATCCTTCTATACCCTTTCTATGCAAAAAAAAACAGAAATGGTGACAGCTGCCCCCAAACACCGTGGGTCTGCATGAGGCTGAGATGGTCCCTGGGGATGTGGTTTGTCTCAGAGCTGTCTGCATCCCCTGTACCTTGGACCTGGTGGCAGAGCTCAAGTTGTGCTGTGCAGGGCTGATCTCCAGGATCTTCTGAGATCAGAGCAGTGGACACTGGTTTTCCTTGTCCTGCACCTCTCCTTCATGATACAAATCCATGGATTCAGGTGCAGGGAGCATTGCTCCTTCCAGCCTTGGCTCTTCGGTGCAAGCTAAGGTTACTGATACAGGGAAGATCTCTTCTACACTTACAGATGAGTTTCCAGTGTTGTGCTTGGAGTTTCACAGGGAGAACTTGGGTTGACTTTTACTTTGTTGTGTTCAAGGGAGCTGTCAGAAGTCAGCACTAAATCAGGACCTCCAGCTGGGCCCTGGGGAGCCAAACTGGCCCACCGTTATTATACGATGCAGAGAAAATCACTGCAGCCTAACCAGAAGTATACAGTATATAAAGCTGTGCTGTTTGCTCTATGCCAGCATTCCAGCCACACTGTGAAGTCGACAGAAAGGTGGCAGGAAGGCAAAATTCTCTCTTTTGTGTTGTCTCCTTTCTCTTAAGCAGCTGGTTGCACAACGGTGGCTTACCCTTCTTAGCAGCAAGCAGAGATCACTTCCAGCCGGCAAGAAATGTCTGGGTCGCCAGATTTTCTTCTTGCCCCTCAAGTCCCTTTTGCTCGCGGCAAGGAATTCTGGAGTCTCAGGACCGCCACAATGGGGCCCTTTCTGACAGGGCTGGAAAGCTCGACCTCTGCTTAGAAAGGACAGATTCATGTTCAAGAGGGTTCCACAATGCCATGATTTATATCAGGAAATAAGCAGAATATTTTCTAAAAAAAAAAAAAAAAGAAAGAAGAAGGAAAAAAGCCTTCATCTGTTTATTTGGCTCAGGGAAGAGATCAGCTGTGCTTTTATGGTTTCAGAGGATGGAGTGCTGGAGGGGGAAAACGTATAGCTGTATGCATCCATGTATTTGTGTTCCTGATGCATATCAGATAGAGTTAATTTTGCTTAATTACGTGTCATATGGGTCTCAGAGCTCAGTGGGAATGGAGATATCTTCAAGCACATGGTTAAACTTTTGCACTTTGAGTACCATGAATGCAAATTTTAACCCTGCACTCTCCATATCGCTCCTGTGTGTTTGTATAGCACTAAGGGCTTCGGGTGCTCCTCCAGCCAAAGGCCTTGGTGACAGGCAGGCACCTAGTGACAGTTCTCGGTCACACTTGATTTTGTGCCTTGTCTCAGATAGAAAATGTCAGTCTGGCTGTTGAGGAAAATCAGTTAGGAGAGTTTCAAGATGGAAATATATTCTCAGGGCTCAGGTTTCTGTACATGTAAAGAGCAGTAGCAGAGTATTTTTGTATTGGTTTACTTTAAAAACAGTCACAGAACCTGATAGCGGCACTAAGAAAAATAGTTTGTGAAAAAGCGGTCTTCATTACTGACTGCAAACCATATGAGTGCTGGGAAGGAGAGAGTGGACTTTCTTGTTAAAACATTTCTGTGCTTTTAATCTGCCTGGCAAATCATTGGCGATTAAATGATAATCTGAGTTGTTTGTTCGACATGTCATACATCTCCACCACAGCCTGCCCACACCACTAGAGACTTTTAGGAATTAAGGAGCATGGGAACATAAACGCCTACAATGTATTTAAACATGAATTAGCAAAAGCCAACAAATAGGGAACAATTTTAATTTATGTATTAAAATACTCTAGAGGATACAGATTAACCTCCATTACTCAGGGTTTGTCACTGTCTCATCTCCTTTGGACAGCAAACACTGAGAAACAGGCAGAAAGATGATTTACTCTCCCCTTAGCGTCTGTCTCTTCTGATGAAATGTCTGCTGTGCAGCTCCCCTGGCTGTGCTCCTCCGTGGGCCTGACAGCTCCTCATGCTTTGCAGGCACTGTTTTCTCTCACGGTTGTCTGAAATCTTTGCTAAATGTGTCGAAGTCGAGCCTTGCTTTACTGACAGGCAGAGGCCCCGGGCTAAAAGGTGACGTATTTGAGAAAGGAGGAGTCCCACAGAGTGAGTTTGCTGGGTCTGCTGTCCCATGGCAAAGGGGAGAAGCTTTTAAAAGAGCCTTTGCATCGCGGGTACCGCAGGGATGAGGTCCCCCAACCAAATACATCGCCTCTGAGAGGGAGCAGGAGCCAAGTTGCGGCCTTGCAGCCTTGTAACACAGCAGTTGATGCAGTGTTGCTCTGCAAACTTTCCTGGTTCCAAGTCCTGCTGACTTGTCAGATCTCCATGGAGGATGCAGGAGAAACCCTCTGGGCCAAATACAAATCAAACAGAATTAGAATTATGGCTGAAGAGATAGGCACAGTCCATTGCAGACACACCTAGGCACCTCTAGTCTTCTCCTCCTCTTGGAACATTTCTTAGGCTTTATTGAACAAATGTCAGGATACTCCTCATTTGTCGAACAACTTTCCAATGATGCCACTGCGTGTGTGTGTATATCTGTATGTATTTAGATAGATGAAAACACACGCATGCACACATCGATGTTTATTAACTCTCACTGAATACAGCAGCAAAGTCAGTCTCTAAAGAAAGGATGTGCCATAAAACTTTTCCATAACATTGTAAATATAAGCTTCGTAATTAAATTAGATTGCAAGTGGAATATAAATTCAATGACATAAGATATTTTTGTCTTTCCCAAATTTCCAAGCTGACTGTGGATAGCTTAATGTGATAACAGGGCAATTGGCTCTGCAGCGATGCTCGTGGTCTTTCTTTCACATTCATTGCTAGCAGTCAAATGAGTAACGTTATCCTGGTGTAATGCTGATGAGAAAGGAGATCCAGCCTCCCTCTCCTTTGTCATTAAAGCAAGAAGAGTGTGTCCACCTTGTGCGACGTGCTTGGCACCAGCGATATTTTAATATCATTAGCAGCAGGAAATACTTTCATTGGCAGTAATGAGTTTCAGTGTCAGCTAAAGGTGGTGCCCCACAGGAAGACTTTAGACAAAATTGCTATATTCTGATACAAAAAAGGCTAGAAATATGCTATTTTTGTGAAAGGCATTTTTTCAAGTATGGCTGATGAAGAAGGGACCTGCCAGAGCTATTTTTAATTCCACCTGCTGGTTTCACTGCCATTCTTGTAGCTGTGGCTGGAAGGGGAATTAGGATGGTGGTGTCTGTTCTCATATAGAAATGGGAGAAGAATGGAAATATGTGTGGAGGTGTATAAAGATAAAAAGATAAAAAGAGCAAGAGCTGAAGAGAAAGTGAGCTTCCCTGCGTAGCTGCAGACGTGACATTCATTGTACCTTTCCTTGGAAGGATTTTCTTCTGCAAAGCCAGGTTTCTTGTCTGAATTAATGGCTACCAGTGTGCCAGGTGCAGTCTGTATTGCAGGAGAAGATCAGTTTCCGCTTGGAAGTTGTTACAGTTAAGAGAAACCATTAAATAGTTTCCTTTATTATCTTGGAGACATAATCCAATATTTCAGCCTCACACTAATGCTCCTCTGAAAATAGTGAGGCTAAGAAGTATTCACCTTATAGATCGTCACTTGGGAGAGGGGACAGACATTAATGAATCATATGTAAAATAATAGGACATAAAAAATAAATAAGGAGTCAGACAGGGCTCCTTGCTGCTGCTATTGCAAAGCAGCAGCACAGGCTTTCTTCATTAGCAGAAAAGAGAAGAGTATGCGTAGAAAGAGCACTCTACCCAGCCAGAGAGATTATGTGCTATACCTTCTTTGCTTTCTATTTCAGCAGTGATTTTTTTCCCATCCTCGCTGGGAGGAACAAGTTTTGGCTTTCAGAGTTTCACGGGGGAGATGAGGATTTTATTTCAAGCTCCATTTTATTTGATACTGCTTTGTCCTGATTTTATGAGTGAAATGTGAGCGTACTGAAAAGCAACAAGACAGGGAGACGTGGGATACGTGGACTTCAGGAACTCCAAAATCAGAACCCGATAAGATTTGACTTTAAAAGTTACAGAAAGAATAAAAGAAAAGATAAAAACCTGCCCAACAGATTGATTGATGGTGCGCTTTTTTGGCTTTTTTTTTTTTTGAGTGAGCCTCATGAGTTGAGAGGTGATGGTGATTCAAATAAATATTTTGTAATGATCATTTAATTTCTTCTGGCAGGATGATCTTGTGCTTAAGACTGGAAACAAAGACCAGAAGTTGTAGGTTCAGATGCCTTCTTTTGCTACAGCTCCACTTCAGTGAAGTGTATAATAAACCTTTCTCCCATCATATGTTTTTCTTTATAAATTTGGGGCAGCAGCCATTTCTTTTTGCAAAGCACTTAATCGAGTGAGGTTCCCACTTCATTTTGGTCTTCATTTGCATTTTAAGGACATTTTAGAAGAATAAAATGCTGTGGTACCCAGGACCTGGGGGGATGTCCTGGGTGCAGTATGGGAACACTGTGAGATGGGGGTGCAGAAGACCCAGAGGGGAGGACCAGTGTGTGCTGGCTGAGCATGGGGCAGCAAGTGGGAAAGATGTCTGGTGCCTCCATTCGTGCTGGTGTTCCTCATGGCAGTCTGGCTAGAGACAGTGGTATAATGCGGTTATAAGCCTTGTGCACCGAGAGGATAGTGAAGCAGAGTTGGGCTGCCAAGAGTTTGAATACACTCCGGATGCCCTGATGGTGCTAGTTACCCTCCTGATCTCAAAGGGACATCACCAAGAGCTCCTTGCTGCTTCATCCTCTCGTAGCTGGCCGTAAATCGCTCAGCTGTGCACTTTGCAGTGACAGTAAGGGTCTTTTTCCATCTTCAAACTAATCTAATCGTTTGTTTTCACCATGCACAAGCCACGAGAGAAGCAATGAAGGGGTTTGCTGGACCAGAGCTGCTGGCCCACATGAACAGTTACTGCCTCTGTTGGCACCATGTTTGCCGTTGACCAGAAATGTGGCTTGCCACATCATATTGAGTACAGCACTCTGTGCTTGCGTTAGTGGTGTGATGTGGGACACGTCTGCCCACTGCAGGGCTTCTGTGAGGAAACTTAAGGGCAAGTACACGTCCATAAATGATGCGATTTTACTGTGGAAGAAATGCCAGCCAGATGAAGAACTGAACAGGGGGGAAAAAAAAAGTGAAAAGTTCTTTATGAAGTAATATCTCTTGTCGTCCCATGATCTGTGTGTAGAAAGAAAAAAACAGTTTCAAAATTTTGCTTTTTTTTTAATCTCTACCTTCTTTGAATTGTATAGATGAGTCATGCTTTAGAATTAAAAGAACAAGCCTCATTTAAAAGCTTACTGCAGTCAGTCGCACAAGCCCTAAAACCAGCTACAGATTGGGCTGAAAGATGCGGGAGAACATCCAGGATGGAAGTTTGAATTCTGGGCATTGTGGCATTTGCCAATGGTACACAGCAAGATCACAGCAAAATCATCTTCCTCCACTGTACTTTCCAAACCTGGGTACCGACTTTGGCCTGATCTGGTGGGCAAAGATGTTCAGCAACGTCTTTATCCATTTTTGGTTGCTCATTAACCGTACCAGTCCCTCAATAGCCCCTTTCCAATTGGGTAAATTGGGTGATTTTTTTTAAAGCAGCAAAAAGGAGTTGGGGTGTTATTTTTTTGCAACTTCAATCAGGCTGAAGGCTTTTTCGTGTCTGTCTCATACTGCTTGCCTTCACCCTGCTGTGCATGCTCTGTTCACCTACACCCTCTCTTAGGATGCTTGTGGGGTGCGCCCAGCACGGCTGGCTGGCAGGAGATTGCCCTGGAAATGTGTGCTGAGGGCCTTCTGGTAAAGACGGGAAGGGGTTAATTCCAGAGATCTAGGAATCTAGGGATTGCGCCCAGCTACACTGTCCTCCCAGGGTCCTCACGCGTGCTAACATTTGCAAGAGCTGGGTGCAACCTTTTTGTGCGACACAGAGAGAGGGGGAGAGGTGCAGGCACAACGTGCTGCAGAGGGAAATCCCAGCTGAACGCAGCTCAACGCTGTAGGGCTGAGAAGGTCCAGGAGCTTTGCTGCAGAAAGCTGGGACGGGCGGAAAGGATTGAAGTGGTCATCAAGCATGTGCACGATGGAGATACTAGGTTAAAGCAAATTACGTGGATCTCAGCAGGGTTTCACCTTCTCGGCATCTAGTGCTGTCAGAAGTGAGGCAGTTCAGGGCAGGGCCAAACACAGACTTTCACATGCCAAGAGAGCTGTATTGACAGCAACCACAAAGCTCCAGGCTGGCGTGGGAGCGGAGCCGGGGCAGAGGACTACATTTCAGGGATTGTGCCTTCCCTGGCTCATTGTGAGGGTTCTCTGTTTCGGACACCATATAGCAGGCATTATATTTGCATATGATATCACTTCTGTAGAAGAAGCAGCCTATTCATGAGCAGTAGCATCTTCACATTGAATACAACTGCAGACATGGCTGAGAAAACAACCATTTAATTGAAACAGAAATGACACTGGAAAATTCAAAGAGGGTGCAAAAAACTCCCAAATAGTTATTATTCACTGGAAGCAAATCCTAGACATGTAAGGCATGGGATGCACGCAAAGTGCTGGCAGAAACAGAATTTGTTAGTAGACGTACCTCTGCCCTCAAGACACGTGTCATTTCTTCAGATGATCCCTCAAACTCTCATGAAATTAAATGCGTACTTCGGGATAATTCTTCTCTAATTCCTCCAGAGTACACAGCATGCTGCAAGGGACAAAACCCCACTCCTGACACCGCAGCCCTCAAAAATACAGAGGCTGCTGCCTGCCCCTCGGTGGCATTGCTGCAAACACAGCCTGCCCCTGCAGTGGGTTCATCGGGTGATTTTCCCAACATTAACGCTGCCCGGTGCGGCGTGTGACCGTGCCGCGGGCGCCGTGCCCGCGCAGCAATGCCGTCTCTGCCCAATCTGTCATTGCCTGAGCTCCTGCCTGTGCAGACCATTTCAGAGCCGGGTCTGAGAGGCTTCTGAGAGCGTCAGGAGGAAGCACAGCCGTAGCGAAGTATTTCTATCCTCGGTTCTGCTTATCCCGGATCAGTTCTCGCAGCTCCCTTCTGTAATTTCTTCCCACTTCTGTAGCAGCTGTCTGAGCTGTCAGCTGTTCTGCCATGAGCAAAGGTGCCAGCACCCATTAAATCACTACAGAAAAGTAAGGGTGCGTTCCACATCCTGGAAGAAAGGACAAAGTTTGGGGTTTTTTTCTTTCCTTGCAGAAGGCAAGTGCTTGTCAGAGATAACTAGGAGGGGTCTGGAGGTTATGCACAAATTAATTAGCCTCTGAAAGGAGAGGACGGCGAGCAATGCCAGATAAGACTGTAGCCGCCGCACCCCTGCAGCAAACAGTTAATATTCCCTTTCCTCTCCAGGGGAACGTCAGGGGTTAATTCAGTAGCTGTGCATTTAATAGCTCAATTTAAAGGGGAAAAAATGACACCCTTCTCCCCTGCCTTGCTGGTTGTGGATGGTTTGCTCTGTCTCGTTGATCACATGCTCCCCGAGCCCCTGGTGCTGCAGAAGCCCCAGCTGCTGCTGCTGATGAGCCGGTGCTGCTCAGGATCCGTCCCGGCCCCTGCCTGTCAATGCCTTGCAGTGCTGGCCTCCTCTTTAAAGGAGGGAGCACGCAGGATGAGCCCTTGAGCATATGGGTGGAAATTTGGGAGGCACCCATTCTCTCACCACCGTTTCCAGCTCTAACCATGTCTATTTGTTGTTGTCTTTTTTTCAGGGACTATGGATCTTCAAAGAGAAAATCAGGTAAGATACCAGGTTTCTATGTACTGCATGATTACAGAGAGGACCCCCCTCTTCCCCCCCCTTTTAAACCTTCCCTTTATCTTGTGTTGCATGAAATTGGGTAGCAGTTTAACTTTTTATTGCTGAAGCCTGCTAGAGACAGGCATCAGTTTCTTCCCTTTGCACTGGAGAGGAGAAGAAATCCACCTTACATAGTATTGCAGTTAAAATGACTGCTCTCCTGTAATTGTATTTATACAGCTCCTTCTCCAGTCTGAGAGGATAATTGTATTAAATGTCTCTCTTTTATTTTTTTTTTCTTAAGTCAATCTTTACCTGTGCAAACAGACAAAATGTAGCCTGAGAGTTGGGGTTCTTCTCCGGAGGGGGGCATGGGGTGGGAATGTTTTTCTGTCCTGGTCTGAATCTTATTTTTGCCTTTCCAAAAGGCTCTGGTGAGGCTTCCGATCTGAAATGTGCTCGGTGCCTGTGTCTGGGTTTGGGCTGACTCAAAGGCTCTAGCTCAGTGTTTTGTTTTTAAGATCCTGGATTCAAATGTCTTAAAACCCTGATTTGAAACTATACAAATCCATTTTTTCCCCTCCCCTTGTAGCTCTTAGTGATTTTTACAGATGTGTTTGCAATAGGGACATGTAATTATGGGCCTCTGGGTTTGGCTGCTCTGAGCTGGATGTGTCAGGGCTCTCTCTTCTTCCCCCCCCCCCCCCCCCCCCCCCCCCCCTTTATTTTTTTTCCCCAAGCAGCACTGAGCACCTGCAACTCTCATTGACTTTGTTTGGAGTCTTGGGTGCTCCAAATTGCATTCAGGGCATCCAAAGAGAGGCTTTTCAAACCAATAGCAACTCCTGGAAAACTCTGGCCTGTGTGCAGGCGAGGGGAGGATTTTTTTCTTCTTGCTTTTTAAGATGATGAAGAAACACTGCAATAGCTTAGTCTCTGGGAAAAAAGGGAAGATGAATGTAATATACTGAACTCCAATGAATGTCGCTGCCTAGATTGATTTGCTGGTTAATTATGAGAGCTTTTAAGCTACAGTCCTGTAATAAGCTAAGTGATGCACTAAAGCAAAGCTGTTGCTTGACCCTGATGTCCTGTGCATCAAATGGCTGTTGCCTTTGCAGGCCAATACTTTTGGTACCCTTTCCCTGAGGTGGGCCGTGGTAACAGAGAGGCAAGGGTGGTGCAAGGTCTTGGCCCAACATGATAAACTAGGGCACACTTCATCTTCCTAACCTCCTACAAAGCTGTCTGAGTGGCACTTCTAGGACCTCCTAAATGTAATATTAAGTGTTTGTTCACAATGGCCCATGACTTAAGTTGGCAGCAGCACTTTCTCTAGAGGGGCTGACCGTAAAGGTCCAAGTGACTTGGTAGAAGGCAGAGCTGCGGGAGCTCCTGGCTCAGTGCCACATCCTGGGCACTGGGGGCTTTTGAGTCATGTAAAGACCTTTGAAAAATGTTGCTGAAGTCTCTGGGGCAACCTGATTTAGCACTGACCTAGAACAGCATTAGCAAACTAGGAGAGCTTTGGGCTCAGTGCACCAGTTGACATGCACAGGAGTTGCAATATTCTTGCAAGAGATGTGAGGAATTGCTTTGGGAGTGTGAGAAGCTGCCCCTCCTCCATTCCTGCGGCTCTAGGGGGAAGTTGGAGCTGATCTGCCATGACATTGGGGGAAGAGAGAATAAGTTGAGTCAGTGTAGCAGAGATGCCAGTTGTGGATGCTGCTCTGCTGGGCTCTTTGTTGGCCTCCTGCCCTGAGCATCTGAAGTGATGTGCAGATCCATCCCTGCAAGGGATGGATGCTCAGGTTGGGCTCCCTCCCTTGGCTGTCCCACCTCCACGTGCTGCCGGGTCTCCTTTTGGGACTGTTTCCTCATCTCTGCTTCTTGATGCTTGGCTGCTCGCACAGCTAGGGCTTGGAAACAGTGGGGTTTAGGGATGCTTTCTCCACTTACCCTGTACTAGGAGGAATGTGAAGCAGCTCTCTGACCAAAGTAAGCTGCATAAAGGGACTCTGTTCTCGGCCGTCTTCTTGCCTGATATTAGAGCAGCGGGGGAATGCTTCATTCTGCTGGGAGCTGGATATTGTGGGAGTATGTGCACAACAAATGAAGGAATATGCCAAGGGAGTTGGTAGTTGCAGCCTCTAACAAAGACCAGCTTTATGACACTTGAAGAAGTGATAGGGTAGATAAACACAGATTTCCAGGGTGTGCTGTGAGAGTCTTTTAGGATAACAAATAGCTTTGAAATGTAGTTTCCTCCATAGGTGTAGACACTACTCTGTCTTTAAACAAGAGACAAATAGGCACTTTTAAATGCAAGCACCTCCCAACAAATGAAACCTGTGAACACATCTTCTGTCTTGACCAAAGATGTGCTGGGAGGAGGCTTTTGGGCATGAGCACGGCTGTCCTGCGCTGTCCGGCAGGAATCCCACAGCTGCCGCAGCTCAGGCATGTGCAGGCACGACACAAGCGTGGCCGATCACAGAAACATTTGGGGAATGCTTCTGACAGCCAACGTCACCTCTGCCTTGCCAGAGTGCATGTCTAGCTAGTCCTGGGCCCGTTCCTTAGAGTGGGGAGAAATTGGGTAAGTTCAGAGTTTAACAGGAGTTATGGAAACATTTATCGCTGCAGCTGATACTGGTTGTAAACATTTGAAACCTTCTGAACTAAATGCAATAGTGTGGCACATCCTTAGCTAAACAGAAGGGAGTCTTGCACTGATCTGGGGCATCTCTGCATGCCAGCCCTGCGCCAGGCTTCCTCTTGTGCAAAGTGCTATATAAACACACAGCCCTTTACTTGGATATGATCTAATTATAAATGCTTTAACCTGCAGTCAGCTTAGAGGCCTGGAGCTTCACTGAAGCAACCGAGGCTCTGCGTAGGCATGGGCGTTTGCTGTGGCCTGAACTGCCACATGTGCTGTTACCTTGGATTTGTGGGGCTTTACTTGACATGCTGCAGAGCTGCTTTGGAAAGCTGCCTTCATATTTCCAGTCAATTGAATTGTTGCGCTGTGACCATCTGTCAGTGCCGAAGAGACCTCAGTATAACTGTAAGGAGTGGTTATGGTGGGCATGTTCTGTATGCTCACAACAAGTGGTCTCGTCTGGGTCTCTCCAAAGACCCTCTGTAGCAAAAAGGGAAGGAATTACTTTTCAGACTCCAATTTGTCGATCGCATTAACCAAGTGAACAGCAACTCATTTGTCACTCAGAATAGACATTACTTCTATGCAAGCATCCATTGTGTGGTTTTGCTCTCCTCAAATCAAAATAAGGGCAGAATTTCTGTAAGTCTAGTAATGGATATTTGCATGGTACATTACAAACCACAAATTAGGTTAATCCACTCTGCAAACCCTACCAGCTACCATCTGTGCATGGTGAACTAATTAACCCTTGAGACATCTGCTAATTCTGATGTGGCTTGTAAAACCAGTTGGAGTACATTTCTCCCCAAAGATGTGTGTGCCCACCACACCCCTCCTTACTGGCTAGAGCAAGTTTCAGACTCCTGGAGTAAGATGATCTTGCCCTCTTTCTTTGTTGAGAATCTTTCTTGGCTGGTTTCATGCAAAAGTCATTGTCAGATCCCCAGTCATGAAGCTGAAGCAAGCATCTGGGACTTGGTGTTTGGTGGCAACAGGGAGTTGGTGTGGGCTCCACAGCTTTTCCACACTGAGTCTCAGTGCTCCCCAATTACTGAGAGGGTTCTCCTTGCTAGCAGTGGGGTCAGACCTGGCAGAAGAGGTGCTGCTTCAACTTCGCTTTCAAAGCTGAGGCATAGATCTCCGCCACCTGCCTTGTAGGTGGCCAAGCCCTTGTGGTTACTGCTTTAGTGTGCACTAGCAAGAGCACTGCTGCCCACCCCCTTCTGAAATCACAACAAAACCCCCCACTGCTTGCTCGCTCCCCCTGCTCTGACTGCCTCCCTTGCTGCTGGGGGCACAGCTGGCTTTAAGCTGCTGCTCAGCAGCTTCCTCTGGCACCTTGTCACTATGCGGTAGGATGCTCCCCCAAGTGAGGGGGAATAAACTTGAAAAAAAAGAAAAGTTCATGGCTCCATCAGTACTGCAGTGTCTCCCTTCTCTAGTTCATCAGAGCCTGCCTGCATCAAGCTGGCTGTACTTTGGCTGAGTCTGCCAGCTGAAGTCTATTTAAATAGCCTCTGTAATTGAGCACTTAGAATATTAACTTAACAATTTGGTCCAAGCCAATGTTGCCTCAGTGAAGATGCTGATGAGGCTTGGCTTCCTCAGCAGAGAGAACTATCCTTCAACTTGATTCCCACGTCTTGGACCAGCAGAATATGGCAGCACCCAGACAACAATCTCTGCTTCCTTTCCCTCCTGTAATCTAAAACTAGGAAGGATGTATCCACTGGCAAGGAAATAAAAACTTCAGAGTCCATTGGAAGCGACTTCTCAAACTTTTTATGGAAACATCTGTAATGCTCTCTTTTCCCTCAACGGAGAAATTAAGTAGAGTTGAGAGAGTTGCAACAATGACAGAAGTGGGGCCTCCAAGAGAAAAACAAGCAGATCATTGTAACAACACCAAGGGCCCTCATGGCTGATCACTTTGTGGGATTGCTGCCTTGGGCTTGTGGGTGGAGCTGACAGCAAGAGTTGTTTCTTTAGCCTAATTCTTCATTACTAGGGAAACCCTCTTCCTCATTTTCATGTGCTGAGGATGCATGCTCTGTCAGCTTCAGGGAGATGCCTTAATTGCTTTTCTTTGAGTTATCAGGGATAGTTTTTTCTGCTTCCTTTGTAATTACAAAGAGAAATGGCTTATCTTTTGGCTTTTTCAGTCTTTACAGCTGAGCTATGCTCATCACTTCAGAGCTTAACCTTTCTGGTCCTGTCACACTGCACGTGTCTAGCCTGCACTTACAGCTCCATGGCATGTCTCACTTTTTTTTTTATTTTTATAAATGAGCTTTATTTTCTTAACTTCAGTTTGAACTGCCTCCTTTGAGGCGATACGGAGAAAACGAATGGTGTGTGCTAGCCCTTCTGTGCTTAATCATTCAACGGGGTCACAAATGTGTGAGCCATTAGCTGGACCAGCAAGGCTGCATGGCCGGAGCTGTCTCTACCTCGTGCAGGACTGAGGTGCCGACCCCAGGGACAAAGCTTTGCTGGCGCAACTGTGAGCGTGGAGCCCTCTGCCAGCTTCATAGCTCTGCAGCAGGCATTTAGCTACGGACAGGAGGGGACGTACAGCCTCCAGCCCTGGCAGATATTTTATATTTGTGGGAGATGGCCGCAGTAAGGGAGAAGGAAGGACCTCTCCAAGAGAGGCACAGCGCTGCCTTTCCTTTGCCTTGAGGTTGTTGCAGTATTGATGAGATGTCATCTGAAGTGGTGGATGCCCTTTTAATATTAGAAGAGCTGTGGGCACAATTGCTAGCATGCTGTGAGCATGCCTTAACTTAGCTGCCTGTTAAATCTGTCTCAGTTTTCCCCCCTCAGCCAGAGGAAGCCTGAACCTTTTAAATGGGTTCTCAAAGGGGCCAAATCTAAGAGCATGTTACTAAAGATCTTGGGAAAAAAACCCAATTAACTAACATGGTGAATCCCAGCATGAGGCAATGCATCTTCTGTCAGGGTGGTGACTGCAGCAGATGTCTTGGGGCTACCTGCATTGAGTGCATGAGTAATGAAGCAGGCAGTTAGTTATTGCTTAATGAATCTGAGCCCAGGTGATAGCAGCAAAGCTAGAATGTGTTTGTTAGAGTCATTCAGCTCTTGTGATGTTTGTCTCTGAAGTCTGTCTCCCTATACTCCATCCGAAAGGAAACCTTCAGCTTGGCAGGTTAGTTTTGGTTTTTTTAACATGGTGAATGGGGATCTAAGTTTGTCCAAGCCCATGGCAAGGTCCCAGGAACATCTTAAACCACATAGCTTGGGCTTGGTGTCTTAATTCTTGTAAGAAATCTGCAGTACGACATGATCTCTGCAGACTGAGGCACGTGCTCTTGTTTGTGTCCTGATGAATCACACATGCATGCTGTGTTCCTTGCATTGTTTTCTGCAATTAGTGCAGGAACAGCAATGGTGGGCTGGCTCCTTGGTGCCATTTGGCCTGTTGATGAGGATGACTGGACTAGGTCATTTGCCAGCCGCTATTTTGTAACTTCACAAACATGTACTGACAGGACTGCTCTTGATCAGAAATCAGGATCTGTTCTCCCATCATACGATTAACCTTGGCTGTATGTACTAATTACTGCATGGAATTTAAAAACAGCAGAGTCTGGCAGAACATTTTGGTTCTCACATAGCTTTTTTTTTGTTTTTTTTTAAACAGGAGGATGAAGGATTTAGTAATAAAAGAAGAATAGAGTAGGCAGAAGCATAGCAACAGAGGACCAAACAAACCTTAGCATGTAATTACTGGGGATGTACATCTTGGGCCTGGTTCTGGAAGGAGTTAGCAGTTAATGATCTTAATGTGCATCCTCAGTTCAGTCCTTGATGACGGAGCTTCCTCTTCTCATGATGGAGGATTATTCTTCCTCAACTAGTGAATTTGCTAAACTCTAACTTCTGTTCAGTTTATTGGCTTTTGCCTGATGCAGTAATTCCCAAAACAGCTCATTTTCTTTCCTGATTTTTTTTTTTTAAACAAGCCTGTAAGTCTCTTTTTAACAAGTTCTTCATATAATTGAAGGAACATCCACTGTGTGTCTCTTCCAAAGCAGGGCTATTGCTCTGTGCTCAGGTGCACTGGCACAGAGCAGGATTTGAGGAAGAGCTTCAGCTAAGTCAGACTTCATCTCCTCGCAGCATCTGTTTGTGTGTGACCCAATTCTGCATCTTCAATTAAGGTGTGAATCTGTCCACTCCAATCCCACACTCCAAATCCAGCCTGTGGTATTCTGGCAGGAGGAAACTGATCTCGCACTTCTCCTTGTACATCATATTTTTAAAGTCACTGTTTAAACTGAAATGCTTTGGATTTCTGCCTGAGGCTACTGAAGAGAATAAGAGCAGATAGACTTTATTCTGCACTGCTTCAGTTCTCTGCTGACAAGACATGTGGCCCGTTAGATGTATAGGATTGCTGTTGTGTTCTGGGTGGCCCGTATGCTGGGGTGGGAGGAAGACGGGATAAGAGAGGAAGAGTTGTTTGTGTATTGTGTGGGTTTTTTGTTTTGCTCCTTGGCTTTTAAACTGAAGTGTGGGGACAGGGTACAGGATTAGGGAAAGGAATGTGTTTGTGCTCTTTGCCGTTCCCAGTTCAGCATTGATGCTGCGCAGAGCCCTGTGTCGGGGAGAGAGGGCAAGGAGGCTGGGCAGGCAGGGGAGGACTGCAAGTATGAGGTGTGGCTTGAGCACGGCCATGGCAGAACAGCACACACCCTTGCAAATGCCTCGGAGAGCCTTCAGTTGAGTGCTGAGAAAGCACTCGGTACCTTAGGGGATGTAATGGCATTTCTTGTGGTTTTAAGGAGTTCTCTGTTCTCCATCTGCTCCTGTTCTGCCTTCCTCCTCGGTCTGTCGGTGGCAGATGGTATTAACACTGCCTGCGTGGGTTTTTCCTCTCTTGCACAGAGAGAACTCTGTGGTATCGGATTTTGATTTTGGCATGTTAGATAAGACAAGTGAGAAATGCGCTTGGGAGCTGGAGTGGAGGGTGGTGATCCTCAGCCTCTGCAGGAATCGTACCCAGCTCAGACAGGGCTGGCTGGCTGAGAAGAACCAGACCTCTTACCCTGGGTGTTTTAGATAACTTAGTCTCAGGCTGGTGAGCACCTGAAACTTGAATCTCTCTTGTGAGAAGGAAACCTGGATGGCAGTGTGTGTGTCCTTAGGCTATTGAGAGCACTCACCCCTAAAATAGTGCTCCCTAAGTGCCTCCAGCTTTGTGTATAGTTTTATACCTGTCACATTCTGGCTGGCCTGTGTCCAGGCTGTGTGACAGGCAAAATCCCTCCACTGTGCTCTGGATGGAGTGGCTCATCTGACCAGAGATGGCTGGAAGCATTGCTTATAAAGGTGTTCAGCAGGAGTTATGCCGTATGCATCAATTGGCCAGCTCAGTCTGCTGCCAGTTAAAACAGGCTGCCTGGACATGCTGGTGCTGCGGTACGTCTTCTGTGCTTGGCAGTGTGACGTCTTCGCAGTTGGGATTTGACTCTTCCGCGCGCTCTCTCTCTCTCTTTCTCTCTCTTTTTTTTTTTTTGTTTTGAGCTGTGCATGAATCCTGGTGTGCATACATACCTGGGACTTTCCAAGTGCAATGGCCGGGGGTTCTCTGCCTTCCTCCTTGGCAGTGTTGGAGGCTGCTTTTTTTCCTCGGAGGGGTGATACTCTCAGTTTGTACAGCTGTAGATGTGGATTAGCGTTCAGATATTCTAGGCACTTCCCAGCAAAACTGGGAACTGCTACAAAACTGTATGTGCAGGGGCCGTAGCACAGCAGTCATGTGGGAAGCAGTCCTTGCTTGCCATATGGAAAGAGTTAATATGAGCTATGGCTGCCAGAACAAAAACTAAACAATCCTGGATACTTCTGGATCTGCGAATGGGATTAGGATGGGCTTTTGCAGAAGTAAACAGAGTAGAAAATCGGGACTAAGTTTTCTTTATGTTTGTGCTTTCAGAAAGGATGAAGGACTGTATGAGGCTGCGGACATGCAGCTGGTGAGCGTGTCGCTGTGCAGTGTGAGCACACGATCCTCTCGCCCCACTGCTCCGTTCTGACTCGGGAAAGGGCTCTCTGGTTGTGGATTTCTCCCCTGCAGGAGTGAGTTATCCAGATGATGAATTTCTGAGGCACGCTCAAGTCACGTGAAAGCCAGATGTGAACATTTTCCAAGCAGTGTGTGTGGGTCTGGCGTACGCCAGGCAGCTCTGCTTACGTGGCAAGTGGAAGTGGTCTGAGATTGGTCTGCAGTGCGGTGCTGGGGAGGCGAGGAGTCGCGGCAGCTCCCGGAGCAGCCGCTTCTGCCGGGGAGAGGAAGGTGCTTGCTGGGCTCATCACTGCAGCTCAGCACATCTGCCCCCACCCCCCGCACAAATGCAGCGCCTCTTCCCAAGTGCAAGGCCTGCACAGGCTGGGGCTGTTCATGATGGGGCTGAACTCGGTGAATAGGACTAAAATTAAAGGCCTTATTTAGTGCCTGCTGCCAATCCTCTTACTCATGCACTTAGCTGGATTTGCATGTTTGATAATCTACCAGTCAAATATTTTTTTCAAGATGTAGCTCTTTAAGATACTACCTCTTGAACAGATGGCATGGGGAGCGGAGGTGATGTTCTGCTTCAAGTATATAGAAGAGGAGATACCTCTGCAGGGTTGAGAGGTTTACTTTAAAATGCAGTCTTCCAGTGGGGGGAAAAAATATGAGTAGATGTCTTTATTTCCTTCAAGGACTATCTTAAAACACTTGCTTTAAACATGATGCATCACCATCCCACAGACATAAGAGCAAGGAAAGCTTATTTAAGCTGCTCTAGTGAGGGATGGGGAGGCTGCTGCTTGCCTCGCAATCACAGTAGCAAATAAATCTGTCATTGAGGTACCTAGGAAGTGTAATGGCTGACCAGGCCCACCCTGGGTCAGGCACCGGGCACAAATATTGGTTTTGTTTAGGTCACTCTGGAGCCTGGAGGGAGAAACATCAATGGTGCAGTTCAACAGGGTGCCTTGAGCAGTAGTGCTTGAAATAGATCAAAACACTTGCAACCTTTTTGTGCCATCCTCCCATTTCTCTGGCTATCTGTTGTTCTCTGCCTAATTGAATGAGTTAATTGTGTGAGCCAGGAATGTGTGAAAATGGTTCCAATTCAGATTAAGGCTCATCTGCATTTTTCCTCTTTCCAAGCTGTTTTACAGCCATGTTGTAGAGCTATGTGTAGACTCTCTACCAGAGTAATTCTCTGTTAGAAGTAACTACTTCCATTCCTGGGGGAGGGTAGCAACACCAAGTATTTCTCTCCCTCCCTCCCTCCCCTAGTCTAGCACTGTTGCATCTTATTGCCTTTCCATTTAACCAAAGTGTGAAGCCCTAGCTGAATGGGAAGGGGCTAGAGGAGAGAAACCTGGAGACAGGCTGACAAGGAATGGTCAATGGGTTTGGGGGATGAAGGGTTTGGAGATGGCTCGCAAGGGTACGGGCGAACACTGAGCATGGTGCTCTGTCTGCAGATGGGAGCAGAAACAAGCCTCACAGTTTTGGGGTTCCTCATTGAGCTTCCTGCTCTTGGTTGTATGGAAGGCCAGCCTCACCTTGTCAGGAAGAGGAGGTTGTTCCTCAGCTTGTCTGAAGAGGGCAGAAAGGAAGCGATGAGGGGAGAAGTGAAGGCAAAACCCCAGCAAGAAGCTCTGGACGAGCCAGAGGAGGGATTGAATAGACTGAGCCCGGCCCCCTGGGGTTCCTTACCTGCTCTGGGCAGTAAAGTGTCCCACCTCAGCACACAGGACAACAACATGGCACTTCATTTATACCAACTCCTTGGCAGGCTTGACCTCCAAAATCTAGATTGCAATAGACTTAATTTCTGTTTTCTGTTCTGCCATATATGACAAACATTACAGTGAACAAGGCTCTAGGCCACTTCTAAGAAATAGGCGCTTCTAAGGAACAGCCTGGTCAGCCCACTGCTTGCTGACTTATCAAATACCACTGTTGGGATGAGAACATCCTCGTTCTTCTCTTAATGCCTTTTATTTGAACAGTGATGAGTAGAAGCATTTGCTTCCCCCAGCTCCAGTCTGAGGAATCACTGCCAGTTACTGGACCACCAGTGAAGTTCTCTGAAGTGGAGTGGAGCACTGATTGTTGACTTACCAGGAAGCCAATATAGTTTCAGTTTACTCTAAGATTGTACTGCTTAGTCTCTTTTCACCCTTCCAATTAAGACAGGAAGGGTGTATGTCTGAGAAATGAACCTGCAAAATGCTCAGCTGCGCTCACCACTGTGGTCCTTGAATAACTGAGCCAGTAGTACATCGTCATGGAGAGGACTAATGACCTACAGAATTGATCACTGTTGGAAAGGGGAAGTCTTTCAGATGTTAGCCTCTGTTCAGCATGGCTACTTGTTCTTATAATCCTTTTCTCAGTATTTTAAGGTACACCTTAACAACTGCAGGGAGATTTCATTATTCCCAGGTGATGTTTAAGGTAGGGCTTCATGAGAACAAAAGAGTTTTATTAATTAAATGGACCTAGGGCTATTATCTCCTATGAAAGGCAACTTCCATAGAACAGGTTATGCCTGTATAATTAAACTCTTTTTACCCTCCAAAGCAAGGTAGCAACATCCGGATCACTTCTTAGGACTTATCTTTGGCCTGTGCTAACTTCTCAGCTATGCACAGAAATCATCTGGGGCAAGGGCTGCATGGCCAGAACCACAACCATGCTGAGACCGATGACCAGTATGATCAAATTCCCCAGAATTACTGCAGGAATATTGTTGGACAATATGTAGCTTAACAAGCTAGACAGCTATACAGACACTAGTTTAAACTAAAGTTTGTTATAAGGGTCCCTGATAGTCCCAGCGATATGCAATCTGTGAATCTTTAGGAGGGTGTTCCTTAATGGTTGGACTTGATGATCTTAAAGGTCTTTTCCAACCTAAATGATTCTATGATTCTGCCCTTTACCAGCAGTATTAAATAATAGATGCCGGACTCGGCATTGAACTGAACACTTTAAGCAGTGTTACTGACAAAAAGAAACCTGCATCAGTAGCTACTGCTAAAATGCCTGTGGAGGAGGAGTTTCTCTGCACCTGCTGGACCAGGGACCCAGCTGGATGTGAAGTCCAATGTGAATCATGAATGTGGCATCTCCTGGGGTTTGGTAGCATTAAGCTCATGCATTCAACTCTAGACTGACTCTAGCTTTTGTAGGTTTTCCTTGAAGCTCGAACTGCACACAAGACACATAGTCTGCTGCTAAAATGAGATGAGTGGGGCTGTATCACAAGCGTAAAGTGTTGGTCCCCAGCAGTCTGGTGCCTGTTCTCGCCAGTGGTGGGAGGACCAGCAAACAAACCAGACTCACTGGCAGCAGAAAAGCTTCTGTTGAAATCTAAAATCATCCACTTCATGTGTTTCGTTCACCACAGTAACCAGCTTAATTATGTCTTTAAAGGCTTTGCTGCTGCACACCCCCCTTTCTTTTCCTTCCCCACCTGAAGAGTTCAGCTGATCCCTCCTGGCGTTGCCCACCTCCGTGGTGGCAGCTCGGATGGGATGGGGTTCAGCGGCTGCTTCCAGCAACACGTCTGCTCTGATGCTATTTTTGTGCAGTGCAGCTCCAAAGGGGAGCCTCCTCTGTGCTCTTCACAACCGCCTCAGCCCCATGGCTTAGCTGTAATTTATGTTTCTTTTGAGCTTTTAAAAATAATTCCAACTGGAGGGGTTTGTTCTGGCTCCAGCTGAAGCCGGCAGCAAGGGCTATGGGGTTGATGTTAGGAGCAGAATCGGGATGCCGTTGCCTTAGGAGTGGCTTGCTTTGAGCAGGCAATTTTAATTTCCCTTCCAAATACTGAGATTCCACCCCCCCGCACCTCCAAGTCATCTGAGACCAGCCGGCACTCGGCTGTGCGGCGATTGGGGAGAGGAGAGGCAGGAAGCAAGGGTTTGTTCGTTTACCGTTACCAATCCCGTTGGAAACCAGCTCCAAGCCCCATGCAGAATTCCAGTAAAACTCTGTCCTAAAGGGGAAACTCATGGCCGTTCAAAGCTTGTGTTTTGTTGGCTCGGGCACAGTGCGCTTTGACCTCCTCCCTGTACCCTGGCTCCCTCCGCGGCTCTTCGTTTGAGCTCTCTGTGAAGTGGAATCCATCACTAATGTCTGATATTTTTATTATTTGTAGGGGGAACTCTTAGAAGCTGGTAGCAATTAGAGCTTAAACGTCTTGGAATAAAAAAAAAAAAATCCCCAAGAAGGAAGTTTAATGCTGAGCAGATGTGCAGGAGCAGCTGAAATAGGCTAGCTGTCTTCTGCTTCAGAAGCAACCTCATCCACATCTAGCTGCTGTCAGGCTGGGGCAGCTGAGAAGCGCTGCTGCTTTCGTGCTGCTGCTTGGGCCGGGGAGCCCGTGTTGGGGACCTGTGGGATTGTTGACCAGTTAATACTTAGATTGCCCTTTTATTCTGTCTTAGACCAATGGTTTTGACAAGGAAAAAAAATACTTTGTTTAAAAAGAAACGTAAAAAAAAAAAAATGACGGTAGCTAACAGAATTGGTTTTTGTGGCGAGTTCGGTTCCTTGAGATCTCACACGGGGCGTTTGTAGATACAGCTACTGCAGATCTAGGTTTAAACTCCTTCTCTTCTTGGGCAGACAGATCCAGGGTAGCCCTAAGCTTCTGTTAAGCACAGCTTATTCCCTCTATCTTTAACTGTTGCCCGTTTCAGCCTTTTGCTGCCAGCTTGGATTGGGGCAAACTTTGAAATCTTCCCAGTTGTTCCTGTGATACATCATCTGCTTGATTTATCGCTGCCGTATTCAGGTTCTTCTGTCTGGAAAAAGATCTGACAGCTGACTGAAGTTCATAATCCTGTTCCTGAAGGCAGTGGAAGTCTATTCAAAAGCTAATAGACAAGTTGCTGACAACAAGTCCTTCACACCCTTTCCCGTGCGTGCCCCGAGTCTGTAATAGAAACATGCTGTATATTCCCTCCATAAGCTAGACCACAAGTTACTCTGCCAGATGATTTCCTGTTGTACTCTACCAATGCAGAGCTTTTTTCTTTTTTTTCTTAAATGGTAATCCAAAGTAAATTATTGTAACTTATCATGGTGTATTTTGTTCTGTATTGTGACAGTGCAGTGCATGGGTTTGGGGTTAAAGGGTTGGAAGACTTCAGGTTTTTCTCTGACCTGCCACTATTGAGAACTTACTGAAAAGTAAACAAAACACCAAATCCATCTCAACTCCAGTTTTGCTCTAATGCAATGAAAATTGTGAGCCTGATTTAAAGAAAGGATTTCAAAACCTCACCATTCCCTTAGTGCTGAGGAAATGCAGCAATGTGTTTCTTGGACCTCTGGTTTCTAGTGGGAAGGTTTGAAAGCTGTTTCTTACGCTTTGTATCATGCTAGCAATTTCTCAGTTACATACATACTAGGAATCTATTACTGATTTTTTGGCTGTCTTGATGATATTCTGCAGCTCAAAAGGCAATAACAAGTCAAATAGACAAGGCCAGCGGTATAACTTGCCCCTCTCTCCAAGGGATTGAAGAGTGATCTTCTCTGCTGTTAAACTGATCGGTCCAGAACTGCGTTCCCCATTGCAAACGAGCTTTTAAAATTGCATTTTGGAATTGTTTGTCAGAATTTAGGAAATTCTTAGCGTCTCATATAAACACCTCTCCTTGTCTCTTCTCCCAAGCAATGTGAGAGTAGCAGCTGTTCTTATCTCCCTCATCCCACAGAAGGGGAATATTTGCCGGTTCTTATTTTGAAATGGGGGCAAACCTACTAACTGTTAAAACATGCTTCCAGTGTATTCAAACAAAAAACCCCACCACTTAACATTTGAAGATTATTCCCAGAATCCCAAGCCAAGTATTTACACCTCGTTTCATGGAGGGGGAGGGAAATCTTTTGACCTTGTTGGTAGCAGCTCTGTTAGCTTTCTCCTTAACCAGGTTTCTGCCTCATACTCACTGACTAAAAAATGGTATTTCTAGTTATACTGTGAATGTACCTTTATTGGAGCTTTGTACGCTTTTCCATGGAGTATTATTTGTCTATTGTTGTTTTCCTCAGTGCTGTTAAGGAAGGTAACAAAACGCAAATGCTTGTAGAAACTTGCATGTGTTTGCTAAGCTCAATCTCTGCGAGTTGCCTGTTGGTCTTTTGGGGATCATTAACAGCTGCAAAGCTAAATACTTTTGCAGGTCTGAGGCTTAATGAGTCAAACTGTCTCTTGGTATGCATTCCCTGTCCTATTGGGAATAAACTCAGAGCATATTTTATTCCGAGATCTCAAAATCGGATCACTACAGTTTCATAAGTTCTCCAAGTCCCCTAAAACATAAAAATTAACTTGGTAGTTCTTATGACTTGACCTTTAACTGAGTCCCCATCATACCAACACTACTCTTAAGAAAAATTTTAAGTTCCTTTCAAAGCTGTCTTGACTAACTTTTTCAGACTTTCTGATATGACTGTCTTCTTGTTTCTCTAATTACTTTCTCTTTTCATGGCTGCCCTCTTCTTGGATTTCAAGTTTGGATGTCCAGTTTGTCTGAGACTCCAAAAAAGAGTGTCGCTCCAGGTAAATTCTTGTGTCTTGGTGTTCTGCATGCTATTAAAAAGAGAAATCTATAGTTCAAACTGTGTGTGGGTTTAGGGTTTTTTTTGAGTTGTCTTGAATGTGAGTCTCTGACAGTGGATATCCAGGATCTGTCATCTGCTTGTGTGTTGGTTTTTCATGATGCACGACTTCTGATACGGAAGAGCTTTGCTTTTCTGACTGCTGCCTCACCTTGATGTTGCTGCTGGTAGTGGATAGTAGTTTGTTGTGTCATATCTTCCTGGCTCAACTCAAAGTCACAATCCAAAGCAGCTTCCCCTCTTGTGGTGGGTTGACCTTGGCCACAGCTGTCTCTCACTATCCCATGTGGGATGGAGGAGAGAAGAGGAGGAGCAAAAGTGAGAAATCTGGTGGGTCGAGATAAAGGAGAGAAACATGACTGTGTGCTCCTTGTTCTTCTGAAATGCTCTTTTGCTTTTCCACAGTAAGTAGAAAGGGGCTTATATGGAAAACGTGGGACTCTGAGAAAGATGCAAAATTTTCATGGGAGAGTCAGACTCCTTGTCACAAGGAGGCAGGAAGGAGGAGGGAATAGGGAAACAACTTCTAGGTGAGGTGTCAGGGTCTGGGGAGAAGTAGTCCATACAAGGCAAAAACTAAGCTTTATAGTATAAGGAATCAGGACTTCTCCTGAGTAACCAGTGGATTTTTTTTGCAAACATTTGTCACCTGATGTGGAATATCAGAGAAGAGGTCTTGTCTTCCTTCAGACTTAGGAAAAATGATCACAAGCCATAGACCCTGTGTCTGTACAGGATGCTGGCCTGGTTACCCAGGCAGTTAAGGCCACACATGGGTCTCAAGGCAAGGAAAGATGGAAACACTCCTGCTGCTTTCCATACCTGATTTGGTAAATATTCAAGTTCATGCCCTGTTCAAAGCATGCGAACAAAATCTCACCATCCTCAATGGATGAGTGCTTGCTTGTCTGAAGTTTTTAGTAAGTAAGACTGCTGTGATTTCAGAAATGCTATCCTTGACAGAAGTTGAATATATCCCTGGGGCGTTTCTGCCTGATGTTAGCAGAGTAGGTCTAATTTCAGGGTGGTAGTTGGATATAAAAGTGCAGAAATATCTGAAGTATTCAGTCACAGGAGCCTGGTGGTTGACAGGTCACCAGGGAGTTCAGACAGAGAAACAGAACGAGACTGAGCAGGAGATATACGTGTTGAGGAGGAGACAGAAGAGGTGGTGTCGCTTGGGAAGAATGACAAGAAGCCCTCAGATTACCTGGCTGGGGGGATGAGGGTGGATTTCTCTGACTCTGTACATCTGTTGGGGATGTTTCATGTTGCTATATGTAAAATGATGAATGCCAAGGCTTTCATCTTTCTTGAAGGGCAGGGAAGTGAAATCCTTAATAGATAGAAACTTCTTCCCTTCTGTTGAGTGCTTTTAGCTGAATGCATGTTGCAAGTTTGGCTTCAGAAAAATCTGTGCATGATGATAGGGCAAATGTAAGTGATTAATTGCATTGCATGGTGCTCGAGAAGGTCAATGTTGATACGTAGTCCTGCTCGGAAGTCTTCTGGTACATCTGCCAGGTTCTTAGCTCCCCATGCGGTTCCAGTTCACGTGGCCTTTCAGTTTACTTCTCATCCAAATGAATGCCTGGTTTCCAACACAGCTATTCTTCAGTCCAGACCTGCCATGGGCTGTATCCTAATGTGGCAGGCTGACGGAGCAGATTTGAATTTGAATATGATCTTTGCCTACGTAGTACATACCTGTGTCCTAGGCTGGGGCTTGGAGACCAGAACAGAAATGAGTTTTGTGCTGCCTGAGCTCCAGCCGAGGGCATGAACCTGCTCCACGAAGTGGAGACTCTAAGGATTGCAAGTGGTTTAATTTCCTACTTTGGAAAAAGACAGGTACCATGCAGCCAGATCCTGAGAAGTGCTGTGGTGGGACACTAGTTTGTGTCACCCCAACTGCTGTTAAATTCCTTGGCTAGTCTGCTTCGTGCCTCGTGGAGTAATGCAAATGTGTTGCACCGCTGAGCAGGACTAGGGCAAATGCCAGAGTATATAGGTGACTTCAGCCTGGTGGAAGACCCTGTCTAGCAGCTGTGTGAAAATCTCCAAGCAGTTTAACAGATTTGTGTGCAAAATACTTAAGTATTCTTAACTGTTGCTACCTGTAACCTAGTTGGTTGGAATTGCTGTTCAGAGAGCCAACTTTCCAAGGAGTGGAAAGAGGACTCAAGTCTTTTTTTTTTTTTTTTTTTTTCCTTTCACCCTCCTGCCTCTAATTTTTCTTGGCTCTGTCTTAAAACCTAGCAGATCAAAAATAAAAAATAAAAATCCTGAGACTAACAAGCTCCACTTGGCAAAGGTCAGCACTGAATTTCTCCGTTTGTCAGGATTTTGTTGGAGAAGCTGCTGAGGACTGTTAAAAAGGAAGAACTGAACTGGAGCACTCACTTCAGAGAGCGCTTGCCATTTACTATGGGCCAAGCTTTTTCCTGATGCGCTCCCCGTGGGGGCTGTGTTTTGCTGCTGATTTTAGCTGTGTGTCAGACACGTACTCCAGTGCCGTACTCCAGTGCTGGAAGCCACAGTCTACCTTAAAGCTGCCACTTGTCCAAACTCTTGAAGGCTTATCCAGATCTTGGTTCTTAGAAGTGCTAGATAATACTACAGGTGCCTTATGCTGGGGAATGAATCTAGGCATCAGGTTAATTTTCTGCTGCCATGGTGGCTGGCCATATTCCCTTCTTGGTGGCAATGCCTGCTGTTGGCTTGGTTCCCTGTAGCGGTTTGTAGCAGCAGCCCAGGGGGCCAGGAGGAAGTTAGTGCAGCTCTGGAGTTACTGTCTGTATCAGATTTCTGCATGTATAGCCAGAAAGATACTGAGAAAGCCTAGAGTTTTAGCTACTCAGCAAAGAAGCTACTGCCCCACGTACTGAAAGGCTTGCAGGGCACGTGAGCCCTGTGGAGTTGAGGAAGGTGTATGGATGGATGCTTGCTTATGGAGAAACTTCTTGTACATTAGTCATGGCTGCTAACCTGGGATGAGAGGTTTTGCATGCCGACCTGGGCATCGCTGGGTGGATGGTGCTCAACCTTGTTTTATTTGCAGGCATTCTTTGGGATTTGGACAAGGTTTTAGGCCAAACTTCTCTGGCTTTGAGTCTTCTGAATTACCTAAATGGTCAGATCCAAACCTTTCCCTTTCTGCTTTAAATCCTATCTCTGCCTAATAGACGGGTGTTAACTGCTTCCGGAACTCTTTTCTGAAACCACAACAGAATTGCTTTGCTCTTCATAAAAGAGCTACCTGGCTGAGCTCGGGAAAGAACTACAGAAATGATAGTGTGTTAATAACCCATTTGATAGATAAATACTGCAAATATTTATTTTCATCTACAATGAGGAAAAGGGATTTTTGCCAGTACTGTTTTATTGCTAAGACCTGGAGACTGGACTGGACTTGTACTGAATTCCTTTAGTTACTATGGGTGGTGCTGAACTTCGGTCTCTGTCCCTAAAGCTCTGTGACTCAGGACTACTGCACCAAGAGCTCTTGATCTCTAAAGCTAAACACTGCTAGGACTGGGGGCATTCCTGTCTAGCAGAAGGGATGGAGATGAATCCCCTTTCCTATTGCCACAGGCTGTGAAGTGGCCTTTTACCTCCAGGAATAATTTACGTGCAAATATAGCCTGAATTTTGGTAAGTGGGAAAGGGGCTGAAGATTCACAGGTTGGAGTGTGGGAGTATCCAGGAGGTGAGTCAAAGGCCTGATTGTTTGTTTAGAGCACATTAAGGGAAAAACAAACAAACAAATAAAAG
Organism: Phoenicopterus ruber ruber; assembly: GCA_009819775.1. Taxonomy (NCBI): domain Eukaryota; kingdom Metazoa; phylum Chordata; class Aves; order Phoenicopteriformes; family Phoenicopteridae; genus Phoenicopterus; species Phoenicopterus ruber. The sequence continues at coordinate 27,236,301 of CM020221.1, read as the reverse complement.
TCCAAAACAAAACCCCTTCTCTGAATAGAAGAGAGATTCTAGGTTTAGAAACACGGTTTTGATTTGAATCCCTATTGTCCCCCAGGAGATTTGTAGGAGGCTTGATCAGTCTCCCACTGCTTACTCTAGGAACTGGTTATTTTAGGAACTGCTTTTCTGAGACCCCTGTGAGATTGTGAGCTCTTGTGTGAGAGATTGTGTGCTTTACATGGTAAAGTCTGGTTTTTATCTTGTGTGCAATAGACATTTAACCCAATTTTTAGGCAGACCTAAACTCTCTACCTTAAAATACTTGGAGATGGATCACTGGTGGAAGGCTCAAAGAAAACAGGCAGTTTTGATGTGTTTATCATAGTGATGTGGTCCCTCTGATAAGAAAGAAAAGAGGTAGAGTTTTTAGGGGAAGAAAATCCCTGTGTTTAGAGCTGGGCATATGATTGTTGTGAGGGGATCGACTGATTTGAGGATTTTAAGTAGGCTTGCTGCTATTCTGGGTATTCTCCCCCTCCCTTCTCCAAAAGGAGTTTTCCAGAGATACAGAAAGGCTTACCCTTGAAGAATTGGCTTTAACAAGAAACCACAGCTCTAGATCCAAGCTACCACAGTTACTCCTCCCTATGCACAGAAAAGCGCGAAGCTCTGACTTTATCGTTTGGAAAGCCGTGGCACTCAGGGGTACTTTCTGCCAAAGGCCCCTGCGTGCAGACCCTGCACATGTCTCAGCAGTTGTGCCCTGGTCGGAAGAACTGGATGACCTGCCAGTCGGTCGTTCAGCTGTGAATCATCCTTATGGCGTTCACTGACCGTTTCTGTGGTTTTGCCGCCTTCTGCAAAACTTCCACTGCCCGTTCCAGTACTAATTCATTTAGTCTGAATCTGTAAACACTTGATTGATAATCATAAAAGGGCAATATAAAAGCTTGAGCGCTGTATGGATTAAAAGAGCAGACATGTTTATAGCCTGATAACAACAGAGTACTCTGGCAAAGATCAGGAGTCTCAGATTTCCATATCCAGATGATTTTATTTTTGGAGTCCAGTTGGTGGTTTTAATTTTTGGCTATTGCAAAACCATCGTAGGTCTTAGCTGTTGCAACACAGGAGGAGGAGGAAGACGACGTTGCTTGGAACGGGTGCTCTGCGCTCTTATTTAGGAGGCTTTCACAGTAGTTGCCGGTCTCTGAGTACCGCAGGAGGAACGATGCTCCCTCCTTGCTGCCTGGTGAGGGGCACAGGGTGCAACTGTGTCACTTAATCAGTGCCAGCTGTGAGGGGGCACGGACAAGCTCTGATGACATTTCTGCCCAGCCCCACAAAGGGCATTGCTGAGGTGAGGACCGGGAGGATTGTAAAGTGGAGCCCTATGGAGAGGAGGAGGGGTATCCTCAAGACTTTAACCAGGAAACGGACTCGAGGCAAAAATAAACGGAGAGGCAAGCAAACTCTTATTTCAGCCAGCGATCTATCGTGCACTCTGCTCTGGGGAGGGCTTGCAAGTGGGAGCTAAACCAAAACACTAATTCTGCTTTTGGGGGGAGAAGAGGGGGGAAACTTTACCTGGCACATCAGCCTTATCCTGTCCTCTGCTCTCTGTTTCTCCTGCCTGGGCTGAAGAGGCTTTTAAAAAAGTGGGGCTGTGATGTCAGGGGGGCATTGCAGCGTGCATGTGAGCTTGCTGGGGAACTCGTGCCGCTCTGCATCCCTCTTCTCTGGCGTGCTTCACACTGAGCAGACTGTTACCCTTCAATGAGATGCTGTGTCCTGTGTTACAAATTAGACTTGAACTAATTGGCAGGGATGCGGAAGCGCCCACGGCAGCGGGTGTAATTGATGCTGTGCTCTCTCCGATGTTGCCTGTCCTGTTCTTTTGAATCCCTTTTGGGGGGGAAACCTGCGGTCTGACATAACATACCAGCAATGTTGTGGGCATCCTGAGTGTCATTGAGGAGTAATTCATCTAAAGATGCTTGGGGGGGATGGAAGACTGAAAAGGGCCAAAGTTTTTTTGAGTTTTGGTTGGTTTGGTTTTGTTTTGTTTTGTTTTTTACCCTACTGACTGTGCCTGAAGGGAACGTAGTAACAACCTAAACTAGGCTACCCAGAAAATGTTTAAGGCTTCTGATTATTGGGGGAGCTGTTTTTCTGTTTTCTTTCCTCCTCTCCTTCCTTATTTCTTTCCTCCTTTACTGTTACTGAAGTCTTCCCCACAGTGCAGTGCTTAATCCTGGACTAGCATCACTTCAGGAGCCACAGGGACCCCACCCTCCAAAAGGGAGTATCCTCTAGGCATGATGTGCTGTAGCTGTAAATGAATAAGTTTATTTGACCTTGGTTACTTCCTAGACGAAGGAATTTATCACCCTATTTTTTTTGTCTTAATAGGAACCCTGTAACACTTATACAAGCTTCTGTTAAAACAGTCTCGTAATTGTATATGTTGCACCAGCCACAGTAGTGACAAAGAAGTCCTCCTGCAGCGAGTACCTTATCCGAGGCAGGACGGAGTAAATGGCATCGTAAAGTCCTGCTGGGTTTTGGATATGTGAGTGCAGATATAACCTATCTTGCTGGGCTACTGTAAACCCACTTTTTTTTTGGAGCTGGAGTTGTGGAGGTGGATTTGAAGTGCTGCTTCTCCGGGTTTCCTGGCAAGGACGCTCCCCTGGCACATGGTCCCTGGCTCAGCCTTGGTGGCTGACGGCGGGGTGTTTGCCAGCCTATGCTCCAGCCTGGTCTTTGCTTTGTTCCCAGCAGGGACATGTGCATCACATGAGCACCGCTCCTGCCACCAAGCCGATACTGTGGTTTGGGGTTTTTTCCTTACTCTACTCTCATGAACACTGTCAAGGAGATTAGGGGAAAGAAGACATTTGGGGTGTCTGTTTAGCAAGCAGCTTCCTGTGTGTCTCTTGTTCCCTTTGCCACTGTTTGGTCCCTCCTTTTGCCTTTCCACACACTGAATTCTCTGCTGATCCACATGCATAGACATACTGCCGTGATGGCTTTTGTTTCTGGTTAGAAAACTGGTATTTATCTTAAGAAGACTAAAATGAAGTGAGGGTTGTAGGTGTTACTTGAGGAAGATGATAATGCTGCCCTGTTCCAGACTGGAGAAGAGACTGTGTGGGAAGCCGTGTGAAATGAGGAAAACCATCTCATCACACTCTAGATAACCCAATTAGCGCTGGTTTAAACCAGAACACACAAGTCAAGTTGATTCATCATGAGCAGAAACACGATGCTTATTTGGAATGAACAGCTATGGTGAAAACTTTTGTTATAAATTTCAATGTCAGTTCACTGTCTTCTCCCCCTATTCCTGTTATTGGCTATGGCTCAACTATCCATAGAAAAGCTAAATCTCTTAAACACAAACTTCTAGAGGAGATGACTTCTCTTCAAAGAAAATTAACCTGCGTAACCTGAGGAGAGTCAGAGGCACGCTTAGGGAGCAAGGAAGTGGTCTAATTTTCTGGATTTCTGAAATCTGGTCCGAAGGGAGGCATTGTGATAGTGTTTCCTTTCAGGAAACAGTTGAATTAATTGCTTTTTGTTCTAGGATTTTCATTTCACAGGATGCTGTTTTAATGGCTGATGCACTCTTTACCTCTCTCTTGGCAGGGATGCTAATTATTTGTCTGTAGAATCACTTTGCATCTTTAGCCCAAACGCATATGAACATGCTGCTTTTGGAAATACAGCACTGAGCATCCTGTGCTTGGCTGTCAGTCCCCTGACTTGTCTGGTGGACAGTTTCAGACCATGCTGCTTCCTTCCCGTCTCTTGTAGCCAATTTGTCATCAGAGATTCAGGAGACCTGGAGCCTGCTCCTGGTTTTGCCCCCATCACGTGAAATGGGACTTGCAGCAAGTCATACGTCTGCTGCTGTCTCCCATTTCCATCTGTGTCTTAATCTAGAGAGACAGGAACTGCCTCTTACTGTATAAAATGTATAGTAACGCTGTTGGCCCAAACCACTCTGCCCTAATACACATTGCTGTAATTCAGGAAACCTGTAAAATAATTTTGCATTAAGGCATGCGTCTAGTGGCTCTTAGACAGAAATGGTAGGTGCTTTTTGCTCTGGTTCGACACTTTGAAGAGTGTATAAGTGAGGGCAAATTAAGAAACCCTGATGTCCTAAAGGTTTTCACGACTCTTCGAGGTGGTTTCCAGGCAGAGCACAGTCGGTCTGTGCCTGGGCTTGGGAGGCCCCAGCCGCACTGTTTATGTTGCACCGGAGAGCCGAGATGTGTCTCATAGAGCGAGCGGCAGTGCAAGGAGGTCCCCCTCCACATCTGGCACGGCGGCGTGCCTGCCTCGCGGCTCCACCCCAAAATGCACTATTTCGGTTCGGGGGTGGAAAAGTCAGAAATCAAAAAAACCCAAGAAACAACTCCAGGAGTGTGGGGGAAGGGAACAGAACTGTTATTTTGTGCCTTTTTTTGCCCCCATTTGTGTGAGAGCCTGCACTCATTCATAAATGGCTCTGACAGCCGAAAGCCCTTAGTACGAAGAGAAACTGAACTAGAGAGGTTGGCTCCAAGGGCTCCAAAAAGGCGCCGAAGGGCAATGGAGAGGGGGAAGCCGACGCGTGCTGCGCCTGGTGGGGCAGCCTGGGGCTGCGGCACCCCGGTCCTGCTCGGGGCTGCTCTGCCACGGGGAATGCGGAACTGCGGAGCCGGCGGGGGGTGGCTGTGTTTGAGCAAGGATCTGGCGCTATAACTTTTTTTTTCTTCTTCTGTTTCAAGTAAACACTCTTCCCCGCCCTCCCCTCTCTCCCTCCACCCCACCTCCCTCTCTTTCAATCCCGCTCATGTGTTTCTATTTAAGGGCTGCAGTGCAGACGAATATGATTGGCATCTACAGCCCCCTCTTGACTTTCAGCTCAAGCCTTTAGAGTGGAGAAGGAGCTGAGCCGCCAAGGGGAGAGCTGTTTTTTCTTTGGGTTTACTGGGGGGATGGCTCAGCGGTGGATTTATGCTGCTTCTGCCCAGGATTTTTCTCTCTGAATGGGAGCAAGGATTGTGGAAACCATGTTGGGAAGAGGTTTATTTTCAGAATCCATCATGAAACTTTGCAACTAATTCACTGTTTTCGGCTCCTTTTTGTATTTTTTTTTCCCTCCCCTTTTTTCTTCTTCTTCTCTCCAATGTCCCTCTGTGCTGCTGGGTTGTGGGCCAGAGGAGGCTGTTTCTATATGGCCAGCCATTTGGGGATATGCTGCGAGCCAAGGTTGTTTGCTGATTCGCTTGGCTCTGGTGACAAGTTGGCCTGTCGTGAATCGGATGGACGGAGGTCGCTCTCGAGGAGCCATGGCTGGAAGCTGGCTTACGGCTTGCTTTTTCCCTTCCCCAGGTGCTGATGCTAGCTCTGAACCCATGATCCTGGAGCAATATGTGGTGGTGTCCAACTATGAGAAGCAGGAGAACTCCGAGATCAGCCTCCAGGCTGGAGAGGTCGTGGATGTCATAGAGAAAAACGAAAGTGGTAAGACACGTTTGCTGCTTTTCCCTCTTCCAATGGTCCGATTTTTTGCATGTGTTCCTCTTCTTTCTGTTTCCTCATCACTACTTGTAGCTGTACGTTAGCTCCATCTGGTACAGTTACTATGTCTGGCTGAGGATGTTGAAGTTTCTCAACGTTGATTTGGGCTGGGGGCCAAATGTTGCCTTCTACTGTAAGAATGTTTCATAGGTTTTGTGCATTAATTAGCTAAAGTACGCTAATGGAAAACGAAGGTGAAGAAGAGAAGGATCTGCAGCTAACGAAGCTGATGTATAGTAGACTGATAGAGTTGCCCTGCTGTCTCTTCAAGTCTCTGTCAGCATTTCCATTACTAACTCACTTTTCGGAGGATTTATAGGATGAGTGTTTAAAAATTGCTTGGGATGAAACTTGGCTTGACAGCTTAGCCTGTGGCCCAGAGCTCGGTAGGGAGGGGAGAGAATGTGCGTAGATAAATACGTGGCCATGCACAGTTTCAAAACTTCTTGCAGAAGTGTTAATTGGTGAATTTTGAGGCAAGGAGGCAGAGCCTGTCATGTAAAAGCAAGATGAAATCACTTCTTCTGCCATCCCTGGAATAACCAGCTTCCACTTAGAAAATGAGATTTTTGGCAAGTGTTTGTATAGATATCTTTTGTGTACTTTAACTCTTGGATGTCTGGTAGCTTTGAGTCAGCCTGAACAAACACATGAGACTGTGTACATGTGAGTGGTTGGAGCGGGTTAGCAGCTGGTTTGAATAAATGCCTGTCTTCCGCGGCTCCCCCTCCTCCCCTGCAGTGCTCCTTGTGTATTAATCCAAAGCTGTTGTCCAGGACTGGTTTCCAGCCCACTCGTGACTTGTGTGTCCTCATCCAGAGGAGCTGCTTGCATTTGGAGCCATTCAAGTGAAGGCTGATGTCGTGGTAGCTCCACACGCAGGGCTCTCACGGCTGGCTGGCTCTGGAGCATGCTGGGCATGCCAGGGCTTGGGGGAACCGGGACACCCCGATCTGGGACTCAAATCCATCTTCCAGAGCTCTGAGTCAGGTTATCCGCAGTGATGACCATGCATTGTATTTATTTTTTTTTCCCTTTTAATGGAGTGGTTATTTCTGTGCTGTATGAAAGCCTAATGCTTGTTTGGCTGAAACTGATGCAGTCAGTTGCTGGCCAGTGATTTAGTGTGGTGTCCAAAAGGATAGTGTGTGGAAATGCACTGGCTAGTGTGAACAGAAATGCCTGTCTCCTGGGTACGGGCTGTAGCACTGGCAAAACTAGTAGAGGCCAAAATGCTCATCTGACCCACTTTAAAGCAATCGTTATGACTGAAGGGGGAAAAATGTCTTAAATTCTTAAACTGTGTCTGGGCTAGTGGGCGAGCATCCTTCCTTCCAAGCCTGAGGGCTCCTCATTGTCAATAGTGGGTGTTACTGCTGTCAGAACAAGCCTGGTTATTGTGGCAACTTACGTTCATATCCATGATATCCCTGTCTTGGTAATGGCTTATGGAGCCAAGGGAATTGGGCTGTTAAATAATGCAAGAAGTGTCTGAATTCCAAATTATAGTTCCTTTGTGTTTGCTTTTAATGTGGCCTCTCTGCCTTGTACAGTTCACATAATATTGTATTGAACCACATGGTATGTGGAGATATAAATGGACAGTGTCAGGGTTTGAATTTAATTAGTGGGTCCAGAAATGTGACTCTTCTAAGGAAATATCCTTGAACTTGGATTACAGCCCTTAAGACCGTATTCTGATGCTTAGTAGCTGGATTTCTTAATAAACAAGGAAGGAAATCTGAAGCCCTGAACTCCATGCTATGATCTTGTCCTTTATATCTCTCTCTATATTTTTATATATATAGATATAAAATACTGACATAGATATATATTAAAAAAAGTCACAGATTGGTGATGGAGAGAACATAATTTGCTTTGGATGCTTGTCTAAACTCTTCTGGCAGCGAAATCCATGTTTTAGTTGTTCCAAGAGCAGGACTCCAGACATACACTCTCACTCTCTCCTAGGTTAGGGATACCACAGGAATGACTTTAATACTATGACTTCTTGTCTCTTCAGCTAAAGCTGAACCTATGAATGGTATGTAATGAAACTAGCAAAAGTTTCTTGACTGTCAACTTTTTAAACTCGTGAGTTATTGTTTGAATTGGGTATCTGTCTAGTGTAGGCAAGCATGCCTAGAAGATGTGGTTATGACTTCTAAGAACATGGGGATACACTTTTTAAGAAAATAAGATTATTGGACTATGCACATGTGTGGTAATTCATCTGACCGTGTGGTTATGTTGCCTTAAGAGTTGTGAAACTGTAGCTTGGATTGTATAAATCAGGCTCGTTCTTCTGATCCAGGCAGGCAAAGGTGATGCCAGGTGTTAAGGATGTCGCCTGCAGCAGGAAGAGTTTCTTCAACGAGAGGAGGAGAGTATGGCTAGATAGCTTGTTAGCTGTGGGGCTGACTGGACAGTGTTCGTTGGATGTGCTGCTGGGCCAATATCTCAAATTTCCTTGTGTGTATGCGTGCATATAACATATGATATGTCTGGGTCTGAGTTTAACTGTGCTTTGGGGAAGCTAGATATGTATGGATGTATATACTGGGTAGTATGGATGACTGCTTGATTTTTAAAAGCCTTGGCTGAATAGGGTTGCATGTTGATGCCTAGGGACACTTAAATGGTTCAGGTCTTTTGGTTGGGTTTTTTTGGTTTTTTTCCCCTAGAGTGGGCAAAACCTTAACTTGGCTCTGTTGCATGGCTTTGCAGGGCAGGAACACCTTCACGTTACTGGTCAGATGGCCCTACACTTTTTTTTTTTTTTACACAACGAGGTTCAAAAGTTGTTTCCAAACAGTGGTGCCTGTTTCATGTCATGCTGGATGTTTTCTTCTGAACACTTCTAGGGCCTGAGCTAGAGTTACCATCTCCTCTGATGTTTGCTTCTAGATTGTGTACATCCCCTGGAAGAAAGTAAGCTCTGCTTTCAAAGGCCAGTGTACAGGGCAGAGGTAGAAGGGAAAAAAAATCCAGCATTTGATTTATTGAGGTCTTATCTGGTTATCATCAGGCTATGTTCACTTCATCTTAAATAAGTGTGTTGCATTTACTGTATAGTATTATTCAGTCTTACTTTTCCCATATAAGAGATGGGATTTAAGGCATCTTGCAGTCAGACACGTGCAGACCCATTTGGTAGGGCCTTGTCTCATACTTAGTTTCCTCTTTCACTAAGAGAGTTGGATAAGGTTGTCTTCCTTATTGTGCCAATGAAAGTTATGACTTGGACATCACTTGAAGTTGAAACTTCTGTTCAGTGTTATGACTTAAAAGCAAGGTCAGTGCAGCATATGTGGTGAATGATTTCTGAAACCCTTCATCTCGGTTATGAAGCCCATGGGTCACTGTAACCCAACTTGCTGCAATTGCCACGGAAGCAAATCTTGCTAGACTGAAAGAAATCTGTAGGATTTCTATACTTCAGAACAAATTATTTTTAGTAATGTACCAGCTCTCGATTTTGACATTTGTTTTTTGCAGCAAATACTTATATTGGCTCGACAAAAATTGTCCTTCAGACTTTCTGAATTCTGGTTACATGAGCAGAAGACCCACAGTGTGCCAGCTGTATCTGATGGATATTTATCTCTTTCTTTTTTCCTCGCTGAGGAGGAAAATCTGCTTGTAGCAATGGTTGCAAATGCATCAGGAGAAAAATAGAGGTTTACAGTCTCTCCAGATGGTGTCTGGGAACAGGCTGTAGTTACAAGGGTTGTGTTCCTTGTTGGAAGTGACTGTGATTTGTTTAAATGCACTATGTAACCAGCCTGCACTGTCCAACACTATCTAAACAACTCTGAGCTGTTTCAGAGTAACAATGTGAATAATTGACTCCAGTCTTGTCTGTCAAGTACATAGGCTTTTTTTAAATCTTAACCAAAAAAGCCTTGTGGAATGACTGAAAAATGTATTTCTGCTGCAGAAATGAAATGTTGTGACTTTAAAGCAGGAATCCAACACAGATTTCTTTAAGGTAGAAGGAGGAGGGACTGGGCCAGAGCAGCTCCCTCTCTGCCAAGTTTTGTGTGGATGTGGCTTGAAACGGTCAAGCTATAAACTGTGGTGGCAGTGTTTGCAATGGAAAACCTGACAGACAGTGAAGTATAAGCGTACTCCCGAGCACCTCTGCCTCGCTGCTGCGCTGCTCGCAGGCAGGACGGGGGCTCTTCCCTTGCAGCCCCCAGGAGCTGCGTCTGCGGTGGAGGCGTCGTGGGATGGCGTTTTCAGCTGGGCTGAACAGGACCGTAGTCATTTCCTTTGCAATTACATAACTGCAGACTGATTTCCAATATTATATTACTTGCAATACATAAAACAAAGCTGTTAGGGCTAGTGTAACTTCATTGGGACCCAAAGGGATCTCTGGGAAGAGAGGCTGCTCTTCTCCCCTCCTTAGCTGGGGCATGGGATGCAGCACTGAAGTGTGACCATAAGGAAGGTCTCTGCTTGTCTGCGTGTCCTGGCTTTAGGGGTCTTGGGACTTGCTGGTTGTCCACGTGGTGTCGGGAGACTAGTGCGTGCCTGGCAACGTGCTGTGCATCACCATTTGGTTTCACTTGCGCTACTCGCTGGCTGCAGTTGTGATCCAGCTCTCTTGCAACTCTGACTCCCGGGGGTGCTCTGGCTTCCCTATTGCAAACTCTCTCTTCTTAGGCTGAGGGCTTTTGGAGTTTGGCTTCTGCCTCTTCGTGGGGAACACAGCACCCTTTATTTGAAGGTGTTGCTTTCCAGGGTTAGGTAAGTGGTTTTACTTGGTACCAAATCAGACCAAGATTACTTTCATGATGAACTACTGCATCTTGGCTAAAGGGGCACCCTTCAAGTGGTCCAGATAGAAACAGAGAAATGTGGTGATGGTTTGGGGGCTTTGGTTTTGGTTTTGTTTTTTAATCTTGTGGATCAGTCTTTCATCCCTATATCCCGTCTGCCATGCTTGTTTTTGCAAGTATCATTGATTTTTGGTCCCTTTTCTTTAGCGTGGTGGGCTTTTTTGTTTTAAATTCTGTAGACAACTGTTCCTGTCTTGCATCTGCTTTCTGCTGCTTTACCCCTTTCCCTAGGATGTTGTTGTCTTCATGATCCCTCTTTTATACATGGGGGAGCACGACACTGCGTGCAATGCTAGCAAATGTCTCTGAGCATTAGTATTACCTTGCAAAAGCTATCCAAAACCCAGTGCAATTCTGTTTATTCTAACAGATGAGTGATAAGCTAGCAGTTTCCTAGGCTTCAAATGTGGATGTAGCTCTACACTGAATTGCAAATGCGTTACCATGTTTGCTTATGAAACGTCAATAGCTGTGCATCCACTGATTGGATGTGTTGCCAGACAAAGTGCACCTAACTGCCAACACCATGCTTTATTTCAGGTGCAGTTGGGCATGCTGGCTTTCCCTGGAAAGCTGTTTTTTTCCTTACAAAGCATTTCAAGAGAGCCTGGTTTGTCAGATGTGATTCAGGACTTGATTTCTGTTTGTACATCCAGCCCTGCCCTGCTGTTTGCTCTAAGAAAGCTAATTCCGTTCTTTGCATTTCTATTTCTTCCCAGCATGGCTGTGTATTTGCATTTTAAACCTTGTAAGAGACCATGGTCGTGGTATAAAAAGTAAATACTCCCTTGTACAGCAGCCCCTTCTCTTCATCAGTCCTTGAGCTGGGCCTGGAATTTGAGGAGGAGAAACAAACACTTAACCTGTAGGTCAAACACCTTTCCTCTAGCACTGGTGGCTTCATTCCAGAGGACAGGTTTGGGTGAGTGGCCACCACTAAATACCTGGGATAGGTTATGTGACTACTCCTGTATGTACCAGTGTTCATAACTCTCCAACAAGCAGAGCCGAGTTCAAGAAAGGACCGCTCCAAGCCCCTTCTTCAAAACAAAGATCTGTAGGCTCCAGTGCCCTATTCTGAACGCAGTGCTGCCTTGCTGTGCGTCCTGCCTTTCTGGGCCTGTCACCAGCCCTGCAGCAGAGGATACTTGAGCCACTTAGGAATCAGCTCCTGTCCTGCTGCAGTTCCCTGCCCAGTGTGTGTACTAAGGCAGGCAAACACAGGCCATCTGAGGAGGCAGGATGGGTGATTTGGAACTTTTGGCTAGGAGTTACTGGAAAGTTGTTTAATGTCCTAAAAAACAGTGTTAGTAGAAGCTTTCCCTCCAAACAAGGACAATGCTGGCAAAGCAGAGATGGTTTTCTCCTTCAAATGCTTGCTGCTCATGGGCTGGAGAAAGGCTTCTCTGTGCAGGCAGAGTTTCAGAGCCATCTGTGGTGAGGGTAAGGATGCTCAGTGGCACTTGCTTGTCTCCCTGTGGCAGTGTCTTTAGACTCTGTCTTCAGGCTTTTTGGAGATGGTGATCAAGATTGGTTGTTCTCTTGCTTTGTTTTGCAGTGGTATAAGCAAAGCATCCTGTTGATGTGTCTGGTTGCAAAGGGTGGAATGTACTTAAACTTTCGCTGTCTGGAAGCTGGTGTCTCTGGAGAGAGCCTGGGTGCTTTGTTTTGAAGTAGTCAATGAAAATGGGGTCAATGGAGTATTGGTAGGACAGACAGGAACATTTAGACTAATCCAGGCTCTGTGGTGGCTCAAGGGAAAGCCTGAGACAAGCTTAGAGCAGAGAGGTAGAACTGGATGCAATGACTTGCTCTAGCCAAGTTCTCATTGGAGATCAGCTCCTTTCTGGGAATACAGTTCCTGACCAACCCTACAAACACTGCAAACAGGCACTCCCTCTTCCAGCGGCCTGTTAGCAAAACGTTGAATGGATGGAGAAAACTTACACTCGCACCAGACATAGCCAGGTCATCAGGAGATGAGGAGGAGCCCTCCTTCCTCTGCTTTTGCCCCTGGGAGCCCAAGGGTGGGGTGACAACTGTCTAATGACTTTAGCAGCTGTACTAAGCTGGAAGCAGCCCTTGACAGCCTACCCTGACCTCTCTGGTGATTCTGTTTTGTAAGCTATTTTCTAACCCCTTTTTTCCTTGCCTTTTTTTCTAATCCGATTGGATTTTTAGATACGTGCTTCTGAGGGCTGCTTTCTTCTTCTGACTATTCAACTTTCAGCAGGCAAAGGATGTTGGTGTGGCTGAAGCCCTCATTTGAGTTTCAAGAATTTAACTTAGATTTACCGTGCACAGAAATGAAGCATGCCGCAGCGTTTCCAAAGCAGTTACCTCTGAGCTGCAGTTCAAGGCGGCCCTGTACATAGGCTTGAACGATAAGCTATTTGGGACTGATGTTTCTAGACCTGCCTATTGCTTGAGCATCACCACACCAACATCTCAGCTGAGGTTGGGAGGTTGCTGCATAAAACAAAATGCTTGAATTATGAACGTGTTGTAACATTCATGCTGCTATCTTGTGGTGTCTAAATGGCTTTCTTCTCCCCCACTTGGTAACTTACATGGGAAATGATGTGTGTTTCTGTGTTGAAGAGCTTGGAAGGTAATTCTCTATGCTGGAACCAAAGCAGAGTTGTTAATACTCTGGTGTTTGTAGTTGTCCTCTGTCACTGTGGAAAATGAGGTTGTTCTCCATTGCCGCCTCTGAAATAGCTGCAGTTTTGTGACTGTGCAAAGGGATTGAGTGGGCTCCTGCTTTGCTGCTGGGAACACACATTCCAGCCCTGTGTCAAGGAGAGAGAGCGTCCCTTTAATTGTGCTGTGACATTTCTATCTCTTGTGTGAAGCCCTTTGCATTTCATAGACATCCTTGCTTGGTTATAGAATCATAGAATAGTTTGGGTTGGAAGGGACCTTTAAAGGTCATCTAGTCCAACCCCCTGCAATGAGCAGGGACATCTTCAACTAGATCAGGTTGCTCAGTTTTTACCTTGCCCAGCTTTGCGTTGCAGTGCGTACTTGCTCTGACTTGTTGGTGACAAGCTCGTTATGAACACTTGAAATATGGCTGTCTGGTAACACTGTGCCCTTTGCAATGCCTAATTCTGCTGAAGCTTTCCTGGGACACCTCCCTACTAGCACAACTCCAGAGCAGTCTGGGTGTTTTGCTTCTTGAGATGGAGTTGATTGGTGGCTTGTATTATCTGATCCCACTTCAGTATGACGTTCAACTGCTCACAACTCAAGTGACCTTCAGTGCATTCATAAAGCCTTGCTAAAGTCAGCTAGTAGTGCTGTTCCCTCAGGTTCATCATGGAAGTTTTCAGTGTGGTAAGAAATGAATGACACTTTTTCCAAGCAATGCTGCCTCATTTCATTCTCCTATAGAGGGAAAAGAATGATTAACAAGTAATAGGGACACAAGAGATGCCATAGGGTCATATTCCTCTAAAGCACTCTCCTCTTTAATTGTACCTATCAGATCCCATCTATGTAGTGTTTCCTTTTAAATTGTTTTAAAGGAACTTCTCTCCAGATAGAGACACAATAAAAACAAATTTCCAATTTGAAATCATCCTCTAGAGCATATTTTCTCAAATGCTTTGGGCTGTAGTGTGTGGTTTATATTCATTTTTTTGTCCCATTCCCATTGTTTGTCTTAATCTTGGGCAACTGGTATTCTGACAGGGCTAGCTCAGTTATGCTGGTTTGTTGGTGGTTTTTTTTTTCCTTTTTATGGAGACATCTGAAGTCCAACCACTTTGATTTTTGCATTCATTTGCCTTTTCTTTAACTGATGTCATGTCTCTGTGGGACAACTCTCTCCCACCTCCAAATTTTTCTAAGCTAGGGGGAAGGATTATTGCTGTGAATAGCAAGTCTCCAGATACATTAAATATGCATCTCCAGGGCTGGGTTTCCCCATCTGCTGTCTTCTAAGCATCCCACTGAAGCAAATAGGTTCCCTTTTAAACTTCCCTCCACCTGGCTTGATGTGGAACAAAATACTACCCATTCAGTTCTACGGTTCTCTAATCTCTCAAGAGATGGGAATAAGAGCCTAGAGAGAGGCATTCCCCTGCCTTGCAAGACCCAGCAGAGCAAGCCCACTTGCCAGGGCAAAGCCTTCGCATAGGCAGGATTGAAAGAGGTCACACAAAGTTGCCGGGTCAGCATGTGTGGAGACTTTTCTTGTCTTCAGACCACAAGAAGTGTAGTTCAAAGGGGGAAAAAGTCAGTGTCAGCCCTTGTAAAGTTGTTTCTTATCTGCAGCTGGCTTGACTTCCCATATTCAAAGGGCTGAGACCCTTAAGACCCCCTCTAGGAGCAGGAGAGGGAACAAGCCTGTCTGAACTTCGTGTTTGGTAGCTGTGGGCATGAAATCTGTTTCAAGACTTCTGAGACTGCCCTGTTAGTCTGGCTGCTGGGAAGAGGGTGGGATGTGACCACTGAAACCACAGACTTGAAGACTTAGTTGTCTATAAAGGCAATTTAGCCTCAGAGGAACAGGGCACATCAGTAAGCGTGGAGAAGCCAAGATGCAAGCAATACTACCTTTAAGTTTGCCATACGACACAGCCAGGTACTCCTGAATAGTAGACTTTCTACCAGACCTCTGAAAACTTCAGTTCTGAAGTTTCCAGCTGCCTGCAAGTTCCCTCCTCTTTCTCTTCTCATCTAATCCTGCTGGGCTGAGACTTTATACTCAGGCAGATAGTTAAATTCTCTGTTTCCACTGCATACCCTGTTTGGAGCCCAGGATGGCAGGCTGAAAAGGAAAAAATTTTACACATCGTCCCTGGTTGGAGCCTTTACTCATTACCTCCTCTGTTTATGCAGTCACTGCCAGTTTCAGGACCCTGAAACCTGCCCCAAGAAAATGTTTCCAAGGAAAATCTGCTTTTCATATTAGAATACATAAACTTTCTAATGATTGGGTTTCCTATATCAGCCAAATAGGTCACCAGCTCAGCACTGCTGCAAGAAACTACCTGGGGCCAAGAAGATACAAGGATATTACTGAGGCCTTCCAATGAGTCCCGTAGTTACCTTGTGGGCTACATTCCTTGGGATGTGACTGTCTTAAAAAAATATAAATAAATTATTTAAAAAAAAAAAAAAAGACTAAAAAAGCAGCAATTATTTCATGGGTTTTTCTTATATCAAAGTTTCTTTTCAGAAAGCAAGTCACTGAAATGGCTTTAAATAAGCCCCCAAAATACTAAATTTAATGCATAGTGACTGATGTTTTCTGCCCTTTGTTCTAGTTAATCAAGAAAGCAATTATACACAAAGGCTTTGGCTCTTGTGGTGACTTTCAGGCCCATTTTTCAAAGTAAGCAAAAGACTGATGGTGCATTTTTGTTGTGTCAGATGAGGACAAGATTAATAAAGGATGGAAGAGATTTTTTTTTTTTTTTAGCCAAGCTGCACAGCAAATAAGCAGTTCTAATAATACTTTGGCAGTAAGATGGAAGCTGTAATCATTAGCAGACGCGTTTCAGTTACAACTAGCAGCATAGCTCCTTACTTTTGGTTTTCATGTTAAAAAGAGTTCAGTTTCCCTGCAAACCAATTCCTTGTCCATCTTCAGATTAAGCAAAACCTATAGAAATAATTGCCTTGCTTAGGAGTTTCATAATACAATCAGATCTAGGGGGTGGCTTGACAGAGGACTGTATGTCGGCTCTTCCCGTCCACCCCTTGGGCTGAGACATCAGACTTTCCAGCATTCTTGACAGAGACTTTAATTATTTTTGTGGTAGAAAGATGTTGGCTCACAGCTGGATTAACTGAAGCAGTTCTGGAAGACGCAGGGGATGAGATGGGCTCTCTTGGATCTCTGTTTTACTGGCTGGCTTCTCTTTACTATTTTTATTGGCCAGTTCAGTTTTTTGTATCTTGATACTGTGTGACTTCATCTGAAAGTTTCACATGCAATGGGACATCACTTTATTTCAAATGAAACTGGACTGCAGTTATATTGGCAATGTAGTCAAACTTCAATTTGGTGATAATGCCAAGTATTTCCCAGACCTCGCTTGAGTCCGTATCTCCTATTTCTCCCCGCAATGTGAAGGCGTGCTGGAAAGCCCTAGCATGTTGCTTTGAAAAGTTGTTTTAATTCTGTTTGCAGAACCGCCTCCTGCTGATCTTTTCCTCTCTCCCATCGTGCGCACACACCCTTTCTGGTAAGCGTGTTGGTGGGATGGGCTTTAATGCAAGCGTATCTCCAGTGGTTGGAGGGTAAGGGCAATGCTGGGTGCGCTCATGCTGCAGACCTAGCTTCACTTTGCTCCTATATTAATACAGCTGCCATATGTTTGCTTAAGAATCCCAGACTGGTTTGATACTTGGATAAAAGAGAAAATAAGTTGTTGCTCTTTCATGATTAGCAGCAGCTTGGCTAGCTAGACTAACGCTGGCAGGCACACGTCTGCACTGTCTGATGAGTGTAAGATAACACCTTCATGATTTGATGTCCAGGTCTTGAGGCACTGTGCTGACTTTCAAACGGTGACCATATGTGCAGGTGAAATGTATCCTTCTTAAAGGACAAGAGCTCTTAGGGATTCTAGGTGGCTGCATAGAAAACCTGGCAATTGGAATAACAAATTTCAGTGGGCTGAAACTGTAATGAAGTTAAGGAAGCCCTGAACACAGTCCCTACTCAAACATGATGGAAGTGATTAGGGGGGTGCAGGGTAAATCTCCATGCAGCGGTGATCCTAGGATTGGAAGAACAGCATCTAATATATTAAACCTGAATCATTAGCTCGAACGTTGGTAAGTTCATAAATAGCACTTTAATCTCCCACATGGGCTTTTATAGCATTTGGATGTTATTGGAGGTCTCCCTGCATGAGGAAAACCTGAGCTGCTTGGAGAGACTTGACCCATTCGTCTTAACTGAGTATAGCTGGAGATTCAGGTTGGGTAACGTGAACCTGGGAAGATCCATCACTGAGCACTTGAAACCCTAGGATTAAACTCGAGGCCAATTTATTCAGTGCCCTGGAAACCACTTTGAAGAATCTGCGTTTCTGGATGTGGGCAGGGGGAAGGCTGCACACACTGACCTACAGGAGAGAAGGTGAAGCTTGCTTGTTTGCCTGAAAACAGGATCAGGAATCTGAGATGGTTTCTTTGAGGTTTTGTTCTTAATACTAACTTAAATTCCTTATCATTACCAAGAAGGAAACTCTTTGCAGAGTATGAAGAACCAAAATTACGGGATGGCTGTATGCTCAGGGTGAGCTTGCAAATTACTCCCTTACTTCAAGTAGACCTTCTGTGACGAAAATGTCCTTGAATAAAAGTAGAATGACCAGAAATGGGATGCTATTTCCATCGCTAGGCAAATGGGATAACTGAGCCCTATAGAAAATGCCTCTTTTGCTCCTCCTGAGCACAGCAAGCAGAACTGGTTCCTGTACCAGCTACAAGTTAAATTACACACTTGGTCATTCCAGACGTCTTTGGTGTATTTTTGGAGCTGACTATACACTTCCTGGGCTGTTAGTCTGTTGGTTTTAAAATAAGAAATGAGCCTCTGGGGGTTGGCATGTGAACCCTTCCACTCAACTGAGAACTGGGAAGTTAAGTATCTCTTTCTCAGAAATATCCAGGTTTGAGAGGCAGCCACATGAAAGGCTGTTGCTTTCCCTCCGCCACCCCAGAGTCTCCCTTGTGAACAATCCTAAACAGAATCCAACATCCCCCAACAAGGACGCTGTCCGCAGAATGCGCATGTGGGAGCTTGGGCACTGAATGGTTCTGGGGGTAGCTTGCAAGATGCTTGCTGACACTGGTTTAAATTTGGCTCAGGCTACCAGGAATTGTTGTGTAGTGGCATTTGAGGGAAAATGCTGGTGGTTTCAGGGAAACTACCGTTGCAGATGAGATGTAGCCACCCTTTGCAATGCTGTGACAGATGCCAGTGTTGAGACCTCCTTGCATAGTGCACTTGAGTTGCACAAGGGCCTTTTTTCCACCCATTATGTGCAGACATGGCAGAGGCTGAGTGCCTGGGCATGCCTTTGACAAATGTGTTTTGGGGGCAATGCAGTGACAGGAATAGAAATACTGACTGGGCCAAACTCATCTGCACCTTAGCAAAGGCTACAGGCTGCCTGGTGAGCTACTCTGGCTTCTGTAAAATAACAGTGCCAGGTCCTTGGTACATCAGGAACACCGTCTGCTTCAGCTGAAACTTGCCTAAACTAGTAATTGTTCTCTATATCCCCAAATCATATAATCCTGCCTCTATTTTTTTCTTTGCTTCTTGTTTAAGCAGACTCCTCAGTGGATGATCTGACTGGCCCCAGCTAAATTTGGTAGAAACTCGAGTGAGTGCAGGAGGGGAGGCCTGAAATGAGGATAACTGAGTGCAGGTGGAGATTAGTGACCTCCTTCCTGGGTGTCATTTATTCTGCCATGTTTCTTGTTCCTTTCCACTGATCTCCTGTACCTTCTGCAGCGAATCCCATGTCATTAATGCTTTTTGATCTCTTGTGATAGCTAAATCCTCTGCTAATTTCACCTGTCAGGAGCGCATTCTGATCTAAGGAAATGTAACACAGCGCGTTCAACAGTTGAAGGAAATTAAAATCCCATGTTTCTGTGGGACTGAAGTTGTGCCTTAACCTTGACAATGTGGTGCAAAGGCATTTTTCTGTAGCTGTCTCAGAGCTGTGCCTTCATCAGGTCTTGGTGGATGGACTAGAATTGCACTTATAAGGCAGAGCTCTGGAGTCAGACTGTCCATTGGTACTTAGTGTTTTTCTTGCGAGTTGGCAGGAAGGAGCCTCGATTGCTGTAGTTGAGCCTGACCTAGATTGGTAAAAGCAGCCATCACTTAAGAAAGCAAATTTCACAACTGTAGTCACCCTTGTTCAACTGGAGCCACGACAGAGATCAGAACTTCTTATCTTTGACTTCCGAAGCTGAACAGTAACTCTTTCTGGGAAAAAGTGGACTTGTAAAGGCAATAACGAGGTTGCACTGACACTTACCTATGGCCAACTCACACTTCAGACAGACCACTTCCATTGGTGATATAACAAATAACCATAGAAAGAATGACAGAAGATGGTACAGCTAATGATATGAAGTAACTCGAGTGCTTTTATTTCAGTGGTACATGCTCCTCTGGAATGTATGTGTAGCCTCAGCAATATCCAATTTGTAACAAGTAGGGAGAGAGAATCTGTTATGAGCAATCCACTGCTTGCTTCCTTCTGAGATTTTAATGTGGGATAAAAAAAGAAAGATAGGAGTGATTCATCCCACAGGCTGTACTGTTAATCTCATGAACTTTGTAAGCAGTATGTGGCCAGCATCCTTGAAAGTGTTCCAGGTGCATTAGTTACGGGAGGTGCCTTGTGGCCTGAAAGGCAAAGGAATGTTAAAATTGGCTTCTTTCTTGACATCTGCTACTCAAATGTATCCCTCTGTCATGCACCCCTTTCTCTATCACTTAATTTTTGCCTCCTGTGCTCTCCACTGTCTCTGCTGAATTCCAGTATGGAGGAGGAAAATGAGTTGCATAACTGGTCATATTTTCCCATCCATCTTTCTCTGCTCTTTTGCTGCTTTACATTCAGGGATGCCAACACTGACACAGTGATTGACTGTACTTGTACAGTTTTGCCACTGAATGGGTGTGAATAACAGCTTTGCTTGAGTCAGCAAATAGTTCCTGATCATCCTGGTTCTTATAACTGGGTGTCCAACTGGGCTTGATATTTGTTTTGCTGGATGTGTACAGCTTCAAGCCATGCAGTTCAAAACCAGTGGGCACACAGTTGGACCTAGCTCTGTTCACTGGCAGCTCGTGAAATTCATAACGCAGCAGTAGCCAGGAAGCTCCTGAGTGCGTAGGAGGCCGACCGCTGTTACGCAGCTATCCTGTTTTGTTTCTCTGCTATCCGGGACTGGAGAACTTGGAAGGGGATGCTGGCAGAAGCGAAACCTTCTCACAAGACTCTTACTCTGTGCTTGGAGAACTGAAGTCACGTTGTGAAGTCTAAATCCGTAGTGGAATTTGATGATGTTGATTTAAGGGGTCCAAGAACCATGGTAGCACTACATTTTAAAAATGAAAATGTAAGGTGTTGACTAGTCAAGAACTGTTGAGACACTAGTGGAGTCTTTTGCGCAAGTGCTTTCAATTTTTATTTGGATGTTTGTCTGTCCTCTTCTGTTTCAAAGCCAGTAGTATCTTGTAGGTGGAATTTTGCCCAAAAGTGTTCAGAAATTACCATTTGAAGGCTGGTAGAAGGGAATCAAGAGGCAGAGGACAATACGGTGTGACCAAGTAGGGGCTGAAGAACTGGCAGCAGTGCAAACTCGCCATTTCTGCTCAAGACTGGTTTCTGAATAGGTGGCAGAGACTCTGGAAAATCCAAGTGCAGTTTCTCATG
The DNA here is from genome assembly GCA_009819775.1 of Phoenicopterus ruber ruber. Classification (NCBI taxonomy): domain Eukaryota; kingdom Metazoa; phylum Chordata; class Aves; order Phoenicopteriformes; family Phoenicopteridae; genus Phoenicopterus; species Phoenicopterus ruber. The sequence continues at coordinate 27,215,474 of CM020221.1, read as the reverse complement.
GAAATGAGGTGCAGGCTTGGGGTGAAATGGGAGCCAACTGCCCAGCCTCACTCCCTAAAACTGGAGTTTTCAACCTCTCAACTTGTCACTAAATTGCCTTTTCCCGACACCACATCTCTTCTGTGCAGCAGAATGCCCTTGGTGGGCAGCAGTGGTATGAATGTGATCAGTGTTTGCTCCAGATTATTCTGCGTTGCATTCTGTAGTACATTTTGCTGATGATTCTCGCTCTTTTATTAGTTTTTCTATAGCATTCACAGGAGTAAGCTGTAAATGTCATATGGCTCCTGAGCTACGCTTAAACAGCTACACATGGGTTCAAGATGAGAAATGAGGCTTCCAATCCAGACTTTCCCAAAATAGGAGGAATGTGGGTTGTGTTCCGTCTAGCGCTTTTGTTTTGGATAGGAGGCTTTTGGTTAATGTCAGTCTTGGAGGAGGGGAAAGCTGTCAGATGCCACAGGATCCCGAATGCTCTTTGTACGGTGGCTACAGCCAAAGACACTGGAGTGTCGGGTTTCTGCTGAATTAGTGAGCGACTTCTTAATCACATGACAGCAGCATCAGGGGTTCCTGGCAAAAAAATGGGAAGTAAGCAAAAACGAGCGTGTCCTAATAGGAATGTGCAGAAACAAATAATGTTCCTAAGGTGGGTGCAGATATCAAAAAGTTAACTTGTGGCTGTCTTTCTGCTTCCAGCCTCCAAATCCCTGCTGAAAACCTGACTCTCCCTTGGAGTTTTAGGGGTACACGCATCAACTCCTTTTCCCTTCTGCTTTTTGCAGTTTCTATTACTTTAGCCCATAGTAATCCACCTTGAACATCATCATGGATTTGATGCCTTCCTGTGGAACGTGACAACAGACTTGCTTGTGTCCTTAGTTGCCCAGGTTGACTGAACAGCCTGATGGCTGTTTGGGCAGGAGCAGTTCACGTACAGATCGGGTCTCCCTGTAGCAAAGGGAAGTAGCCCCTTCTCCCTGAAGTTGAGTGATCTTGAAGTGTGTCTCCTCAAGGATGGGAGCTTACTATGAAGTGGCTTCTTTTACTGTGGTATGTGTCCAAGCCATCGTGGAAAATCCGGGCATTTCTACTGATGGCTTTGGCATGCCGAGATTGAGATTCTTGGAGCTCAGGATCTTCCTTTTCCTCCCTCTCCTCTTTAAAGCCTGCAAAACTAAAAAAACACCACTGAACAGTGAGTGGGATAGGCGTTACTGCTGGCTTCTTTCCTGTAACTAGGATATACAGTATTCTGAAAACAAAATAGAACCCTTCCCCCCACCTGCCCCATATGATACCTCTCTGCTCCTCAAAAACCTGAGTGTTTGACATAATGGCTTCCGGCTGAAATGTCCCTTGTAAGACAGGCTGGGCTCGAATTATTCTTCCACGATGCCTTTTTCAAAGCTCCCCAGAAACGAGTGAGTAGCTGTGTGCTGGCAGGCCCCCTCGCAGCGGCACCTCTGAACCCAGGGAGCGAACGGGCAGTACCTCAGCTGGATGGCCTGCTCACAGCAAGTACTGCTCGCGCAGCAGCCTCCTGTCTCCAGCCTTGCAGGGGCTGTGGCTATGCTGTTGGACTACACAGCCAGAGAAAAATCAAGATCCTAATGGAAAACTTCTTGGAAGACTGCAACTACTCCTGCACATCTGTCCTCCTTTGGAAAAGGTATTACGTGCTGAAGCTATGAAATACTGTCGGAGGGGAAAGTGTTCTCTGCTCTCCAAAGATGCGAGAGCATCTAAGTGAATGTACATGGGTCAGCAGTGAATCGCAGGGTTTGAAGAGCCAAGTACCGTATTCTCCAACTACGCCGAGAACATGAGCACAACTTTGCCAAAGACAGTAAGTTGATACCTACTGGCCAGGAGTTGATATCGCTGCCCAGCCTCATCTAATTTCATATTAATGTGAAAAATTTGCTCAGACTCAGTATGAATGGCCTCACAGAAAGAAGTGGCGCATGAAGATGCTTAATACAGTGTGCGGCTTTCTGTAGTCCAGGTTTCTGTGCACTTCCAATTAATTTATTATTGTAGATGTTATGCACCCATTTGGAATCCCCCTCTGTTAATATTTAAAATTTGATTGTATTGTTAAAGCAACTGAGAACGTCAGGGGCTTGGGGGAGGGTTTTTGTATTGACTAGCCTAGCTTTGATGTACTTGCCAAACATCTGTGTGCTTTCTATATATTTTCCCCTTGCCTTCAGAAAAAGGATGGTTGCGTTTATTTGTGGATGAAATACTTTGCTAGGAATGGCTGTAAATCTGAAGAGCTGAAAATTGTCAAGTGAACTCACAGACAATAGTAACAGAGAATAAGGAATTAAGCCTGGTATGCAGTCTGGAAAAATTAAAATTCTTCAGAATCTTTTTTTTTCGCTGGCATGGGGATATCTAGAAATTGGAAATCCAGCAAAGCTTCTGATTTGGAAACTTGAAACCACTGCAAAGTGTGAACGTTGTGGCGAGACTAGCACAAGGAGGACTGGGAGTTCTTGTTGGCCCAGGCTGTGCTGCATGGGCAAGAGCTCGCTGCTTGTAGAGATGTCTGTTCTCTTCCTAAATCTTCTGGTGCCCCATCAAATAACCTCTGATTTACATGAGCAGTGATGTTACTAGTACTCACTACTGTTAAACTGGACATTAATGTTGTACAGTTGAAAGTTTTACTGCTAAATCCATGAAAAAAACATGGCACGTAAACCCAAAACAGAGCCTGGTGAACACTTGGTTTGGTTTTGGCCCTTAAACTCTGATTCAATGTAAATTTTCATACCTTCTTGATGGGCCAGTTATAAAGTGGCTACAAGAGTGCTGATATTTAATGAAATAGATAATAAAGGAACTCCATATTCTATTTTTTATTTTCTCATTAGATGATACCATCACTGTAATGGCAGTTTCTAATATTTCTGTTCCCTTTAAAAAAAAAAAACTTTTAAAAAGAAATTTAAAACCACAAACCCTTGAGAAATGGGGCTATTTGCAGCCCTGTGTCTCCAGAGGATACAGACTTTCTAGAGAGGTACTGTGTCTGGAGTGGCAACAGCTTGATTCTAGATGCACAAGATGATTGAAGTATTGGACTTTGAGGTAGGAGCTTGCCTTGGACATACAACTGTATCTGTAGATCTGAGTAGACTCCTTAAGACACTTGTGACACTGATGACCAAGGGCTGCCTTTGCTTGCAGCTGGCTTTCTGTAAATCCAGCCTCATATTGAGCATTTCATTGCAATTCAGAGTAAGGATGCTTTTGGCACGTTTTCCACATTGGGATTTAGATAATCTGAGTGAGAATATCAACCCTTCAGGGGTGTTTCACAAGTCTCATTCCCAGGGGTCTCCATCTGCCAGCTTGGGGAGCTGCTGGAAGAGCTGTATCGGTGCTCCAGAGATGAGCGTCACTGGTGCCTGCGGTGGTGCTCAACAAGCATCAGCTCAGCCAAGGAATGTGCCCTTAATATAGCTGGGATGCCCCAGATGTATTTCGTGTATCAGTACAAAGAAGAGCTGTCTAATCTGCCGCAAGTGTCTCCAGCCACGCGTGTGTTTGGCTTGGACACCGTCATCCCTGCTCTCGGAGCCGGAATGTGCGCTGGCAGCAGGGAATCATTGTCACAGAGTAATTCTGAGCACAGAGGAGTCAAACCAAAGTTCATTTTGTTCTTTTTCTTCAAACTTACAGCTTGCTTGAGCAGGCAGGGGGTGCGTCAGCTGCTTTTCTTTTTGGTGTGTTGGTTTTTTTTTTTAATCAATACCTCATCTCTGTCGTAAGAAGTCTTTTGCTTTATCTGAATGAAATGTCATGCTCCTGAGACTTCTGGCTCTGGTTAAAGACAGCATCTTACTTGCAAAGTAGGGCTTTCTCTTGATCTCGTTTTAAATGGTACAGGCACAGAAACAAGGATCTGAGGTCACACTTCGCTCACTCTTCTGCATATTTATTTCTGTTTTAAAAATGAATAAATAAAAATCATGTAAGTAGTCTGCCCTAGCAATGCTTCTCAGAAGCTAAAGACCAAAAATAGTCTTAAGACCCAGTGCAGCACTTAACTGTGCAGCTATGAGACATATCCTCTGAGGTATGCTAGCAGTGCTTGAAAGCAGGGCTGTCGGTATCCTTTGTTCTTGACTTCCATTGCTGCTTGTTAACTTTGCAACTGGATAGGATTACCCACATCTCATCAAAGGAATGGTGGCTTTAAGCAGCAGATGAGAAATCCCGTGATCTCCAACCTGAAACCAGTCCCTGACCTTAGCCCAATGTTTGGGGTAGGTAGGTAAGCTATATTTTAAATTTCTTTATATATTTCAGCTGCAAGTGGGTTTTGTAACATAAAGGCTTCATCTTGGTTTTTTTTCTTACTTGCTACGCGATACCCGTGCCCCTTGCGCACCCTCATTTAGTTTGGAGAGGAAGCAAACACAGCGTTCTTACTTCGCTGCATTGAAACCTTTTGTAGCTAATTTCTAGGACCTCATCTGGAGTAGCTGCTCTGCTTCGCTGGCTCTGGCTCAGGATTTGAAAACTGAGCTGCGAATAAATAAGCATAGGCTCATCCAAAGGCCTGAGACATAGTTGGAAGGAAAAAGTGAGCGAGGCTGGAAGTGACAGCGCAAAGCTGTGATGAATTGAAGGCCTAATGGCACCACGGTACAGGCATTGCCCTCAGCGAAGGAACAAGTGGCTCCTTGCAGATGGGATTTATATCTCTTAAAGATGTTGCTCACTCCTTGGCTCTGCTCCTCAGGTAAGCCTACACTTGACTAGAACATGCGATTTGAGGGCATTTCACTGTTTTCCTGCTAAATACCTTTACTGAATAGGAGACTACAGCCTACTCAGATAATCCAGGTCAAGAGGCAGCTCCTGGAAGTAAGTCATAGCCATGCTGACATCTGTAAGTCATATCAGCAAATGTGTCAGATGTCATACCAAACTCTGAGATTATGCTAATGAGTACTATCTTCTCTTTAGAAATCAGGACTTAAAAGAAACAAACGAGCAAAATTGACTAAGTGCTGCTTGCAGTAGGAAGGTGGAAAGGTGTTCTTGAGATCCTCTCCCTCTGTCACACCTCATTCATTGCATCCAAGTAGAAGCAGATCACATCCTCTCGTAGGGTTAGACATTCTCGGGCTTTAGGAGGTGAACATGAAAATACTGGTTTGCATTTTGCTCAAACTAGAAAAATTGTCATGAAGTCAAACTGTGCTCTGAAATTTCAGTGGTTGTGATGCTCAAGGCTTTGGCTTGGTCCCTCTGACCTCACTTGCTGATGTGGTAGGCTGACAGAAACATCTGAGATTTTGTCTGGATCGTTCTTGAGCTTTTCTGGGACTCCTGGAAGGTGTTGCCAAGGTAAATGCAGAAGCTGAAGCAGCAGGAAAAATTGGAAAAACAAAGTTAAAATCGAAGTAGGCAATTGTTGCAAAGTTGACTCTTTCCATCTTCTTGTCACCTAAATCTTCAACAAGCATCTTGGGAAGCTGGTTAGAAGTCTGTACGATAGTTCATCGGATATTGGTGGCCGGTGCCTGTGTTTCTGGAATAGCCTCCATACTGTAACTTCGGCTATGGAAAAAAGCCATGTTCCTCAGAATGAGTAGTCTGGTAAAGGTTATTAGGCACAGCGCTGGTGAGCCAGGTGATGTGGCATTAATGGCCTGTGAGATGCAAGAGGGCAGACCAGATGTTGAATCTCCTTTGAATCTTCATTTTCCTTCAGTTTCAAGTGTGGACTAACAAGTAGGGGCATAGCTTGGAGTTGAAATCGTACATGCTGGCAGATGACCAACAGATCTAACCCTTTGTAGGACAGAGAATTAAGCCCTTAATTTTAGCACCATGTAAAGCTGACTTCCAAATGTTAGTAAACCAATTCTAATTATTGTTTGGCATCTGGATGAACTTGTCCATTAGCAGGGCAGATCAGGAAGTCTTTTTTATAAATAAAATTTACAAGTTGACACAGCATAATTAATAGTAACTAATAATTACCATGAACTACTGCAAGTGTAGTGTGTGGCTGTTAGCAAAATAAATACACCAAAAAGCTTGTTTTGTGCTCCCAGCCGCTATTATGTGTGTTGGTACCAGGCGACCCCACTGACTTATATTAGCAACTGGTGACAAATAGGTCAGGCAAAGAAAGCGTGATCTTTCTGAAAATAGCTTGTAAGCACAAAATAGCTGCGCTGTATCTTATTATGGGATTGAGGAACATCAGGAGGCAGTTTTGAATCTTCAGGAGGTGTCAGTTACGAGCCAGAAGCTTGACCAAGAAATTCATCAGGGGACTTGTGTTGCCCTGGAGGAGGCTCCCATCGTGCCTGGTGTTGAGGGTCTCTGCATAAGGTAGAAGGGGATTTGGAAGTGATGTTTGTCCTTCCCAAAAATGTGTGGTCTTGGTTGCCTTCTGTAGGCTTCATTGCATGATGTTTTGCTGAGCTGGAGCCTAAGAATTTGGTGTGTGTGTTGAAAAGCCTGTGCGAACAAGGGGGGGGGGGGGGGGGGGGGTAGATGTCTCTGAAATGCAATGGGAAATCCCCTTCCCCAGCAGGGATTTAGCAGCTACAGGAGTACGTACTTTTCTTTCTATCCAGGTTGGGTTCTTTCCACTCCATAATCCTTACCCGCAGCTCTTGGGAGAGAAGCATGCTGAGGAAACTTCAATTCATTAGTCATCCTAAAATGTGCCAGTAGTCCCGTTGGTCTTGCTGGAGGCGCACTGTTGCGTATACTTCACGTTAGTATTGCAGTGAACTCCAATTTACCCTTCCAAATGTGCACACACAGTCACTAGATGGGATCTTTTGGAATAAATTTTTAGGCCATCTAAGCTTTTGTTAAACCATAGCATTCCAACATTGTAATTAGTATGGCAGCTAACAGACCTATCTAAAGACTCACTCACTATCCAGGCTGTTTTACATCGCAAGAGCCACGCTTTTGTGATCTGTGTTTGTTTTTTATGGCAGTGCCTAAGGCCCAGCTGAGATCAGGGTCCTGTTGTGCTAGACATTTAGGCCTTGTCTCCAGAGAATGGAAGTCTACATAAGGGACAGACAAAGGAAACACTGTTCAGATTGGGGGGGGGGGGGGGGGGGAGTAACTAAGACTTGGAAATTGTGGAAGGAAAAACTCCCACGAAGAGAATTAGTCTGGTTCTTGGTTCTCTTACAGAGAACTTGCCAAAGCTAGGCCAGCTCCCAGCAGCAGGACCATCTTCTTTCTCAGCTTGCAGTGAATGCGCAGCCTCTGTGCTCCATCACTGACCTTTTCCCAAAATAAGAAGGGGAAATCACTGCATTTGGGGGGAAGGAGAAAAAAAAAGGGGGGGGGGGGGGGGGCATCAATCTGCCAAGAGTCAGATCCTGAAAAGGTCAAGGCTGCAAAATGCCTGAACTCAAGGTTTTCTATGATGTTAGTATCGGAGTGATTGGGGAATAGCAGTTGCCTGTGCAGAGAAAGGAGGAGACACGTGGAAAGTATAGCACTTGCAGCAGAGTCTGGCCAGGGGTAGTTACAGGCAGTCCAGCGAGTCCTCTTTTGGTAGCCTTGTACTAAGGAGAGGGAAGGGTTTAATCTTGCATGCACTCATAGGGTAAGCTTAAGTGACTCCCTGTTGAAAAGATAAACACTATGCCTCTATATCATCTGTCTAACAGGTTTAGGTAATCCCTTACTGTGCTGCTTATTTATTTTAAATGGTGCTGTATTGTATAACGCATATGTGTTTGTAATGGAGGGTCTGCAAATCTCAGCTTTTCGCCCACGGACAGCATTACTCTTGCCCTCGTCTCACGGTTGATTTATTCCTAATGGAAAGGAATAAGCCTCACAATGATATATTTGTCTTGTCTCAGCTCTATGAAATGTGTGGAGATTGACAGCCCTTCTATATCTCACATCATTAATTTGTCTTGCTATAACCTTTATTTAGCATCAGAGGATCAGCCTCGCTGATTATTGCCAGCAAATCTGTGCTTAGTGCCTGCTCTGGCTTTGTTTGATTAAGCTTGAAGAGACAGAAAGAGTCAGAAAATGAAAATGTTTAAATATTGGGACTTTGACTTATTGCACACTTAACGGTGCCTTCCTGGAGGCAGACCAGCAACTGAGGCCGCTGGCAACCCAGCCTTTCTCTATGCAGAAGGTGTTAATAGGAATGTTGCTGTTGATGTTCCTATAGTGCAAGACTTAGTGAGGTGTTTCTAGTTTCTTGAGGCAGAGCGGTTCTCTGCTCGGAGTCTAGGCTGCCTTTCCAGTCTGTAAGTGTATTGGGTCTGGCCGAGATGGAGTTAATTTTCCCCGTGGCAGCCCTCATAGTGCTGTGCTTCGTACTGGTAGCTGGAAAGGTGTTGATAGCCCAGTGTTTTGGCTACTGCTGAGCAGGGCTCGCGCAGCATCAAGGCTGGCTGTCCAATGTTTCCCCCTCACCAGCAGGCTGGGGGTGGGCAAGATCTTGGGAGGGGACGTAGCCAGGACAGCTGACCCAAACTGACCAAAGGGATATTCCACACCATATGATGTCTGCTCAGCAACAAAAGCTAGGAGAAAAGAGGAGGGGATATTAGTTATTACAACATTTGTCTAATGGAGCAACCGTTACATGTACTGAGGCCCTACTTCCCAGGAAATGGCTCGGCATCGCCTACTGATGGGAAGTAGAGAATAAATCCTTTGTTTTCCTTTGCTTTTGCTTTTTTTGAAATGCCTTTATCTTAATGCACGAGTTTTTTCTATCTTATTTTCTACACTCCCCCCCTCAGCAGGACGGGAGGGATAGAGCGGCTTGGTGGGCACCTAGCATCCAGCCAAGGTCACCCTTCCACAGTAAGGAGCACCAAAGGCTAAATATCAGTCTTTTAAAGTCAACATCTGAGGTGAGACAACCAAGCAAGTTGCAGGGAAATCACATGCTTACTACCATGTAGCAAAAACCCTGTAAAGATGCTTGAGCAAAGTGTGTAGCCTTCTTACCCAGAGACTAAGCCAGAACAAGTAGAAATAAATACTTAGTTACCTGGCTGTGTGCAGAGTATTTTCTGCAACATAAGAGGAGTGCTTTTTTGCTGAGGGGGGAAAATAGGCATCTTACCAGAGGTTTTTGCCTCAGTAGCTTTCCTGTATTCACCTTCTGTTGTTCTGCTGATGATGCACCTTTTTGTTAGAGCTGATGGAACCAGATACCCCAGTAATTCCTGCTTGCTTTTTTGAAGTCTACGTGGATGAGCTCAGTTTTCCCCTTCCTAAAGGTGAATGTCTCCTTCTGTTTCTACCTGCACGGGCTGTTCTCATTGTCTGGGTCTTCATGATGGATAAAGATAAAAGGCCAATGTTTTTCCCCATTTTTTTCCTCTTCTCTGTTTTCCATAATCTACTCAAAATGGGGCCTGTTCAGCTTCCTGATGAACAAAACACAGTAACAAGTCTTAAGTTTCTAAATTTTAGAGAGAAGCCTGGAAAAACCCTTCAGAAAATACAGAATTGGGTTTGTAATCTCTTCTGGGGAGTGTCAGTGATACTACTTGCCTATGTATGTCCTTATTCAATACAATGTAGTTCATTAATTGGCAGCCCACTAACGCACCGGCTGCTCTTGTAGCCTGCTATTCATCACTCTGGTGCTCATTTCCGAAGCTGTCATTTCCTGCAGCCTTGTGCAGGCAGCTCTTTGAGACTCAGCTCCCAGGGTCTCTGCAGAAACACAGCTTGAATGGAGCTCAGGAGAAAAGCAACGAAGCGGTGTCAGAGGGAGAGCAGAGCATTCGGTTTGGCTTACATCAGTATTTGTGATAACGTACCACCTGGGCTACAATCTTGCCAGATCTAGCTAATAAATAGAGCTGGACAGAAGTTGTACTTGGACAGCAGAGCTTCAAGGAACAGCCAGGATATGGAAATGGCAATTTGCGAGATGGTTATCTGAGCGCTGCAGAGCGGAGCTGCTCTGCACGCTGTGCTGGGCACTGGCAAACCGAGGTGTCTCCGTTCCTTTAGCAGGAGTATTGTGGTTCAGAAGGATCGGATAAAAGCTGTTTGTAAAAGGCAGCTTTTTTAATCTGGTGACTCAGCTATGCTTCAGACTGAACCAGTATCATTGTTCGGTTGCTTTATCCTCTGATTTCTGCTGGATATAGTATAGCCTTTGTTCCTTGCTTCAAGCTGTTGTCCAGTGTTGCTGTGTTCTGTCCTGAGATAACCGAAGTCTGCCTCAGAGGTGGCAGATGTATTTTTGACTGAAATATGGGATTTCTGTATGATTTTTTCTAGCACCTGGAGTGCTGTTTGGTACTCTGCTAGGATTGTTCCTAGTCCACAGAGTGACTTTTTCCTGATTCTGTGTGGTTTTGAGGATTTCCCAGTAAGCAACTGACACCACATTCTCTACAGACTTCAGAATAAGAAATTAAAACAAAAGCGACTTTTGTCAATCTGTGCAGGAAGTAAATATTGGCTATTCTCTGCTGCTTGTGAAGGCTGTTTCCTATCAGCTGGGGCTGGGGGTCTGTAACTTTTTAAACCACTAGGAAGTAATTTGTAATCTTTGGACAAGATTACTATGAGGCCCATTTGAAAGCTTATTCATGTTTTCCTAAAGAAAGCTTGGACACAAAATGTGTTTGCTTTAAGATTAAGTCCTGTGAATGTAAAGGAAATTACTTGTGAGCTTGACTGTTGCACCCTGTTGGTTGACCACAGAAAACACAACCCCACAACTGGTAATGACTAATAGAGAGTCTCCGTTGGTCCCTGGGGCTGAGCTCCCCATGCCCCGTGGGGCGGAAAGCCATCTGTTTGCATGCCTTTCCTGTAATCAGTTGTTCGTGGCTCTGGAAAATCTGCTGCAGGAGCTGGCTGCGCTGGCGTAGCCTTCCTGATGGCAGTGGGTTACTCGCCTGCTGCCATGGGCTGAGTTTGCCCACCTGAGGCTGTATATTCTGCCCTGTGTGCTGGGGTTCTCCTCTATCCATGCCCCAGCAAACACGTTTGTGGTTGGGTGCTCTTGTAAATTATTGATTTATGTAAACATGGTGCCTACAGTACCATTTTGGCAGGTTCACTGAAACCTCAGATCTATAGATTTCAACCTCTATGTGATGGGCTGCTGGAGAGGAGGCAAGGGCGCAGGCTTGAAGGAGGATAGGGGATGGATTTATTGCTTAACCTTCCTGCTTGAGCTACATTTTCCTAACAGTAGGAACACTAGAGATACAGGACAGAAGTCCTTTTGGAAGTAGAAGATGAAAGACTCTGGGCTGTAATCGAGCATGGAGGAAGGAAAGTGCCCCGTGAACTTACATGATCAGGGAAGCTGTACTGAAAGACATCAGCAGCAGTCGGTATCCTCACTGGTCAACTTCTAGGACCTACTGAAGTAAAGAAAATTTGGGGGGAAGGGAAAGAAGAAAGGAAGATACTGTCCAGTACTATTTGATTCCTGTACAGACTTAATGCACAGCTTTTTATACTGGCTAAGTCTCTGTGCCCTCTAGCAATCTTACCTTGCCTTGTGGTTACTAAAATCATAAAGACTTCATCTTTGAACGGTGCATGTAAATCTATCACTTTCCAAGAGAAAAAAAGATTGCAAGAAAAGGTGAAAATTGGTATGCAGTGTGACCAGAATTTGAGGTCAGACAGGAAATCCTGTTTCTAAGCAGATCAGATGAAAAAAAGGAATTTCTGTGATCAGTAAATAGGTATTTCTGTAATAACTGAGTTGGTACTGTGGGTTGGATGGCAGGACCACATTGGCCAGTATACCAGTGCAAGTCAGCAACCTCTTGAAAGCCATTGGGCTGTAGGTGCACCTTGTTTTACTCCAATTACTGTAGAGTACTCAGCATTCACAGGCTAGCAGCTGCAGCCAGGCTGCTTGCACAATACAGTATGCCCACCTAAAGATAGCTTTGTTCCTTGTCGTGATTGATGAGATATTTCCTCTGAGTAAAACACTCCCTCTCTTCATTTCTTTTGTTCCTATTCTGAACAAAGGCTGTGAGCCACAAACATATTGGGCTATGTGGAACGCAGCTCACATCCCACAGACAGTTTCGCCATTAGGTGTTCTTGAAATCAAGTAAAGCAGGAAGGGAAAGGTTATTTAAAATTTATTTTTAGAAGGCATTAGGATGTTTGAGCCTTGGCAAACCTTTTCTGCAACTTCTTGGGTGCTGACTGGCCTGTAGAACCGGCTGACTTCATTGCTTTGTGGATCCCCTAATTTCAGTGGTCTAGGGATGCTGGCCAACACCTTGGGCGTGTTGGCTGTGTGCATTTTGGAGTCGGCCATGGGCAAATGGTGCTTTCTTCTGCTTCTGTCTTGGAGAGCCCAGGGTACTTGACAGTTTAGGGGAAGCTGGTGACCTGGAGTGTGATGGGACTTGATCTGGGATTTACAGGCCATGTCCAAGACCCTTCCAGAGCTGTTAATGTAATAGGTAGTGCATTTACTCCTTTGCTTTAAGGACACAACTTGTAAAACTTGTACTGGATTATATGATGGCTTTGTGGATGTACGTGCCAATTCTTGAAAACGTGTTTGGCAGATTCCTTCATTCCAGCTGTGTCAATACATAGATTTGAGGTCCTTTTTTTTTTAAACAGGGAGGGGAAGCCCCTGGGTAGCAATTGGGACATAGTAAATAGCTGCAGATACAGCACTTGGAGTTTGTAACTATCAGTTTGTATTATCAGAACCCGAAGATAAACTGTGTGCTTAACTCCCCCATCTGCCCCACACCTCCCACCTCCCCCACCCCATAGATATACACAAGAAGTCACAACTGTAATAAGAAATAAATATATAAGTGTTTTTCCAAATGTGTACCTCTGGAAGACTTGTCACCTACTAGCTCACAAGACTTGAACAAATACAGTAATGTGGTATTTCCTAGTTGTCTAATACTCTGAATATCCATCGTCTCTACTAGTGATGTAACCCATAAAGTATTAGAGCTGAGTTGTATATTATCCAGTTTTCTCTTTTCCCATGAACTTTTCCCATGTTCTGAACACTTCTACTTTTTCCAGAAGTACGAGGAAACACTGTTCCAATCCCAGTAGAAGACTAGGGTAATATATATTAGAATGCAGAGGTCAGGGTGTGAATTTCCACATATAATATGTGTGTGTTTATGCATATAATGTGATGTGAAACCAGTCCAAGCAAGCTAGATGTTTAAGCCAGAATCTGAGATGTACTTTGGGACTCCGTATTGACCACTTATGTACACACCTAGTCAGCTGCTTTTGGTCCAGGAAAAACCTGTGCGGCAGCAATAACTAGGATATTTATTCACATGTAGTGGGCCCTCTGTGCCAGCCAGCTGTGCAACCATAGGAACCGGAGTACAGCAGCAAAGGGGAGATATGCTGACAGCACAGCTGAGAAGTCTCCATCTACCAATGCCACATGATTAGTAGTAGAGGTGGAGGAAGACAGACAGGAGGGATTAGGATAGCAAATCCATAACCATATAGACTTGAAACAACTAGTTACCTTAACAGCCAGTCATTGCAGGAGAGAACTCTATTCTCTCATATGTTACAGCACCCAAACTCTGGGATTCACTTCTATTTTCCTTGAACTCAGTAACACCTAAAGCAGTGCAAGGAATGCGATTCCCTGTGCTGCTGCCGAGTCCTAAGCATTTGCAGTTGCTATCAAATACTACTGGAAAACAGCAAACAGTGGTCTCAGCTCTTGGCCTTTTGTTCCAACTTTTAGCTCCATAAGGTAAAATGCTGTTCTGTTAATAGCCAAAAAATGATATCAACAGATTCCAGCCTTCCAGAATTCCCCACCTCCTGCTCCCCATCTCCTCCCTCACCCTAGGAAGCCCTCTTCTCAAGTGTTGTTTCCATCACCAAATTAAGCAAAAACTGCTGCAGTCTGTTCTCCGAGAACACAACTCAGCTTTCAGACCCTCCCTAAGGAGGGAAAGAAGAGTGTTCACAGGGGCACTCCATGTGTGCTTCAGGTTGTGAGGATTCCTAAGTGATGCTCTTAAGCTGGGGTTCTTACTTTGTTTTTGTAGGGACTCCTGTAAATTTTATTTGAACGCTGGAGCAAGGCACAGGAGTGTGCAGCCTCTCTTCCTTCCTCCTTTGACGTGTTCTCTCTTCACTAAATAGTAAAACTATTACTCCAGTTTAAATATTGAGGGTAGCTTGCTGAGCAGAATGTAGCCTGTGGCTGTGTGGTTTCTAATGTATGTCCTGTCAGATGTTGTGGCATATTTGGTACCAGGAGCAAAATGTTTGCTTATTACATTTCAAATCTTAATTTAATTATTTTCTTTGAGAAGAGAGGAGGCAAGCTCATGTTCGGGGGGGGGGGGGCAGTTTCTGTGTTTTGTAATTCATTCATTCAGCTTTTAATGGTATGGTAGAGAACCTGTTTCATGACCCGTCTAGTAGCTCCAATTTCCCATGCTGGGCTACCAGGAAAGGAGTGACTGGTGTGATCCCCTTTCTTCTTTTCTCTCACATGAGAAAGCTAACAACTCTGCCCCATCACAGTGCTGTGGGGCTCTTGGGGTATTTCATCAGCAAATTTAAAAACCTCTTGGAGTTAAGCAGTAACTTGGGGTGGTGAGTTTTATTCCTCAATTCCTAAAGCAGTACTCGGTACCTAGAGTGCAACCACAGTAGTTGCAAGCAAGATAGCAACCTTCACTCTTGACTGTGAGAGCAGTCAGCACAGACATTTGGGGTTGCAACACTTCGCAAAATGAGGCTCCCATGGGAAGTGGGGCTGCCCATGCAAACCATGCTCCTAGCATGTAGCTCTAGGATGTGAACTGGCTGGAAGGATCACGACACGTGGTTGAGCTGAAATCCTAATGTGTGGCCCAGGCTCCTTTGGGTATTGCACATAAAGGGCTGTGAACCTGTCCTGTGGATCTTAATTGTGTTCAAGTCGGATGTCTGCCACAAGCACATCTTTCTTCCTTGAGCATGTCTTTGTTTGAGCCCCACTTCCATCTTTAAAATGAGACAAACATTGCTTCGTGGTTGAGTGGTGGCTGCAGTGAAGTCTGCAGTGCACGCAGGCTGGGAAACATTATGTGTTTAAAGATGAAAGCTGCCTTTAATATTTCACCAACTTTAATAATTCATCCTGAGACGACAGCCTTAGTCTGCTGTGCAGTGACTCAGACACAGACTTCTGTACCCCAAACTATAGTCAGCTCCATGCAAGGAAGACCTCTTGCACATATCTCCATATTTAAAAGAAAGATGCTTCTTTTGTGAATCATAAGGACAAAATGCTCAGAAATTGGACACTGGCCTTCATACAAATTCAGTGCTTTCAACCCAACACCTTTGCCAAACGTGTGGGACTGAAGAACCCTTTTACGGAGAGCAGAGCCAGTGTGTACAGTGATAGTGTCTAACAGTGTATGGACACTGTAGTGAATTTTTAGGAAGTGGGTGTGAGAATATGCTTACTGCAGAAAATCCCCCTTGCAAAATGCTACTTCTGGTGACTTTATATTTCTGCATCTGCATGTCCTTTGGAGGTCTGTCTGAGGCAATTATGACTGACTTCCCCACGTGTATCAAATATGCATGTACTGTGCGGGAAGGGCTCTAGAGGGGTGGAAAAAGCAAGCACCTTCATCTGCGCAGCAATACTCTTACCTTAGCTGTTTTTTAGTGAAGCAGATCACATCTCTGAAGGAAAGTAATCAGCTGTTGGAACAAAAAGGTCCGTGTGCCAGATCTGGAAGTGACCTGATTGCATCTAGTACTGCTTTGTAGGAAAATTTAAGTTGACGGTGTTTTTGATGCACCAAGAGATAGTTCCAAGGCAGAAGGACTTAAAAGGGAGCACCTCTCTGAAGCCCAAACAGCGCATGTCAAATGTACCAGACTGCTGCTTGAGTTGGATTTTTCCAACACTCTTGAGACGTGGAGTGTTATTTAAGTATTTGTTTAGAAGAATGTGTAGTCCACTCATGCAGGAGAGATTCCTGTTCCCTTTTACAGTGTTGCTATCCTTCTTGTTTACTTTAGTTAAGCTCATATATTGACAATCAAAGTCTACAGAGAAATTAATGGCTGAGGGGAGAATTAGAAACCGAAGTACAGCATGATCAAGCATTTTTTTTAAAAAAAAAAGTCATTCGTAGCATCTTACGATTAGGCAGACTTCAACGGGAATAGCTAGTTTTCCAGTTGGTGTGGAGAAAGGGGCAATACTGAAGCACAGATGGTGAGGATGCATGTAAACATAAGCAAAACTTGCATAAAAGATAGTCCTTTAATTATGTTCTAGTAGTTTCCCATGGTGTAGGTTGTGGATAACACTTGCTTAATTCTGTTGCTTTTTTTAAAGCCTTTTGGGGAGAGGACTGGGAATACAATTAAAAGCAAGAACATGATTTTTAGAATCAAAGTATTTTGTCATTTATTCACTCTCCAGTGTGACCAATTTTGCAGTTGTCATCCTGCCGTGTGTGTGTATGCGTGGCAAGTGGAACCTTTCATCTCTTGGTAACTTTTGTAGCTCCGTGCTGAAAATGCCTGAGCGGTATCAGAACCTAGATGGTCTCTGTGAGCGTAGAGACATCTTGGCTGTTGCAGCTAGGGATGCTGACAGATGCCAAACAAAGGGCCAACATTTGTGGGGGGAAAATTGCACTTCTACCTTAAAAATTCATATTCTTGGATAAGTATTAAGGCAGGATTTGGACTAATGCAGCAAAGCTCGAGCTGAGCTTGGTCTGAGTGCAGTGGCTACAACTCCCTGTGTGCCTTCTGTGAGGCTCAAACTCCCTTTGAATTCTCGTCAGAGATGAGGGCTGATGAGTTTCAGTCTAGACGTCCATGCCACATCAGCTTTAGAGTTGCATTGTGATGCCTGAGAGAGAGGGGCATCTGTAAGGGTTAACTCAAGCTGTAAAGCACTGCCTAATTTTTACAGATGGTGTGAGTGCAAGAGCGAACCTCAGACTGGCTTGGCAGTGCACAGAGATAACTTTACATAATTCCCTGCAGATGTTGCTGCAGAATGGTTTTAATAATGAATTGTGAAGTTGAGCTCAACTCCAGCATAGAAGGAGAACTCAAAATAAATGCAATGTTTTGTTCTGTGTTTCAAAAGCAAGTTTTCTAACAATGTTTCTGTGATGCTCTGTGTTGGGAAAGATGGCAGGGGAGGGGACAAGAGATAGTTTGTGCCATTATAGCCCTGACTTTCTGCAAACAAAGGCGAATCTGGCTAATTTATCTGCAAACTATGAACCCCCATGAACCTGGGGGTAGAGGGGAAAGGGTGGTGGAACCAAATGGCAGCTGCCTTAATGCTTCTAATGAGGGGATGGTGCAGAGCAAGTACTTAATGATCACCTGGGCAGAGTTGTGCAGTTCGTGGCTGTCATGCATGGACTGCGTTGTGGAACTTGTCTACGATTCAGCCATTTTCTGCTAGGAGTTTGTCAATTCTTGCACTATGCTGTAACTTCCTTTCTGTAGGGTTATGACTTAGATGTGCCATCATAATTCAGATTTTCGCCTCATAAGGAGTGAGCTGCTTCTGCAATGTCTGCTTGGCTACTCTAAGACCTTGCACGTCTTGCTTGTGAACATCCGTGTTTGAGTTCTCTGCTGCCAGAGGGGTGCTGCTGGAAGTTTCTCAGGCTTCTCAGTAGTTTGGGCTGTTTAAGTAAAACATACTTTTTCTGTGGACATGCTATTCCAATGAGCTGCATTAAAGCCTTTCTTTTGTCCTGCTGAGAAGCAAGCTTGAAATGGGAGAAGAGAATTTCAGAGCGAGGGCTGGTTTTCTCTGAACGTGGACAGATGTTGCTGATTTCTTAGTAGTTGCGGAGTTTTTTCGTTTATACCTTACCCTTGCGCATCATTTATAAAATAAATCTTAAGAAAGAAATGATAACTTTCATGAGCTCTGTGGCAATTATGAGCTTTAATCTTAGTGATGGCTTGAAGAATCAAAGCATCTTAAAACCTCCCTGACTGTTCCGTGCTCTGTCTGCATGTTGCAGTGGATTTGGTTGAGTTACTTGACTGTAACCTACCTCAAATATGACTTGACGTCCAACTGGTACGTGGGAGCCTGTTCGTAAAATCAGTGAGTTGTGAGGTTTCCCTGCTGAGCTCTTTCAGGAGCTGGGAATGGCAGTAGGGAGGCACGGTGATATGGGGGAGGCATGTGTATGCATGCCCAGGCATGGGGGTGAGGGGTTGCCTTGTAGCAGGGAGCCCTGTTTAGATGGATGGAGGCTCAGCTACCCTATGGCCTCAAACACAAGACCTTAAATTCATCTCCGGGGCCACGATGCAGCTCAGTGAGCCAAACCAGAGGAGCTGTATTGCGAAATGGGCTAGCACTGAGTTGGTGTCAAGGCTGTGCAATCCAGCCCTCCAAAGACAGTTTTACCACGGTTTGAATTTGGCCTAAGCACACGTGTTTAAGTGTAGGAAAGTCCTTTTTGTGCAATTGTGTTTAATTTCTTTCTGAGGAAGGGTTTACATAAACTATTCCAGTCTAATTGATATCAGCTGAAAGCCAGCTTCTGACATTTTGTGCCTAATTGTAAGAGTATGTTAAACTGTGTTTGCTACCCATGTCGATACATTACTGGTAAAATACGGAACAACCACGAAGATGTATTTTTGAAACGGTCTGGCAGATCCTGCGTGTTTGCTGCTGAGGGCTTCGTGGCAGGAGAATCCACCTCCTGCTGAGGGGGAATAACTAAATTTAAACTTTCCAACCATGAGCCTTGTGAAGCAAAGTTTCCAAACCTCTGCTGGGCCAGAAAATGGAAAGCCATGTCTGAGTTTTGAGAGTAAATAAATAGAGCTACCTAGCAGCTGTGCGGTGGCAAGTGAGGGGTTTGTTGCTTGGGGCGTATTGTCTGCCTGCCACAGGCCCCAGGGAGGAAAACGAGGGTTTGTAACTACTGTCCTCTGGTAAAATCTTCCGTGACAGGATTTGGAACGAATTTGGGTGACTTTTAGTATGAACACTTGAGCATTGTTTCAGCTGGTTTCTTTTTTTTCCTTTAAAGAAAGTTGCATGTTGCATGGCGGCAGAGCCCAGCGGAGCCTCCCTTCCCCTTGCCAGGCCCAGGGCTACGGCCTCCCAGCTGTGGGAGGGCTGCGTGGCCGTCACACAACTCGGGGCTTTGCCCCACCATACGTTAACTAGTTTTTGTGCCCCGTCTATTTACAGACCAGGTTGGCTTGTCCCTGCCTTTGCTCATCACATATGGGCTTGGGAGTCTCCTGTGAAATTTGTTGGGTTTATGACAGCCATTAAAGTCTGCAAACTGTTTTGAGGTGCACGTACAGAAACAGCTATTTTCTCAACTCCCTTTGGGGAGGCTGAAAGACTGGTGTTGAACAATAGTTTGCGTTGTCCTGACAAAGCAACTTGCATTTTTGAGGGAGACTGGGAGATTGTAGAAAATAGAAATGGTTTACCTGCTTGGCTTTTTATTGTCCTGTGTCTTAACCCTGACCTTACCTGAATGGAGCAGAATCTAGTTGTGCTTATATGTGAGAGCAGCAAGCTCTTGGGTGTGTGCATCTACATCAAAACCAGCAGAGGATTCAATAAATCAATGTAGCCAAGCAAGAAAAGAGGCAAGGATAGTTATGGTTGGGATGCATTTAATGTAAAGATGGCTCACCTGTAATTTTATTCATCCATCTATGGATGTGACCTAAAGGTTAAATCTGTATAGTTGGTGAATACTTAACACTTTTGTAGCTAGTGGTGGAAACTTGGATGTTCATGTGGGCAGGTAAACAGCTAGTGCTTATGGCCTGAGGTCACGTTTCAGTTAGCTTTTCTCTATTATTTCTGTTCTGTGCAGTACTTTCCAGCTGCCCAGGGCATTGAATTCGGGTCATGTTTGTTAAACACCAGCTGTGGTGACAAGTGCTCTAGAAGCACTTATTTTGTATCCCGTTCTGAAATCTGTGCCCTTCTAATAAAGGCTTTCCTGTTTCCATCTTTTGACTTCTGTGATATCTCATATTGGGATTTGGGCAATGTTTGTGCTATTTCCCATATGTTCACATACACATATATACAAAGTGTTTTGATACTGTAGATGTACATGTTGCAAGACTTGCTTTGAGAAACTGAATTGGAGAACACAAATCAGAGTTGTCATGGATAGACTTCAGGTTTCTTAAAATAAACTGGTGCTTGCAACCTTTTTTACATGAACCCTGCCTGCACACTCATTTACCACTGTGAGAGTATCTGACAGAAATGGTACAATAGGACTAAACCCCCTCTCCTTCTAGGAGACTGCAGAATAACTCAAACTTGCACCAAAGCTGCTGACTCTGTGCCACCTTCTCAGTAGCATCTTGCTATTCTTGTTCCTCTTAATGTTGACTGAGCAGCTTCTTTTACTTCTTTTTGTAGGTTGGTGGTTTGTGAGCACAGCAGAGGAGCAGGGCTGGGTCCCTGCTACGTACCTGGAATCCCAAAATGGAACCAGAGATGACTCTGACATCAACACATCCAAACTTGGGGAAGGTATGGCAAGTTTGGTGTTATCAAGGGGAAACTGATATTCACTTCCTTTATGCTTTTCTCCCCATAGGAAAACTTTGAAAACTCTTGCTGCCGCTTGTGGCTGTTAATCCAGTGCAGTAACCTCTTCTCCCATCTTGTATCAGTAAATAAATTGTTGCAGAAGAAATTGGAGTGAAGTACCATGCCTGTAATCCCTTTGTGACCAGCTTGGGCTGTCAGTGTGACAGAAGGTTCAAAAGCTGAAATGATGCTCATTTTAATACCCTTAAAAAGCATAATACAAACAACCTATGTGCAAGTCCAAGCAGTATGTTCTGGTAGAGGTCTTGGACTCTCATGTCCGTGGAAGGAGACAACTTGCATGGCTTGTTTGCAGAAATTATACAAGTGAGTGCTTTTAATTGGAAGAAGATGCTTATTAGAGCCACAGGCCATTAAAAGGAGTGAGACTTAACTTTAATGGTTGCTTCTCATTACAATTTGCTTCTCGTTACAATTTTTTTTTAATTAATCCTTGAAACTAGTTTCACTGCTGCTTGCTGTGGTCTATGATTGTGTGGAAAGGTAATTTTATTTGGTGTGGTTTCATTCTATTAAAACTGAGATGCCATTTGTCATGTATATGTATTTAGCTGTGCTGGGTTTTGGCTAAAAATGCTTAATTCAGGTTCCAGAAATGGAATAGTACAACCTCACATGTTCCTCTGTTCCATTATGAAAGACTAACCACATCTTAATGGACTTCTCATGTAGCAACTGTGTACAAAGGACACTTTTATTATGATTTGCTCCATTCTAATGAATCTCTTGCTAAATTTCTAGGTGCTCTTGATGTGACACTTATGTAAAACGTATGTGGAAACTCAGCTGACCTTTCCTTAGCACAGGCAGGAGGCTTAGAGATGCGTTGGAGTGACCATCTGCCCATTAAGATAGCACATAGGCAAAACATAACTCTGTGCTGGGCCCCAAGGGTGACATCTGTGGCTTATTGAAATCTTTGGCTCTGTAACTCATTTTTCCCTGCTCAAAGCTACCCATATCCTGGGTCACTTAGGGTTTAGAGACAGACTGGCTGTAGACTGGTAGGCCAGGAACCAGTCTGGTATGAAGCAACATCTTAGTGGATGCAAAAGCAGTTAGTGAAGTTTCCCTGTTAGTAAAGAACAAAAACTTACTGCTCTTTTCTGAAAGAGTTGAAGAATGCCTTGTCTGTTGGTCTGTAGCTTCTTCCCTTTTCCTGACTTTTAAATACGGTGCATGCTTGACAGCCTTATTGCTTAAACTGCTTTCATTTCAAGCTCTCCTCTGCCTTTCATGTTGCCCTCTGGAGCGTACTCTGCACAGGGCTGTTGCCACACAGGAATCTTTCCTGGATAATGGAAAATCCATCAAACGCTCCTTATCTTGTTCCCCTCGGTCCCCTTTAATCCATTACACTGCTCTCCTCAGCTATGGTCAGCATTCGCACTCCCTGCCTTACTCCAAATCCAGATATGCTGAAACCTGAGACTGTTCTCTGTTCTCCCCTTTCTGTTCAGTTCCATCTCAGTGACAAATCTAATTGCATTACCTCTGCAGCTGCTTTGATGTGCCCCAGCTTTCTCTTGCTTTTCAGTAACTTTGTTTTATGTCATTAACCACATAAGCTGAGACTTCTTTTGTTCTTTGTTTTTCCCCCCTCCAGTTCTTCTTTACTTGGGCTAGTCTTCTCCTAATAGTTATTCCATAAGAGAGGAAAGAACAACTCGGGTTCACTTTTGTAAAGAAAAGTGTATAAAAGGGAACATACTTACACAGAAAACTTGCCAACTCTCTCTCAGTAGGCAGGAGAAGGAGGCTCCAATATAGCTGAGGAGGAAGGCACTTCAAGTGGATTACATGTCCTAGCCCCTGGATTTAGAGTTCATACAAATTTCAGAGTGACTCCTGGAGATGTTGATGTCCTGCAACTGTACAATCTGTGCTCTGCCTACTTTGAAAGGGTAGAAACACTAACGTAGGGAGCTTTCTGTATCAGCTTCTTGGCCCTCTCCATTTGCAGCGGGCCTGGAACAAGTCCACAAGCCAGGCAGACCCAGAGGTCGGCTCTGCTGAGGCAGGCCCTTGTAAAGATAAGGAGGTGCTGAACACAACTTATTAATAATGCTGCTTCTACAGAGCAGTAATATTTCCATGTGTCTCTGTTTAAATAGTCTGTTCCCTGAAAAAGACAAAAGTGTTTCCTCCCTGCGTCTGAGCCTGCAGAACATCTTTTGTCAAGATGAGGGTAGACAGTCGACTGCTACCTGGGCCTGTGTTTAGACCAACACCATCTTACAAGGCTTGGAAAACATTCAGAAAGCAATCTAAAGAAACATCTGCAGCCACAGGAGCTGTTAAAGTAAACATCTTAAAATGGTCTCTGGAAAGAGTTAGACACTTGTTGATAAATAACCTTTCTGGTGACTAACTGTGGCGTGACCAACCAAGTCCAAGTCTGGGATCAAATGGCAAAATTCAGTATTGTTGAGGAGAAAAAAACCTGACTCTCATAAAAGCATCATTGTGCTACAAAAGGGCTATCACTGGGGATAGTCATATGTTGTGAGGAGGACAGTGCGGTGGATCTGTGTGACCCACTGTGTTCATGGGATGCTCCTGGATGGCTGAATCCTCCACACTCCCAGTGCGAGCAAGGAGCAAGGAGCTATGGGTGACTGCTCTGTGGTGACACCTGAAGCAAAATTCTCCCCTTTCCTGTGTGTTTGCACCCTAGCGATAGCTGAAATGTAGTATTTTACATTGCTTTGTGGCAGCACCAAGCACCCTTGCAGTAGTTCCCAAACTAGTGTGGAAGCCTTTGAATGGAAAAAGGAAAGTGTTTGTCTGTGTTTCTGTGCCAGTCCAATCGTTCCTGTGTTGTTCACGCGTTCACAAGCAGAAGGAACTGAGTACAGTTCTTATGCAATCCAGAAAACAAGTGGTGTCCTCTGTGCACAGCTGCTCTCACAATGCCATTTCCATAAGTGTCTTGTCTTTTGTTTATATTTTAAGCATAAATTATTGTTTCAGTGTGTAACTAACTCTCGGTTCTGGCTTGTTAGCTTCTTGAGCCTGCTCAATAATTGCAAGATTAGATTTTTCTCTATATTTGTAATCAATGTTAGAAGTTTGAATCATGAGAATTAGCTGTGGCAGTGATGGCGAGTTGTGTTGCAAGCAAGGAGACATCAGACGCTTTACTTGGGTTCTGTTCCTGAGTGCTGCTGTGACAAGGGAACTCACATAAGAGAAGCTGCCTTTTTTTTTTTTCCCTGGATTTTGCTTTTAGTGTGACGATTTGCTTAGAGAGGGTTAGAGCCCTGTTGGGTTTGATGTCATATGCAATAGACTGAATTCTCCAAAGATCATGCAGCCTAACTAGGAGATGCAACAGCAATGATGCTGATCTGTCCTGCCACTGCAGCCTCCTTGGACAAGTTGTCCTCAGTTGTGCAGCTTGTTTTGAGGGGTGTGTATATTTGTGGTTTCTTTAAGGAAAGCCAATAGCAAGGGTGGCAATTTGTGACAGTTCCAGGTGGTTCATGTTGCTCAGGCTCAAGAAGATAACTTGTTCCACTGTACTATATAAACTAAAACAAAGTTTCTGCGTCCCACCTAACCCATTCCTGCTAACAAGACCAGTGCTTGTAAATGCCATGTTTTGTTTTTATTCCTCACCCTCCCATCATTTTTTTCTTTTTTTTTTTTTTCCTTTTTTTTTTGTTTCCATCCATGTTCCAAACTAGTTTCTAAGCGACGCAAGGCTCACCTGAGACGCCTGGACCGGCGATGGACGCTGGGCGGGATAGTCAACAGGCAGCAGAGTCGAGGTGAATGAATAGCTTCCTATGGCACCAGCCCCTAAGGGTGCACCAAAAGCCATGCTGCGGCTTCGGCTTTTGTGCGCTGGGGTCTGCATCTTTGGCACTCTGATAGGGAGAGGCCAAAGCTCCAGAGTTCAGGTGTGGACTTTGTACGTTACAGCTTGAGGGTGTCTTGGAGCCAGGGTTAGGCACCCCAGGAGCTGGAGGCTAATAACCAAGGATAACTCTGCACTTTGACTGCTCGTGCTGCTTGGGGAAGCTCACATCTGTTGTGTTTTAACTTTGGGCATATTTGTATTCAGTCTTTCCTACCTCAGTAAAGACAAGTGATACTTTCAGGGCTATTAAAATGAGAAGAATGCCAAAAAGCCACGGTCAGAGATGTGCGTGCTGGAAGAGTGCTTGGTATGGAAAGATGAGAACCGTTCCTGTTTCAGTCCCCTCTCTTCCTTGCAAGCAGTGCTTGGTACTAAAGACAGACTCCTTCACAAGTTTTGGGAACTTTTGGTGTCACTGCTAGGTGTTAAAATACCACCAGTAGCAGCATCTTTTCAGCTTTGCTGGTCTGACAGGGAGCATGATGGGGTGGAGGGGGAACACCTTGTGTTCTGAAGCTGTGTTTGGGTAAGGACTGAGGAATCTTCCAAACCAACCATTTCTCCAGTGCATGTGAATCATCTTTCCTGGAGTAAAGGTACCCCTTTCTGTCCCCTTCTCTCCTTCTTGCAGGATTGTCCAGATGTAGCATTCGTTGCACTTTATAAAGGAAGGGGGTGGGGGGAAGCACCATTTGCACCTCTGTGTAACTTTCAGACAACCTTACTGAGGGGATGGAACCAAATGTAAGCACAAGAGAAGCTTCCTAGTTGAGGAAAAGGTGCCTCTTCCTACTAAGGAGAGAATGTACTTTTAACGTTGCAAATTTATCTTCTCCTGGATTTGGTGGTGGTTCTACGTGCGGACTTATGCGTGTGTCAAGCACATATGACTTTTCAGTCACCTTTTACCTTTGCCTCAAAGTA
Source organism: Phoenicopterus ruber ruber (assembly GCA_009819775.1). Taxonomy (NCBI): domain Eukaryota; kingdom Metazoa; phylum Chordata; class Aves; order Phoenicopteriformes; family Phoenicopteridae; genus Phoenicopterus; species Phoenicopterus ruber. Next base: position 27,190,053 of record CM020221.1, on the reverse strand, counting down.
TTATTGAGGAAGCCAAAATATCAAGAGGGGTTTTCTTCCTGCTGTAGCTTCATCCTGCAGCAACTGGAACTACCCTCAAAAGACAAGGTCTTTCTCAGCCACCAAATATACCCTGAAGGCACCAAAAAAAAACCCACCCCAACCCATAAGCACATATGCTGGCATGTTGAAAAGAACTTGTGCTTTTTTCTGTGCTCCAAGAGTTTTGGAGCTACTTATTTTGCACTGTCAAATTCTGCCAGATACTTCCTGGCAATTTAACTGGAAGAATTTCTGGAAATCAATTTTCTAAACAATTTGTTTACTAGCTTAAACAAATATATCGTTTCATATTCCTACAATATTGCAAACAAAGCTCCATAAAACATTAAGGCTGCATGATCAATCCATTAGCATAGTCGACTGGTAAGATTCAAGGATCTAAGCTGCACTCCCAGCTTCTCCCTCTTGCACTCTTATGCCCACCATCTGTGCGCATTTTCTCCATACCTGCCCTCTAACCTGTGTCACAGTGTCTTCCCGGGCAGTCTTCCCCACCACACGCTCCCCCAGTCTCTTCCATCCCAGCCTTTTTCTTGCTCCATAACAGTTTCTTCCCTATTAGGCCCAAGCAACACCGGGGTTTTGAGTGTGTTGGAGAATATGTGCTTTATCACAAACTAGATCTCAGAACTTGAACTTGGCACAAACTGCAGCATCTCAAGTTTTGGGGCATCTTCCATGGCTGAGCTGCTTCTATGAGCTCTTTCCAGCACATTTCAGCCACAGCTAGCCAGGATGGCTAAAAATAAGCTGTTTAACGTCATCTGAAATAGTAGGTTAGGGAGCTCTTACAGGAGCAGGCTCATTGGAAGTAAAGAAGGTGATTTGAATACTTGGGGACAGGTTGGAGACAGTGGCTTCATCAGGTGGCATAGCCACGGCCTGTACAGACATCTACCCCTTCCAAACTGCAGTTGTTGAAAGTATGAATCTCTCTGGGTGTCCGGCCCGCTGCTCTCTAACCGATCACAGTTTATGTGAGGTCAGGAGAGATTCTTTCTTCCTTCTTTCCCTCCCATCCCAGCCCAAAAGACTTCTAACAAGGCCAAATTTGGGTGGGTTTGCACAGAAATGACAGAATGCATGAAGTGTACACACGCACCCCTCTGCCAACCTTCAAGTCCCTGCTCCAAAGCACAGAAGAACTAGGGCTGCTCAAACAGGAGGTTGCCAGAATTGTTCAACGCAGGCAAAACAGCTTCCCCTCCCCCACTTGGCCTCTTTCTTGGAAATAAATTCAATTAAACATTTTGGCTGAAATTCTTCCCACCCAGCGATATTCTGCTTGATGAGATAGTCCCTGCTGTTGGAAAGGTTAGCTCCGAGAGTTCACTGGAGTTTAAAAGCAAGCTGTAAAGGATGCTTCTCTTCATATTTGTGCTTGGGTACCACTAATAAGCATTTTTACCAGCTAGGTCTATGATAGAATCACTTAAAAGCCAGAACTGAAGGAATTAAGTGTGGTTTCTGAAGGCCAGGACTTTCTAAGTGACTTGGATATTAAAAATACTGGAAAAGCCTGAGTGCAGAAGGGAAGGATGTTTGTTTCCCTGTTACAGACTGCTGAATGGGGGGAAATTCTATGATTCTATGAATTATCAGGGGTAACATATGGCTTATTTGTTTCTACCCTTTCCAAAGCCCTTTGAAGAGGCTAAGCGTCCCTGAACTTCAGATATTTGGGAGCAATGTTACTGGGTCTGTGAATAAGAAAGATGAAAGACAAATTATTGAATATCATGGTAGTGCTTCTTTTTTAAAGCTGAAAAAAATCTGCAAAGAGAACAGCTGTAATCTGTTTTTACAAAGAGAAACAGATGACATTTGTTGCTGAACTATTCCTTTAAAATGGTCCATGGTGTGCCCAGATCTAAGAGATTACATTGGTTTATGTTTCTTACGTAGCTGCAGAGCTTGTTTTTTTTTTTAAATGTTAAATGTTTTTAAATGTGGTACATTTTCTAAACTTTTGTCTATATATTACGAAACTCTAATAATACAAATTTAGATTGTGAGGAGAAGCCTGAACGTTTGTAGTTTTCCTCAGTCCTGACACTTGGTAGACCTGCAGGCTGCAGAGTTCACGTTCTCTTGTACTGGGTAAAATGCAAATTCTACACATGCGTTAACTTGGAACTTCTCCTGGAAGAGGACGTAGGGTTGTTTACAGGCTAATTTCATGAGAAGTCATTTGTGCTATTACGGTTTGATTGGGAAAAGCGGGGGTTTACATGCCTGTTTTATATGCCAGATATTTGACAAAAGTTATTGCTGCTTTGGTTTTGTGCCCAACACTTTAAACTGGATCTGTTACAATGCAGAGAAGTACTTTAAAATCATTCATATCAACAACATAGTGACCTATGGGCTGAATTTCTGCCAAATGAGCCTATTATTTAAGAGTAGCTGCTAGCACAAGAAATAAGCTTGAAAATGAAAGGGTTAAAGTTTTATAACTTGGAAACTATAGGTCTTCCTATTGCTTGCATAACTTACAGAGAGAGGGAGCTTGATGGGGAGAGATGAACAGGGTGTAGAGGGAAGGCAGCTGTGTAACTCAGTGGTCTTGATACTTGAACCCCATCTTGAGTTGGTCTTGATACTTGAACCCCCATCTACTAGCCTGGGTGGGTTGTTCTGCAGCCAGTTTTCCAGCTGTGGAAAGAGCCCTTGATCAGTCCTGGTAATCCAGCCTGGCTGGTGTGCTCATGCACTCTTACCCTTTCCTGCATCCCGCCAGAGCTGCTCTGCCCTCTTTGGCAGCCCCCTCGTTACCCACAGGACTTCTTCCTTTGTTTTCACTCTTTTTCCCTGCTTGTCCTTGATGCTGGTGAAATGTTTGTCACTCACAGCACAAGGCAGCTTTGCTGTGCTAAATCAAACCAGCACAGAGCAGCTTCAGACTTAGTTTGTTCTTTCTTTTTTTTTTTTTTCTCCTCGGTGCTCCAAGGAAAGTAGTAAATGTTTATTGCTCCTTGCTGGTTGAAGAAAGAGCATGTGCAATACAGAACTGTTTAGAAGAAAGGTCATTATTGTTCTTTTCTATCTGATGGCATGAGGTTTTCTGTTATTTACAAAAAAAAAGGGGGTGGGGGTGAAGGCTGAAGAGCTCCTCTCTGCAGATGAACACGTTTGATAACTGTGGACAGTTATTTTCTCTGCTGAATATTTAGACAAGTAAAACAAAGTCCATGTTGAATTAATGCATCGCTTTCTGGAACAGGGAGACTTTTTCCAGAAGCAGGTCTGACAAAGGGGGGGTGGAGCGGAGGAATGGGGGAGGGCGAGCGCAGACTGCTGACTGAGGGGAAAGTATTTTGAAAGAAAATTCTTCTGTGGTTTGGAAGATGTAGGGTTGGGGCTGTTGCATTGTGCTGAGAAATCGTTAATTGGCTAATTTCTAGCCCGATTCCCCCCTATCCCCACCCCTACCGGCATATCAAACAAGGATGGGGTCACAGAAAGTTGGGGGCATGTACAAACACCAGCTGAGCAAAGGAAATTACTCCCTTACTTGGTTGGCTCCTGAAGTGCTGCAGATAACTTCCACACTTATTTATGGAGGCAGAAAAGAGCAAACTTATAAAATATAGGTGAAGGAGAGGTATGCGAAATGGGTGCTTAGAACTTGGAAGCAGAAACGTATGAGTGCTGGCCATTTGCCTGGGAGAGATGAGACTGATTATGCAGGGCTGGAAAAGTGCATGGTATTTTAGCTGCTTAAAGGCGAGGTTCCTGTCCCAAATAGTTTACAGCCTAAACAAAGAGAAGGAGATCTGTGCATCAAAGGAGTCTGGGCAAGTGGCAATTTGGCATGCATCTTATTACGACCAAAAGGTTTTTCACAGTGGAAAGCGATATTTATTTGGTATTTTTAAAAGCTTTTAGAGAATGACTAAAACTAAGCTTGTTTGGCAAGGCAGGAAGTCAGGGTAGGTAAGGCTTATTTTAGGAAGGATTTGAGAGTTTCGGGTTATTTGATACCACGGAGGAGGGAGCCTACTCAGGTTGATGAGGCATCATAAGAAAGGCATGGGACTGAGTGGGAAAAGATGAAAGGATTTGGAGGAGTGGGAAATCCAAAGGGAGCAGAAATGTGAGAGTGTGTATTAGGATATTAAAGCAAGGCACAGCACACAGGCTTGACAATTCAAGATGCGACACTTGAATTGGGTGTATACTTGGTAGAAGCCTGGCTGAAGTACCAGGGTGCTGCTGTGCCAAGAGCCTTGGGCAAGAGCAGTGTGCTGAAAGCTGGGAAGGGAGCAAAGGAGGCAGGAGGTGGCTGTAGTGGCTGTGCAAAAGAGGTTGAAGGGCCAGATCAGAGCTCTAGCGGTGAGGAGCAGTAGTGATAGAGGATTTTGAAAATGTTGGGGGAAAGGAACCGTTACCTTGGTGATAGACTAGGAGGAATCTGAAATAACCAGTGCCAAGGGAATCGGGAAGATTGAATAAGGAAGATTTGGAAAGCGCTACTGAAGCTCTACGTTACAACTCAAGCAGTAAAACCGTAGGTCTGCTTTCCTTGACCTGACAGTAAGTATAAATCCAGACAGCCAGAGGAGGGACCAAGTTGCCTTCTCAAGACACCTCATAACTTTAATGTGTAGTATGTGCATGCACAAGCACACGTGTAAAATCTGAAATTCTGGTTTGACAGATGGGATTGGAGGAGCCTCATGGGCTGTCAAGTTCAGCGTCTTGCTTTGTCAGACAATTAGGTTCAGTTTCTTCAGGAATGGATGGAGCTTCATCTTAGCTGTTTTGAGGTTTTTCCTGTGGGAGAGGTGTCTTAGCAGGTCACCTGATATGGAAAATGCCATGCTCAATGCCTCAAAATTCTTTGAGATTCCCCTTTTACTAGTAGACAGAAATACAGTGGGTGCAACAAAAGTTTTGGGTATATGCTGATTAAAGGGAGTGTGATGGGATGGACACGTCAGCTGGCTCTTTAATTACAAGCTATAATCCTACTCAAAAGGAAAAAACACAAAGCACTATTGTTGTGGTCTGACATTATCCAAAAATAAATGTCATTGCCATTAAGTTCTCCTAAAATTTAACAAATTAAATGTAGCTAGTTTTTCTACAACCACTATGTTGTATCATAGCCATTGAACAGACTGGGCAAGATGGAAGAAGTATTTCAGTCCCCACTACAGTGTGGCTGCAAAGGTGACTTTTTACTACTTGATGAGCATTGCCAAGGTGCCTACAGGTCATCTTGCTCTGCTGTAAATCATATGATGGTTTAAGAGCTGTATTATAAATCCTATTTATGCAAAAAGTTGCACTTTATTAAGTTGCATCTTAAAATAGGTGAGAGAAGATGTGTGGGCACTCTTAAATTATCCTAGCCTGGTTTTAGATCAAGTTTCATATGGGTTGCCTTGACTCTGCTTCCAGCAGTCTCAGAAACAGGCCTCTTTCCTCAAAATTAAGCTGCATTGAAACTGGCCTGGCTTAGTACAGAGAAGTTTTACGCAGAGTTTGTGGTGCCACCACTAAAAGAACCAGTCTCGCCTTCACCAGCATCTTCCCTTCTCCTTTACGCTCATGCAGATCTGCAATGAACCAAACCAGGCTTAGGGGTCATACTAACTTTTCCTTGGTCAGGTTGGCTTCAAGTCCATCTCACAGCAGAGTCATGAACTGTGCAAGGAGAGGTGGTGGGTGTGAGACAGGACGAAGAAAAGAGAAGGTAACGGTCTCTGCTGCTGCAGCACTAGGTGTGCATTCATAAACCGTGTTTTTAAAGCAGCTTTTTAGCTCTAAAGCTATTGCTATTTGTGTATAGGAAAGGCTCAGCTTGGCAGAGCACTGTTATGTTGCTGGAGGGGATGGAAAATGGTTGTGTTGATGGTTTGGCTTTTTTTTTTTTTTTCTCCTAACAGCCATGGAAGGGCATTAGATGTCTGTGGCTTGTGAAGGAGTGACCCTTAACTCTCAAATACTACGGGCTTCCTTGTACCAGGTCTGCTGAAAATAGCATGGTGGTGTACATCTGTACAAGCCATAGAGTATACGTAGCTGTAATGCAGGGCACTGCATGGCTCAAATGCTTTGTCCCGTATATACGCACGCCTCTCGGCTGGACTGCAGCAACCTCTGCTATGCTTGCTGGTGGGAAATCTCAGTTGCTAGAAAAAGCCCTCTCTGTAGTATTGTGGGCTATTACAAGGAGACAGGAACTGTCCTCTGCTGTCCCCACTGTTTTCCCAGTGATCTGCCTCTATATTTTGGCCTCAAGCCTCTACTGTCTGTCTTCAGGAGACTTTAGGTAGAACCAGAGTTAGAGAAGCCTGCCTTGCTTTGGGGGGCAGAGAGGGAAGGAGGAGAAAGATTGATAGGGAAGTGAGGTTCTGGAATAACCAGTGGACTGAGTGCTGGGCTGCCAGGGTGTCTGGGAGGGCTGAGCAGAGCACAGCTACAAGTGGGTGGTATGAGTTGGGTAGTCCAAACAGTGCAGAAATTCTTGTTGTGCATGTTTTAAATAGTGTCTGTGCCCTGGGTGGGAGGAGAATGACATGTACTAATCCTTTCCTTCCAAGCTAAGTGGGTTGCAGTTGGATAATGCATGGTGCAACAGGCTTGTATCATAGTTCTTTGCCAAACAGGCTTTGCTTCTTCATGCCTGCCTTGTTCAGATTTACTAGTGCAGCTGAAATTTCCAGTAGAGGTACCTCCTTCAGTTCAGCTGGGGAACATATCTTTGACCTGCAAATTAGAGGTAAAGAAATGTAAGTGATGTTGGCTAATTGAGCTATTAACAGATCTCTGGGTGTCGCACATTAAGAACAGAGCTGCCTTTATGCCACTTTCAGCAGATCTTGAAGGGGGAGTAGGACTCTCATCCCATTATTTCCAAAGTACAGTACAAAGTAGTTGATGTATGTGCTTTGTAACACATAGTAAAGTTTATTCTGCCCACTTGACCTCAATGGTGAAGTTGATGTAAGGGAAGCTGCTGCTGGGGAATACAAATTATACTTTTGTTTGCATCTTTTTGCCAGTAATTGTTAAGTCAAAACTTAATGAATCAAAATTAAACACTTTTGTATCCTCTGTAGATCTGGGCATACAAGTTTGATGGTAGGTCTGGGATGGTTCACTGACTTGTGTTTTATGCCATTGCCTGTCGTAGTATCTGAATGAAACCGGCATGATATTTCAGATTTGTCAGTGTAACTTGGAGCAGTGTCTTTCTACTGGCTGATGCTCTGCTGATTCTCTCATGAAACCATTTATCTGTGTTAAGTCTTTCCAGTAGCTTTATGTATCAGTCATGAAGTGTTAAATATCTTCTCTTACAGACTTTTGAATAGTAATCTGATATGTTGAAAGCTACATCAGTCCTCTTAAGTGACACATGCACCGAAAGCTCCACTGCTCCCTTAGCAAATCTTGGTTTATGCAAAACATCCACTGGCTAGAGATAGTCTTTGAGGAGCAAAACAGAATTACACTTTGGTTGCAAGGCAGCCCATATCTCCAAAACACTGTTTAAGTTACAAACCTCATGTATGTTTGTGGTATCCCCTACACCACGGAAAGAAACCAAACGTGTGTAATCTTGGAAATGGCTGTAACTTTTGCTGTGAAAGCACTTTGCAAGGGGAAATTGTAATGGTGGCTTCCTGTTTTTGATCTGTAGGCTTAAAAATAGAACTGCTAAACAAAAACATTGTAGAACCCTCTTTTCTAAGTGGATTTTTAACACTTCTGATTGTCTTGCTTCCTGGGAGAGCTTTTTCTCTCCCTTCCCTTCCTACTTCCATGCAGTCTCTTTTTTCCCCTTCCTCTGTATAGGGAAGAGTCACCTGAAGGGCTTTCCTCTCAAAGAGTGGTAGTCTTGAGTTGAAAGCCACAGGACTGAAGATGTAAGCAATGGAGGTGCTCATGGACAGAATAAGACAGTGGCAGTTCAGAAAAGCCTTACCCATGCATCCTAGTGTCATGGTACTTGGATGGGGCTCCATCCTCCTTAGCAATTCAGTGTTTCAGTTTCTAGAGCTGGCCAGTGTCATTCAGAGCCACTGAAGGGCAGTATCGAGTGTGGTGTGTGCAAGGCAGCAAGGTGAGAGCAGCAACAGGCAAAGCAGCAATCTCAGTACTGGGGGTAGAGTGCCGCTCAAGAGCAGAGTCTCTCCTCAGTAAACCTAAGCAATGGTGAAAAGCTCAGGAAAGAGGCTGCAGCTCTCCCAGCTGGGGATGTGGCTTCCCCATGCAGCTGGCAGCTGCTTTTTCGATGTGTCACCTCAACAGCATCGTCAGCCCTCCTTGGCCTGTTTCAGCCAGAATGAGAGGAGTTGGAGGATATCTCTGCTCTTCTGCCTTACCTTGAAACTAACTGGAAGGGAAGTCCAGGGGTCGGTGGCTGGGAGGAAAGCAGGCAGTAACGCACAGGTAGAGCAGTGATGTGTGCCCACATAGAATCATAGAATCATTTTGGTTGGAAGAGACCTCCAAGATCGAGTCCAACCGTTAACCTATCACTACCACATGCGTAGCTGCAGGCCCAGAAGTTATGTTTGCAGAAGTTGCTGGCTATTGCAGTAGCTTGCATGGATCTGTTGTCCTTTCCCCTGGCAAGCCACTTATCCCTATTTGGAATGGAGAGAGTGGATTTGTGTGGGGGAGGAAGGGATCTAATATTTGGAAGGTGATTCCATTCTAGTTTGCAAAGGACCCTCACCCCAAACTTTGATTACCCTCGAATGATCAGACTCAAATGCTGTTGGAGTTGATGGGTAACCACTGTCTCAGTTCCTCACCTGGGACAAGTCCTGCTGGAGCAGGAGTTTGAAAAGTTCTGTTGAAATCTAGCAGTGAGTACCTCACTCATGGCCTCCTACCCTGTCCTCTGCAGAAGGAGGGAGGTCACATCCCTGAAGAGTGAGACCACTGCCCAGCAAGAGGAGCTGAATAGCTGGCTTCAGCTGCAGCAGGGACTGCTGTTTATGTGGAGGAAAAATAAGATAAACAGAGAAACTTCTGTTGTAGCTGTAGTGGCAAGGGTGAAGTCTGATAGCCTGGCTTATAAAGCAGCTTTGGTATGGAGGAGAGACAAAGCAGGGCCTTCTTCCAATGCCCAGCAAACGCGTGGCTTAGTTCTTTATTACTGTCCTAGTAACATCCCTGGAAGCATCTGAAGCAATGCGTATCTGGACAGTGCTGCAGCTCTGCGCACCTGAACTTTCCCTCGGCCCTCTCCTCTCAGGACTCGAGATCCAGCTGCCCAGGGATCTTCTGCGGTTCAGTTTAGTGCTTGGGGCTTTGCATGCAGTGGAAACTGGGCACATAACTCCTTCAGCAGCAATCACTTGAAGTAGAGGAAAAATGAGTCTGCCTTTACCGCACAGAGCAGAAACCCAGCTAGGAAAACTGTCCTGTGACTTTGAAGCCAGGTTTCATTAGCTGAGTTTCATTCGTCGGGCCCCATCTTGTAGTTAAGAGTATTTCTGTAGGGAAGGTGTCATATCCTGATGGTGCTAATTACAAACTAGCTGGAATTCCTCAACAATGATAAAACAGATAAAGCAGCCTTCCTAGGGGAGAGTGGGAGAGAGTGTTTTCCTCTTGGAGGCAAAAGTTTTGACAAGTTTTACCCCATCAGAGTTAGAAGGATCCAAATGCAACCCGTCGAGGAAAGTTGACTTCAGAGATGTAGCTTTGCATTAGATGCTCTGCCAACATTTTTTTCCCCTTTCTGAGGTATTATTTCTTACTTTGTCTCAGTAAGGTTTTTTTCTTTAAAGTTTCCATGCTTCGCCCAGCAACAAAATGCAATTGAGCCACAAAACCGAACAGATGGTTGAGTCTGCTTCACTCTCTCCAAAAGAGGGTTTGCCTTAAGCTGCTGCAACCTTTCCATAGCTCCTTTGTTTTGCAGGGATCAGGAGCTCTGGATTCACTTAATTTCCTGCCCATTCCTGTGCACTGACAACCCTGTATTTGTTCCTGGCTGTGCCTTTTGCGACTGCCAGTAGAAAGTGCTAGGAAGGCCGGTTGAGGTGTGCTTTATTGCTTGCCTACCCTGCCTTTGATCCTGCTACAGAAACTCATGCTGTTACATGCACTGTAGCTTGGGTTCAGGAGAGGGGTTTGGTAGCACTTTGTGTCTGCTGCTGCAAAGCAAGGCAGGTAGTTCACGTTTTCGATGCCAGTTGTAATTTTTTAAGCTAACAGAGGAAAAGTTTGACCTTGAGCGTGATGGAAATGCTGCAGTAAATGACTCCTGGTGAGCGGAGGAAGATGCTGTGAAGGTGTCTGTTCTGCTCTGCTCATTGGCTTGCTTTCAGTAAGTCTGTTCACCTCTGCCCAGCTGGGAAGGGGATAGCTGCTGGAGGTGCTAAGTTTTTGGCTCATATACCATACTTGAAATCTAGCCTGTGCTTTTGAAGTATGTGTCTTAGTTCTGGTCCTCCTTTACCACTGCCACCCGTGTATTTCTGTGGAGTGAGGTCTAGCAAAAGTATGTTTGCAAAACACTTCACAACCCATGAATGCAAGATGCTGTATGGTCTCCTGTCAAATGCAAACCCCTTATATTCTTTTGTCACTTTTTTTTAATACTGTTTCAAGCTCATTGCTGTAGACCTACGCTGTTCAAGAGGTGCAAGTAGAGCAGTGTGATGGGCCAGCCCCTCCGAGCTGGGGAGGATCAGTCCCTCTCGGGATGCAGGGCTCAGGTTTCAGTAACACAATGCTTCGTGCAGCCATGTGCGTGTTCAAAAGAGCCAACTGGCTGGAGCTCCCGCAGTGACGCTTGGCTGATTTGGCAGCCGGGTTGATTCTGTCAAGTTACAGTATGGGAGTTAAGTCCAGCTTCAAATCCTCTCCCTTACCCGCTCGAGGAACTTGGAGGGGGGCAGGAAGAAGGGGGGGAGCTCTCTGGGGACTTTGTGTCATTATTGGCATGGAAATACTTTGTGATTATCAGCAGCAGGGTAGTGGCAAGGGGCTGATTATCTATCATGTCGTCAGCATAAATAATCAGTGGGCCCCTGAGCAGGGCTCCACCTTTTATAATGGCTCCACGTAATCACTGCATAACAGTTTAAAAGGAAGCAGAACAGAAAAACAGCTGGACTAATTCTGACCCTAACTGATGTTGCCTTTTCTCCCTTCACTAGAAGAGAAATATGTCACTATCCAGCCGTACGCCAGCCAGGGGAAGGATGAGATTGGGTTCGAAAAAGGGGTCACCGTGGAGGTCATCCAAAAGAACCTGGAAGGATGGTGGTACATAAGGTAAAGAAGCTGTGCAGCCAGATTGCTGCACAACCTGTGGCAATGAGCTTTTTCGATCGTTCACTTAATGTTAGTGTTTAAATAATTCTGTAGCTGGGCAAAGAAGCCCAAATTGTTCATAATGCCTCTTGAAGAAATGTAAAGAAAAGGCTAAGATGATACAATGGTGATTAAAGTAACATTACAGTGCCTGCAAAAGCTGTGGACTGTTCTAGTGGGGAAATTCCTGAACTTGTAGATTTTTTTTTTTGTTCCTTCAAGTTAAAAGCCCATATCTGAGTTAAGATATGTGAGACCTAACAAGGCTTTCTGTTGTGTGTAATTTTAATGTGTTTCCAGTATAAGAGTTATTCTGCAACATGTTTAAATCTATTTATAGCAATGCTGAAAGGCTGATTGTGATCTTTTGAGCTGTTTAGGGCAGGTAGTGCTGTTTTCAGGGATATAAGAGATCAGTTTGCTGGCTATAGCCCTTTTCCAAAATTACTGATTATTTCAACTAATTTGCCTGATTTCTGCATGTCCACATTAGGTATTCCTAATGTAGAGGGACTGGATTTCAAGGGCAGGTGAAGTTATCATTATGTATGAAACTTTATGTATTTGAAACAGCAGTCATAGAGGAGACTTGTGACTTAAGAATCCCCTTTTTAAATGCTTATGGGGAGAATGTAGGTTAGGTATGTCTCAGATGATAGTGATATAGCGTGTCAGGATGAGTACTTAATGAGAGCTTTCTCCATCTAGGTTCACGCAGAACTTAAGTTTTAGTGCTCTTTCATGATTCTGCCCCTTGTTTTGTGTCTATGTGTGAATCCAGCAGTACTGTGACCTCTCATTTATCTTTAAACAAGATGTGATACAACAGGTAGCTTAAAAATGGAAATGTCTCTCTTGGGCAGTGCAAAACGTCTCATCTAGTCATCTTTTTCCATTCAGCCTATAACTATAGTGATTATTTTTTTCCCCTTTCTCCCCAGCCATAACTTGCTTTTGTTTGAATTCTGCTTGATTTATTAGCTATGAATGAGGACTATGAAAATGCTGACTGAAGCAATGTTGTTGTTTTTCTTGATGTCCCTTACTTAGAAAACTGATTTTTTTTTTTTTTTTTTTTTTTCTTCTTCTATCTAATGCTTCCATAGAGGGAATAGGCTAATAAAGATAGCAATGGAGCCAGGAAGGCACCCTAGATAGGAGGAACTCAAAAATGCCTGGGTTTGGTCAGGTCACGTTTTTTTCTCCTTTAAGCATTCACAGAAGTCGAATCCAAAGTTGCAGATAGGAGAATCAAGAGCACATAGGTCTTCTGAGGGGAGAAACATTGCAAGACATCTTTAGTTTATTTTGGTATTCTTCTGAAATTCTTGGGTTTTCCCTTTTCCTCACACACTCCTTTGGGCCAACCCAAACCACACATTTTTCTATACAGCAGAAGTGCATTCTGGTGACAGTGACACTTGCTGCAGCGGCTTAAATGGCTGCTTCCTGGTGATCCACTGGAAGGACAGTGGATGCCCCAGCCCCACCCCACAGTAGCTGGAGAATGCAGCATGCCTTTGGCTTTTTTGTAAGAGGCATTCTGAGTTCAGCAACCCCTCTTCTTGTTGAAAAGTGGGTTAGGTGTTCCCCATAGGTGTGTGGCAGGCGTGCTAGGTGTCAGCCATCATCCTCTCTGCTGCTCTGGAGCATTATGCTGCAGTCTTGCTGCATAAATTGCTCTTAGAAACAGGGTTTTTTTTTCCATGGGCAACGCTTTTGGAAGTGTTGATGTGGTGATCCATCCCTGCAAGCTGGTCCTTTGCAGCCTGGGTAGCTGATCTCCAACTTCTTGTGCTGTTTATTAGACTTAAACTGCTCTGAATACCGTTAGGTACCACTCAGAAAAGGATTCCTCTTCTGCAGCAATACGCTTTTCTGAGTATTGAGTGCCTTAAAAGGAGCAACTCCTTCTCCTGCAGTGAGTGTGAGGGGAGAGGGAGCGGGAAGAGACTGCAGTTGAATCCTGCTGTCTTGTTGTCTGCTGGGCTGGATAACAGAGGCCGAACACACACATCAATGTGTAGAAATAAAAACAAATCTAGCAGCTTGCAAATGGAATCCACCTTAAAGACATTAGCTTGTTCTACCTTAAATATGTAATTTCCCCAAATTCCTGGCCATGTGCTGATCCTCATTTCCTGTCCTTCTTTTTCTTTTTTTTCTTTCTTTTTTTTTTTCTTTTCTTTTTTTTTTTCCCCTCTAGTTTGCTTCCCTCTGGAGTAATTCCAGTGCTCTGGAGCTGGAAAGCAGATGTGACTCTGAGACTCAGACTCACAGAGGCACTTCTGACTTTTTTTTTTTTAACATTCCTATGGTTTGAATCCATTTTTTCCTTCATGTAATATAAACAGGGAGGGTTTTGGAATCACTGAGGAACCAAATCACTGCACCTAATTCTGCAACCTCCCAATTCAATGCTGTAGAAGCTAGAGGCGATATTGGTGTCTTCCTTTATTTTGCCCTGTGTGCATTGGGACTTTTTTAAAAAATCATTGTTACTCTGGAGAAGTGAAAGGAAGACTCTGACCTGGGATCCTCCCTGTTCTGGGATCTTACTGTTCTACTGAGTTCAGTGGATCTGTATGCTTCCCGGTATGATCATAGCTGGCATTAGCATCCGTTATTTAGATCTTGCTTTATATCAGTTACTGTCACCTGGAGGTAATCTTATGGTGCCCAAGTGGACTGCAGGCCAAGTAAGTAGCAATATGCTAAGTAAAGCTTTTGTTACATGCCTGCATCTTCATTATGTGGTTCGATCTGAGCCTCAGCCCACGTGAATGAAGCGCACTTGGGAGGTGTTAGCGGCACTGAAATGAGGAGGAATCTAGGATGGGGTTTGAAATGTCTCCAGTAGGTTGTGAATATAAATGAAGGAAGGATACTTGTGATTCAACTCTTAGACATGAAATGGAGATCGTTACCAGTTCAGGACTTCTCTGAGGCTGATTAGCAGTTGCCTTAATTCTTTCACCTATAAAATGAGGAGATCAAGTAGTCTTCAAAGGTGATGTTTGCAAAACGGCTTTGAGATTGCCAAGTTCAAGGACTAAGGTGAAAAACATAAGCCTTTTTGACTCACATAAGTAGCTTTTATTTGTGAAGTTGCGCAAATAAACCGGCAGTTGCTGGCAGCTACTGCTCAGCATTAACTTCAGGCTGAATTTACTAACTCACAGGAAGAAATAACCAGCAACAGCCTCTCTACTGAAGGTATGTTGCCCAGAGTTATTAACTGTCCAGCTATTGCTGCTACTATTCATTGGGAGGAACTATGCAAGATCAGAGGTGTCTGAAGCAGCGGGGTTATATGGGCTGATCCAAATACGTACAGTTGGCAGGAGAACTAACGAGCCAGTACAGAACCTGCCTGTGGCTGCCTTTCTGATCTTAAACATGTTAAGTCTCCCACAAACTAAGATGGATGTAAACTGTTTTTTCTTGCTGCTTTTGCACAATCAGGCTCTGTTGAAAGTAACCTTTGGGACTGGAGTGCTCAGTGCATTGGCCAATGTGGCTTTCTCACAGACGAAAACCTTTACATCTCCAGATCATGTAAAGTTATAAAAGTCCTTTAAAAAAACTTCCCTGATACACAGGCAGCAGAAAGCATTGGTCAGTAGCTCTGCAGAAGGGCCATCTACTGCAAAAGAGGATGAAACCAAAAGTCTTCAGGGCTTGAAAATAGCACCGAGAGATGTCTTGCCACGATAAGAGACATGGTGCATATCGAGGCCTTTTTTTCTCTTCTTTTTATTGGCTCAGTTTGAGTTTTATCAGAAAAGCCTCAGAGGGGACAAGATTGCATAGATCCAAATTGCATCTTGACACAGTATCAACGGTTGGATGCTGTGTATCTGTCGAAGTCAAATCAAGTCGCTGCCATTTTGCTGCTACTTGTTAGTCTCCACATGGCAAACAAAGCTCAGAGCTGTTGGGATACTTTCCTTTGACACCAGAGTCTTTGGAAAAAACTTGTCACTGAACTCTCTGAACAGGGCAGATCCAGTATCTTTGCCTTTATGTGTGACAGAAGGCAGGTATGTAGGGAGAAGCAGCATCTCTAGATTCCAGGCTGATCTAGATGGGAGGGGAGGAAAAGGCAAGATTTTGGACAGAAAGGTTCTTGTGGTCATTGCTGGAAGTACATCAATTGTATTTGCTTTTGTACAGGAAGAGCAATGAAGAAGTTTAGGGAAGCAAACCTACACTGCGTTTTCCTGTTCTCCCCATAAAGTCGCGGTGCCACTCTTGAGTGTCTGGATGTGGTGAATAAGCCCAGGGTGTGCCCTGGTGCAGAAATCTCACCGCAAATCTTAGAATCCAAGTGTTGGCATCTGCCAGGGAATGATTTGCTGATATTTCCCCCCTGTCCCCAGCTCCTTCCTCTGCTGTCTAATGAGTCTCCATTTTCATTAAGGAGCCTTAAAGTCCTACTGTTTTAGCCTTTGTATTTCCTGCAAATTTCCTGAGCACCAGGATTTTAATGGTGCCTGCTTTCCCACTTAGAGTTCAAGCGCCTGCTTTGGGTATCTTGAGAGATTAAAGAGAGAAGGGTTTCGGTGACTCACTCTGTAGCAAGTTAGGGTTTCATTAGGGAAAGCAGAGTTCATCCACGTGGTCCTCCCTGGAGTCTGATTGTAATCTGAAATCCCTGCTGAGGTGTTAGGAATGGCAGGAGTTAGAAAAACCATCTTCCCAAAAGCCCAGTTGTGGAAGAATGACTTCAGTTTGAAGTGTAGCACGAGCAGCTCAGGCTGGTGCTCCGGGAAAATGTACTGGATTCAGGTGTCTGTTCAGATTTCCCAGTTTATTTCTTCAAATAGCCCCTAGGTTGTTCAGGAAAATGAGTCTTCATCAAAGCCATTTTTCTTTAGTCCAATTGTTTCTTGACCTTGTAGTCCTAGAGGAAGCTGCAGTGATTTAAGAGTCCCATATTCTCCATAAGAGAAGCTAATCATACAGCACTGGGAGTTACGGGAGGAGGGGCAGTGTTCGTTATTACAATTGCAAGGGGGGAGGCTTGCACAAGGGCCTTATAAACTGCAGATGTAGGGGCTCTGTACTGGGCTCTGTACACCCTTATCTTTAGTCCTTTTCCATTTTGAGTTGCCACTAGGAAGTATTAAAACTATTAAAATATTTTACTCACTAGTTTGTTTTTTTGCTGTATGGGAAAATACTGAGTTTGCCTAGTACTGTCTAAACGTGGCATAAAACAAACTGGTGAAGCCCTTTGCCTTGTGAGTAACTGTATTTCTTATCCAGAGAGACTCCTTTCTTAGGATGAGAAGTGGCTTTTAACAGCAGTCCACAGTTCACTCCTAGCTCAGCTGACTTGGAGATGCCTAATCAATAGGTAATAAATGAATAGAGACCACAAAAGCTTATCCAAGAACTGCAAATTTTGTTTTATGTTATCATGCATCACTTTTGCCTTAGCTGTTATACCTGAAGTGCGTGAGAAGGCTGTGTTTGATGTGATGATGTTTCCTTTTGCATCTGCAGGTATCTAGGCAAAGAGGGCTGGGCCCCAGCCTCGTATCTGAAGAAGGCTAAAGATGATCTTCCATCTAGGAAAAAGAACTTAACTGGGCCAGTGGAAATCATAGGAAACATCATGGAGATCAGTAACCTGCTGAACAAGAAATCATCCACTGACAAGGAAACTCAAGCAGAAAACGAGACTTCAGAAACTCATATCACCAAGAAGGAAATCAGTTTGCCCATCCTGTGCAATGACTCTAATGGCAATGCCATGATGACTCCAGACAAGCAGGCTTCCAAACTGGCCCAGGGATCCCCAGCCATAGCAAGGATAGCGCCACAAAGAGCTCAAATAAGTAAGGCAGTAAAGTTGTCTGGATTTCCACTGGCTTGCAATGAATTCTTGTTTTCTACCTTTCAGGGCTGGTATTGCCTGTCAGCTAAGGTCCCATGTGTCCTGGCCTTACAGCTGGGTCCACATGAGCAGATCTTTGCATTGTCTGTAGATCTGCAGGGACTCCAAGACATGGTCCTTCATTAGTAGTGATAAAATTTAACTTCACTTTATACAAGGGCTGACTGGTTCTTCTTTATCTTAGCCAGTATGGTTTTACTTTTTTTCTTTTTCCCAGAGACATTTTTTCCTTTTGAACACCCTAAAATGTATCCCCCACCCCCAGTAATGCAGATGATGTGATGGTGTGTTAAAGTCAAGGAGACCACCTATGTCTTCTCTTGCATTTGTTCTGCTGTTTTCCTGGGGGCAAGTTGCTATGATATTTTTACTACTTCATCTGCAAAATGCAGATGCTAATGTTAGTCTGTGAAAGGAATGGCAAGATACTATGGTAGAGGATAGTGTGAGTGTTATTAATTTAGTGGATTATTTTTACTGCTGGGGGGAAAACTAGATATTAGGCCAATTCTTTGCTGGCCAGTCTCCAATGGAGCTGGTCAGTTCCAGCAGAAAATACAATCCACTACTTTCTGGCAGTGATTTCCTCTTAAATTTGCTGGCTTAGCTGAGATGAATAGCTAAGCTACCTTGGTATTTCTAATATACTCTCATAGTTTCCTATCTTGTTTCATAGAGATGCCTTAAATATTGCAAATACTGACTTCTAATATTCTCAAACTGTGTAACAGCAGAGAGCTGCTGAAGAATGTGTTTAGCAGTACTTACAAAGTTAAGTAAACTCTCCCCTCTCCCTTCCCTGCTCAGGTTCTCCAAATCTAAGAACAAGGCCGCCCCCACGAAGAGAATCCAGTCTGGTTTGTATTGGTTTATGGTATATATTAGCAGGTGGGGTAGGTGTGCAGGTGCTTTATGAGACTTCCTACAGCTGCACAAGGTGCAGGGGGTATTTGAGAGATCCTTTATTTGTATGCCTCTTCATTTTATTGTATAAGTATTGAGCAGACCTCTGGACATCCTAATGTCGATTGGGGATTTCTGTTTTTGAAAATGTTGCCCCAACTAAGCAGGTATTGAGCTGAAGGGAGAACATCCTAAGGCTACTATGTTCTGTGCATGAGCATTAAAGCCTGTTTGGCTGACTCAAAGGTGTAAAGTTCCTCTGGGTGTGTTTAGCCCAGACTGGATCTTTTGACCTTCTCTTGTCTTTAACAACTGGGAACATCTCCCCTCCTTCCATTGCTACCGCCTTTGAGGTGACTAAGCTTCACTCTTGTGTATGTTTAATGTGACTAGGGATCTTATGGAGGATGTGTGCTACAGGAATGAGACCTCCTATGATTGTTTGTCCTCAAAGCTAGAATTCTGGAAGTTTGGACCAATTTGAGATTAGGACTGTCATCTTCAGATGGGAACTACTCAGTAATCTATTTGCACAAAAGTCACGCTAATAACTTGTTTATAACTAGCCAATACGTAGTGTTTAATCTTTGCTGTACCCTTTATGAGCAGTATGTGACTTGTAATTTTTCTGTGTCATCTGAGATGCCTCTTAACAAACTAGATGAATCGCATATTAGCATTTTCTTCCTATTTCTCTTTGCATTATTTTCAATTAGACTTTGTTTTGGCAAGACTACTACGCTTAATCCCATGCTAAAAATAACAATGATAATATATGTGAAGCCCTTAACATCTCTGCTGTTTCCAATTATCTTCATTTAATCCAAACCATCCTGTTATCTGAAGGCATTTTATTATGCTGCACTTCTGCTGGATTTCAGCATTTATAGTGCAGAAGCATCCAATTATAACATTGTTAGACACAGTTCCTAAGGTGCAGTGATGCATTCTCTGTGAAATGCCACATGCTGTGCGTGATGAAACATGGATTGTTAGTTACAATGAGTGTATCTTACAAATGGGGGAGCGTGTGAATAAAGCACGGTATGCCATTTGCCATTCTCCCATTAATGGCTTAGGATCATTTTGTGTCTTTGGCTGTCCTGTGTCTGTCTGTGGCAGGTCTGACCTGTGTTCAAGAGATCCTGACATACTGCAATTTTTGTATTGGAACCATAAGCAGTGAAGTGCAGAAGCTGTGAAGCTTCACCATCATCTAGTTGTTCTGTGGATGAGCAATGTGCTAATCTGAAAAGCTTTCGATATTGACATTCTTGAAAGGACTCTTATCCCATTTATCACCTTAAAAATAATTGTAACAAACTCTAAAATGTGACAGCTTAATGTAAAGGCACTTAGCTTTTAGAGGAGTCTGGTATGCTGCCAGAATGGCTGTAAGTAGCAGTGTCCTGCTTCTCGTGGAGCCTCTATGCAATTTAAATGCAGGTTGTGTTGGGATTGAGTAAAGGTTCTGGTTCTCTGTTATGGGGAGGAACTGGAATCTTCTGATCCTATATTAAAGTCCTTCCTCTCTCCTATCGCTTTAGCTGAGCAAAGCTCTTCATAGGGGTCTACGATATTATCCTTGTTTCTTGCTATAAGAGATGCTCTTTAGCTCATATCGCTGACAATTTCAGATTGTTTAAAAATCCAGCAGGAGATTAAGAGCAGTAGTTCATTAGGTTTACATTTTAAGGTAGTATCTTTGATGATAGACAGAATCTATTACAGGCCTGTTGCACTGCAATTTTCTGCAGTTGTGGCAAGCCATCCAGAACTGAGTCTTTCTGGACAAAATCTCAGAGTGAATGGGCTGTTGTTACTGTGACTGGAATGGGCTTTATGGCCCATCAGTAAAATGTTTTACTGTTCAGGTAAAGATTATCACGGTTTTAATAGCTGCTGAAGGCGGCATGAACAGTGGTGTATTTTGAAAGGCTTCTCTCTTGTGGCCCATCTCAATACATCAGGTTCCACTCTGGAGAACTGGGAAGTTATCAATAGGAAGTAGCACAGGAAGAAGGAAGAGTTTTAGTGAATAAAGGCAAATATTTTTTCATACTGCTGTTCAGCCCACTGTTTCTTTGGTTTAATTGAACGAAACTTCCTATTTGCCCTAGGGTTTTCAGTTGCCCAAACCACCAGAGCCACCCTCCGTGGAAGTGGAATACTACACCATTGCAGAGTTCCAGTCATGTATCTCTGATGGCATAAGCTTTCGTGGAGGACAAAAAGCAGAGGTGAGCCTTAACAGTGCAGCTGGGAAAATTTTAATATTTGACTATTGCAGGGGACTGGATTAAAAGGGGAGGAGTGAAAAGCAATTAGTTGAGATTTTTGTCTAAGTAACATGTTCCTTGTCTCCTAGGTTATAGAAAAGAATTCTGGCGGCTGGTGGTATGTGCAGATTGGAGAGAAGGAAGGATGGGCTCCGGCATCTTACATTGACAAGAGGAAGAAGCCAAATTTAAACAGAAGAACCAGTACTTTAACCCGCCCAAAAGTTCCTCCCCCAGCACCTCCCAGTAAACCAAAAGACTCTGAAGAAGGAACAACTCCTGGAACAGTTTCTTCAGGAGATACCCAGGACTCTCCCCAAAAGCTCAAATACGAAGAACCTGAGTATGATGTGCCTGCCTTTGGCTTTGACTCAGAGTGTGAAGTGAGTGAAAGTCATCGTGAAGAGGGCACTCCTGAAAAACGACTGTTTCAGCCCCTCAAGCCCTCTCCCATGTCATCACTTCAGAAAGCAAAGTTCAAGGTAGGAGAGTCTTCAGAAGATGTTGCTCACGAAGAAGAGACCATCTATGAGAACGAGGGATTCAGGCGTTATGTTGAAGATGCTTTGTCCAATAAGGAATCTAGTGGAGACTCCGATTCTCAGAAAAGCTCCTCCCTCTCCTTGATCCGAAGGGATTCTCCATGTTCTAGTTCTCCTAAATCATCACTTGTGAAGCTCAAGACGGACAAAACCATCCAGCCCGATCTTGGAAAATGTCACTATTCCAGGAGCGAGGAGACAAAACCAAGGTCAGCTTCAGATGTTGGCTTACGTAGCATGCCAAGAACAGGCATGAAGAAAGAGCCTGGGCAGAGTCCTTCCATTAGAGCAAAGCCAATTGTTAGGCCCAAACCCTTCCTGAACAGGGCAGATTCTCAGAGCCAAGAAAAGATGGATATTAGCACTTTAAGGCGTCAGCTGAGGCCAACTGGGCAACTCAGAGGTGGACTTAAAGGTTCAAGAAGTGAAGAGTCCGAGAGCCCCCCACACACAGCTTCTGACAACCAAGATGATCCTGTTAGGAGGAGCTCGGCTGATCTCATTACACCTCCTTCCCGTGGCATTTTCTCCTCTAGCCATCCAGCCAAAACTGAGCAAGAAAATGACTCCAGATGTTTCTATGTGACCACTGACTCATACCAAAAGGTACAGGATTCTGAAATTTGCTTCCCAGCAGGAGTAGAAGTGGAAGTGCTGGAAAAGCAAGCCAGTGGGTGGTGGTACCTGAAATACGGAGACATGGAAGGCTGGGCTCCTTCGCATTATTTGGCTCTCCCTGATAACCAGCGAGAAACCACATCAGCAGAGACTGATGCTTCATTTGCCAGGAACAGGAAAAATGAAAACAAGTCAAACAGTTTAGAGAAGATAGAGAAGAGGGTTCAGGCTTTGAACACCATCAACCAGAGCAAACGCGCAACACCACCCATCCCAAGCAAACCTCCTGGTTGTTTTTCAAAAACATCAGGGCCAGTCAAAATGAGGAATGGTGTGCGGCAACTTGCTGTCCGGCCACAGTCAGTGTTTGTGTCTCCACCACCAAAGGATAACAACCTGTCGTGCTCCTTGCGCAGAAACGAGTCTTTAACAACTACAGATCATCTTAGGACCGTCCGTCGGAATTCCTCCTTCAGCAACACACGGTCGCAGCCTGGTGACACAAAGGGAAAGCAGCCTGAGCGATCGGGTACAGAGGGCTCAGAGACCACCTCCAACCTCCCCACCCAGAGGAATGGGATTCCCGTATCCACAGTCAGGCCAAAGCCTATTGAGAAATCCCAGTTTATCCACAACAATCTCAAGGACATCTATGTTTCCATTGCAGACTATGAAGGGGATGAGGAGACTGCAGGGTTTCAGGAAGGTGTCTGCATGGAGGTCCTCGAAAGGAACCCAAATGGCTGGTGGTACTGCCAGATCATGAATGGTGTGAAGCCATTCAAAGGCTGGGTGCCCTCAAATTACTTGGAGAAGAAGAACTAATATTGCAATATCTTTAACCTCCCTAATTTATACTGTTCCTGCTGTGTACATGTGGAAAAAACGATTGCTACGCAAAAAGATGTTTCCCTGTGCTCCAGTTTGTGCAAAGGGACAAAGGAGTCTATGCTGAGGACAGATCTGCCGTGTTCTGGAGAGGTTTGTGGGGTTAACGTGTCATAAGCAACTATGAGGAAGATGCAGCATAGTCAAATGCCTTTTTGTGAAGTTGTTAATAATCTTGTATGCGTAACAGGGTATGACATCCCATCTTTCCCATTATTGATAGGAAACCAAATGTGTGCCTTTTGTGAGAGAGAAATACACATGCATCTACTTGGGGAGTTCTGTGCCAAACTCTGTTTTACAATCTTGGCTCCCTTTCTCCTCATTTTTGTCTGTACGTGGAATACCCAAGAGCTTTGGATGCATTTCCACAACTTACAGTGAGAAGCGAATGGGAGTTTCTGAAACACGGAGGGACTCTAATCCTTTGGAGATGTTCACTTTTTTTTTTTACTGTTCTTAACAGTTGGTTGGTCCAGAGTTGGAGCCTTTTCATTGCAGAGACATTTGGTCTCTGACTTCAGCTGTGTTTTCTTGTTACTGCTAACTCACCGGAAAAGGCCATCAGGTGGTGTTGGTTGGGGGCTTTTTGTTTCCTTTCATTCTGTCTTGTTCTTTGAGTTGGGATTTCAGGTGTTCTAGGGCAACAATGCCTACTGGTGCTTGTAAAAACAAACCTACAAACCCCATGATTAAGCATGTCGATTACTTTGTAGGCTCCGTATTTGTTTCTGTGCCTGACTCCTGCCAGGTGATCCTGGTTGATTCTCTTCCCAGAGTTGGGTTTCTCAAAACTTGTCATAATATCAAAATGTACAAAAGTCCCTTCAGACACTGAAGACAAAGCTGTCAAATGTGTTACTTCTGTTTTTGCGATCTAGTCCGAATCCAAGCGTGCTGACTGCTGGCAGGGCCCACCAAGGTATTAGTTAGAAATAGCCGAAACCTTCTACAACATCAGTGTTTACAATGAGGGGGGAAAAAAAGCCATCGAACTCAGTCTGCACATCCTTAATTTGTATATTTTTGGGGAATTGTTTTTCTGTGTTTGTTTTTGTCTTTTCTGTGCATTCTGGGTTTACTTTCTTTTTTTTGTCTTGTTTTACCAGAAGAGACTTAAAACTGAAGTAGGAGCCAAATATGTGTTTCTGTTCCCACTTGAATCCAAAAAGTACATTTGTACTGGAAAGTGCGCCTGGACTTCTCAGGCTCAGAGATTTAATATCAAAGCAATTAGGTCTACAGTGCATCTAACCAGGAAGCTGCCTCTTCTAGTTCCATTTCTGTTTGCCTTTCTTAACTCATGCTTTGAAACGTGGCACACGGTGGGGGTGGTGTGGTGGGAAATGGAAGAGGCATCCATTGGAATAGGCTTGGAATATGGAGTTATTCTTGAGGTAGCCAACTCTTGTACTGTAAATGTCATTGGCTAAATCCCTACTGTACTTGAGGAAGTCGTGCTTTTTTTTGTTTGTCTTTTAAATGGCCTCGGTAATCACTCAAGATCAATATCTAGTTCCTTTAAATAATAGGTAGCATTGTAAATCTGTTTTAAGGGGGAGGGGGCAGACCATTTCACTACTGGCTTACACAAAATGATACATGCCCTTTTTTCCACCAGAGCTTCATACTGATTTGGCTTGGAAGGTAAAGGTTACAAAGACTTTAAAATAGCTGGGATCAAGGGGCTGAGTAAAATAGCACAACAATATCATGTGTTATTGGGGATGTTTCTCTGCCAAAAAAAAATTACACAATTTATACATTGTTCTTGTCTCTTTTTTTTTTTTTTGCGTGTGTGTGTGTATGTGGTTTTGGGTTTTTATTAATTTCCATGGTAACATAGAAAGAGTTGCTTGCAGCTAACCTGACTGATGTCCTTTTGGAGGCTGAAACAACATCCAGGTGCCACAACTGGCTACGAACAGCGCTGTGGCTCAAGCAGCTCTCTGCATCCAAGTGGGGGAGGGAGGGTGTTTGGTTGGGATCCCTTTAAATTGTGGTGGCAGGAGAAGGAGGTGTATCTGCACAACAGCTCGTATCACAGTGTGCAGGGTCCTCTTTGTACCTTATGTCTTACCATATAATGCATATGTGTATATCCAGTTAGCTACATCTTACTGGATGTGTATCTGAGGCATTGTGGCCCTGTCTCTCATACTTCTCCCCATTTTTAGTTGTACTAATATGGTAGCAGCCATAAAAGACTGCTGGAGCTGTTGTGAGATTATAATAGAAGTATTATATTCTTCTGCTGGACAGTATTAAATAGAGCAATACATAGAGTTATCTGCTAGATTGCAGTACTAATAGTAGTGACTTAGTGACTCGTATTAATGTTGTTATGATTTATTTTAACAATAATGATGCGGAAGTGGTTCATTATTTTGAGTTAATGCACTTTAACAATAAAAGAAACCAAAATGGAAGCCAATGCAGAGAACTAAGTGCATTATTTAAAGGTGCAGTATATAATTATCATTTTCTTGAAGCACATATTTATTAAGAATTAACTTATTATTTAAAATATTCTAAAGTTTGTTTAAAGACATTCCCACTAGGTCATCTCTTTGGGGGGATGTAAAAGTACAGCTCCCAGATCTTCTGCATTGAGCCACTGAATTCTCCGAGTACGGTGCGGCATGATGTGAGCCCCTACCCAGGGAGAGGAAGGCAGCACACGGATGGGAGAGCCCAGACTACTATAGCTATTCGCACTTGCATCCAGCAAGCCGAGCCCAGAGCATCCTTGCAGAGGTCGGGGTGGCAAAGCCATTTCGGGCAGACGGTTGTGGTGCCTGGCTGCCGCGTGCCTCGCACGAGGCTGGTCCCCAGTGGATGCGGCCTTGCCATGAGGCTCAAGTTAGTGTGAGGGCTTCAGGATCTACCTGTGAAACACGGGCCAGCTCTGTAACAGACGTCAGTCTGTCCCACAGCTGCCTTTCCACCTCGCTGGCTTGCTTCTCCAGCTCTGGCTTTTGCAGGGAGGCGCTTTGCTGAGCTCCAAGTGGTGCAGGGGATGGCACGGACCGAGGGTGCCTGCAGTACTGCCAGGGTTTTCTCAAGCAGCGGCCCAGTGCCCACGGCTCAATTGCTCCTTTACCCCATCTCAAAGGCTTTATAGCCCTTTGAGGAGAGACCAGAGCCTGTCGATGGGGCTGTAAAGCCATGCCTGCGGCTTCCCTCCTCCCTCTGCCCCCACCTGCACCAGCAAAAAGGATGGGGCACAAATGCACTACTTGATGCTAGAAATGAATGTGGGCCACCGCTTGGCCCGCTGGGCTTCCCGGCCCGTGGGAAAGCTTAGGTTTGGGCTTCCTTTTATTTGGTGGCTGTTCTGACTGCTTGTGTTTAAAAGGGCACTTTTAAAGCAAATACCCCCAATGCAGTTTTTCCCCCCTCCTATCTTACCATTGTCACAGCATCTCTCACTGATCTCTTTTTTGATTCTTTTGACTGAGAGATATCAGGAAAAGAATTCTTTTTTTCCATCGGCGAGCAGCTAGTTTTGGTCAGCTCCACTGATACCCAAAATAGCAAGCCCTTTCTACTGTTAGCTGTGAAACAGAGTGAAAGGCCTTAAGCTAAATCAGAAAAGCTGACTGCAGGGCAGGAAAACCTGGCAGGGTGCCTCAGTGTAGTACTAGAAGTGTTTTAGCTCTTTTCTAAAATGTTAATGTCGCCTTAAGCTTTATTTACTAAATTTGTCAAAACTGACACTGGATCAAGAGCAATATTTAAATGTAACGTACACCTCAGTGAACACTCAATGCAGAAATCAATAGTACTGTTTCAATTTCTCTTTTTCTGGTTTATTCTCGAACCAGATTGTTAAGAGGAAGAGCTCTGCAGGGCTTGGGCAAAGCCATTTGCAGCTGAAGGGGGCCCTCCTCCGGGGGAGAGGCGGCTGCTGTCGCCACATTGCTCTCGCCCGCTGTCCGTGCTTTCCAAAAAGTCTTGAATTTGGACCAGCAGAAAATCCAAACTCCAATGCCAGAGAACAAAATTTAAGAATGTGAAAATTGTGTCTTGCTGTATACTGCAACTTTAATAATAATGAGCACTTCTGAGTTCGTTATTGAGGTTTATATAATGCCTGAAAAGTTTAATTGCTGGTTTCCCTTGTCTCCCCTTTCAAAACACTTTCTCATAACAGCAAGAATAGTACGTTTTTGTTAGCAGCCCTTCCTCGTGGGAGGCAGTTCCCGTTAACTGTTTTAGCTCTCACGCCTTGCAATGGGTGGGTGTAGTCATGCGTACCAGTCCTTTGCAAGCCAAACTTTTCAAGATAAAAGATACCATGGGCGCGTGTCAGGATACTTAACCGATGTGTCGACAGGAAGTCTTTAAATCAATGTGTACAGTAATAGCAAATACACAATAATGAAGGATTGAAATTGGCTCACGGTTAGACCCTTAGAAATGGAATTTCACGTCTGCACGGGTATAGCTAAAAAATGGATTTGGCCCTTGTGGATACACACCCCAAAGACTCCTTCCATTATGATGCTATAAAGTTTGACGAAGGCATTATATAATTGTTTTCATCACTTTCAGATCTTAATGAATCGTATTTTATTGTAATATATATTCGTTGCTTTCCTCAGTTAAAAAGAAAGTTACTGCTTTTATCTTATATGAAAAACAAGGGAATTTGATAGAGCATTCATTATTTTCATATTACTAGTATTAACAGAATAGAACTAGTACTATTTAATTTTAGGTCTTCATAGGTAGCTTGTTAATAACTCATATTTTCCTGTGTTGTATCCTACTATTTTTTTTCTATTTTTTCCCAAATACTCTGCATTCTTGAGAAAAAAACAAATCCAATGAGTGGATAAGTGCAATATTCATAGAATAAACAGGCCCCTCATCCAGGACTTGGAGTGGAACGTGCAGTGTGAAATGTTTGCAATTCTCTATTCATGCACTCTTAGGGAAAGGGGAAATGCAGGGGAGGGGGCAGCTGGATGAAAACAGGACCCTTGGGTAGGTAGGGACTGATAGCTGGGGTAGTTTGGGGCAGGAATGGCTGCTTTTCATTAAAAAAGCATCACCTGTTACTGAAAGTATAAGGATTATGCAGCATGTTGCCAGGATTATGTATAGAATGTGCATTAACATCCTTATCAATACAGGACTTCTGAGCTGTGCTTGAAACACTCTGTATGTCATCCATGCATGATACTGTCTTCTGGTATGTCTCTGCTGGTTACGTCCTCTGTTACGCTTCAAAATCGATGGTAACTTCAGAAGGGAAAAGAATTCTGCTGGTGCAGTCCTGTGTTTTGATACTGTATTGTTACTCGTATTTATTGCAAGAGCTATGGGAATATTTTTACAGGTCCTCATTTCTTTTTTCTTTCCTTATTGTTAACCTGAGGAAAAACGTCCCCATTTTATCTGGGTTAGTTCTCACCTGCAGAATTTCACAGTTGATTTGGGTATTGATTTCCTATTTCTTGGCTTGCAAAGGCTGATCTCTCAGGTCCAAAATAAAGTTGGGTAGAAACTTTGCTCTTTAAAAGAGGGTTTGTCTTAAACTCTGTTTGAATGGAAGAACAACTTTCATCTGTCCAAAATAATGTGACTTTCCAGGTAGCAGCAAAATCTACTACCTTTGAAAAACTGGACTGTTTTTGTAAGATGTAAGAGAAATGTGAAAGCCAGAGCATTTGATTCTCTGAGCTCCGGGAAGTACATCTCCTGTGGCTCTAGTTCATGTCCCTGGTGACAGGGTGTACCTCAGCTTTCTGCTTAACTTTTGTCCTGCTGTTCTTAAGTTTGTCAAAAAGCTTTAATATTACCAGAAACCTTTGCATTCAAACATAAAAAACTGAATTCTGCAGCTGTACTGAAGTAGTATCAACTACATGATTTTTGGAAAACCTCTAATACTTTACAAATTAATCTGGTTTTGAGGAGCCAACTTAATTCTTTCACATGCTCTTGTCTAAACTGGCAAGGAGTCCATGAGCATCAGTAGAGTTACACTGACAGAAGACCCGCAGCGGAGCAAAGCACCTTGCGGGCACTCAGCATGGCCCGTTCGCAGCAAAAGCACGCGCCGTGCACTCAGTTCCTACACCTCCGAGGGGTGCACAGGGCTGCTGAGCCTCGGTGCCGCTGTGCCACGATCCACTTCCCTGCAGGTCTTGCAGCTTTTTAAAACTAACTGGAGCTTTGCTGCTATTTGCTGGTGGCTTCCCATCACTGGCGGCTCCTTCTCTGGCAACTTCAGATGCTATTTAGCCACGTAGCAAAGCGCTGTGTATAAATGCAGTGTTTGATAGCTGCCAACAGTACCGATATGATGGTCTGAGAGCAAATGTTTGTCTAAGTTATTTTATTTTCATTTGCTTTTAGTTGCTTGGTAGAAGCAGGGACCACCAATGCGGTGATGCATGGGGAATGTGTCTGCACACTTGAAATGTTTGATGGCCTCTGCTAGCTCTGCCTAGTGCTTGTATTTCTCTTTCTCACCCTCTGTGCTGCTCAGTAGTCGTGTCTGGTGTGTGTGTCTGTAACTTTCAAATACAGTACTGTATGTAGGGCTGGATCCAGAAGCCCCCGCAGTCAGTTGACTTTGGGTTGGGATGTAGGTTGCTGTTGCTGCTTTTCCTCCTCCATCTTAGACCCAACTCGGAGCAAAGCACAGATGTCTGTAAAAAGTCACCCGTAACTCTACTTTGAGGTGTCAGTTTTGCAGGGTGTGCATGCATTGCCAAGGGTGGAGCGAGGGGATCTTTTTTTCTTGGGTGCCCTCGCATCAGGGCTAGGGCTCCGCAGCAGTTCCTGGGGCGAAAGCTGCACCACACTGTGTGCAGACCTGACTGGCGTAGGCAGAACAAATTAATTTCTCCCATTTCATAATGTCAGGGCTGGGCTGGTTCCCATCAACAATGTTCTTCATTTGTTCTTGCATAAAGGTGTAGTGTTGATTCTAGTTGGAGAGTGCAATTTTTTGGTTTGTGTTTGTTTTTTTTAATAAATAAATTTGGTTTAAATCTTCACACTGGCATTTTACAGACCTGTTCTTGTCAGCATAAGCCACTACTGTCCTGAGTTGAGACTCCTGTTTGTTACTGAATCAAAATAATGGGAATTATGTCGATAATTTGGAAAGAAATGAGGGGTAAGGATATTGGCAGGGGAGAGATAGATAAAATATGAGGAAAAAGATGTTTCTAATAAGGCCATAAATTATTGGGTCTGACACTGCAGGTGCTTTCTCTGTATAGATGGTTTTAATACGTCACTGCTCTGTGTTAGGATTTTTCATTACTGAGAAAAGTTGAGTTTCACACTTGGTGATATACTATGACAATCTGTATCCTGAAGCCAATGATCCACCAGAGGAAGACAAACATGGGTTAGGTGTTTGTTGTAGTTGAGGTGGTTTGTGTGTCTGGGAGTTTGCGTACACTGAGGTTCGGCTGACGGAGCAGGCAAGAGCGGCTGTTCGGGTCTGCCTGCGTTGGCCCTCTGTGAAACACCCCTGTGCTTGTGGCTCTCCGGGGGAAAATGTTGGGTTTAGTGATCTTTCCCTGATGCTCAGGGTTACTTGATTACAATAGTACCTGTCTGTCTTGGTCCCTGCTTGGTGGAGGAGAAAAACAGATGGGAGGGAGAATCGCTTGATACATATATAAAAACTTAACATGTAATAATAAAATAAATATTTCGGGCTTCTCTAGATATTCCCTTTCAAAGCTGTGTTGGTGACTCTGTATATGATGTCTGAAATTTAAGCAACATGGCAGCCTTCTCTGTACAAACAGTTTTTTGTGTTTGAGAGCTTGTTCTTGAACTGCTTTTGGGTCACCAGGCAAGCAGTAATAAATAAACCAAATCTGATCATCACCCTTGGGGTTTAGGCTGGGGGGAGCATCAAATGCTGTTCTGGCTCTGGGTCTCCCTGGGCCTCCAGGTTCAGTTTGTTTCCATCCCCTAGAAGCAGGACAGAAGAGCATAGTGCAGTCACTGGAACTTAGCCTGTAACAATTAGTAAACTGGAACAAATAAAAAAGGAATTAAAAATAAACCTTTTAAAAAATGAAATATTTCAGTGAATAGCTGACTTAACTATTTCCTGTCTTGGATTTTCAGGGCAGGGGGGAGTTATAATTGTTTCCAGTCTCTAGGAGGAATTTTTTTGCAGCATGCTGAATAGGCTTGCTGAAAAGACTTGCTCATTACTCATGGTGAGTTCAAACCTGGAGTATTGCAAAAGCAAAGTGCATGTAGCATTACAATGACTTTTTTGTACTGAGGGTCCAAACTGAATATTGTGGGGTCAATAGTGTACAGAGTAGGTGCGTTTCTGCTGTCTGGCTAACTTCACATTACATCAGTGCTGCTCCTTTATTGCAGATTTAATTGCAGACAGCAGTGCTCGTTACTCTGCTTGCAGTGTTTGGGGAGAATCAAGCAGATGAGCCTCCTCAGTTAAGACTCAATATCAAATTTCATGTCAGGAGAAGTCTTACCAGAAGTTTGATTGATTGCTGCTTAGGCTAAAGTTCAGATGCAGATAACTCATGGTGGGCGTTGAAAGCAGCTCAGTTGGATGTATACATCTGTAGCTGTTTCCAGAGCTGTTAATTAGCCCAAATTGTCTCTGGAAATGGTGGGTAGTGAGTTATTGGGAGCCTAAACCTGTTGTTGAATGAAAGCTGAAATCTGTTTGAGCAGTTGTGCTCTCCTCCATTAGAAGAGCAATTGCACGTGGCTGGACTGGAAGCCCCTATGGGTTTTGCTGTCCCAAATTTGTATCTGACAACAACAACAAAAAATCGATCTGGGCCTGGTCTACGCGAGGCTTTGCGGTGGGTTTCCTGGGTGGTTGGTGTTCTTAATGTGACCTTGAATATTAGACGCTGTTGTCATTTCTGTGTTGGTGTAGTGTTCCATTTTCTGGTGGTTAGGTGGTGGGAATGTACCTGGTGGGAGCTTGGGAGAGTATGTCAGTGACCAGAGGTAGAGAAATGTGTGGCTGGTCTTAGTGTGTGTGGTCAAGTTGGTGACAATTTTTGTCTTTTTTTGTTTATTTGTTTTCTTTTTAACATGGGAACCATTCTGTCTGTTCTGCTTGGAAAAAGGTCTAGAAGTTGGTGTGGTTTCTGTTGTAGTATACATGAGAAGGAAATAACTGAGAGCTGCTCTTTTTTTTTTTTTTTTTTTTCTTTTTAAGAGAGTTTATGGGCGGGAGTGCATTCAGTTTGTTTTGGGTTGCAAGTTAGGCCAAGAGAGGAAGAAAATGAGTCTGGGGAAACCCTTTTTTGTGGTAACAGCTTTGGACCATATTTTCATGTGGCCTCTGATCCAGCTCCACTGAAGGTAGTGGAGTGAATGTTGTTCATCGTGCAGATGTTAGAGCTTTTGGCCAAGTATTGATTTTTTCAGAGCTGACAAGTATTTTGACATTCACAGCATCGCTCCTTAATGTACCTATAGCAAATGTGAGCTAGAGACAGAAATAGTAACTGCAGCCTCATGTGTTGTCCAGTTTTTGTTTAATGAACTCGAGGTGGTGACCAGTTGGATAAAACTGTTTGTACAGTGAACAGCTCCTGCAAGGGTCCAGATGTGCTTGGGTTTCTGAGATGCTTTCCTAGAAAAGGAAATCACGTCACGATAGAAAATTTTGCCTTTCTCAGTCATCCCAGTAAAATTGAAAGCCAGAAAAACTACATTTTTTGCACTTAACAGTAGCTTTTGCCATTGATGGCATGAGTTACCGTTAATGAGGGGTCAGATGCCCCAATCTGTCTGAACTGGCACAAAACAGGAGACCTTTTTGTGACCAGTCCCTGAGTCTGTATGTAAACATGGTAGATTTGATGCAGATTAGAGTACTAGTTGACAAAGATGAGTAACTTCTCCATGTGCCAACACAAAAGATGCGTTATCAGTAGGGAGAACATAGCTCTCCTTTTTGCCAAGTGACCCTGTCGAAATGTCCCTCGAGCTGCAGCACAGATCACCTGGGGACCTGTGATGATTTAGCTGATACATACAGTACTGTGGGCCTGGTTCTGTGACTGGGACAATAGAAGTGCATCTCTGTCCCAGTGAGAATTAGTGAAATGATCACAGCACAAGGTTTTCATTGCTCTGGATTTGTCAGTGGTGGGGGGAAACAGTTGCGCAAAACATTATCTTCCCCCTAATCCAGACTTGCGGACTTTACTTGACTTCAGTGCCCAGTCCAGAACTGGTTTCAGAGCTGTCCTCATGGTTATGTCTTAGGCCAAGTGCAGTAACTGGGGGTTTGAATATCACCAGATCAGACTGTTTCTGCTCAAGTCACAGACGTGGATGACTGGGTCAGGGTTTTGCTGCCCTGTGTGGGACGGGCCATACACAAGGAGCTGCCCTCTTCTCCATGACTGCCGAAGGGCCACGTGCCGTGCCCAAGAGCTTGCTTGGAGAGCTACAAAACAATGTAAAGCAATTGAGTTTTGGGTTTTTTCCCTAAAGCAGCACATTCTGAAGCAGTGAAGTAAAAACAAATGTTTGTTTGGGGTATTTTAATCATGTCTGTGCCTGTAAAGGTGAAAACTCTGCATGGGTCACTCAACAGGGAATGAGAAACACAAATTGTCTTGGGCAATTGTGCATGTGAAGATGCAGAGCAAAAACTTCAGCTTGCTGTGCCTAAAAGTAGATCTCGGCATTTCTCTTTAGGCATTTATTAGAGCTGGTGTTATCTTGGAATTGAACAGCATTTAATAATGGTTAATTAAGACTGCTCAAAAACTCCTGGAGGAAAAGAAAAGACAAATTGGGTTCTGGATGCTTGTAGAGGAGCAAGTTGCAATAAATGTAAAATATTGCCAGGTGCATTATGAACTTAATTTTTTTCCTAGGATTGTCACAGATCCTTGTGACTGTATCCTGGCCCACGCTAGTGCTGTGGCACAGCAATTAGGTATAGACACCTCTGCAAAAAATTCATAGCATGCATCTGTGATGGGCAGGCGTGTATTGGAAAAGATGAGCCTAAAAAGGGCCTGGAGTAAATTATGCTCAATAAGAGCTCCTGATTTGCGTGTTCCAGATATGCTGAAATAACTTGCATTTAGGCAACTTCAGCTCCCTCCAGGCGTCTGCCATCGCACACCCCGACAGCACACAGGTGCTGCAGTCTGCTGGGTTTTGGAGGGTGGCAAATGCTAGTGGAAAGGCAAATTGAGGATGCACACTGTCACTGCCCTTCTGTTCTTCAGCCGTGCCCGAAGTCAGAGCTCTGCCGGGCCAAAGCAGGATCAGGCCCTTGGCACCGTGTTTGCCACGTCCCACAGGGCTGAGCTCAGCTCTGTCAAGCGCTTTGAGTGACGTTTGCTGGTGCTGTGCACTGCTTCACAGCGATGATGCTCTCCTCTCCGTGTGCGCAGGACCAAGGGAGGTTGTGAGGGGCTGCCAGACTTTGAGGGCTGTTTTCTCAGAGTTATTACAAGTTCTTGCAATGTGAACCTCTAATGTTTTCAAAGACTCAGGCAGAAAGGACTTGCTATAAACAGACTGTACCTGTCATCTCCCAGATCATTGATTGCTTGGACCAAAGGTGGTGCTAAATCTGATCTTTGTCTGTAATATTTATATTTTGTTGAACTTTTTTTTTAAGTGTTTGATAAAACAGATGCAGTGTCCTTCTTACATGAGAAATTTAGTCCTGGCTTGCGACATGGCAAAACTCACTGGACCTTCAGGGTCCAGAATTGTTGCTTGTTAACATTTGAGCAGGCTTGCAGTGTTCTGGGGGGAGGTGGGAAAAGGGTACTCTATCTTCAAATGCTTGCAGACTGTAAGAATTGACTTGTGATTTTTTGGTTTGTTTGTATTTTGTTTACATTGCCTCTTATGCCCTAAGGAAAAATAAATTTTTGACCTTTTTAATTGTGATCCCGTTGGTTTATTTTATTTTTTTAGTTTTTTCAGTACTGTTTTAATTCCACTCGTGTTTGTCAAACCACTGAATTTAGCTTTCCCGGAATAACTTACAACTTATGTGTACATGCAATTGCAAATTTCAGCTTAGACTTAAATGGATAAAGGAGCTTCACTCGTCCCCTGGCCCTGAGTTGTTACTGTATGCTGTATTTTTGTCTCTTTTCTAATCCACAAAGCCTTATGGACTGCTCACCTCTGCCCTCAAACATGAAGACCTTTTGTCTGTGTTGAGCAAGGTTTTACGGTTTAAAATGCTCTGTCAGGATGTTCTTTGGAGAGGGATGTGGCATCAGGTCCAAAATAAGAAGAAAAGCATCCTTTTACATGAGTGGCCCTTTGGTTCTGTGATAAAAGGGTTGCTCTGCCCTTAACATCCCTGTGTGCAGGCTGCAGAGCAGGCTGTGCCTGAACACGGGGTATTAAGGTCTGATCCTGCAAGGTTGCTGGGCCCTGCTGGCTCCTCTTACCTGACTTTGAAGGTTGGAGGCCCCAAATAGCTCGACAAATAGAAGTTCTTTGCTGTGTGAAGCAGCAGACAGGTAAAACTGAAGAGTTTCTCCTAACGGATCCCCGTTCCTTACGCAGGATGTCTCTCAGGCATGCAGAGCGCGGTGGATTAGGGGATAAAATGGGGAAGTGGGTTGTAATAGGGGATGAAATAGTAAAGAGGAAACGAGGTTGTTTTCTAGCACTTCAGTCCCCAACTCAACTATAGGAGCCCTGTGTGAAGTGTTGTCCACTTCCTCCTTGTCTGTTAGCAGTTTGCAGATCTGTAGGTAAAAGGGGTCATGCCTAGTGCCTGGCTGCCACCTTGGAAAGCAGGACTGCAGAGGGGCGCTGGCACTCCCCAACGTTTCGTTCCTGCAGCAGAGAGTGACCTCGCATGGATGCATCCCTCGTTTTAGCATGGGGCTATGCCTTCGCCATGTGCTGTAGCGCTTCACAAACATCCTGCGGAGAAACGAGTCTCACCCAGGCCCCGAGATGAGCCAGCTCTCATCAGAGACACGGTGTTTGCTAACTGCGCCCACAAGATGTTCCTCCGTGCTGGCACGTAGGCAGGTGATGCAGGAGGAGTCCTGCGTGGGCACACCAGCCCTCTGAAGGATGCTGGGAATTGGATCTGAGGCAGCACGCGGTCCTGGGCAATTTAAGGCACAAACTTAGTGACGAGTGTGGCTGGGAACTGTGCCCCCTCTTCTCCTGTGCATAGAGTGAGCCAGCCAGCTTAGGGCTGAAAGGGTTTTTCTGGACTGGTGCGATCACCACATGTACTTATGTATCCCTTTGTATATTGTAACCCACTGTTAATTGCTCCCTTCATTCCTCATTTTTCTTCAAGAGCCACCACCAGAGCTGTGCTGCGCTCAGACTAAATGTATCTGGTCCTACTCGTGTGTATTTGTAGTATTTGCAAAAGGGAGTTAAATCAACTTTAGAAGAAGGTGGGGAAAACAAAAAAGGCGGGGAGGCAGCGGTTAGAGGCTGTGTGCCGTGCCGCGTAGGGAGCACCAGGTGGCGATGCTGGACCAGCTCTGCCGCTCCCGGACCACTTTCGGAGCATCCTCCCTTCTTCCTCCTCCGCCTCCTCCTCGCCCCCCAGCGCGGCCCGGGGGCTCAGGCCCCGCGGGCTGTGCCGCAGCTGGCCGCCGGCCGGGGAAACCCTGGGGTGGCCCAGCCCGGAGCTGCGGTGCTGGGATGCCTCGTCGCTGGGGAAGGTCTGCGCTGTGCTGTGCTTGGTCCTGGCGGAGAACAGCTTGGGAGCGATGGTGAAATTGCAGATCTGGTTTGGATTTGGTGAGCTGATGGTGATGGCCTGGGGAGGGAGGGCAGGGCAGGTGACCCCAGCGATGCTCGGCAGATGGGGGTGCAAAGCTCGCTGGGGCCATTGCACACGGCAGCTGCAGGAGGGAATGAACAGGCTGGGGCTGTTGGAGGGGAAGCGTGGGGGTGCCTGCCCCGGTCCCTCTTGCTGATACCAAGGGAGGGGAGGGTCTGAGTTTGGTCCAGAGCATTAGCACTTCACTTGTCCTAGTATGTGGCAGTGCTTGGGCTCAGGACATCTGATGGGCTGTCTGGCAGGTCAGTGTTCGCAGTTTCTAGGGACAGTCTGCGTTTTGCAGCTCTTCCCCTTGCTCCTGAGGGGACGAGGTGGCTTCCCACGGCTGGGCTGTGGCCAGAGGGGCTTTCCAGACCCACTAGAGGTCCTGTCCCGGGGAAAGCAGGAGCCGGGCACAGCTCCTGGGGTGCAGCACAGGCACATACAGACTTGCCTTGTCCCAACAGCTACGAGCTCCTCAGGGTGGTGTTGGAGAAAGCTGGGTTGCAGAAGTGGTTTTGCTTTACCCAGCCTGGAAAGTTTTAGGCCTCTAGGGAGCTGTTAGAGTGGAATTGCTTCAGCTGGAGAGGCTGAGAACACCTCTCCTGGGAAGTCCTGGTCCCTTGGCAGATGGAGCACCCACGCTGAGGGAGAAGATGCCGACTCAAATATGTCCTGTGACAGGAGAGAGTGATCCAGCTAGTCTCATCTGCTGAATAGTTGAACAAAAGGATGGGGAGGAAATCTCACATGGCTGTGTTTTAGGTGTGCTCCTGAGCAGATCAATGCAGCAGAGGAGCTAACTGGATTGGGGGCAGCTGGCATCACTCTGGAGAATCCAAATCCCCTTTGGGTCCCTGTAACCCTTGCTACATGCTGAGGAAGCGCCTGCATCTTGCCCCAGCATCTCCCTTGGCCAAACCACTGCATCTCAGTGGGCCTTCTCAACATGTTGCTCAGTTCAGGGCTGGGATCCTCCTGTCAGGTTTTGGACTGTCGTGTCTCTACAAAGCTTCCTTACATGTGTATGGGGTCCATCTGGGGACCAGCTGTCAATACCCCCTCATCCTCAAGCACTGAAGGAAAGCCTGAGCTCTCTCCACCCTGCTCCCCCCAAGAAAGAGGGTCTCATGCCCCTGTTTCTCTTTGCTCAGCTGCTTGCTACAGCACTGCTCATTGTCTTTCGCCACGCTTGTGGAAATGGTAAATACTCAGCTGCTCATGGTGCTGCAGGATAGCTAAATCAACTTTATTCACAATCACAGTTATCTAATTTTTCACAATGAGTTATTCTTCTCTTTAAACAGAACACAAAACATCTTAAAGTAAAGCAATGAAATGCAAATGACACAGGAACACAGAGGTACGTGGGAACCTACACCAGTCAAACAAAACAAAAGGTTAGGATTGTTGTTACTGTTACTGCTTTTGCTGGTTTTTTTCTCCCTGGAGGGAGCCTTGCTCTGCTCCTCCCTGCTCACAACTGGAGGCCAGCTGATGCCGGGAGCAGGACTTAACCCCAATTTTTGAGCTTGGATGCTGGGGGATGCTTTCAGCTTCTGCTAATTCCTAGAGTTTGGTCCACAGTAAAACAAACACAGTTATATATTAAAACACTCTGAATTTGAAAGGTGAAAAGGGAGTTCACACCACTGCACTGGTACCCATGGATGGAGTTTCTTGAAAAATAAAATGTACCCCTTGGCTTGCCCTGTGTGGAGGGGAACCAGTCCCACTGGTGTGGTGAAGGCTCGGGAGGCTGCTTATTGCACATTTCCCCACATCCACTATTTCATTGACACCTTCCTACCCCTTAGGTTCGTTCTCTCCGGAATCTTTGCGCTGGCGTTTGTATAACTACAAAAGCAGGCTCCCTGTGTGTACCGGTCACGGCTCTGTCCTCGGGCAAGCTGGAGGCTGGCCACATGCCTGCGGACCGGCCGTGCTCCTGGCATGGCTGCTGACCCCCTCAGGCTCGTGCCAACCCAGCCTCCTCCCACCCCTCTGAGGGTGTCCAGGCACAGGAGCCATGGCGCTCCAGGGCTTTCGACAGCTGGCCTGGAGTGCAGGGCAGGGCTGCGTTATGGGTGTACGTGAGAGGTATGCGAAGAAACAACATAAATCCCTGTAACCAGAATATCAGCGTTCAAGTTAGTACTGCCCGCCGGGGCGGGCTGGGGTGGCTGCAGACCCTCGTAGTAGACTGCAGTGATGGCGGTGCCTTTAGAGAAAGGCTCTACAATGCGCTCTCCCGCTAGTAGCCTCTTTTTTCACTTCCTCGAGAGGACAGGGGGAGGACATGTTTTCTAGGCGCTCTTAGGAGCAGCCTCTGAGAGTGCTCCTTCACCCACTTGCTGCCGGGGGGGGGGGGCATGATGCCCCCCTGCAGCAAGTGGCTGTGTCTATTAAATGCTTTTATTCCTACGCCACGCTGTTCCCCCTTGTCCTATCAGTGGCCATATGCTGGGGTGCAGGAAAAGGCTTGGCAGGAGGGGTGCAACTCCATGGCCTTTCCCAGCCTGGCCTGGTGGGCAACATGGCGGGGCGAACACCACTGCTGCTGTGCCCCGGCCCTGATCACCCCTCAGGGCCCAGACACCATCTCTACCTCCCATGTGGCCCTGGAAGGCAGCAGGATGGGGCCGGAGGGGAGACAGGCAGCTGCTGCTGCTGCGGAGCCACCCTGCCTGGGCCCAAGGGCCGGCAGCCATGGCAGAGCAGTGGTTGTCACAGCAACCATGCAGGCCGCCATTGCAGGCGCCCACCGTGGGGACAGCGGGGTTCCCAACTGGGACAGGAGGGAAGGGGATTTATTTAAATAAACCAAAGCAAACCAAACCCCTCAACCTATATTTTTTTTCTTTCCTCTCTTCCTAACACCTAAGGACAGCCATGTCCTGCCAGCGGGCTGGCTGTGAAGGGCTGAGTACCACCTGGCTGGTTTTGTCTTAAAGCACAGTGATAAAGTTACCAGTAAATGAAACCCGCAGACATGTGGGTTTATACATTCTTCCCCAGTGGGTTTGGGGTTTTTGCTTCTTTTTTTCTTTTATTTTCTCCCTCACAAGTGCTGTCTGGACGGTAGGGGGAGGGAAGGCGACGGAGACACATCTCCCTCTCCCGCAGGCCCATGGGGGCAGAGACGCTGCCGAATCCCTCGTGCTGCGTGAAGACCATTCAGGACAAGCCACAGCAAATCGGTGGGGGGGAGTTTGAGAGCTGCTCGTCGTGCAACAGGATGGTGACAGGCGGTGGCTGGACGCCTCTGGGAGGGAGCGAGGCCAGTGCCAGTGTTGGCTGCCAAACCCGCCATGAATGCCTCTGCCAGGGAACAGCGAGGGAGGAGCGGGGTACAGCCCTTGTGGGGCTGCCATGGGGCTGCTCTTCTGCCTGCAGACATGGGGTAGGTTTTGCTTCACAAATCCTGGGTCCTTCTCTGCACTGGCCTCAGCCTTTCTGCTGTGAATGCACTCACTGCAGCTCGCTCACTGGGTCAAAGCTTGCCTTGTTCCATCCTTTCTAAGGGGCTTCCTATGGTCAGGCTGGTTGTACACGGAAACGTGTTGCTTGTTTCTCCTCTTCTGCTAAGCTGTCCTCTGCATGCGGGGTGTCTCCAGGAGAGGTGTAGCACTGAACCTTTCACCGCTTGCTGTCCCTGCTAAACGTTGGAGACTCTCCTCTGCTGTGCATGGTGTCGAAAAGGGATGATTGCACCAGCTGGGTTTTTTTGAGATAAAGTTTAAAATCCACAAGAGAGAGTAGTCCATCACAACTTCCCTGACACAGTGGAGTCCAGCCCCAGGGCTTGCTTGGAGGGTAGAAGAGCAGCGTCTAAGCTTGTCTTATCTGTTGTCCATTGAAAAGGGGATCAGGGTGGTGGTGGGTGATGGTTTTTGAATCTCCTGGATGATGAATAGAGACCAAGACCTGTGTTGTTTCACAGCCTCCTCCCCACCTGCCCAGTCCCCACCACAGCATCTGCTGCTGCTCTAAGTGCTGCGGTATGTTTTGATGATATCTTTGATGGCCCGTCTGCAAATGGGGCAGCAAGCGTTGGCCATCTTCTTGAGCTTCAGCCCACATGAATAGCAGAGACACATGTGTCCACAGGAGTAAATGACCGTGTCTACCATGTTCTCGTAGCAGATGGTGCATTCGTCTCCCCAGGGCCCCGAGACGGACGGGGAGATGGGTGACTCAGGTAAGCTGATTGGAGAGTTGGGAGCTGTGCCTGAAACACAAACAGGGTCACTCATGCTGCTTAAAAGGCTTCTTGACATCCCGGGGTAATTGCTGCCCTGAAGCCAGCCACAGAGGGAGCAATCATGCTCTAGCAGAAATGGATGCTCCAGGATCAGAGGTCCTTCCTGTGACCTACTGTCCCACTCGCTGAGCCCTGGTTCACATGCCAAAGCTCAGGGCAGCAGAATCATAGAAGCATAGAATAGTTTGGTTTGGAAGGGACCTTTAAAGGTCATCTAGTCCAACCCCTGAAAGGCAGCATCTGCTGGGATCTGCTGCCCACGTAGAGCAAACCAAGAGACAGCTGTTCCCATGCAGCAGGGGTTTAAACCACTGTTTAAACATTAACAAAGGAGGAAAAATCAGGAGGGGCGGACCAAGCCATCTGCTTTGAAAAGGGAGAGGCCAGTTGGCACACGGTGGCAGCAGCTCCCAAGACAAGCAGCGCTTTGTTTCTAGGGCCGATCCAGGGATGTGGGACCACAATGCCTGGCTACAAATCACCCTGTGTGGATCCTTCAGGATAGGGTTAGGGTGGTCCCCGCATGGACAGCATCTAGCTCATAGTGGGCACGTCATTGCTTTGATTGCTATGAGGGGCTGCAGTAATTATGCTTGTGGCACACCTGTAATGAGGCCTCCCCAATGAAGCCAGATGAGAAAGCATGATAATGTGAAAATTTCTAATTTTTTCCCCCAAAACCCATTAAAAATCTGGATGTTTGCTGTCACCAGTTATCAGACTTTTGACACTGATAGGTACCTTCAGCAAAAAACACTCTTAGTTTGGACAACATATAGACAAGGACTTGTAAGTTAGATATCCCACCATCAATGCCTTGGGATCATGCAGGTCCTTGGAGTTTTAAAAATGCTGCAGAACAGCCTATCATTTTCTGCTGCATGTACATTAATCTAAATCTCACTGGAATTCATTGGCATATTAGAAATATCAATACTGCTTTTTTCTGAAGAAGGTACTGAAGGTGTGTGGAGAGGAAAAGGGAGGCAGTAGGCATACCCGTAGCTCCAGTCTAAGCTAGCGTGCAACAGGTCACTGCCACACAGCTCTGCAGAAGGAGCTGTGCGTCACAGGGCCACGCACATAACAGAAATGGCTGCCTCCCTTGGGACCTTTCATGATGAAAAGGGTTGGAGAAATATTGCTGTCTAGGCATCTAAGCGGCTTCCACATAAAAGACTGAAAATAGACTTTGCAGAGGCTCTCCCTTCCTCCCCAAGGGAGCTGACAGGAGACTTTGTTGATCATTGTGGTTTTAGAGTCCTTCTGGGGGACAAGCCTGAGACCATGAAGGGAGCA
Source organism: Phoenicopterus ruber ruber (assembly GCA_009819775.1). Lineage (NCBI taxonomy): Eukaryota > Metazoa > Chordata > Aves > Phoenicopteriformes > Phoenicopteridae > Phoenicopterus > Phoenicopterus ruber. The sequence continues at coordinate 27,148,244 of CM020221.1, read as the reverse complement.
GTGCAGGAGCGGGCAGGAGGAGGCAAAGGAAAGGCAGGGGGGATCCCACCACACTTACCACTGATAGAGCTGCAGAGGGGGCCAGAGCCACATGTAGACAATATGGGGTCAGAGACGCCGCTGCAGAAGACGGTGGGGGAATTAGGTGTCGATGTGGGCGAGCTTGGAGTGGACAGCCCCAGCCGCTCGGCTAATATGGTGGAACCTGCACCACAAGAAAAGAAACCCACAGTTACTTCTAAAAATATATGTGACGGAGTGCAGCTCTCAGTGCTTGTCAGGATTTGTGTCTCATCAGCATGAAATCTAAGGAAGAGATAAAGGAAAAAAAACCCATCATACACCTTTTCAAATGCTTGCAGCTGGCCCTGAAGAGACATCGAGCTCCCACGGCCCCTGAAGTTTACTGGAGCTCCTTTAGTCATCATAACCCTTTGATTCTGCCCTTAAATGTGTCTCAAGACATTAAGTGCAGTTACTTTCCTTATGGTTTCATGCTCATATGCACCCTCAGCACTACATCAGCAATGGGCTTGTAGCCAGTAGAGGACACAGCCTGCAGTAGGGTGGGCTGGACTCCAGCACAAGAACGCATCACCTTCTCAAAGCACTCTACGCTAACCCAGCACAAAATGCATCATCCCAGGCTCTGACAAATTCATGCAAAGTCACTCAAGGACTTCCCAGAGACAAACACAAGGGTTTGGCAATCAGAAAAACTTGACTCTGCTCAGTGCTCTGCCTCTTTTGTAGTGTGGCCTCTGTCAGAGGCAGGGATAGCAGGTGAGGACAGAAATCGGGGTAAAAACCTCTTCAGACCAGCCAAGAGACAAACCCAAATGCATTTGGCTCTGGGATGAACAAGGACACCTCTTCCCCCCCAAACAGGAATGATTTCTTCACTCCCCGCATGTGTAGATGAGCCCCTTCAAGTCCCTTCTAGGTGTCCGCAGCTCCACTACCTCCCGCTCTCACTGCCCGCCATCACCTCTGTGTTAGTGTGGTCTGCCAGAAAAGCCAGCTCTGCCCCACAGCCGGCTTGGCACCCTCCCTCGGTCTCAGTCTCTTTCTTCTGCTGTTATAGTAACAAGTATCTTAAAGCCCCTTCCAGAAGGGAAAAAAAATGGGAATGCTTAAAACTCTAGCTGCTGCAAAGGTTTTGTCGGGGAATTTCATTGTTAACAATGCAGCCTGGTCTTCAGTAAGACAGTGGTGAGACAGCGGCGTACACGTGCATGAACCACATGTATGGTTTCTCGGTGGTAAGAACTAGTTTGCCTATGGTTTTAAAGTTAAAGTTTCTAGTTCCCCAGCTGAGAAGAGAACTGGGGTAACTCCAAATCAGAACTAAAATGCTAAGACTTCTTCATGTTACCATATAAGGAGCCAAGAGACACAGAGGGTTTGGATCCGCAGTGTCCTCAGTGAGTCGGAGGCTACTCCCCAGAGAACAAGCAGCAGTAGGAGGCCAGGAAAACCCCGTGCACCAGAAAGGTCCTTCAGTTTCTATTTGCAGGGAGGCTACCAAGCCAAGGAGGGCAAACCTGGGACGCAAGGACTCCAAGTGCCAACTGTGGATCGTGCAAAAAAAAGCAAAAGCACAGCAGCAGCCGATGCCAGATTCTCCTGCCCTTTTTAGCAGAACAAGCCTGAGCAGTTTAAGTGTAGCACAAGGACTGAGGAGGGGTCATGTCTGGGTTGAAATCTGTTCTGAGGACTGCGTACAGGAGAATAAGCAATTCTCTTCAGACTTCAGTCCCTCAGTTCTACTCCTCTTCAAATGAGGAGTGCTTTGCTCACAGGCAAAATCTGAAGTTGAATTAGCCTCTATAAAGGGCTTTGGGGCTCTCACACTTGAGATGCTGTAGAGAGGCACCTCCTTTATCACACAGACGGGAGCTGAGGCTGGAGTTTAGCTCAGTAAATATGCAAAGAGAATGATGCAGCCTCTAATGACAGCCACTAGCAATGGCCCTTCCCCGCCAATCTGACAGATGACCGTAGCAGAAAACTTGCCCTGTGGGTAACACACACTGTAAACAGGCTCAGCAGGGGCACAGATTTCAGCTCATTCACTGCATGCAGGACAAATATGAACACTGAGCAGCTGAACAACTTTTTCAAGCCTTCCCTCTCCTCCCTGCAGCCTGGAGACATTTTTTCTATTTGGCTGACACACAGCACATTGCATTTCTAACACCAACATGGTCATTTCATTAAATGCAAAATAAAGACTATGAAGAGCATTTTTTTCTGGGCTAATAGAAGAATTTGGAGGTGCCCCAAGTGTCACAGAGTATGAACTGATAAAGCATGAGTAGGTAGACTGCAAGATGGGGACTGGGGGAGTAAAGTCCCTCCCACTGTAAGAGACGATCAGGTTCGTGACCACCTGAGGAACCTGAACATACATGAGTCTATGGGACCTGACGAGATGCATCCCAGAGTCCTGAGGGAATTGGCTGATGTAGTTGCCAAGCCACTCTCCATGATATTTGAAAAGTCATGGCAGCCAGGTGAGTCCCTGGTGACTGGAAAAAGGGAAACATTGCACCCGTTTTTAAAAAGGGTAGAAAGGAGGACCCTGGGAACTACCGACCTGTCAGCCTCACCTCTGTGCCTGGGAAGATCACGGAACAGATCCTCCTAGAAGCTATGCTGAGGCACATGGAGGACAGGGAGGTGATTGGAGACAGCCAGCGTGGCTTCACCAAGGGCAAGTCCTGCTGACCAACCTAGTGGCCTTCTTCGATGGAGTGACTACATCAGTGGACAAGGGAAGAGCTATGGATGTCATCTATCTGGACTTCCGTAAGGCCTTTGACATGGTCCCCCACAACATCCTTCTCTCTAAATTGGAGAGATATGGTTTTGATGGGTGGACTGTTTGGTGGATGAGGAATTGGTTGGATGGCCACATCCAGAGGGTAGTGGTCAACAGCTCAACATCCAGATGGAGATCGGTGACAAGTGGTGTCCCTCAGGGGTCCATACTGGGACCAGTACTGTTTAATATCTTCATCAGTGACATAGACAGTGGGATTGAGTGCACCCTCAGCAAGTTTGCAGATGACACCAAGCTGAGTGGTGCAGTTGATAGGCGTGAGGGACAGGATGCCATCCAGAGGGACCTGGACAAGCTCGAGAAGTGGGCCCAGGTGAACCTCATGAGGTTCAACAAGACCAAGTGCAGGGTCCTGCACCTGGATCGGGGCAACCCTCAGTATCAATATAGGCTGGGGGATGAAGGGATTGAGAGCAGCCCTGCCGAGAAGGACTTGGGGGTACTGGTGGATGAAAAGCTGGACACGAGCCAGCAATGTGTGCTCGCAGCCCAGAAGGCCAACCGTATCCTGGGCTGCATCAAAAGAAGAGTGGCCAGCAGGTCGAGGGAGGTGATTCTGCCCCTCTACTCTGCTTTGATGAGACTCCACCTGGAGTACTGTGTCTCACTGCAGTATTTGCTCTGGACCCCCCAACACAAGAAGAACATGGACCTGCTGGAGCGAGACCAAAGGAGGGCCACAAAAATGATCAGAGGGCTGGAACACCTCTCCTATGAAGACAGGCTGAGAGAGTTGGGATGGTTCAGCCTGGAGTAGAGAAGGCTCCGAGGAGACCTTATTGCAGCCTTTCAGTACTTACTTAAAGGGGGCTTATAAGAAAGATGGGGACAAACTTTTTAGCAGGGCCTATTGCAATAGGACAAGGGGTAATGGTTTTAAACTGAAAGAGGGGAGATTTAGACTAGATATAAGGAGGAAATGTGTTACGGTAAAAGTGGTGGAACACTGGAACAGGTTGCCCAGAGAGGTGGTAGATGCCCCATCCCTGGAAACATTCAAGGTCAGGCTGGATGGGGCTCTGGGCAACCTGATCTAGTTGAAGATGACCTTGCTCATTGCAGGGGGTCGGACTAGATGACCTTTAAAGGTCCCTTCCAACCCAAACTATTCTATGTTGGCAGCAGTGCAAATGGCCTTTCCACAGTGCAAGGAGAGCTCATCAGTGCAGAAACCACAATCATCTCTGGTTGTGGCCAGTCTGAGTCCCAAAATGGCCTTACCCAAGACCCAAGGGCCAGCACACACCTTCCCCATTCTTTCTCCTAACACAAGGCACAGCTCTTGACTTTTCTCCAGCATAAGTAAGTACAGAGCTTTGTTTAAGTTAATCTGAGTTCCCTACCAGACAAGACACACTTCTCCCTTGGTGACAGAATAATCAACATAAGACACGTTACTCACGCTGTTAATATATTGCTGGATGGTGTGCAGATACTATGACAAGGAGCATGGAATGAGATCATGTGCAGGGTGGAATGAGTGTGGCCAGCTTGGCTTAACTAAATCCAGATACATACGCTCAAGGCCAAACATGCTCATTGTATGCACAGAGCTCCCACCAAGAACTAGCTTTCAAACCATGATTTTAAAACATTAAATAATTCCAAATAAATCAATTTAAATAATGATTTAGAAACATTCTTCCTCTCTGTAAAGCCCACAGATAAATTGTCTCTGCTGCTAATTTGTCTCATGCTTGATCTCAGACACACTGGAATCACCTTTAAATGCATTTTGAATCAATTCCGTTTGCTGTTTTATCTTTGCAAAGTCCAATTATTAGCAAAATTCAATGCAGTTTGACTCTCTGTACTTCCGTCATCACTCTAGGAGAGGTGCAAATAAACCTATATGTCCACCCACAAAAGGAAAGAGTATTATACTTTCAGTAGAAGAGAGTATTACCATGGAATGTACAGACAACATCATGCCAGGAAAGGCTGCTAGTATGCTAAAGGTTTGTAATTCAAAACGGTCTTGCCAAACTAGAAATAGGATCAGAAATAAATGGGATGGTATTCAATATGATCAAATGCAAAATGCAGCACTTTTAAGCAGAGATAATCAGCTACCCAAATACAGGGCAGAGAATTAGTCCATTCAATTACAAATACAGCTGTCCTACAGAAACAGGCCTGGGGATTGCTGGAGGTCACCAGATGATCATAAATCAACAATGTCGTCCTGTTATGAAAAGGTTGCGCCAATCCAGGGTCATATGAGGCTGGTTAAGGACTGGAGCAGGAGCCTGGAGGCACTGTGGTATCTGTCCCTGGAAATACTCAAAACTCGACTGGACATGGTCTTGTGCTAACTTGGAAGTTAGCCCTGCTTTAAGCAGGAGGTTGGATTAGGTAATTCCCAGGGGTCCCTTCCGACCTAAAATGTTGTATGATTCTATGATTTTAAGATGGCAACATTTTTCACAGGCTGCTAAAAGGAGAGAAGAAACAATCTGTTCTTCATGAAAGTTCTGGATAAGACAAGAAATCATGGGTTCGGACTTCTGAGGTGTTCAGGTTAGACATTATGTAGATAGTGAAGCACTGTAAAGCAATCATACTTCCTAGAGAGAATATGGCATCTCCATCATTAGAGCTCTTTAAGAACAGGAAGGTGAAGTAGGTAGTTTCTTGGCATCCCATCCAGCATTTATGATTTTTATGAGAATAATTATCTGTATCCATAATTGCCCTTTTATAGAACGTCCTAACTACGACCAAAATACAGCAGCTGTCATCCTCAGAGATGCTTTTGGCTCTCTGTGTCTATTGTGGTGAACAGGGTGGTTTCCCAGAACATTGCAATCCACTCTCAGGGGATATCTCCTGAGGCCGTCCCAACTTTTAAGCAGGCATCTTTTTGTTCATCTCCCTTAATGGCAGCTGTCCGGGAAGAGCTGTGCCACTGAAGGATTTACGTTGGTAAGAAGGCCAGATACAATGTCAATACTCCCTAAAAATGCAGAACATTTTCAATTGACTCTCCCCCTTAGTTTATTTATAAAAGTATTATTTCTACATTTCTTTCTCATAACAAAGTGATTATGTTGATCTGCTTATCACTGTGTAGGCCCCAGAGAGTGACTCTGTAAACAACCACAACAACAAGAGCAGGTGGGAAAAGCAATGTGCTGTCTGCATTCTCCTTCTGAGCATGCTTAGGGGCATTTGCTACGATGCAAGTAAATCCCCGGGGCATCTCTGCGGCCTAGAGCAGGGAGTAGCTGCCACGAATCTGTTCTGCAGCTATTCCCAACCCATTGCTACCAAGCAGTGTATTAAGACTCCTAGACTCAAACTACAGCTGAGATGGAGAGAAAAGTAAAGTAATGCCAAAGAGCATGTTGCTTCCTTATTACTGTTGACTTTGTATCACTGAAGGCTGGGAAACTACCAGTTTAAGGTGTTCATAACACATTTCTTAATCTGCTATCTATTCCTGAGAGAGGTGACAGAGGGGCAGGGCTATTCCTGGGATTTAAATAATGACAACAGGCTGAACTCCATCAGATTATGAAAAACATCCATCAGACGGTGAAAGGTATCAGGTAACTTCTTGGGATTTGACCAGGGCATTCCTCATACTGTCCCAGTGTGGGGAGGAGTGTTCATGTTCATAAGGAGACAAAAGTAAGACTCTACCCATTTTACTAACTCTCTGTCTTCCTCTCTTATCCCTTGTTGTGGTTTAACCCCAAATTGTAACCCAATACCACGCAGCCGCTCGCTCACTCCCCCCCTCCCCGCTGGGGTGGGGAGGAGAATCGGAAAGAAAGGAAAACTCGCGGGTTGAGATAAAAACAGTTCACCAGGACAGCAAAAGAAAAATATAAAAATATATTAATAATGAAAATATATATAAAGATAATAGAATATATAAAACAAACAATGCACAATTTCTCACCACCCGACAACTGATACAGCCCATCCCGAGCAGCAGTCAGGGAGCAGGGGTATCCCCCCCAAAGCTGTCCCAGAACAGCAAGTTCCAGAGAGAGCAGGCGAGGGAACAAACAGCCGAATGAATGAACAAAAAAAAAAAAAGGAAAAACAGAGAAACAAAAAGCAACCTGAAGGGAAGCTTAAGGATTAAGGCAAGTTAAGGGACTAAAAGCTAATGGCCCACCGGCCAACCCTCACTTATACCGGGCATGACGCCTATAGTATGGAATACTCTCTTTGGCCAGTTTGGATCAACTATTCTGGCTCTACCCCTCCCAAGTTTTTGCACCTGCACGTTAGCAAAACCTGGGAAACTGCAAAATGTCCTTGGTCGTTTAGCAGCAACCAGCAACATCAGTGCACTATCACCATTCTTCACGTACTAAATCTAAAACATGGTAGCTGCTGAAGACAAAACTAGCTCTGTCCTGGTCTAAACCAGGACATCCCTTTCCCCCTCAAAATTAAATTCAACATTATATAGTCCTGTTGCACTTTTTCAGATCTTAACGCAAAAGGCCCGCAAGCACAATGTTTCCGTCAGAGCACTGGGACTGTGCTTGGGGAAGTCTTGCAGAAACCAGGCTCCACAGCCTGAAAATGTCTGCTGCTTTGAAGTGTAAATGCCGTATTGCACAGTCTGGAGATTTTGCTTTTAAGGAAGAAAAGGAACAAATGAGCAATACACAGTGTTTGCTGGCTGCAGACAGGAATGAATATCATGACTTTTGCCCCTAGAATGCTTTCTGGCAATACCAAACACCATCTCAGGTGGTTCGCTCACCCCCTGCTGTTCGCATTACCTGTCTAGGCTCTTAATGACTGTTTCACAAGCATTATAAAAATAATGTATAACCACTCAGTCTGCACTCCAGAACTATCCTTTTTTCCCTCTTTGAACCTATCCAACTTAAACTTTGTTTTTCCTGGCTTACAGGATGCTGTCAGTAAATGACCTCTAGTGTCCAACACAGCTCACGTAGTTCGATCATCTTCACCTTTTTAATGGGCTTTCCTTAACCATACCCATCTTAAGGACTATGCCAGGATCTTAACTAAACATCGTACCTAAAACACAAAATATGGGAGCATCCTGCCATAGTATCTAAGGAAGAGAAAGTCTTATGCAACATACTGACTTGCCCGTATGTTGAGTATCATGTGGAGCACATTGACGGCCCCTTCTCTTTTTGTAACACATTTGCTACATAAATAGGACAGCTAATAAAGGTCAGGTAATTACCAATAGTAGTCACAGACTTTCAATGTTGTTCCATCCATCCGCAGGTCCCAGAGCTTCCAGCACACAGTGGAAAAGATTAGAACAGCTGCTGAAATCTGGCCACAGCCTTCAAATGGCATGTTTAAGGGTGCTCAAGAGAGCTGTGCACTTCTCATACATTTTAGTGCAGTGAGCACTGGGCACCTGGCAGTCATAGTCATTTAGATGCCTTTAAAAACTCTCAACTTGATTTCCCTTTGTGAGGAGCCAGATTTTTGAGCCTGTCAGCTAAAATAATTCCCCTATCTCAAAAACTGCTCAATATCCATTCTCACATTGAACACTCTCAAGGTATCATCAGGGCCATGGATTTTGTTATCTAAATAGGATCAAGGTTCTTTCAAAAATCTGGCACAATTGTGGGTACCGAGCTCATGTGAACATCTGCCTATGGAGGTCTGTCCCATAACACGTGGGCTCCTGCAGTGTGAGTGAGCCGTGATGTTACTGAGACTGGATACTAGAGCAACTTAACCCTGTAAAAAGTCATATCTTTGCTTAATCTTATCTTCTACAGATCTTTGGCTTTATAGTGACCACTGGTATGTGAACACCCTTGATAAATAACCATGTGCAAGACTGGTAGGACTGGGACCTCAATTTTGGTCCTTGCTATTATTTTACTCAAAAATCTCCTACATGCATCTTTTTTTTTTCCTGCTGATGGATGTAGCTTGTGTAGAACTTTCCCACTTTATTTTTTCCTCTATTCATCCTCCCATTTCAGGAAAAGGTAGAGAGATACTTTTCACTACTAGAGAATGCAGACTGGTGGAATTACATAGCTATTTCACATATTACAAGACCAAAAGCCCATATTGAAGATGCAGTGGGGAACCTGGAACAGTACACTGAACATGTATTCTCTTGACGTTGCAATCTGGTGGCAAGACACCGTGTACTGAAATCTCCTGGTTGCTCACCTCTGTCTTCTCCCAGGAAGAAAGATGACGTTTCTTTCTTTGGACGTTCCTCAGGTAGATGTCAGACTAACACCTCTCCCTTCACAGTGATACTAGAAACCTTGGTATTCCATCAGTGGCACATCCACTAAAAGGTGGGCTTTGCAAGAGCTAAATCCTTCCATGTTTTATCTCAGTAACTGGTTTTCACTAATGCAAATGTTCCACCAGCTGTAGAGAGAGCTGCAAATACCAAACATGGTTTCAGCAAGACAGACTCAATACTAAAATGACAGTCCTACCCACAGCGTGTTCTCTGCTCCAAAGAGCAGCCATATACATTTCTGCACATTAACACATTTTGTTGCCACCAGCCAAGACTGCAGGAGAGCTATTCTGTCCCCCAGGGCCACCCAGGTCTTGCCCAACAGGAACTTTTGAATCCATCATGCTAAAACAAAGGAACAAAGCACCTGCTGCTGCCTGGGCACATGGTAGTTAAAGATCAACAATAATGTTAGAGAAGGATGTAAGCATATCCATCACTTCTGAATGCTATAAAATACATGTATTTACACAACCATTTGTTATGTTCCCACGGTGATGGGAACAATACTGCATTGACCAGAAACCAGAGCTTCCTTCCCCTTGATGTTTTCTGGCCAACCATGCTCTCAGAGCCCAGCCTCTGTGCTGCAACTCATCTCTGCCTCTCAGGTGACTGACATCAGCTGATGACCCGTGGGGGTTTTTGCATTCAAGTATTTCCTGGGGGATTTTAAAACTGTTCCGAACAGAACAATATTACATTTTGTTCTTTACAAGCCCATGAAAACATAACAGATTTTGCATTATGCTACAGAAATGTCCAGAAATAGGTCAAAAAGCAGCCTGGCAGATTTTGCATGCAAAACCATAAGGCCCGTGTTTGCAGATGGGTGTCAGACAACCACTGTTCAAGGAAGTAAAAGTTAGATCCAAACCACATGGAGAACAACAGTTCAGACTTTCCTGTAGATCAGAAAAGGAGTGTACTTTATGGCTTCACTGGAGCATCGCTGTCTGCTGTGTCCAGAAGGGCAGCAGGGCGCCAGCACATCTATTACCCTCCTGCAGTCATATGCACACTCCAGTTAAGCAGGAGAAATATGAAAGCTCCAGAAACCACAGAAGTTTTTGATCCAGCAACTCTCACAGCCCAAGTCCAATGTGCTGTCTGAAAGCAAAGAGCACAGAACAAACTTACAAGGTATCTTTCCTGACCTGATAGGTGAAGTTCAGCAGCTACTTAGCACTTCATCCTGCAAAGTCCTGAGGGCATGGACTCCTTGCAATGAACATCTAGCTGAACTGAAGTGAAAGAGCCTCTAACGGCGCTCCATCTCTCAACCTGAGAAATACTAGACCAACAAAGCACCCAGACAGATACTTAGATCAATAAGAGGTAAAAAAAGAAGCCTGGATTGAGTAGCTGAACCGCATGAAAAATGAGAGTTGGAGCTTTCATCTTGTTTAAGAAAAACAAACCAAAAAGCCCTCTAAAAGATCACAGATATTAATTACCCTAACCAAAAATGCTTCTGTTCATAACAGCACCTTTTTCAGCTCCATCTCAAAAGGGCCATTTGGCTCAGAGTATCTGGGAGACCACAGCAAAAGTGGTTCTGTGAGCAAAAGGAAAACTGCTGCCTAACTCAGCACCTCCAAGCTCTGTCTTCTCCAGGAGGGACATGTATAAATAGGGTGGCAGATGCATACAGGAAACAAATACTTTCACTTTTCTTGGCCAGCACTGCTCTGAATTTCTGTGGGACACTCTGCTGGATGAAAAGGCGTCTGACAAAGGAGGAAAAGAAAGAGTTTAGTCTGCTATGTCACTCTCACAGTAGCCAGAATAAGCAACTCACGCCAGTGTTAGTTCAAAGAATAGGCAGATTTTATCTGTCTTGACAGACAAGTTGCAATTCAAAGAGCCTGGTATATGATCCCATATCCTGTACTTTCACTGTAGGCAGGCAAAGGCATTATGAGATAAGGGAGATCTATACATCACTTACTATGAACATCTCACTGCAGCCAGGGATAGTTTATTATGCTAGTGATGATAATCACTTCTGCTCTTGTGGAAGAGAGTGTGCAGAGGACAAGACATTTGCAAGCCCTGTGGCTTTCACTTAGATGAGGTCTGCTTGCTTTACCCAGCCTTTACCCAGATGCTGGCTGATACCTCAGTACACAGGCCAATGCTCACTGACTTACCCGCGGCAAGCGTGGGTTAATTATCTGTCACGTGGGATGAGATTTTTAGCTGGATGGTACAAAGGTGCCACAAGCAGGTGTTAACTCTGACATTGCTGACACTGACCACAAGGGACAAGCATTTGACTGCATCCAATTCCCCATGACTGCACAGTTTTGCAAGGCACAAGTTGTTAAGCAACCTGTCCTCTCTACCACAGCTTGCCTTTGTGCTAATTCTCCTTTAAAACAACGAATACAAACCAGGCTGTGAATGGAGAGCCCTGTGCAGTGCTAGAATCAAGCCCAGAAGTTACGGGCACTGTAATGCCCTTGTGCAGGTCTTACAACTTAACATCAGTAATGTGTACTCCACTTACAAGGAAAGATAAAACCGTGCATGACAGGAGGGTTTATGAAGAGGCATCAATTAATACAAGTGGATTTCTTTCCAAGAGGTGCCGAATATTAACTCTCTTCCTTCCCCCCTAGTCTCTACTGCCATAAAATACCACATACCCTGCAGTGCATAGGAACTCCAGGCAGTTAAGTGCCACACAACACAGGCCTGTTAGATTCCAATCAGCTAAATGAGTCCATTTTCCATACAAGTGGGAAATGTTTCCAAAATTAAAAAAAAGAAACAAAACATGGACGATAAAACTCTGGGGCACTTCTAATTGAATGCTTGTTAAAGGAAGCAATTCATTATATGCATTTCTGTGCAACAATGTTATGCTTTTATCAGGTTTCTTTTGTGCTGTATTTAACTCGGCAATTTCCATGTCACTGGAATGAAGCAAGGCTGAGAAGGATCAAGTTCCCAAAGGGGTAACCTACCAGCCACGTCTGAGATCAGAGATGAGGGGGTGTGATTTACTACTGCAAAGAACTAGCCAGCTTCTCTCAAACAGGAGAAGATTATAAATTTAGAGCTGGAGAACCAACATCCCAAATTCTCCCTGCCTGTGTGAGAGACTTTTCTACAAACTGTACCTGCTGTCCGCAGCAGGGGCAGTGTGTATAACAACTGTACACACCGACAATCATTTAAATATTTTGCATGCTCGCTGCAGTTAATTGTATGTGCAAAGTAAGTATATAACTGCACCCAGAGTGAAGAACTTTTTTGGCAGAGACAGGTGCTCTGCCATGGGATGCTGGAGTGCTGGGACAGCCAGGGAGCAAGTGGCCAGCTCTTCCTTCCTCGCCTCCCCAGTTTTGAGCCCATTGACCAATTTCAGGAAAGTCTGAAAGAAGGATGGAAACCTCAGCAGCAATTGATTTCTAAATATCTTGCAACGGGCAGCTAAGTAGGAGCCCCAACTCAATGCTCACGGTAAAGGAGGCAGGAGAGCTTAGCCCACACACACTCTGCATTTATCCAGCATGGATGTGAATACGGACTTACCCACACCAAATGCTGGCTCTTGGGTTGTTTTTTTCAGGCCTGATGCTGGCTCTTGGCCAGGATACATCCAGAGAGCTGCAATATTGTGCAGCTGTTCTGGTGGGGCTGGAGTTATTGAAGTGCATGGATAGAAAGGACACAGATAAGTTGGAAACTCAGCTTCATTAGTATGACTGTTGATGGAACATGTTATTTTCATTGCTCAAAAGAAAACTTCAGTATTACTGGAACAGATGAAATTCACAAGGGAAATCACACCAAAACAAAAAAAAAAATAAAGGAGATGAAGGAAGATGTTTTACATGCTGGTGATTCACTCTGAGACAAAAGAAAATGAAAGACTCTCCCCAACCATTTGGATCCCCAAATACTAAATATATGAACTTATTGCTGTGATAGCTCCTCCAGACATGAGTCATACATTTTAAAACCTTATGGGGTCAATCAATTTAACTTCATAAATGAATTACACCACCAAAACCAGACCAAAACCAGACCAAATGTATCCAGACTGGCTCATTTCAACCTTTCAGAGCTGTCAATAGAACTGTGTGTGAGCTGAAATGCTTACCAGCAAAAGCTGAAAGCAGTAAATCAAATTTAATAGGCTGGTTTTGTCAACTGTAGAGGAATGATGCCTGAAAAAAACCAACCCAAGCCTGAACTAATGGAATTCCTAAAGGATATGCAAAGACTGTTTCATTTCTACATGCCTAATGTTCTGGGTTTCTGTTTGGTTGTCCTATGCGCATAACGCACAGAATTTCTGAACTAAGACCAACACTTTACATATAAAATATTTAGAAAGGCTTCCAATCCTGACAAAAAGAACTATTGCCTCCCTCAATAGCTGGTTCCTGTAGTTAATTACCCTCACTTATGTTTAATTTAAATTTGTGTCCCTTCATTTTCCAGCAGCTTGATATTTTTTATGCTATTATCTGCTATATTGAAGTGCCCTCCTCTTTCATTTATCTTCCCTCCATGTGGTCAAGTTGCCTTTTAACCTTTTCTTTGCAACGAATTGACATCCCTCTACCTCCCACAACAGATGACTGTGGCCTCTGTAGGCTATAGAGGTGCTTGGGTTTCATTTATTTTCCTTTTGCTGGGGTGACATAAAGAAAAACAGTGTTTCCCACCTCGTCTTTGTTTTCTGCTTTTTTATTTCTCCTACAGCAAATATGTTGCCAGTATATGATGCCAGATTGACAAGATGGAAACAGAAGTCAGAATTCTTTACTATCAAACCAACCCCACACTGCCCTCCTCTCTTACAGAGTTCTGCAAGACCATCAGCCTGGGAAGAGATGGTCTCCCCTGATTTTTAGATTAGGAAATAAATGCTGTATCCCCAACACTATGGAGTAACTGCGGTCAGCAAATGTCAGCTTCTGTGGTAAAGCCACAAGCCAGGAGAGACCTGAGCTTGGTCCCGCTCTGGGTCAGGACCAAATAACTAATCTCAAGGTGTGAAATTAGTTATGTGAAATCAGTGTTCAATACCCTGAGCCATCTTGTTCTCTGAGCCAAAAATAAACCTTCTCTAGGTGCAAGAGTGACACTTCTGCTCTCCACCTTCTCCAGCCTCTAAACAAAACAGAAAAGCTGGAGAGGAAGCAAAACCAGCAACTTTCATTTCATTTTATAGTTGGCTGTAGTGCTGATGTTCCCTTAACACTGCATAACATATTGCTTTGATTCATCTAATAATGGTGTGCCCCTAGAAATAGAATGACATCTGCTATTTAAGATAGGTTTGGTACAATTATGCCTCTTGCAGTATTTGTGTCTCATTTCTTTCAAGGATATGGAACTTCACTTTTTCCATTAAAACCAGAAAAAGATGACTATAAACATGTCTTCTCCTGTGATATAAAGCTCAAACTACAAAAGATGATAGATCACACAAAATTACTCTTGTTTGCATTCTGAAGACGGAGCTTGTCATTAAAAAGATGAACACTTTATATTCTTCTTACATTTTCTAATATTATAATGACAGATATTATGGCAAGCACCATAATCTGTTCCACTGCAGTGCAAACAGTGCACATCACCTCTCTAATAACATTGCAAAAGCTAGAGATGGGAGTTCATTATTTTCTTTGCCTTCTGTCGGAATATTGCTGATCCGTATAATTACTGCAGTTGCAGAGATGGGCAGTGTTGGGACAGCGTCAGTGCTCTCTGGGCAGCTGCACTCCACTGATAGTGCACTGATACTGGGACTGTACTGCTCCCAGCATTGTTATACTGGAAACATAGGTCTGAAAAAGCTCTATTTGTATTTTAATATCTGTTAAAGATTATAGGCAAGGTCCAATTTCGTAGCTTTTAACTGGGAGATAGCAGCTTGCTGCCCAAGCTGACGTGGATAAAGCTGTACACTCAGCGGAGTCCTACCCTCTCCTTGAGAGAGACAAGGTCAGCAAGTCTGGTTCTTTTCACTTACTTACATCTCACTTAAGAACAATAGCCCATTTTCAGCTTCTCCTCCGTGACTGAGGCCAGAAAAGTCTGTTATGTGGTCAAATACAGGTAGTGAGGAGTTTTCCAACTCAGCAGATTTCATTTCATGGATCCAAACACAGATTTATCTAAAACATGCCCTGGGAGTGTACTGGTTTGGGCAGAACTTGTAAGTGGGTAGGGAGGACATACACAGGGACTAGGAAATTATTTGCTTAGCAGGAGATTTGCCTGGGATATAGAAGGCCTGTGTTCAATCCATGTTCTGTTGAATTCCATATGAAGACGTAATTCTGTCCCTCTGGTGAGACACATCCTCTCTGCCCTGTTTCAGGACCTACTGCAAACAGACTATTCACTTTGTGCAAAAACTACCAGAATTAGTGATCTCATATGAAAGGAAGCACTGGACGATGACTTAGTTTTACCAGCAGCTCAATGACCTGAGGATGTTTTCCTTCACGTATACAGGAGCATTTAATCTCTTACTTTACTGGGATCTGTTTGACTTCACCTACCATTATCACAATGACATGTTGGTAGAGAGCAGAGCTAGCCATGGATTATGTACAGTACGCACAACAAATGTAATCAGGCTGAATTATCAGGGATTGAGTCTTGGGCTCCTGGAAATAAATTACAGTATTACATTTGTCATCTGTAAACCTTTAACAGCCACAAAACACTCACAGCACAGGCCTATGGGCAACTTTAAGCAAATTATATAGGGCACTTCAGACTGTGATTAAGGTGAACTGGACCCTGCAGAGATGTGTGTGTTCACCACAATTTATCTTCAAAGACTGTCTATAAATCCTAAAAAAGGAGGTGTTTGTTGGCTTTTGGTTGTGTTTTTTTTTCCTGTTGGGTAAGAGGGGCATTTTAATAGAATCATAGAATCACAGAATCATTTAAGTTGGAAAAGACCTTTAAGATCATCGAGTCCAACCATTAACCTACCACTGCCAAGTCCACCACTAAACCATGCCCCTAAGTGCCACATCTACACGTCTGTTAAATACCTCCAGGGATGGTGACTCCACCGCTTCCCTGGGCAGCCTGTTCCAATGCTTGATAACCCTTTCAGTAAGAAATTTTTCCTAATATCCAATCTAAACCTCCCCTGGTGCAACTTGAGGCCATTTCCTCTTGTCCTGTTGCTTGTTACTTGGGAGAAGAGACCGATCCCCACCTCTCTACAACCTCCTTTCAGGTAGTTGTAGAGAGCAATAAGGTCTCCCCTCAGCCTCCTTTTCTCCAGGCTAAACAACCCCAGTTCCCTCAGCCGCTTCTCAAAGGCTTGTGCTCTAGACCCTTCACCAGCTTCGTTGCCCTTCTCTGGACACGCTCCAGCATCTCTATGTCTTTCTTGTAGTGAGGGGCCCAAAACTGAACACAGTACTCAAGGTGCGGCCTCACCAGGGCCGAGTACAGGGGGACAATCACTTCCCTGATCCTGCTGGCCACACTATTTCTGATACAGGCCAGGATGCCGTTGGCCTTCTCGGCCACCTGGACACACTGCTGGCTCATATTCAGTCGGCTGTCAACCAACATCCCCAGGTCCTTTTCCGCCGGGCAGCTTTCCAGCCACTCCTCCCCAAGCCTGTAGCGTTGCCTGGGGTTGTTGTGACCCAGGTGCAGGACCCGGCACTTGGCCTTGTTGAACCTCGTACAATTGGCCTTGGCCCATCGATCCAGCCTGTCCAGGTCCCGCTGTAGCGCCTGCCTGCCCTCAAGCAGATCAACACTCCCTCCCAACTTGGTGTCATCTGCAAACTTACTGAGGGTGCACTCGATCCCCTGATCCAGATCATTGATAAAGATACTAAACAGAACTGGCCCCAGTACTGAGCCGTGGGGAACACCACTTGTGATCGGCTGCCATCTGGATTTAACTCCATTCACCGCAACTCTTTGGGCCCGGCCATCCAGCCAGATTTTTACCTAGTGAGGATTTGAAGCAAAAAGGAATATAAGTATATTTAAAGTTATATGAATGTAACAGTATAAATAAGAAAGGAGCATTTTTAAATCACCTCCAGTTAGAGGATCACCAGGAACTACACCATGTTCTCGGAATCCATCATTTACTTTCTGACACTGACACCAGAAGAACCACAATATGGTTCAAATTCATGGCCAAACACATTCTACACTTGTGTCCAATACACACACACACACACACACACACACAAAATCAATTTGATCCTGAGCAGATGCTATTTCAAGGCTTTTCCCTCCACAGCTTCAAAACATGACTTTTAGCATTTAAATGAAGTACTTCAGTTAACAGAGCTTAAAACCAGAGCAAAAATATCAAGAGAAAGAGGCCAGCTCTTCAGACGTCCATCAATCTGTATGAGCTACACTGCCTTAAATAAGGCTGGAGGGCAAGGAAACCCCGCTCCTGTCGAGCTGGTCAGTGCCACGCTCTGTGCACCGCCGGGACCATGAGGCACAGGGCTTCCTCGCTGCTTGCTAGCCTGCCTCTCACCTACGAGCCTGGGGAAAGCAAAGGGACCGCTCTTTCTGGGAATCGCTCATGCCAGATACAGCTAACGCACAGAAAAGGGAATCAGATGTCATTTTTCGGGCTGGCTATGCCCTACGTTAGCCCAGGCCAAAGCACCTCTCCCCACCTTCCTTGCTTCTCCTAGGTCAGTGGTGACTCATCTGTGCTTTAATGGAGGTCTCTGAGGCTTAATTCATTACCTGAAAAGAGCTTTGAGACCATCAAGTGAAGGATGCTAGAGAAATGCAAAGAGATAATGCTTGTATCTCATATCCACGTGCTACGTATGTGCCTTTGTATATACTTTTTTTCCTTTTATAAAAACAAAATTTGTACCTGATGCTAGAGCAGGGAGGAGCCATTCATTCCCTCCACCCTTCCCCCCACGAGGCATCCCACCTTGCTGGTTTGTGAGTGAGCTTTGAAAAAGGGGTCTGACATACCCAACAATCGAATTTGCGTGACCGCGCCATGTAAAACGAAGAACATCCAGAGGGGCTGGGAACAGTCCACGCAGACCTGCATGCCAGTGCCAGCACCGTTGTGACTCAAGTGCAGCTCACCATCCGAATTCACCATAAATCCCAGGATGTCTCCGCTCTGGAGGGGCACCACGACTCGGCAGATGGCCCAGAACTCCTTTCGGTCAACCAAGGACTCGGGGTTATAGGGGAGGTCGCTGGGGCGCAAGGTGCTGGGGTCGCAGGACGTCACCCCATAGGACAGCGTCCCCGTGCGCACGGCGTTGGACTTGTTGATTTTGACGAAGATGGTTTCATTGATCCGAAGGGGTCTGCTGGTGAAAACCAAAGTCCTCTCTTCCCGGGCGTGCTCCAGACGGGCCACGGTTTGGTCATCGAGGATTTTGACGTGGGGTCCCCGGAGGTGGTGGAAGCGGAGGTCGCTCTCCAGCTGGGAGGGGAGGAGGTGGGAGTGCTGGGAGTTGAGGGAGTTCTGCGGGATGGGACACGTGGTGGCCGTCATGTGGAAGGTCTCCTCCTGCAGGTTGAGGTCGCACAGGCTGACCGAGAGGCGCGTGTCCTCCGTCTCCCGCCGCAGTGAGGGCCGGCGGATGGCGGTGAAGGAGCGGGGCCGCAGGCAGTCGGGAGGAATGATTTCACTGTCTGCGGGGACAGAGAAAACAAAAAAGGGGTCACTTCGGAGACAATGAAAATGTCCACGAGCTTGCAAATCACTACTGGTTTGATTGATATGTTTAAAAGGGAAAATCAGACACCTGCTGCCATTAATAAATTTTCCCCTTTAAAATATGGAAGCAGAGTATCATAAAATGTATTTGGAATCAACTGCTGTTCTTGCACTCTCCCCACCAGCATCACCATTTTCAGCTTCTGAGCAGGCAGACTCAAAATCGATGGAAAGAATTGACCAGGGGAGGATCTCCTTGGAGAGGGGAAGCAGAGGGTAAATATCTGAAATACACCCTGAACATACCAATCAATATCTATGCAGGCTCCAAGTTTTCATGCCCTCTTTATTGTCTACAGTAATTCTCATAGATCTAGGAAATAAATTAACTACACATTTTTTTATTTTAAAACAAATGCTATGTTCAGTTCTAATTTATTTATCATCATATGAAATTTAATTAATATTCCTGAATATAATTAATCATTAGTGTCCTGGTGCTCACTGCAAACCAGTACAGATATGGATTTCACAGTGCAGAACTTGAGAATATGCAGTTTTCTATAAATAACATACAATCATTTATTATCTCCAAGCCAAATAATTAAAAATCAAATCCACAGATAAGTAACAAAGAAAGACGATGCGTACACATTCAAATCCACCAGTGGAAACAGAATTGCACCTTATCCTCTGTGTCAGTCTCACCCGCTGTTTCAAGAGCTAATCATCAATTTACTTGATTCTTTTTCTAAGGAACATAATCACCTGCCTTTAATGCCTAAATTACTTTTATGTAACATATTCTTAGCTACGCTGTTGCCATAGAAATTTTAAAGAGCAATATACTGAGAAAAAAACCCATTATTTAAACAGATTACAAAAGTAAGCTGAGATAATGCAGAGATTTATCCTTCTGCTTGACTTTCTGAATTCTGAGAAGCCCATAGCATCAAGACACTATTCGCCGTGAGAAAACTGAGCATGTGGGTAGTTCTCTGCAGAGGTTGTAATAAGCTATGACCCATATTGACTGTTCTTCTGTGGGAGCTATGCCTGAAGACTGTTGAGGCTTCAAGCCTGGGTCCAAACGACATGAGGTGGGACCACCCTATACAACACAATCCCCCGCAGGTGGCACAAAACAACACCGGGAGACCCCAGCCTGGGACCTGCCGCAAACACGGCACAACGTGGAACAAGAAGAAGAGGCAGAGGAGCAGAGACTCGTTCCTAACCCACCTACTAGGCCCTTGCGGTGGGCACCTCTTCCAGTCACGTAGCCTTGGGATTTTCTTTTACGACAACAAAAAAGCAGGAACTCAAGTTATCTGAGGATTTTCCCAATGGGATGCACCCTCTCCCAGTATACCAGAGTAGTGGTGCGTACTGGTGTGCCAAGGAAAAATGCCAGCTACTGAATATCCAACATCTCCTGCAATATCTGAGGTCTGACTAACAGCCTTTCCTGCCCTCCTCTTCTGGGAGCCCTGACAAGAGCACACCCACACACAGTTTGGCTTCAGTGGAGCTCTTTGCTTTGCTTAAACTGGATTATTCCAGGCTCCTCTTTAAATAAACTGCTGTTACAAGGGAAGCACAGTCTCAAAATAAAAATGGGCTTTGTTTCTCATATTTGATTTTCCCCATACTGATATTTCAGCTTCTCTTCCCAGAATTTAATTAAAGAAGAAGAGGAATAAATAAAATCAGAAATTACCCCAAGTAATTTAGAAGTGGGTCACATTAATGCTTTGTAATATATGGGCTAGCATTTGCATTGCAAGTGCTCCTGCTGGATAGAATTAGACTTATTTTCCCCTCCTTTGGCTGGAAACCCACATAGGAGAACAAATTAATACTGGCAGCTGACGACGATCCTTTGGTGTAGGTGAATGGGTAGAGACCTTTCTGAATAGGAACAGAAGGTCCTCTCTATTTTATTCCCCGTAACTGTGCATGTGCAGCCTGGCTGACAACTGTGATGTGTGGGTAGCTTGCAGCCAGGGTTTTGAAACAGCTTGTTTTCCACCAGGATGCTTGCATTTCCCTTTGGCTGCTGGACAAAATATCTTTTTCCATCTGAAAAGAGGTTAAGAGAGATGGAGTTCTTCTGCAGACAAGACACATGGCAGTGATAGCAAACCAGGGTTACGCATCCAACTGTTTTACTTAAATCCATCGGTAGCTCAGATGCCTAGCCACATAAGGGATAAGATGTCTCAAGCATATGGGATTGACTGTGAGACTTAGTTCATTAATGTTTGCAACTACCCATGGAAGAAAGGATTGCAGATTACTGGTGTCTGAAGTGGGTTTGCGAAAATTGAGAGAGATGAGTCTCTAAGAGATGCTGGCCTGCTCCAGGGCTGTATGTTTTTATAACTCACAAAATACCCAGCCAAAGAAGAAAACCAAAAATCCCATTGAATATAAAATAAAACAAAAGTGGGATTCATCTTCGGGGGTGGTAGGTAAGTTGGAAGGAATGTGGAACGTCATTTATCCAGAATAACTGATAATGGCCAAGGGCTATGAAAGAACAATTCTAGTAAAATGTGAAACAAATGAGGTGACTTTGAGCAGTTTCTTTCACCAGAAGATACCCAGGAACGAGTTATTTTCTTCCACTAAAGCTCCAGTTGTCACTTTTAAACACAGACCAAGCTGTTCATGCTGGAGTGGCACTTAACGCAGCCATGCTCCTGCAGCACTTCTACGACTGACCTTTAATGCCTACAAAGGAGGGACTCTGTGTGTAGGAGTGTTCAGGTACATTTATATTTGCAGAGACAATCCTGGAGCACACATCAAAAAGATGAAATGACTTTATGGGATGAGACTGTAAAATACAAAATGGGTCCAACAGCCTATTACCGAGGAGATCACCCAGCTTCAGCCTGAAGAATTTAGAAATCATCCCTTCTTATTAAATACGCAAGGTTATAAAATTTCCTGTATAAGGCAGTTGGCAGTGTTTCTTTGGGAAAAGTCACCTGGTAAGAGACCTCCTTGGGTGAGAATAGATGGATTTGTGAGTGGAGACCACAGCGCTCTCTGAGTCACCAGAGCAAACTTCAACCCAGGTGGCTGGGGTACCACCAGCAAGCTGGCTGCGATCCCGGCGGCGCGATGCAGGCTGGCCGCCCGGGCAGCTTTCCAGAGAGGTGTTGCTGAGCTCTGCATCAGTGCAGTTATGGTGTCAATGCCGGATTTAGAGACTTCAAGTTTCTAGTGGCAATATAGACATAGCCAAAGCGGAAAGGATTTCTAATACAAATTTTCTGCTCCTCAGTTGGAGAATCTGAGACACTGAATTTTTGTACAGCATGCCTAACTTCACAAATCCCTTTGTATCTTTTTCTGGCTTTGTTTAAGAAAAAAAGTGAGCAGGAGTGTCAAAGTAGAACTGAAGGGCACTTGAGCAGTCTTCTGTTTTCTCCTCCTCTTTAGTGGGGTTTATCTGCAAAATTTAGGTTCTCAGCAGCTGATGCCTTACACAGAAAATTAACTTGAAGTATCTTCCTCAAACCAGAGGCTTCAAAGCTCTCTGTTTTCCTGCTCAGAGGGCATGGAAGAGCCTCCCGCTTCATGCAGGCTCAATGAAACGGCAGCAACACTTTACAATAGCACCTATAAGGAGCTGGTGAGCAACCAGATACAGCTGTAATCGCTGCATCCAGATCAGAAATATTTCACTACCACCTTTTTTTTGAACCACTGCCAAATGTTATCTTCTTAAAATCATCTGTTTCCTTAAACATGTATAATACTTATTTATTATAGATATCACATACATGCACATTTAATATAGCTACATGCACATCCAAACACAAAGGCGTTTCTAACCACCAGCATGCACAGATCATCTCAGCCCTACACAAACCCGAAGGGGATGTGTTGCTGTCAGACTGTCAAATCATTATTTCCTTCCTCTTTTTCTTTTTCAGTACTGTCTGCTACTGCCTGAAGGCTTGACTTTCCAAGGTCATGAGCAGCCAGTGTTCACACACCTGAACAGGATCTGAGAAAGCAGAGCAAACTCAGCACACACACACACACACGCTGGAAACTTGCAGAGTCCAGTATTTAACTGCAAGCTCTAGGGACACAGATCTCCTCCTCTTGATGGGTTTTCTGAGATTGGTGCAATCCTGTGGCTTCACATGAACTGTATTTCTTCAGAGTACAAGGGCTGCAACCTCTCTCCAGAATGAGCTATGGAAGACCTAGTATAAATAAACCAAACTTGAGACTTACTACTACAAAAAATAACTTAAAAATTCAGACTAACCTAAGATAACCTAAGATAACCTAAGAACCTATCCCATTTCTAATGATCTTCCCTCCCAGGAGAGAGAAATGCCAAGAAAAGAAGGAACAACCTAGTCATTCCTTGCATCTGGAGAACATTTCTGTCCTCAGCTACTAAGCAAAGAGTAAAAAATTGGTAAGGTCAGAACCTTGCTGGCCTACTCCTTCCCTTCCCGTGCACAGCCCCATGTTCTCTCCTTCCTTCTGTTCTTTGCTTTACTTCTTTACAAGTGCATTTTTCTTCTTTTAATCCCTTACTTCACTGGGTAGTAGTATTTTTAGTGTGTACTGGTGCTCATTGTATAATTTCTGTCACCAAGAAACCTCAGAGGTGCTAAGCTACCAAAAGACATCTTGAAGTCAGTGGTCCCTACAAGAATATTCTATGTAAATATACAACTGTAAAAAGATGTATACTGTATTATTCCCACCATGCTGGAGGGGCTCCATTACAACTCAGGAATGCAGACGAAGGCTCCTTTTCCCACCATCAGCGCTACCCGTCACAAGGGGTTTTGCAGGGAGGACAGCTGGCCTTCCAACACCTGGAATCTTGCACTATCTCCTCCATGGTCTACAGCAGACTTACGCAGCTAACAGTCCATTTGGCAAGACTTTGACATTGCAGAGAGATGTGTTTGAAATATGAGGCAGATGTACCACACCGTAAAATAACATTGCACTCAAAGGCAATTGGGAAAAGCAACCAGTCATAAGACAAGAAATAAACCTGTGCTTCTGGAAACCTTCTGTCACTCACAGCCTTGTACTCCCCATCGTGGGAGTGCAGGTATTAATCCCAGCTCAACTGCCTGCCTTGCAAACTCTGCCCATGTCGTGCTGGGGCAATCTTTGCTCCCTTGCTGACTCAGTCCTATCGAGCTGATGTATAATGCTGGGGAGCTGCCATGCTTCAGCACAGAGGCAGCCAGAACAATTTCTACGTGCTGTTTATAACTCCATTTATTATGTATTTTAAGGTGGCTGAGGAATGAAAAATGAAATGGAAACAACTTATATTCTCATTTATCCCTCCTAAAAGAAGGATGAAGATCACTGTGACTGGGGGCAAGGAGCAACACCCATTCTCAAACCCTTTTGGTTACCAGCTTGCCCAATGTGTGTATGGCACCAAGTCCACAGCATCACCTCCACTGGTAAGAAGAGCAGCCATGACTGGGTCTGGGGGATCTCTGTGTGGCCCTGCGTTCAAAACCCACCCAAATTAAAGGGCAACTGGAAGCAAATCTTCATGCAGCCTGCTGTACTCATGATGTTTGAGATGTTCTCACCACCGTGGGATGCTCTGCTCCAGGCTCTCTCAGGCTCTGCCATGTGTATCTTAA
Source organism: Phoenicopterus ruber ruber (assembly GCA_009819775.1). NCBI lineage: Eukaryota > Metazoa > Chordata > Aves > Phoenicopteriformes > Phoenicopteridae > Phoenicopterus > Phoenicopterus ruber. The sequence goes on along the minus strand of CM020221.1, from coordinate 27,123,825 downwards.
CTGTTTTATTGTACCAGCAGAAGCTAAGCAAACAGGAGAGTGAAAATCACCCTTACTTAAAATAAACACAGGAGAAAAATTGAGAAGTGAAGAAAGCCGAGGCCACACTCACAGTCATTAAGAGGCAAAGCTCCACTCACAGAGCATGTCCAAAGTGCTCTCGCCTGCTGGCGATGTGTCTGAGCAGACACTCATAAAACTATTTGTTTTTCTGCAAACTTGTACTCTCCATGTGAGGTCTGGAGAGGAGGCTGGGCCCTGCCGCGCTCAGCGTAATGCTGCAGAGACCCGCGCTCCCGGGTGGATGCTTCTGCTCTGATGTGCACACAGGTTTCCCCCTTCCCTCCCTGCTTGTTACTGTTAAATCCTGAATTTATATGATCCAAGACCAATCCATTGTGTTTATTTCTCATAAACCATCAGGCGCCAGAATGCAGCTTCTCGGATCATACAACGAAGCCACTTTCAGAGCGTTATTGTAGCATGTGGGAGGCAAATGTTTAAAATCCCTCAAAGGAATGATTCAGACTAAAAACCTCCTTTGCCATATACTTAGGAATTCACTTCTACAAAGTACATTTCCCTTTATGAACAACCGAGAAATCAAACTGCCGGAGTTACGGCCTCAGATCAACCATTCCTTCTCCTTGAAAACACCCACATCAAATCAAGGACATCAGTTAAGCAAATACCTACTTAGACAATACCTGCATATGTGCATGTCTCTATTTCATTGACAGTATAAATATCCCATTTCAAATAAAGCTGCTTCCTTCTGCTCTCACTGCTCTGCCTCTCTTTTAGCACACGCTTACAGGAATATATGCAAAACTACAGCCAACAGACACTTTCACTTGTACCAGCTAGATCTATAAGATGCCCAGGCTGCTCTTCAAGAGACAGTAAAATCTGCTCTGGGGCAAACAGCATTTGAGATCAGGACGCAGCTGCTGGGCTCTGCAGCAGAAGACACTCCTCACCACATAAACAGAAAGGATATATAAATGGTGAGTGGGAGGCAGGAAGAATTAACGTTCTTATTTTATAGACTGGAAACCGTGGGATGGAGTAAGCTGTCCAAGGGGATAGATGACTTCTCTGGCAGAGCTCTTAAGTGAAACTTCTTGGGGTTTAGCCCAGTGTACAACAAAACCACCTCCTTTTCCACGGCACACCCTCTCATTTCCTAACTCTCCATTCGATGCCTTATTCTCTACCTGCTGCTCCTCTGCTTCCATCTGCAGGTCGCTCCTCCACCTCAAAATTCAACCTACTTGGGACTCTTCATCCACTATGGGATCGCAACACTCAGTATGGAAACCACTGTTCAAGAATTCCTCCTTCACCAACACACCGGCTTGGTATAACTGCATGGTCAATGGAGGGCAAACGTATGTTTCGTGTGCATTCACGTGGTTACAGTGGGAGTTAATGGCTACATGCAACTTTTGGCTTCTTGCTTGTTGCCATCTGGAAGTCAAGCCTACTGATATTTCATAACAGCCATTTTCATTGCAGGAATGGCAGGTATTTAAATCAACTGAGTGCATTTGTTTGCCTGTGACCAACAGAGTCCAAATTAGCTTTCTGACAAGATACTCGCGTGTTTTTCCAATATTGCTGAAAGCATTTGAGAGAATTTCTGCTATAACCAAGAGGCAGAAGTCAAAGTCCAAGCCAAGGGTTACAAAGAGCCCAAAGCTGGAGTTCATCTGTGGGAGAAATCACTCATGTTTACAGTAAAAACTGCCACTAGATTTTAAAGCTGGGTTACAAAAGAAGGCAGACCGTCGACTCTGGAACCAATTGCAAGGCTACAAATATCTGTCACTTTAACAGAAAGGAGTGGAAATCAGCAGTGCTTAATAAGCATCTCACTGGACTTGTCTTTGCTTTGTGTTTGCATCTGCTTGGATAAAAATCAGCATTCCTTTTCAGGCATTTTGGGAGAGATTGAGCACTAAAGCTATTTGGTTTCCATGATTCAGTTTTGGAGAGGTGATAAAAAATGGGATGGAAGAGAATAAACTTAGCCTTTTAGTTGTTATCAACTGCTAGGTGTTTGATAAATTTATCATGCACATCTGGTGGCTTCCAGTGGCGATTTAGCACCAAATCCCACTTTGAGGGAATGGTGCCTTTGTACTGTCAGGCACAGAGCAGCTGGTGTCCTGCCAGGTGAGTCTCAGGAAACCCTCGGGATCTGTTCAGAATACTTTTCTAAGAATATAAATATCCTCCCTTGGCATACTGGGATTATCACAGATTTCTTGTCATGGGTTGTCAATGCTGTACCAATAGTACAGATAAAATATCACAGCAAAATAAATCAGAAACAAACAAACAAAACCCCCCAGATTTTAAAAGAATGTGAGCTCATGTACCGCCAGCCTCCAAGTCGAAATACTCAGAAAGAAAAAATACAAACCCCTGAGCTTTAGGGAATTGCAGCTTTTTTAAGCCAGAACGAACAATTGCACTTTCCAGGCCAGCTTAGTAATTGAATTGATCATCTGCACATTATTCAATAAAATCTAAGGAATGAAAGCATACAATTTCATACATGAATAAGACTATAGTTGAAGGTACAAAGGTTGAGTACTGACTGATAAATTGTAGTTTTGGGACATGTGCTATTTAATAAAGTTATGCTCTGAACCAGTCTAGTTCATAACGAACATTCATACAATTCTGCATAACATCTGTAAGCATGTCAAATTGATTTGAACATATGAAATGGCACAAAGAGCATAACTAGCCTCATAAAATTAAAATAAATTACTGTTTTCCTTAGCAAATATGAATGTTTTGAAAGAGCCTGACAGTAGATTATGAAGAACAAACTTCCATACGCGTGTTACAGTTGTGGATTTATTTTCTTTTCCACAAAAGCTGATGCTCAGAGGGAGTCTGCAGGGTGCTGGCACCATCAGTGTTACAAACAACACGCTTTGGTTTTCATTCAGGAAGGCTTTTCATTTGGGATAAACTCATCCTCCCTGGCCAGCTGTCCTGAAGACTGACGGATGTCCTTCAGGTTGAAGATGTGCTTAACTACTGCCACAGCCACCTCTGGATGTTGGCACCTCCATGTTTGATTCCCTTTAATATGTTCATGGGGTTTCCATTTGATGTTTCCTAACTCCCCGCGAAGTCAGAGTAATATGGTTTCAGCAGAAATCAAGTGCCTTGGGTTTTGTGGAGACCACCTAATCCCTGTTATTCACTCCTTAATCCATCTCCCACTCACGCCCATGAAGTTTCTGAATTTTACTCCCACCCTGACGCAATGATTTCCACCTCCATTACCCCAGGTCTGATAGGCTCCATGATCAGCTATTATCATCCCGCTTGAAAACCACAGCAAAACGATCATCCCTTTTAGGACCATACCTACATTGTTTTAATCTCAGTCCTGCCTCTCTCTGTAGAGTGCCCCACCTTTTCTTTCCATTTCCTTTTACTCTTTCTACAGCTGGGAAGTCTTTTATTACTTGTTTTAACTACCTGTGCAAGACCTAATTTTTCCTGGAGACTGTCAATTGTCACTTTATCTGATGCTTCCTGATCTTTAAGATGTAAATTCCTCTGTAGAAAAGTTCCCTTTTTTTTTTAAAAAAAAATTTATTATTTCTTCATGGGAAATTAAAGCAATAATTGAAATTTCTAGTTGTCTAATAACTTTATAGAGCCCTCTTCTCATACCCAGTGGCTCCATTGCTTACTCCTGGCACTATCACTGCTTTTACCCTCCTTTCCTCCTAGAAATTTCAACTCTCACCTATTCAGGTAAAACCTGAATGCCATTGCATGCAGTGCTAACCCCACAACTTTACCTTCATGCACTGTGTTGCAGATTGCCCTCCAACAACTCTATTTCCAATCCTCCTTACATTACTGTGCAAATGTTTCCATAGCATCTCAGTGCTCACAGCCAATTCCCAAGCTACATCAGACACATCCCTTCATCCCCTGAATCATCTGACAGCAATTTTCTTCAAAACAAGTACTTTCTTCCGCCTTCCCATCCATCATCCTCCCTCCCATGGTATTTATGTACCCTGCATTTATCCTTTTTCACTTGCTTTCATTTAACACTGTGCCTTCACGCCAGGTATGGAGATGATGACTCCTTCCCCAGCTTCTTCCTACATTTTCCAGTGAAAGGGTCCTACCATCACTGACAGTTTTACAACCAGCTGCCCAGGGAGAATTCAACACACCAACAACCACCTCGTCCCTGCCAAGGCCTCCTCAAGGTCCAGCATCTTACCCAGCACCATTACTTATTGACCCATTAATTAACCATAATTAACGCCATTGAGTCATCTCCCTTTTCCTTAGGAAACTCAGAAACGCTGCTGGCGATCACCTTCCTGGGCTCGATGCAGTCGTGTTTGGTTTGGCAGGGCTGCCCAAAGGCACTGCTAAATGATAAATTGCCTGGACATCACAAGGAGTTTGCTGCCCCACAGCTACCTCACTAACCAGAGCTAAGAGCACAACATTTTCTAGTGAAGATGCAACCTGTGAAGGGCAGTGATAATACGTAATATTTCAGTCAACTGCCTGAAGAAAAAATAAAATAAATTGGAAAGATGCAGTATTTCAGACTAACCTGAAACAAAGTGCTCAGTTTATCTTACTTCCTTTTATAAAAGCAAATGAATACTGGACCAAGAGCTTCTCCAGTTGATTTCTGGGGCTTGTTTGGAAATTACTGTTGCAATTTTCAAGATTAAAATGATATTTCAACACTCAAAACTGAAATATATCATTTTGAAAACAGTGAAAGAAAACAGCTAGAGTTTGCCAAAAGTGTTCCAATTTTTCAGCCATGACTAATTAAGTTTACAGATCATCTCTCCTCCTCCAAGCTGGTTCCTCACCTAAAGATCCAACAACTGTTTTTCTGAAAGAATGCACGTAATGCTATTTGTCCAGAATATTTTCTTTGTTTTAATTCCTAATATCTCTTTCTTGGAGAATTTCCACCCCAGAATCCAGCATGAAGAAGCTCTCCAAAAATTTCTGACTTATTTTCCACATGTACAAAATGACAGTGCAGCCATTACACCCCGTCCACTCCACTCCACTCCTATTCCAGAGCTGGTGCGGTCTGCAAGATGCGCTCTCCCAGTTATGCACGGAAACGGTAAATCAAGGCTTTGTTTGATGAGCTTGTTTTAAAACAGCACATTTATTGCAGTCTGCACCAATTCAGAAAAGTTCAGCACATGTTTAGGTCTGTTCCATCTCATGACAGCACTTAAACATTCCCCTTCATCTAAACAAGTATTTATATCCCACTGAAGGCACGGGGACGTACACACGAGTATATCAGTAGTCCCAGATCAGGGGCACAGGGTAAGGTTTAAAAACTACATTCCATGTCAAAAAAAAAGTTCTTACGCGAACTCCGCTCTCCATCGCTGTCCCATTGCATCCTGCCAGTGGAGTGAACAGCAAAGGACATTTCCCAAAACAGTAACCCTGAATCAGCCATTCCAGCTGTCATGGCTGGACAAAAATAGGGGGGAATCAAAGGCAGAGAATCAAGGCTCACTTCTGCCAAGGTACGCAGTTGCAAAGTTCAGCTCTTCAATAAATTCTCCATATATTCTGTCATAGCAAATGCACATTAGGCTTGTGATTTCTTTATGAATTATTTTGATACCCTGAACTAGAGGAACTAAAGAGTTGAATCTTGTTACCAGTACCTCAGCTAACTCCTTAAGAAGCAAAAAGACGAATTCCACTCTTACTTACCCCAAGGGAAAGCTTCAACACCTTGGCTATCAGTAAAGCTAATTTAAATGCACAGACCATAGGATGTGGCCTCAAAAGGTTTAGACAGAAAGACAGGAGGCTTTTCTGAAGCTACAAATTGAAAGTATAAACGAGAATCAGCCAGAGGGCCACAGTTTGGCTGCCAGTCAGGGCAGTGTAACCTTGCTGAAGCCATGGGATTCACACGGAGAACAAGGTCCAGCATACGCTGCCGGATGCTGCAGCCCCAGTAGCCAAACCTTCCTCAGCCACCCGAGTAAGGGGACCTGAGGCTTCGGTTCCCAAGGTTCCTGCTCTCCCCATGTACCACCTTCCCCCAGCACTGCTTTTCTTCCTCTTCCTCCTCTTCTTTCTCCCTTCCCCACCTGACACCCTAAGCACAAACAAGCTCGGTCCTGCTGGGATCCTGGGGATGAGATAGAAGATGGCCTTTCAGGGAATTTGGATCCCAAAACTGAGACCCAGCCCCTGTGGTGGACAAAGCTGGACTGTCTGATGGGCGCCAGGCACTGACCTGGGGGGAAAAGCCCTCCTGCGACCATTTCACAGCTTCCTCAGCAAAACCAGTGCACCAGTGAAGCGCAAGCTGTAAGCACGGCACTGGAGAGATGCCTGACTTTGCAACCAGCTTGTGCTATTCCTGGTCCCTGAAACCTTTCAAGGAGGGGTTGGGAGGTGGGTAAGACACAAGCACCTAAAAATGCAGTGAGTTTTTTGGCTCTCTTCCCTTTCCACAGGGTGATTTTCCTTTTCTTCTTTGACCTCTCATTAAACTCCTGTGACAGATGCCTGCTGTTTCTCAGCAGCTTCTCTTTGCCACATGATGCCCTTGTTGTATCATCCATGCATTTCCACTAGGATTGAACATTTCAGCTTATGCTGAAGGTCACTCTCTCTGGCTGATACACGCTCTGAACGTCTTCCTCTCATAATGTATTGGTTTTGCACCAGTTTGGCTGGGAATGGGTACCAGTGTTCATTCATCCACTTGTCCAGTTTCAATCTGTTAGATTGCTATGCCTTTATTTTTACCCTCTATTTCTGTTAGCCCATGATGCTATACTTTTCTGGTTTGGAAAACAGCTAATCAACCCCCTACTTTTTGATGTTTTGTAAACTAGGTTTAGCTCCAGAATGTCATGAACAAGCTTAGTTTTGGAGATTAGACTGAACTGGGAATAAACAGCAACAAAAAGAGCCAATATAGCAACATTATAGGCTGGTATCTCTCTTGCTTAGATCTACATGGACTAGAGAGATGGTAACCAATACAGGGGTGACTCACCCAAACTCAAGGATTTCTCATTCCATTAATAGACTCATTTCTCTTCAGCTTCTGCCTTCTTCAGCATCGAAGTTTAAAGCAATATTTGGTGACAATGTTCTTGTGAACCTTTCTGCACATACTCTGAACTGTCGTAGGGAACTATCAAACCCTTGCTACATAATAATAAAAATTGCTGGGCTTACATCAACTAAAATGTCATCACCAGCACCAGTGATGTCTTGCTCAGTCTAAGGAATCTGGGATCGATCCCAGGTCTGTCTGGGACCTGGTTATCAGAGAAAAACGGTCCCTCTCTCCACTCTGCTCAATACAGTCCCAGTGTTCCTGGTACTATAACAACTTTGACTTTAAAAATATATGCTATATTTTTTCATTTACAACTGGGAAAATATTCTTTGTTGCCAAGCATGGATGTAGTCCAGTCATCAGAGCAAAAGCCTGGGTAATTCACATTTGCATTCATTTTTGCCCACCACAGGATGGTACTGGGAAGGCACATAGCTAAAACCCATGCATTTCTGAAAGCTAGAAGAGAAGAAAAAGCAGATGATGTGCTCAAATCTAACATTATCCTAACACCTAAAACAGAGAAGAAAGGGTTACTACTGGCTGTATTTCTGTTCTGTAACTCTTTTTCATATCAAAGTAAGTGGGGAAAGAAAAAAAAAAAATCCCAAAGAGGAGCGTAGATGACTTATGCTCAGGAGAAAGCCAGTGGATACGTGCAGAAAGGGCCCCACGAAGCTGTACACGCTCTGCTCCAGCCCGGGCTGAAGCCGCGTTAGCAGCCCCGCTTGCTCTGTGTCCATAGGAGACACAAAGCACCCGAACAGCTGTTGCCATAGCCACCCCTTTACGTCCCAGGGTCAAGTTTCCCTCTGCACAGAAATATTATTTATAAGGTGGCTTAGGTGTGCCTGGCGCTTGGCAGTTAAAAATGGCAAGTCCCATCCCAGGGCAGCTTACGGCCCAAATTAGACATAACACAGCGAGAGGGTATGATAAACAGAGGGAAGAGAGGGTCAGGGCAAGACGGTGAGATGCTGCATATACGCCCTGTCAGCTCTTTTATTCTTCTTATTAAACACTGTAAGGGCTCTGCATCCCCACGCATTTTTGCAAGTGTCCTGCTGCTCTGTTATGCAGCAGCCACTCGGAGATGACACAGCCCCGGCTGGGATGGGCTCCACAGCCTCTCCAGGCAAAGCTGAACCCTCAACACTGGAGCTAAACAGCCCTTTTGGGGAGCTGCCAGCCCATGAAATCCCCCCTGGCCAAGCGTCGTTCCCTCCACTAGGTTGCAGTGGTGCACAGGCACCGTCCCGCTCCCGTGCCGCCGCGATGCAGGCGAGGAAAATGGGCTGCTGTCGGCAGACTTGCCATTTCCAACAGGGCCTGGCATCTGGGGGCAATAGGGGCAGCATTTAGTCCCCGAACTGGCATGGAGAAATTATGGGGCTCATAAAGACTGCTGGAGTAGGCATGAACTTGTCCTGAGAGCAACAGGACTTAACGGCGAGGAAAAACCTAAGAGTTATGTAGACTCCAAGTTACTACAGCCTTCTCCCTACACCCAACGCACCACACAAACTTGATTGACAGCACTGAGAACAGACATTGTCTCCACCTGCCATCTTGTCGACAGCCAGCGCGGTGCATCCCGAGCCGCCGCATCCCACCAAGGAGAGGTGAGGTTCACCCAACCTGTGCTGCCAGCTCTGCCCCTTTGGCTCTGCCGCGATGGCTACCTCAGCTGGGAGAGCTGCCCGCAGCAGAAAAACTGCCCTGTCTGCAGAGAAATGAGCAGAGATTGCCACTACGGCACGAATCTGCAAGAACGGCGATAAATGACAACTTTGCTGTCCACTGCATTTCGCTGCTTCATCCTGCCAGAAGCATTTCACTCAGGTCTGTTGAAGCTGCCGCGGTCGCCCGTGCTCTCCCAGGCTCAGGCAATGCAAACCGCTTCCCAAGTGGGGTTTGCAGTGCTTTGAAAATTCGTATTTATGGGCAACATGAAGCAAACAAAATTTAATAAGGAAACAAAAAACAGAATGGCTGCTGGGTTCACTTTTACACCCACTACAATCAAAACATCTAGGGGGTTAGCAGGTTTTTTAACTGTAGGTGAAGCTACTGCAGAGCTGAGGGTGCCAGTTCATTGCTACACGGTGGCTTCATGTGGGGCCCAGCCAGCTGCAGCACCCATGGGTGCAAGTCAGAAGGGACAGTGTGGCTCATGTGTCCGCTTCAGGCTGTCCACTCCTACCTTAATCCTGTGAGAAGCTCCCCAAAGACTGCTGACTGGAAGGCATCATCCTCCAGCTCTGTCCCCAGGAGGACATGGTCACCTCTACACTCATGTCCTCCTGCTGATTGCTGCCCATGCCCCAGCGCCCAGTTTTGGGAGATGAGTCCCAGCTCAGGGTGTCAGGGTGGCCCTTCCCAGAGGCACCAGTGCTATGACAGAGTTCACGGTCCATTTGAAATCAGCCATCCCAAGTAACCTCCAAAGTCTACTTTCTCCACCTCTCAGCCCTCCGGGAAACCCTCTTCTCCGCAGAAATTTGACATTTCTTAATCTTGGCTTGTTTTCCAGGTCAGCAGTCTTGTTCCCCAGCACTCCCAGCCATTCAGCACAGGCGTGTCGAACGCTGTCGCTGTCTCTGTGCCTTTGCCATGCTGCCGAGCGCGCCCGCTCCACGAGCGGCTGGAGGCAGAGCTGGAGGAGCCAGCTCCTTCAACAGCGGCTACACGCTTGCTCGGAGGATGCTCTGCCGCTGCTGTACCTGCCGAACTGCTTCAAAGCCATCACCAGCACATGTATTGCTGGTCCTAGAAATCATCAAGCAATGCAGGCATGGCCAGGATTAGCCGCTGGGCCCTGCAGGCTCCTTCTCTTTACCTCCCTGGCCATGTCGGTGCCATGCCCATGGCCATGCACTGCCTGCCTGTCTGCGCTGCACAGCCGCCTCTGCTTTGCTGGAGCTTGCAGCCCCTGCAGCTAAATTCAAGGCTGAGCAATCCAGCACCATCAAGGAAAAGGACCAGGAAGGCGCCACGCAGCACTCGCTGCAAAAAATTACACTGCTGCAGGGAGAGTACCCAAATCTCAGCCTGCCAGATTTGGGGCGGGGTCGCACTGGGATTCACTACTATCTCAAAACGGCACCAAAAAATTATTTTGCCCTAAATTAACTATATTCAGCATTGGTACCATTAGCCTGGGCAAACCTTGTTGTGTCAAGCCATCTAACTCCAGCCTGCTGTAGACCCAAGGCAGTCTCCTGCCCCAAAACAAGGTGCTTCTTGGTGGACTTCTTGGGTTACAAAAAAAGGGTTACTTTTCCCCAAAAAGAACAAGGCACCTGTGAGTTCACACATCCAAGCACCTCCCATCATCAAACTGCATTTCAGCTCCAGACCAAGAGCTCGGCTTAGGCTGCAGTTTAAAGCAAGGACCATTTCTGCCTCGCAGTAGCTCAGCATCATCATCAGCTTTCCCCCGTGCACATGGGAGCGTAAACGCTCATAACTATTCAGCTGGTTCTGTGGTTTTACATTGAAAATATGTTGCTATGGAGAGCGCAGCACAGGAACGTGCAGCCACCACAACGCACCATGGCAGAAGCAGCCCACAGCTTCTGCTGATATTTGCAGGCCCTCCGCTGCCATCCACACAAAGGCTGAAAATAGACCTAAAGCTCAAATGAAGCATCTGTAACACTTCATTTCTGCCCATCCCTCCCTGAGGCACCGAGACTTTTCACAAAAATCATACCAAGCATCCCACATACGCTCTGACGTCACCTCACCGATTTCTAATTCCTCGCTGCACACATGCCTTGAAAAGGAAATTCCTTACAGCCCCGTTTTCATTCTATGTCCTATTTTTGTCTGGGAAGCAGGTTTCCCTCCGGAGCCACCCTTCTGCTGGTACCCACAGGTGCCGCTCAGTCCTTGTTATGTTTCAGCCACAACATAAAGCAGATTCCTTGTGCTGCTCCACCTTGCTGCCCTGCCGATGGTGAAGGATCTGATTTCTGTCATTTAAAGCTGACCTTAACAAATGTCATTCAGCAGCAGCAAAGTGATCTGCAGCTACATATTCAGTGCAGGAGAGCCCTGTCCGTACCATTAAAGTCCCAGCCTTCGCAGTCTCCAAAATGCATGGGCTGGGTCCTGAAGGATGCTGAGCATTTTCTGATCTCACTGACGTGATGAGACTTGGGAGAGCTCAGCAAAAGCAACGTAGACTTGAGCCCATGGCACCGTGAATGGAGAACACTTTGGGGGCTTTTTCTTTCCTATGAATTTTTAAAATATCTGAAATACTGTTTGTTTTCTGTCTCATATTCTGGAGGAATTGATAAATCCTCAACTGAGCCATAAACGTGCAGCCATCGGCCCTTGATATCTAAAAATGTATTTGTATTAAGCTATGAAATTATTTACAGTGGCCATAAACATCCTACCAGCATCTGGCAGCTGGGAGAGGGTCTTGGAACTCACTAATTTACTTACATTGTAAACCGCTTTCTAATAAATAAATAAGCTCTTAATATCTCACCCACAAAAAGAGGCACATTGCGTACAATACTATATTTAGGGGTCCTTTGGAGGTCAAGGATTCAGCAGCTGAATTTCTCTGAGGATCCTTCTTTGGTGAGTGTATGTTTATGTCCGAATGAATTGTCAGCCTAACATCTTTATTTTTAAATCGGTTTAAAATTCTCACATTGCTTTGAATGCTGGAGAAGCATCTGCTTGTTTCTTGCTTTGCCTGAACCAGGGTCAAATTCTGATCTAAGGGGCAGAAAGGGGCACTTAAAAAAGCCAAGTACATGCTTGCTGATCCTTTAGTAGTGACCTTCCTGGGAAGGACTGTGGAGCCTCCGGGCCGGCTCCCAGGGTAGGGATGCTCTGAAGGCCAGGAGGATGCCTGGTGCCAGAGCCCGTGGAGAAAGAAGAAAGTCATGCAGCATTGCAAAGAGATGCAAAATGCGGTGCTGCGCTAGCACAGCCTTCGAGTTTTACTGCAGAGGGGCAGTCAGGACATCCTCCCTCCTGGCTCAGCATCCACAGCCCAGCCACTGCCTGCCAGGTGATACAGAGCGGGGAGAAGGGCAAACAAGTATCCCACGTGTCCCATCAGCTGCTGTGCAAGGGATGAGCCATGTCAGGGCCTCTAATGGGTGCTGGGAGCATTTAAACTGAAGGAGACATGATTTTCAACTTCTGTGAAATCCAGCATGGTGCCCTTGAGGACAACGGAGGATGAGTGTCTGGTTCAAAGCAATCCTAGATTGAAAACAATATTGTCAGATCAAACTTGGTCCAGAATTTGTGTTTGGTAAAAATAGCAATAGCCTTTTACAGAACCTAAGGTAAACAAGGACTGTTTTCACATACTGCTTCACTTATATATGTCTGCAGACAACCTCTGTGTGAAGGTTTATTTACCCCATTTATCTACAGTTGGAAATGGCTTCAGAGAACTCTGACTAACTGCAGAGCAAAAAAGCTCCCTCTCCTATCGCTGCAGCCCCCATCTGCTCCATTGGGAAAGATGAAGCTCCACCAAAAACTCCCCATTCCTCGCAGAGTCCCCCCCATACCTGGCGTGGGTGCTTGGCACCCTCCTTTGTGGTGGCCCAGCCAACCCCCCTGGGTGCCCTGAAGAAACTCTCCCTGCAGCACAGCCATGATGGTCTCTGATGTCTTCCCAGGCACCCAGGGGAGAAGAGAGCAGGTTACGAGGATGCTGGTAGCAACCCCAGTTGGCTGTAAAAACAGCCAGAATGCAAAATAGCTTCTCCAGATGCCCCCTGGTTCCCCTGGTGAGTTGTCTCCCCATTCAACCAGTGTAGAAGTTCTGCAGAAACCTCTCTCAACCACAGTGAGCTACGTCCTGCTACCTTTTTTTTTGTACAGCTAGTAATTTCCAGCCAGTAAGGGACTATTCCAGTAAAACTAGGCAGAATCCACTGTTTTCTTAAGAAAGATAAACAAAAGGCAAATGCAATGGGATCGCTGCTGGTTTTCAACAGAAAACCATGTGATTTTGCATGTTGTTATTGCAATACTTGAAGCAGCACAGACAGCTTGCTGCTGATCGGACAGATCTGGGGGGAGGTTGAATGAAAGAGCAGCTCTGTGCCTTCAGGAGCAATGGTCTAAGTTCACCCCTGTTGTAACAGTGCTCCACTCACCCCAAACAGGAACTTAGCCCTACAGTTTTGAAACTATGCATGGACAGCATGAATAAATCTCATCACTGAGGGTTTCCTGCCATTTCGGCTGAATATCCAGTCCTATTAGTCAATGTCAGGCTCTGGGCAACATGAAAAATTGCAGAAATCCATCCTGGCTGTCACTGGAAATCAAAGGTCAACCTCGAAAACTGAGGGACTCCTTCCAGCTTTGGAAGGCATTCACATTTCAAGACGACAAATGCAATTGTCAAAGCTCTGCACGTTCATGTGAAACAGGAAGGAAAAATAAGACCCCGGACAATGGGACCCTGGAGGAGTGGTGGAGGAATCAGGCTTTTCCTGGGAAGCCATTTGCCAAAATGTTAAAATAGAATCTATTTACACAATAGATTGGAAAATGTTAACAGCCAAAAACGTGTCAGACAACAGGATTTCAGATTAGAAACACTGGGTGTGTTGTCCTGTGAATGCGTTCTAAAATAATTTATGGATTCTTCAAACTGAGCAAAATGAGTATTTTCTGTAATGACCCTTTTGGTGGGGTTTCTACCTCTGCTTTCACCACTAAGGTTCCCTCCTCTCCATACCCCCAACCATCTGCCTCCTTCTCATCCCATTCTCCCGTCTCTCACTCATGCTGCTCCCACTCCTGCCCAAAGCTTCCTTCCCACCATTCTCCCACCACATCTGTAGTCACCAACGGCATCACGTGAACAGGCTGTGCTTTAATTGTGCTTGAGAATAAGAGGCAGAAAGTCAGGCTCCCCAGTTTCTATTCCTGTCCCGCATCCTCCCCACAGAGCCTTTAGGAGGTCATTTCATCTCTGTGATCTGTTACTTAAGTCCTCCTCCTGCGAGCAGCTCGTGATGCTCTGAATACCCCCGGGCGTCTGCCGGGAGAGAGGTCCCGGAGCCCTCAGTGACAGATCCCGCACTCACCTTGTTAAATGTTGAAACGTTTTAGGTGTTAAAAGGGAGAAAGGGCCCTTTTAAGCGTTTCTCTAGGGAGCAGATGGCCAGCAGCTGAACTTCTCTTGGAAATCTGTGCAGTGGGAAACACAGCCTAGAAAACTTTAAATAAATCTATTGTAGACTGTGTAGTAACCAGCAACAGTTGCGTACCATCCACCCCGTCCTTGCTGCTTCAGCAGCCGTCTTGTGGCTGAGCATGAAGTGCTTTCAACATACCTGTCAGCCTTCCCAGGGCTGCAGGGGACTCTTACTCCCTACTTTTGGAGGAAATCCGGGGATCAGCTCTCCCTCCCCAGCCAGCTCTCTGCTTTGAAGTTTCCACAATGGGCAAATTTGTTGTCACCATCCAGTATCTAAGTAAAATCATCAGGGACTTGACGTCTGATGACTCAAACGCTCAGATCTGAGTCTCTGCGTTTAGCAGGCACACACAGAGGTATCTCCTGGCTCCCCGAAGAGAAACACAAAGCACTGGCTTAAAAACGTTGCTGTTCAGTTAAGATGATGCTGACAGACAGAGAGAAGACACTTGGCATAGCTTTTAAGTGCTTCTTCATTGAGAGCATCTACCATTCTATACCACAATGCTGCACATGTGCTTCCCAACATGAGAGTCTACCCTGCTCATACTTGAATGTCCTCCTGGTAGATCATTTTGCAAGAGCTGATGGACTTCATGCTGGTAGGCAGAGTTACGGTGCTGAATCTTCTGCCCATATTAAAAATAAACAGAGTAGCTATGATCTACAAAACTCTAGGATGCCTAAAATTCAAACCCATCACGTCCTACTCTGATTTTTACTCCCTGCATTGCATGTGTTCAACTGAAAAGGTTTCATCTCATGCCCGAAGGTGAGCAGGGTGAAGAGAGGACATACTCTGTAAGAAGATGTTTGTCTTCACACTTGCTCCTGCTGTAAGAGCCACCCAGGCGGGAGAGCTTGAATATTTCAGCACAGCTCCAGCTCTGCCCAGGCTCACCTGGCAGTGCTGGGTGTCTTGGTTCCTGGGGAGGCAGGAGGGGAGGATGGAAAGAACAAGAGCATGCCGTTGTACGTCCAGTGGGAGGAACCAAGAGGTATTTAAGTGTTCAAGGGAATTGCCACACTTCCCCCTACACAGAAGTTGCATCTTGTGCTTGTTGTGCAACACAGGGAAGCACAGAGCCAGGCGAACAGTCCCATGACAACAGAAGCAACAACAAATTCACTCTTCTCCTTTTTTCAGATCCTTAAAGTATTGTGAATACATACCCTATAAGAGTGAAACTCCTTCCTTCACAGTTTTACTTTACTTTCAACATGGGTAATTCTCTATTTTTCAAAGCAGCAGAGACGAGGCCCATTTTCCTGCATTATTTGTATTTTCTGGATGTGCTGAAAGTCCCCGCTGAACTCCTCCTCCCTCCCACGGACGCGGTGCCAAGGATGGCACCGAGCAGTGGGGACAGCTGACAGCCACTTTCAGCTGCAGCATCTCTTCCGAGACGTAACGCCCAGGAGGACAGTGGACAGCTTGCTCTCACCATTCTCTGAAGCTTTTCAACAATTCCTCCCTGCTGTCCGCAGGGGATCCGCAGCCCTAAGTGAATTCCCTTTTCAGCTAGACACACTGTGTTATTTCAGTACAGCACTGTCTAGACAACTGAAAAAAGTGTGAACAATTTAATGTATTACTTTCCCCTTGCTTTTCATGAAAATGATGAAAGTCTGCAATATTTCTGGTCTCTTTGCGGTGTTTGTTTTGGGGTCTTTTTGGTTTGTTTGTTTATATATCTATATATATATATCCAGAGCTGTAAATATTTATACAGAGCACTTACAAAACCCCACATACTTTTCAGTTACTGAGAGGGCTTTGTCTCACCATCAAGATTTCTACAAGATTCAGTAATTTATCTTTATTCAGACCTTTCTGTGAATAAAATGGTTGCTGTCCTACCAGATAGAAAGCAGATACTATCCTGCCTCCCCTTGGAAAGCAACCGACACACCTCAGAAACAAGCAGGAGCAGTTATTAAATGCAAGAGAACTGTCCCTTTGACCCCGCTGAACTCCATCCAGCCTCAACATTTCCTAAAACTGAAAAAAAAAAGATGACACTGCAAAATGTCTTACATAAATTTTGCTGTCCCAGGAGCCTCCACAGCCAATCCAAAGGGTCAAAGTACTTAAAGAAACCAGATTCTTATGCGATTTCCAGCTCCCACTTCCAGATCTTGGCGATTACACGGAAGGCAGCCAGCATCACCCTTGACGGGTCCGCACCACTGCAGCAACTAAATGTCCACATCTGTTTGGGTGCCTGAGCCTCTCGCAGGAATCCTCCAACGTTTTCCAGTGAAGTCTGGATAGGGAAAAGCCAGCCAGCAGCAAAAGCATGAAAGCAACTGTAATCTAGTCAACTTCTATTAATTCTTTTTTTTTTTTTAAAAAAAAAAAGAACATTTTCTAGCATTTTCCCACTAAATACTAGAGATGAAGTATGGAAAACTTCTTGAAAGCTGCATGAAGATATATGGACAAGAGAGGAAGCCCATGGGCATCCCCGAGTCTTGAAGCCACCAGCATCTTCAGCGCCAAGGTGAAACCTGGGTGGGCGCTGGCTAGCGGGGGACTTTTGGTTCAGCACCAGCCACTCCAAGAAACATTTAAGGTGGAACAAGGAATTTTTCCCTCAACACTTGGCAGAGCCGTATACTAGCTACCTAAACTTAGACAAGAAATACAGAACAAATTAACTTTCCCTGCTCCACTGGAATCCCAGAAGCGCTTTTGGGAGGCGGCTGTGCTCCATGCTGCAATGCCGGGGCCCGCGGGGATGCGCACAGTGAGCGATGGGCAGAGGTGCTGCTGCCATGGCGGGCACCTGGGGAAGCGCCCGAGCACGCAGATGCTTTTCTCCTCTGCATCCACGTCAACTCGGGGTGGGAGCTCCAAAAGTGCACACTTCCTGCTGGTGTTTCTGCTTCTCCCTGTTTCCATCGGGGCCAGGAATAACAGGAAAGCAGGCTCTGCCCCAGCCCCTCCTCTCCTGGTACTGGACACGGCCAGCTACACAAAGAGCGGGGGCTGATGAATGTGCTTGAGTTACTGAAGCAAATGTTTTTTGGTGCCTCTGGATGTTCCAAGTTAAGCTCGGACTGCACTGCACTTAGCTTGCGTGTTATCCAAACTAGTCCAGCAGGGCCTAATCCTGATGAATAGCTGGGTAGCTATTAAAATTGTTTTCCTTGAACAGCTAAATGGAAATGTGAGGGCTTGACGCTTGAGCTAGCATTTAAAATGGGCTCAGGTAATCAAAACACCAGATCAGAGAGTGCTGGGGGTTTTGGAGGAGCTGAGATTCAATTCAGCTTTGAACCTTTAGTTTATTATAGCAAAAAATTCCCACCCCCAATAAATGAAACTAGTCCTGGCTCCGTATGGAGACTGGCTGTACCTGATCACACAGGTTCACACTAGCTGCTTATACCTTTTTGGCCAGCAGTTCTTTTTGTGCGACCTAACACCATCTGTCTGTCATTCTGTCACGTCACCTCGGGATGCCACTTGGGAATAAACACGTCACTGGTCATCTCTTGCTGAAGACATCTGAGATGCCAGCATCCTGGATCGCAGCCTTCTCTCCGTCCGGGCAGCAAAAACCCAGTACAAATTTAGAGCAACAAACAGCATGAAGGCAACTCCGGTACCTGCAAATTGTTTTTCTGCACACACAGCCAAGTTGCAAACCATTATCAGAGAATGCCTAGTAAATATATTATTCTGTGTAAGTGATATAGGTAGCTTTTAACTGTCACACACACAAGCAACACAGATACACTGCATAGTGATGGATAAACAGGTTAAATGTATGACATTTTCCTGCTGTGCTAACTTGCTCCAGGCCCTCTGGCATGGGTGATGGTGGGAAAGGCAGCGAAGAGCTGCTGAGGAGGTGACAAGATGGTGACAAAGTAACTGGTATAAGAGATGCTGTTACGCACAGTCAGCATGCAGGAGGGGCTGGCGTGAGGAGGGAGAGCCCACGGGTCCTGAATGCTGCTCTTGTTCCCATCCCCAACCACTCTGACACTGCGGCAGGTGGAGACGGGCCCATAAAGATGGAGCCCCCGACCGTACAAAGTGGGAGGATGAGTGGAGGGAAGGTGGCCCCAGAGCAGCTTATTTCCTGAGCGTGGCAGAGCCGTGCGGCTCCCCAGGCAGAGCTCCTCTGCGACAGGCAGCTCCAGCAACCCGAGCAGGTGCTGCAGCCACATGCCTGTGCACGCTTCTGTCCGGAAACACCAGCACCAGAAATACCTGGCTTACCACATCCGAGCATGAAGAATAGAAACACAATTGGGGCATTTCAAGCAAGTAAACTGGACTGTACATTCATGTGCAGAGGTAGCCATTCTGCGTTAAAAAAGCCATTGGATATCAAGCCTCATTGATCTGGTTTCCTGAGCGAGCTGAGAGCAAGCTAAAAAGGACTCCTCTCCAAGCCACATCCCTACAAGGAAGCCTACATTAAAAAAACAAAAGGAAAGAAGAAACCATGCTCTGAGCTCAGCAATGCTATGCACACTTCACTAATTGTAGATATCCTGAAAAACCCTCTAGTGGGCTCAACCTGGCTGCAGAGGCAGCAGATCAGCAGTGCTCTTTGTGGCAGCCCTGGGCGGCTGCGGAGCGGACACATGTGCTAACTGCTGTCCAAACTGGACAAGGGGGGAGGCTTGCTTCCGTAACCACAGCCATGTAAAACAATTTGGTACCAGGTCTGGCCCCTGTTAACAGTCCAACTTTCATACTTTCTATAAAAAACTAATAAAATAACAGCAATTTTCAATGCCCAGAACGCATACATTTCAGACAATCTGCTGTTGTGTAATATGAGGAGAGCAGCAGCGCTGCAGGGGCTGGACAACAGGTAACCCAGGAGTTAACTGAGAGCAAAGGGATAAGTGTCTCTATGCAGCCAAGCCACCCCAGTAACATTTGCATAGATCTGATATCTTGCGGCTCACCAAATGCAAGCTATGACTCAGACTTCACCTAGGGACCAAAGATGATGCAAAGATGCGTTAAATGCTTCTCGTTTCTCCTTATTTAACCTTCGCTGCCTGCATCAGGGCCATGCACGCCAGATAAGGGTGTTCTGTGTGCCCAAGGGAAGCAAAGCTCAAGCACTGTGTGGGGCTCCCCGGGATGCATAGGAAATTTGGAGGCTACGTAGCGTATCCCATTAGGTTGCAGAGCATTGTGCATTGTGCAGAGCCCTTTGGTACCCAATGCCAATTTTGGGAATGAAACTCCTCTCTTTCCAGGCGTGAGTGGCATGAGACACTCCCCACCTTTGGGAGAGCCCCCAGAGTCACAGGGGCTCCCCCATGAAGAGCCACAGGTCAGTCATAGCAAGGAGAGGAGGGTTTTTTCAGCTCTCCCTGCTCCAGTTACTCATGGATGAGCTGCAGTGGCAGCCCCACACCTCAGCCCATCACCCCTGCAGCCCCTCGAGGGACGTGCTGAGCGCCCGCATCCAGCACGGCAGCTCCCCGGGCGGCAGCGGAGCCGTCCGGCTGCGCAGCACACATCTTCGGCGCGCCGTAGCTGGGGGGAGCATACGGTGGAAGCCAATTGCGGAGCCTCGCATTCAATGAGACTTGACAGGTTCCACTGAGGTCTGTACGCGGAGAAAGAGCCCAGGGCCCCAAAGCTGGCGACAGCGCCTCGACTCTGCCCAGCCCCAGCGCGCCCGGGGCACGCGGGATTCAGCATTTGGATCATCTCACAGCAGGCTGGCAGGGACCCAACGGCACGAGCATCATCCCGTCTGCAAGAGCGCAGGGCTGGCTTGCAATGCACTTTTACCCTTGGCGCGAAGGCGGGAGGAGGGGATGCATACGCAGGGACATTCTTCACTTGTCACCCCCGGGCTTAGGCTGTTTCTTTCTCTGCAATCGCCTAAAGGTGAGGAGGAGTTGAAAAACATTACACTGACAGCGCTGTCGAAGCTGCGGATATAGGGCCTTCCGCTCCTCGCCAAGCAAACCCTCTGGAATGGTTTGGACACGATAGGTAAACAGTGTCGGGCTTGCTCAGCGGGGAGACATTTGTATTTAGATGTTATAGATAAGTGGTGCATATTTGAGACATCTGAAAGTTATTATTCCAGGCAGTTTCTAAACAGAGAATCGCAGTTGCATAGCCCCTTAACTCCGAGCTGACAGGCAGGATAATGATTTAAATTATTGTTAAACATAGGCTCTGTTTTAAGTGGATGGAATTCAACATCATGGTAGGTTTGGGGGAATGGGGGTGTATTGCAAAACACAACATTTCCAATCACTAGAGCTCTGATCCACGGGAGCTTCTCCGCCAACACCAAGCATCACTTTTCACACCATGAAAATGGCAGATGTAAAGATCCTCAAAAGGCAACATCACTCAGCTATCTTCTGGATCATTACCACTCCCTCTAATTGCAACAACTTTGATTAAGAGTAATGCCTTTTTGAAAGCAAAACATAAAAAGTTTTCACAGACTGTAAAACAGAGTTCAGCAGTGAATCATAATTATTTTTTATAATGCTTTTGAATTACAAGTGATTTATGCTTCCTTGAGTTCAATAAGACTATGTTTATTATGCTATCACTCTGTTTTTAACAAAGAATATACTGATTTGTTCTTCATTATAAGTCACTGGAAGCACAACTATTAGGTCGTACTAAATCAGAGTACCACATTTGTTTCATCTGTGAGGAGTTTGTTTGCCGATGTTTTAACGTAAGGCTGGTACCGCCGCACTCGGCTCCCCCAGGCCCCTCCACCCCGCAGGCGCGCTCAGCAGATACCGCCATCGGAGGAGGCTTTTTGCCCCCGCCATAAGCTGCTTTCTGACATGCCAAAGGTTAAGTGTGACGGCACACACTGGCTCCATACTGCAGCCTTTATGCAGGCAAAGCTCCAGCAAAAACAAACCCGTCTCTTATGTGGAAAGGAGAAAGGGGAGGAAGAATTAATTTCTTGCTTATTCAGCATCTGATTGTCTCTCTGTCACGAGCGAGCTCCCAGGCAGTATCTCCAGCCTACAGCATCCTCATTTCCCAAATGGGTAATTCACAATAATGCCGGCGAGAGGGTCTCATCTCTGCTGGTAGCACAAAGATGCAATTGGGCCTAAAAAAAAAGCAATCGCACCTTGTCACTTCAGGGAAATTACATGGCTGATTAATAATGGATGAGCCTCACAAAGGCCACCCATTCTGCTCAGCATACCGGCATCTTATCCTAATTATCCTCACCAATAATACCTAGAATTGTTCGGAAATTTTAGGGGAAATTGAGTTCACTCACCTAAGCTTTAATAACGGTTGTATCTAGCACAGTAGGAGCATCACAACAGAGCCTTTGGCACATGCAACACAATATAAAATTGAATCATGAAACAGTAACTCATGTCTCCGCCAGAAACACACTCACGAGGCACAGAAGTCAAACCAAGGTAAGGCACTTCTGTTGGACCGGTAGCTTGGCTTGCCCACTTCAGCACATGAGGAGTCCAATAACTCAGAGGAGTTAAACCCCACAGTCCCCTGTCAAGAAGAAAAGCAATATCTCCACCTGCAGAAAGCAGACACTTGTGTGATTTGCCCCAGGAAGATGAAAAATTGGAGCCTGAATCGGGAGCTGAATCCTTTACCACTAAAATTAAGGATGGCTTTTTGTCCCTTCCTGTTAACCATTAGTTATTGATCTGATGTACTCATACCAGTGTGTAAAGGCTTTCCCCTGCAGGCAGTGCTTGGTTGCTCTTCCTGCACAATTAAATCCTAATAAATATTCTTCCCTCATAAAAATAATGGACCAATCTCTGTCTGGGCATTTTTTTTTTTTCTTTTAATGTGAAAAAGAAAAAAAGTACTCCTAGAGCTTGGTAGGAAGCAAACAAGTAAGCGAAACACCCAAGTGGGTATTAAAGCTACTACTGCCCTATTTGAAGAACCCAAGAGAACCACAAAAGGAAACTGCAGCAATCAATAGAAAATACGGCAACTGTTCCTTAGTCCTCAAGCTGGGCATTGAATTTGTGCAGCGACAAACCCCCTGGGGCAGGCTCGGGGCCCTCACCTGCCTCCTGTGACCTGCAAGCAGCAATGCCGGCTCCTTCCTGCAGCCCTCAGCTGCTGCTCAGCCGACAGCACATCCTTCAGAACCAGGAGAGGTACAATGGCGAGTGGAAGCAGGATTTCCTCCTGTGCTTGCTTCCAGAGCCAGAGGCTCTCTGTAAGGAAAGGGAAGCCTCCTCGCGCCTCCAGATCGCTCCTGGCCACAGCACAGCCCAACGCAGAACCACAGACCGACGGCACTCCACTCTTTCAATGGGCAGCCAAGGCGGTCCTGCCCTCCAGACATAAAATTTGAGACACAAACATGCATTGGAGAGAATAAATGAATGGTAAAGGTCCCAAAGAGAGTATTTCCCACTTATTTTTCATTCTGGTCTATTTTTAATAACTCCAGATAAGCTACTCATTTGACCACTTGAACCCAAAAGGATTCAAAACCTATCTGAAACATTTCAGGACAGTCCGTTCCTATCTGGCAGAAGATCTCAGCACAACATGGCCTGTTTGAAAACCCATCATTACTAAATTCTCATGTCCTGGCACAAGCTGATAAAGCCACTGTGTTCCCTCTCCACCTGTGACCCAAGATTTCTTAGTCTCCAGAGAAATAAATCCTGCTAGTTTCTGCAGTCATCTTCATGCTGTAGAGCCAGCATGGACTCAACTACCTGATGATGGGAAACCGCAACACTAAAACTGGTCTGGGATATTCTTTGGTGCCACCTTCTTTTCCACCTGTGGCATCAAATGACAAAACAACAGACAGGTCACCAAACAAAATCACTGCAACCTCAACTGCTCGGCTTCGCCACAGTCAGGAAAAGGATATTAAATATGGAGACAGGGTTGCAATCAGCCTTTCTGAGGAAATAATAACCTGGGAAATTCTGACGCATGCTGATTTGTGATCAAGGACTGTGACTGAGATACCAAAAAAAGGAATTGAATCAGATTTTCATGGCTGTGTCAGAATGAATTAATTCTCATCATATAACTGGAAAAGATTTAACATCACAGAAGCATTTTTAGAATGACAGCAGGATATGGAGGCTGTGGTAAAGAAGAAAACATGATTATTGGGCTGGAGAGACTGACAGTAAGGAAAGATAAAAAAGAACTAAATATACCATAAAATAATAGCTTGGTCAAACAGCTGCCAATAGGAACATCCTGAGGAGGGGACAGCAGTTGCGAGCATCTGGGACTGCTGGCTGCAAATATGCCCTGGACAACGCTTATGCCAGAACAACCAACAGTGAAACATCTCCTGAAGTGATGGTGAAGTTGTCTTTAGGTCTACCCAGAACAGCTGGAGAAGCTGCTATTGTTCACTGCTGGTTTTCCCCCTTCTGCTAAAGCCAGGAAGAGATGGCTGCCCGGGTTTCTCCAGCGGCCACCATTTACCCCGTGCCTGTCTCAGAGAGGGGCAAAGATTTTTTTTCTCACTTTTGTCATTGCCAGCAAAGCTCTTAAAGTAAATCAAATGTCAGCTGAGCTCACTCTGAATCTAGCAAACTCTAAACCAAAGTCAGGCTATTTCCATTCTAAATGCTTGCCCATAGAAATGATTCAGGTTAGCATAACTAGTCTTTTTCAAAGCCATGTTTGCAATTAATTTGCATTAATTTCCTAGGTTGCCCATTGTAACTAAACTCACTGCAGGAAAATACTGTGCTCAGTATATATTTTAAAGAGGTTTTTTTTCCCTCAGCCAAGCAAGCTAGAGATGCTGCTAAGTGGAAGACTAGACTCTGAAGTGCAACTCAATGGACAGGAGTTTATCTGGCAGCAAATTCCACAGACACAGACTGAGGAGCGTGAAATCCCCACTGCAAAGCACTGACAAACAAAAGAGTATCTCCTCTGTCCTCACACAGCCTGCTCACCTTCATCCAAAACACCCCTTTGATAGATCTGTCAATGTTTGTTATTAGCAGAGGACTTCTATAATAAAATAACTATATGATAAAAAGAGCCTTTGCACAAAGAAGAATAGGTATTATCAAGAGCAGAACAAAAAGCCAGCAGTCTAATTTGGGATGTAAGAAACACATCTGACTCAGATATTTCCCCATGACTTGTTTTTCTCCTGTATCTTCATGATCCCTTTGATAGAGTGTCAGTAGTATGTACTTGACCTGATAAAAGAGCTCACTTATCTTCAAGGAACATGCCAGGCATCCACAGTGACCCACGCAAAACAGTTCAAACACACCTAACACCCTGTGCTGTCCAGATAAAGCGGGGGGGGGGAGGAAACCAAAGCCTTTGGGTTATGAATTATCAACACAAAGTCAAAATGAGGCAGTGATTTACAAGTGTAAATTGAACCTCATACGAGTGAAGAAACCAGGCAAGAAAGGGATGGTATATTGGTCACTGGGTTGTTCTTGCACTCCCCATCAATATAACCTGATCTCTCTTTGCCAAACCTGTCCTTCCATCACTTTCAGAGAGCAGTTCACTCTGTCTCCCTGCTTTCATCTTCCTGCTCCCCCCTCATGCTTCTGGACCCCTTCTTAAACCTTCCTGCACAGAAACTAGCCATGTGTTCCAAGAAAAGCAAGCATTGCTGGGAGGCAACCTCTCTACCTCCCCTCCAACTTCACCAGTGCGTTCCAGCCTCCCCTGCTCATGCTCATCTCCCTCCTCCTCCTAAGAGAGTCTTTGCTTCTCAGAAAAACCACTAAGAACAGAGCCTGATCCCTTCATAACCATTGATCACTGATTAACCACAGACCACCGGTTTTGACCTAGCAAGCCCTGCACAGAACCCAGTAACAAGCAGATGGTGAAGAAAAAGATCCAGCAAAGCACTTAAGCACATGGCTATCTTTAGGAATGTGAATTAACAGACTTACTCAAGCATATACCTGATTTCTGGCACACCAGATACAACTACATATGTGCAAGAGGTGGGTAAGTAGTTAATCATCCTGTTGAATTCAGGCCCTGCAGCCTATGCAGTCTCCTTTTCTGAGCAACTGAGAATGGATAATCTGTCTGGTTGGGAACTACATACTGTTAAAAAATGGTATTTTACTTCCCACTTGAATTTCTTCTCCATCGGCTTTCATCCATTAGCCTGCCAATGCAGAGCACCCTCTGCCTTACCATTAGATTGTTACTTAGACTCTTTGGAGCTTATCCATTTTTTATGAAGCATCGGTCTTTCATGTCTCACATCCAAAACTGAAGCACTAGAAATTATCATACAAATAGTCATAATAGTGATTATGGCGTAAGACCAAATTATTTATGTATTTCTCTTGAGTGAGCTGATTAGGCTGAGTTGAAATTGCCAGTCCCTGCAGCTCCGCAGTGAAATTCTCCATCAGTTCAGTTTTCTTTCCAACTGTTTCTAGCACTGACCTTCAGCACTAGGATTTCCTTCCACCTGCCTGAGCAGCGTTACAGTCGAGATCTGCAGACTCTTCCACGTTAGGAATGAAGCAATAAAAAGTGTTTGGACAAATGCAGGCAACATCAAGGCTCATCTCAGACACGAGGATACTCCAGTGTACAGAGTCACTGAATCAGATCCAGCTAGAACCAACCAGGCCTTAGAAACAGGAGCAGAAACCAACAGGACTGGTGTTTTCGTCAAAAAGATGCTTTCATACCAGCCATGCTGAGATAACAGAGCGGTCTGCTGACACCTGCGAAAGGCTCAGGAGGGTGATGGCTGCTGCCTACAGACACTGAAGAGAGCAAAGAAAAACAACCAGGGAAACACCACAGCAGAATGAGGAGGAAATGCAAATGTCTATGGAAACACGTTGATCAAATTGTCATCAGTCTCCCAGTTCAAGTAAACACTTACACAGCTCTGAGGTGCTGGGTCCTCCGGACTTGGACATGCAGAGGAAGAGGGAACACTCTGCATTAAAGATTTTGGAGGCTTCAGATCTTCCCATGCAAGTGGTAGAGTATTTATTGGCATGGTACCAGCATGGGAATAGGATTACTGGATTCTAAAGGCTTTTTCCCTGGAGTGGTCTTTATCCTCTTAAAAGAAGATAGAGCAATTAAACATTGTTTTTCCTGAAAAGAATTAATTGTCTGTGAAGGGTCACACCAGTGGCCAGATGCATCGCAAGAGATTTTCGTCTTCTTAAACACCCCAGCAATAGCCAGTGGCACAAGATTTGATTCAGTGGCCAGCATTCTGATTTATTAATCTTTTATCCTTAGCTACAGACTAAAAATTTACCAATTCCAAGTAAGTTTAATTTCAAAATCCAATGGGAGCAGATGGAATGGAAATTTCTTTTAAAATACTTTTGTAAAGCCCTTTAATATCAAAATGATGCTGATGCATGAGAATCAACACCTGTAAGTGACTGGACATACTGTTCTAGCCTATATACATGGAAATGCTTTTTAGATATTTTGCAAAGTTCTGCCAACAGTACCCTGCTATAATTCCCATGCCAATAGGAAGAAGCTCTTACCTAGCGCATGTCAGTACAAGGGACGATATTTTCACCAAATGCCACAACATAGGGGAAACATATAATACTGTCAGAAGAACATGCTATGAAAATGTGATTGAAAGAGTGTGATAGAAGAATGCAAGATCCAGATTTCCCTAAATATCTGAGCAGGACAGAGGAGCCCAGCATCTCACTGAGCACAGCACCTTGCAGGATCAGCTGCATCATAAGCAGAGCTGATGTAGCCTCTGCGTTGAAATCAGGAGTTGATTCAACACAGGTAGAATATCTCGGAGAGCAGAAGCAGTAGCTCAGCATGACTAAACATGAAAGGCAGGAGAGAATATCTGCACTTGCAGACTTCTTTTCCAAGGAGGACCTAGAGATGCTGGTAGCTGTCAGAGACAGGACACCGGATTCAATGGACCATCAGTGATGCCGTGTGCATGTTCCAAGCTAAGGCCAGGACTAGGAACAAGACTGCAGCAAGCTGAGGACAGAAGAAGAGTGGTGCAAGACCAAGGGCCCACTCAGCCTCAGGCTCTGCCTCCAGCATGGAGCAAAGCAGATTTGCAGGGAAGAGCACACACACGTGTGGGGCAGCGCAGGCACCCCTCCTCCATGCACACTCCCAGTCTCCCCAACCCCTGCCCCAGAGCACCGGTGGCGTCTCTGCATTTGCCTGCCCTGGAAGCACCACTGAAAATTTTACTTTTTAAGAAATTCTTTCATTTGACTCAATACATCCTCTATCTAGACAACACCAAAGTTGCACTGTACTGTTTGTGCAGACACAGAGTCATACGCATTGCATTTCGTAGACATCAGAAAAGAGTCATATACAGCTGATGAACAGAGAGGCTCTTTCTGCCTATGAAATCCCAACTAATTAATACCTTTGGCGTAAATGAACAAACAGGTCATTCTAGCCCATGTATTAGCATCATGATTTAGTGTGAAACTTGGTGTCTAAGGCCAGTTACTGGTAGCAGGTATCAGGCCCACTCTTACACATCACAGATGGACAATAACTTTTTGATGCAAGAATGCACCATAATTTAGCAACAGTTCTATTGATAGCACGGTTTGGTGAGAGTTTAACACTGTGGCAGGCGGTAATGCATACTTGACCGGGCTGGGCATTGCAGCACCAGTCCATCAGGGCTGGGCGAGCAGCTTTCATTGAGTGCAGACTTGACTGCAGATCTTCTGAGTCTGCACAAGCAGACGACGCTACTTCCATTTTTGCCATCTTTCAGCCACCTGTGAGCAGTTACACTCACACAGACCCCAAGAGGCTCATTGCTCCTGACAAACGTACATGGAAGGAGAGGTCCTGGCTTGGATCAGCACAGGTTCCCTCAGTCAAAATGCTTTCTTTTCTTCAGGACAAGCCAGGCAAGGTCTGGAGGAGCTTCTGCTGCTCAGTATTTGGCCAAAGAGAAGTGATGAATGAGCAAAAACTCAGCACTAGATTCTGCTCACAGTGTAAAACCAGAGCAACTCCACAGGGGACTACAAGTTTAGGCTGGTAAAACTGAGAGTAGAGTAGATCTATAGGTAAGGATTTCCAGACTGAGTCCAACAACAACAGTTCTGCTTATACTGCTTGGGAAAACAAATGGAGACTTCAGAGTACAAAGCAATCTCATTTTTAGCTCTGTTGCTGATATGGATGGAAAAGCCAATTTAATCTTATTAAAGGTGTCAAACTTTTTTTAATAACCCAGACACCTACAGGGATAACAAAATCATATTCTCTGTACGGTAAATTGCATATTCAGCAGCTGTGATACCAATTAGACGTTGAAGTGACAAAGTGCTATCTCATGCCAGCAGAGACATACCGTACAGAGCCGGTGTTTAGTTTTATCGTATAAGCAATGTTTAGCCGTCATCTGTCATACAGGCTTAGGGGAAAGGGCCTCCACAGCTGGAACAGCTGGAATTGCAAGATTAGCACAATGAATTGTTATACTTTTACCAGATCAGCTACTCAGTTTACATCCAAAACTTACCTCCAGCTCCAACTGTCTTACACTGGAGTAAATGTTACACTCTTTTTGTCAAGCTATAGCTTTATGAATGAAGAGGAATTAGCTTTCAGCATTACAGCCCAAGGTTTGTACAGTTTAAACTATTTTGCAGAATATTTTGGAGACAAGTATTAAGAAAGCTGAAAAGGTTAATTCTCTGTACCAATATATTCTCTCCACCTTTCTTTTTAAGAAAGGCACTTATTACTTACAGAATTATAATAGGAATCACATTAGACAAACTAAGGAAAATACAATTATGTGTGGCATTAAATACCAGTTAAGAGAATGTATTTCTTTTAAAAACAACATAGATACCTTCTCCTAACGGTTTAAATCAAAACACCACAATCTTTGCTAACGCAAGGAACTCTTTGAAATGCTTCTCAAAAAAATACACTGCTCCATTAGTGGTGTGTTATTATTCTCTAAGGCCCTGTCTATACTAGAAACTTCTGTAACTAACTATAACTGTGTAATGAATTCAGTATATATTCAATTATTCTGGTGGTTTATACCTTTAGCAGAAGTAAAATAAGGTCAAAGCCCTTTTACATGGAAACACTGTTTTCAGACTACAGGTTCCGCACATCTACTAAAAAATAACACCACCTAGCAAAGGCAAGATAAACTTCTTAGTGTAAACCAGCAATATTTACCTCCTTAAAATAACGGCCACATCACTCATCAGAACAGATATTTAATGTGAAGGCATCATTTCTTTTAACACAGGGGCCTATCTTTGCAGTGTCAGCATCTGAACTACAGTGTGCGCATACCCATAATGTAAACACCACTTACCATGGTCAGAGTTTTCATATTTTGTTGTGCTTTTATGGGTAACATGGAAAATATTGTTATATAGCCCTTCTTGCCTGCGTTAGGAACACTATTTCAGCTTACCAGAACTAAAGGAACTTTATAAAGCACAGAATTTATTTTTCCACTGGTCATTCTGCCTTGTCACAGTCTTCATTCTTCTCAGTCTGGGCAGTAATCGCCAGACTAATCCCTCTCAAGTTTATTCCTACCCAGGTTCATTTGCAGGCTCTCCTGATGCCGATGCAGATACAATTTTGGATCACGTACATATTCCCGATAGCACGTTATGTGCCAGATTTTGTCCTTTCCGTTCACCTGTAGTAATGCTTTAGCTCCACGAGCAGTCCTGCTAAGGCAAAGGTGGTTGAGGTCAAAGCAACAGGTACACCGACGAGCAATGCTGATAAAACACACGTAACGCGCACAGCCTGCGTGCAGCTTCGCAACTCAACACCTCATCGAGACCCGGTGAAGCCTGAAATGCTGATTCCTCGGAGACCTTATTTTACTTGGCATCTGGCTGTTCTGACTTACTCGGTATTTGCCATTCACCTGCACCGCCCGAAAGCCCCGGCGCTGCCAGCGCGGGCAGTGGGAGGGCAGGCAGGGCAGGCAGGGCAGGCAGGGCAGGGCAGGGCAGGGCAGGGGAGGTGCTGCCTTCCCGCCCCGGGTCAGGCAGGGCCAGGGGCAGATGCCAGCCCAGGCTTGTGGGCACAAATTCTCCGCTGTTTACAATCAAATGCAAAGAGAAGGAAAAAAAGCCACTACGTTCATGAGGCCAAGACGAGCTCTGGCTTGCTTGAAAGTGCTGTCTCCAGCAGCCTCATCATCATAAGCAAGACAGACAGACAGACCTGGAGGACAGACCGACCTTCAGGCACAAGGAGCTGCCTTTGGGCTGTGGGCTAACTTTCGGGAAAAATATGTCCCTCCAGAGGTGCTATGGCAAAGCAGGGATTAATTAAAATGGCAAGAGATTAGTTATTTATGACACTGTTTTCACATTTTTAGCCATGTTAGAGAGCTTCCTGCAGCTGCCATAGAGACAGCAGCTACAGACAATAAAACTTTATGAGCAATTTAAATTCTCTCTCCCCTTAGGAGATGCGGAAAAACAATGACAACTGACTGTTTGCAGGTCGTGTATATCTTGCCTTCATTAAGTAGGACTCTGTTTAAACACGTATTATTCTTTTCCATCAGATTGTCACGGACTTCCACAGAGAGGGTAAATAGTTTACAGCTTCCACTTTCAACAATATACTATAAAAATACACTGCAGTCATATTTGATTACCCCATTTTGTTTAGCGTGAAGCACTCTCGGCAGTTCAGTCTGCTTATTTGCATGTGTCAGAATAGCAACAGAAATGGACTCCTGTGGGCAATGGAAAATAAGTTTTGCACTTGGAAAATAAAATAGTAATAACCACATGGTAAAACTGCAGATGCATGTGATAAATTAGATTTATCATCAGTGTTATACCATTCACACCTGAAATGTGCCCATAAATCCACCTCGTTTGAGGCTTATTTAATGTTTCTTCTAAAGGTACCCTGGAGCTAGAGATTCAGTTTACCTAAGAATTGTCAGGGGTAAAGAAAGAAAAACATGTTTCCTTCCTTCCCTACAAAACGTGCAACTTCCTTGTCAAATATACACTAGCTTGAGTCCCGAGATGTGTACATTTCCATCCGTGATCAGTTCATATTTTGACTTTTGATACTTTGCAAATATGAAGCAGTAAGCAGCTAGGAAGGGGATCTGGAGAAAGAAAAGATTTCCCAAATATCTAATATAATATACAGCACTGCCAGTTAATTCTACTAGAATCTGTATACGTATTTATGATTGAAGTATATATTTATACTGTTTCTACTTCAGGTAAATTTAATACATGTACAATTAATACAGGTGCGTTTACAATTTTCCCAGGTTGCAAGGTCTTACTAGTTTTTCACATATTTTATCTTTGCAAGAGGTGGTGAAGCTTTGCTTTCAACAGGTGCCTCTCAGTGTGCAAATCTAAATACAATTATCCTTGGTTTTCCACGTCTGTGCTGGTAAAAGACTAAGACTACTTTGAAATACTGCATGAATGAAAAGACAGATGGATGGGAGAAGAGCGTGAATGGAGCAATAAACAATAAAGGGGTTTGGTTGCCGACCATGCTAGTAACAAATGGGACTAAGGAAAATGAGCAGATTGTTCCTCACGTTACCCCACTGGACATACAGGGCAGGGGTGATATGCTGAAGTCATCATTTCTTTGCAGTCCCATTGTTCCATACTTTTAGAGCATATCTGTCATGCTTTGAAAGAAAAGACACTAGATCCTTGGACTAGATGATCTTCATAGGTCCCTTCCAATCTCAACCATCCTGTGATCCTGCGCTGCAATATCACTGACAAAAAAAGGGGACAATTTTCAAAAAAGGCACCATACAGCAGGTAAACCTGGAACTCCCCACCAAAAGGTACAGAAAAATGCCGAAGACACACATTATGCTTTAACATACACATCACTGAGGAAAGCTGCCACCCTTGTTGTCCAGCGGTGAGTCCATAGAAAGTGTTCATGAACATTTCTTAGTCTATGCCAGGCTCACTAGCCAAGTGCTTGAAGGAAGCCCCACATCACGGGCTAATGTGAGACACCACCACTTGGTTCCCATGAGCTGCCATCGTTCCTCCAGGGCTCTGAAGACCCCAGGATTGAAACAGCTGCTCCTTTCCTTTTCTTTTTTGATGCTTTATTATAGCAGTGAGGCAGCAGATTGCTTATATTCCATTTTTCTCGGACTCTTTTTGAAGTGTGAATGAGCATGTGTGTATGTTGAAGTGATAACATAAGGCTAAGCCACATTTCTAGTAAATATTACTTTAAATTATCCTGGAATGTAGAAGTGCACTTGTGCAAAACTAGCTGCCCAAAAAGGGAAGTGGAGCTGTAAACCATCCTGCCTGCAAGTTGAGCATGTCGGCAGGAGAGTCACTCTATAAGGGCACATCTACAGGTCACGTAAGCCTGCATCTACGCTGAAACTCATGCCCTAAAACATAGAACATGCATGCACTCGACTGCAACAGCCTCCCCTATGCGGGCCTTTACATTGTGGCAAGAAACCAGCTGAGATCCTGTGGTCAGAGGAGACCAGATTCTTGGGTGAATTTAAGCCTTTTCATCTCTATAACATGGGTAGAGGTGAGGAGAACAAGGAGCAGCCTCTCACCTGTGACCGAGCACGTGAGCACTGTGAACCTCATTGCTGAAGCCACCTTCAAGGTGGATTTAAGCCAGTCTCTCACTTTGACAGGCAAGAGGCAGTCCAAACAGTTCCTGACCTCCCCTCAGCTGAGATGCAGTGGACCATGCAAGCCCTTTTTACCTGTTTCAGAACAAAATCAAGCAGGCAAAGCAGCTGCTTAAAGCATACAGCAAGGGCAGTCGGACCCAGGAACACCTGCGACAGCCACACTGACAGCAGCAATGATGTGGGTAATTATCATAAGGCCGATGCTATGGGTAAAGCCATAAGCAGAAGGAAGTGAAAAATTAAGGTACAAACCAGCTGTTTCGCTTTCATCCACGGGCGCAATTTAGGGATGCCAGTGTTGTGCAATGCCTGCAATGCTGCTAGAGAGGGAGGCAGGACTGAGCTGGGCAACAAGGCTGGTGGCATCCCTGAATCGGGTGACACTGCTGTATAACCTCTGGCAAATCATTTAACTCTCCCAGGCTTTGGGCTCCCTTTTGTTCAAGTCTCCCTTTATTAAGTCTGTAAGACAGGAACAGCATCGCTAGACTTGGTCATTGCCCTGCTTTGCTGGGTCCCTTATTTTGGCTGGAACTGCTACTGTAATGCAGATAAGCGAAACAAAAATGTGAAGTTTTGGAAGCTGTGACTTTTGGGGACATAAATGCACACTGTGCATTCCCCTGCAGAGCTGGGATCTTGCAGAGACAAAGACTTACTGCTGCACGTCTTTCCTTCGGGCAAGTCTGATTTTGGAAGTGAAGTTACTTTATTGGGAGTGGGGAGGGAATAATTCTGCAATAAACAGAAAGACAGCCACCAGAAATGGTAAAGCTTTTGGTCAGATTCTTGGGTGAAATACACATAAAAGCAAATGGAGGCAGTGCAGAGGTGCAGTATGACCCTGCAACCCTACAGTCATTGGGACAATAGTGAGGCTCAAGAACAAGGAACGTGTTTGGGGGGTTGGGGGGGGGGGGGCGGGAATAAATCACTGAACTGGAATCTGAAACGCTAGGCTCTTCTGTTCAACATACCACTCCAGCATCCACAGCCTCCGTCAGATGCCCTGCATGCCATACCAGGCTGAATTCGACCATATGTTTGCAGCTAAGCTATGAAATTCATTTGTCAAGTCCCGGGAGTTTTTGGCAAGTTGTCCTGTACTATATGTGTGGTCTGCTACACTAAAACAGGCATGCAGAGCATTGCAGTGGGTATGTCTATAGGATCCAGAGGCAACACAGCCGACAATTTCCCTGTTCTGACTTTTAGTCCTGTGTAATAATGAATGGAGATAGAGAGGACTCAAGTCGAAGACTTTTCGGCACAGTTGCTAGGCTTAAAGCCTGCTGAAGGCTGCTGGAATGAGCTATAAATATGTATCTGAGCTCCACGCCAACTGTGTAAACTCAGAAGCTGCCTGCTTCATTCAGAGACTTGATACCCACCCAGAGCTGCAGTGAGAGTCCGGAGCCTCTTAGGCTAGAGGCAAGTCAGTGGCTGGCAAGAGTCACATTTTCCTTGTGAAAGGGGATGTGGAAGATGCTAGGACAACGCAGGGGCGGATGACGGATCGGAAATGATTTCTCGGGTGTTTTGAAAGGAAACACATAATCCAGAGTTATGGGCCCTCATTAATCAGGCAGAGGAGTCCCAAGGTGCCAAATCTCGCAAGAACAGCCAGAGGACTCGGAGTCATTTGTAAGCCCTTCCTAACTGAACCCTTGGTGTGACGTGTCCAAATTCTAGACCCCAATTCAAATATCACCACCTTGGCCTACAAACAGTTGCCTAGTGGCTCCAATTCAAGCTGATTCACAACAAAAGATAAATCTTTCTGCTCCTAAAAGAAAGCAAAAAGCTGCCAAGAAATTCTTTAATTCCTCTGCCTTGCGCAATCTTGGGCTGGTAGTTTTTGCAGCAAGAAGAGGTCAGTCCCATTTCTTCACCTCCTGAACCCACATCCCTCTTCCCTGCTGTTTAGGTTGCTACGGGCAGTCCCGCCACTGCATTTTTTAATGCAGCAAGCAGTGCAGAAAGGAGGCAGAACCATCAGAAAGAGGCTTCATTAAAGTTTTTGATATATAGCATGAAGATGTCATTTTAACAGAGATGGCTGCACGACAGGAAAAAGCCAGAATCTCTCTCAGCCTAGCAAGATCATCTCATCTTCAGAAGGAACTTCAGCTCATGAAGGTCAGCACATACCATCTAACCTTTTCCATGGTGAAAACAAGACCCATGAAACTAGCGTTACATGGAGAAGTGCTGCGATTTGCCCTCCAGTGACAATGCAAAGCCAACTCTAAGGGTGCATGCTGACACCTCTGGTCCCCCAGCAACCCAGCTGCCCCTTAAGTTGGGTCCTTGGAGACTCTTTTCGGTTCTTCTAAGATGTACAAACTCAAATAGCCCAAACCTTGAGAGCTTGCACATTTGGGGCTAGATTGAGTCCTCATGAATGCCAAACTATCTCCATTTCATCTGAGGATGGCAGAAGACACAGGCACTCAGCACTCCTCGTCCTCCAACCCCAACTGTATATCCAACCTTCAGGCTCCAGAGGATGAATCAAACTCCTCTGTGAAAGCAACACCCTGGCAAAACCAGCTGCAGATTCTCCCAGGTAATTTGGAAGATATCCATGTTTCAAATCTGCGCAGTAAACCAGCGAGAAAATCATAATAGTGCCATCCAGGAAGGATTTATCCATAACATGTAAAATGCATTTCCCCACTTCGGCATGGGAAAAGCAGCAGATGAGATAAAAAGAAAGTTTTACAAGGTATATGCCACACTTCAGGCTATGCTCTGATGGAGCAACACCTCTGAGCAGAAATCCACTTATTTACTGATGGCTTCTAGTGCTATACTGTAGCAGTTGTTTCCCACCTCCCACTCATGTTATATTTACATGCTAAGTTTGATCCAGGCTGAGGTTATGAGGTGCTCCGGGGAGGAACAACGACCGTTTCCCCGCGTCTGCCCCAGCACAGCGAGGGGGATGGGCAGTGTCAGGCTGGCCCTTCGCCGAGGACGGCTCAGCGTCATCCCTGCGCGTTTGGACCCAGGTACTCACCTAAGAGCTGCACTCCGCGGGTGAGTCCGTAGACGTCGATCAAAGCCCAGAGGGGCTCTGCTGTCCTCACCCCACTGAAGAAGAGCATCGCAGCGGAGTCGTTCACCCGATAGAAAACCCGTCCCTTCTTGTCCACCCAGAAGGCTATGATGTTTCCCTCATTTGCAAACTCTTCTGGCAGAGCCTTGGCCCAAAAACCACTTTGGGAAACCAAGTCAGGGCACGCGTACTTCGGCAGAGTGTCAGGGTTAATCCTCGATGGATCCTTGGAAGTAAACCCGAGTCGAAGAGCCCCACTCCAGCAACACTGCTTTTTAGTGATCTGCAAAGATAACAGCAGCAATTACAGCGTTTGGCACTTGAACATCTACTTACACGCTACAGGCTCTATGCCATCGAGCACCAACAGCCACCGCGCAGATGAGCCCACTAGATTTAGGAAACATTTTACCCACCAAACACTGCTGTAGCTTTTTCAGCTGCAAGCAGCAATGCTGCACACTTAGGATACAATGCACATATTAAAAAAAAATAAAAATCAAATTCAATCTATGCAGAGAGGTGAAATGCAATTACAGCTGCATGATGACTCACTTCTATTTCTAGGGTAATTCCTTTCGGCCTAAGAATCATCCTCTCGCACAATGTGCCAAAAATGGCCATAAGAGCTTTTATCTCAGCACCTGCAGCAGCAGAGCTCTTCCCCCGTGATGCTCAGATGATGGGGTCTCTCATGACCTGGGGGAAAAGCACTGGCTCCAGAATCACAGTCACCACCATAGGGTTTTCTGGGTTTCCCAGTGAAGTAAAAGATAGTCTTACCCCTGTTAGCTTGTCAGATTGGATGAAATCACAGCCTTGCAGCAGAGAACTTGTGTGTGGGAAAGCACAATTTAAAGTATTTAACTATAGTAAATACACAATTAGGAGGCAACAATAGACGTTGTCTTATGATTGGGGAAAACCTATTTATTTCAGCTTGAGTGGAGTTTTTCAAGATATGTTGTGCACTTCTACACCCCACCTGTCAGTATGTGGTTACTCAGTGTGCCTGGGGTTAGGAACATCAGCTACAGCTTTTGGGATGGTGCACGTGTCATATGCACCCTTCTGCACCTGAGACACAGCAGGACAAAGGATCACAGATGCCTGCAGAGTCATCGGCTTCGTCTCACACGAACTGAGCCCTGGACTGAAGGGGATGTGAGGGGAGCAGGCAGCAGGTCTTAAACACGTGCAGCACATCCAAAACACCAGCCAGTTACAAGGTCTCTCTCTTCCCATGGAAGCAGGGAGTCTTCCAGGGTTAGTATGGTCCCCAGATGGAGATAATGCCCTTGGAGAATTTTTTCTTTCATTTTGTTGTTTGAGTATGAACCTGCTGGGAATTGCTCCTCTCAAAGGGATTCAGCCTGTCAGCATCCAGACTATGAAATGAAAGACCTAAGGATGCTGGATCCAATCCTGATGTGGGGCCAGGACAGTTCCTGCATGCCAGTTGACACATAATAATTAGTGTTTCTGTTCAGCACTGAACCTGCAGCAAGCATGAGAGCACTTGAGATAGCCCTCTTCCATCATAGCCTTGGCAGCCTCAAGCAATTTCACTCTTGGCTGCAGGACAAGAGCAGAAACATGGGTAGGTACCACCTACCAGATGTCACACAAACTTCCTACCTTACTGTAATTTCTTGCTCTGCCAAAGTGCTGATGGCTCGGATGAGTAGCAATACCCGAGACTGAACTGTCCGGGACTGCAAGACTTTGTCCTCAAAAGCCTGGCAGAAGCCCCTCGTGTCCCAGCTTGGAAGCACAGGATTTTCACCAAGTGATTCTCCAAGACATTTTCTTTGGACTTCTGAATTCTCTTCTAATCGCATTTGTAAATATTGCATTTTTGTTTCACATGTTCCTCTCCAAGGCAAATCTGGAATGAGTGCCCTTGGGGGCACAACAATCTCACAACAAAGACATTATTCAAAGCCTAGACATTTCTGTTTTATAATTAAAGTATCAGAGAAAATAACTCAGAGCTTCAGAAAAAAGTTATCACCAGACAGTTCCTCAGCTAAGCGAGTGCTGCTCTTTATGCCTGCTCAGTCCTGCCAAGCACCTAAACTGTGCACGTGAAACACGTGAGCACTGACCTCAGCCCCAGGAACCGTGGGAAGCTCCTGCTCATGGGATGGACACTGAGGTGGCACTAGACAGGACTGAAGCAGATTTGCTATTTTATATGCCTGGCCAGGATGGGATGGGATCACGCACATCCCCAGTGGAAGGGGGGTGGATGGGGCGTGCACGTGACAAATCGAAGAATATATGCACACTTCAAGAAGCAGCCTGGATTATTTACTGCAGCAAATTTACTGCAAGCCCTAAAAGCTTTTGGGTCTGAGATAAATATGGCCTCATTGTTATTTGTACAATTTACTCTTTCACAGTCTCTTGCCAATACTTCACAGCAATCACAGGCCTCATGACATAAATATTCATATGGTAATCAAGGCTGCACATGTTCCATGTATTAATCAGCACCTATAAACAGTTCTCAATACAGTCTGACCACAGGCAAACTAATATCCAAATTAAAATCTAGTATAAAGCCTGCCAAGAATTAGACACAGCTGGACAAAGGGTACACAGTTTTGCTAAAAAAGGCAATGGTTAATGATGGACCAAATTCTCTCTTCAGCAGCCACTGCTAGCAGAAAAGCCTGGGAGGTCCACTGGGCACCAGAAGGGGAGGAAAAGATACAGTCTGCATCCGAACTGCTAAGCTATGGCTGCTGCCACAGTTTCAGGCTCCTGCTCTTGTGCCTTGTGCCACCTTTGACCACCTCATCCCACTCCCTAGCAGTGCCCTGACTTACACAGAAGAAACCATACTGGGACATACATCTTGGAGGCAGAGAAAGAGGAAGTTTTCCCAGCCCCCACACAGCTCTGGCTGCCTGATGGCATTCCCAAAGCTGCAACAAAATCTCAGAATAAAATCCAAGATACAACACCTAAGAAATAGAATGGTACCTCCTGACTTTTCTAGTTTTGCAAAGGGAGTTTAGACTTTACAGGACCTGAATGATTGGGTTCATGGTTAGTCTTTAGCTGCTAAGAAGGTTTAAGACGCCATTTTCCACAGGCACACACAATAACAAGGCAATTGCAGGATGGACTTATCCCAAAAGCAAAGATGTTTTCACATTTCCATCAATCCCTAGAGTGCTAAAGCCTGTTGATTACTCCCATGAGACCTTCCCATTAGAATCAGCAGGAGCTCTGCTCGTAAATCCCTTGCGCAGAGATGAAAGATTTGCATGCGTATTCTTCACGTGTTATGCAAGCTAAAATCCTAAAATATACAGTGATAAACAAGTGTGAATTTCCTGAGATAGCTACGTTGTTTCAGAACGAGGAAGGAATAACCCAGAACCTTTGCCTAAACCACTAAACCCACTCAAATCTTTGATGGTGTTTTCAAAAACGTAATGCTGCTTTCATCTCCTCTCAAATCATTTTTCGCAGTTGTTTGTCCAAACTGCTGGCCAACGTGGAAAAAATCCCATTAGGCAACGTGAGGGAGTCCTGCTGGGTTTCTAGCCTGAATGGGAGCAGTAAGAGCTCCACAGGAAACATAACAAACCTGTAGGAGGGATTTTCTACCTATGGGCCTGAGCCTGAAATCACTGAAATCTCTCTATATTTTCAAAAGGAGGCATTTTCCTTGTTTCTTGCTCCTTTGCTGGCTGTGAGGGAAGAGGCGGGGAAGGCTGACACACTGCTGTAGGTCCCAGCACTCCGGGACCTCCAGCAATGGGCAACAGCAGGATCATTCAGGCTCAGTAGCCTGATACAGATAAACCTCCTGGAAAACTCCTTGCGCATAAATGAAGGATTTGCAGGCAGATCTTTCATGTGTGCCACGACTGAAGCCTGCCAAAGACGATGACCTAGTTTGTGCTGATGAAACACACTGAATCAGCTAAGAACGGAAAAACGCAGTCCCACAAACTAGGGGGAATAAAGATTGGAAAATACCTGTGGATGAAGTGCAAAGGGCCCCAAGCTCCTTCAAGGTGCTGAGAGCCTAAAAAGTGCTTCAGTTCCTCAGGGGCCTGATGAATCTCTCCATCAGGAAGCAGTGCCCAGTGCCCATGGAGGCATGCTGTCTTAGAGGAGCTGAACTTCCCACGCCAGCCGCAGCACAAGGGGTACCAACTCCGTCCTCTTGGCTACCACAGACACAAAGGAAGTGAAATCGGCCTCTGCTAGCAAGAAAAATGTGATGCCTGCAATGTTCTCTCCTCTGACCTTAATGCTATCAGGCGACGGATTCAACAAAGCAGTCAGCAGACCACCAGAAAGATCCTTTTCTTAGACAGCAACTGTGACCGCACTGACTGCTCCTTTCATCCTTTCAGCAAACCCCTTTTATCCTCCCTGCCAAGCACACAAGCAAGCACCTTCACTTCCAGGTCCTTTCTGCCTCTTACCTGTTGGCTGTGGAGAGGCTGACTCCCACCTCCATGAGACCAGCCCTCATTGCTGCCTTGTTTCCAGGAAAAAAAGGGCTCGTTTTGGAACTGAACGCTTTAACTAACTCCTCACCCTCCCTCAGCCTGCCCGGTAAAACTCCTTTGCAGGATGCATGCAAAGCCTAGAGGACACATTGACTAGAGAGACACTGAGGCTGCTGCCTTTCAGACTGACCAATACAGCCTTTTTTTGGTGCTGTTTTCCAAGTAGTCTCCACTTAATCTGTTGTTCCTTGCCTAACATCCAGATAAGCTCTTTTGGAGCGTGGATTTCCCTTTTGTTCGCAGTTTCTACAGTGGTCTGTCCTGATGGCTCCAAGAACTATGATGACAAAAGCAGAAGTACCGACAAAGATCACAGATCTTTAAGGGCAAGATCTGACCACTGTGCTTTTCAAGGAAGGGCTGAAGATCTGGTGCAAGCACCAAAGCCTGGTACACCCCAGCATTCATTCACAGCAGCTCACATGGCAATAAGGGAAGGTATCGTTTACTCACCTTAAGCCTGACTTGTTCATAAATAACGATGGGCCTGTTGCTGAAGGTGATGGCATTGCAGAAGCTAGCCTGGCGCTTCACTGCCTTCTGTGTCGTGTCCATGATGATCTGGGATCCCTTTGTGTGGGGATGGAAAAGCAGAGGGCTGATGGACAGAGTTCCACACTGTGGGATGGGGAGACAGTGCTTCTGCTTGTGGTGGCATCGGTGGGAGGAGGCCGAAAATGACCCACCTATGGAATCTGAAAGCAGAATGGGGAAAAAAGGGTTTCAAATCTGCTGTGAGTAATAAGCAAAAAGCTTTCAATGCAGAAAAAAGCAGAGGTACTTCAGACGGCAACTATAGATCAAAATAAAAGTTAGTCAAATCTCCGCTCTGCAAATCACTAAGGGTTTCTAGAGCATCTTGAACAATAAAAGGCCACAAGGATACAGAAGGATCTCATCTGGACAGCCTGATAGTACAGAGCACAACATGGAGAACGCAGCTCAGCACTGAGGTCACAGGCCATTTTGAGGCCACATATCAGAAGAGAAGGCAAGAATTGGTTCCAAAACTGGAGCAAGCACAGCAACTTCATACGTATCAAAGCTGCCACGTTTAGGGAAAATCTTCCACTTCCAGAGGACTCCCTCACAACTTGACCATTTCTCTCACTCCTCCTTTGCAACAGCAACTCCATCAATCCTTGCT
The DNA here is from genome assembly GCA_009819775.1 of Phoenicopterus ruber ruber. Lineage (NCBI taxonomy): Eukaryota > Metazoa > Chordata > Aves > Phoenicopteriformes > Phoenicopteridae > Phoenicopterus > Phoenicopterus ruber. The sequence continues at coordinate 27,082,081 of CM020221.1, read as the reverse complement.
GCCATGTGTCCTATCCAGCCTCGCCAAGTGCCGGCTCAGACACATACATTGCTAACTTATACTCCAGCACCACTCAGCAATAACCCACCTGGATTCCTCCACCAGCCACCAGCCATTCTCCTCTCTCCTCCGCTGATGGGAACCTCAGCTGAGATCCCACTTGTCACAAAGGCATCGATCAGCACGCTATGATTACGGTGAGGAAAGTAAAGAGGGAGAAAGGCTATGAAGCAGGGAGGAGATTACGTCTTTCTCCAACCAAGGCCCTACACAAAGAGTCAATGCACAATCAACACAGTCACGACAGCAGCTTTGTTCATGAATGAATGGACGTGTGAGTTTCTTTCCAACAGGGAGCCTGCAGCAGTTCAAGCACAAAACAATCATTATACTGAACACAAGTCATCTGCTTCCTTTTCCTTGTGTGCATATACACACTACATTATGCACATATGTTTGGGAGGAGATACTCGTAGATTTGGAAACAGAGTATCAACAGAATAAAGGATTATTCCATGATAGACTCAGGGATGCAACAAAAGCAAATATGACCTTAACAATGTGCCAGTTTGCGCTGTAAAGATGCATGACTAAACAGTATGGTTAAAAACTCTATTCCTCAAACACACAAACCATAGAAACTAATTACATACATTCTTCATGCAAATTAATTGCTGATAGTTATGTCTTTATATAGCTACTATAAAATAATGCTTACACCTCTGATGTGATTCTTGGCTTTGTAATAAAAAGCCTGGACCTTATTACTCCCAGCCTTTGGGGTAGTTTTAGTTTGTAGCTACATGAAGTTGTAATGGCACATCATCAGGGTGAGCTTGAATAACTACCAACAGAACTTAAAATCCTGGTTTCTGATGAGAACATTTTAATTCAGCTTCAGCAATCGACCTTCTCCTCTCATGTCCTTGCTGGTTTTTTTCTTGCATTTTCAGCACCAGTGCTATCCCTTCAGAACGGAGCAGGGAGGCCAGACAAACAGGACTTTAAAAACTTTCATTAATGCTTTCAGGGACAGATGAACCAACTGGGAGTTATTTGATGCTAAAAATTATGTGGAACATAAATCATCTTCCTCTTCCTGTTCCTCACGCACGGAGGAGGAGAAATAAGGTGCAGAGTACCAAGAAAAAGTAGAGGTTCACCTGAGCAGGCAGGTCGGAGAGGGAAACCTTCAGGAGGAACAGACTGCATGGAAGGGGCAGCTTGACACGGGGAAGGTCAGGATGCAGCAGCTCACACGAGCCTCACCTTTTCCCTTGGGGCACGCTAATGACCCAGGGCAGTGCACCCTGCCCCTCCCCACAGCCCAGACTGGGTGGTCAGAAGACAACACAAGTTGCAGCAGCCCCGTAGAGAGAACCTTCTGAGGTTACCTCCTAAGACCTGTTTAATTAGAGGCTGTCTTATGCCCCAAAGAACAGGAGGTTGCATCCCTTCCAGTATCACTAGCTTTTTTCCAAACCAGATACATTCTCTATTACCACCCCTCTGGAACCCTGTTAAGCCCTCGGCTTTAGTGATACTTTGCTGATGAGTTCCTCAGGCTTAATGGTATTTTGCAAAGAAGTATTTTCTTTATCACTGAAAACATGATGCTGTTCACCATCACAAATGGTTACAAGCCAGAGCCAGCAAAAGTGGCCAACTTAACCTTGCTCCACTCCGCCTCCCCAGGTGGGTCATGCTGGTCTGCAGGGACAAGACGGTTGACAGATGGTCAAAGTAAACCATCCCAGCCTCAATTTTGGCAGAAATTTTTCAGGTCACTGGATCTCCCCATAGCTCATCTCTTAGCTGTCTCTCTGTTTCTGCTATATCCCTTTTTTATAGGGAGACTGACTAAAAGTAAGCATCTAGTGTAAAAACTTCCATTCCTAACTTTTCCAGCTTCTCTAGAGTATATATGAAGTCACAGTCATTTCTGAAACAAGACACATATTGAGGGATATAATGAATCATTAGAGACTACATAAAGTCAAAGGATCCATAGAAAAATATGAAAAACTCTTCTTCTGGTCATTTCCAGTCTTCTTTATTTCAACATCTCTTTGATAGTTTCTAGGGGTGCATATATGTGAAAGAGAAGCTGCTACCAGTGAATATATATTCAATTCACACCATCTTTGCATCCAGATCTGAATTTTGTAGTTCAAACTTTTTGGTAGCAGTCACTCACCAAAACAAACTTGTGCAGCACAAAGGCACATACATTTTAACTAGTTTGATTTGATATCTCAGTGCTCTAATTGTACTGGATGACTTGGCTGTGATTATAATAACTGCTGCAGCTCTCCATAGGACATTGCGCCCTTTTAAAATGCAATAATGGAGTCACCAAAACTGCCCACAGCTTTCAAAACAGGCTCTGATAACACCACCACATATGTCCAGCGCATCTGCTGGAGCAGCGTTACGGAGCCACAGGGTCCTGTCTGACCCCACAGGAAGGACGTTAGAGGAACGTTTATTTGCTGGTGACAGTTCGGCACCGCTATGCGAGAATGGGTCAAACCCATCCCAGACCAACGCCTGCAGGACGAGTGCCCCTCGTGCACACAGCTGAAACGCAGGGCAACTATGCATGGGATGGAAGAAACCACCTAAGGATCAGCTTCCACAGGTGGATAATGCAAATGGGGAGGAGACGCCCTTCTTGCTCCCAAATGCTCTTACACATCAATGACTCCTGCATGATGAACACGCTCGGGTAAGGACCAGAAAAGGTCTTAATTTTTAAAAAGTGCAACTATTTAATAATAGAGGTTTGCACCTTACAAAGGCTTGGAGAAGTTAGGAAGCAATGGGTCAAATACAAAGGCCTTTACTCACTTCTTCAGGGCAGCATGCCTGCTCTAAAAGGAGGAGGAACTACGCAACTTCAGATGGCAACACAAGCACCTAAGACTGGACTTAGACAAGGAAAGGGACACTTTGGAAACACAAGCTGGTGAGATACATCACTGTCCTTACTTGGCTGGCTAAAAATAAAATAAATCATCTGCTTAAAGTTTTTGTTCACATTGGGCTTGACCTGGACTCCAGCCTTCTCCCATTCCCTTGTTTAAACTACTACACATTTTGACATCCTCAGTCCTTGCTACCAGCAATACTGGTACAACACAGCTGGGGCCCTTGCAGTAGGTTTCACATTTTTTTTTCTTTATGTAAAAGAATTGAGCAAAACTCACAAACACAGAGTTTCAGTTGGCAAAATAAGCAAAAGTCCTCCTTGATTTCACAGCAACCATCCAAGAGTCCATTAACTGAGAGTCTGTCCCAGACTACTCCTCTCCCACAACCTGACTTATCAGTCACCTACAAAGGCGAAGTGAAGTAATTGCTTGGAATAAAAATTGCAAACAAATAAGTATTTGAAAGAAGGCTGAAATCTGAGAGCGTGTTCAAGGGCACTGCAGGTTTCCCACTCCACAACATAACACAACTTCCCCCTGACAAGCCGGAGTTGTAACAACATGCCAGGACTACGCAAACTGGTATCTTGTGACTTTCGTCACAAGAGCAAAATCATGCCTGTCTGAAAACAGCCTCTGTGCCCAAGGGCTGCAAATTTAGAGAAGCACCATGGGACCCCCGTATAGCTTTCCAGGATTCACGCTGGGGGTCACAAAGAACAGCATTTGCTTGCTCTTATGGTTTTAAAGATTGGATAGACTTCAGTTTGCAATTCATGCCCAATAATAGTCGCTGTTTGAACCATTTCATTTGGTACTGGGTTTGAACTCTGAACACAGCCTGCCCCTAAGACCATGAGCCCCACCAAGAGAGCAGCAGAAGTGGTAATGTACCACTTGCTCCCCTGAGCCACAAGCACATGGGATGGATCTTCTGAAACCTTTAGTAAGCCAAGGTGAAGGAGACGATACATGAACTGCAGTGTGAAGCACTCTGAACTGCTCTACCTTCAGGTGTCCCACTCCTAAGTGCATCCTTTTCAGCGCCCTGTTTGAGAAAGCAGAATATTGCCCCAAAGGTGGCACACTTCTCCCTCCACGTGCGTTAGATGTCCCTCATCTGCTGTATCTCAAGGCCCGAGCAGCATCCACACACTATATAAAAGGCAGCACTGGATGTTCTCAGCTTAGCAAAATGCATCCCAAAGCCTGTTAGGGATTTTCACCAGAAGCGTTCATGCTCTGCAAATGTTAGGCATAATCTTAAAGGCTTGAGATTTCTTAAATGCTGCAAGAAATGACTGGATTTATTTTTTTTAAAATACATTTTTTCCAGTTGAAAAAATCTCGATAGGCACCTATCAGAATACTGTCAAAACTCATTTCAGACTGAAAACTAACTGCAAGGTATTTAAGATAAACTTCTTTCTTAGAGCATGTGAAATAAGTGGCATTCAGAATTGAAAGAAAGAGAAAAGAAGACTTCAAAACAGAGCCCAGGGCCTGGCACGCAGTAGCCAGTGGGAATGACAAACCCCTGTCCGCCTGGAGAGGAGAGGTCTGGGGCTGGTGACAGAGGTACCTGTCCCACAGGTCAGTGACAGCGAAAAGAGTGGACAGGGCAAAACACCACACTATGAAAGGAGAAAAGGGTTTCAAAGTGATTACATTACCAAAAGAGGCTAACAGAGAGTGCTTTATCTGGCAGGTGGCCTTACTGTGTTCGCATTTAAATGGAAGGATTCTGAGAAGGAAGAAAAGGAAACCACGTGCAGGTGTGGGAACGCACGGGAAGCTCTGCCCCAGGGACGCACGCATGGTGCAAATAGTCTAGCCCTCAAAGAGTACCTGCACAGCCTTTCCAAAGCTGCATGGTCACTAGCGGCACAGGGAGAAAAAACCAACTATGAGGCGAATGCTCATAAGCCTTACTGCTTTTTGAGGCTTTCCCATACTTCGGGAAATTATGACAGTGAAATACGGTGTAACTAGTTACACTGATCCTTCACATTTGCTAATAAAGTTCAAAAGGAGAAAACCACAACGAATTTGTTGTGGTAGGCTTTGCAAATGGATTCTTAAAAGCACGCTCCAAGATACAGTTTACTAAAAATAAATATTAGCTTAACACCAGTGGAAACTGAAAAGGGGTTGCAAACCTTGTTTTCTCACATGCAGCCTGACCCAGGGCATGTGCACAGAAGAGAGAGGGAACCATAAATTAATGCAAATGAAAAACAAGGGTTTCTTCACTGCCTTTAAAAACATGTTTGCTGGTTTTGAAGGAATACGTAATCACGTACCTCCAGCCTATATCCAGCTCTCCCTGTGCCTGTTATGATGATAATGACCCTATCAGATTGTCACCACGGTGGACTACTCATCTTGGCATTACAAGACGACCAGGAAACAAAGCTTTGCTCTTCCACAAAGACAGACCACAGCTTTGCAGGTGTTGGGGCATTCAATGATAGAAATGCAAAGGGTTAATTCTGGAGCATTAAATCCAGAACACTTGAAATTATGGAGCATCTTGGGTTAAACTTTAGTGAATTAGGGACATATCTACAAGGTGGATCTGAGCCAGCAGGTCAGATCTACACCCCCATCCAAGGCTCCAAAACAAATCAAAGCCAAAGCGTAACTTATTTTCATCTGTGCTATTTTAGCAGTGACGAGATGTATCAAGGGAGTAAGTTTGCACATAGTGTAAGATTTTCCATTTAAATTGCAAACTACGAGACAAGAGGCAGGTGCAGAGAGACCACATGCACATGAAAGGAGATAATACCAGTCAGGGTGGGGCTTGGAGTTGTGCCTTTTTTTTTTTTTTTTTTTGCGGGGGACTGAAAAGCAAAGCTGTGTTTAAAGTAACAGATCTGAAAGACAACAAGGGTGGTTTTACACACATCTATGAGAAGGCCTCCCAGTATAAAAAGTGGGCCATAGGAGCCAGAGTTGATTGCAGCATGATCCACAATGGATCCGTCTTTCGAACCTGACTGATGGGTGATAGGGAGCGGTTAGTTTGTGAGGAGCCTTCAGAGTGAAGCAGCTGACTTTTAATTTCATAGAGAAAAACAAAAACTAGTGAAAAAGATGCAAAAAGTCACAGTAAGGACAGAGGACAGGAAAACAGGTACAACAGGAGAAATTTGGAATAAATACAAGCATGGCAAGACTTTGTCAGTGGCAGAAGAGAGAAGACACGCTTGCAGAAAGGAAAGGAAAGGGGAAAGGCTGTGTCCTGAAGATGAGACCGATGCAGGCAGAATCTGCAAGACTCAGGACACTGATGTGTTTGAGTGGATTTAGGAGGATGGGCTGAAACAGAGACTGTCATTTCCCCTGCCTCTCTGCTCCGCTGGGATGTGCATTTGCCCTCCACCACGTGCAGTGCAGTAGCCGAGGAGCGGAGATGCGTCCTGTTCAGCAGTCACTCCTCATGCAGAGACAATAACCTCTGCAGGAGGGCCAGGCAACTACCCGGGCCTGGGGCTTTTTTAGCAACATCAGCTGAACCCATCGACTTCCAAGGCCCTGGTTACAACTCGGATGTGAGGCTTTACAAAGGCTTGCTTGAAGATGATGCTGAGGCTATGAGTATTAGTAAGAGTCAGGAGGGTGGCAATTTTTATAAAGGTTGAAAAAAGAAGGTAAAAGAGCTGAGGAGTGACAGGAGAATAAGAGCTCTGCTTCAGTTATATTAAGCCTGAGTTGTTTGTAACATTTTATTAAAAAAGCAAAAAACCCAGAGCAAAAATTTAAGTTGGCCAAAGGAAACTTAAGTACTACAGAGGAGAGGTGAATCTGTTAATTCACTGTAGGAAGGAAATGGCGGAACTAATGTTTGTGGTTGAAATTACCCAGAGCAAGATGAGAAGATGCGTGGCTGAAATTACCCAGAGCAAGATGAGAAGATGCGCCTGGGCAGAGACTAGAGGAACCTCTGCCGGATGTGGGAAGGAAGATGAGGAAGACCCTTGAAATGCAGGAGAGGGAGAAAGAGGGCAGCGGGGCAGGACTGAGCTGGGGAGACAAACCCTCACACACCATCTCCAGGAGGAACAATCCAGCTGACAGCACTGCAAGCACTTAAAAATACCAAGCACCAAGAAGGTGGCTGATGATGCCCTTTTTTGTGCAAAGAAAAGATTATACCAGAAGAGAGGTGTGTGAATATGTATTTCTATATGCACATAAGGCTGTCTAGAAGAAACCCCTTCCCCCTATAAATTAATTTTTAAACTTGGCATCTTCAGTAATGATGCCGTGTAATCATTAAACATCCCCTGGTCCCTAGTTAGGTGCTGTTTACTCAGCATCTCTCACAGTCATTCGCAGCAATTCAGTCATCGAGGCCATCCACAACACGGAGGATGGCCACGAGACCTCCGGCACCGCTCCACTTCCCGCGGGTGCAGCCCACCCTTCGCAGGCTCCCTCCTCACCCTCTCCCCATGCAAATCCCCCTGAGCCCTTGCAGACCATAAGTCCGCTAAGCACATAAGAACAGCAAGAGCATAAGTAAGCAGCCATATGCTCCTGTCTACCATGTAAGACGAGAGGGGGTGAGTAGCCCCCTGGAAAGATGCTGGGCAGCGGCAGGATGAATTGCCTCGGGAGCCGCATCCCCACGGTCCAGCCAGGTCTGTGGAAAGGAGACTGAGATCCCTCCATCAGCAGCAGCCACTTCTCCCCACACTATCTTCTAGCAGCTCCTCTGATCCACAGCAGGAGCAACTTGCATGGGCCATATAACTATTTATTTTTGAGAGCAGCAAGGCACTTCTGACTTTATTCTCTTTGCATCTTGGTAATTCCTTATTATTATTACCAAGGCATCATAAGTTAAATGTTGTGAGTAGGAAATGAGAAGATCAAAGTAAAAAATGGTGCTCTGGAAGCATCCAAGATCTCTTTCTTGATCTAGAGCGTTTTTGTCCTGCTGTGATCAGGCCAGGTCTGTCAGCAGTCTAATGAGAGATGTAAAAGTGTATTTATGTCTTCTAACAAAAGAAAGCAAGATTAAGTCCAGTTCAGTTTAAGATTTAGGGATGTTTTAAAAATTCTGTTTATCCTTCTCTTGCAGATGCACAGTTTCAGAATCTTCTCTTTTGCTAATATTTGATGCTTCAGGACGAGGAGGAACAACTTGCCCAGGGTGATGGCTGATCTGTCCGTGCTGCAGATGGTGGGACAGAGGGAAGAAAAATCCCCAAAATTTTCCATGCTACTGCCTCTTGATAATCCTTATCTTCTCAAAGATAAGCAGGTACACTGTTGGCCATAAGATTATGTATACTTTATAAAATAAGTGATCTTTGCTTCTCTGACTCACTGTACTAATGAACCAGTTACCTGCCCCAGCTCCTTTTCCAGGAACTGTCCACCTGGGACAATCCAGTGAACATTCCCACCTACCATAATTCCTGTTACTCATTGTCTTAGTATAGATCAGAACTATGCACAGAACATTTTACACATTTTATGACAGAACAAGAGGAAATGGCCTCAAGTTGTGCCAGGGGAGGTTTAGATTGGACATTCGTAAGAATTTCTTCACCGAAAGAGTTGTCGGGCACTGGAACAGGCTGCCCAGGGAGGTGGTGGAGTCCCCATCCCTGGAGGTATTCAAAAGACGTTTAGATGAGGCTCTAAGGGATACGATTTAGTGGGGGACTTGGTAACGCTAGGTTATTGGTTGGACCCGATGATCTTGGAGGTCTCTTCCAACCAGAACAATTCTATGATTCTATGATTCTATACACCTGTATTAACATTACAGTGTTCCTCTTAATTTATAATCATGTAAACTAAGCCAAAACAGATATTGTAGACATTTAACTAAGAGTGGTGCTGCTGAGATTAGGGCCAACAGCACCTCCGCCCCCCTCTCTAACCTCGTACGAGCGCACAGAGAGGGCAAGTTCAGCTTCTGCTCTCACCCATGTCCTGCTGCGGGTCTGCCAGGAAGCCAAACACTTGCTCTCCCCAAATAGCACGTCCCCTCACCCCTGCTGGAGGGGGTCCCAAGGTACAGTACAAGTACAAACCTTGCATCGGTTTTGAACCAAAGCCTCATCCTCACAAGCCTGGTGTTTCCACCATAGCGCTAACTGCACGCTGCTTTTTCCCTTCCCCTCCCGCAGTACCGGGCACAGCTGGGAGGAACAGCTGCAGCGCTGCGCCAGGGGCAGCCGCGTGTTGCTGCACAGCCGCAGTCAGCAGAGCAGCCACTCTCAGAGGGTTCATGACAGTTCACGCTGCAAAAAAGTAGCTACATAAAAGCAGAGCCTGACTGCAAATATTTTACGGCCACGTAGTATTTCCATGCACTACAAATCAATGTAAAAGATGTTTTCTTCAAGGGGCCTCGTATAGACTGTGTTTTTAAAATGCATTCCCTCTGCTAAATATAAATCAGTAAGAGTTTTTGTTCTTCCAAAAGATTAACTAGCCTCAGTATTTTGGGATCTAATTCTGGAATACTTGTAGATGTGCCAGCATTCTCTTCCAATTTAAATACAGTTTAATGGAAAGTCTACCCTGGGCACATTTTCCATGTACGGTGTAATAGCTTGGAAGTCTGAATATTGAGAGTTCATCAGAAACAGAAGTAACCTGTCAAGGTTAAACTTTAGATATTTGTCAGGATGAGAGGGAAGGTGGGAGCAATGGAGAGCAGGAAAAAAGCAAACATAAGAGTGGTAAAGGCAAGCAAACAGACCTGTAGAACCAAAATCCAAGAGATGGTAGAAAATGGTGTAACCTACGTCAAAGCCATCCAAAGAAAATGCAAGTTCAAGAAGCTATTGTCCTGAACTCAAGCCCTTGAGTTAGCTTTGAATCATACCTGTGTAAAATAAAAGACGTGCCTCTGGACTCAAGATGCTGAATTGGGCCCACAGCAGGCTACGCACACTGCATATTTACAATATAATGAGCTAAATTAGGATGCTGTTCTTTATACTTCCTCTGTCACTGGTGGAAAGAGATATGGTCTTAAGAGGGTAATGAAGAGCATCTCATCTGGATCATCAGCTGGAGGACGCTCTCCCACTGCTCTACCATTCATCCCAGTGCATGAAACTATACATCAGGGATGCAGAACACAGTGGCCAAAACCCTCCTGTTGTTTCCTGCTCTAGAAAGAGCCTGGAAAACACTCCAAGACAGGGACAGCATCATTCATCTCACAGCAAACTCTAGAGTTGCACTAACTGAAATATCCCTGAGATTACAGCAATTTAACCCTCAAATACCATCAGTTCCTCAAAGCCACGAAAGGTTTAGAGACCAACATGCTAGGTGAGCTTAGATCACAGCGAACAGCAAACAACTCTTTCCTCAGGAGCTCATGGGCTCAGCCATGCTGGGGATTCAGCATCCAAATACCTGTTTCTGTGCAGAGCACAGGTACGCCCAGCACAGCCCTGATGTGCTCCTGCCTTACAGCAGAGCACGTTACTAAGGCATAATACCGCTTTCAAATCAGAAACGTTGATGACAAATTTGGACCGCAATTGTGAAATCTCCAGTGGCTTCATTGCCTCTTCTGCATTTTGCTGCTTGAATTTATAGCAAACATCACGTGTGTGTGTATGCTCTCATTTTAATTTAGCATCTGGATGGGTCAGGATATATATCCCAGAGCCTGCTCTTCTACTTCTTTTCTTACCCAGCTGGACAGTGTAGATTCTGTTTATCGTTCAGTACCACATACCATGAAGTTTTAAGCTGTAATGCCATTTCTAAAGAATCTCAGGAAGCAGTTTTTCTTCTATCATACTTAACATTTACACATGGAGTGTGCCTTTTTTCCTAATATAAACCATCCATTTAGAGTTACTTTGAGGTACTGTAAAATTGGGTCGTGTGTAGTCTTGTTTAAAAATGCAGTGTTCAAGTGTTCAAGTCGTATTCGTTTCACAATCTTCCTCCTGAAGTTCCTTGCCGTTGTTCTTTGCAGAGTCTTGAGAGTATGCCTGCCAGAAGCAGCTCTTTACCCCATCTGTCTTTAAAGCTTAACAAGCAATTCTGAGATGTGATTATTTTTCTGGAGCCCAAGCGGTGCTTTGCCCAAAGGCTCCCATTCCCTCCTTTCAGTGGTTTAAGCGCACCTCCTCCACTAATGTCTGCCTGCAAGCGTGTATGAAACAGCTCATCTCCAAACCTAAGAGCCAGCGCTGCCCTTCCCGCGGAGCAGCCAGCGGACACCCTGAGGTGACAGCATGGATGAAGGACAACGTCCAGCTACAGAGGCTTCCTGTGACCAAGATCTTCCAGCCCTCAACAGAGACACCAAGAATTTCCAGACCGCCGCGGCTCCTGTTCTGCAGCTGCATTGCTCTTGTCAACCAGGGCTGAGGGTCAGCCCGCCTTACCCCAGGAGCTGGCGGAGCGAGCACTTAGTCCTGTCCGTCTAAGGACAACGTTGCTTAGCAATGTGAGCAGGCCTCTGCATCTTTTGCAAAAACCTTCTGGTGTTGATGTCTTAATACTCAGGTCATTGCTTTTTCCTTTTTGCAGATTGGTGGCTGTAGATACACTGTCACCCAGTCCGTCTTCTCTATGGCTTTTTTTGGCTGTTTTCATTTCTTTCTGATCAACTGAAAATTCCCTTTTTCAGCACGAGAAAATTGCACTGCTCACTTTGTTGTTAGTCAGTACAGTCTCCAAACTATTTCCATCCACACCAGTTACCCAAATATCAAAGATTTTCATTCATTATAAAGTCCAAAAGCAATCCCAAAGGGAAGCCCTTTAAACATACATCTGCTGAGGGTCTCCTGGCTGCAGAGTTTATGCCGTTGTGAAATGGAATATGGAATTTCTTTGCTCATAAAGGAAAAATGCACCTGAAATTCTAGTCTTGCTACACAGTGACTAGACCCAAAAGATACTGATTCCAGTAGCTTTTTTCCTGACTATGTTTAGCAGCGAATAAATCCTCAAAGCATAGGGGTTATTAGAGCTGGCAACTTATCAGGCAGGTGAAAATTTACTATTGCCTTTACTATTCGGCCATGCTTAACATCCTCTTAAATGTTTCAGGATTATAGCAGCCGTGTACTTCCTTGAATTCCTCTTCCACCATTTCTCTATTCAAATCCTCCTTTCCTCTGTCCCACCTCTCCCTCTGCCCATTTCTCCTTGAGGAAAACTCAAAGAACACACAAACTTCCCCTCTGCTTGCTTTACCAGCCCTTCCTCTCCAAAACATCTTCCTCCTCTGCCTCCCTTGTCACAAGTATTGAAGTTTCTCAGCCACTTCCCTCTTTCAAGTCTTCCACTTCCTTCACTGGCCTCACCTTATCCAGCACATTTCTCTCTCACTTAGGTTTACTCCTTTTTTTTTTTTTTTAAAAATCTCTTGCACTCTCCTGGCTTGTTCTCCTCAAGACAGACATGCTTCATATCTTCTCATTAAAAAAACAAAAAACAAAAAAACCACCAAAAAACCCAAACAACCAAACAAAAAAACCCCACCACACCACCCCTCTCCTAAAACATAACAGATCCTAGTGGTTAACCAAGGATCCCCCATCTCACAAAGTTATAATCAGCTGGATTTGTTTTGGTAGCACCCGCTAGTTAATCTGTAATGTATTCCTGCAAAGTCACTTGCACCGGGTACTAAGTGAGGTTACAGAGTTTGTCATCAAAATGGCCTTTTTTTTCAGGTGCATTACTGGGGTTAAAGCACCAGAGCTCCACACCTGACTCCCACCATGGAGCTGTTGAGCTTCCAGCCTACCTGGCAGAGCTGGCACGAGAGCGCAGGCGGAAAACTGCCAGCCCGGCGCAGGACACCAGCCCGGCTCTCCAGCCTCTTCCTGCTGCACAAATAGAAATTATAACCAAGAACTTGTGCCCAGACCAGAGAGGTCTCCAGTAGCACTACAAGTGTTAACCACTGCACGATTAAAATATTATTTTTTTCCAGGCAAATAATTTAAGTACTGCTGAGGCAAAACCAGGAGAAAGGGCAGTGTTTCTCCCTTTACGCAAGAATTTGGCCATCCACGTGCGCATTCCTTCATTAATCTGCACTTTCTGTACCACAGTCACAAGGGGAATCTAAATTACTGGCTTTCCCACTCTCGTCTGGCTCTGCAGCACATCACTTGCACTGGTTTAAACACTCTCCACCAGTAATTAACCCTGTTTCTTTAGCAATCCAGCATCTGAACCTGGACCATTGAATTAAAATGTGAAATTTCAACAGCCAGTCAGGGCATAAAGTTACAGTTTATTTTAACAAAGATAAACAGCACCCCTGGTGCTTATTCCAAAGAAAAAGCATGAATACTATTCCATCGTCCTTCCTAGAAATTCCCATGCCAGAACCGTGAAGTTATTACTTAACGTTTTGCTGTAAATAGCTGCTGGAATAGTCCATACAGGACCTTGTTTTCCTGAACATCTGCTGCAACAGGTCAGCCAGTCAATGACCAAGGGTGTCGAATCCTTATTGCCTGAGGACAAGAGCATGTAGAGATGTTTCACTTTTCTAAAAGTGATCCTACCTGCTGGCCACCCCCTCGTGCTGAATCTCACAAAGACAGAAAGAAGAGATGGGTCTTGCCCCAGACTGTTTACAGTCCGCATATAACAAAAGAAACAACAAATAAGTGGGAGTAAGAGGAAGATAACTTTGTAAGTAATCGTATGTTTTATCTGAATTCTAGTCGATTTGAGTGAATCTGTCAGGACGTGTGCTGTTCAGTACCCACGGCCAATGTGATTCCTTGTACCAGAGGACAGCGGGAGGTGACTCCCCACCTCTCCTGTCACCATAATAGCGCATGAAAGAGCTCCAGTCCTCTCTGATTTGCATAAGCAAAAACACACTTCAGACTAGAAGCTCAAAGCTCTTTCATTACAAGCCCTCACAGAACTCCCATAAACTTTCATGGTTATTTTCTTATGACTTGGGTAACAGTGTCAACCTCTCAAGTCTTTTTGTAAAGGGGGCTACCCCGATATTTCTTGTGAGAGGGAGTCAAGGAAGCTTTACCAACCCTAGCTGGGAAATTGTGTTGACATCAGTGTGCACAAGGTATGCAGAAGAAAACTTCACAACGATTCAGCCTTCAGCAATTTTACACTGCTCCAGACTTACTCACACAATCTTTCCCGACTCAGATGACCAGTTACCAGGTACTGAAGTTGAGTAACGTATAGCAGGTGACTCGGGAGGAACATCATGAAGATAAAAAGATGACTGCATTTCTAAATAGCTGAAGGAAGAGAGATGTGCTAGAAAACCAAGCCAGCTTGGAATAGGAACAACGTGCTGTTTTAAAATTCATGCAAAAGGGCATTTTTGCATATTGGGGTATTGATAAGAGTGGAAAGAGGAAGAAATTCGATGTCACACGATTCAGGGCATTGTTCCTGATGTAGCCACATTCATGGCGTGACTGCCTTGAAGGTCATGTGCAAATAGGAAACAAGCCTAAAGGGCTCAGGGGGCTTTATTCTCTTGGTGGAAAGCCACCTACACTATTTCAGAAGAGTAAGGAGCAATTAAGTGTGGAGGCATTCATTCATCCATTTTCTTTGCTCTTTGTAGCTTGAAAAATTGTGGAAAATCCTTTAGTCTTTGTCCAGCTAAGGGGCATTTCTTCTGATAACAAAGACCACTGGATTTTTTTTTTCTTTTTAGTATATAATTGCACCTGTTTCTCTAAGCCACAGCTCTAAATTATAATTTAATAAGGACCACACTGTGTCTCTGACAGATGCTCCTTCCTGCCAGCACACAGAGAAATGCAGCTGTTGAACTGGAGTCTGCAAATCCAGACCTCTGGGCCACGAAGCATTTCCCTGATCAGTTTTCTGCACCCAAAAGCAGATCTCAATGCATAATCTGAACCTACTGCTGTAAATACAGGACGCATTAGAGGAAAAACTCAAAATATTTGTTATCAAACTGAAGTTGCACAAATCCAAAACTGCTATCAATCTACTTTTTCCCAGAGGGCGCACTGCAAAATCACTTCTCTGGAGTACTGAAGTTATTTAAGGTAACTTGCCCATATTTACACTTTATTACAGCTGCCCACACAATACTACACACCTCCTCCTGCATCAGCTGAGCCAGCAGTACCAGGCACGTATGTGTCATAAAACTCCTGCTTCTGCCACACACTAAAGATGAAACAGATAAAGCCTGTCCACGAGGGTTCAGGCATAGATTCCTCAAAGCACAGGATTAAGAGAAGACAGAAAGTGTGTATTGTCGTGTATATATAGACAATGAATCTCAAAAGATTCCAGTTATCATATGCTAAAGAACTTCTCAATCTCCTTCAAGCAATTGCCTGTACACTGGTCAGTCTGAAGCTGCAAGCAGCTTGAGATGAGGCATGACGTGGAGTCCCCAGTGAGCAGCTTTGCTGTATGAAGGTCAGAGCAGAAAGGTCTCAAACTGTGGGATAACTCACAAGTGGGTAAAGAGAGCTCAGGTAGTCACTTTACAGATAATGGGATAGAAACATCTTCCAGCAAAATGGCTGAGGTTACTGGATGTCTGGTGAAGAGCATTGTAAGAACTGCAGTCATCTCTTGCAAACACGCTGAATGACTTTAGCTCTCTTTCAAATTATTTGTAGAACACTTGAAGGATATTTCTCCGCATTTTATCCTTTCTACTATGGGAACAGATAGCCTGAATGTTTTATCCTTTGTATGATAAATGCCATTGCACACCTGCCTAGGAAGGATACAGGGAGCTGTAATCACTGCGTCTCCATTTCAGGATTTAATTTATAACATGATGCAAGGTCTTCTACTGCATCCCAAAGACAGCCTTGCTTATTTTCCCACCTAAGCCTGACTGCTAGAAGCCATTCACAGAATAGCATAGGCCAAGGAGAGTAAGATCATTTTACAGTCAGTAACCATCCAAAATCCAAGCGATGAGATACAGAGACACGATATCTAGATATTGATTCACTCATCCTTGCTCAAGCAATAGAGCCTTGGGCTGGGCAGAATGGAGACAGGTTGTCCAGGAACCTTGTGTCACAGCCGTGCCGCTTGATTAAGGTCACTTCAGCCAATTTTGCAAAGCCACTGATGGACAGAGGGATTAAGACTAGAAGGACAGCAACGCCTACCATGCTACCATGCTGCAGCTCCAGCTCCACACGAGAGGAACCAGCACCCATCAGGACTCCCGAACTTGCATGTCTACTAAATACATAACTTCACTCAGAATCGGAAAACAAGAACGCAGCATGAGTGATGCTGTCTTTCCCTTTGGAGATGAAAAATCAGAGGGTGGCATTGAACTAGTTTAGGATAACCAGAAAATAAATTGAGCAATTTTCCTTTTCCAAATTGCATGAAATTCACAGCATCAATAATGCCTTTGTAAAAAGAATTAGATTCTTAAGGATCTATTTTATATTTGATAATCTGATTCTATTTGGTGTGCAAAGACAGAAGTCATTTTGATCTGGGATGCTTCAGCACATTATAGGCACCCATATATTTCTATCTTCCAGAAAGACTTTTTAAACTTTTTTTTTTAATCTCAGTCTCTTTGTAAGATGCTATTATTTAACCTTTGAAAAATACCAATTCTTAACAATCCTTATGTCTCCAGTCAGTCTCCCAACAGTCCTAGAGAAAAGTAAGGTTCTATTTAAAGTACTTTTAGTTGAGTCAGTGAATATTAGAGATAGACAGATCAGAGCTGAAGTTGCAGCTTCCAAAAATCTCCCCCCAAAAGCCCTTTCCTTTCTCTCTCCTCCTCCCAAAAGCTAAAGCCAACGAAACATTTCTGTCTGTCTTCTGACCGAAAGCCTAACCTGTGCAACAGAAACTAACATCCAGGATTTATTTCATGCCGAAACTATATCGCCAATGCCCTTGCCACCAAGCTGCCACGTGGCCAGTTTTCTAATATTTAGGTTCTCCCAACAAGAAAAAGTAAAATCATAGAGCAAAAGCAGAATATGTTTACCAGAAATAATCTTTACTCTAAAGCAGCAACCAACCCCCAGTGTGCATCGCATTTACGCCAGAGCTGTGACAAATGTCTGTTGAGGTGCAGCACTTAAACCACTTGCATTTTAAACAGCAGTTTGTCAAGTGATGTTAATTATTTGGGAGGTCTCTGCTCCTAGAAACATAAACATTTCTTTTTATACTGATCACATTTTCTTTTCCATGTGGTGCTTCCAGCAGAGACTGAAATTAAAACGGCTTCTTTGTGTGCCACGGTGTGGTTTATGGCTCAGTTCCCCCTCTAGGCTTTCAAGCAGGGGGTAGCATCACACCGGGGCTCTGCACAGCAGCTCCCCATCCCTCCTTTGCAGGTGGAAACCTCCTCTCTGCAGGCGGGAGAGCTCTCCCAGCTCAAACCCATCCACCCTCCTTGAGGCTACGCAGCTTCCCCCTGGCTGATCACACAGGTCTGGGACTTGCAACAGCCTGAGGATCACTTGAACTTTGTCGAGCAAGCAAAGGGCTCAGTTGCTAGGAAGCACTGCAGGGAACAGAAGAAGAACAGGCTCTTGCAGGAGTCAGACTCAAAAAACCCAACCTCCAGACCTGCCAAGGTGCAACTCAAACACGGGCACAAGCTTCCTTCAAACCGCCTCCTGGTTCAATGGGCACTGCTTCTGAGGTTGCAGCCCCAGTGCCTGAGCTCTGCTTATGCCAGGCCACAAGCCTCACAGTTCCTTGAAAAACACGTTGTCAGCCCTGCCCTGGTATCTCACAGCAGGTCCTGCTTTCGCTGACAAGTCTATGGGCCAAAAACTTCCAACGGTGTACCCACGCAGTGCCACATGGCTGCACAGCAAGGCGTATCAGAGAAAATACGGCAGTGTCAGCCAGAGAAAGTTTCATGAAATCGCAGCAAGCAAACCAAAGGCTTTACCTGCAGCGAGACTAAAACCAGCATTTTCAGAGCCACACTGAGCCACCTGCAAGGCAGTTCTGGGCCCTTTCTATTCAGGGCTCTGTGTGCTTCGATCCGTAAGCCGACGGGAACAGCCTCTGCTATCCAGACCTTTTTATAGAGAGGTCACCACACACCCATCCTGCCTGGGCCAAGAGTTGGGTCCTTTTCTGTTCTCCAGACTTCATCGACAAAGCCTGTGAGCAACTTCTCGAGCCCTGGGGGCTAAACCAGCATGTCTGGGTAGGTCACCTCGCGTGGACCAGCCTCACGCAGCCCCTGTGCAGAGCTGCCGTATTAGGTACAGCGTGACGGGGCAAATTCAGACCATGAGTACTTAGTGTTACTTAACCCCTCAACGCTTCCCCTCTGTATTAGGATGCATTTACTAGTATAGGCAGAAAAGGATGTCAACTGAACCACAAAAAGGAATTGATTTTCATAGCAAGGGGCATTGGTTTATCACAAAGGCTTCTCATAAAAAAGTGACTTTAACTCAAGGGGGAGGGCGAGAACTCCAGATTTCTGCTGACACTGGCTGTTGGGGGTGAGGCAGCAAGGGGCGCATGGTTTACATTCTGTATCATGTTCATTAATGTATATGGCTTCTATGAAAACCCCTTTTACTATTTTCCCTTTTTCTTTACAACAAAAGTGCTATCAACGTTTCTAACAGGAAAAATATGTTCATGCATCTGATCAATTATCACGGTGCTCTCTGAGCCCACCCCCTTTGCTGTGCTGTCGGACCCACAGTAAACCTCAGATAAACTAAAGGACTCCTCTCTTCAGCCCCATCAACTGCAGTTATCTTGAATGTTATTTTTAATGCCAACGAATTACAATGTCCCTTCAAGAGACAATCAAGGACAGAGTCAAGGAACAGAAATACCGGTGAGAATAAGTCGACAAGAGGTACAGAGAAGGCAGCTCTGATTCATTTTGGATCAGCTTCACTCACACAAATACATTCCAAAGCAAAACACTGTGATTTAGAGGGAGATAGACAGGGAGAAAAATGAACGGACAACAACGCTAATGGGGATGAGCCCTAGAGCAAAGCAGAGCGATACGCAGGGCTGCAGCATATGCTCTGACCGTGGGCACTCGTACCACAAGGCTTGCGGCTGGCAGCCACGCTCTTATCTAGCCTCTGGGAGACAAGATTTCTCCTGACCTCCAGCTCAGTACCCTGCTGTGCTGTCAGTAAGCCCTGCCAGTTCCCAAGGGCAATCAGTTGGGATCAATTCTTTGCTTTGCTTTTCCTTTCCAGGAAACTCCCTTTCCTTTAGGATTAATCTTTTTTAGATTGATCTCAATGCAACCTTCTGTCCATATGGATATCGTTAATGTAAAATTCCCTAATAAAAAGAAAGCAGGCCTATCAATTTTGAGATTATATGTCTAGAGACAGCCCCTTCTTGATTCCTGCTACATGTCAGCAATGGTAATTGTATTTGTTTTGCAAATTTATTTTATACTATTAACAATATCAATCTTCTGCCTGCGGGAGTACTTGTTTTGATTAAGCATGCAAATGATTCCCTAGGACATGTCAGGGGATCCTGCAAACCTTCCTGAAGAGACACCTGCTACCTCTAAATTGATTGAATGATAGCTAAACATATCACCCATAATCCTTAAGAAAACCAGAGTTAAGTGAGGAAGAGGTGAAGAAGGATCAGAGCTAAGAACACTTCCACATTGAGGGGGACCAGTCAAAGAGGAGACAAATAAGACAACAAAATCTGACAAACAACATTCAGTCCCTAGGTCCCACCAGAACAGAGCATCAAGTTGACCCAGAAAAACTAACAGGAAAATGCCATGAAAGCAACGGACAAAATGAGAATGGGGATGCTCTTTGCTCTCACCACTTGTCGCAAGACCCCTACAGCCAAATATTGCCACAACGAATGAAAAACTCATTTGCCTTTCACAATAAATAAAACAGTTTTCAAGCATAAACATGGTTACCAATAAAATCTCTATACACAGAGGTACTACACGCTTCATTTTCACAAGTGGTGTCAGCAGTCAATACACTTTACTATCGGCCACCTTGGGACGCTGGCAAATGCCGACACTGCTTTGGCACCCTGCCCAGGGTCTTCTGCACCAGTTAATCCAACCCTGAGCAGGATTAATTTCTCATACACACGCACTCGTTCGCTCTCAGGGCTATATACCAATCGTGCTGAAAGCAAAGTGAGCTTAGAAAGAGCCTTTTCTCCCCGGTCCCGTATTGGTTCTCAACGAGCAACTGGCTGCAGAATATGGGAGATGTTAACCCCCTAGCAAGGCTGATCCCATCACCCACCACTCCATCAAATGAGAAGTTACCCCAAAATCTAGACAATAACTTAGATATGATAAGAATACAAAGTAATACCAATTTGCAAAGAAATCTCACTAACATGAGATAAATGTTGTCAGGTCTTCATTTTTTTCGCTATTGTTGTTTCTTATTTCTTCTGGGATATTTGCAGTTTTAATCAGGTGTAAGAAGATGGAAATTATTAAACTTGAAGGTGTGTACAGCAGTGTGCACTGGAGTACCATTCTGTTTAGTGATATTACCTGCAAGGGTGAAATGTGGTATTTGGAACGGGTATTGCAGTATAGGCGATGAATATGCAGACTGAGAAACAAAGCGTGGGGCTGATTTCAGCGCTTGCATATAGATACACCATTCACTACACTACAAGGAATTAAAAGAAAGCTAAAAATAGAGCTCTATTGTGCAAAGTAAGGATAAATGAAGTTGCATACAGTAGCTATTTTACACCAGGGAAATGGCCTCCACCCTCTGCTGTTCCCCAAAGCCCTACAGCAGCAGCTCAGCAGCTCTCGCTAGGGCTGAGGGCTTCCACACTGCACCCAAACATCCCGTACCGCCCACCAATACGTGTGAGCAAGACCCAGAAATTGTTCTCCGGGAGAACAAAACGCGGAGGAAGGACAATGCCAGTGCTTCACACCTCTTTTGCGCAGGAATAAATGACCAGCCAGGTGCAGGGAAGTCTATGGAAAATAAGATCCTGATAAAATGGGAAATGAATCCGGCCAGCCACCCAGAAGCCTATTGCCATGCAGCACGGATGGAGCCCTGCTACACCTTAACTCCTGCTTCCTTCTCCCTTTCTGCAGCACAACCACACAACCGTGGCTGCACTGCTCACCAGGCCCATGGACATGCCATAAGGGGAAAATCCGGCCACGCATAATACCTATGTGGGTCTCTATATACACCACACAAAGACACACGAGACGTTTTTTATATTGTATCCACAACTTACGGAGCATCATCTGCAAGCAGCTTAAAAACTGAGCCATTCAAACTGAAAATTACATCTGTCAATCAGTACTGCTTCCCAGGCTAAAAAGCCGATGCGCTCTCACTAGGGACTTCTTTGCAATTACTTCGGTGCCATACAATTACAGTTTGGAAAATGTGGCACAAGATACCTTTTTCCCTGCTCCTTGTAAAAATTATTCCACCGCAAAATGCCGATGGATGCCTCTGACATGTGAGTAATTAAAGCAAAAATACAACAAAGCCCTACAATGAGCGACTTATTAGTAATTATGACTTGCAGGAGGGAAGGTTATTGAGCAAATGTGCAGGTATGCACAGACTCACATATCCCCTGTGCATGAATTAATTCACTGTGTACACTCTAGCTAGTCAAGAGCCCTCTGAAGAGATGTGTACGTGTTAATCACTAACCTCTGCACGTCTACATACACTGAAGCCCTCTCCCTGCACAGGGCAGCAGCTTCCTTGGCTAAACCATCACTTTGTGTTAGTTTGGTTCTGAGTGAAAGAGAAATAAAAAATACTCAGGTGCTTTTTTTTCTCAGACAGAAACTCCTGGATTTGGCCCCCTAAAATTAAGAATAGGACCTTCCGCTAATAGCACCTCACTCATAGCCATAAGGAGGAATTAAAAACTCCTGCAGCAGGTGACAGTTGAATCAAATGCATAACAAGAACACATGTATTATGACATATGTATCTATTAGAGATATGTTTCAAGCATGATTAGCTAGCAAGTAGTTTAAAATAAATATTTAGTAAACTCTGCCTATGTTATAGGAATACTGTAGCACACAGTCATTCTTGAAGAAACCAGCCTCAGATGAACCACAAGCAACTATATTAACATTTCCCGTTTAAAATATTTAAAGCAAACCACAAGCAATCATATTAACATTTCCTGTTTAAAATATTGTTAAAATAAACACTGCATGTATAGATATTACTTTTTAAATAGCAAGTAAACATCCTGTCCATCGAGGTTGTGTTACCTTTGAACTTCCTATTTCAACTTTTCTTCTCTTTGCATAGAGCGCTCTGGAAAGCGCCCCAAGGACTTGTGTGGATGGCGGTGGGAAAGAGAGAGGGAATGGGGAAGAGGAGCAGAGGCCGTCACGGTGCCGAGCACAGGGACATAGATGGAGACTGCATGAGGATGCTTGGGCAATGCATGTCATTTCACAGAGAAGAAGAGTGACCAGCTCCCGTGTCTCAGCATATCTAGCCATCAGATGTCTCCTTTCAAAAATAAAGGTGCTGCCTTTCACGGCACAAGCCCATTGGGGTTTGTATGCGAGTGAGGAAGGAAGTCGGAGGTGGGTCTCTCTCAGGAAGCTCAGGTAACTGATGCTTCAGTGCCCTTGGTTCAAAGCTTATTTTTCCTCCCAGTCCCATGAGGTGGGAAACTTTCCTTCAGGTGACTCAGGGCCCGTTCAGCACCCACCAACTCCATCATTAGGACAGACTAGCATGGCCCTCCTGCACTGCCTCCATATCAATGGGAAAGCAGCGTTTTCACTCAAGGAGATCCTGCCCACGCAAGCATGCAGGTACCTCACCGGATGGCTCAAACAGGATCGACACAGCACTGGCTTGCAGGGCTTCACACAATAGACCCAAGCAGCAGTGCAGGTCCAGGGATGTCCAGCGTCACCACCACCAACCACGCATCCCCAAGCATCACGCTTCGCCCACCCATGGCTTTCCCTGTGCCAAAGGATGCTGAGACTCCTCCGCTCCACAGGAATGCTGCGTGGCTTTACTTTGCTGCTTGAAAGCAGATTTGTGGGTGAAAGGGGGTAAAATGATGCCAGGTGTTGCTCATCATGACAGTCTGTGTGTGGCTGCACTGTACTCTAAACCTCTGTCCTTACGTCAGGGCACCCACCGCTTTTAAACATCACCACCCTCATTTTCTGCTTTTTTGAAAGGGCACCTCCTGCTTCAGGAGCTTTTATCTCAACTTACTTTTCCAACCCCGCCAAGGTCAGGGTGTGCCCCGGAGGAGGCAGCGACCCGTCACACCGCTCTGGGCACGCATCTCGGGGAAACTGGTGCCTCCCCGGGACCGGCTCAGCAGAGCCACAAGCAGCCAGCCCATGCAGGATCTCCCCATCTGAGCTGGTTTTCAGCAAGGTTAAATTACTTAGGTGCTTGCCCAGTCCATCCTTGCAACACAGAGAGGTCACCAGAAATACCTGGAGGACATGAATTGATGCTTTACCTGTGCTTTCTAAAAACAAAGGATGTCAGCCCCCAGGGCTGTCAACACAACTCCTTTGAGTATCGTTACATTCATTTTCAATTATCCTTCAGAGAAATGGATAAGGTTTCAGTTCGCTTTCAGTCAGCTATTTTGAGACACATCTGAAACAGAAATATTCAACAGAAAGATGGAACTAGAGGAACAGTAGCCACAGACAAACCACAAGTGCAGATGCAGTCTATTTTTGTTAAATGTGCTTTGCTGCATGACTTTTTTTTTTTTTAATATAATGCACATCCATTATTTTTTTTAAGCATTGCTGTGCTAAACACAGCAGTGCATCACCTCTGAATATAACGCAGCCTGTAGCCCCTCTGTGTGAAGAGGGAATTTGAGTTAATCACCCACATCTCCTCATTAGTTTCCCTCTCCCAACAAAATAAAAATTAAAGAGAAGCATGCTCGCTGGAGTAGAATCGTTGAAAGGCAGAAGTTGCAGGATTACTGTGCCGTGTGCTGCTGGCTGCAGGCAGGAGAAAGCCCCAGCAGGAATGCCAAGGCCCTGGCACACACAGGAAACATATATAGCTATTATTCTTTCCCAGACAGGTTTGGTTGTTTGTTTTTTTTTTTCAAATTCATTCAAATAATGCTTCAAAGTGGAAAAGGCCCTTACAATCACAAGATAACAGCCAGAGCTGGTTTTTTATGTTGACCCGACAGTACTGTTATTCTGCATATTGCATGTATATCATGAGATTAGAGAAGAAATAAGGTCAGACCACGGATGAAACTTCAGAACACAAACGATGAACAAATAAAAATCTCTATTGAGACATGCTTGCTAAATACCTTTAGGGAGAAAGTCATCTACTTCCTAACTATGTCCATTTGTTCCTTAAACTATAAGGTTTGTACTTGGTGGAAAATGAGAGAAGAATCAGGACTGTAACATGAATATTCACAGCCTAAGCATATATACGTCATGCATCTCTATTCAAAGAAAGGATATGAGATACTCCAAGCCCACGCGATGCTTTACCTGCATCTTTCATACCCACATTTACTACTGTAACAAGGAAGTGTCGCTGAAAAGACATTTATACCCCGCTGAATGTGCAGCACATTTACTACATCCAAAGTTAAACAGAACATTTCAGAGCAATAGGCAAGTTTAATACCAAGGAGTGCAGTATTCTCACAGAGTACTTATGGCATGAGATTTTCGCAGACAGGGACATGGCTAATATTGCCCGTTGTCTACAGATTCAAATTCTGGCTTAATGTTGGCCTTTGCGGGATATTCCAGTCCCTTTCCAGCCTCCCCCCTCCCCTGCTTTACATTACCCAGCAAACGCAGACAGCATGCTGCACTGAGCGGCTTTAGCTTCGTCTGAAATGAGTCAATTCAAACCAACGTTCATTCCAAACCACATCAACTTAAAATAAACCAGAATTTATATTAAGAAGAAACTGCTGGTGGAAAGGAAAAATAAGGTGATCGTTTTGGGAGCCTTCTAAGCTGCCTTGCAGTAACCTTTCCCATCGCTTAGCTGGCGTTTCCCCGGTGGGAGCTGTCAGGCAGCACACACACACAGGCAGACACACGGTTACTTTCTTGTCGCCCCGACACCTCTCAGCGCGCCCGGCAGCGCTGCACAGGCAGATATTTGTCCCCCATTCCCGCAATCCGTCGGGACGAGCACAGCCCGAGCCCAGGCCGCCTCTCCGGCCAGCCGCCCGCCGGGAGCGGGGTGCCGCGGGAGGGCGAGCCGGGCGGACCCGCATCCCCCGCATCCCCCGCCGCGCCCGCCTCACCTTTCCCAGCCGCCTCCCGCCCCCGCCCGCTCCTCACCGTACAGCAGGCTCCTCGTCACCTGCCCCCCCATCGCCGCGCAGCCCGGCGGGGCCGCCGCCGGCTCCGCTCCGCGCCAGCAGCCCCCGGCCCACGCGGGACGCGGCTGCCCCGCGCCGGCAGCCTCCACCCACTCCCGCGCCTCCTGCCGCGGCACCGGCGCTAGGAGCTGTCATATTTATTTACATAAGAAGGAGGAGACTTCGAGGCTTCCTGAAATAGCTGCCGGCGTTTCATCGATGCAGCGTGTCGTGTCCCCCCCCACGCACACAGACACAGTCCCACAGTGCAGAACGCGGCGGGTTGAGGCATCCACGCGCGATGCTACCGTCGCTGCGTGCTGCCGGAGGGGGCTGAAAACCCGGCGGTACCCGGCTCCCCGGCAACGCGGAGAACAAAGCAGGAGGCACTGCCAACTCCACTGAGAAAATTTAAGAACTCATTTATAAAATCAAACGACTTTGGCCATTTGAAACTTTCGCTACCCAGTGGTTTGGTGTCCTAGCGCAAAGCCCTGGAATAAATTAGAATGGCAAGGAAAAAAAAAAATTTAAAAAAAAAAAAAAGAGTTAAAAAAATCATTACCAGACATCACTGCACCAGAGTCTTCAAACGGCCTCTGCTGGTTAATTATTAATTATTTAATAGCAAAGAAGTGGTGCTTGAAATGCAGAACGGTTCACCACGGACTGTAATAATAAAAACATTACCCCCCATAAACTCTTTTGTACGAGGCTTGCACGCTCAGCCCAGATACAATGCTTCCTGCTCTCCAGCTCATTACCTCTGCTGATGGATAATGGCCAGCGTTATTAAAAGCAGAGGGATGCCGAGGGTGGTGCAGGGAGGTGCGCAGGGTACCGCAGCCAGGGTTGGTCCCTCGGTTGCTCTCTGCACCCCGCGGTTCATGCAGGAGCTTGTTCGTTCCCTCCTCTCCATCTCCAGCGCCGCACGCCCCTGCCCACACGCGCCTCTTCCTGCATCTCTCCTGTCCACTGCTCTAAGGGTAAATTAACGCAGCAGGCACCGAGCTGCCACAGCCGGCCATGGCGTATCCCAGCTGGCTCGTTTAAAACTAGTTCATGCATCCTTATGCTCCGCCGCGGTCACTCTTCACTCTGCAAAGGAGCGGGAGTCAAATTTATGCAGCCACGAGTGCAGCTCTGCCACCCAACTCTTACCATGGTGCTGGGCAAATCCTGCCATCCCACTGCCTCGACTCTGCCACCCGAAAAAGGGGAAATAAGATTTTTCTCTTGCCCGTGTTCTAAGGATTATTGCTTAGGATGGCTGGGTGCTGAGGTATCAGCACTTCTGGAAAAAAAAAGCAGTGCAAAAAAAGCCCAAGCCAGAAAGCACAGTCAGGGTGTTTGCACTAACGCTGCGTGCGTGAGGAAAGCTGTGCCCAGCATTTCCAACCTGCGAGAGGAGCCTCTCCCGAGCCCCCAACAGCAGCCAGGCCCGCCGCCGGCTCACCCACTGGCTCCCGCCTTGCCCAGCCGAGGAGACTCGCACCCGGACCCCAGAGCCAAGCAGCAGCTCTTCCCTAGCTGAGCAGCGCGCAGGCTGCGCTCCGCTCCTTCCCGTCCAGAGTCACGCTCTGCAGAGCTTACGGCAGCTTCTTGGCAGAAGACTCATCTTTTTTTTTTTTTTTCTTCTATTTTTTTTTTCCTCCCCTCCCAGACGATGCTGCATTTACAGGAGCAGCGGTGCGGGATGAGGACGCATCCCCAGAAGCACCGCAGCATGGCCCCCGCATCCCGACGGGTGCAGGACATCTCTCGGGTCACGCCAACCCATCACAGCACCCTGCTCTGCTCCCACACCGCTGGGGACCTGCGGCTGCCACAAGGACATTGCCGGTTTCGTCTCCTGGCGGGCGGCCCACCCGCTTGGGCTGACGGCAAAGGGTCCGGGCGCTTACGCCATCAACGACCACGTTTCTCTCGGAGGAATGAAGACTGACTTGGACATTCAACCCCAAATTTTCTCCCTCGGTTTCTCATCTCAGCTCTGCTTTCCATCCTTACCTTAATCTCGCCACAGCTCTGTGAATAATTGACTTCTTGGTTCACTGCCTCAACCAAGAGATTGCTAGAAAAAAAAATATCATTTCATGTTGGCCCAAAATTGAATGCTTTGTGCGTCTCGCTGAACAAAATGTTTCTTTAACTCAAAATGAAGCATTTTATTTTCAGAGTTATTTTTACCTCATTTTTTCAAGTTATGGTCATTGAATCCAGCTCTGAAATGATGTCTTTAAAAAAAACATTAAGCTCTTTGTTTTGATATACCAAAAGGAAAATTTTGAATTGTTATCTTTTCAAAATTATTTCATTTTTTGCAACTTATTGGCTTTGTTTGTCTGAGGGGGAGGGTGGAGAGGGCAGACTGCCAGAATGAGTCATCCCATTTGGCAGAAAATTATAAACAATTTCAATTGATTTTAAAATTGCTTTTTAAAAAAAAATAAAAAAAATAAAAATCCAGCACCCCCCTCTCCTGAGCTTCACCCAGTGCTGTGGAGCAGCTCTTGGGGGACGCAGCCCCACAGAGCCACCCATGGTAGTCGAACGGCCTGTCCATCCTGTTCCATGATAACTCCTCAAGGATTATTTGCCAATAATGGCAAATCTTTCCTTCACAGCCATGTTGTGCTGGAACTTATTCCCGATTTGTTCTTATCACCTCCAAGTCCATTTCAGACCTTGCCGTTTTCCAAATTCCTCTTCAGTCTTTCGTGTTTCTGATTTTTCTCTAGACATAGAGAAAACTTATCTGCAACCTTGTTCCTGTTTAACAGTTCCCTGTGGCGATATCCTCTAGGTACCCTTGGGGTATCTCTTTGCCCTTCCCAATACAGGCAAGGCCTCCCATTTTGGCATCAAGTATCAAAATCAATAATATTACCATTTGCGCTCCCTTCTAGATCACTGACAAAGGCATAAGGGCTGGACCCAACAGAAGCCCAGCCCCTAAATCCATTCCCATGTGTGCACAGTGTCCAGCGAGCTCCGGCCAAGCAGCAGCGCTGCTGTCCAAGCCGGGAGGAATCTGCTGCAGGAGTATTTTGAGGCAACATCCGATCTTGCTAAATATACTTATTAACCGCAAGAGTAGGATGCTGAGGCTGCAGAGGACTTCTGCAGATAGTTTCACAGTCATCAGGCTGTGTATTAGACTAAAACCTTGGATCTTTCCAAGCGGCCTTGAGCAGACAACAGCAGACAACCTCTCCCAGCCCTCCCGGGATAAAACCCCCAGCCCTGGGCATTGGGCAGCAGGTTTGGGTATGAAGTCGAGGGGTCATGAGCATCTGCATTGCTTCCCTGGTGTCCTGGTCGGGAGGCTAGCAGTCAGCAAGGAGGATGCCGGAGACCCACCATGGTCTGGGAAAAGACATCTCAACATGGCCACACAGCCCATTCCACCCCACCTGATGGAAAGCAGCAGAGATACCTGCAGGGAGCCACGGCGGGGAAAGCCAGCTCTGCAGAGACCTGCCTTGTGCAGAAGGAGACACAGAAAAAGGTACAAAGAGACAGGGAAGAAGGAGAGGATGAAAAATCCATCTCATGGAGATTGAGAATAAGATTATACGTATGCATAGGACAGGAAAAGTAAATTCCAATTCATGCAAGTCTTATGGAGCTAAAACTCTTTTGGGACTGGATTTGGCTCTATGGAGAACTGGAGTTTACTCTTCATAAGCAAGACAAAACAAGCAATAAAACCTCTCTTGATGGGAATTTCACCCACTTCAACAGTGCCGCAGGTAGAGACACCCCGCCGAGAAACACTACAAAAAGTTTCCTTGAATATCAGTACGGGGGAAAGGAGGGAACTGTGGAAATCAATCTGATATTTGCCAGGGACAGGGAATCTTCTCTTAATGATTTTTATGTTTAAAAAGGTGCCATCAATTTCTCTATTACCACTTGCACTTGACTTTATGGTAACACACAGATTGACTAGAAATTGTCCTTTTTCCACCCGATACAGTAGCTCTCAGCAAACAGCTGGAGATCATCTAGGAAGATGGGAGAATTTAGGGGAACACATTCTCAGGTCTTTTTTCAGCACAAGTCTCTGACTGCTATTAGGGGGAAACTTCACCTGTACAGAAAACAGATTTCCTCCAGGAACCTCTGCCACCATAACTCCAGAGGAAAAAACAATGTTCTCAACAGGAAAACATCCAAGAGAAAACATCTCACCAGCATGTGCTAGTGCACAAGAAACAGGGACCAGAGCTAGGAAGTCTTACATTCTATGCATCCTCTTAACATTAATTTATTGCCATTAACAGAGGGGGCTTAGACCAAAGACGTGTCTCTGCTTTCAGTTCTTTATCTGTAATGCAAAGTTACAGATACTGCCCTAGCAAGAGGTATGCTGATTAGTTGACGTTTATGCAGCCATTTGAGAATATAATGAGTTATGTCATTATTAAGCATTATTATAAAGCTGCAGCTCTGGATGAAAGCCAAATCTCAATGTGTAAGTCAAAGGAAGTTCAAAATCCTGGCTGAAATTCTTAAAATCAAAATCACCCCTCATACCTACAGACTACGGCACTGCAACTGCTAACCCCGGCGCTCAGTTGTCCCGGTACCATCCTCTGCAGGCACAGCAGGATGGGGAATTTAAGGACAGGGAAAATCTTTAGGCTGAATATCCACCTCACATTTGCACTCAGTGTAAATGAGACATCAGTTGTATTTGCTTTGGTGACAGGAGCCACAGCGGCGCAGCGGTAAAGGCTGCCTCTCGGTAGAGCAATGAAGACATCACCGAGGTGTTGTAATGGATGTCCAGGATGCGGATTGATTCGGTGAAGGAAACACGGCAGCGATAGGAGAGCCCGAGGTCTCATGTCGCTGCTCGGGGGCTGGGACGCCTGTTCACGCAAAGGCAAAGCTGCCACGGACATCCCAGGCTTAACTCTGGCCCTGCCAGCGCTCGGTGTTTTATCACAGCCTCCCCGCGCGACCATCTGCAGGAGCGGAAGAGGGGAACGGCAGTGCTGGAGAGGGGCAGGAGCTGAGCAACGAGAAGGATTTCCAAGGCAAGGAACTGAACTGGCCTCAGGCCAAGCTGCACCACATTTTTCCATCAGCATGCAAACGCTCTCGCAAGCCCCCACTGGATACTGGGTTTATCTTCAAAGCCAGTGACTCAGTGTATGAAGGCGTCAGGAAAGAAATTAATGCCCCAAAAGCCAAGAGTACCCCCTCTTCCTTGAATATTTTTGGGATAATATATCGAGAAACCCTTGTGGAACAGTACAAGGTAGCATAGACTGGAAATGACAGATTTCAACGTAAGATGTGCCTTGCAATAAAGCATTACATCGGGCTAACCAGTGTTTCTGAAAAGTAACTTTTAGATGATACAGAAAACCTGTGCCTGCTTTGGGGCAATATCCTCTGGAATCTGCCAAAAGCCCATTCCTGAAGGAAAGTATCATGCTGTGCATGACACTGACTGTGCCTTCGAATGCCTCCAGGCCTCACTTCTTTACATGCTTAATTAATATTGATAGCTTAGCCTCTCGCTGCCATTTCAGACCAATTCTTCAAGCACAACACATTTCAAAAGAATCTTAGCCCTATCCAAATGTAATGGAAAAAGACGATAAAAGCATCTCACTAGAAGAAACATTGTGATTTAAAAAAAAAACCAACAAAGAAATGCTGATTTATAAGACTTACTTAATGAAGCTGACTTTTGCTTTCAGAACAAGCATAAGAACCAGAAAGAAAACTAAAGTTTCTATCTTCCAGCAAAGATTTTCTTTAGTGTCACGTGAATATCTTTATTTTTAGTCTGACTGGAGGCACAGCACAACGACAGCATGGCAGGACCAAGAAATCTGTTATTTCAAGCCCAGTTCTGTGGCTATTAAATGTGACTATTAAATTAACTTCAAACAGTATCATCCTATGTGATAAGGCACTACAACAGCCTTTAGCGACAAAAGCATAGTATTTTTCCACACAGAGCTACAGGGAATACTAGTACAATATATAT
Organism: Phoenicopterus ruber ruber; assembly: GCA_009819775.1. Classification (NCBI taxonomy): domain Eukaryota; kingdom Metazoa; phylum Chordata; class Aves; order Phoenicopteriformes; family Phoenicopteridae; genus Phoenicopterus; species Phoenicopterus ruber. The sequence continues at coordinate 27,050,812 of CM020221.1, read as the reverse complement.
ACTTTTATATTATATAAAGTAGCTCGTTCACACTTTATCACAGGCAACATCCAAACCCTGCATTGTAAAATGAAATGATCGGCTAAAATCAGCAGCATTTTTATGGCATTTTCGCTTTAGCATGTGACTGTTGAGCAAACACTACATTTGTTTCCACAATATTCCTGTAGGAAGAGGTGATGCCTCTCTGCCTGAGCTAGAGAAGCATATTTTGAGTTTTTGCAAAAAGTTAAACAAGGATCTTGCGAGCAACAGGTTAATTCAGCCTAACAATCTACATTCAATGCCCTCTGGAAAGAGCACAGGCAGGAGCTCTGTGAAACCAAAGAGGTAAATAAGGTGATCAGAGAGCACTGGCACCAAGGTACAAATGAAGGTTAGATAGACAACTTCCACTCCAACATGTGCGAGCTCTTGAGAGCTTGACTTTCTAATCTTAATAATGTTCCCTCAGCGTAGAGGTGTAATTTCTAAAGCTTTTTCTCAGCAAATACAGTAACAGGAGAGAATAACCTCTGTGTTTCCTGTCCCACCCTTTCCGAGAAAAGCCTCTCACTTGCCTGCACCAATGTTTGCAACCAAGCAAAGGCAATGTATGTTTGTGATGTAAATATTAGCCCAGCAGAGAAACACCTTTTTATTTCCCTGTTCAAAGTCCTTCAAAGAGGGCAGTGAAGGGCAGCAGGGTCCAAAAGAAACCTTCTGGGCTGGCGAGACGAGCAAGCAGGACCATGCCACACATCCACGAGACAATGTCCCCCGCCACGTATGCCCGGCACCAGGTTTCAGCCTGGGCTTGGAAAGGCTCCCGGGATCGCAGAGGAAAGTCCCTGATCCTCTCACAAGACTGGCTCCCTGTGCACCCCTTCTCACCCTGAAGCTTCCCCGCGTCCTGCTGCAGGGCTATCCTATAGGAAATGGGATTTATTTACAAAACTTACCCTTACAGGGCTGCTTTCACAAGCTCTTTTACGTTAGACTTCAAGGAACCAAAGGAACTGGAGGTCAAATACTCCAAGGGCAAAATGCATGGCAAGGGTGAATTTTCCAGCCCAGGCAAGATGAATCTTGCAGGTGTAAATACAAAACAAACCATGTAATGCCTGACACATGCATTGCCCTTTCCCACTCCCTCTGTTCATCTGTTGCTCACCTCTTCTCTGGTCTCCTGCTCTCCCTCACCAGATACTGCTCTTATACCTGCCCATCCCAGACTCTTTGTGGCTTTTCAAGTTTTATCTGAAATTTACACTTCCTCCCTTGTTATATCTTTTAACTCCTTTCTTCTGTTACTCAAACTAAAAGACATTTTGCATGTAACTCCATCTCACAAAAGTGTCATGAAAGATCACGAGCCAGATGCAGTAGACTGGGGGCAGCTACTATTGGAATAAGAAATGAGTTTTGGTTTTTCAGCTCAGGAAAACAGGATTTAATCAGTACAAAAATCAGAGCTTTACCTTCACAAAATGCCACTTGTTTCAGACCTAATTCATCAAAGCACAAAGCAGATGAACATAAAATGCAAAGACTCTACTGAGTAGAGCAATGGTCATTTCCCCTCCAGCCACATCAGACATCCCCATTTCCAGTAGGAGGGATCAGAGTTCAGCAGGACACGAGCTTCATAAAATTACCAAACGCAGAAAAATGTCTGTATGTCTAGGGTCTAAACTATGCTAATACATTCATCACTACAGCATCTAGACTGAGTGTCTCTGACCTACCACAGCTTCTTCTGATCTGCTGCAAACTTTCGCAAACCAAAACAACGCTGCCTCTGCCATTGCGTTCTCTTCCTCCCATACACCATGCTTCCAATCCAAAGGTCTTTTTCAATTCTTTTTCCTCCCTCCCCCATTCTTTGTCTCAGCATCCTCTTCTGTGCCGCCCACACACTTGGAGAGCAGAGAGCAGACCAATCTGGCAGGCTCAAATAACAACAAAAAAAGGAAAGAAAAAGAAAAAATAAGTTTTCTGGCCTAGAAGAGTCCTCTCTGTCTTTTCATCTGGAGGGAGCAATCAAATTGCTTTTCCTTTCACCAGGAACCAAGGGGAATGGCGATGGCTCCCAAGGTCTCACATTCTCACAAATCAGCCCCGACAGAAACCAGGGGGAAAGGCTGGCATCTCTCCCCGACACACAGGCACCTTTGAACAGGAACATTAAGCTTATTTTTAACCGTACCTCCTTCCAGCACCAAGCACCAGTTAAAAATATCCATTTTTACAAGGTGGGGTTTGATTAGCCAGTTTTCTTGTTTGCTTTTCTTAAAAAGGGCTGAGGACAAACTCTGCTGCCTGGAGGCTGGTTAGCCAGCCAGGCGGCTATTGGCACTTCAGGGGCTGCTGGGCTCACCGGGCACGCGCCCACCCACGCAGCACAAGAAGGGGGTTTGGGAGGACGCAGACCTCCACGTGCAGCACACACCCCCGTGGCGCCGACACGGCACTGGCCGTGTTTACCCATCAAGGTCCCAATCCTGCAAGCTCATCAGCATATGCAAAAAATCCACTCTGGCATAAAGCATCTAATGACATTAACGGCACACAGCACAGCAATACGGTCCAGGCATGTGGAAATAATCACAGGCCCAGAACCCAGGGTGACTGATTTTTTTTTTCCCCATTGAACATATGTTTTACTTAGAAGTTTGCTTCTTCCCACCCTTCTTTCTCTCCATCTCCCAAACTATTACTTGTTTTTAGTGGAACACATGAAAATGTCTTTAATATAGGAACATTATAGGTTAAATCACACCTATCTGAGAAATAAAAAAAGGTTAACTTAGATATAAACAAGAGATTTTATTAAATTCACATATTCCTAATAATAGCTAGAATCTGACCCCAGCACAACTGGTCACTGAGCAGATAAAATACACCTGAACTCTGTTCAGCCTGAGGGTTTAAAAGGAATGTTTGTGGTTCCCACACAGAATTAGAACCAAAGAAGTTGAGTTTCAATGAGGTATAAACATTTTTTATTAGGACCAAAGTGTATGTTCCACAGGATGACTCAAAAACCCTAAGCTATTCTGTGCAGTTATTTGCTTTCTTAAGGTGACCTGTGAGCCATACCCCAGAGCCGTAAAAATCAGCAATGACATCATTTACAACATCAGCCCAAACAGAGCGTCTCTCCCTATCAGGTCACCTTAACTAAGCTGTTCTTATGTCCTGGAGATGTTTATCTGCACAAAAGCATTTTTACCTGTGCAGCTACATGTCAACTACGATGACTTTTGTCACTTTAGCTTTCTGTAGCCACACAGACAAAATGCCCATCTTAGCAGCTTTATCAACACAGTTGTAACAGAGACTTCATAATGCAGATAGCGCCTTCAACCAGGCTTACACCAAGTATCCAGCTAGACTGCTCTGCTGAAAAAAAATTTCATGTGTCTCTCTGGAAGTGCATCAGCCACCACATGCTTTGCCAATGTTTCTGACCTGTCAGCTCAGAAGTGGACGTTTTCACACATCTCCTTGTAACTTCAGGAGCCAATACCAAAGCTTTGGTGCCAGTAGCGTGCCCTTGCCCATAGGAGACTGTTGCTCTTCCCAGGGGAATCCTCACTTGACTCTCACCCAGCCTTCGCCTCCAAGGAGAAAATACAGACAGTTGACGCTCTGTGCTCCCCAACTTCAACCAGATCTTCATCAAATCGCACTGTGACTCAGTTCTAATTCACATACAGTGTACTCAGTCCACTGACATTTCCAAGACCTCATTCAAGGGCTGACTGTGGTCTCACTCCCACTTCAGAGACTATTTCCCCTGCATCTGCAGAGTGTGTTTGGAGGACAGGAGAGAAGAATGTTGTTCATTAATATAGAGTAGCTTAGAAGTATAAATCTTCTTCCATTCATCTAGATTAAGATAGGAACCTTAGACATGGGCATGAAAAGATTAATATCTCTGCATACTCAGTGTTAGCAGGACAGGTCTGTATATTACACGGATGTGATGTTATTTCAGATGATGGTCCTTTTAACATTTAGAAGTCTATTCAAGACCCATGTCTTAGGTGTTTGTGATCTTCCCAGACAAGTTTTTGCTTCAAGACAAGTCCCAGTACCACCTGTCAAGGCAGAGGCTTATTTAACAGAACATGTAGGAGATGTGGGTAACCCATACCACAGTGACCCCAGCAACTCCCCTACAAGTTGGCTGGTCTTGTTGAAGAGCTGGGGAGCCATCTGTCCCTAGATGCTCAGACACCAGAGTTTCCTTGCTGGTCATTCCTTCTGGGTATGGTTCAGGCAAACCTAAAGGTCAGTAGCCTGTAATTCTTTCTCCTCAACCCTACTGTATACTGCTGATGCCATTTAGCTACCTGCTACTTTGCAAGTCTGTGAAACATCTAACAGTCTGACCTCAAAACTCGCAACACAGAAAAGTATCTTTATTCAATACCTTATTTCATCTTCTAGCGAACAGAAGCCATGTCTCTACCACACAGCTGGGATGGACACTTATCTGGATAAGACCACAGTCTGAGCCAATACTTGTCAGGATTTAGAGGACTTGAGTTGAGGAAGGAGACTTGGAAGACATTGAAATTTTGAGTGGGAGAGTTGTGTAAAGATGCACAGAAATGTTTAAAGGAGATGGGCACAATAAAGAGGAAAGACATTTTTGCTGGCTCATCAAAATGAAACATGTGCAGGGCTTAATCTGCCACCACTGAAATCAATAAGAATTTTGCCAGTGAAGCAAAACAAAAGCGGAAATGGAAACAACATCTGACATTTGCTATGTTAGACTCATACAAATTGCTGTAGTTCGTAGCCTATGAGATGGATAAATAATATACCATAGGCAGTGGATGATTTTAAACTTCCATTTTCACACTATGAAGGTGTCATGATCTGGAGAGTTTTGAAGCTTGTAAAGGCTGCTTATGCCGAGTCATATTTAGAAAGAGATTTTCCATTTGGATAGTCATGCTAAATCTATAAAGACACCAAACAAAAGAACATGTGAGAAGAAAAAAGATAAAAATACAACCTAGAGATTAAGATGTACGCTCAAGAATAGAAAAGAATTTGGATAAAATTTGTTGTAAATAATTTATTGTTGAAGTAGTCCTCATAAACTTAAGTTCTTGGAATATAAAAGGCAAAATATTTCTGTAAATTATTAATGTTTGGGAACTGATCATATAAGCCTCAGAGGCCAAATCCTTGTCCAGTATAAATGAAACCATCTGACCTTGTATCTTTAAGATCATAATGAGATGGCCACTGAACAGTCAATACAGAAAGCACGGTATTCAGAAATTAATCTCTCTCTGGGCACAGAACACATAATGAAGATAAGGCAGAACAGAAAAACATCAAAACCCAGGGATACTCAGCAGATTAGTCACGCAAGCAGCAGACCCGCACTGGGAGACAGCAGAAGAACGGCGTGAGGAACTGGAGAGCAACCTATGCAGCAAGCCCAAAAGCAAGAAGGGGAACGAGACATAGAAGTAAGAAATAAAGAGGGTGGGAGGGGTGACACATTTCAGAAAGCTTTCAGCTCCCATCCAGTTGGCAGACAAGGAGGTCATACTTTCTAGAAAGCTCAGCAAGAGAGGCACCAACCTTTTTCCCAGCCAGACTTGCAAATATTAAACCCTTGACAGCATGGCAGATGCCTCGAGACGTGGCCCTCCATGTCTCACTCCCACTACTTTAAAAAGCAAAGATTTTGCTCAATGCATTTTAAGCACACAGATTCCTACTGAGCAAAGCTTTGTGCGTTTTTATTTTAAAACAACCTGAGTGTGAGCTAGTCTGTACCTCACAGGGGGGGTTTCCAGGCTTTCACATGTCGTGGCTGGCAGCAATGGCAGTCTGTCCGCCACGTGCACACACCAAGCTCCAGGTCACAGAAAGTGTCAGATGCATCACTCCAAGGGCTGCAGTTTTGCAGATGCATTGGAAACACCTAATGACTGCAGAAGGAAAGCACCTGTAGAAATCCTCATCTCTCTCACCATCAGGTATTTTAGCAGCCTCCAGAGGCAGAGCTGAGATGATGCTCAGCAGTGCACTTAGTAAAAATACCTATTTTGTTAGTATTCATAGTTTAATTTAGAAGTGTTTCAAAACTGAGAATTACAGGGCTGTATGTTGTAAAGAGATATTGACAGATCAGGATAGTAGGAAAGATGTGTCACCTTTCCCCCAGAAGTCACTTGTTCAGATGCTGCCAGTAAAATGCCACCAGAGGGTCTTTATCCACATGGCGGTTACACCATCACAGCTCCATCACAGCAGGGTCCTACAGAGTCACCAAGAGTGAATGGACCACAAAAATCTAATTGCATAATTACACTCCTAACTTGTCCACAACTGAACAATTACAATTCCTGTTTGACAGACCCGTACTGCTACTCACACACTGTCCTTGCAGGTGCTCCTAACGTATAGACTGGCCAAGGTCTTCAAGGCCGCAGGTTCTTCAGCCAGATCATCTCCCACTAACCCCAAGCAATTAATCTTTGGGTAAGTAGCAGAGCATAATCAAGCCACCACAACTAGATCCAGGTCTAGCATTTCAGGGCAGTCAAATCTGGAGCTAGGTCTTATTCTGGGAACTGTGTTTGTTAGAAACATTTCCACGATTCACAGACCTCAGGATGCAACAGGCTCAGATATCATCATTTTCTAAACACTACCTGCATAGCAGATGTTTTGTGTGTGCGCACTATCCCTCAAGCCTCTGCCATCTGTTTTTTACCTAATAAGTCAGGTGTTCAGGGTTTTTATTCAAACAAGAAAATGTGGGGGGTTCTTCTTCAAAAGAAGAAAATGGGGTTGGGGGCGGGGGGGAGCTTCAGTTATTCTCTACACTCTTGCAAACCTTTGTTAGAAATTTCTGAAAACATTTTTGGAGCAGTAAGTGAAATGATTCCCCTTTAGTCACATATGAAAAATTAGAGTAGGGCTGTAAGAGGGTGGATTGGCAGCATGCACAATGGAGCCTGACACCACCTGGCTTTCTTCCTCCTTTTTAAATAAGCAAAGAGTAATATGAAGAGGCACCACAGAGACAGAGAGCTCTGAAACCAGGCAAGGTGTGGAGGAGGAACAGCAATGCTGGATGAATGCTGACATCTAAACATGGCCAACAAGAGCCAGGGATGCAACAGACGGGTCAGACCCCGAGTTCTCTGAGGACCTCAGAGTGCCATCCCTGACCAGCAGTGGGTCAGACCCCAGATGAGATGGGAGAGGCAACCAGCGCCAGATCCACAGAACCGGGACCACAGTGCTCGAGAGCTGCCTGCTCCTCTGCCTCTCTTCCCACAAGGGACACAAGCCAAGCAGCAAACAACATTTTAATGGACCGTCACTGGTGACGGACCAGCTGTGACACTTGGCAAGTTCCTCATTACCAGCCCCAGAGAAATGGCAATCATTGCAAATCTCACGTGGTTTAACTTCAGCATCTTTTCTGATTACTGTTTGTGTACAAGAAGCTTCCCTGCTGGAGCAAATTCTTTTGCTATTTCTTCACATTCAAATAGTATTTATAGAATTAAGTTAAAAAAAAAAAGGTTTTATACCTACTTTAAAGTTAGAAGATGCAAAAATGAAACAGCATGAATGCCTCTCCTCATTGCCCAAGCCTTACAACACAGCCACAACTTCGCAGTTCTCCCTCAACTGGACCTTAGTAAATACATTTGCAATGCTCTGAAACACTACTGGCAAATATAAACCCACTGTACACGGAAATACGTTGTATCCACCACTGATAAATACGCAGACAAGCAAAACTGTGCTAATAGGAACATTTGGAGAAAGTATATGACCCATCCCAAAAGAGACAGCTACAGTCACCCAACCAGTAAGTAGAGGCACTGCCACCCTGGGCTTCTCTGCTCATGCTCTCAGCAAAGTGGCAATTCCAAGGGTGATTTTTCTCACCTGCAAAGCAAAAATGGAACTGGATCAAAAGCAAAACCTCTTTTCCCAGAGGTCAGCCACGCAGCAACTTTACTCAGCACATGCTATCTTCAGCATACAAAGGGACTCTTGAGGATGACTGACTGTCAACAGCAATGAAATCTCAAAAAGAAACCTCACAGCTGTAACCCTTGGTAAGAGTTACAGGGCTTGCTCCATGCCCAGTCCACAAAACCCTCTCCAACCGCGGCTCACTCATTTCACTGTGTTTACACCATCAGCTGTTGGCAAAACATGACTGATGCACTTTCTTGCTTTGAGGCTTAAGAGACATTTTGTTCTTACAGGACAGAGCCTGCTCTGGTGGTTGCCACGAAGGCTGTGGATGGAGACCGGGATCTCACAGGTGATTCATCGCTCCTCTCTCCATGTGGAGGAGAACCCCCTCACACACCCACCTTCCTCCCATCCCCAAAACCAGCCTTTGCTCACCCCTCTGTGGCTCTGAGGGTGAGATGGAGATGCACAAGGTCATCCCTATCACTGCTTTATCCAAATGGGAGCCAAAGAAATGCCATGGAGAGAAGGGCTTTCTCCTCCAAACATAAGGATGGGTGGCAGTGGGGCAGCAATTGCTCCACACCACTTGCTGCTCCTTACACATTCCCTCTTCTGAGTCAACTGCCTTTTCTCGTGTGTGGAGCAGAGCATTGTTTGCTAAGTCATATAAAAAAGAGACAAGGAAACTAAACGCACCTCTAAACTGTTGTATCATCCAGGGTTGGGTGTGAGTCGCGTTGCTCAATGCCACAGTTCGCTCCATGCTTGCAGGCAGCACTCTGCCACGGCTCAATAAATAAGTAATAGCAAAACAGATCCCTCATTCAGCTGCCCATCGATAGAGGGAGATTGCTGTAAACTGCATCAGAGCATCTCCCGAGGGCCCATGGCCTGTCAGAGATGCTTGGAAGAACAACACATAGATAAAGTTTTCCTGGCTGAAAATAGTGAGAAGAGCAAGTATTCTGCTCAGATCACAAGCAATTGGTTCGCTCTCTTTAGGCATAACAGCCTTGCAACATCTCGCTGGATCCATTGCAAAATGCAAGGAAGCCTTCCAGGCACCATGAGGCAGAAAGCTTTTGATTTGGGGGAGGGGGAGATAATCAGGGAAAAGAAAAAAAAATCAGAAGGAAAAAAAAGGGGCAACACAGATCTGTTTGCATCCAACTTGCAAACACTACAGCTGCTGCTTCTGTAATTACCTGCAGACAAAATGAACAGGTAGTGGTGGCCGAGACAGCTCTTCATCTCACTTCTTTCCCCATCCCTAGAAAGTTTATAGGAAAAATCACAAGTTACATGACTTCTCCCCCAGCGAGAGAAAAGGGGCCACACAAACCACTGACCTGTGGGAAATGGCACATAGGATACGCAGAGCCCTGAGCAAGGAGAGGGAGGGAAATGTGTTCAGAAGGCCCCATAATCCTTGTGTTAAGCCAGAGATGCAGGGAGCTTCCAAAATACAGGATGAAAGGGTGGGATCTTTATGGGAAGAATAGAGGGACATAAATAACTACTGTATATGCAATGCATTTGGTCTACAGAGGCAAAATGTGCAACTCTGGTATGTAACCATAAAGATCGAGTAGGTATTAGCATGATTAATACCCTTCCTTTCACTGTTAGCATTGCTGCAATCTAACACCTCAGACGTTTGGAAGGAGCCTGAGAGACAGCAAGCTTTCACCACGCAGCCTGCCGAGAAGAGGGGAGCATTTGCAAGCAGAGACTGCAGGAAATATCCAGTTGCCTAAGTGGAGGATGCAGGAACTCCAACATGATGATGTCTCCTACCCTCAGCGCTGCCCAGCCCAGTGATATGCTATCATCTAGCTTGAACATCTCTCACATGGCCTAGTTCAGGTTTCCTAAATATACACTAGCATAAAACCACATGAGTGATTCTTGTTTTGAACAGCCCCTGGATGACACTGCAAAGACAGCAACACACCACACGGAGCCTACTTCCAGATGCACACCCCTGGCTTGGGTCCTTTCTCCCTGCAAACAGGGTCAGGAGTTTAGTGATATTGTTCATAAACAGATCTGCCCAGAGGTGACGAAAACATCTAAGCTCAGCACAGCCTTTCATTCCTTCTATTGCCTCTAAGAGGTGGCCATGCTGCCAGAAGCAGTTATGTGGGGGAAACTAAGCGACCACAGAAATGGTATGGGAAGACTTGGGGTTGAGGGCAGGCTGTGGGGTGATGCCCTGGTGTGTGTGCCCAGGAGACCGGTCTCTCCTTGTGCATCAAATTCAGTGGGTGTTGAATCCTACCAAGCAGTGCATTTAGATGAGTTGTTTAAAAGCTCGGGGCAGGGGCGGGGGGGCAGAAAACACAAAGAGCATTTTTACTTTGCTTTTAAGGTGACTGAGTTTAGTGGCTGATCTCAGGGATGTTACTCCCTGTGCCTCTGCAGTGGGTACCTCCATCGCAGATAGCCCCAGAGCCTCTAGTCCAGGAGCTTCATTTGGGAACTCAGTAGTGAGAAATTAGAGGGGCAGAACAGAGAGATACAGCACTAAAGGAAAACACCTGCCCTATTTCTACAACTAGAATAGACCTAGGCCATCCTCTGAACCATGAGCTATTTCTCACACTTTCATACGACTGAGAAGAACATGTGCCAGAGAGAAAAACAGCCCTGTGTTTTGCTGGATCCCACAGGTGCTAAACGTTTTACAGCTTAAGAGACCAAGGTACTCGGAACCTTACAAATACATACATGCTTCCGCAGTTGGAAGTAATTAAGACAAAAATCTACAGTTATTACACTGAACGTACAGCTTCGGCTTAGCTTCGTCCTAAATTTGTTCACTGTTGCTTACAGCCTCTGCCTTGAGATAAACAAGGCTGCAGAAGAAAAACTAGATTTAAATATATAAGAGACTATCTGATCCAGCCCAAGCACAATGTGTTTTTTCCCATGTGATATCAGTCCTTCAAAGCCTTCAAGATACCTGCACATCTATCAGGTGAGCTGAGACCCTGAGCAGGACATGAGCAATAAACTTCTTCAAAGAGATTCTACTGATGAGTTGTAAAACACTCGCTAAAGGTGGGACTGCGAACAGCATCGGTTCTTGATTATCCTAAAAGCTTTCGACAGTCTGGATGATACAGAATGGCTTGCTTTGGTTTCCAGCTTGGTTTTGAGCTTTAAGATAGGAGTGTGAAATCTGGGCATTGTTGGTTGTGCTGCTGGAAAGACCCCGACAATCACCAGGCCTGTTCGTAATGAGGATAATCAAAGGGAATTCAAGAAGTGGTTAACCTCTAGGTCAGGAATCTAAACTGCCCATTGGATTTTGGATTTAAGTGGATATTAATCGAAGAAAGCTTCAAAGCATTCTACTTAAAAATCTTTTCTCCCATCAGACCATCAAGATTTCATTTTCACTCTTACAGTGTCCTGTATCAGTACCTTTCCTGAGCAGGCAAAACTGAAAGAAAGGTGGGGAAGGGGGAACTTAAAAAACCCAACAGAACCTGAAAGAAAGATTTTTAAGTTATGTGCCATGAACCAGAAAAGACAACACAATAGGATGGGCAGCCCTTCCGCAAGCTATCTTTAACACAAGTCTGCTGGGATATCTTGCAGCAAAGCACAGGAGACGCCTTCACTTTGCTTTAGACCAACAGACCTTTCAGGAATTTTTATCATCTCGTTTCAGCAGCAGCTTGCACAAATGGTCTTCAGTATTCAATTAGTTCCCATTTCAGAATTAGAAAAAGATATTCCCAGCGCTGTCACAGGAAAAAAAGCGAGAGGTAGGCTCTCTCTCAGACTCCTGGCAGCTCTTAGAGCAGCTGGATGCACCAGTCCCCTGATATATCTTCAAGCCAAGGATTTTTAAAGTTGCCTGTTATGTCAATGTGACACAGGAGCGTTTTCTTGTATTATTCCATAAAAACAGACCCCACCATCTCCAATCAGATCAGGGCGCCCTCCATTTCAGAGATGTCTTGCCTGTTTTAACAAAGGGATCCCATTAAGTTGCTGTCCCCAAGCCTACCAGACTACACGCTGGGGTGAACGTGGAGGGGGAGGCAGCGAACACTGCTTCTTTGTGCCGTTATACAAATGTCTGGTAACAACAATGGCTAAAAAGGCTGAGAATTTAAATGACAGCATCTAAGTGAATTCACTGGAAATACTTTCAGGGTTTTTTTCCTAGTAGATAGCCTGAAGATATGCAGACACTGGAAAGTGCATTCAAGATGCTGAATCCGATGTTGCTGTCTATTTACGTCAGTACAATTGCCAAATCAAAATACTGAAGCAAATGGTCTTCCCCAGGGAGCAGATGTTTGAACACAGTGATGGGGACCAATCTAAGAACATAGATACAACTGAAACATTTTCACTATGTCGAGGCTCCAGCCACCTCCAGCAGAGCTGAGTTGTTACTCACAGAAAGAAGATGACTCCCCCAGAGACAAGGATGAAAAATTAATTCCCTTTTCTCCAATAGTGCACGGGCGGAATTTAGGAGAGTGTCTTTCCCAGTGAGATGCTGCCTCTCACAGCAAGCCAGCATCTGGTATTTTTAAAAGCAGCAATGTTCTCCACGCCAGTTGCATACAGAAGACAAAGTCTCTGCAGCTCTGCTGCACAAAGAACTATTTTTCTCTCATACTTGGTTCCAAATTAGGCTTGCAAGTGCTTCCCTACTTCCTAACAGTGAGTGAAACAGTATGTGTGAATGACTTGAGGAAGCAAGAAAACATAGCAGCTTCACTGCATGCCGCAAAATACGAGGATTTTCCATTTGCTTCTTACAAGTTCACTGCCGTCGCATCTAAAAATACATTATTATACCATTTACATTTCAGCAACCTCTTGGATCAAAGCAGGATGAAGGCACCATTTTGCCAGGCTCTGTACGTAGTTACGGGTAGACACTTCCATTCCTTTGGATCCAGCTCTACAGCTGAAGCTGCATTACAGGACAAGGCTGGCCCACACGACCTGACCCTTCCCGGAACGTGCACAGGCACTCCTAAGCTACGCAACAGTTTACTGCCACTGCGTGAGAAGCAGCGCGTGCACAGGCACTCCTAAGCTATGCGATGGTTTACTGCCACTGCGTGAGAAGCAATGTTTTGGGTTACGCTGTGCAAACAGCTTTATATTGTTATCTTGCGTGGGTAAATAAGAGACCATGGTAGTCTAGCAACTTACCTGCAACAGAAGATAGGTTCAGAAGTAAAGTAATATTTGTGGGTTTAAGAACTGTTTTTCTTTCCCCACTTGAAATCTAGTTCTTTGCAAGATCAGAAACCGTGACTCAAAAGAGCTGGGTTCTATCTCCAGTGTTGGCAATGGTTTTCTGACCTTGAGTGTGTGTCTGTTTCTAGTTTCTAAATTTACAAAATAGAGATGATAAATTTCCTCCACTTTGGACAGATTTAGAGATCTTCAAATGACAAGTGCTATATAAAAGAATATAAGTTTCTGCCAGCGTACTACTTAATAGATGACCTCTTAGACAGCAAAGCAGCAGGCAGAGTAAGCAATGCCTAAGCAAGTCATACCCCCTCTTCAACCAAGAACAAAGGAGCACTTATCTTCTAGATGAAGTCAAAGAGCCCTGGGCAAGAAGGAAAGGACTTCTTTACCTATTCCAGTCTTTTTTACCCCAAAGTTTTGACAAGTGGGGATCCATCAGTAAATATTTTGTTGAGAGGCATTGATTGCTACTGTGTTACCACTGACGCTCTAGCTCAGCACAGCCCTCCTATTTTCTCCACTGTCATCTTGAAATTAAGACAGTGACCAGTTTGCCAGTAAATTGTCTCTGCAACCGTGTCTTCACCACCCTTTCAACAACACTGATTTAACTGCTGTATCTACAGCAGAACAAAGTCTGTGCTTGTGCCGTAAATGAAAGAGGGCTGTAAACTGAAACTGGACACAAGGCTTTAAATTACATGTAAATTCCACCAAGGTTATAAAAGGGCCACTTGAATATGAAACAGAGATAGCGAACAAATCCTGGAATAAGCTTTTAAAGAGAGAGGAATCCAGGCCAAATGGAAACACACTAAGTATAATTTATAATGAGCAATGTGTAAAAAGCTATCCAAATCATGGAGCTCAAAATGAGAATAAACAGTGATCTTCCAATAGGGACAAGTACAGATAAGCTAAGTATCTGCTAAAAGGCTGAACTTTGAGTAACCCTTGTCGAATCTGTTGGTAACACCCAAAGTCACCACTATGTTTCACTAATGACCAAAAAGGACTGTAGCAAAAATAGTGCGTACTTCAACATGGCTAACGTGGAATTCAGTACCCGTCACCGTGTGCAAGAGAAAACGATTCTTGCTGTGCAGTAAATTATGTAAAAAACAGACATGCAATCCACTTCTGCCTACGATGAGCATGGCTGATCCTGCAAGATAACCGATTTGCCCGACAAGACGGAAGAATGCCTGCAGCCACCGAACTACTGCAGGAAAGAAGAAACAAATGAACAAAAAAAGCTGAGCCTCACTCTGAGCACACATCATGTATTCAGCCCCATCTTGATCTGCACAGGCGTCAGCGGACATCAGCATGATCACTTTGAAATGTGAAATGCATCAGGTATAAACACCTGGAAGAGTGCTGCCCACAACAGAAAACAACAGAAAATGCCTCTTTAAAGTATTTTTATACACTTCAAAGTGTGTTCACATTTGTTAAGGCTCTTTGACAGACCACTTCACTACTAACTGGTGGAAATAAAAACCAAGCGCAGAGCAAATCTATTCAGGTATCACAAGGAAGAGTGCAAGGAGGCTCTCGGAGCACTGTTAGACAGCAGTGGAGAGAGCAGCCTGGGTGGTTGGAGAAATGTAGTCCCCAGGCAGAGCTGGGAGCCCCCAGGGAAGGGGTAAACTGTTCGACCATCATGTTTATTTTCAGAGTGATGACTCCCTTTCAGTAGTTATTTGGTTTCAGAGGACACAGGTCCTGTGTCCTTAGCCTAGGACAGGTTTACTTCTTAACTAGGTAGACCCTTAAAATATAGTCATAAAGTGACAACTTTAATATGAAAACCTTTCCCGCTGCCCCAGTCTTCTCCAGACCTCTGGGAACAGGAACCATCATCCAGCACTTTATACATTCCCTGAGGTGAGTCAAATATACACTGAGTGTTGGTGACAACATCTGACCAGCAAGCAGTCATTATCCCCACCACAGGAAGGAGCAAATGTGCAAACACACTAGAAATATGACCGTGTCACGCTGGCATCAACCACCTCTCACCAAAGAGAGCAGTCAGCACTGCAGAGAACCAACCATCCAGGGCAACAGAGCTCTTGCTGAAGTTTGTCACTCCACGTTGCTCTTTCCCAAACCTTCTAGCAGAAAACAAAAGGTGAACTCTAGTCAGTCGAGGACACATGAGGTCACACAACTGCCCACTGCAATCACTAAGCATAGCAGCAGAACTTGGCCAGCTCAACAAGTATCTCGAGCGTCTCTTGCCAGGTACTTGACTTTCCAGCAGAGATGCTGCAGCTTCTTCCAAAAATGTTGCCTTCTTAAACAAACTGGACAGATTGTTGTGGAGATGCTAAGAGAATGTCAATCTGCTAAATGTCAGAAAGATTTTGACTAAACTAGGAAGAAAGATAGTCAGGAATTGCAGCTACATAATTAGTAACAAATCTTTAATTCTACATGTTTGGATAGCGAGACTGATTTAGAATCAATTGCTGAAGTGGAGCAGCCAAGAGGCCAGATTCAGATCGTCTTTACATCAGTGGAAGTGCAGAATAGCTCCACTGAAGCCAAAAAAGTACATAATGCTGCAATAGTCCCATGCCTTACAGTTCATTAAAAGCTAATTTGATGCAAACACTGCCTTAATTTTTTTCTTAATCATCTTTTTACCTATTCATGAAATGAACCCAAGCCCAGGAAGACTGGAGCTCCTCAAAGGCAGAGGCTGAGCCAGGAACAGGTTGTGGGGTGACCAAACTTCAAGTCAACTGCTTGTTTCAGCATCTGAAAGCTCGGACCCCAGACTCCTTTCCTTCATGTTGTCTCCTTCTGTTAACAGTAGTTTCATTGGTGAAAGATATTGAATAGAGAATAATACCTTCAGAGGGCAGTTTGTTCCTGCTTGAGCGATTGAACCATGGAGCTAGACTTCCAACAGGCTGTTAGGACACAGTTAACAAGGAAGCTCTTTTGAAATGCATACGTTTCTTTAAATTCACAAAAGAGCAAGCAAATCACAATCTATATCTGAAAGTTGTTTTGTGAACTGGCACATCTTATGTTTTACACATTATTTATATATAATCTGTAGAAGAGGGTCAGTAGTTGACCGACACCAAGATGTTGAACATCTTCCAGCCTAAAAATGGCTTCCAGTGTCCCAGCTGCTTTATCAATTGAATCTTGAGTCACAAGGACTGAGGGTGGTATGTGTCACTGCAGAAAAGCTGCTGTGTTTAACTGCACTAAAATAGTATCTTCTCCCCCTTGAAGTTGTTACTACCAGGAACCCTAGACGCTGCCAACACCACCTGGAAGCAAGGCCAGAAACTTTGCCTCCTTTCTCAGGTCAGGAAAGGTCTTTTTACCCTGAGAAAGAGTGGTGAAGGAATTAAAAATAAACCAGAAAACATGGAAATAAAGCTAATACCCGTCACTTTGGACACACAAAAAATGTATTACAGAAACATACCGCATACCGTCTCAGACCCTTTCATAATCTCCTCTTGATGACTTTAACATGGTAGTCTTGGATGAGTCAACAGGAGATTTGCCTAAGTAAAAACCTCAGGATTGCACCCTCCAAAATTATCTTCACCAAAATCCAGAGAACTCTGCAGCCTTGATGTGCTCCCACAATGCATTTTGTGTCATTCCAAAGACGAATTTTGGCTTACCAAAATTTTTTGGCTAGTTAAAACAAGGCCAAAAATAGCGGTGTCTACCAAACTGAAAGGAAAACAACAATCTCAAAGCCATTTGTCTTTACAGTAATTTCAGTGTTATGCTACAAATATGAAGGTGGCATATGGTATTCATACACGGCATTCATCACTCCTTGTAGCAGTTAATCAGACGGGTTTGGGAGGAATGTTCAAGATGCAGCTTTTGGTTGTTGGGTATGGTACAAGGAGATGGGGGAGGGAAGAGGGTGGCAGGCACTGAAGAAGGAAAGCAATGGGATGGAGCTTGGGTTTTGACTTCTGTTGACGGTACATTTCATTAAGCATGAAATAATGGACAATAACACTTTCTAAAGGATCACTGCTGGCTTGTACAAGGAAAATCAGCTAAGGCAAGTGCGGGAAATGTCCCCATTTCTAAGTCCCTATTTCAGACTGTTTACAGAGTTGGGGTACCTTGCATGTTCCAGGATGAAATATTTTGTCTCGGGTCACATAGAAAGTCTAGAACAGGGCAGGGAAGCGATGACCAGGTGTCAGACCACCATCCCACCTCCTGCCCACTCTCCTTTACCACTCTATTCACAATACAACCATATGGAAAAACCTTCCTCTGCAACTGCACAGGCCAGACACATCAGTGAAAGGAGTGGTTTTCCCTGGAGAAAGGCAGAGGGAGCTTCAAAATATTCCTTGTGCCAGGTCAGCTCACACCATTAAGCTTTTCCCACACTGTCTTATTCATCCCTCACCTCACACTGCCATCCCTTTTTATTTTTCCCCACTCTTTTCCTACCCTCTCACATGCATTACTGCTAAGAAGGGCGCTCAGCCTTTCTGTAACACCCACAGACTCCCAGGACCTAACAAACACACAGGACCGCTTAGCTGTACTCAGCAAACGGCCTCGCTGTGCCACGATGCTGGCTGTCACCCCAGGGCTCTTCCCACACACCTGGCAGCTCGACTGTTTTTGCAGTGGCCTTTCAGCAGCAGCACAGAGAGTTTCCTCGGAGCAAAGCGGCTCATGAAGCCGGTGACAGAAGCTGAGGCCAGCTGGCCCAGAGCTGCGCCTAATGTCACAAAGGGGATTTTACCCAGGCCGTCCTTAAGAGGATTAGGGAATCACCTACTTGCAGAAAACAACAGTCGCATCTGCTGCTCCAGCGCAAGTCGCTCTTATCTGCTCTCACAAAGCTCATTTCTACTCGGTCCTGACTTCTTCTCATATTACGGGATCCTGCCACATAACACAGATGCTTGCAAAGAACAGGAGGCTGGATACAGGTGGAGGGTGAGCAACGGATCAGGTGTATTCGGAGTGCTCGGCAGTTAGCTTTGTCTATCACACACCACTTTAAACAGCAAATAAACAAATAGGCCTGATCTTCAGAGGCTGGATATTCACAGCAGGCTGGATAACACCAAGCAGTCATACTCCTGAGGCTTCAGAGAAGATTTAAGAGGACTGTGGTGTGTTCAAAACTTGTGAAAATTTGACCCATTATTTAGCAGTTTAAATAAATTAAACCTTAAAGCTCAGCTCTCAACCAATATTCCCAATATAGTTCCTATATCAGAGACAGAAAAACATTCATTGTGTCAAGCATACAGAGGTATAAAATGGTACCAAACTGGTACATCTGAAAGGAAGAGGAAAGGAAAACAATCCACTAAGGCAAGACCTAAAACTTGCCTACTTTTCTTAGCTACCTGAACACTAAAATACATGCAGACCAGCCACTTTGACTTTTCCTCCTTTCCATTGGCAAGAGATAAGATCAGCAAGGTGTTATAAGTTGCTTTTATGGATTTTACAGATAAGAGCTTTTCCACTGTTTAGATTTTATAGCTAGAGTTGCAATTTAGATTTCAGCTATGGCTTCATAAAAGAAATCCAGGATTGCCCATTTGACCCCTAAGCAAATCAATTCTAATCCTATAATATAATACTCTTCCACAGGATTGAGCACCCTTTCACCCCTGAGGTGGTCCCACCAGGTCAGGATTAAACCACTGTCCTCTTGCTCATCCCACTGGTGCCACTGCAGTACACCTGTTGCATGGATTAGTGATGAACTTTCTCTGCCAGGACTCAGCCTGTGATCGCCAGTAGGACCAGCCTGGATGTACAGTGCGTGCGGGGATGGACGCGAGGAAGCGGGGACAGAGCAAGCTGCAGGATGCACAGGGCACAAGGCACGGTGAGGAGCTGGACCTGGTGGATGTTGTCTGGCTTGTTAGTAAAACCTCCCATGAAACAGGTTTCTCCTGCAGTAACCAGACCTAGTGCTTATCTACCCTTACCTCTAGAAGTTTTTTCCCAAATATTTGGCCAAAATATTCCAAAGTTGGTTGCCCCTTCCCTGCTGCTGAAGGACAGGGGATTGCTCTGCACTTTCTCACAGCCTTCTCCAAGGAAGACTTCACCTCCCTTACCTCCTCAAAGGAAATGAATCCACTTCTTTCTACAGGTTTCTCGCTGGAAACAGCTCCCTCTGCCTCATTGGTCTTGTTCATCTCCTCTGGGCTCTGTGAAGTGTTTCCACATCCTTCTCAAAGCGTGCTGGCCAAAACTGGACATGTTATCCCAGTGCAGGCCCCGTCACCGAGGGGAATGACTGCCCCAGCCCAGCTCTGGGGCTTCTGCCAACTCCCCTGAGAACAAAATTTCATTCTTTTGTGGCAGAATTATACTACTTCTCACTGAGTTTGCCTCCCAGATCCCTGTGGCACTAATATTTATCTGCACTCACAAATTCTTCTTTCCAAGAAGAGCATTGTGCTGTTGTATCTATTGAGTCACATCTGCCAATACCAAATTACTTCTCAAACTTTATCATCAAGATTGTTTTGATTTTCTAGTGAGTAAAGCGCTTCCAGGTCTGGTCTGCTGGTGTAACAGATACTGCACTTACCCTTCTGCAGCTTTCACTCAAATGAAATGACTCCCTTCAAACAACTGTATGAACTTAAGCCTGCCTCAGACATTAAGCCACTAAAAAAGCCACACAGGCAGGCATTTTTCAGATAATCTTTCCAAATATAACTATTGATACGGTTGTTAATTATCAGTTTTTAAGGTTAGTTTAAAAAAGTCAGTTTCCCAAAAAGTCACCTCATCATTGAAATCTCCAGCAGTCGTACCTCCTATCTTTGTTTCAGAGCTTAGCTGTTCAGGGCAAGATCAACATCATAGGCAGAGGGGTGCTGCGGGCACTCAATCGATTGAGAGATTTTTCTCGGGCCAATTCATTGCTTTTAAAATGATTTATTGCACCTCAAATAAGAACAAATATTCCTTTAACATCACTCTTGACACTAATTCTAAAGGCTGCTCTTAGCTGCTTTCCTAGATAACTACTAATGAAAAAGCAGCAGCCTCCTGGACTGGAGGGAGTCCAGGATCTGAGCAAAGTTTCATAAAGGACTTAGGAATTGCTGTGCTAGGTTAAGTCATTGATCCAGTTAAAGGATTGAAGACATGGGCACATAACCAGTTACTTAACTAATTACCCCCCAGCAAGCAAATTGGTGATGTCCAAGCTCTCAGCCTGCTGAAAAGTGCAATAAAATGCTATAGCTTCCCTCATCACGGAGGTGAACCTATTCCTGAGGGAAGCTTTGTTAGCAATATTCATTTCAGAAGCATCACCTCATCAAGAGCCTGCCCTAAGCAGCATCTTAATTATCACATAAAGGGTAATCAATATAGAGAGATCGTGACAAGTAGGCTACTTCACCAAATAACTCAAATATTTTAAGGCTCTCCAGGAGAAGAGGCAAAGCATAAAGGAGCTTACTGGCTATTTCTTCTTACCAGCTATTTCGGAGCTACCCTGATGCTGTCAGATGCAGCACTGCGTTTTTTTTGCACTCCTGGTGCAGCGGCGAGGAAAGCACGAGCTGAGTGCTTGGCTCCTCAAATCCGCAGTGAGGATCTCGGATGCTATCAGCTTGGGGAGGCATTCAGGGAGAAGACAGAGCAAATACTTTTGCAGCAGAGGTTGCAGTAAGGACAACGGGGAGGGTCCCACTGGGGATGGGTGCCCAAGCTGGCAGCTGCTTTGGGAACACACAGCGCCTGACCCAGCAACACCACCAGCGACGAGCTCCTATCCACGTCTCGTAAGACCCAAGTGTTTAATTGAAGCTAAGCTGTAATTTGAACGTTCACCTTCCGAGATCTCCAGTAAGGGGAGAAATGCCACATCAGATCTCATCTTCACACAGAAAGAGGAGTTAAAGTATAAAAATAGTAGCAGCCAGGTGCTCCAGTTCCTCAACTTGATTGCATTTGGCATGTGAAATATAGTAAGTTCAAAACAGTAATTACAGAATAATGCATATGATAAAAAGACCCAACTCACAAAAATGAAAGCAATTACAGGCAAAATTAGCTGGGAAAGAGAATTAATGGAAAAAATATGACTGATGATGGAGATATTTTACCAGATGTCAGAGAAGTGACAATTAAAGAAAAAAGTCTGCTTGGAAAAAAAGAGACTTGTTTCATAAAATAAATGAAATCAGCCAAAATCCAAAATTATATGAAAAAGTGGGTGAAAGGAATTTGATAGAATTTATTTAATAATGTAACAGTCAGGAATTGTTTTAAAAGCTGATGGAGCATAGTGCGCATTCCATCAGTCAAGTCCGTGAATAGCTGCAAGCGGCTGAGCTGACAGGAAGAAACGAGCAGCCGCGAGGATATCCACGATGTCTTCCAGTAATTACACTCTACGGAACACACACGTCTGTGTTTGGGAGGAAGGCAGCCGCGGTGGCCATAGGCTCACTTGATGGACAGACGCATGCCCAGTCACACCACCCCAACAGGGCTGCTGCGCATTAAGTGAAATGAGAGAACACACTAATTAGGAAATGTAATCACTAGGAAGAATTAATAAATAAGCAAGAGGCACTGGGAAAGCTGGCAGAAGACAGCAGAGGGAGAGCAGATTCCAAGGACACAAACTTGGTACATCCTGAAGAACATACACCCTAGTAAATAAATTCCATGGGGAAGGGAAACCTGCCCATTTGAAGAATATTAACAAGCACTAATGAAAAGTAAATTTGATATAGGCGTGAAAGAGGCCAGCATGAAAAACTGAGCCACTGCAGAGGACTGGGATGATTATGTGATGATTTGGATGATTACAGTCTCTGTGATTATGTACAACATATGATGATTACACTTGAAATACTATATGCTCAATCCCGCAATTTCCAGTCCAGTCCAGTCTTACAAGGGGAAGATCTGTAAGAATATTTATTTAATAAGTGGAATTATTTCTGAAGTCAACTGAGGCAGGCTAACTCTATATCATCCAGCTAGTGATCTCCCACCCAAGATAAAGTCCTGTTGGGTCACACACCATATTTCAGATTCCACAGTTCCGGGACTAAAGACAGGTATTTTCCAACATAGTGAATATTTTAGCTTTTCACTGGTCTTTGCTCTCGAAAATTACAGAAACACTTGTTAGAAAACAGCATTGCTACAATTTGCATTCACAAGCCATTAAGCTCAAGCGCCGTTCTCTGGCTGCACTCTAATTGCCTTGCAGAAAACATTTCAGGGTGCAGATTTAAATATTAATGGCCTTTTAAAGTGTATTCAAGCATTTGAGATATTCAAAATATTTAGAAGCAAGTAATGATTTTAAAGTGTATTACACAGCTTTAAAAGACAAAATTGAGAGCCCTGCTGGCGAGAGGTGCCTGTCACAGGGGGAAACCCAGCTTTTGCTAGTTAGCAGTAACTTTGCCTTATCTCCTCTTTGAGGTTTAATGTAATGAACATAGTGCCAACCAAACGTGCCGTGCTAACTGAGCAACACCTACTATTCACAGATCTGCTTAAAACACCTTTACCTTGAATGCAGATAAATGGAGGTACCCAAAAGAAACCGTTCCCCACAACATCTATACAAACTTACCACTACTCACCCATCCTGTATGACCCACCCTTGATCGAAAGAGAAGAGCTCTGGGATGAAACGTAACAGATCTCCTCTCTGCCTTTTAAATGAACGCCTGCTATCCTGAACCTACAACACAGCTTGGGGTCACCTGGGTAAACTCCAGAGACACATCTCCACTAGGAAGCTGTGGAGAGAGAGCACAGACTCCTTTCGCAGTCCGTCAGCATTCTCCACTTGGTCACGACAGAGTTCAGTGTTAAGCACTGACTATGTCTCAGCATCTTGCCATTATTCTGAAGAATGGGCAGCAAATGAGAACAAGTGATGATGGCTACTTGTATGCTTAATTTTCAGTGAAAATGACAGCAATTACTGTGTGTTAGCTCAAAAGGATAAAAATATGTACAAGAATGGGAAGCAACTGCAGATAGTCAGACCGCTGCCTGCTGCAGCTATCAGATAATCATAGAAGCAGGAAACGAGAGGAAAAAAAAAAAAAGCTTCTAGCAAAGCCATATCACTCACTGAAGAGAGAAGAATGCTGCAAAATGTCTGTATTGGATAAGAATCAACAGAAGTAATTCCTGTATCAGAAAGGCTCCTACTTACAGCAGCATCCCATTTCTGTAGGGAACCAAACACACTGGGCTTAAATTAGCAATACATGAAATTTAGGAGAAAGTTTCTTCCTCACTAATTTTTGGTTGGGAAAGATGTCCAATAACTACACAGACAAAAAACAAAGCCAGGCAGTGCACACCCACATTATCTAAAA
The DNA here is from genome assembly GCA_009819775.1 of Phoenicopterus ruber ruber. NCBI lineage: Eukaryota > Metazoa > Chordata > Aves > Phoenicopteriformes > Phoenicopteridae > Phoenicopterus > Phoenicopterus ruber. The sequence goes on along the minus strand of CM020221.1, from coordinate 27,027,233 downwards.
GTATGGAATTAATTAGTACAGCATCCATTTTCCTTATGTTTAGCGGAAAGCAGAAATGAAACATTTTGATCTGATTACAAAAATTAGTGGTGCCTACACAGCAAATCCCTTCTTTCCTGCAAAGAAGGAACTTTACAGCTGAGCCCTGTCCTGGCTGAATTCGGCAACAAGACTTCCACTGATTTGTACGAGACCAGGAGTGGATCTTCCCACACTGTGGGTCTGGAGTGGAAGAGCCCGACCAGAGCACGGACTGCTCTTTCAACGCAGCATGAGCAACACAACTTTAGCAATAGCTCCCCGGTATATCCACAGCACTGGCATGAGCCATGTTTCTAGAGGACTTTCATATCTCTCAAGCAATGCAATAGCTGTTAGATTTGGCAGTGCTGAGTTTTACTGTTACATGGCAGCAGTCCTGTGAGCTGAACTCGGGTGACCGGGAAGAGCTTGCACAGGTTGGGAAAGGAGAGAAACCTGCAAGTGTTGTCAGCAGGGATCAGGGAAGGAGAACATCCCACAGGAACAGGGATGATCGATGGGTTACAAGGGCAGCTGAACGTGGCAGCCAGCAAGACCTGGGGACGGCGGGCAGCCAGCTTCCAGCCGTCCTTCCCTGCAGCACTCCACATTTATTTTCTTTAGAGGTTCCCCACGCAGCTTTCGAGGCTTTTAAGATTCATTAGCCTATCCAGAGCTGGCACCGAATTTCCTGGGCCTTGTGCAAACCTGTTGCAGCTGGTTGGGAGTCTGTGATAACCCCTGCATCGAGACGGCCTGCGGATGCAGCATGTACCCAGGGGAAAGAGGGTACCCCTGCACTTGCAATTCACACTTACACACTGGACACCCTGTACCCACGGCACAATGCTTTCTGCACATCAGTGTAACAGTTATCCAGATGTCCAAAAAAAGTATGTTCTTGTCTCCTCCTGCCCTTTCCTTCCCATGCCTTCAGCCTGGTTGTCTCATGGTTAAATGTGAACATTGAATAATACCTTAACAACCGCACAACTGTACATTAGCACCACGGCAGAGCGCACGCAGTCCATACTGCATCCCACTGTGCACTCCTCTCCTGCCACTCAATGAGCTCATTAGGTAAACATAAAACAGGAGTACATATCATAATTTTTCTTCTGCTTTATGAACTCCAACAAGTTTAGATACAATTACAGTGACTCAGATTATTCTTCTGTTTATACTGTGCTGGCCTGTCCCAGCATAGAAATTAAACAATTAATGATAAAACAAATGAAGCCAGTCCTAGCCAGGGAAAAAACACCTTCTGGGTACTGGTCAAAAACACAGTATTCATGCACCTAAAACACATGCTCCTGACTTAAATGTGCTGTGATTGCGCAGCTCCCATTCCCTTTCAGCAGAGAACCAAGAGCTCAAAGCCCATGACAGTCAGATCTCCAGTCACCCCCTTGGCTGTCCAACTTTTAAGTACCTACAACATTTAAGATTTCTGGACAGAGTGAACAAGGTATTTCACTTGTGATCTCAAAATCTGTGTGCTGCAGCTGAATTTCAATCATCTTGTTTATGCAAAACCAAATCAGGATTACTCCACAAAAGTCAATGGCATTTTAGGCAGGCATCAGAGTCAGGCACACACAGAGCAAGAAGGTTTCAAGAAAGGGAGACAGCCCAGGAAGATGCCACTGCCCCACTGCTTGGCTCAGACAAGGCAGCATCATGCAGGCGATGCTCTAGGTCACAGCAAGAGAGGAAGAGCAGGCGGTGTGATGGGCACAAGCAAGGTGCAGAGCAGCTCCCAGGCGATACCTGTTTCAGTGAGCAGCAGCAAGAAACATCACTCCCCCGCAGTGGGCAGCGCTGCACTGGGCTGATGCCAGGTGCTTGAGCACCAATACCTGCTCCAGTGCCAGCTCTGCTCTGACCTCAGCAACCTCCTCATCACCCCCATCTGCTCCAGTGAGCTGACGAGATCCCTTACAGCGGCACAGCACAAAACTCGTCACCAAGTCTTCAGCTGTTGGAGTCTGCATAAAGAAAATGCCAGGATTCCCAGCTCTGCCCTGGAGGCGGGATATGCACATCTACGAGGATCTCATCAACAGATAGTGGTACATCCACGCACAGTTTTGTGGAGATGCATCAACTATTTCTACAACTGACAAAGCACTTGAGAGAACAAGCAGTGGTGCACACAAACATCCATTTTGTGAATGCAAATACGTCTTCTTTACATATGTGCGATTTTGTTTCCCGTATACACTAACAGAGGAAACAAAGATGGGGAGCACAGCAGGCATGAGGGAGCCAGAAACCCTAGCAAGTGGGCAGCAACAAATATTTAGGAGGGTACCTTATGAATTGAGAGGCAGGAAGTCTGCCTGCAACCTTGACCTGCATGGGATGCCAATATACAGACTGTGTCTTCTAGTAAATACCAGGAAGCCAACTACATGGGTATCTGCAGGATGTTAAAAGTCCTAACAGTAGACTAGGAGCTTTATATACAATACTGAAAAGCCTTTGTTTGTTGAAGGTGGGAAGGAAATTGTTCTTTTCGTGAGGATTCATCAGTCTCATGATAGTGTCATAGTGTTTCAAAAAAATCTTCCGTCTTTTGGCAGAGGAGATATAATCCCAAAGATACTTGAGCAGGATAGGTCCTTCAGCTTTCCCGTAGGAGATGATGACAGCCTGGGAACCTGCACAGCCTGACTCTGTCTGTGCACCGTTCACCTGGGGGATGCTGCATACCCCCACCTGCAGTGCTGCTGCTGTGCACCACTCCAGCAGCAGTGCTACGCTTGGGAGGAATACAAAATGAAATATTTTTGCAAATATGTAAAATCTACCGAGGCTTCTAATGAAGGAAGATCTGGAAATCTGTTAAACACTAATAAAAATGATGAAATAGTTCTTAATACCTTATTATCTCTTGCAAAAAAAAAAAAAAAAAAAAAAAAGGCTTGTTACTCTACTAAAAAAAAAAGGGGGGGGGGAAGCTTGTATTAGCACTCCAATAGACAGTGTTACAGATAACACCACAGAAATCAAGAAAAGTCACCCAACTGCAGGCTTTACAATGAAAACATGCCCTGAAGGATAACAGCAATTGCACTTGCTAGAATCATAAAATCTGTCAGCTAAAACCATCATATGATAAACTAGAAATAAAATCATTATTCAGACAAAGCTGGGTTCATTTACTGCACTGTTTATGCAATGTAGGTCCCCATTTGCACTGAGCTACTTTAAAAGTGGCTGTCCAGCCATAGCTCTACAGTTCACACGACAGCTACGCCGACTCCTTCCCATTCACTTATGGCTGGGTTACAAAACCTTCGGTCATGATGTTTACGTGACTCGGCCCCTTAACGTGATGGGGGCAGTTTGCTGCACAGATACATAATACAGAATCTGGCCCTCACGGTTATATGCTCAGTTCTTGACAACACCACGGCTCCCTGAATACTCTGGAAAGCAACGCCACAACGCGCCTCCCCTGTGGATGCAGTAGTATCTTGGAGGACCAGGAGCCTTGAAAGGACTCTGATGGAAGAAGCTTGGAAATCATTTTAAAGGCATTTAACCCTTCCATCACATATTGAAGACCCATGCCACAGAAACTGTTCTCTGACTGGGGAATGCTTGTGCTCTTCACGCCCCAGCAATGCCATTTTTAATAGATCAAACATCCTCAGAAGGTGTTTATTATCTCTCCGGTCACTAACCATACTGCCTCTTCATGGGGAGAGCAAAAGATTGTGGCCAGAAATACATTTTACTCTCCTGGACCCGAATGGAGCTCCTGGGTACCGGGATCTGGAGGAGCAGGGAACACGCAACACAGCTCCATCAAACACGAGACCAGCCTTTTGCAACTGAGACCTTGCACACCAACAAGATGGAGGTTACAGACAGTAACGTGCAAAGCTGCATCCTAACCCGAGCAGCTGCGAAACGCTATCTGATTCAGTTCAGATTCGCCTCCTGAAGGCCCCAGGGCTCCTAGGAGATAACATGTCTCACGGAAGGGTAATGCTAGAGAGCTCAGCTCTGCACGTCGATGCGTTGCTGACTCCCTGAGCACTATATATATGGTAGATATCACACTTGGTATCACGCTCCAAGAATGTATCCTCACTGCAGTGCTGGCTGTTTTCTAGTTGGAGGTGCTTTTCTGAAGTCACTTTTACATACCAAAAACATTTTTTGTGTATGATTCAGAAACATGCTATAGTAATAGAGGGGAGACAGGGAGTCTGCCCAGCTCTGTTCAGTTTTATCTCTACCAGCTGCTCCACAAAGCACAAGCAATTCAGGAATCATGGCAAAAAAATTTTCTAAACAGTCCTATGGTCTATTGAGAGGGACGGAAGTTTATTACCATCAATGACTCACTCCCTGCTGAAGTTTTTTCCTGGACGAACTGCCTTCTGAGCTATTATGTTCCAGTAACAATAAATTAATAATAGGCGAGGGAATTCATAGTTTGCCTCACAAAAATGTAACCAAAGCAAGGAAAATATGGAATATGCTATAGAGATTAAGTGAAATATTTCATCCCTCCCCCTCCGATGTGCAAGAATTATAGCCCTTCATAACAAATTTCCGTCTTTCTTTGTCACAAGACACGCACGAGTACCAAGTATTGAGAAGGAATTGTGTTTATACCAAATGTAACTTTAAAAACCCATTTTTTCCTCTGTCAGTTCCTGTAGTAAGTGCAGAAAATTTGCTTCCCCCAACACAGCCGAAAAGTCAGAAGAGTTCTTAGGATACCTGGGATCAATTCCTGACCCTACTAATCTTCCTCTATGATTCCTGACAAACCTTTTCACCTCCCTCTGCCTCTTCCCCAACCTGTAAGCTAGGAACAGCACTTTCAGCTCGGCAGAAAGCTGTGAGAATAGCCTGTTAATGATTTTTAGGGCGACATTTAGCTATAAGGAGGCAGAAAATGCCATCTTAAACCCATCAGCACCAATTAACCAGATTTCTATGCGGAGTAAGAAGTTGACTTCACCTTTGCGTTAAAATAACAGGTTCATTCTCCTGGTTCCTATGCCATCGGCTCTCTTTGAGTTTCGTGCTATACATTAGGATTTCTGCACCATCATGCTATAAGCTTTTTTGTTTTTTAAACTCTACAGCAATGTGGGGAGCTCTGCAAAGTATCGCCCAATTTGTAAAAATAAAACCTACTTTAACACCTAGCTCATACTGGAAACTATAGAGTTTCATACTGCACTAACAAGGAACTTCACAGAAAAAAAAAAAAAAAGAAAAGCATTTAAATCTGGAAAAGCTACTTTGAGCTTCATGCTCATCCACATCTGAGTTGATCACAACATGGCTTCCCCCCAAACTAGCTTAATCTTTAATAGCATTTTGTCTCTTCCAGCTACATTGTTTATCCATCTTATGATCCATTCCTACCAGCATCCTAACACCACACCAATGTAGTCATGAGCGTGTGTACACCATCCCACTCTTCTTGAAACAGTCGTGTTTCACGGGTTTGGCCCTGGGGGCATCAGTCCTCCACCACAGAGGAAGAGTATCTCCCATTCAGTCTGTACAAGAAGAGATGTATATCTTTACTGCCATCAAGGTACGACACAGACACAGCCCATTTACAGGAACAATCAAGACTCAATAAAGTAACTTAAAAATATGCCAGATGTCAGGCTCTGTGTTTACAGACAGCACAAAGCAATCTGAAGGCATCTGTAATTATTGCTCGCTCTGGAAGTGGGAGTTTTAAAGGGTTTTAAAGGTGGGTGGAAAGGGGAAATAAACTCTTGTGGTTCTGTCAATTAAGAGCAAGTGTTAGTAAGGGAAAGATTAAAGGAGCAAATTTACAAAACCTCATCCCACCCATCTGAGTAAGCAGGCAAAAGTAAAGAGCCTGGCTGCTCCAGAACAGTGTGGGACCATGCAGTCTGAACAGGACCGGGGAGCTCTGAGAAACACCCCGCTGCCCCCCTCCCCGGAGCCAGGAGGGTTCCCACATTGCTCCATCCTCCAAGCACAGAACATGAGCTAATTGCAGCAATTCTGACAAAACTCACTGATTTAACAAGAGCCGAACAGACAGAGCGTCTCAGATGAGCTCTGGCTCCCCCATCCCATCTTAATTCATTCAAGAAGAAATCTTGGAGTGGCAACGTGGCTGAAACCCTGGAGAGGCAGCTGCAGCACTCACAGGGATGCCTCGAGATCCCCTGGTCAGCCCAAGAGCCAGGGAGCAGGTTCTTCTGGGTCTTCGCCTCTTCCCAACATGTGAACTTGGACTCGTTCTCTTGTAGTGGGCATAATTCAAATATACACTTAAATGCTTGCTAAATAGGGATGGATTGCTGAACTCGATCTAGAATTTATAAAGCACCTTGAGCAGGAATACAAGTTATAGTGACTCCTTAAAAAAAAATGCTGTGTGAAAAGGAAACATTGCTTCATGGCAATGCAGATTTCCATTGTCTTAGAAACATCATTAGGACATGAAAATGTTCTGTGAGACATTTCAGATGGCATGGAAATAATTTAGACAGTGCTTAAAACTCCATTTATGGAAATTTGGTTAGAAGACTATGAAATGATAAATATCTACCTATAGAAGCAAATTTACCTTCCAAATTTATGAACAAATTTAATAAAGACAGCTGCATTAAAACCAAGTTTATTGATACTGCAAAAACTCTTGGGAGGACACAGAATTTGTCTAGGATCTGAACTTCTCATTAGTGCTTTACTGAGCAAAGAAAAAAAACCAGGCTCTTTCAGTGATGGATGTATATCCAAGTATCATCACATTCTAAGAGTGCTTAGCATCTGCCATACAATATTTGGGTGCAATGCAATTCCAACAAAGAGAATAAATAAAGGTATTTTAACAGTGGAAGACCTGGAAGAAAGAAAGAGCACTCTCACCAGCAGCAGCTGAGCAAAAGAAGGCTCTTATACCACCAGTAAAGGGTGAAAGATAGCATTAGAGGAGAGTGTAAATAAATAGTTCAGCAAAAGGGACAATAATTTAACTTTAAAGCCATATATAGAAATGAAATACACGTGTTTAATTTTTTTTTCTGCTTTTGTCAAAGGTAAATAGTAATCAGACCTCAAACATGTCACAGTTCGAGCGGAGCCCAGGTCACCAAACCCTAATTCCCAGCACACCTTCAGCAGGAGCTCAAAGAACTCATTCCCCCTTTTCCTGAGGATGGAGGGATGTCATTTCAGACCACAGAAAGTTGTAACTTTGAGAGGCTTACAAGTTTGCACCATTAGCAAGTTACTGAAAATCTGATGTTGGTAGAGAAAAAGAGAGCACATTAAGGACAACATAATGTGCAAAAGGGCCGTTCTGTGCTCCTTTCTGCAGGATCAAAATCACCACAAGCAGCGGAGTGAGGATGGCTACGGAGAGGAGGAGGAAGGAGGGCAGCAACAGGGAGGTGCTGGGCAGGTCCACAGCCATCCAGCCACTGCGCCAGCCTGGTCACGGCCATGACATGAGGATCCTGCATCAAAGGTGGCACTTGCCCATGAGTACGTGACCGGCAAGGGACATTAACTCTTCCTGGAAGAGCTTGTAGGATGGTGTTATGCCCTATAGAAGGAAAGCAGAAAAGCACAGCTATGGAAGTCATATGAGAAAGTCTGGCTCCACACAAATTTTACTTCCATTTCATCTTTCCGGGCCCCATTCACATCACAACCTGCTCCTACAAACTGGGTGCAACCAACAGGGAGAGGGTGGGACAGAATCCAGCCTGTCGTGCTCCCTCAAACATGTCCATCGCCGCCGCGGTTCCCAGCACAGCCCTGCAATGCATCGCAAGACCAGCCCGATCCCCCGAGCCCCACCAGGGTGGGAGAGTCCCACGGCTGCCACATTACAACAGTGACTGTTATTCCAAATAAGGGAACTTGTTGCAAACTCCCCTCAAGCTGCCTTGTTCTGGCTGGTTTATGTTAGGGAGACAAGACTAAACAGACCTTCATATTTTCAGAATTAACCACTAAAAATGAAAAATTGGTTGTTTGTTTCCAGAGTGCAGATGAAGGAGAGTCCTGCGGCCAGCGGCCTCTTTTGGAAACCACACTACAGTGAACCCGGCATCGGGTTATCTCCTTTTTCTTAAGAGTCTTTGGGATGGATTCAGTGAGGAGTAAACACGTGTGAGCCCCAAGTCACACTTTGGTGCAACCACACCATTTCCCTCCAGTTTCTCCTGATGTGGACCAGGCTTAACATGTGGCCCCACAGCAGTTTTTCTATTGTATTTCCCCATTATTTTGGCAGTGCGGAAGTCAGTTGTTGGGGGGTTTTTTAAGCTTATCTATTAAACATCAGATCAGGGGAAGTTTCACTGCTTTGCGGCAAACTTACACCACATAGCCTGTATCTTTTAACTGCTGTCATGAATGTAAATAGGAGCAGGTCACTTAATTCCCTGCTTGTCATTAAACTGTTTCAGTTGTCTTTCTACCAGGACTGCTATTCAGTGCAGCAAGGCTTGAATTAGGTATTTCTAGGCTGCAGTCTTTGAACAGACGCAGCCTTACTCCATCTGTCCCCTAAGCCACGTGGAAGCTGTATAACCACTTTGTGCAGTGCTGAGCTCAACCTAATATTACCACCTCTCAGCAGAGCTTATTTACTCAGGTTCAGCCTACGCAAACTGAATTCGCCTCTGCCTGACACATGGACATATGCTCACATCCCAGCTGGCAGTATCTGGGTACCGCCTGCTTAACCCTTCCTTTGCTTCTCCCCATCTCTGCTCAGCCACAGGCTGTTTACTCAAACCTGATAAACAAGATAAGCCTCAATGTGGCAAAGAAATATGGAAAACAAAGCCAACTACTGCTCAGGATGTGACACTTATTCAGCAACAGAATTTCAATACAGTGCTTGTGGTTAAACAAAGAGGGAGAGAGAAGCAGAAGAGAAACAAGGGAATGTCCTATGAGTCAACAAGGGCACAAACCCCATCATTCACCAACACTTAGAGGAAACCTGTCCCCAGCTCCTCTTGCATAAATCAAGACTAGGTCCCATCAATCCCATGAATACATTATTGCCCCATAATTAAGCTACTGAGAAGCCTTGCTCTTCCCAAAACTCCGTGCAGTGGGCTACCAGCTCCCCACTCCACATGGGAAACACTGGGGCTGCAGCAGGCAGAGGACTGTTGTAGCCAGAAAAGCAAGGCAGCATCCCAGGTAAGGACCAACTGCACCGTTACTGCTCTGCAGAGAGCACGACCATTAGCTTGTGTTACTGCTGGCTCCCTGGAGATCCAGACAGAAGTCACCATACCAGTAGAAAGCAATTAAAAACAGTCTGGAGGAGCACTGAGCAGCAGCACCTGGCTGCAGGCAGGAGAGGCAGCAAGAGAGCTCAGAAAGGACCAAACTCCTTATCAGTCTGCTTCCACATCTCCAAGTCCAGCGATGTTTTCAAAGCACACACCAGGATGCCTCATTTCTGGTTGTGTTTATTTGAATTGCGCATGTAAATACCTTATTAGAGAGACAAATGGCCTTTTTGATCACAACTCGCCTCTTCTGCGTTCCCAAGCCCGTGGTACAGACACACAGCGATGTGGACGGCGCAGGCACGGCTGAGAGCACAGCCACTCGCCTGGCTGCAAACCAGGCCTCTGTGCTGCCAAATTAAAAGCAGAAATGCAGATGGGAAGATACCTTGTCCCCCCAGCTGCCCAGCCACCTAGCACAGAAGGGGTCCGACTGACACGGTAGCGAGAATGCAAAAGAAGAAACCCATTTTAAACTCAACCGAGCTCTTCCCAGGAGACTCCCCACGCAGCTCTGTCTGCACGGCCACATGTTCCCACAAATTCTTCCCCTTCATAGTCAGTGCTTCTAATCTGGTCAGGAATTGAGAAAACTATTGAAAAATATCAATTTGCTGTTCTTAACGCTTAGCTTCAAGAGAGACAAGCAAGAAGAAAACGCAGGTTGAAAGGAGACAACAGCAAGTGCATGAGCACAAGGCAGGGGCTGGGATTATCCATCTGTCTCTGCCAGGAGCTCGCTTCCTCCTCTGAATTATGTTTGTATGAGGCAGGATCTAATCTAAATGGAGAAATTTGTGTAGATTGGTGCTTGCTTTTACCAGAATTAAATTGCAAAGGTCAGATGCTGCTCTTTGCTGCAAGCCTAGAGCAGCACCACTGAGGGATGGCATGACTTCCAGTTTACATCTGTCTCTCTCACAGCAAAATTTGGTTCAATAAGTATCAGGACCCCAAATTCAAAACAAGGTTACATGTAAAACATGGTGTGGTGGGGTTTTCTGGTGCTGCATAATCTCCACAAAGTACCTCAATAGTTAATTCAATAACACTATGCTAACTCAGTCCTCTCAAGTATCAAGTTCTGGGATATCTGAACTCAAGCAAAACTTGATTACAATACAGCTATATGGTCTCTTGAACCATAGGGTGAATGGTCAGGCTAATTTCAGATGAGTCTTGTCTTAGGTTGATGAGTACCAATTGAATTTTGTGTTTGTCAGCTCAGATGGTACAAGTGCAATACCTTGAAGAGATGCTAACTGCTTCTACAAGTAGTTTTAGAGTAGCCCTCAGCAAGCACACACAGGAACGCCTCCATCTCTGAGCCATTTCCCATTGGGAGCCAAAACTCTCTCTCCTTCACTTTACAAGCACAAGCAGTTCTCATTAATTCAACTATACCAGGGAAACTCACACAGAATACAAGGTGGAAGAAGTTGAGTGCCTACGCACACAGAGGTAGGCATGTGGATATCCGTGTGTGCGTATTCACGCTGCCAAAGCCTGCCAGATCCTGCTGCGACCACTACTCCTAATTTACAATTACTTTTTTCCCCCCTCAGTTTTACAAACCATTGTTTAATCAGAGAAGCAGTTTGAGGGATTTTTTAGTTCTGTAACAATCCCTCAAAAAAAAAAAAACCCAAACACAACAACAAACTCTAAGATGGTTACACCCAAAAGGGGGGAAAATGTGTATGCTCTAAAATTCTCTCTGGAGCTCTTACAGAGCCTTTTAATAGGCAATGAAGTTGCAGCTTCAGGAACAGGTTGTGAAGATGATGCTAAGTACTCTCACTTACACCACGGATGAGCCAAACACCCTGTCTTTTGGGGCAGCAAACATCATCTTACCCATTCCGCGGTGCCTATCCCGAGGGGCCGCGGGCCAGCCTGGAGGGGTGTCCGTGTGGAAAGGCTCAGCTGTCAATCAACAGCCGGACAAAATGCCCCGGCCGCCCCGGGTGTGTGCAGCAACAGTGACAGCTGGCGGACACGGGGGGAAAGCCCCACACAGCCTCCTCCTCCGCTGGGTCTGAATCAGCGCCCGCAAGGCTTGGGGAGGAGCCGCAGAACACACCGCGGGCTCTGCGGGCTGCGGGCGCCCGGGCCCGAGCGCTCCAGCCGGCCGCCGCAGCCCCCTCGCCCTGCGCATTCAGCGCCGGGGCTCTGCACCCTCCCTCCGATGAGACTTCGGGTGCTTACACTCTTACGCAGCACCAAGCAGGCATTTCAACGAGTTATTAGCATAGCCAGGGCATGATTTACTGCCTCGCTGTTTGCTTGCCGCCCCCCTCTGCCGCCTGCAGCACTCGCCTGCGTTTACACATCTTCTTTCTGTGGGGGAAGAAAATGGGCTGCTGAAGGCACAAAGTCTGGCTCTTCGTAGATTTTAAGTTACTGGAAATGGCCTCGTATCATAGAGGAGAAAGTGAGTGACAAGTGGTGGGGAGGCATGCCCAAGGTCACGCCAAGAAAGCCACCGGCAGCGTGGGACAGAAGTCCCAAGGTCTGGAAAAGCCCACAAGGCAATGAGCACCTTTGGATGCAGTCGGCCCAGGGACCAGCAGGACCACAGTGCCAGGAGGGGTGGCAGCCATTCACCCCGAGATGCTGGAGAGTCTAAAGCCTGATTATTTTTCTTCTTCCGGGGAGAAAATAGCTTTTTGAAATTGTCCATTATTTTCTCTCTCACACCAAGGAGGGAACAGACTGTACTTCTTGCTTCTGATTCACAAATATTAAATCCCCTCTTCCCACTATTGATGACTCATGACAGTGACTCATTCACCTCCAGATAGTTTTATTTCCCCCACATTTGAAATCTTAAAAAAAAAAAAGAAAAATCGCCACATGGGCCCCTTGGGAAAAAAAACCCAAACAAAACCCAGCCTTTTCTTAAAACACAGATTAAAACAGAGTTTATCCCAGACTCCAGACACTAACTCATTCCTCTGGCTGGTCTACAAAGTCAGCAGTTACTGTACAGAAGCAATCCTGCCCCCGCTTTAGCCGTATTACTCTCCCCACTAGAGGCTGCTGAAGCAAAGGCATCATGACAGCTCTGCTCCACGCTCGGCTCCACCCTACCTGCAAGAAAAGCCAGAGCCCTGGCAATAAAATTAGAAAGATGGTAGGAAAGATTATTTTGCAGGTTGGGTTTGTGTCTTGGTTTTGGGGGTTTTTTTTAGGGGTGGAGTTGGATTGGGGGGGAGGGGAAGGGGTTTGGGTTGGGATTTGATTTTTTTTTTTTTTTTTTTTTTTTTTAATTACAAGAGAGGCTCTGCAGTAAGTCACAGATTCACTGGGGCTGTAGCCCAGCCAGGCAGTTGGGTGATGGAGAATGGGAAAAGAGGGCGCTGACACCCTTGTACTCATACAGCTGTGTGGGAGGAGAGGAAAGAAAGACAACGGTGCTGTCCCTCAGGAGGACAGGACATTTCCCGCTGCACAAAGCACTTTCATTGCCCCATTGATGCAAAGGGCAGAGGAAAGGGTTCAAGCTGAAAGCACTGAAGGCAAAGCAAGATGGCTGGGCAAGAGGTCAGGGAAAAGGAAAGCAACATTAAACCCTCGTGAAGATCCCAAGAGGATCAACATCTGAAGACCTGGTCTTCCCAGCTGTCTATCTGTTGAGGCGGGGAGCACACAAGAGCATGAGAGGAGGTGCCACACCACTTTCCACACCAACAACAGCCAAGAAAGCCATTTGTAACAGAGTAACAGGGGACATGCTAAAGGTAAGGCAGCACACATCAGCCTCCTTGGATAATTATACGGTGCTTTTCTGCCGCGGATCTCAGAGCTCCTCACCCCGTTAACCAGGAAAACCCAACTCCCTGCAAGGCTAGCACTGGTCCCCTGACCACACGCCATCACTGAGCACTCAGGGTGGAGAAGACTTACTGTACCAAGGACCAGGCTACAGAATCAGAATAACTCCTTCAAGCCCAGATCTATTAATTTTTCTACTAGGGCAGGATTGTTCCTAGACTAAATTTCTTACCCAAGAGCTGAATGAGTAAGTCTGACATTACAAGGTCTGTGGCTTCTGTAGCACAGTGATGTCTCGAAGTTTACCCACTAATCGCATCAAGTCTTCCCCTTTCGTTTCATCCTTACTTTATCCAATAGACAATTTAAATGGGTCTTCCTCATGTTTGCACCCATCAGATACAGTAAAAACATATCTACTTACTTAACTTTTGCTTAGCAAAGCTACTCACATTCAGCTCTTAATCTTTGCTCTTAAAAACAATCTTTTCAAGCCAATTGATAACCATATACTTACTTTTTCTGAATTTCTTGCTAGTCTTTTCAGTAACCAGGTGCCCAGAATTGATGCAAGAGACTAACCGCAGTCAATTGCAAAAGAGCTTCAAATCATTGTGCTAGAAATAAAGGATGTGCCAAGGACCCAAGCCACGTGCCAGAGACCTGAAACAGTTGTGGGATAACGAACACGAGAAAGCAGGGTGCATGTCACCAAAGCACTGCATGCATGACCTTGTCAAGCCAGCCTTTGTGCCTTCCTCCTCCTCTCCAGAGTCACACATTGGGCTCTCCTTAATGTACAACATTTGCGCAAAGGGAGAAAAGGATCTATTTTTTTGAGGTATAGCATACGCTCAAGGGATGCTTCTGTTGAACATTTGTCATTGTTAGTTAAGGTAACAAAGAGTTTAAAAAAAGGAGAAATTACCCTGCCTGCAGCAGAGAGGTAAAGAAACCAATTCTTACACTTAGGGGAACCAGACAGATACCTTGTAGCTAAAGACAGCTGTAAAATCGCCACCTCTCCATGTCCTTACCAAAGCAATTGTTCAAGTCACACATCACGCTGAAGACGAACACAAGCCACAAGCCCAGACGCAAAGCTCCGGCACAATTATACGGTTCTCATTCAAGGATCTCATTTCACTGCTAAGTGAAAAACCCAACACCCTCAGGGCTAACATCAACCATTGTTATTTCCCAAGCGCAGGTTACACTTGGGGTTTTATTATTCCAACCTCCTTTTAATCAAGCATCAGAAGGCCAAATATCAACAAGCTTATGTGTACTAATGCTCTTGCACTGTGGTAAGTGTTGAATGGATGAGCTTTTACACAATAAGGGAAAGAGAAATACAAAAAAAAAAAAAGAAAAAAAAAAGAGATAATGTTTCCAACAGCACACATATGATTAGTAACAACTCAGAGGGTAAAAAAAAAAAAGATTCCACTTCCCCACTGAATAACAGCTACCATTTCTTTGGTACCCTAGGTTTAGAAACTGATTTTTATCTCCCTGTGTGATTTATTAGCAGAGCCAGTACAGTTGGTACCCAACACCCGGCCAGTTGGCACTCCAGGAAAGCTCAAGAGGTAGGTCCAAACTCAGAGGCTGAGCCGAGCCTCTGCTTACAAACTTGGATGAAGTCCCAGCTGAGGAGACAATATAGCAGCAGGCATCAGCAGAGAAGCTCCAAGCAAACTTACACACAGGAACCGGCCATCAGAGACTTAGCGAGGTTCATCCTGCGGTATCGTATGGAAGCATAAACCCCGTCCCAAGGCTCGGGGAAAGAGAAAGAACAATGTAATACTGAAATGTCATTAAAATTAAGTATGACCAGCTGCTTTCCTCTCCAGGAGCTTGAGTTGTAAGTCCGAGATTTTCATGATTTCTGATTTAATGAAGCTGTAAGAAGTCCATGATACAGAGTTGGTTACTACCTTTTAGCTTCCAGGCTCCAGATGAGCTGCCAGAGAGCATTATTTTTAATGCGCTCTCGCACAGGGATAGAGTTTCCAAGGAAGCTGCCAAATCTAGCAAAGGTTTGCACTTTCCCTTTCCAACACTTTCTTAGAAAGCTGAAAATAACATTACCTTACCTAAGTGGCCATTTTAATTAAGTTAGCTTTGCTTTAAAAACAACAACCAAAAAGAAAGAAGAATGAAGCTGAACTTCTGGGCACTTAAAGCTGTTTCTTTTGACACAGAACTAACTAAAGCTTGACAGGCAAATCATACAGATCTACAGGAGACCATTTTAAGAAGGGTGCACATTCTCCGAGACATGTTCTTTACTGCACCAGAGCACATGGACCGTAATCCTAGACAGGGCTTCTGGCTTACTGTAAAATAAACTCCAACAACACTGGTTATTACCACTTTGAAAGCCAGAGCCAGTTCCCATCCAAGTAAATCAGAGCAGCGTTAGCCTCTGTGTTCTATTCTTTGTCCTAAGGAGCATTATTTAAATGAAAATACAGCTGACAATTCATCTGGGCTACAGATTAGGAACTGCACACTCACAATTAAAAGCAGAGCTCCCAACATCTTGTTGCTCAATGCAGAGCTCTCCTGAGCTAGTCACCCAAGAACATCAGTGTCTCTCCGGGACAGAAGGACATAGGGTACCTTGGCTGCAACCAGAAGAGGCAAATGCAAAGCAAACGTGTTGTGGGAGGCAGCATTTCCCAGCAGGTACCGCACAGCTGAGGGGAGCCAGGTCTCAGAGCTGCAACGCCCACCCCTGCCACACAGATACTGCCAGGCAGTCTTCTCCCCCCCTGCTTTCAGACTGGATGGGAAGGGAAGAAGGGTGTGAGGTGGCATTAATATGCAGATTGGAGGAGATGACTCAGCAGCCCATTCCAATTAATTCCATTTAACACCACCCAAAGCAAAATAATGCCAAGCTTTTAATGCCAAAAGGTATGCCTAGGGAAGTACAGGAAGGCACGGCAATGAACCTGCCATTTCCCACCTGGTCCAATGCAAGCCCTTTCATTCTGTGTTTGATGCTTAGCCAAGTTTATCAGCTATCTCTGGCTTCTGTTGGTCATTAAATAAGAAAAACATATAACCCATACTGCTGCCCAGGACTGCAGAGGTCTCTTAACGCTAGCGAATGCTATTAATGTAGTAAAGGAGAACTAGATTGCCTGGGTTGCTGTCTCACTCTTTCCTGCCTGTTAGAGAGAAGCAATCCCCACATTCAGTGTGGGAAGGAGGCTGCTATTTTCCATACAACGGGTGAAATGCATCAAGCACAAAGGTTCAGGACATAGAAACGGGGTATTTTAAGAAGGCTTAAAACAGCCCCAAAGGTGTGTCAGTGTGTCCTGGTCCCTTGCGTGGGCCTGAATGTCACCCAATGACATCCGCACAGCTGACAAATGGCAGAAAGGAACTTTCTGCGCTATTGCATTTTTCTCTTCGAGACAGATATTATCACTACATTAGTCAAGCTAGAGCTGAACTGTCACAGCTCTTTTATTATTATTTACCAAAATGGTTATCAGCCAGATTTGTACTATTAAATTCCTGTATCACAGAATTACTGTAATGCCCAGGAAATGCAGTATTATGGACGGGCTGTTATTCCCCAGCTTGCTTTTGCTTATCTCTCTTACAAAGCTGCTTCTGTGCTGGCTGCCCTGCAGGCGACTACAGAAGTCAAGTTGTATCTGGGGGTCTCACCCTGCAGGCTTGGGGGCTGCTGGCTCTCACAGCACTGCTCTCCTGAACCAGCCCCCACCCTTTTAAACCAACCTATTTTTGAACCTAAATAATTCAATGCAGAACATCATAAATTTAAAAAAAATGCTTATTTTTTCCAGCAGCCATTTTATTTCCTACAATAGCTGACACACACTAGTCCTTTGAGCTGACTCAATGAAGAAAACACTCCCATTTTCTTTGCAGAATACTAATATGGTCTTTGGAAGCAAGTTCCTCGATTGAAGCTTACGGAGGCAGCACAATCAGGCCTCTGTAGTGAGATGATGAAGAGGCAAAGTACTGTGTCTTGCAAGAGGCCCGCTCTTCCACAGAGTGGTCTTGCCTGGCCTCTGCGCAAGACAGGAGATCGGTTCCTGTGGTGGAGATACATGGCTGGAAGCAGGTCGACAAGGCTGCCTCATTGGCTTCATCTACCGAATTCGTGATGAACAGTTGGACTCTTGTTTCACAAAAACATGAAAATCACAGCCCTGGGAAACTGGCCTTCAGGAGGCTGCAAGGGACAGCCTTGCAAATCACTGTGCATATAATCATCTCCAGGAAGGTCCTGCTTGCACAGGGCTGCCACAGAGAGTAGAAGAGGTGTCAGCAGGAGGAGAATCTCCCCTAAATTGCACAAAAGCTCATCAAATCAAGCCAACAAGCTGGTCAAATGATAACCCACACCCTCAGTTTAAACATGCCTTCAGCCTTCAGTACAACCCCTCCAATGAAGTTTAATTTTCAGCAAAACCACGTAAGACGATCCTTCCGCAGGGATGACTTGGCTTCTGTCCCCAGCCAGACCATCCTGCCACATCCCTCACCTCAGGACACATCGCATGGCACAGCAAGCCCATACCGAGAACCGACCCAGCTGAAAACTAACCATTCAAAACAAGAGGTGGTGAGAAGAGGAACTGTTTTTTGGCCAAAGGAGATGGATTCTTTCATGTAGCCACCAGTGATGGGGGAGGAAATGGGGGCCTGCAGCAGACCCAATACTGATCAGCTCAAACCTTCTTTGAACTTACACTGAGTCACTAATTTGGGTCTAAATGATGATAGCAGGAACCAAGAACTGCCAGCTCTTTCCTGCCACTCAATTCTGGTCAGAATTAGACCATAACAACAACAATGCAACTCTACGTCTCTCCTTGCTTTATCCCTACGCATAGGCACTGTGAGGCGCAGAGAGGTGAAACGCCTTGGTATCTGCGTGGGAGAGCTGGGAACATCAAGTAGAAGGATTTATCTCCACTAAGCCCTGCTGTGACTAGTAGACCATGCTGTCTTACATTAACAAGCAGATTTCTGCAGTGTTCAGATTCTGTTCTCCTGCAGAGATTGCTGCAAAGGAGACGATGGAGGACAGAAAGTACCTCACGCTCTTTAGGACTGCCCCACCACCACGCACATGTCCAAATCAAGAGTAAGAAACAGTGAGACAGTTCCTGTCCCCCTGCACTTCACCTGACCGCAGTGGTCCTGGCTCCCTCAGGAAATCAGATAAAAGCAGCAAGAAAACTGCCCAGGACACCACTTCACTGGCAGTAGAGGCACAGCCATTAGCCAAAAGGACTGCTTCATTTAATATTTGTTTCCAGGCACTGGGGATTTCCTGAGGTTAGATGCTGACTAATCAAGCCATAGAGCAGCCATTCAGCACCTGCCTCACAAAGTTTAAAAGCCATCTTAAAACAAAGAATAGGGACTTGTACCAAAGGAATACTGCAAATTATGTTTCCAACACCATTTCCCATGCTTCTCTTTTTTTTCTCCCTTTCTGGCACATCACCACCCACATGAAAGCCAAAAAGAGACTGTAGTACCTGGTTACACAAGGGTAGCCCATCACAGTAGCAATTCAAAAGCTTATTCCATAATCCAGCAACATTTTTTAATCCAGAAGTCTCATTATAGATTGATTGCCACATCTACCCATCCCAAAAGCCCTCCATCCACTACAGCAGCAACTTCATCAAGTGTATTGAGAAGAACTTTGCTGTTGCATGTCCCCGGTGCATTAGCTGAAGTTATTACATCCAGCTGCACAGCATAAAGCTACAGGAAACAATTTCATTAGGGTCCCGTTAGGCTTAGACAGGTTGGTCTTTTTACATGCAAGAGTATAGTGGGGAATAGCTTTGGGCAATAATTTGAATGCATTGCTAAAACCATTATCTAAACTACAGATTCGTATTTACAGGCACAGGCTTCCACCCATCTCGCAGCAGCCCACACCGGCGGTTTGGGGTCTGGTGCTTCAAGCATGGTAGTACTGGCAGCAATGCTCCTCCAGGTTCCTATAGGAGCTTTAGGCACCACGGGGACACGAGGGTTATTCCCACTAGTTCACTACTTTCTGAATAATCCCTGGAAGCTGCCACTAGGCTGGGGAAGGACTCAAAGAGAGAGTATCTTCTGCTGGAAAACCAGCCCTGCTTTGCTTGGTGCTTTGCAATTTGCCCTCCCACATAACTACTGGCCCACCCTAACCCAGCACGAAAGTTTAAAGGCCACCACACAAGATCCTTATTATGCTGACTTAGGGTAACCCTGTACGGAATATGGCACAAGTCTAATGATCCAACCGCAAGAGACTTTGATTTTTTAAAAGGATAATTCAGTGTATCCGTTCAGCTAAACAGAAAGCCCTGTGTCATAATAAAGCTGTCATGATGTTCTGGAAATATGGTCTCACTGGAGGAACACATTGTAATTTTATATCCAGCTATTTAAGAAGATGAGGCCAAGCCCTGAGTGGCAGACACTTTGATGAAACAACACATGAATTAAACATAATTATACTAGAAAAACAGTAAAACAGAACTAATCATCGAGGCCCCCGTGTTGTACCGCGAGCAGTGACATTTGCATTGGCACAGGGCATTCCCATCCAGAGAGCTCCAAATCCTCCATGAATATCAGTAATTAAATAGTCTGCCACACAGCCGGAGGGAGCCAAGTTTTGCTGCCCCCAGCTTTGCAGAAAGCGAGGTCGACATCCCACCACGACCTGCGGGAGCCCCGGCTGCCTGCGCGGCCCCACGCGCTCCCTCCTGCCTGCGCGGGCAGGGAGCTTCTCCACCTCCTCTTTGCTCTTTGAAATGGCCACCGTGCCCTTCGCTTTATTAGGCTTTTCCCACTGGAAAAGATGCTGCACATTCCAGCTAGATTCCTCCCAAAATTCAGTCTAGGATCTGCACTCGTAGTCTCATTAGGGAAGACTCGATGTATTTCCCCTCATAAAATTAAGACGTAATTTCACACAGGCCTGCCTGCTATAAACCTGTCTCCATATGCAATGTTCTCCCTATCCATATTTAATCTAGAAAAGAGACTATAACTGGGTTCAGGATACCAGCTTTTTTCTAGGTTTCCATGCAAGCTGGATCTCAAAACCCTTCTTTATGTCAACAGCAGACAACTGTTTCATAGACTTCATCTAGCAGCATTGGTAACTAACCTAAAAATGGCAGATGGAAGCATTAAATATTTATTGGACTGGAGTGCATTGATTTCGGAAATTAACACTTTGCAAATTACTTCTGTGTAAACAGTAATTAAACAGTCGGGCACAGTCCAGTCCAGGTTCTGAGTAAGCTGCAACTCTTTTTGTAAAACATATGTATACATAAAAAATACTAAAGCGCGATGAACTAACACTTCTCTACTGATTTCCATCTGCACACGCCAAATTGCTCTGTGATCATGAATTAAAATTAATTAAAACTTTGGAGTGGTTTTCCACGTAAAGTTGGAACGGTTGGAGCCCTTGTGGCTGGCACTCAGGCATCACGCCAGTTAAGCTTGCAGGGAGCAAGAGTAGATGATGCATTGCTTTAAAATACCAAGGACTCCATGACCTCGTGTTCCCAGTGCTACTAATGCTGGGATTGAACTGGTGATAACAGTGGGACTGAACTGGTGCTTGTAACGGGGGGAAACCATGAGAAAAGTGCAACTGATACAGCCAGGTCCCTTGCAGGCTCCACTTGTGTTCCAGGAGTGCAATCGTAAATAGCGTAAAGCTGCTACCTGCTTTTGAGCTCTCCTGTTCATGTGGGAATAGATTTGCTCAAGAGATGTTGCAGTTTTATTCCCTTAAGCAGAATATTAATCTCCCACCTGTGCTATTGCACTAGCTGTAGTGAGACTCGTGGTCTTTTCTTTAATAGACCCTTTTTAAAAGAAAATATGTTTTAACTCTGCTTTGAAAGTAGCTTCCTTTTCCAGAACTACAGGTCTTCCTTTCAGACACTGTCCAATATCCTTTCCAGCACTCTTTTCCCATTCACCGTACCTGCACGCTCAGGATCTCATGAAGGTAAGCATATCCTATTCATTAAGGAAATAGCTGAAGCCTCATTAAAGTTAATGGTTGCTTGTAAATTAGTGAATTGGAAGCTTTGGGTACCATTCTGCAACCTCTACTTCTTCAGCACAGACTGCTATATACTATATTTTGTTACCGTAGCTGGATTTTTTCCATGCTCTGAGTACATCACTGCTTTTTTACTTTCTCCCTTCCCCCAAAACATATGTACTTAAAAACCCACCAGAAATGAACAAACCCACCTACACGGGGACGGTGAGCGTGTAAATCAGACTCTGAGCTCTTCCTGCGGCTGTGGTGATGAAAGGGCAGAGGCTCCGCACAGACTGCGCTCGGGAATAAGCAGCTTATTCTCATTTTACAGGCAGTGCTGGGCTTTGCTGTGGTGGTCAGAGCGGCGTGGAGGGGATGCTCTCCCGCTCAGCCGGGGAGCGATCCTGGCCCCACGACACAGCCTGTCCCCAGGTGCCACCCACCTGCAGCAGCGTGCAGGAGGGGGAGACGCGGAGCTGCCTCCACGGCAGCACCAGCACCCGCAGCACGAACCCCGACCGAGGTGCTGGGCAGAGGAGGAGAAATTGGGGGCTCCTCTGGCTTAGTCCAGCCGGGCGAGGACAGGGTGCTGCTGAGAGCATAGGAGAGGGGTCTTAGGGGCGGGGGAGTGGTGATACTCTGCACAGACACAACTAGGAGCTCGGATGGGATGCGGATATGCTGGCAGGGCTACACTCATTGTATTGTGTGCACGTGCACGCAGGCTGCTTCTGTTTGCTTTCTCCCTTTCTCCCCCATTCCAAGGTGCAGATGGGTTTCATGTCCCCAAGAGCTCCTAGGAGCTCATGAGTGAGTCTGCAGAAGAAGATGAAGAGAACAAGGCTGCCAGGGGACTTTAATGAGAGCTACTTCTATTCTCATGGTGCAGTTAAGAGTCACATAATGAAACAGAGGCTGGTTTGTTTGTTTTTTAATGAGCTCTATTTATATTTGACTTTAACTATCCTCATTCATTTTCTCTGAATCAAACCTCTACTGCTGAAATCGTGTGCATCAGAGTTAATAAAGGGCAGCTATAATCTGATTTACTGCATAGTTCCAAACATGAACGTACTCACAGGAGGGGCTGATAGTTTACAGCAGCAATGTTTAAAGCAGAAGAATTGACAGTAAAATTGAACATAACTTCTCAGCTGCCTTGCAGAAAGCTGAAGTAATCCCGCAGACTTGTCTGGAGGCATTTTTCTTCCATGTTGTTGTAACACCAAGAGGTTAAGGCTGCTGTTAAAGCCAGTTTTATGGTTCGCAGACTGGAAGCTGGTGAAAAGCAAGTGCCTTGCCCACCAGATTTCGTCTGGTTGTAAGGGATGCCTGAGTTTCAAGATG
This sequence comes from Phoenicopterus ruber ruber, assembly GCA_009819775.1. Lineage (NCBI taxonomy): Eukaryota > Metazoa > Chordata > Aves > Phoenicopteriformes > Phoenicopteridae > Phoenicopterus > Phoenicopterus ruber. The sequence continues at coordinate 27,004,709 of CM020221.1, read as the reverse complement.
TCAGAGAGAGAAGAAAAGCAAAAGAATCACATGTGAACCAACCCAGGGAATGTAAGGTCCTCCAGCTTTTTACCTTCAATAATTGGGGGGGGATCAAAGGGGGTTGTGGCTCACTCCCCTATTAAAACAAAAATCAGCAGTACCATTCCCTTGACTTCTTCCCCTCCTTAAAATAGAGAAACCACTGTTTACAACATAGCTAGAAATCTGAAATGGAGGTTTTCTCCTTGGAGGAAGAAATTTTGCCCCTGTCTCCATATTGAAGCTTTTAAACAAACAGCCTCATTCTAGAGGAGCAGCTGTGTAATTAAGCCAATTTTGGGATGAACAGTGGGATTCAAGAGCCAAATACTATCTTAATTATATACATTAATATTCTGCTAAGAAGATGCTTATCAAAAAAAAGATAATTCATGTGTTTGCACAAGGAAGGCCACTAAAAATATAAAAATAAGAGAGAGGGGTGCCAGCCCGAGACACGGCGGATGACTGCACAGCCATGAAAGCGGCTCCCAGCTGCAGAGGAAGCGCCCAGCGAGCGATAGATAACAACCGCATCTCAGCAAGAAGAGAGTGGCCAAAAGTCATCTGTTCTCAGAGGTGAATACTGAATGAGGGGCTTCTGTGTCAAAGCGAGAGTTGCCCCGCGGCTACCCCAGCTGCTTGGGGAGGATTTTTGGCTGCAATCTCTTCTATTTTTCTGTGAAGAAACACAGAAAGGAGCGTATTCACAGAAAAAGGCGGCAAAGGGAGAAACAGAGGTCAGGACAGGGGGGTTAGAGAGAGGAGCCTAATGTGCTGGATTGGGCACTGGGGTGCCCTCCTATTGCGGGGACACGCGTCAGTCCCCATCTACAGACACCCCGATTGCCAGGAGGTGGGCGAGGGGCAGTGGGGCTGGCAGGGGAGCCTGGCTGGCAGACACAAAGCAGCCAGTGCACAGGGGACGGGAGCGGGGCAGGTTAGGAGCTGGGGAGTGACACCTGTCACTGCCCCAGATGGGACAGAGCATCCCTCGTCGGGAAGCAGGGACGGAGCATCCTTCGTCAGAGCCACGGTGCAGCCCCACGCTGCTCTCCTGCCTCTAACTGAGGCTGCATTGCAAAACCACAGCATCAATGGATCAAGAGAGAAAAGAAGGGGTTTCCATGTGGGTTAGGAAGCCACCATGGAGCTTGAAACTCCTAGTTCCCACTATGGACAAAAAAAAATAACACAAGGTCGCAAAAAAGCCAGAGCTGCCCTGCTTGCATTGAAACACTGATTTAAAGGGAGTTTGCAATTGCACAACAGCAAGAGCCCTCTGGTCTCAGGTGCGCGAGGTGAGGTTGGGGGATTTCTGGCTCACAGCCTCACCGTGGTGCCCTGCGCTCCCGTCAGCCCTGAGAAGTGGGGCTGGCTCCATGTGTGAATGGGAGATCTCCAAGGAAAACCCAGGTGCTGCAGGAAGCTGGGCTGGGAACACAAAAACGTCGCTCTTTCTGCTGAACAGGCAATGAACCGGCATTGTGCAGAGGTGCTGTTCAGGATGAGTCTGTGGTGCAAGTGCAGAAATGCCTGAGCTGGCTCAGGTCAAGGCTGCAGCGTGGCTGCATCGACCACCCCAGGGGGTGGGCAGGGCCAACGCACCCCCCTGAGATCCCCACAGGTGAAAAAAGGACTGCACACATTCGGATGAGCTGGCGTGGTCCTACCTGTCACAGAAACTGAGTCTCAGGCTGAACTCCACCTTGGGCTGTGACCAACGAGAAAGTCTGCTAATGTGACGTATGACGGTGCTTTGCATTTTATGGTGCTTCTGGGAACAAAATGCCAGCCAGCTCTTCAGCTAGACCAAGTCAGAATCAGGTCTAGATCATCCTGGATAGTTTCACGTTTGGTTTTGCAAAATCAGAGCTCAGTAAAGAGACACAGAGACGCGTGTGTTAAGCAATGACAAGGAGAGGTGGCACCAGGGCATTCCCTGGGACTTGAGGGTTTCATGTCCACTAGTAGTGTCCATACACATGGCCACAGCACCACCTGCTCACAGAGAAGAGTCACCAGTCCTTCATTGCAAGACTATGATTTAGGTCTCAGTTCTTGCCCCCATACATTTTTATTCAGAGAAACCAAAGTGCCATGAGAGAGCATGCAGAGAAACCTCACTTACCCCTCCTGCCCTTTGATTCTCCCCAGAAAGCACAAGCTTCAGCCCATCTCTCTGCAGCATAAACATGCCAGGAATATCAGGGAGAAATATCATTTTCCTATCCCAAGCTGGTTTGAAAAATGATGTTTGCAAATGTTTAAGAACTCAGTATCCAAAAGACATGTGGCAGAAACACAGCAACGTGTCTGTTCTGGAGAGAAACGCTCTGTTCTGCATACAGAGGGAAGGGCAGTTTCAGGGCTGAGCTACCACTTAGCAGAGTCATTTGTCCAAACGCCCATGTCCTACTAAGCCACGGGCCATGGTGGTGAGGAACAGCTGCTCAGTCCCTCTACTGCAGAACAATTTAGATGCAGAGACAAACTTCACCTTCAAATCAGTCCCAAGACCGACTGCATGAAGGCCGTTATGCTGCACATGGAAGGCAGCAACATTTTGCCTTAGGGCTGGAATGGCATCCCAGGGTCCAGCGACCCCAGTGTCTCTTTCACAAAGCAGAAAACTCACCAATGCCTTCCAGCAAAATCCCAGGAGCCCAGCACAGGCGTGGGATGGGATGGGATGGGATGGGATGGGATGGGATGGGATGGGACGGGTAAGGGGACCTCAGACTTTCCATTTTAATCTCTAAGAAGTTTAGGAAACACTTCTCTCACCCAGCTTAGGAGAGCTTCACCTGCATGCTTTTGCCACTAAGGAGGTAGACCAGTGTTTCGGACTTTGCCTCCTACAGCTTGTCACGCTCAAGGCTAACAGCCCCAGTGCCTTCCCCTAGGCAGGGGAGATGTAAAGGCACCCATCTCACAAACAAACGTTGGATTGTTACTCATCCTAACTACACGGAGGGCCAAGGTCTCATTAATTAGCACTGACATTTACAACGGAGGCCATGAGATATGAGTGATATGAAGATGGACAGATTCCAAGAGGATTCGGGAGCAAAAAAGGGCTGTGGGGGATGGTTGGGGTTTTTTCTGAGTTCTCATTGTAAAGAGAGACTACTGACATTTGAATTCCCTTTTACATTAGAATAGCAAAAATTGCAGTCAGCCTTTTGCAATATATCTAAATTGCAAGGTGCTGCACACTGCTGAAATGAAAAAGGGACCCTTGGACTTGTGTGTGGGCCTGAAGGTCACAGATCAGGAGGTGTTTGGCTACAAGGGTCTGGCTTAGCTTTGGTTCAGAGGATTTCCAAAAAAAAATGCAAAAGTCCACCAATTGTCTGCCTCTACTGAAGCAGGGTAAAGCTCATGAAAAAATAAAATCACTTGCTCTTTCAGACTTTCAACCCAAACCAGAATAAACCTATTTTGATGCTCTTGTGAACTTGGCTCCTTCCACTGTCTTTCATGTGCTCCAGTTGACATTATCAGGCATTCAGATTCCTTGGATGAGATCCTCAGGCATCGACCAGTGGGATTAAAATAAAGATCAGTGTAAAACAAAAGCATTGGTGGTTCTTTTGTATGCTTTCTGATTTTTGAGCCATTAGGTCATATTCCTTTTATACCTTGCAGCTTGTCTCTGTAACAGAGAAGTATATAAAACTGAGGGGGGTTAAACAAAAGCTAGGATTCTCATGTAATCCCTTCAGTCCAGCAGCTGAGGCTTTAGGAAAAAAAATCAGTTACCATGAGAGCTAGAAAAGCTGCCTCTATTCATGACTCTTTTCTATATGACAATGCCAACAGCAGAAACAACTGCCCTGTTTCCAAGCACTGACACCATTTCTCACCTTCATTCCTACTGTGTTGCTGATCCCTAGGAAAGGGTCTTCAGAATTCAACAGAGAAACCCAAATGGGGTTCTGGAGAGGGAATCCACCGGCAGTGACATTGGGGCAGGGGAAGCTCAGCAGAAGGGGAGCAGGTCCTGTACTTGATCCCAGCCCAGAAGCAGATCCTCCACCACCTCAATCTCCACCTCCTCTCCAGCGTGAAGATGGGAGGGCACACTCACGCTGAGCTCTGGGGTCTCCTTCCCTCTCCCCTTCCTAACCTGTAGATTCTAAACTCACCAAGACATGAGTATGCTGTTAGGGTAGAGGGCAGAAGGGTTAACATCTGCAGTTCGCATCCTCTGGAGAGGCGGGAGGACACTTAGCGTATGTCTCTGACAAGTGCCATCAGTGGGCAGGGACAACACTTTGCCTTTATTTAAAACCTTATTTAAACCAAGTCAGAAAACCCTATCACCAATGGTGCGGTTTTCCGAAGCACAACATATAAAGCGCTAACAAGCGCTACGATCCTCAAAACAGCTTTCCCTTCTCTTTTGCCATCCTGCTACTCGCGATGTCTGGGGCTATAAAAAGGCACAGCACAAGAGCATGTCTCTCATTCTCATCTGATTCCATGTTTATAACCATCGCTTATCTAACGACACTTAGGAAGTGTTACCAAGGAGACTATTTGCATCCTGCAGGATGTTGCTAAAGCAACACTGCTAAATTAGATGCAGCGCTCTTAGCCTTCACCTACTGTATTTGCATTGCTATTAAAATGAAATAGTCACAAGCTTAAACTATATTTGGGTCATTCACTCATCCCAACACCTGAAAATAGTCCAATGGCAGCAGCTACGGAGTTCCCCCTTAAATCTGGCACATCTAGGTCTCCATCTCTTACACGTATTTCTAGCTTGCCTGTCAATGTGACCTGCGGACAAAGCAAGCCATCTTTTCTTTTATACTATAACCTTCCTCCACAGGATGTGCTTTCCCTGTATGTTTGGCTTTTATTTGAATACTTCAGGAGATTTTAACTGTCATAAATAATTACAGCATCATCTTATTTGGTGGAGCATGGCAGAAGGCAATTTGTAAGTAGCATTAATTTTTGAGGCACAAGATGGCTCAGAGGGACTGGAAATGCGACAACTTGCCTGAAGTTTATGGGTCAGCTCTTCATCCTCACCCTGAGTCTTGGTTCAGCTGTAAAGAGTCACCACTCAAGGGCTTCAAGATGGCCCATGGAAAGATTAAAAGGCTACATAATGACTAATAGGGTAAAATACTCATTAAGGAGGGGCTAAGATAATAAAATCAACATAATTTAAAACTATTAAGAACTATAAACAAGCTATAAACAAAAATAAAGGCCATGGGCTATTTTAGGTGAAATTACAGAATAAATTAAACAAAGAAGCACAAAAGACTACTGGTAGGAGGCAGAGTGAGCAAAAGGAATCAAGAGGGGTGTTTGCAATGGTTTCCAAGACAAGTAACAGCTTCTCTAGAGTTTGGACATCTGTCAATATGCTAAAAAACATACTTAAAATTAAAATAACGCTGCCCCATATTAATGTAGAAATATGAACAACCATCAGGAACTTTACAGCAAATATTACAATTGTGTAACAATATATTATATGCAATTGTACACATACAATAAATATAATTTAATTGTATTCTTCATGATACCAAACAATGTCACAAGCAAAGACACCAGGCTCTCGGAACTCAACTCAAGTATTCTGGTGCAAATCTAGAGCAATGTGTTTTCCCCACAGCTTTCTATCCTGACAGTCTGAGCAGTACACTTCGGACAACCACACGTAATAATAAAATACCATCCTACCAATACCTAGCTGGAACTCTCCATCACTATTTAATATGTTTATTCCAAAAATAACTCCTGCTTTTAACACTTTCAAATTTAACAGATAAACTCAGGCAAGGACATCATAAATACTTGGCATCTGTCACTGAATTCAATCAGCTCCCTGAATCAGAGCAAAAGCACCCTGTTCCAGCTCTGCTTCAGTGCATAATATGGTTTGGGTGCCTCTTATTAATAAATCCTTACTTTAGCCCAGAAGCGCTACTAAAAAGCACACCTGGGAGCATTTTACTATATATAAAACCTCTGTTCCAACAGCAAATGTGATCTGCCTGCAGAATCTAATCACGAGAAGGTAACTCTCCTTCCTGTGAATAGGCTACAGCACAAGAAAGCCCGTGTCCAGAAAGCATTTCACCTGCCAGCACTTCTAATTGCTTATGCCTGGGAATTTAAGCTGAAATACCAGAATCTGGGCTGGTAAAGAATTTGTAAGCAGTATTGGACCCCAGTTCAGCCCAGCAGGGTCAGGGATGTCCTTTGGCTCTTGTGCTTTTAATAATATTTAAGGATGTTTTTCAGAGGGCTGCAAGAGAGAGAAGAACCCGCGTGAGTCAGCGTTAGCTGAACGCCATCGCCTCCTCTCAGAAGGACGCTGCCGATGCTTTGCCGAAGAGGGAGGGGGTGACGTGGGTAGATGGAGGTGAATGCCCACTCAGCTGCGTCGATGGACTGGGAATACAGGGGGAAGCCCTCAAGTCCTAGCATTTCCCTAGGAGGCAAAACTGGATCACATGAACTCTACAGGAACTGATGGATGTAGGACTACCGTGTTGAACAGACGAATTGAGTCTTCCTGCCGCTGAATTGTTGTGCAAAATATAAATAAATCATTTTACCTCCCTAAACATCAGCCTATTTAGGACAAGGGGATGGCACAAGCTCTTTCCTGTCTCCCTGCGACAGCTGCGGTGAGACCCAGTTCCTCAAGTTTTGTCATTGTTTTAGCTCCTCCACGAGAAGGCGTGATAAAGGTACAGAAGAGGATTTCTGTAGCTGACCATGGCTGGAGAGCACGTGTGTGCCCACCACCATGCTCCGCTGAGCTGCCTGGACATGTGCCAACATGGTGCTGGTGGAGAGCCTCATCCAAGCCACGTGGTGGGGAAGCCACCGCACAGCAGGTGAGCAGTGCTGGGGTTTGAACAAACACTCAAAGTCTTCCTAACCCCCCTCATACAGCAAAAAAGAGGATAGCTCAAGTCTCGTGGGGCTTCAGATCTGCAACAGCCATACTCCCTCCTGCCTCCTCCCACGGCCATCACAAGAAAACTTCACGAAGGTTTAGAAAGCGATCTGTGTCCCTCTGTGGGAAAGGGCTATTCATGTCCATACACAAAGACTGCAGAAGGTTGTTTTGAGCTGCCCCTGCTCAAGGGAAGCTTTCCCAGGACTCAGCCCTCCTCGCTGACTTCAGGTACCCCATGTGAATCAGCTGGGGAGGGCTCCAAGAAAGGGTCAGAAACAAGGATTTGCATCACCAGCAAGGCAGAGAGAGGGGAGGAGAGGAGGTGTCATCCTTGCCACCAGCCAACTCCTTCTTCTCCCATGGGAAACAAGATCAAAAGGAAAAAGAGGTTTTCTCTGTCCTAGCTATGCCTCTGTGAAATTTTCTAGGGACCTTCTGTTGGTTTTGGATCAGGTCCTAGACCTGTGTGAACAGAGCCCATACTGTATGATGTGCCTGGGTTATTTATTAGCAAAAGGGTTCCCTCCGCAATCGAGCATGTAGAGCACCTTATTAAAACGTGCCCCACTCCATATCTGACCCGATGGAGCTGGCATGAAGAAGTTCTCACCACACCCTGAGAAACGCCGCTGGACTGGGAATTATCATTACTTCCCTCGCCTCAGTTCCTACATGGCCTTATCTAAACTATGTCATAAATCTTCCAGGTTTTATCTGAACCCTCCTCCTCCTAGTGACATTCTGTGCTTCTGAATAATGTTGTCTCCATATGAATTACAAGGGGCACAGCAATAATGCTCCAGCAGAAGCAAGGGAAGCAGTAGGAAAACAGCTAGAAGGTACACTGAACTGTTTTCCTACTTGTAATCTTCTGTCATATTTTGAGTTGGAAGATTAGATAACAAGACTATTTATAGCAGTATTGCTGGGTGTGTATCACAAAACCTTTATTGTAAGACCACGGCAAGTATGAAATTTTAATTTTGCCTGCCACTTCCCTGTGTCACAGCTTCATTTGCAGAAAAGCATAGTTTCTTTTGCAGTGGGGTTATTAATAATGGATGTAGCATTAACATTTCCAAATTCGGAGTTCACCCTCAGTCTCTGTTCCCACCCATCGTTCGGTAATTTTTCCTCCGGGGCTCCGTGATGGACTGACAACCAGAGACTGACAATGTCTGCTCAGCCACCAAACACATAGAGTGTAGGCAAGAGCAACCAGAGCTCGCTCCATTCATTGCTACGGGTCCCACCTGCAGGACTTCTCTGGTTGAAACCTCGAGCTGCTTTTTAATCTCCCTGCTAAGTCCTCCAGTGCATGCCCATAGGGCCTGAGAACACCTGTCCCAAGGAAATGCACTGAGCACCAGACGATCTCCACAGGCCGCGAGGCATCCAGCAGATGGTGAGAACTTTCTGCCACAACTAATGCAGGGCAGATTTCAAGTGGAGGAGCAAAGCTCTCAGCTGTCAGTACTTATTACTTGGCATTTCAACTCTAAACCTTTAAAAACAAAAGGTATTTGTGGATTTAAATAAGGAAAACTATTTCCACCTTTATTTTATTTTATGCCTGTTAGGGGATGTAATTGTTGAAGGGTTGTACTGTTAAAACAGGTACACTAAATGATATACAGAGATGGGAGTGGGAATGTAGAAATCCAGTATTAACATCAGAGGTTACCCAGGTGCCTTATAATGTGTTCACTGTATTTTTTAATTAAAAAAAGCAAATTATTTCAAGGACTTCTCCTCTTTCTGTATTTGCTGAAATGCTGCAACATAATCAATTAGCGAGGCATATTTTCTCTTTTCCATTTTCTGTCACATCTATTCAGTGACTCACTCACTCACGTAATACACAGATTCTGTTTGCAACATTTACAGTTATTTGTATCCTGTCTTCTACAGTGACTCAATATTTCTATGGGAAACCATCTCTTCCCTTCCTATCTAGTAAATACTTGTTAAGTACAAAAAACTGTCATTCATCATGGACAAAAATGATCCTGCAAGATAGATAGATGATATTTAAAAACGCAATTGCACCAGTTGCTCAAATAAAAGAAATCCTGAGTATACCAATACAATTAATACCAATATTAATACCAATACAATTAATAACAATACAATAATACCAATACAATTAAATGCTATATTAAACAGGTATCACTTAAGGAGGAGATTTGAACTAACCTTCTGATGAAGAGTTGGAATCTGGATGGTAAATAAGCTCCGGATCTACAGCTGCTTGGCTTATCTGGCAAAAGCCTGTCCAGTAGCAAGTTAAGACTCTAACACTAATCTTTACGTTAGATGGTGTTGATAAGCAGCAGAGCACAAAACACAGTCACATCTCCATCCAAGTAGCAGTTAAAGGGAAATCATGCAGAGCTTATGCCTAACAGAGGATAAAAGATGATCAGTGGGGTTTTTAAATTGTATGTTGACACGTGGGAAGTCAATGTAAATTAAAATGAATCAAGCATAACATGATTATGTTTCTTCTGACTGGGTCAGGGTATGAGCTACAGCTTTCTAGTAGGGTGAAGCCAGAGGGCTGTCCAGACAGGGGCTGCTCGCAAAGACCTTCATGCTCCCATTCAGCTCCCCAGGTAAGAAACCAATACCCTGGAAGTGCCCCTGATTAATTCCACTGGGATAAAGGATCCCAGATTTCCAGCTCTGCTCAGCATCCCATGGTCCCTTGTCTCTTCAGAAGCCAGGCTCCTCCTTTGCTGCCCCACTGGCCAGTTTCTGACACCGGTGCTGGGTAGCTACAGAGCTCCCCAGCCATTGCTTTGCTGAGAGGACTGTGATACAAGCGGAAAATAACTTGGGAGCTACCGATCTTCTCAAGTCCCAATGCTAGGTATAGGGTGTGTTCTGGACATATCAGAAAAATGATGAGATGAACAGTCGATAGGGAATCCCTGCATATGCCCGTGCACACGTGTGTAAGCCCACACATGCAGGAACATCTGGAAGCGTCAGCATCACCAGCGTGAAACCCAAATACTGAATACGAAGGAACAAAGAGCGGAAGGAGACTCTGCAAGCAATGCCAGTACTTCAGAATTTATTTTGTCTAAAATTTTATTACTGGCTTTTCCAAAAAATGTTTACATTAAGCGGGGGTTTTTTCAAACTAAAAAACCTGCATGGTATTTTATCTCTGAGGCTGGCTGAGAACTATCAACATTTACTTTTCAGAGTTTTGCATAAAATAGCCCTGAGGTTTAACCTGACAGTTTTCTGAAGGCTGAGAATCCTTCCCTATGCTTCAGCAAAGAGTTGAACCGAGGTGGACTAATGGAGAATTGTATAAACATAATACCACCGTGGCATCCTCTGCCCTATAATTCTAAAACACAATCCTATTTTAATCCTGTAACTGGAAGGCCAAATAACCAGTACTATAAACATGAACTAGAATCTTATATACAACATGCTTTTATCAGCTAGAGATTCCCAAGAATGAATGGAGATGAAAATCTACCCCACCTCAATTTTAACCACATAGTTGCATCAACCCAGACCTTAGTGTGGGTAAGTATCCAAGTGCCTGCTCTCCTCCCCAGCTACACAGCTAGCAATACCCTAGTTAGCGAGGTTAAAAGGTAGCTCAGGTTCATGTATACACGTCACAGTCACAGCAGAAACGTCAACCATTGCCAGACCCTAAGTTTCAGTTAAAATTCAGCTCCTGTCCCCAGAACTACTTTGGGATTTGTCAATTTGTGGCACAGAACTGAGCACCTGCACAGTGCTGTGATTAAAGTAAGAAACTGCTTTGGGATTTGTCAGTTCGCAGCACAGCGCTGAGCACCTGCACAGTGCTGTCATTAAGGTTAATCTTAGATCAACCATTTCTGGATAGAGACGCTATGGAAACACAGGCACTGCAGACCCCACTCCTCGGGACAGTTCAGAACTGGATTGCTCAGATATCCTAACATTTCAGGGCAGACCAAGTCAGAGCACACGTGGATCCCCAGCTTGAAATAAGTAGCCACCATGAAGGTATGCACCATAAGTAAAACAACATGTACTTATGTACTTGCCATAGGCAACAATTTCAGCGATGCAGAAGTAGCTGTTTCCTGCAATTATCCTAGCAGCAGTAGGTAAGAACAGCTGCCAAATCTGAAATCTTCCAAGCCTCTGTATTAGAAACCTTCCAGATACAGGGATATCCACAAAAGCTGCTATTTCAGTAGTCTCGGAAACAAAGTGAAGTGGGGGCTACTTAGGCCCCTGTCACTCAGGAGGTCAACGTAAGCAAAGAGAACCTGCTTTGTCTTACTCCAAAAGAGCCCACAAATGCAAAAGCACCTTTATTTATCAAAACCACAGGGTGCAGGAGACAGTCTCATCCAAGAAAGATGTGATGGGAGCTTCCACAGGGATCTCGTCACAACCCCTACTGTCTCCCAAATAAAGCTTGGACGTTCTGTGCCTGGCTTTGATGCTGCCATGGCAATGAACCACTCTGTAAACACCCAGGCAGGGACGATCATGAAAAAGATGATGGATCCAGCTAGAGACCAGCCAACATCAGAGCAGGCTCTATCCCTCCATCCATCACTGCAATGTCTGAACAACCCAGCTCCACCTGTCACTGGTGTGGAGAAGTTTTAAGTTCTCATTTCAGTGTTATCCTTATCAGCCGAACATGTGCAGCCTTAGGAAGATGCCCTTGGGAAGTCCATATGAGCAGGGCGAGTGTGTGGTCTTTGTATGTAGCAAAGTATGTAACTTCAAAGGATTCCTTTTTCATGACCTCCTCCAATCTTGCATAAAACTGGGCCCATTTTAGCATCCATAACATCCACTATTAATGAGGTTGAGAGAGCTACTAGCCACTGCAGATGGCTACAACCTCCATTTGTTCAAAAGGAGCTGGAATCTATCAACTTCATTTGATGCCCTCCTAATTCTTGTATTGGAAGATACAGTGAACAGTGGAGCTCTGCCCCTTCTCTACATGCCAGTCATTTCCCACCCCAGTTGTCCCTTTTTCCAGAGGCCAGAGTCCTAGTTTATTCAATCATTCCTTACATGAAATTAATCCAGACCTTTGACAGTCCTTGCTGCCTTGCTCTGAACATTGTCCAGTTCTCCTGTATCTTTTTTAAGATGGTGGAAGGGGAAGAACCAGAACTACACACAATATTCAGATTTATACAACAATCTAATCATGGCCTCTATTTTCTTTGTTTCACTTCCCTTATAATTTCTAGAATTTCATTTGCTTTTTTTTAACTGCTACTGAGACTTGGGCTAACATTTTCAGCTCAATCACCCCATTGATGTTTTGATTCCTACTGGATTTCAAAAGTAGCCTTTCTTGCTCTTGAGAAATACAGAGCATCACCTGTCGGTAAAGCACCACGTGATTTCCTGGGAAATTTCTGACAAGCTGCAGAATTACCTGCTCCACCAACAATTTCAGCACCTTATCAAAAGGATGATGGGAAAGGAAAAGTAAGATCGATAAATTGCTGTGTTTGGAGCACTGAGCAATTTTAGGCAGTTCAAATGCAATAAATCAAAGTTCAGTAGCTTGGGAAAAAATCTAGTGCTTGGGAAAAGGTCATATAAACCTGAGAACCTCAGGCAGGAAAAACTTTATACCTACAACCCAGACACACTGGCAGGTCAGAGGGAAAGAAGCACGATCCAGGACAGAATGAGGCATCCTTCAAAGCCTTGAATGATGAAACTTCTGACTCTCCAAGGCTGGGAGAAAATGCAATAGTACTTCAAAGAAGAACAAATTATGACAGCAGTGGGAGCCGAGGTTATCTCACAGCATCACCATTGGCATCCCCCCCGGTGCACTGCTTGCACCCCAACTGCTGATTCCCATCATCACCCACCACACCCATCATCAGCTGCTGATGTCCTTTTACTCCCCACTATCTAGCAAGTGCACAAAATGGAGCTGGCAGCAGGACAGTCTTTCCTGTCAACAACATACAATTATTGAAATGCCTACACCAGCCAGATTACTGTCTTCTGCATGTATTTCAGAGGCTCATAAAATACCAGTGAAAGGAGAAAAAAGTCCGACATATTTATGTGTCAGTGAGACATAAAATTTGGAATAGCAACTGCAAAATATATAATCATGACTGGTATCCCCCGTGGGCCAGGAAAAGCAGCAAAGCCCCTGCCTCCTTGGTAAAGTGCTGCACACCGGGTTGTGTTTGGGGGGGCTTGCAGCCAGAAAGGCAGAGTCACTCCCTTCAGCAAACCACTGCTGACTCTGACTTCAGGTTTCCCAGCAAAAGAAGGGACTAAGAAGAACTGTCCTGCCAAGGTGCCAGCCTGCTTCATGTGATACTTTGGAGATATAAACCCAAAATCATCCCAAAGCAATCACCCAGACACGTGAGCAAGAGCTATCTGTATGAATGAGCAGTAAGTACAGGGGACCATGGAAGCACCCAGCACAACATGACTCAGATCTCGACGGGAGTCTCCAGATGCCACTGTAATACAAATAATAAAGAATAACCCATGAGTAATCAACCACTGCTGAAAAGAGGATCTCTGACTAGCCGGGCTGTCTGTGTAATATAGCGCATGCATTCTTTTGCATAAATATCAGAGGTGCATTAACCCGTGAGAAAACCAACAGGAAGAAATCCTGCTCGCTGTCACTCACCGTGGAAATCTACCTCCCAAGGCAAGAGGGGGCTCAGGAAAGGCAGCAAACCTGAGTAAGAGGCTGGAGGAAAGGATTTAAGAGAGGAGACAGTAATACTTCTTAGCTTTTACAATGTAATATTGATCTGCTGTCCACAGAAATGGCTAAGCCTTCTTGAAGCTGAGGACATTGAGACAAGTAAGGAAAAAGAGCCACTTGCCCACGGAGCATGGGAGATGGCATTCAGGTTCTGTGCCTCACCTCTGGCCCAAGGGCTAGCAAAAACTGCATTTCTAGCATCCTGGATCAGCAAATCTGGGAACTACACAACAGCCCCAACAGGGTACACAGCCCACACATCACAGTAGGAAGAGTTAAACGCATCCAGCAAGGCTGAGCAATAGCTAAGCAAGGGATGCAACAGCCACAGAGATTTGGAAGATGCAACACTAGACAAGGAGGGTAACTTACGGAGCTACACCAGGATTAAAAAGGAGAATTAAGAGAGGGAATTGAATAGGCTACCTTGGAAGAACCCTGAGGCCAGGAGATGGGTTGAACTGGGGATGTATATCTTGAGAAATAATAGAAATCTCCTTGGTTGGAACAGTTCAAGCCAGACTGCCCTGGCACTAGTAAATTAATAGTACACAGAGCCACTGATGCAAAGGTTGATCTTTTCCATCACAGAACCCAGGAGATTAGATACAGCTGGAGTTTTCCCACTCAGTTTCACTCCAAACAGCCATACACACCTTGTTTGATAGTTATCGCAAACCATATTTCAGAGAGGGTGGACAGCAAAAATTTCCTGGAGTTCATCTGGCTGCATCATTAAGGAGATTGTTACCAGATAATCACAATCTTTTGCTCAGCATTAGGAAAGTACACAATGGATCACCTTCCGTCACCCCAGAGAAACAGCCACATCTGGGTTACGGGAAGGGAAATACTCACAGAAATGCTGAAAATAATCTCACCTCAACCTCCCCATCATGATACCACCAAGTGACAACCTCCTTCCCACCACTGGCCGTGACTTTAAGATTAACAGCCACATCAGGACCATGGCATGTGATCAGCTGCGGTCCTGGGGGACTTCTGTTTCCACTGACTTTAGTTTTCACTGTCTCCAAACCAGCCAAAGCCTGCAGGCACAACTGTGGCACCAAAACCTGGATTAACAATCCAGGCATGACATACTGCTTTGGAATAGGTAACTCCACAGTGCTCGCGTCTAGCAGTTTCTAGTGAACAGCAACGTGAAGTCCTTTTATAAAGGGCTGGACAGATCAGACTTTAAAGCACTGTCCTGCTCTGAAAGCAACTCTAAAATCATCAGCCCAGGGTTCCAGGTTTACTGTTGCAGGCACCTTCAGTAAAGACCTGCCTATTTCAGCTACCTGGTTTTAAACCTACCTGCAGCTGAAGTCTGAGAATCAAGTTGGGTGCCTTCTTACGCACAACTATGAAAAGCAAAGCAAGTATTCTGCCAGCCATGCCCACCTTCAATGATATCTCTGTGTTATGCCTTCCATACCACCAAAAGTATCACATGGTCTTGAGAAGATTTGCTTAACTAAAGGTGACCGTTTTTAGCAGGACTAACAGAAAGGTATAAAAATTTTCAGTACGTGTGGGCAACAGATCTCAGATGTATGGAGGTCTTATTTCTTATATAGCAGAGACAAACTTGTAAGGTTCAGGCACTGACTCCAGAGTCCCCAGACCACCTTGGGAAACTTAATGCAATCATACCTTCTTCTTTAGCAAGAATGAGCCTAAATCACCCCTGGCACCAGGTTAGGAAGAGGTCGTCGCAGAAGGAGAGTACTAGATGGTGGCCAAATTATCAAAGTTCAGTGTCCCTAACACTGAGCCAGACACTGAGGGAAGAACAACTGGGGACCTTCAATTAAAATACACTTCACAGAATGTTAAATGGCAGATACGTAACAAAACTGTGTGACATTCATACTTTCGCTGCTATGCCTCCAGACCATTTTACAGGAATCTGTCAGATGCAATCAGACTTGTTTATTCTGCATTTAAATGTAGGACCTGAGGCAGTCTGATTTCAAAAAAGACAGAAAAGGCACATATTGTCCCTGGCAGTTGCTTGGTTTTTACAACAAAGGCAATGCCTTGTTAACTCTTTACTCCAAATCAACATTATTTCAGTGCTCCGCTACATTACAGTCTTGAGAACATTTCTGCTTGCTGCCTCAGCACAGGTAGAAATTTAATTAAAATGGAAATTAAAGGAAGAAAGAAAGAAACAAAGTGCCATTAACACACACCCCACACACCCCCAAAATCAGGTGATTCATACAGAGCATCTTCAAAATCTCACGTAAACCACTGATAATGGATTATGTGGCAGTGTCCCTTCTGGCTCCAGTTTATAAATTCTTATCTGCTTAAGGTTGCTCCAGAAAGATTTTCAGCTGACAGCATGATTCTTGAGAGATAAATCCTCGCTGGCAGTTTGCAATTGCATACCAACTACTACAGCATCACGTGTGCCTTCACGTTTGCATTGATAGAGGTTGATGTTTCACCATTTAGGGTTCAGCATCCCCCTCCTTGCAAGTCTAATTTTAAGCACAGCCATTGTCTGGGCTGAGTTTCTGACTGACTTTGTCCGTGACAGAGCACTAAGCAAAATGTAACGTCTCCTTGCATGGCCATTAAAGAAGCCGTGATATAATCACCTTCAGTTCATGCAACTGTACGAATCATCCAAGTACAGAGGAAGGGAGCAGATGGGTGTAACGGAAGGATAATGCAAGTATCAGAAAATCCTTCAGTATAACAACCAGTTGCCCAGCTCATCACTAACCATTTCCACTCCCCTAGACCATGCCAAAGAAGTATCCAAAAGCTCAGTAAAAATTAGGGTGAACAGCAACATCCCTCTTTTCCAAGCTGGTGGCTGCAAATTCTGGAACACACTGGGGAAACTGCAACAAGTTTTGATCATCTGAAATGGCTGTGGGAACAGAATCTTCCCTCATTCCCTGCTTACAGAGATATGTCTGACATCCTCTCCCCCCATCATTCAGTGCCTTTGGCCATGAAAATGTGCTTAGTGGTACTCACTAAGAAGGTACTCAGGTAGCATTAAACACATTCGGTGTGTACTGCTGCCCAAGGAAATCCCTTTCAAGAATTACAGGTTGTTTTCTGCTACCACGCTCCCAGCCACCAGCAGAAGGAGGCAAAAGAGGGCAGGGACAGAGGAGACCTTGGGCAGTTGCTCCTGCTCGCCTTAAAGAAGTCATCCCCATCCGATTTGGTCCTGACAGTGCCCCGGGATTTCAGAAAAGGAATTTCAGCCTCATGAGAAGCAGAATAACCACATAAGCTGGACAAGGAGTCCCAAATGCCCCCTGCCCTCCTCCAAACAGGACTGGCAGTCCCATGCACACAGACACATTCCTGGAGCACTCAGAAAAGACACCAAAGCAAAGCTTTCGTTCACCAAGAAACATTTGGGGACTCTTTGGTGATCCAACTCCTCCAACATGTTATCCCTTGCTTTCCAGGGGTGCCGCTGCCCAGGGAGACCTGTGCACCGATCAGCCACCCACGGGGCACTGCTAGGGAAGCAGCAGCAGAGCTGGGAGCAGGGCAGGCGTGCCCAAAGCACCACAGGGCATGGATGGGGTTGCCAGGCACGGGGCAATCCCACCCTGGGGTGCCCAGGGAGCCCAGCCTGTCCCAAGGTGGCCAGGGTGCCTGTCCTGCATGGGGTGCTCATGGTGCCCTGAGTGCCCAGGGAGCTCATCTTAATTTGGGGTCCCTGGGGTGCCCAGGGTTTGTATCCTGCCTGGGTGCCCATCCCACCTCGGAGTGCCCAGAGCACCCATCTCGCTCCGGGCTGCATTACTGCCCCGGGTGCCCCGGGGTACCGCGCGTGCCCGTCCTGCCGGGGATGGTCGGGGTGCCAGGGGTGCCCGGGGTGCCGGCCGAGCCGTACCTTTGAGGTGATGGTGGCGGGCGCGATGCAGGCGGCCCTGGCCGCCGCGGGGCAGCGCGGGGATGCTGGAGAAGCGGCTCCCCATGGCGGCATCCGCGCCGGGCCGGGCCGGGCGGCACCGTGCGAGGTCTCTCCGCGGGGGCGGCGGCGGCGGCGGGAGGGGACAGCGCTCCGCCGGCGCCGCCCGCGCTCACTCCCACGCCGAGAGCCCCGCTCCTGCCCGCCGCCCGCCGGGCCCCATGCCCAGCCGTGCCGCCGCCCTCCGCGGGGCCGCGCCGGCTCCGCTCGGCTCCGCCGCGGCTCGGTACGGCGGGGCGGGGCGGTGACACCGCGGCCCCCCCGCCGCGCCCCGTCGCCATGGAGACAGTTGTTCCGCTGGGGGAGGGGGGGGGGGGGGCCGCCGCCGCGCGCCGCCCAGATGTGCCACTGCTGGCGCGACAGGTGGGGGCACGCGGGACCCTCTCCTGATCCCCCCCTCCGCCCCCGCTCGGTCCCGGGCGCACGGAGGGGCCCCGCGGGGAGAGCGGCGGCACCGCCCCGTCCCGGCTCCCCGGCAGCAAACACGGCCGGCCTTCCCCGCAGGGCACCGTGCAGCTCAGGGTTCCCCTTAAATCAGGTGGATGCCCAGGACGACACACCCCGGGGGGCAGCCACAGGGTCAGGGACATTATTCCCCTCACCAGCCCACGAGGAAAGCCGCCTCCTGGAGCAGCGCACCTCCGCCTCCCTGGGACGATGCTAGGCTGGACCTCCCTCACACCCGCTGGCCCTAAACCCACATCCCCAGGGCCAGCCCTGCACCCTCCTAGCGGGGAAATTTGTGGCTGACCCCAGAATCCAGGCCCCTCGAGGAAGCTGCATCATGCATGAACAATGGCCCAGGCAGACATGCTGTGCTGGGATGCAACTGTCCTAAAGCAATTAGGATTCTCGTGGGTGTAAATACATCAGAGCGACCGTCAGGGGAAGGCAAAGCAGATGAGCAGGCAGCTCCTTCTCCAGCCCTGGGGCTGGTGGAGGAAAGGCAGATAGTCAGAGGGGTGAGTAGGTCCCTTACTGGTCCCCAACCTACCCAACAAGGTGGGTGGGTGCTTGCGCCCACCGCTTTACTCACCCCGGTGGCTCAAAGCAGCGAGGGGCTCTCACCAAGCTCAGGGAATTGGGGTAGGGTAGAAAAGGGGTGAACGGAAACCCTGCACTGGCAGGTCTTCTATGAAGGGTCAGGAGCCTGCGCTGGTGAAGTGCTAGCGTGCGGCACTGCCTGCACGTGTGGCTTCTGAAAGCTGTTGCAATATAAACGCGTCCCACACGAAGTCAAAGTGCCCTGCGTGGCTGGAGCCCTCTGTGCAGAGATGAGCCTCTGCACAGCTGCGTATTCATGAGCATCCGTGCTGCAAACTCATACCTGCACAAGCCGTGCCCACATGGCGCGCTCTGTTGTTGTGAGAGAAGGTCCTGTGTTAGTACCACGCCTGTGCCCCACCAGACGTGGGGCTCCCCTCCACCTTGCCCACCCTGGAGTCACCCAGGCCAGTGAGTTGCTCCACGAAAGCAGCCAGGACCATACAGGGTGGTGAGGTTCCCCTTGTCCTCACCCCAGCAGCACCTCAGCCGTACAAGGATTTCTGCTGTGATGAGCACAACCCAGGAGGTTGTACATACAACCTGGAGGACTCCAGCTGGTACCACATTAAAAATCCACAGCTGATGCTGGTCTATTGCATATTTACATTACCTTTTTCTTGAAAGAGGACTGTAGGTTCTGGAGACACATACATTTACAAGCTTCATCTGGAGTTTTAGTGAATGCTGAAGACTGAGGGCAGCTTCAGTTCAGCTATATCAGGGCTGTAAAATGTCTTTTTCCTTCCTTCTGTTGAACAAAAATTTAATATTCAGCTTCTTTCCAAAGATGATTTTGTCCATCTATCCATCCACCTCCACCCTCCCCTCTCCCTCCTCCTAGTAAATGTAAGAAAAGCAGTTCCTGATCAGGGACCACACACGAACATTCTCACCTTGAAAACAGGTACAGCCACGATTTCCCCACCCAGAGAGCCAGCCATTACAATGGAAAGAAGCATCTTTCCCTTGTATAAAAGAGATCTTGAAAAAGGAAAGGTACCAGAGTTTTGGACTGGAGGCGCAGGGGACATCCATATAATAGCACAGGGAACATTTCTGTGCACTCATCCATTAAATCACAGGCACTCACGCGTGCATCATGCGTGCTGCTATCTATGCCTTGTGTGATAGCTCACCACGTGATGGACCCACTCCCAGAAGGATCAAGTGCTTTCTGCTTCCACCAAATCCACTCTGAGTTTTAGACACCAGGCACCAATCTAATCTTGATGTCGTAGTGTGAATATTAAACTATGCACCACATGGCTCATAGATTGTGCGCTCAACCAGCTCCCGTTTCACCTTGGAGAACTGAGGTAAAGCATAGTTACATCAGTGAAAGGAGGAAGCCGTATAGATCTGCCTTAGCAACATGTTCAGCTTCTGTGAGGGACGGGATTCTCTTTGCCTGACACCACAGCCTGCAGTTAACACCGTGGGGTGGAATGCAGAACAGCACCAGGGCTTTGCTGTGATCGTATCTTGGTTCACTTTATCAAAGAGTCTTTGAATCTGCTCCTGACACCGGCTGGAGAAGGAGTTAGGAGGGACTGCTTGCTGTCCTTGCCAACTTATGTCAGCTCTTCCCGCAGAAAATGTTGAGCAGGGTGAGAAATATGCTCTGTGATCACAGGGGCCCTTGATAGACAAAACAGATCATACTGATTCTGGTTTTTTGCCTTTTTCCCATGCTGCAGCAACAGGGAGTATTGAAACAGCTTGCCAAAGCTGCAGGGCTTTCATGCCAGTAAATTCATCGTTTCTTAGTATTAGCGATATCAATTGAATTGGCTAATTAGGGACGTGCAATTTCTTGGTATCAATCCTGTCAGGTAGTGGGGGTCTGGTGGAGAGAGGACACTATGTGATGGAGCAGGATGAGTTTGCACTGAATTATAAATTCCCCTCCACCTTCTGGATTTGCGCGTGGGCAGCTGACCACCAATTTGTAATTTATGTTGAGAAGTTGATGGAGACAATGCAGTCAGTCCATGAATTTCATCTGAAATAGCATCTTTCCTGGAGCTGATGCTCAACACGATTATCATTATGAACAAACACAAGGAGAAAGCCACTGCACAGTCACATCTGCTCATGGAACAACGTCTACTGCCTTAAGTCACGACACCACCCATGAATTCTCTACCCAAAAGCCAAGTACAAGGATGAGCGCCAGCTGTTCAGCTCAGGCATATGTCAAAGAGGAGAGAGACTGGATGTGGAGGAGGATTTGTGAGACGGCTGGAGGATAGCATCTACATGCAAAAGAGCTCGCTGGAGAAGGATGGCTGAACGGGCTGCCAGATTAGGTACACAGGGGTGTTTTCAGACTGTGAAGGGGGCACATTTGCATCTAAGGACTCTGGGTATTTTGCAAAGATCTCCAACTCTGAAGCGCTATGTAGCAATGAAGCAAACGTAGGTAAAAATTCCCTTTGCAAAGCCTGTGTTTGTGCCTTCTAGGCACGTCATCCCTCAAGGGGTTACCCAAGAAACCACAAACAAGGTATAATTATGAAGAATCACAAGAACAGGAGTACACACCAAGCCTGAGCCATCGCTGCCAGAGACTTGGGCAAACACATGTCAGAATTTACACCGTGAGAGGATGCTGAGTGTAGGAGGCCTGACCCAGGAATGACAGTCACAGAACAAAACACAGAGCAGTGAGTGAATTCTACCCAGGTCCTTTTGGCTTTGAAATGCCTGGGGTCCAGCAGCCTGGACTGCTCACTGGCACACACGTGAGTGGGGCTGCTAAGAAATTGGACATACCATGGCTTGGCCACCTTTTACACATATTGGAAACATTAATCTCAACAACAATCCAAAGGAGTGAATGTTTTCCTCATTTTTCCTGTTTTCCTCCATCTCCAGATGGAGAAACAGAGGGAACAAGCTGACTTGGCATATGTGGCTCTCAAAGCAGCAAAGAGGCTGAGCATGGGGTTATGTCCCTTTCAGAGCAAGGCTTGTTCCACTGGACCCTGCTGGTTTCACATAGCCATTAATCTATTTCTTTGCCTTACATATTGAAGAAGGATCTACAAACGAAGTCAGCTGTTGCTTGATTTGCTGTAATTAAATGCCTGGCATCAGAACTTCAACAGATGTGGAAGAAAAAGCCACACCTATCCATGAAATGTACAGATCTGCATGCCGCGGGGAGAAAAGATCATTTGGGAGATAGTCACTGTACCTAATTGTTGGGCTAATCTCCTAAATTATGTATTTTTAATTGCCTGAATGACAGTTGGCCAAAGGCATTCTTGATGTGGCATGCATCACCCCAAAATGAAACGCCCTGCAGCCACTACATCAGGAAGCTTTGCCCCTGTTGCTGTCACCTCTGAAACTGATGCGGAGCTGGATGTAAGACTTAGACGGGACAGAAGCAAATTCAGCATTATGAATTAAAATAGGACAAGATGACAAGAGTCTGCTCTCAGTCATAGGTGAACAACTTCTTGCCTGTGGGTTTCTGTGTCTAACAGGACAACGGATTTCACAGCAGCAGCCAGCAGAGTCTGCGAAGATACTTCTAGAAATATTAGCTTAAAGTGAAGAGAGGGAACAGATCTGCAGATGTAAAGCCTCATCGACATTTAAATACTTAGTCTCAGACAGCAGTCAACAAAACATCGTCATGACAGGTGATCATCCAGTTTGGTGTTCTTTCCATGAGAAAGCTAAATCCTAGGTCACCCCCTTTGTAAGAAATGTAGATACTTGTTTTCTACAAGTGGGGTAGGAAAGAACTTTTGGTCTTTCATGACACACTGGCTCTACAGTGTGCAGACTGGGAAGACATGCTTTGTATAGCCAGCTCGATACTTCAGATTCATTTTGTTTATTTTCTGACCTTTACATTAGCAGTTCTCCCATTCATCATTACAGGATCTGCACGAGGGCAGAAGCTGCTGCCTGACCTTCAAGGAAGAACCACAGTAGCGCTTACATGACACTTTGGTGCCTCATATATATGCCGGCATCCATCCTGGAGGCTGCTGG
The DNA here is from genome assembly GCA_009819775.1 of Phoenicopterus ruber ruber. Lineage (NCBI taxonomy): Eukaryota > Metazoa > Chordata > Aves > Phoenicopteriformes > Phoenicopteridae > Phoenicopterus > Phoenicopterus ruber. The sequence goes on along the minus strand of CM020221.1, from coordinate 26,981,972 downwards.
AAAAATTGTTCTCCTGGACTGATGCTTGTGCAGCCCAGCAGGGTCCTCTTCCTGATGGTATCAAGCTACTAGAGTTACTTTTGTAAGCTTTTCAGAGCCCCAGCTCCATCCTACAGGACAACAGGGTTGACTCCTGTCTTTAGTTAACCCTGACCGCCAGCATCCATCAGCCCATTATTGTGCCCTCTTCTTTTCCGTAGAAATTAGCCCATGCTCACATACACACTCCATCCAGCCCACTCATACCCTGAACCTCTGGCCTGTTTCCAGCCCTGCACCCCACACTATGCAATTCATGCTCTTTCTTGCCCCACAAGCTCTGGCAAAGCCTGTCCTAGCCCTGCTTGGCCTTCATCCCCATTGGTTGTTCAAAATCAACATTTTATTTCATGTCTGCCAGAAAGGGAAAACTTTCTGAAGAGGGAGAAAGGCACAGAGAGACTGCATGGACTTTTCATAGGGTTTCTTGTTCCTCCAGTCCTCCTACATTCCTCCCTCTCATGCTCTGCAGCTGCTAGGTTGACATCTCTTGCCCTGGATCAACCACTTACTAAATTTGCCATCAAGCAGCTTCATGGAGGGCAGCTCTTCCATGCTGCCCTTCCTGTTTAGAAAACATTTTCCATGCAAGCAAGCAAGGCCATTTCATTTATCTGCCTTGAAAATTAACAAATAATTAATAAATCTGCTGCAGTGCCCTGTAAGCCTTCCCCAGCAGTCAGCAAGGCTGTGTGGAGACCGCCACTGACCACGATATCCAACATCCCAACAGCATCTCACTCTGGTGCAACAGAGGACATGAAATTCCACCCCATGATTCCTGCCACTGTGGGAGCAATATGTGGGGTCACCCACAGCAGCATTTTCAGGAAGATGTGCACCCCAACTTGAAAGCACTGTGCAATAGCAGAGATCTCATACTCGAGAGAAGTTACTGCAACAACAGTTGACCCCACAGTTAAAAACGTGTGCATGCTGTCCAGCTGTAAGTTTGCTAACTAGAACTTCCAAGCCTTGCATCATGTTGTGTCTTCATCTGATGGGTGAAGGAGTCCTGTCCTCTCACAGGTTTTTCCAGCCCCAGCTGTAGACATGCCTTTATATTATCACCTTTTGACTTTCCATTTCTTTCACTTCATTGCTACATTCGCTCTGAAGCTGCTTGTGTGAAATACATAACAAATCCAATAACTGCACTATACGAAAGAGCAAGAAAAAGAGCAAAAGTAAGAGAATCGCTTCCTTTGGACTATCAATTCATTTGGGAAGTTCCATTTTAATGAACAAAGTCAGTTTGTTCACGGGACAGAGGTCATACTAAGGGTCTGACCCCTGTACTGACACACAGAAGCCGGAGAACCTTCATATTTTTTAGCAGCCATTTTGCAAAGTGTTGCTTATGTGTTTGTTATGAACTATGCTCAAAGCCAATAATATGAAGACAATTACTAACAGGGGAGAATAAATAGGGTGGTTAGAAAATCTGAATTTCTGCCAAACATAGTGGTTACATTTTTTGACCTCTGGTATGCAAATACCAGTTATACTCTTGCAATACTTCGGTGAGCAGGGTTTAAGTCCCTTTTAATTCAAGCCTATTGTGCTTCTCACACTGGGGAACTTGGCAGTGCCTGATGAGCCCCAAGTGTATGTTAGAGCAACACCAAGGCTGCTTCCTTCCACAGCAGGAAGCTGCAAGGGGCACATTTGTGCCGTATCCCAGAGGCCCAGATCTTACTACTGAGCTGGAGTTTACATGAAAGGCCAGTACGGAGCTGAGGATATTTCCAGGGGAATCAGCTCCTCCCTCTTTAAAGGATCGTTTGATCTACAAGAGAAATCTAACAGGAATTTAGCACAGCTAATAATCAAGCCTTTGATCTTCCCTTTGGAGTTTCACTGTCTGTCAGCCAGACCGAACCTCTCTTTCCAGCAGTACAAGCCAGAGATTCCTCCCTGGCACATTACGGTGAATTTACCGGCTCCATAGATTGACCAGTGTTGCAGGGTTTTTTGCTCCCGTTCACTTTACTTTCGAGTAATTTCTCCCTTACAACATTTTCTTGGACAAAGGACCTCCCCTTCAGTCTCACTTTCACATCTCTGTCAAGATAGTGGATATTTCTACGGAGGTGGCAGGCAGACCATTGCGGCAGAACATAGAGTTTGAGGGATATTTGCCTTCTAAAGAAGATCCTACATTCTTTGCAGATCTAAATGGGTTTCTGTTAAAGCAGGGACAAATCAGGACTTTGATGACAGATGCCAGTGCCAACCTCATATCCTATTTCTGCATCCAAATATTTGCTTTTAATTAAATTTACTGCCCAAATTAACAGTGGAGGTGCCCAGATTTCTAACTGGGTCATCACAAGCCAACTTTACATCATGCTGAGAAGTCAGCATCCTCAAGGAATATTGGGAAAAAACAAACTTTTACTAAACATGGTCAGTTAGAGAAAGGGGAAGTGTCTTAAGGGCTGTTAGTCTGTACCTCTAAATGTGCTTGACATCCTCAATACCTAAAATGGTGGTTTAGAATATCAAAGGAAAGGCACCCAACAGCTTTGGTATACTAGTCAGTAGTCAGCCATCAAGGTATTAAGCGTATCTTGACCCTACATGTTGTTTTGCCTACAGGTGGAGTTATTTTAGGGTAGTGTTTCCCAACCATATTGCACATGAGGATTGGTAATGTTTTAACACCTGTTTGGTCCAGCTCCTTTCCCCCCATATTCCTCACTGGAAGGGCTGCTGACAGCCCCTGACCCAACTGCTAGCATGGTGATGGACCGACCTAATCCTGTTCCTATCCAGACCCCTCAACCTTTCCCCATCTGGTTCCAGGACAGCAGTACATCTTCACAGCCTCCAAGGTTTACAAACTCCAAATAAACTTAAAGCAATAAGAAAAGTCTGGGCTTTGATTCCCCAGTCTTCCGCAGTCTGCAGAGCCCCCAGACAGCAAACAGTCCCCCAACACCACCATGCAGAATGACAAAAGCAGTACCAAACAGCCAGCCAACCAAGACGATCCTCCCACATCAGACTCAACCTTAGACTGGTTGTAGAAACATAACACATCCAGAGCTTGTCCTCCTGACAAGATCCCATCCAAGCTGGCCAACCCCTGTGTAGTTCCTGAAGCTGAACACCTTCTTCAGAGGCCCCCAGACAGGCTGACCAGGCTGCTCATTAATTCCCTCCTGGACCCTGTGAGGAGTCCCAGGCAGATTGCAGTGAAGTTGGCTGAATATCAAAAAGATGACCTGGAAACAGCAGCAATAACCTTCCCTTCCCAGTCTACAGAGAGCCCTGCTGGTGGCACTGGACGTGCAGCCTGCTGGTAGCATCTGAAGTCACAATTTCTCTTCTTTGCTCTTTGACTCAAATGGTGGAAGCCATCCAGAAACTTGGAAATGTCACGTTTAGTATCATAAAGTCCCGTTGATTCTCAAAGACAATTTGTAGTGCATTCATGATGGGAAGCACTTCTCACCAGGAGAATAACAGGGACTGCTGAATTCAGCAAAACAGAAGCAACTATTTCTTTTTCCAAGGGTACAGTCCCGTCCCAGCAGTGAGGACTAACCCCACAGGCAAACAGCAGCCTTAATTTTGGCCTGACAGCCAGGAACAGCTAGCATGCATTTCAAAGCTGTACTCGTGAAATGCACAACTAAACCAGGGAGGAACAGAGGAGAGCACAAGTCCCTGACAGGGCTTATTTGAATAATCTTGCTGACAGATCTGTTTTTTCCTCAAAATTTCCAGTCTGCACAACAGATCACAATATGAAATCGGATACTGTCACTGGGTTCTGATAAATGTGAACATAAGGACTAAACACTCCCTTCCCGTATGAATAAATACTCCAATTCGAACTACACCACTCTTATTGTTCATGCTGTCACTAAAATCCTGCAGGCGGCATTAGAGCCTAGTAACTGAGCATCACCCATCATTACTCACTTCACGAACAGATACAGATTTTCAGCTCCCATTTACTGATGAACATATTCCTGACATTATCATCTCTTCTAAAAGCTTCTGGATGAGTTATACCTACTGGATTCAGAAGAAAATTTTGCTTCTCTGCCTATGAATTAATGATGAGATTTTCAGTGTCTCTGAGACATTTAGAAAACAAATTGCCCTTTAATTTTAAAATCGCAAGCAAAGGAGAAGCTACTACAGTATTAGGCTAATTTTTGCAGCGTTTAAATGACTGTCTGTTAAAAACTTGCAACTCCCTTCCAGTCTGAATTTGCTGAGTTGCAAGTTCCATGTCAGTGAAACTTGTTAGATGTTTTTCTGTTTGTTCCAACAGGCAAAGTAGATACTTCTGAATTGTGGTTCCATCATTCAACCTTCTTTTCTGCAAACTGAACAGGTCAAGGCCTTAGTTACAGCCTTACTAGTAGTCAAGGCCAATTGCCAAGGCAGGGGTTTTGCTTTTATATAATTCTTACAGTTCTCATCTTCACCCTCTCCATCTTTGTGCTGGTCAAAACCCTTTAGGGTGGGATCTAGGCTCATTTTGGGAAGGAATTCGATAGCAAGAGCTGGGTTTGCAACGCCTTTCTCTGCTTCCAGAGCACGCTTCTAGCTAAAAGAGGACACAGGCAATAAAACAATGATTATGCCAGATGCAGAGATTGAGAATTTGATAATACAAAATAACCCAAAATACAATCCTTGCCTTGCACTTATATGGCTTAATTGTTCTGCTCCACTGCTCAGGTCGGAAAGCCGCGGCTGGAAGCCAGCAAACATCCGAGTGAAGTCAGCTCCGGGCGCTGCTTGTAACCAGCAGCAGCAAAGTCAGTTTGTGGTTGTTTTGTGGCCACTGTTTGCTGGCTTGGTTCCCCCCAAAATCAGCTTCAATCACACAGAGATGATTTGCTCCTCAAGAGCAAGGGTGGTTCTTGGCAATGAATCCAAGGAGGCCAGAAGAAAAGAAGAGGGCTGGGAAAGTGGAGGTGAATACCAGAAACGGTGCAGAGGCACCGAGCAGGCTGAGCTGAAGGTGTTGCTTCGTGGCTGGGAAATCAGCTGCAAGAAACCTGCTCAGCCATTAATGCTGAGGGACCCTGGCTGCGACCAAGCTGGGGAGGGATCAGTTCCCTCCTCACTCACCTATGCTGTCACTCCATCATTGTTTCCAACATGGACTTCAAATATTTTCTGTAGCACCCCTGAGTCACTACAGCATGGTATTTTGCAGAGATGGACTGTCATCAGCTAAAGAAAAGGGAAAATTTAATGAGGTTTAAAGACAAGAAATGGCTCAAAGGGACATGTTCCCATTATAGAGAAGGGAGGGGAGGGGCAGGGGGAGACACAAGGGGATCTGCCCATGAAAGGTCTTGATGAAGGGATAGGGATTAATTTACAACTGCATATTTAATGCTGCATGTGGTACCAAAGTCAAGACACGGAGTTCCCCAGGAGGTTTAACACAGAACAGTTCAGGGGCATTCGGAGCTCTTGGAAAAGGCCCATACCCAAAGCACTGTTACTGCAGATAAAACCCGAAGGAGCAGAGGGGTGGCTGTTACGAAGCCACAGGATCCTGTCATCCCACACGATGTGATTCTAGCTATTTGCTTCGGAAAGGCAGGAGCGGTTAGACAGAGACGGGATATTACCAAAGGCAGAGTGAGAAGATGATTATCCTCTGCAGAACACAAGGCACAGCAGGTAATTACTGCCTGTGGGACAAGGTTTTAACTTGGGACAGAGAATACGGAAAATTGCTATGTGCCTTAAAAGACCATTTCTACTGAGTCCACGATTGTTAGAATTAAGTAAAGCTATAAATTGCAGTCCATAATCTTGTCTTCCAAAGGTATTTTGTGCTCTGCACTGAGGACCAGGACTGAGAGGGCAGTTTGTTTTGTGAAGAACCATCTGTCTCTAATGATGGTATGTTGTTGTCCTTAACTGTCCACGAGAGCTTGCTGGGGGGCTGGGATGGTTGGTTGGTTTTACCATACAGTTTCTATAAGACTACCTGCTGCTTTGAATTAAGTTTATTGCTTTCTTGGGATTGCCTCTTCTAAAAACGTGTATGAATTGCTCCTTGTGATTATGTACCTGGGGATGGCGAGCAGGAACACGCCAGAGACCAGCAATGCAGCAGTAAACCCACAGCAACCTGCGGCCACCTCTTCTTCCCATTTTCCCTCTGAAAAGGTGTTAGAGCTCAAGCTCTGAAGCTTTTAAGCTCAGAGACAAGCTCCAAAGTCAGAACACGGGAGAGAGAAGAAATAAGAGTTGTGCAAAGAAAGGAAAACTGTACCTTTGAGTCTGAACATCCTGAGCTTCCTAGGATTTGTTGGTTTCCCATTTATCATGGCCAAGCACAGACAAAATCTGCCACAGAGATTCACAAGTCCCTTGTCATAACAGAGAATATCTGCTGCTGCTGAAAGGAAGAGACCCCCCGAGAAGGTTAAGGCAAGCTGGTATTTTCCTGGGAGAAAGACAGAATTGCCACAATCAGATAAGTGCATTTGTGTTCACGGCAGTCTGGAGACACCCAGCACCATATAAATATCATAAATATACACAGAGAAGAAGATTAACGATGTGAGAAGGTGGGTTACATACACAGATAAAGTCAAGAGCTAGATGACAAGACAACCTTGTGAAACAGGACTCTAATTTTGCCGGAAGATGAATTGCAGCTACAGTGACGCAACAGTTTTAAATACTTCAAGGATGTGTGTTTTAGCTCAGGTGGCCCTAGCATCTGTAGGTGAATGAAAGGGTATTTTTAGATCAGAACATGGATTTTACTTAGGATCAGAAGTCACTTATTACTCTGCAGGGGAACTGATGACCAGACAGCAGTGTGTGCCTATGCACATAGGCTGGGTAACAAGCTCTCACAACTTCCATAATATTTAAGCTGTTAACTGAGTCCCAGATACTTGGAAAAGCTCCTTCTTTACAGCAGATAAGGAGAAGAGCTAGGAGAGAAAATTTTGATATTTGCCTGGATGAAAAAGATGTCCTCTTCACAGTTTGTAAACAATCCTGTCGTCGCTACTCCTGAATTAGCCACCTAAAAAGACAGTTGTTCTCCAGCTGAGCTACTGTGAACCAGAGGAGTCCGTAAGACAAGATAGAGTTTCATCTGGAAGAAAAGGCTTTTGGAAAAGCAGCAGCAGCTAGGAGTAGAGAGATGTCAGAGCCACTCAGCCCTTCCCGCACGGGCTCCATCCCGGGCGACAGCGGCTGCAGCTGCTGCCCGTGCGGGGCCGTGTCTGCTCGGATGAGGAGCGGCTGAGGCTTCCTCCCCGTGACTGCGCCGCCAGGGGCCAGGGTGGTTGGCAAAGGGGGCTGTCAAAGGATGTGACTAAAGCTTTCTGATGAGAAAGAGCCGCTGTTTTTTTTTCCTCTATGGATAAATGCCATAACGAGCCGAGTTTTCTGTCTATGGCTCACTCTGAGGCAAGTCTGGAGTCAGCACTGATGCCTGAAAGAAACCTGAGACAAACCCAAACCCTGACCAGGTTAAATACTGCTGTATGTGATGGTTTGCACCTTTGCAAAGCACACATCGTGCCTCGCTGCATGCACACCCTCCTCTCACAGAGGCAGGGTTTTAAACCATCACTGTATACGAGAAGGAATAACTACACAAGGCACTGGAAGAGTAAATCTCCCACCTCACAGCATCGAGGAATGTGGAGACAAGATAAATTTTAGCCCCTGTAGAGAGATTTGGTTTTCTTGAAACAAGAAAACGTCTGTAGTGTTTTGGTTATGATGTCTTGATGTATACCTCACTTTTCTTGGGAAACTCCTCTTCCTGACTGATGGTTTACAGCACAGAGGAGCGGAGATCACAGCCCTTACCCCCACCCTGCCCTGCCTGTGGGACTGCTTCACGCTCAGTCACGCGGCCAAACGCTGCCGCGTACTTCCAGTGCGTAAGAAAGAGTTAACATTGCTCTACGATACCTTTAGCCCAGAAAACACCTGATGCCTCTTAAAACTTAATAAAGATTTGTAGTTGAGACACACACGAGACAAGCCCAAGCATCCTGAATGACGACTGCGCTTGTGCTTCAGCCTCCAGCACTACATCGATGCTGCAGAAGTTCAGCGACTATCACTGAGCGACAGCACAGTGGGGCTGACCTGCCCAGCACCGTTTCCAGGGATGCTCAGCCCTCCTGAATAATCCCCCTCTTGCACCTGAGTACGATCGGACAGACCGACGGACAGTCGGGCAGGGAGAAGCGGCTACGAGCAGGCAGGAGCCGCAGCACCGCTCCGTGGCGAAGGGTCCCTCTGCAAGTTAAGCGCAAGGACGCAAGCTTGCTCTTTTTAAATGCACTATTTCAGACCAGTGCATCACTTTATGTTGCACCAAGAAAAGGTGTTTCCACACCGTTTAGAGGCTTTGCTCTGCTCCCTTCCCCCCGCCCCCACCCCAGCTCTAGTCTCTCTGAGTGCAAACAGCCCTGGCTCCCCATTTTTCAAGCCCCCGCTCTACTGCACCAGAGTGCAGAGCAGTGACACTGGGATGCTTCTTCATAACTCTATGCCTGACTCAAACAGTTTTTTTTCTTAAGGCCACAATTAAAAAAAAAAATTATTGGGGAAAAAAAGGTGAAATTTCTTAATAAATTTCTCTTTCTGTCTTTACAAACTTCTTCCATTCCTGACATGTAAATTAGAGAAATATAGGATCACTCCTTACAGAGGATCTGTGACATTCAACACTTTGTCTCTAGGGAACTCATACATCATTGTTTGTGCATCCCAGAAGTACTAAATTCAACCATGATCACAGTCAGTACAGGCAGGTTCGTGTTAGAACAACATATCTGTAGCCACAGGAGTGTTTTAAGAAATCTGTGCCATGGCTTACATCTTGACAATTCAGGAGTTCTTATCTAGTACCCCAAATGATTACTGCCTGAACCTCTGGTAAGTCACCAGAAAGTAGCACTTCGTATATGACGTGTCTTCTTGACTGCCAACATGGAACAACTTGTAATGAGATATGGAAACATAATCAGGAGGTTATTTTATAAAGCCATATTCCCTATGGTTATATCAAACAAGATTTTATTATCTTACAATCGTTTCAACATAACAGCCAGGAGAAGAGTGACAGTAAACCAGGCTGTGCATGGGATTTGAGCACTGGCAGCCAAAGTCTGCAAGTCAGATGCTTGTGCACCTGTTAACCAAGAGCATCTCTGGACGGTGGCAAAAAATAGTTGGCAGAATCAGCTTTTAGCTGTGACTTACCTGAGGATCTTTGGTGAATTAACAACACAGTATAGACAGAAAATTTGGCTTAAAAGCCATGACTCCAGCTCTCGAAGGACTTGGTCTGCTTCCTGGAGTAGTCACACCGGACAAGGACTGTGTCAGCCCCAAACCCCAATGGCTGCAGAGGCCCAGGGTCACAGCACGGAGAGGCGTTTCATCGCCCAACCTCCAGGTCCTTTTAAACACCTAAATAGCTTCCATGACATCTCTGCAAACTGAAGATAAACTGATCTATCGAGAAAAGTTTGTTATCAGTGGTTTTCAGCCTGTAAACTGTGGACTCCCCAGGGCTGGAGCCTAATTTTAAAAGTCTGAGAAAAATAACAGGAAAAGCTAGTTAAATGTCAGCAGCCTTAAAACTGCTATTTGGAGTCTGCACTTCTGTTGGAAGATACGCAAGCATTAGCAAATCAGAAAAAGTCTGAAAATCACTGAGCTGGGATATTAAGAGATCAGACTGATTCCCTAATTCTCCACCTTATTCCCTAATTCACTCTTGAGATGAGAAGAGACTCCATCTCAAATGATCTTGCTGCAGCATCAGCTCCAAGCCAAGCACATTAAATGACCTTGCAAAAAGCTGTCTCAGTCAGAAATTGTGTGAATTAGGTCAAGGTTGGGATAATGCAGAGATCAGGAAACAGAGCTTCCACGTAAGCCAAAAAGCTAAGTGCTAATAGCCAGGAGAGCAATATATAATGAGCTCTTAAGAAGAACAACACATAACTAAGCCATATATTTCCTCACTGGCAGTCAGCTGCATGTTGGTGCTTTAATGAAGTTACAAGGCAGAACACAGGAGTATCTAATCTCCAGGGAACATTGTTAGTGAAGACAAACTACATTTCACAATGCTGCCATTATTTTTGCTAGCATCTCATTAATCATTTACTGGTCATTACTCATTATTTGCTTAGCCTGGGCAGCGTACTCAGCTGTGCAAAAATACTCAGATTCAGGCGGTCCCTGCCCCACGGAGCCACCAGTGCTTTAATATGCCTCTGCTGCCAGTGACCATCAGGAGTTTGCGTAGTGCTTGGAGGGAGGAAATACTGCCTGTGTCCTTCTTCATGGGCAGTTGAAATGGAAGGTGACTTCTGCTGTGATAAATTGAAGATGCTGAAAGATTTCCAGGCAGTGAGGGGTAAAATCCTCTGCCAGCTTTGCAGAGAAAGAAGGCAATGATGATGCTCTGCTGCCCTCAGATACTGATGGGACATAGGTCCCCACACTATCTGAAAAAGGTAATAAAAAACAAAGTTCATTTACAACCTGCTGATCAAGTATAGACAGGCCCTCAGGGATGGCTACCTGTGTGCCCAAGGCTTAGCAACAGGCCCACCTGAACCACAGAGGGCCAAGATATAGGTCTGCAGGTATCATTGCTGGCAAAGGTGATTTATGGTGTTAATGGCCTTCACTTAAACACAAGATGATATATTTCCTCTAAGCCTTGAAAAAGCATTAACCCTTGTCCTCTGAATAAATGTGGCCAGGTGGAAGGGGTTTTCCAATTTGCCAGCTGAGAGGTGCCAAAAAGAGAGACCAGACCACAGTCCTCCTGCGGTGACCTGGGAGAGCTGGCTGGTCTCACGTCACAGGGATGCACCGTTTCACCAGTGACTTACTCATCCTCCCTCCACCCAGCGGGGGGGTCCATGTGGATCCACGCTTACCCCTGTAGAGGGAAATTGAGGCGAGGAACGCACATCGCTCGGTACCTGCTCCTTGTGGCCATACAGCGCTCATTTTCACCAAATGCTGAGTGGAGGTGGCATCCCCGTGTGGCAACTAATGAGCCAAGAAATTAGGAAGGAAGAGGCATCCATAGCTAAATTAATTTCATAGCTGTCTCCTGCGGTCTGGGAATATGCTGGGCTGGTTCTGCATTCCTGGTTGGTCCCAGGGTAACTCCACAGCCAGCAACAGAGGCACAAAAAGGAGCGAGGCGATAACTCAGCCTCCTGCAGTGCTGGTGGGGGAGCCTCGACTGCAGCCCCCACTCGCAGTGGGACAGTCACCACTGTGCCCTCGAGGCGGGTGTCAGAGCTGCTGTGCTTTTGCAGATCAATTGCACGACACCCCATTTTTAAAAGGGGAAAAGAAGTCCTTTTTTTTGCACCCTTACCTCATCTCAGGAGCAGCTGACCAACCCATGGAAAAGTTTTCTAAAAATATTTTGCCTGAGGCAGACGTTCAGGACAGAAAAAATTCAGTCCGGGTAATTAAATAATTTGTCAAAGTTATAAACAACTGCAAGCGGCTCCTAATGAGGCAACTCATCATCTCTCACGCCACGGGCCAGGAGCGCTCCTGCCAGAGCCCTGAGGGCCCTTCCCTGCTGCCGGGACAAGTGCTCGTGGCAATGGCCTGTTTCCAGCAGAGCAAGCCTTGGGACGGGTGAAGTGTCTGCTCCTGGACACCAGCTTTCCTGGGGGAAAGAACGTCCAGTCCCAGCACAGAAAAGGGAGACCAAAGTGTGACAGAGCAACTCTCATCCCCAGCAGCTCACTCAGTGCGGGGGTTTGGGGGAGGCCAGGGAGCAAGCAGGGTTACTGGCACAGCCACAGTGCTCCTGCCTCCATCCTTTGGGGACCGACCCAACGGTGAGCATGGAGCTGGTGGCTCAGACCGAGGGCACAGCCCCAGACACACTGGACCTGCGCTGCTGGCTCTCTGCTCCCCACCTAAATATATGTATAAGGGCTTGCTCTGGATATGCACACACCCCGAAGGCACGCATGCTGCGTGCACGGCATCAGTGCTGCTCCAGCATCACAGGCTCATGCACAAAACTGACCGTGCCGTTCTGCTGAATTTGTCCTGTTTTAAATGACCAACTCAAATTTTGGTGATGAAATCATCCCTTTCCCCAAAGCAAGAGGGACTGATGGCTATGCCGCACCAAAAGAGCTCTCACCTATAGGGTGAGGGTTTCCCGTACCTGTACTCACCACCCTCTCCATCATCTGAAGCAAAAAGCCTATGACTGGTATTTTACTCCCATAAAGGAGCTGGGAAGGGCATCCGGTCCCTCTCCCCATGTTCTGCAGTGCTGAGGCAAAAGCAAAGGGTTGTCCAACGTCGATGTCCAAAAGATGTGCTGAGCAACAACAGCTTCCAGCACGGTTTTGGAGATTTGCTGCCAAGGAGCAGCTCCTTCCTTTGAGGACGGTGCCCATGTCCAACAGCCCTGGCGAGCCACAGGCAGCCTCCCAGCAGGCTCTGAAGGGTGACTGCACCGCTGGGGACGTGGGGCGGGTCCCCTTGCTGGAGGAGAGGAGATAGATGATTTTAGTTCTTGTTTCCTCTTTGTTTCACCCTAAGAACTGAGTAATCAAATGTGCTTAGTTTTGAGAATAATTTTGAACATTTGCCCGTGTCTAGCAACTTACATACCTCAAGGGTCTTTCCTCTCTCTCCCCAGGAGGCTCCCTATGTCTTTTGCCACAAATTAAGGAATATTCCCTTTCTTCTATGATTCAACAATTCTGTGTCTCAGCTCTGAGTTACTGGTGAGATCCCAGATCACAACAGAGCGCAGTAATTACCCTGAGGCATCCTTTACAGAACTCTAACATCCAGGCCAGGTGACTGTATTCAGGAGAAGTAAAATTCCCTTGTAGGTTGTGTTGTCCAGAGGATGCTTCCTACTCTTTTTACATCTTATTTTCCTGAGCTGTGAGGAACCATTTAGCCTTTACTATGTTTTTGCCCAGGAGAGCTGGAAAGGCAAAATGATTTCTCTGAAGTAATTGTTCTACAGAGAGTGCACAACACTTTCTGAACCCGAGTCAGCACATAAATGCAAGCCGTTAAATGAGCAACCCGATGAGCATTAACGCAGTTGGGAACAGAGACAGGCTGCACCCTAGCTAAAAATCACCTGTGGAGTTCAGCCAGGGGTCCTGATGCCCTATAACAGCAAAATGGAGGGGTCCTGATGTCCTATAATGGCAAAATGGAAACATGAGCTGATTAGCCACAGGTTTTTATTGCTGATGGATGAACATTAACAGTAATTTCCACTCGCAGATAAAGGGGAACACAAATATTATGGTTGGTGCAATTGTATTTCATTAAAGTAATATTGCAAGTTGCTGTTTAGATTAAAGCAGATAACATTGTGACCTTGTGAGTCAGCATGTGTCGCACACCCGCTGTATGTGCCCACAAGCGGCTATAGGTACCTCTCCCTGCTGCTCCCTTTTGGCGCAATCCTATCAAGGCAACCAGCCCGGCAACAGGAGCAGGCAGAAACCTCAGTGCTGGCAGCGAGTGTACTTCAGTGGAGATGGTTCCTCTCTATTTTATCAAAATAGGTAAATGTAGCACCTTTTCCTGAACACATGTGGGACTCTGAGCTGAGAAGAAATCTAAAAATGTTTTCAGATGAAAGCTGGGGAGAGGAAAATGGTGTTGAATACATCAGGGGAAAAAATGAGCTTCCTTGAATGGTAATGAGCTGTATTTATCTGTAAAATAAACTTTTGAGAGGAAAAGAGGAATTGCCTCTGGGATATTTAAAATGGACAGAATATGATAATCCAATCCCATGGGACAAATGAGCCAGCAGTTCTGACTGCAGGAGCCCCAGTGCAAGGGCCTTGGACATGGATGTAGGTATGGTACAAATGTCACGGTACACGTACAATGCGTAGCCGAGAGCAGCCTTTGCCCCACAGTGCCATTGCAGGCTTTGAAAGCTATCGCCTCTCGCAGCCTCCTGACCGGAGGGCTGGTCCTTTCAGTCCATTTTCATAGGGAAATCTGAGCTCACGGTGATGTGTGCTCGGAGCCAGGTGCGTGCTCCCTGCCTCCCCCCTGCCCCGCTCAGGGCTGGGGACCTGCTTCACCGAAAAGAAACAGGGTGGCAGCAGTAACGCAGATGAGCTCATTTGACTTGCCTGTTTTTTCCCGCCTGATGAACCATTCAACAGCCCTCAATCAGCGGCGAGGGCAGCTCCCAGGCATCCACCAACAGCCCTCCCCTGAGAGTTAGCATCTCCGGGCGCAGAGGGAGGGACCCAGCGCTACTGGAGGCTGTCACTAGTTGGCATGTGGGACAGCCCTGAAAATGAAAAACGGGGTGGAAAAAACAGCTGCCAGAGGCTGTATCCATCTGCTCACCTAGAAAAGCTACCACCTGCCCTGGAATATAAGCATTGGGTGAAAGACGGACCTGTGAAAGCCGTGTGCCAGTGGGGAAGCCCCAGCACAGGGTTTCCCCCTGCCACAGCAGCTCTCTTCCATCCTCATCCTCCTGCCACGACTGACTGCAGGCTAAGCTGCGTCCCCCGCCCCGCAGCAGCAGAAAGGGGAGCGAAGGGAGACAGGTTGTGCTGGGCAGCCCAGGGATTTCCCAGGAGGAGCACCCCTGGCCAAAAGAACACGATGGACCGTTTCCGGATGATATTCCAGTACTTCCAGTCCAACTCGGAGTCTGTAATGAATGGGATCTGTGGGCTGTTAGCACTGGCTAGCGTAAAGATGTATACCTGCTTTGACTTCAGCTGCCCCTGCCTGCCCCAGTACAACATGGCATACGGCTTGGGGATCATATTCGTACCCCCCATTGCACTCTTCCTCTGTGGCCTCATCCTCAACAGACAGTCCCTGGTGATGCTGGAGGAGTGGAGGCGGCCGCAGGGGCGCAGAAAGAAGGACCTCGCTGTCATCAGGTGGGGTTTGCACCGGTAGTCGCGTCTCCCCTTTCACCTCCCACTTAGCCGTCTTGCCTCCGTATCTGTGATCCTCCTGGTGGAGGCATTTCCACTTAAATGCGCAGGAAGAGTGCCATTTCCATCACAGTCATTCTTTATCGACAGTCTTGTGGTTCCCCTCCCGTCAGTTGAGTTTTTACTGACTTACACTGGTGGAAGGGAGAGGAGGATCACATTCAATCTGTTGCATACAAAGTTTCTCCCAGTGCACAGGTTGGCACAGAGTGGGGCAAGAAAGGCTGCAGACAAAAGTGATTTTCTAGATGGAAACTGAGCTGATGGAAAAGAAAGAGTGAATGAAGAAGACAAGGAAGAGCTGACAAGGATTTGTGCATGGGAGACATAAGCGTACAGTCGAGGCAAGCGCATAATGAGACAACTGTGCACCGCATTGAATGCAGGCAGCACGCAGAGCACTGGCCCAGATCTCACTGGGAGGCAACACCAACAAAGAGATCCCAGAGCAGAAGAGACATTAGCTGGAGCAATGCTGGGGACAGTCCTGGGAGTCAGTCCCTGGCTCCAGGAGGGCTGTTCGGCATAGGGCAGCCTGTGTCCATCAAGACTGGATGAGGAGAAAGCTCCCAGCATTTAACCACTCACTTGTCTCTCTCCTGCCCCAGGTACATGTGTTCCTCCATCATGCAGCGAGCCATGGTTGCCCCTGTTGTCTGGATCATAGTCACCCTCCTGGATGGCAAATGCCTGATCTGTGCTCTCAGCAGTTCTGTGGATCCCGAGAAGTTCGTGGGCTTCGCCAACGCCAGCCCAGTGCAGGTGCAGCAGCTGCTGGCCAAGGTGCCCTGCAAGGACAACGAGCTCATGAGGAACAACACGTCCTGCAAGGCAGTGTCCAGGTACCTGCGCTGCTGGTCCCAGGTAGGTCTCTGCCGGCAGAGCCCCGTGTGTCGGTGAGGTGCTCAGGGCAGGCATCGTCTGCTCTTGCTCTTCTGTGATTCAGCATAGCTTCGCCACTGTCAGGCTGGGAGCAAGACTGTTCTTTGCTTCTTTATGCCCCAAAATGTTGCCCTCAGTGGCAGAGACCCTACTCTCCAGAGTCCCTCAGGTAGGGAAAAGGAAGGAAATAAAGGACTGCTTTGTTTCTAGAAGAACTAGCAACCTCTGAACCCAGATAATAAAAAGCATGTTGCAAGGAAAATCGGGGTGTCCTAAGGCCCTGTCTATTCAGTGTCAGAACTTTCTAACCACAAACCTCGCAGGCAGGACCCGCTGTTTTAAGGACACTGCAAGCTGAGACAGAGGAAAGCAGCTTGCTCGGGAACTATAGGAGAACAGGACACGATAGGGAGTGGAGCCCTGGCTGGCCTTTGCTCTTGGTATGGGAGTGCCAGGTCAGGGATGAGGACCAGTGGGAGGGCATTGAAAACAAGCCCTTCCTTCTTACCAAAGGGAGTTGCATGTAGTCTGGGCTGTCTTCACCCTGCTGCCGGGACTCCTGGGCCCTGGAGCCGGTGTCAGTGGCAGATGAACATCACTGGAGATAAGTGAGCGCCAACTGGAGAGCACTGAAGTCCCCTTCCCCTGGGACACTCCTGCGCTCAAAGCAAATGCCTGGCTGCTCTAGGCTAACTTTGCAAACACTTATCCTACTGAACTATTGAGGCACAGATAAATGTCCTGTATGCACTGGGAGGAGATTACACCAACCCTCTGAGTGCAGTTTGGGGGTGCTGGACTTCAGGGACAGATCAAGGACAGGAGTCCAGATATGCCACATCTTCCTTCCAGCTGCACAAATTCCCATCTCAGAGATACAGGCAAACAGCTCGTACCTGTCCTTGTGCCTGTTTTGCCCCTTTTCCACTGCTTATTTCTTATCACCCAGGCACTTGGCTGGAGCATTTTGTTGATCCTTATCGTAGCAGCTTTCCTCACGCGCTGGCTCAGACCTTGCTTCAACCAGGCCACCCTCCTGCGGGCACGTCACTGGAGCAACTACATTGACATCGAGCAAAAGATTTTTGAGGAAACCTGCTGTGAGCACAGCCAGCTCTTTGCTCACAAATGCATCCTCCACTTCTTCGAAAGCATGCGGGAAGAGATCAAACTGTGCAGCTTCAGCTTGCCTAGGGAGGGAGAGGAGGCTGAAAGAAAGGAAGATCTTCTCTGGGGCATCACAGATCAGGACCAGGTGAATAAACTTCTGAAAATGTGGTACTATGAGAAACCTCCCTTGGAGGTCATCCTGGCGACGCAGAGGCATCCCCTGGGGCGAGAGAGATCCCACCCACCCTGGGCAGACAGCCCCGGTACGCGGTCCCAATTCCCCCGGCACACTAATGTGTAAAGGGGGCTTTGTCCTGCAGACACCGAAGGGGCACTGCCATACCTCTGCACAAAGCAATGACCAGCAGACAGATGACAGTGGTGCTCACACCTTCCTCCAAAACCCCAACCCCAAAGGCTCAGCTCCAGGGCAGGCCTAGCAAAACCTCCAAAATAAACTAGCAGTGCTCAGCTCTGAAGATCCAAAGGTCCCAGACTCAGTCACTGTTAATGACATTTCTCAACCAAGGGCTCTGCATAGCACTTTTGTCATATTAAAGAGTTTGCAGCTCCTTACAGCTGTGATAAAACCCTTCTGGCTCGAGGAAGGATTTAATCATGGCAGCAAAATCTGGCTGCGTAGGCAAACCGACTGGAGCAGCAGCTTCACAGAGGTGTGAGGAGCTCCTGCCCATTTCAGTGATACCCGGTTTGGAAAGTTAGCAGTGCTGACACCACAGTAATTTAACTGGCAACTCTTTTAGTACCACACCAACATGTTTACTCAAAAAGGCAAAGCCACCTCCTACGTCTTCCCATCTGCTGAGAGCTCTGGCTGCCCCCAGCCCAGCTGCCAAACTGTTCCGCCTCGCTCTAACAACCCATCAATACTTCCATGCATTTTCAAAACAAAATATGGCAACACACTGGAATTCATGGAGCAGCATAGATTTAATTGAAGATACATCTGGATAAGTGTCCCTGGATTGGGTTGGGTTTGCAGAAGGAAAAGGAGATGGAGGCTTTGCTTAACATATCCGGAGCCAGGGGACTGTGCTGGGGTTCAGGTGCTGCTGTAAGCACTGACATTGGGCCATGGAAAGGACACACTGGCTCTGCCAGAGGAGTCTGAACCTGAATTTTAAACACTCCTCTGCTAGATTTTAGTACAAACCGATCTATCCAGAAGCTCATCCTTGCATCACCTAGTTGGGCACTTCCATCCTTAGTTTCAACACTGTTTGAATGTAACCTTATCTCTGAGCCTCTAATGCTAATTACTTTCTTATCTGCCTTTTTCCAGCCCCTGTTGTAGATGGTGCCAACCATGGTGCCAGTTTGACTGATATTTCTGTCCAGCATTACTGCTTGGATGCATTAAACTCTTTACTGCAAACTAACCCAGTACAGACACATATATTCCTTCAGGCTGAGACTCACACGGATGCTCAATTTGTCCCTGGGAGTGAGGGGTGCAAGGTGGAGGGGCTATGAGGATGTGGGTGAAGAAGAAACATCTCCTTGGCTGTGCATGGACAGATGGGGCAAGCAGGGCCTCCAGGAGGAAAGAAGAGGGTGGGAAAGGGACAAAGAAACCTGCCACCACCTTGTGACTAAATCCAAAACAAAGGGTCAAATTGAAAACACATTAATCCCCCAAATTAACTCGTTTTGCTGCTGGGAGGTGGGTCACCTCCTTCCCAGGATATTTGTGTGCATGGGGTCAGGGAGGGAGGAGACGCTTGGCAAAACACTGGGAGGCCATGTAACTCCATGGCACACCCGTGGGCAGCTGCATCCCTCTGCCAGCCAAGGCCCGGCTGGGATCTGTGGGGTGCAGAGGGATGGGCTGCAGAGCTTTTCTTGTTTGCATAGCAAAATCATCTCTGGCTGAATCCCTGAGCTCCCCCAGACATGCCCAGAGAGGGCACAAAGCCAGCTGTGGCCTGTGCCAGTTAGGAATAACACTGCGGTCTTCCCACTAGGAGCTCTTCAGGTCCAGGGGGCTTCTGAGCTCTCTCTTGAAACCAGCATTGCACTTCGAATTTCATCTCTGGTTTACTTTTATCAGACACAACATCGCAAATCTCAGGCTGAGACTCAGGTCGGACTTGCCACTCCATGCTAGTCAAATCGGCTGTTTTCCTAACCAGCTCAGAGCAGAGGTCCGCAGCTCCCCTTTGCATGCTGCTTTCCATGTTCTCAGGTTTTAAGTCACCCCAGAGTGGCCACAAAACACGAAATGCAAAAAAGGGGAAGAGGAACAGCTTTGTTATCTGTACTGGGAGCAAGAAAAACGGAGGATTTAAGGGTGCTGCCGTAGACTTTTGCAGGTCTACAAAGGCTCACATGCTGCTAGGATGGTCAGTCTGGTCATGAGGTAGCTCCAGTTGGACATGGCCATGGGTGTTCATCCCTCCTAGCCTCCTCGAGTCCTGTGCTGCATTCCCCTTCAAAGCCAGAGAAGAACTCTTCTCCATAGTGGTAAATGGTATCTGGCACCCCATGACAGGACAAGAGGCAACGGGCACAAACCCAAAATGCAGGAAATTTCATTTAAACAGAAGAAAACACTTATTTATTTTGAGGATTATGGAACAGGCTACCTAGAGAGATTGTGGCACCTCCATCCATGGAGATATTCACAACTCGACTGGATGTGTCCCTGAGCATGCTCTCAGCAGGGGGGTTAGACCAGATGATCTCCAGAGGTCCTTTCCCACCAGCTCTGCTAGGAGTGTGCACCTTCCTGTGGGAGTGGGAACAGAGAGGGTCGTTCACAAACTTTAGCAGCTCTTTGTCTCTCAGGGCTGGTCTGATGCCTGACCTACAGACCAGATGTGTCTGACATGCTCAGGGATCTTCACCTGCCAAGAGCCCATGAAACAGCAGGGCTGACTGCAAAGACAACTTCCCCAGTCTTCGACTCTCCTGATGGGAACTGAAACAATTTTCCTGGCCCTCCTCTCTATATCCTACATTGACTAGGACACGCAAAGCCCTCACTGACTCCCTGGCGTGGTGTCTGTCTTGGCATCCAGGTGCACTACCCTATGCTGGGAGGGACCTGGGCATATACCTGGTTTCCGAAGCACGAGCAGGTGGGATCGTGGGAGGAATCACTCATTTTGCCTTCTCT
The DNA here is from genome assembly GCA_009819775.1 of Phoenicopterus ruber ruber. NCBI lineage: Eukaryota > Metazoa > Chordata > Aves > Phoenicopteriformes > Phoenicopteridae > Phoenicopterus > Phoenicopterus ruber. Next base: position 26,961,803 of record CM020221.1, on the reverse strand, counting down.
TGCAAATCAGTTGGAGTGAGCTTTCTGTTGGCAAGCTCACCAAAACAAGGTCCTCCCTAATACAGCAACACAGAAAGGCAGACCCAGGCATTGGCTTTATGGGCTCTGGTTTGAAACCCAGTGACTTATTGTTGGCTTCAATGAGAACTGCCAGTGCTGTACACCAAGCAGGCTCAGATCCCTCATTTATGTTTAATGAAAGGCAGAGTTTTCCTGGAGATCAAAAAGCTCTCATTTTTTTACAAGGTTGATTCATGCAGGCTTTGATGTGAACTGCCCTTCAAAAAGCCACTCACCAGGTGAACAAGGAAGCCAGCCTGAGCTCTTAGTGAGCAATACAATAAGCCTCATCTATATTCATGCAGCCAAGTCTCTTCCCGTTAAATGAGATCATGCAATTAACCTCTCCACAGCAGGCAGAGCTAAGACTGCCCAGGTATTACCCACGTGCTTTGCGCTCACCTCTGTGGTGGCATCTCAGGGTGAACTTGACATTATCAACTGAGCCCCAGGGCTGGTATAGGGGAAGACGTCAGAAACTGCAGTGCTGACTAATGGTCAAAATACCTGGTTTGGCTTCCTACCTCTGCTACTGATGCACTGCAAAACCTTGAGGAAAAGCGTCTCCTGCATGCCACCCACTTACGTACAGCTTGCCGTGGTGATGTGTCTCACAGCCACCAATGCAGCCGTGCTGGTGCCCAGACAGTCAGACATATCTTGATACCCACGTCAACAGCACGGGTGGTGCCTGGACCAGAGGGACTGAACACCTTGCTGGTAGCCAATATCTGTTTTATGGCCACTTGTAGTCCCAATATTCCCCCATCTTTTGGCCAGCTTGAGGGAGCAACCTAGTGCATCAAAGCTGCTTTGTGAACTGAGAATAGAGATGCAGGAGAGCACCAACAACACCATCCACTTCTTTTACGTTTGTGTTGTAGGAGCTAAGCCTGGTCCAACCGCAGCTATCACATCTCATTAGTGTTTGTCTCAGTTCTGGCAAGCTGGGGACGAATCTGTCTGGTCGTGTCTGTGCTGGCAAATGTGCACAGGAAAGCCCCCGGGTCTGCAGAGCTGACAGCAACGAGCTAAGCCGTGCCCTTGTGAAAGGGAAGAGGGATGGAAGTGATGGGGAAGCTTTGCACCCAAGTATCAACACGTGGGACATGTCCACCACAGACCTGAGCTGGCTCTGCCCAGGCTGCTCCTGGTGTGCAAAGAGCAGGAAGGGCAATGCAGGTATTCAGGTCCGCTTGCGTCCAGATCGCCTGGTGTTGCTACTGAATTAACAAGCCCAGGTAAAATGGCATTGCTAAACTGTCAGCAATCCTGTGCCATACGGACCAGCCAGCCCAGCACTCAGCTAGCTCAGTCCTCCCGGCACCACGCACTGGTTGCATGGGAAATGTGCCCTTAGACACCTTAGCCTCAGGTCAAGGCATATGACCAAATCCCAGCCCCGGCCCCTCCTGCTAAATGGATGCACATTGCTGGCTCAGGTAGTCCTTGATCTGCCCTTCCTGGCAGGATTCGAGCGATCTTCAGAGGAGCAGCAGCTCCACTGCACCCTCAGCACCCGGGGCTGCTGGTACCCACCAGCATGATGGGCAGGAAGGGTTCTGCACAGTCAATGCCTGCAGGTGATCTGGTACTGCTGGGAAACACGGTCCCTCGGGGGACAGTGGCTGCCCTTGGGCCAGGGAGGTCACTGGCAGGATTTACACATCCTCCTTGTGTTCTCAATTCCTGCATATAAGGGGCTGGGATTATACCCACAAGAGGCGGCTGCAAGAAAATTGTTCAGCCTCCATCGCTGCCGTTCAGAGCAAAGTGCACTCAGGCCCTTCAGAAACGCTCATTGAAAGTGGGTGAAAAGAAGAAAACTCAGGGGAAGACCTGAATCTCAGAGCTCTGCTGGGCAGGGAGCATCTCCTGAGAAAGCAGACACGTTTTCAGCAGGACACACCCGCGGAGCGGGGTTCGTCCTCTGTGCCCTTGTCCCTGCAGCCCTCTCTGCTTGCTCTGCCTGTTTTTCTCCAGCCCTGAAGCCAGGAAAAGCACTATGTGCCTCTGGATGTCACCAGACTACGTGAGCCAGGGTTTGAAGGATATTTTAGCAAGCCCTGAGGGCACAGGGCTGTGAAAACCAAGGAGCTACAAGTGTCCTAAGTCTGGCTGAAATGTGGACATTTGTAGGATGGAGGGGAGCAAATTACAGGCTTCGGCAGTACAGATACAACATCCCAGAGCAGCGAGAGCTTTATCCCTCCTTCCTCTGCCTTTTCTTTTTTCTTCCCTTCCCTCTGCAGAATAAAACGGAGAAAAGGAACTTCCCGATGAAGCAGAAGCAAGTACAGACCAGGGGGCTGGCAGACCTGTGAGGCACTTGCATTAGATGCTGCTGGGGCGATGCAGACATGGAGGGAGGGGGGAAGCTCTGGTGCCCCACTTTTCCCTGTGTGCCAGCACCGCAGAGGTGGGGCGTCCCATTCCATCCTGGGAGGAGCACCCACCTCCTGCATTTGCAAACAGGTTCACAGAGGCCGAGCAGCCAACTCCCCTTTCTGCCCAGGGCACAGATTGCTCTGAGGAGGGCACAGCCATGGTGACACCTGCACCCTCCAGCCGAGGGGACCGGTGACTGGGAGGCTGCAGAAATGGGGACATGGAGAAGAACAAAGCCAGGTTTAGCAAACCAGAAACAACCCGGGTCCCACAGACCCAAAGAAGAGCAGGAGGAAGCAAACTCTGAACTTTTGCAAGCAGCAAAATCAGCAGAAAAAAATGTTTTCATTTTCTGCTTTAAATATTGGGGCTCTAAGAGTGCCTGAATGAATCAGTGAACTGCATAAAGACTTCTTGATGCACATCTTTGAAGAAGGAGGCTGAAAGAATGAAGTAAACCGAGGCCACAGCTTGGACCCCGGTGGGGGGAGGAATCACATCAAGGGAAGATGGACAAGTTTCGAATGATCTTTCAGTTCCTCCAGTCCAACCAGGAGTCCTTCATGAACGGCATCTGCGGAATCATGGCCCTCGCCAGCGCCCAGATGTACTCAGCCTTTGATTTCAACTGCCCATGCCTGCCGCACTACAACCTGGCCTATGGGCTGGGCATCCTCCTGGTGCCCCCCCTCATCTTGTTCCTGCTGGGCTTCGTGCTGAACAACAACGTCTCCATGCTGGCGGAGGAATGGAGGCGACCCCAGGGCCAGCGAGGGAAGGATCCGGCCGTCCTGCGCTACATGTTCTGCTCCATGGTGCAGCGGGCCATGATCGCCCCGGTGGTCTGGGTCTCAGTGACGCTGCTGGACGGCAAGTGCATCACCTGCGCCTTCTGCACCTCCGTGCCTGTGGAGACCCTGGGCAACGCCAGCCACCCCGGTCTCTCCCAAGAGGAGACGAAGCGCGTCCTCGCCCGCATCCCCTGCAAGGAGATCTACAATGGACAGGAGCTCATTGCCAATGAAGTGGCCATCAGGTACCTGCGCTGCATCTCGCAGGTAAGAGGCATCATGGCTGTGCCTTCGCTGGTGGTTTAGGGTTAGGCGCTGCCAGCCTTAGCTCTTCCCTCGAGGGAATCTCCTTGTTGAAACCAAGCTGGAGGAGGAGAGAGTGGTGATTTCGCAGGGGTACAAGCTGTTCAGACCCAGCTCTGAGGAGTTATGCCTCCAGTGTGGTGCAGAGACTGAAGCTGTAGGTGGTCCTGGTAATTTGGTCCTCCCTCCTGCCAGGGCAGCCTGGGGCTGCAGGGCAGCAATACACGGCCAAGCTGCGTGCAGAGATTTATTTAGAGCAAGTTCAGAAGGGGCTGACGTGGATGTTACTCGGTAGCTGGTGGGCTGTCACCCCCTCCTGTAACCCTCCAGTTGCCCATGGTTGCTCTTGCTGCTTATTATAACGTGTGCAAGCAATGGGCTGATAACCATCTATGCCACTTGCCTCTGCCGCGTGCATGGAAGCAGCCAGCGTGTGTTTATTAACCATCCTAGGGAACCATAAATGAAGAAGTGCCACTAACCACTTGCCCTGTGCTTAACTTCTCTCAAGCCTTCTGCTTCTGGCCACATTGGAGACAGGATGGTCTGACCCACTCCGGCCACTCATATACTCCTGTTTAAAAGCAGCTCCTCTCCCTGACTCCTTAGGGCTCCTTAGGGCAGACAGGAATTATTATCCCCAGTTTAAGAGAAATGGAGGCACGAGGACTTCTCCAAAGACACAAAGCAGATTTTCCTGGGTAGACTGCAATTACCAGCTGCTGGGAAGCACTGGGAGCTGCAAAACAAGAAGTGCAACCCAGATACCCCCCTCCCAGGTGCTCTTTTAGAGGGCTGTGTTTACAGTGGGGTTCACCCTCACGAGCTCTGCCTGCACAGCCCACAGGCAGCCTGAGCTGAGACCGATGGTGAACAAGACAGACAGGTCCTGGCTCTGCCCTCATCTCACCCTTCCTGTCGGACCCCATTAACAGGGGAGCCTGTCACCGCTGCTCACCCACGATAGAGGTTACTAAGTTCAACAGCTTGGGAAAAGGGTTAGGCAGCTGCATAAACCCAGGGAGTATCTGGAACGACATTAGCTGCGAGTCAGAGGACACAGACTATCCTAGACCCAGGTGAGGCACGGCTGCATTGGAGGCAGGACCGAGGGCTGGGCGCAGGATTCGGTCTGGTGTTATTTATGGTCACTGCCTGCTGATGCCATACACAGCGAGAAGTGCAGAGGTGCTGCCTACATGGGTGCATCAAACAAAATTTCAGTGCAGATGCACTTACATGGTACGTAGGATCTCCTCATCTGGCATTTGCAATGTAAACACAGAAAAACGTCAAACAGCCCAAAGTGGAGCCAGGCTTGTTCGCAGCCCAGGGGGCTCCTGCCGGCTTGTGGGACGTGCCGGGCGTGTGCTCTGCCTGCCTGTGACGGGTCCGGTTCCCACCTCGTCCCTGCAGGCTCTGGGCTGGTGCTTTGTCCTGCTGATGACCACGCTGGCTTTCTTGGTCAGATCCCTCCGGCCCTGCTTCACCCAAGCTGCCTTCCTGAAGAGCAGGTATTGGTCCCACTACATCGACATCGAGCGCAAGCTGTTTGACGAGACATGTGCGGAGCACGCCAGGAGCTTTGCCAAGGTCTGCATCCAGCAGTTCTTCGAGGGCATGAGCAAGGACCTGGCAGCCGCTCGCTGCCACCCGCCCAGCAAAGGCCCTGCTGATGCAGGGGAAGCCGCTGAGAAGCTCTTGGGTATCACCGACCAGGGCACCATGAACACAGCCCTGAAGAGCTGGCACAGATGCAAGCCCCCGCTGCACCTCCACCCGCCTGCCCTCCCCAGTGGCAACGGCTGGGCTGGGGAAGGGCAGCCCCCCGCACACCCCCCTGTGCCCCGAAGGGAGATGGCTGCCTACTACAGCCGGGTGTGAGGGGGCGCAGGGCTTTGTGGAGGCAGAGCCGCGCTTTTGGGAGAGGGGCTGCAGAGAGGGCAGGCAGGTGGGCATCCGAGCCGGACAGAGGCGAGGGCCGGTGCCACGGGGGCTGCAAGAGGATGGACACCCAAAGGGCTCGGCAGTGCCAGTGAGATCCCATCTGCTTCCTCATCCAATCCCACAGCATTGGTAATTCAGGCAAGGAGTTTTGTGCCAAGCGGGGCAGCTATCCGAGGCCATGATGGACAAGCCCTGGGGATGCTGAAGGACGCGATGTGGCAGCCCGGCAGACGTGCCGTGTGTCCCACACCACCAAGCACCAGGTTTGTGTTGTGGCGGTTGCCAAAGCAGATGCTACCACATGTGCAAAACTTCCTTTCTTTTACCACGTGCTCAGCACCGGGCGGCGCACGTGGGTTTAGACAGTATTAAAAATCCCCTGGTGGGGAAACAAGCTGGGGGTGCCCCTTTCTCACGCCAAGCTGTGAAATCCCAAAAGTCTCCCCGTTATTCCTCCACATGCTACATCCCCACAGACACACAGAGCTTCCAGGCCATGAGGACCTTTAAAATAAATTTTATCCAAGCAACGAGCTAGTGAAGGGGCATCCCATATTGCATTACATGTGATGGGAACAGCGTGGTTCAGTGTCACAGGTACTATTCAATGAGGAGCCCACAGAGATGCTCCTTGAAGCGGGTGTCTAGACAAGGAGAGCAGCTATCACTCAGCAGCATGGAAAGTGGGGGCCAGGCCAACCACCTGCCACAAATTTGCTGCAGGACAGTTTGTTCTTGCAATTTTACCTGTATTTCTCCCCAACACAAAGACTGATGTTAAAAACTCACCTGGGTGTTTGTTTAAGGAGCCAAATAAATAATTCAGGCTTCCTGTTCAACCTCTGTGCTCAGGCACAAGGAGTTATAAAAGCTGTTTACAAAAGCTGTTGGTGTTTCTTTATTTGAATGCAATGAAAAGGACTGGGGGGGCCCCGGGCCAAGCCCGGGGTACTGAGGCTGTGCGAGTCGGGGCGTTCTGCTGGTGTGCAGCGGCCAGCAGCGAGCCAGCCCTGGCCCTCGGAGGAGAAGCTGGGGAGGCAGCGCTGACCCTGGCAGTGCCAGGTGGTTGCCCATCTCCATAGAAACTGAGGATGCAGGCCCTCGAGGTGACTATGGAAATCACAGCCTGGAAGAGTGTTTCCCAGTGGCCCTGATTTTATTACCAACACGCAGAAGGAAAGCCCCTTTTGAGAGATGAGTTTTACCCCTGCCGCGTCCCTTTCGAAATGCTCATCCCCTTGAAATTTCTGCTGCCGCGTTCTTGTTCAAACCAACTTATTATGGCTGGCTGGTAACTGAGGTGACTGTCGTTTGCATAAACCTTAATTATCAGTGCGTAACTCCACAGAGGCTGTGAGGGGCGGAGAACAAAGGACCAAAATGACGAGGAAATTCTCCAAGCTGCTGTGAGAGAGCCTTAGCAAGCCCGTAGTCAAGGGCAGGCTCAATCTGGCAGACTCCCAGGAGAAAGGAGCATGACACAGATTTATCATTAATATTCACACCCTAAACTTTAATTAAGGCACCTGCCCAGAAATTAATAGGCACAAAACCTGATTTACAAAGCAAAGGAGATTAAAAGATAAAGGCGGTTTCCACTCCCATTATTTGCAGTTCAGCGCTGTTAAAGGCACACTGAGTCCCCACAACTGCGAGCAGCGCTGGCGGGCTCTGTGGCAGAGCCATTAAGATACCGAAAAAACAGCGTGCATTTGGAAAGAGAAGCTTTTGCACTTTTAATTTAGATTTTTAGGATCAGAGCTCTGCCCCCATGTAGCAATTTTGGCAGTTGCAGAGAGTCCCCGCAGAGCAGGCAGGGTGTCCTCTCTTTCCTGGATCTCGGGGACATTGTTCATGGCCTTCAGGACGAGACCCCTCTTTAGGGAACTCGACACAGCCCCTGCGATTTCAGCCAGGCTGCGGTCCCGGTGCTGAGCCCGGTTAGCAGCAGCACCCCGAGCACGGAGCGAGCCCCGGGACCCCCAGCCGAGCCGGCAGGCACCGGGTGGGAGGGAGCCAGCCCCCGGCGGGCGAGGAGGCGCGGCAGTGCCAGGGAGTGCACTGCACCCAAACACCTGGGAGCGGCAAAAACCTGCCCGGGGACCCCAGATCTGGGGATAAGGAGGAGGAATTGGTCCAAAAATCCCAGCTGAACTGCCGATGCTGGGCTGAGGTTAGCTTTGCTCTGGGCAGAGGGGAACGTGGGGGTTGCTGAAGATTTGCCTGTGCTGAAGACATCCTCTGGGGAAGGCTGAGTGGAAGCCCCGGGGAGAGGAGGCTGGGGAAGGAGAACGGGGGCCTCCAGCCTCTGCAACAGGCTGGGCGGGAGCTGGAGCCGAGGGACAGATGGCAGAGAGGAGGGAACGACACAAGGGGAAAGTGAGGCATGCTCGGCTGCCTCTCAGGCATCGCTCCGCAGAGGAAGCAGCGAGCGGAAAAGCCGAGCCAGGCAGGAATGTGCCGCGCTCGCCAAATCGTGGGCTGCGCCCAGCCCCACACACATGGCTCCCCCGGCCCCATTCAGCCCCCACCACCCCTCACAGCAGCCCCACTGCTTGGTCCGGGCGGTGGGAAGCGAAACCTGGCTGTCCCGCAGAGCTCGTGATGGCAGATTCCTGCTTCTCCCAAAAATCCAGCCAGGCCAGCATCTTCCCTGCTGGCTCAGCCGGCTCCTGGGCACAAAAGCAGCAGCTCCTGCCCCTTCACGTGGGATGAAGGGCTTCTCCCATGCACAACTGCATCCCCTGGGGACCATGGGGGCTGCATCTGCCCCCCAGGGTGGGGAGCTCCGGCACTTCCCATGTGTCGCAGCAAGGCGCCCCATCGCTCCCGTCCTCCAGGCATACCCCAGGCCGTCCCAGCCAGCCTTTGCACAGCTGCATCGCAGGTCTGAAAAAGGACGATATGCTTTTTCCAGTGACTCATTCTCAGCCTTTCCTTTCCTTTTTTTTTTTTTTTTTAAAGGCACATCCTCAGCCTTGCACACAGCAGAAGCCAAGCGCCTGCTCTTCGCCCCACCCAAGCACAGAGCGCGAGAACAACCTCCTCCCTCCTCCCAAAAGCCAACAGCTGAGGGTACGTTGCAGACTGAAAAAGGAAGCTGCCAAACTCTTAACACTGTTTTCATCAGCTTTTGCTTCACCCATCAGGCCGGCCTCAGCCACATCCCCACTTCTGCGCAGTCCCGCGCGCTGCCGGGAACCCCCCGCAGCCGGAGCCCAAGCAAAAACAACACGAGGAGCTGAGAAGGCTCCAGAACTGGTTTCAACAACTTTTCAAGTAAGTGACTTCACTTTTTCTTGCTTTCATGCATGCTTTAGGGAAAGACTTTAACAGAGGCTGCTAAAAAATGATCTGCTGCAAACAACTTTTCCCCTCCCCTCTTACCCACCCCTCTCTCTCCCAGACAAGCGCCATAACCACCAAGCAGAGGAAGGGTAACACTCCTCCTCCCCGGCCCGCCCCCCCCCCCCCCCCCCCCCCCAAAAAAAATGGCATACTCCCCTTTGGCAGCTCCTCTTATTTTTGCTCTGCTGGTTGCCAGGCACTGTCAGAAAGGTCACAGGGCCTTGTTTATCAATCATCAGGGCCATTTGCTCGTAACTCTAATAACAGTTTTGAACTCCATGCGCTAGAAAAAGTTTGCAGGTTTAGCGTCTGGCTGCAAACGTGGTGCACCACAAAGCACGGCAGCCAGAGCTGGGGGCCTGATCCCCGTCACATGGCTGCAGTTTTTGGCTGGTCTGTCTCCTTTGCTAGGGAATTTTGCATATGGAAAACTGGGAAGATGCAGGAAGACTTTAAGGGCTGTTTGTGTTTGAACTCAGCAATATCACAGCGTGACTTTAAAGGAAGTGCCATGGGTTAGACAGAGCAGGGAACCAAGGCCAAATTTCTGCCCCTGTTCCCCTCCGCTGCCCCACGGAGGAAGAGGGTAAAACAGGATTTGGTGGGGCAGCAGATGAACCGAAGCACAGGAGTGATTTAAAGCACAGTGCATGAGCAAGCCTTGTGTAAGAGACCATAAGGATTAAGGTGCCTTTGTCTCCTCTGCACAAGCGTCCCCATAGCCTTTTCCCTGCAGCCGGTGCTTGCTAGGAGGTGCAAGCGTTAGGGCAGATTTTGGGGCAGCCCTGCTGTGGGTCAGGGCTCCCTAGGAGCCCCGGATGTGCACCGTGCAAGCTGCCAGAGACGGTTAGTTGGGCGCCCAGGTCCTTCCTGTCTCCAGCAAACCCCGGTGACAGCAGTTCCCCTGAGGCCAGTGGGCTTCATCACATGAGTGGGAGGTCCCGGAGCTAGCAAGGTGCTTGGGGCTTCCTGAGATGAAACCCTGTGGAGATGCAGCACAGATGGAAAGTCAACTAAGAAATTGAAGGCAGCTTGCAAGTGGCATGGGGGAATGGGCATCACTGCAGAGGGCATGGATACACCCCCCAATTATTTCCCTGTCCTTCAAAAAAATCAGGGCCTGTGCTTTCCCCTGCTTGGTCCTGACTGCCTGCAGTCCACGTAGCCCAGGGCCAGCCCTGCCGGTGGGGCAGGCATCCCAGTATAACTAGTGTTGTACTGGGAGAAGGGGCTGGAGGAAGCCACACAGGCAAAGGGCAGTGAAATGCATCTCTGGCATGGAGGTGTGCTGGTCGAGGGGCTCGATTTCAGGCTGAGCCAGGACTGTGGGACAGGACAGCGAGTGCGGTTATGTCAACTAACTGTGGGAGAGGAGATCGTCCTGCCACACCTAATCCTAGCAAAAACTCCTACATAATTGCCGACCCAGCTCTATTGGCATTTGGTGTTTGTATCCTGGGTCATCAAGATAAGCTTCAATTTCGCAGAAAGTAACTTCTCTTGTGGGTAGCAACAGTCCCTGAGCATCCCCTCGCCCTGTCAGCAGAGGTTGCTCGTGCCTGGTCCTCCCACGCTGCATTTCTCTGCCCCCAAACCTGCTGGACTATCTCGCAGCACCTCTTGCTGCCTCCCTGACGTACCTTTGTCTATTACTAAATATTAACTCATTAGGTCAAGAGGGAGGTAAAAGCCACAGCACTTGGAAGGGAGCACAGCACCAGCATGCATGTGCCGCGTGTGCCTGGGCTAGCGTGAGTCAGTGGCAGGGCTGGGGATTCATCCCAAGGCCAGCGCTCCAGTCCAGTTTCTGCAGTAACACGGCATCCTCCTTTGTTGCAGGCTTAGATCATCAAGTGTCCGTCAGCAACGCTGACAGTAATCGCCTCTGCAGGAGGTGACTAAAACCAAAGAGATGGAAAGACAACAAATGTGCAAATGACAGCTGTCCCGTTGGTAATCTTTGCTGCAGAGACGCTTTGGGAGAGCTTAGCAGGAAAATGAAATGACAGGTTTCACACCCTGTCACTTTTGAAGTATCCGTGGTATCAGCACCCAGCTCCAGAGGCTGGGACACTGGGCAGGAAGAAGGGACAGCAGTGAAGGTGTCGTGCTGCTGGAGCAGCCCCTTGCACTCCAGCTGGCCCAAGGCCATTTCACCCCACATCGGTGTGTCCCTCGGTGCTGGGAGGTGGGCCAGCACGGCCCCCCGCTGCAGTACACGCCTCCTTTTGCCCCCAGGACGAGATGGCCGCCCTCATTGCTGAAAACTTCCGCTTCCTCTCCTTGTTCTTCAAGAGTAAAGATGTGATGATCTTCAACGGTTTGGTAGCCCTGGGCACAGTGGGCAGCGAGGAGCTCTTCTCGGTTGTTGCCTTCAACTGTCCCTGCTCCCCTGCCCGCAACTACATCTACGGGCTGGCTGCCATCGGCGTCCCAGCCCTGGCCCTCTTCCTCATCGGCGTCATCTGGAACAACCACACCTGGAACCTGGTGGCCGAGTGCCACAAGCGTGGCACCAAGAACTTCTCTGCTGCTGCCACCTTCCTCCTCTTCGGCTCTATCATGGGCCGGGCGGCCGTGGCGCCCGTCACCTGGTCGGTCATCTCACTGCTGCGCGGGGAGGCTTACATCTGCGCCCTCAGCGAGTTTGTCAGGCCGTCCTCCCTGGACAGGTTCCCGGCTGAGTATGGGGCCGAGGTGCTGGCCAGGTTCCCCTGTAAAGACGTGCCAGCGAACCTCACCAAGTTCAGGGACGAGGTGACGCGGAGGCTGAGATACGAGTCCCAGGTAGGCACGTCGGGAAGAAAGCCACACAGAGTGGGTGAGACCACCTTGCCATGTCCTAACGCAGCCTCTCTCTTCTCTCTCAGCTCTTTGGCTGGCTGCTCATCGGCATCGTCGCAGTCCTGGTTTTCCTCACCAAGTGCCTGAAGCACTGCTGCTCGCCACTGAGCTACCGGCAGGAGGCTTACTGGGCCCAGTACCGCTCCAACGAGGACAAGCTCTTCCGACGCACAGCCGAGGTCCACTCCAGGATCCTGGCAGCCAAGAACGTGAAGCACTTCTTTGGCTTTGTGGCGCTGGACAAGGAGGAGAAGGAGCTGGTGCAGGAGTTCCCGGTGGAGGGCGTCCAGCCAAGCCCCCAGTGGAACGCCATAACGGGTGTCTACATCTACCGGGAGAACAAGGGCTTCCCCCTCTACAGCCGGCTCCACAAATGGGCCAAAGGGGTGGAAGGGAACGGGCCAAGCCCAGAAGGCCATGAAATGCTCTTTTTGGCTTCCTAAGACAGACAGGTGCTGGGAGCGGTTCCCCAGACCACCTGGCAGGCCTATAGGTGTCGGTGCGTAGCTGAGGGATTCACTGGGAAAATTCCTCCCAGCAGGATCGCTTCTCTCAGTGGGATCAACAGGGAACAAATAGGGATCAACAGCCTCAAGGTAGAGACTGATAAGCAATACGCTGAGCTGGGGAACCCCTCCTTCGGAGACAACCATCTCACCACTGCTCCCAGAGAGATGAGGGGAGCAAGGAGCAGACACACACCTTACCTCCAGGCTGCCAGTGCACCCTGCTGTCTAATGCACCAGCAGAAACCTCAGGGAGCGAGAGGTGGGCATGACATTTCCTACCGTGACTCCTGCAGTCCCACCCATCTTCCCCACAGCAGGGTGAGCCCCAGCCACCCCGCACACCTACTTGTTTTATTGACATCCGTATCTTCTTACGCAGTTGTGTGGTGCCTGTTACACAGGCAGGTCCCGGAGCACTTTACAGACTTTACAGCACAGGGGAAGCAGTGGGTAAATTCCTGTGGCATGGGGGATGCAGTAGCACCTAGGAAGGAATGGGTCAGTAATACAGCAGCACACCAAATAACTGAGAGACTAAGGCAGGAGGAATCACCGATATTCACAGTATTCAGAAAGACATTCTGTAATTACCAGGTTGGAATTTGGGTAGGACACCAAACTCCCTTTGTTCTTACTGAAGTGCCTGGCAATTTCTAATGAGCCCAAAGGGTTGCAACCATGAGTTTATAAACTCAAAAGATGGCACCATCAGCAGAATAGCTTTCGGGCAAGGTGGTGAGGAGGCAGCTCAGAGGAAGCAGTACCCGCAGTGAGCCACACCGCTCATTGCATTTCTCATCCAACCGTCGGATGAGAGTCCTGCTTGTTTGGGTTGCGAGTTGCAGCAAGACCTCAACCAGAATTAGTTTTACATATATGTATATATACGCACATATATATAGTGTATATACTGCATAATTATAGTTAGTTAGCTGTATTAATGGAGCATCTCTCTTCCAGGGTAAGGGGGTGAGAAAGTTGCCAGCCAAAAGACCACATTACATGCCCCCATCTGCTGCAGTGGGACTGCAGCCCTGTAGTGATGAGGGACAATAGGAACGGGATGGGGGGAGCAGCCCACTCCCTACCCTTCCACCACTGAACTTTCTTAAACTCTTTCCACTGCCTTAAATGGTCACTGCAGCACAGAGTCTCTTTTATGGACTTGGCCATACTCTGAAAAAGCAAAGCCAGAAAGGTGTAGAACTACTGCCCTCACCACAATGCTGTGCTGACTGTGCTGTGCTTCAAGGCTGCTCTTCTGGCACCGCACAGTCCCTTTTCTCCTGAGGGTCAGCCCTACATACCCAACACTGTTTCAAGAGTTGACAGGACAATGAAGTTTGGTTTTCCTACTCGTACTGTTACATAGCAGTATAGGTACAACTTCCTTTTACACTGTGCTGTTTACCAAAAAGCCTTAAATTGTTCAAAAAATGACTCAAACCCACAGAACTCAGAGGGGCTTACACACAAGGAGATTTGAAATAAATTATTAAATGAGAGTTATTTTTCATTGCCTTCTGAGTTTTTTTTTCAGGGGGGCACAAAAGGCATATTTTAACATTCTCTTTGAATCCAAGGACTGGGAACTTATTTTTTCTTTCTATTAAACTTTCAGATTCTTTCCTATCCAGATGACCCCAGGATGCGAAGTTTTAAAGTATTACCACGTTACAAGTTAGTAACAATGATTTTTAGTTATTCTTGCAATGAGTAGCAGAGATCTTGTACATCAGGATACACAATTGCAGCAAAGGAAAGAAAAACGTATTTAGAAGCATTTTTACAAATATGTCCCCTTGCAAAAAAGAGCTGGAGGGTATTCCCTCGCATAAAGAGGCAGGAACACCGCTTAATGGGCGAGGCATCCCAGGATCCCTGTTCAGCTTCTCTACAGATTTGCCTTGCATTTGTGGGAAGGCTTGGCTCCCAGCCTCACCATCAACTAATCCGCAGGAACGATCACATGCAAGTTAAATGAAATTGCATTAGCTTGAGATGAAAGAGAGTTCATTTGCATTTCTTCTCGTTAGCCCTTGGGTGTGAACATGCAGACACGCATGCCACCCCCGCACGCAGGTCAGCAGACGCGAGGTAACTTGCTGAAACAAAGCAGCATGAGCATGTTCCTCTTACTTCCTTTTCTTCCCTTGCCTCCCTCCTTGACAGTCCTCGTTGTTCCTTTGAACCACCTCCACTCCAGTTCCTTCTCCTCCCCTTCCCTCCTTTGAAGGAAAGGGGCAAGACATGTAATGCTTGGGAATAGATTTGTTTATCCTAAGAATAAACCATGAGCACAAACAAGCTTTTGCTGTTTAGCTGCCTTCTCCATTAACCCCAGCCACCTTCCATGTGCTGGGATGGGCTAGGGGCTTGTCCAGCTTGTCCCTTTTCCCTCCCTCTGGTTGGAGAGGCATGTTTGAGTGGACAGCTGACAGCGAGGAGTGGAGCAAGCCACCGCACTCAGAAATACTTGTTTGCCATTGTAGGGATTTTTTTTCCTCTCCTCCTCTGCAGCCCAGAGCATGGCCTCAGCTGAGACAGCCCTGGGCTTCCTGCCCTTGCAGCCCATCAGCACCCTCACAAATATCCCTGCTGACCCCATCGCTCATCCTTCCCCAGTGGCGATGCTGAGGTGAGGGATGTTAACCCATGTGGCCTTTTACACCAGTGCAAGCAAGTGGGCTAGGCTTCTCACCGAAAGGGGGGAAGTTGCCAAGAGGGAAGATGAGCTGCCTGTCTTCCTGGCGTGCCGGATCACGCAGGCTGTGAGTTCACACGCTCTCTGCTTTTCCTACAGAGGCTGATAACAATCCCATTGCAGAGCAGCCTACGGGTTGCCAGTTAGGGCACACTTCCCAGCAGCAAGATGGGTTCAAACCAGACTCCTCCAGTATGGAGAATTACACACAGGTCTTTCATTTTCCCTGCTGACTACTGTGGAGACTATAATAGCCCCAGTAGTCAAGAAGAAACAATACCTCAAAGGGATCTTGGTTTCTATTGCAACGCTTATTTATGTATTCTATTATGTAACTAATTAATCCCCAAAAAAGCCACCATCACTGCAGCTGTGTTCTTAAAAAAGCAGCAGCTGCTACCGGATGTTGCAAGCAGCCTCCTCCTCTAGAAGAGCATTAAGCAAAATCTGAGTACAGTACCCTGCTCTCCCTGGGGTCAAGAAGTGAAATGACTTGTTTCTGGATCTCAACTGACTTGGGAATGAATTAAATGCTGAATCATTCAGCTTTGCCAACACTGGGCATTCACAGAAGCAGACGAGCTGGGTCCTGCAGAGGTCCTCTGGTTTTGAGTTCAGAGCACCTACAATGAGCAAGACTCCAAGTTTGGTATTTCAAAGCTGGGCACCCACTCACGCGTGTCTACATTGGATAATCACATCTGTTTGCACACCTTGCTTCTCCCCTTGCCTTCAGCTCTTCGTCTGTAAAACATGTGGATGATCACATCCACATCTTACTGGAGAGTTACAAGAATACAGATCATAAGGCACCAACACCAGTGATAGAGCCTACTTAAGTACCCAAGATACTTGGCTTGTTTCAAGCAGAAGGTTAGATTGGGATGACTTTTTTTCAGCACAGAAAAATACTTCTTTCTTTGACTTCATTGATTTCTCTTAAGAGACAACCACTACTGAAAATCACTAATTCTTTCTGTCATCAGTCACTGGCAATTGTTATGAGAGATGGCTGTGATCATGGGATCCATCCTATCTGGATGCTGTGGGCTTTAAAAGCATATGCCCTTTCAGCTGAAGAGGCTGAGAGCATTGTGGGCTGCATTAGGAAGAGCATTACCAGTAGGTCGAGGAAGGTCATCCTTCCCCTATACTCTGCACTGGTGAGACATCTGGGGTCATGTGTCCAGTACTGGGTTCCCCAGTACAGGAGAGCTACAGGCTTACTGGAGCAAGTCCAGCAGAGGGACAGGAATATTATTATGAGATTGGAGCATCCATCATACAAGGAGAGGCTGAGAGAGGTGGGGCTGCTCAGCCTAAGGAGAAGGCTCAAGGTGGGTCTTATCTATGTGTAGAAATACCTGGCACGAGGGTGTAAAAAAGGTGGAACCAAACTCTTCTTACTGGAGCTCAGTGACAGGACAAGAGGAAATGGGCACAAACTGAAATACAAGAATTTCCATTTAAACGTAAGAAAACACTTTTTTACTGTGAACATGGTCAAACACTGGAACAGGTTGACCAGAGAGGTTGTAGAGTCTTCATCCTTGGAGAAACCAACACCAAACTGGACATGATCCTGAGCAACCTAGTCTAGCTGACCCCTGCTTTGAGCAGGGGTTTGAACCAGATGATCTCCAGAGGTCCCTTCCAACCTAAACTATGCCACGATTCTGCATTGCTCTGCCAATTACAAGGAGTACAAAGGCACTTGAGATAAATCTTTCAAAGTGTTCATTCAGCCGATAGGCAAGAATCTTCTCTGACATCTTGACAATGAGAGAAATCAATTTATAAGACATCACTGTACTTAAAAATAGTGGATCACAACTGCACCATTTCCCCAGGAAAGTAGAACAAGTATGGCTGATGTTTGTATTGGTTATAAAACAGTCTATATTTAAAAATGTGTCTTCAAAGTCATCAACAGACTAGGATTATTTGTAACATCTGGACAAAGCTGCAAACATTTATCAAATCTTTTCCTTAGATTGCTTGTTCTTTCCAGTTTGGTTTGGTCACAGACCAATACTCTCCAGAAAATCACTGTCCATGGACACTCACGGTGGAACTCCACACCCTTCAGTTCCCACTCTGCATGGAGAGCTGAGTCTCTCTGCTTTTACTTGCGCCGTACTTAGGTGTCAGCAAGGGAACTCTTGGTCTCCACATACTCAAGTGCTGCTCTTTTAACAGCCAGGACGCTTTCTGCTGTACCAAATTTCTTCTCATAATCCAGGTAGCGTTTAAAGAAGAATTTCATCTTCTTTGGTGCCAAGCTCAGGTGTATGACCCTCTCAAAGATGTCCCTGCAAGAAACCAAAGCGATTCAGATCACTGTGTTGGTGACAGCACTCAACACAAGCCCTGTATCCTGCTTTTGAACAAAGAGCAGAAAGTTAGGGGAGACATTCAACCTGCTGCGAAGTGCTGGTGCTTGAAGAAAGAGATTCCTGACAACTGGCCAAAACCTTGAAGTAGAAGCCTTCTATTTGCTTGTAAAACTCTAAGGCTGCTGGTCAACTTAAACTAAGATCCAGCCACTGTATTTGACTCTATTCATTAAGTGGATGTGGCTGGATCCATAGTGTGGGAAGCTGGACTTCCTTTTGTCAATTCTCACAAAAAGAAAATAAACCAACCAACAACATTTCTCCATTTTTATGTTACAAAATACACAAGGGCTTGATCTCACCCTTCAGATACAACAAGGTAATCCCTCCAGAGGGACAGATAAACCTCAGTGCAAGTCCTCCAGTTTCTGTCACGCAGGTCACTACTTACAGATCAGTCCCTCTCTGCCCTATGAATCTCCTTGGAGTCACCCCCAGTCCTGGTAAGGATAAGCCTTTTCACACACCCCCGTTTTCTTTCTCTAGGTGATAAAAATTTTCTTTTGCTCTGCTCTGGGAGGCCCTATACAACCTCATGCTGCAGGGTACCTCTGCTCTGCTCAAGTGTTGCTCCAAGCACTGTACTCCATCCCTTCCCAGCCTCCTGCAGCACCACTCACCGTACTTCCTTCTGGCTGCCATGTTTGATCATGATGTCCATGTAGATGGACCAGATGTCTGTCCGCTTGGGATAGCTGTTGAGGGTGCTCTCAAAGAGGGCCTTGGCATGTTCGGGGTCCCCAAAACGGAACTCCAGCTGTGCAAACCTTGAAATGACATCCACATCTGGAACAAGTAATGACATGTTAGAGTATCACAGCAGCTTTCTTCCCTATGAAAAAACGCATGAGTGATAATTACACCGAACAGAGGCAGGCACAGAGATAGCACCATCGCTACCCAGAGACAAAAGGCTCTGTTGTAAAGTGGTTCTGGACCAAGGCAGGATCAGAATGGGAGCAAGAAGGGTCACAGTTCACTTCCCATTTCAGCTCTCTGCAGGAGACAGAAGTTTAGTCTTACATTCAAAATGCATTTTTCAGCATCCACAGGCAGCCGCACAAACCTGGGACTAGACCAACTGAACCCTTCTAGAGGGCTGTAAGACTCAAAGTCTTCTTTGCTTTGGGTGCTTTGCTTATGCCCATCACAGCAGATTTTATTGCAGGAGGGTTTAGCATTGATATCCAGGCTGAAATCTCCTCTCCCTTTACAGTCAAGGGCAGCACGTTTAGCACCAACTGGCTGCACTTTTCACTTATTTCAAACATTGTCA
The DNA here is from genome assembly GCA_009819775.1 of Phoenicopterus ruber ruber. NCBI lineage: Eukaryota > Metazoa > Chordata > Aves > Phoenicopteriformes > Phoenicopteridae > Phoenicopterus > Phoenicopterus ruber. The sequence continues at coordinate 26,943,237 of CM020221.1, read as the reverse complement.
CAGGCAGAGATATCAGAAAGCAGTCCATCTACTGGAGACCTGTCAACACATGGTTCACATTATGAATAGGCAGGAGAGTGCTTACGTTCTTTGGTGGGCAAAGCCTTGAGAGCACGCTCCAAAAGCCTGTGCGTAGCCTCAGTCTGGCCTTGCTTCAGGAGGAAAGAGGCGTATTTCAGCCACACAGATTTCTCCTGACGGAAACGCTTCAGCATTGTGTGGTACAATTCTTCTGCTTGCTGGAAGGGCAGAGTTGGGTTAGATCACACAGATTCATAATAAAGCCTTTTAGCTTTAAAACTCTTACTCTTTGCCCAGGTATCTCCAAACACTTATGAGAGAGAAATAAATAGCAATAGTTCCTTGTCCACTGTCAATCATAACTATTAATCCCAGTTAGGAACAAGATAGGCCTAATGTCTGACAGCTGGAAGCTTATACAGCCAGCATTGGTAGTTTACTGACATGACCAAATGGAATATGTGCCTGGGACCTGCTTGCACTATCTTACCTTGTACTTCTCAGAATTGGCATAGATGTCACACAGATGCTGGAAGACTTTCAGAGGTTCATTGTATTGAACAGCTCTCTCAAAGACCTTCATCAGTGTCTCCTCAGTACCATACATGTTCTCCAAGTTCAGCAGAGCTACCCAGACATTCAGCTTCTCCTGTTCTTCCCTTAAAGCAGATGTGAACAAGAATATTTAGCCTTTTACCAGTCTTCATCAGCTTTTTGCAAACCACCCTACAAAGACTCACTGACTTGTAGCCTGTCTCCAGCACAAAAGAAGGGGGCATACTGCTCACTGAAACACCACTTTTGGAATAGAGCACAGCAGTTTCACACTACAACTCTTGATCATTGTTGTTTGTAATTAAAAACCACATGGATGATTCAAGAAAGCACAATATACTTAATCATGCTGTAGAGATGATTTAATACACAAGAGTGCGGCCCTGTGGAAAAAGCGACAAGAGTTGGACAGTTTGTTTCACATTTTGATTTAAGGACAACATCACTGACAGCATTATGCTCTTCCAAACCCTTCTGACCACTCAGAAGTACGTCTGTGCACTCAGTGATACCTTGGAGCGTTACTGTGCTCATGAGCTGCAGCAAGTCAGCTGCAGGTCAACTGTGGTGACTCAGGCCAGACCTTCAAAGGGCCAGCTGACAATTGCTACCATTTAATCCTTTTGAGCTCACTGAAACAGACTTTGCCACTCCACACACACATGCACACACACTGATGACTACCAGTGCTCTTCTCCCACCACAACTACCCCACCGTGATTTATTCTTTGGGGCAAAGAAAGGCAGAGCCCCATTATTACCTGAAGCAGATTGTTTTAAGTGCTCTCTCTGCCACAGCTCTGGCCTTCTCAATCTCGGTAGCCTGGAGGTGGAAAGCCATGTACTGTAGCCAGAGGATGGAGCTGTTGGGACTGCTCAGCACCAGGCGGTCAAAGTCATCTGCTGACTGGGGCTGTCGACTGGGGTCCATCAGAGCTGCCTCTAACTTGCAGAGCTCCTTCTCCTTCTTCTGCTTCTCTAGCTCCTTCTCCTTCTTTGTTTGTTTCTTCAGCTGAAAGAGCAAAAAAGGAGGACTGGGGAAAAGCAGGGACTTCATGTGGGAATAGGCAGGCCCAGCTAAAGCACAGCCAGACCCCAGAATGTCCAAGGCAAGCCAGCTTTCACAGGAAGAGATGAGGCCAATTGTTTAAGAGAGGAGGAAAATAGCACACACACCTCACCCCTTCACACACAGTTCACACCTCCAAGAGCAGCAGGGGTACATGAAATCTCATTTCTTTTAATGAAATACATTGAGGGACCAAATACTTTGCTAGTCTTTCACCCCAAGTGCAGGATTCACACTTCACCCCTCCCTCTCATTCTTTCATCTTTACCCTCTGGGTCAGTGCTCACCACCACCCTCCACTCTGTAAAAAATCAGGATACATGGGGAGAAATTGTGCAAGACTGGGGTATGTTGCTGGATCACTAGCATGACTTTGGTCTAAATTGGGAACTGACAGTGCCATAGTTCTCTGCACAAGGCAGCTACACCTTGTGCAACAAAGCATCAGCCATGCATAGCCTTTAAAGAGGTGAGTTTTGAGGGACAGGGGAAATCCTGAAGAGCAAACATGAAAGCAATTCATGAGCTTGTTTCTGATTTTGCTGAATTGCTCACACTGGAAAACTCTTTTAAAAAAATACAGCATAAAAGAAGAATTTTTTGGTGTTTTTCTAAATAAGAGGACTATAATTTCAAAAGGTTTTTCATCTCCAGGTTTTCCTGTAAATTTACAACACTCAGAAAAGTAAAAAACAGAGCTGACATCAAACACAAAAATTTTACTTTCATGAAAACATTTGTTTGACCATAAATAATTATTTTTTTAGCATGTCAACATGAGAAGCTCTATTTTCATGCAGCCATACTAAAATAGGGCCTTTTCTCCTCTGCTTCAGAGATATCTGCTGCTAAGCCCAGTGCTCGGAGTAGTTAAGGAAGTTCTGTATTAGCTGTCAGAGATGTTCCCTTGGGTTAAAAGGCTTTGCTATTGGGCAGACAGACATGCAAATACTGAGACATCTCATTACAGCCACCATGTGGTCTCCCCTGTGCAGGCAACACTAGTGCACAGTACCTTCGACTGCAGATCCTCTTCCTCCTCGCTCTCTGAGCTCTCTTCCTTCTGATTCAGCACAGGTATATCCATTGCATTCACGTCCTCATCCCAAGTGAAGCCCATGGAAACCTGCAGCCTGGGAGCTTCACCAGGTTTCCTTACCTGTTTGCAGGAAGACAGGGAATGCCCTGGGTTTTAATTTGAAGTTTTTACACTGAGATCAGACAACTGCTGTTTGCTTGTGGCTTCTCTCTGGCCAGTACTATTGACTTCTCACACTTGCAAACAGCCCATGAGCAAAAACATTAAACTCTGGTCACCTTTGCTGTATTTTAAACTCAATCCGTCTCAAGCCATTTTCAGGTGACACAAACACCAGTCTGTGTCACTCCTATCTGCAGCAATGATACTTATTGTCATCCAAGTCAAAACTGACACATCTCAATAGGGCTGGAATGTCTTTTCAGGCTCAGATTCTCCTCCAAACTTCTCACCTTAGATTTCTTTTTAGCTGCCTCTTCCTCCTGGTCATCATCCTCTTCCTCACGGTAATATACCTCAATTCCACTGTCATTTTCATCTGCTGGGCAGATCTTCCTTTTTTTTGGCTTCGCCTCCTGCAACAAGGGCAAATGAGTGGATGGTGGAGGGCCACAACTGGGATGAATCTTAAAGGCAATTCTCATCACGAAGTAAAGAGCCTGATAGCAGAGAGAGGGTGCTGCGCTGGCACAGCATCCCCCACTATCCTCTTCACATAACAGAGACAACAGAGAATAAACCCATGCTCACCTACATATGGTGCCAAGACTAACAGGATGGGCCATACACACAACACAATTGGGCTGCTAATTCAGTTAATTCCTCCCCAAATGGAATAGTTTCTGATCTTTGCTAATCTCCAACACAATTTAATCTTTGTTTCCTACTCTGTATAATTCCTCAGCCTGATCCCAGTGGATCTTCCTAGTTCCTTCAGTATTTGGGCCAACCAAGTCCTTTAGCATGTCCAGCGCAATCACATCCATACCTGCTCACTTTCAGAGCTTCCTCTTCTCCGTTTTGTCTTCAGCTTAAGCTCTTCTCTCTTTTCCCTGTCATCTGCCTCTCTTTTCTCTTCCTCTGCATCATATCGTGGTAGGCCTAGGGATTCAGGCAAGACGCTTGGCATCCCAGTGTCCTCAGGCAGAAGAGAGAGCTCAACACGTTTTTCTTTTCCATTTACACTGTGGTGCGTTGCCAGGAGCAGCAGGAGAGAAGAGGAGGAAAAAAAAAATCAGAGCATTTACAACAACTGCAAGGATATGAACTACTTCAAAATCTTCCTGGCTCTTATCGTCCCTCTTTCCATCCTCTCCTTCTCCACCATCTCCTTTCTACTAATACGTGGTCCCTTCTAAAGAACATCGGACCTACCCAAGCACCTTGGCAGCGAGCAGCTTTCCTTCAGGCAGGTACTTCTCATATAAGGAGTGTTTCTGTACAAAGTAAGGGGAAACATTCTGGAACAGGATTCGGCCCAGAAGAGAAGTGGACAAGCTGAGAAGAGGAGGAAAACCAAAAATAAGTATTCCATAGCAGGGGGGAAGAAGAAAAAAAAGAGAAAGGGGGAAAAAAAAAAACACAAACAAAAAAAAAACCCACCAAAAAAACATGCAGTGACTATATCTGTGGCACCACCAGTTCTATATAGTGTCACCCAAACTTTCCCTACTTTAATTTCACAGGCTCAAGAAAGCAGCAATGACATCTTGATTCCCAGGAGGAAATTCATATTGCAACATTGCATTACACCAGAGACTGCCCCCAAACAAGGTTCCAGAATCATACAGTCAAAGTAAGTTCTCCAAGACCCCTCATTTCCCAGTATAATTTTCTTATGCTACTCACCCAAAGAATACACCTGATGGAGTGATTGATTTGACATAGCCTCTCACTAGCTGGCCTTTTTTAACATCATTAATACAGGTTATTTCAACATCCTCTACTTTGCTGTTGCTCTTTGGCTTTAGCCTAAAAGAAAAGAGAGGTTAGAAGTTAAAGAACTCATCTGAATAATCCACATTCTGCTCTGGATATCAACAACAACAAAGTCAGTATTAACAACAGCTAGTACTTTCTGGAAAATGTACCAGATCGGAGACACCCTTCAGTTTATTCAAATGTACTAATGGACTATCTGCATCTCTGCCAAGCTATATGTAGCATTAGAGAATAGACATGCTGCTGTAAACAAAGCCAAACAAAACAGATCAGCCTGGCTTCCTCTGACACTAAGAAAATGAGGAGAGTACAATGCTGTCTGAAATTCTGCACAGCATTGGCTTGGGTTTTTTTCCCACTTATTTCTAGGATACTTCATTCCTCATGGTTTATGCATTTTTGTTCCATAGAGAAGACAAAGCAAGAGGCTCAGTTTTAAGAGACATTTAGGACTAAGTCTGAACATTGAAAAGTAGGAGATCAACAGTCTGGAGGAAAGACACATACCGGGATTGCCGGAGAGATAACTGGATTTTGCCGTTCTCATTGGAAAGGATGTAACACCTGCATGGCAGAACAAGGGGAGAAAACAGAAAGCATTTTTATCTGTTAAAAAAAGCCATAGGTAGAAAATAGATATTTTCACTAGCAGAATGAAGCTCTAGAGGAAACAAACCACTCTGTCTAACACAAACTAGCATCACACAACAGTTATTGAAACCAGCTAAAGGGCTTTTTGAGGCTTATCTACTTGCTTTACCCAGTCTCTATTGCTACTACAAAAGACTTAAAGATGGTTACAGCTGAATCACTTGGCCTGTTGCACTCTCCAGCATTCCCAACAACTCTGTGAAGTAGAGAAATGCAACTACTTGTGCATTACAAATGTAAAGACAACTGACTTGCCAAACAGCCCATAGAACCACAGCAGAGCTCGGATAACTGGCCTCCCTCAGTCCCATCAGCACCTCAGCTAAAAGAGTAGCTACTCTCAAAACACAGTCCAAGAAGGCAGCTGAAAAGAAGCTTCTTCATACATGGAAAATACAAGACTTTCACTCAAACGCACAGAGGTCGTAAGTCAGCATTACTTCTTAGCTACAGACTGAACCTTACAGGTCTGACATCATCTTATGGCAGCAAAAAGCCTGTCACCAAAGGGGGGATATTTCTAAGCTTACAGCTTGAGGAAACAAGAAAGAATTACTGACCTGACAATCTTGCCAACTTTGAAGTCACCCAGAGGATTCTCCGTGTAAGTATCATTCAGGTGGAAGATGCTGACTTTGCCAGTCTTCCCACCTGGCAGTGCAATGGTCAAACCAATGTGTGGAGTCACCTTTGTTACCATGCCTACAGTGATGGTGCCCTGCTCCAGTGACTGAATTCCTGGAAAAAGTGAAGGAGGGAGAGGGCTTCATAATACTTCAATAGTATGCAACCAAAGCAACAAGGGTAATGAGTCAGTGAAGCTGATTTTAGTTTCCTGGTCATGTATTAAACCCACCAACTTCTGGTAAGGTGCAGCCTATGCACTCTCAGTTCACAGCAACATTTGCCTTGGTAGCCTAGACAAGGTCCCCTAGTTGCACAGTTCCAGGATCCAGAATAACTGACAAATGTTGACAAATGTACCATCTCATGTCTGAGATCAGAAGTGAATACGTTCATAAGGGCTCTGAGAGGGCTTCAGTCTGAGACAGTAGGAAAGTGATTCTTTAGTCTAAAGGTCTGACTTCTCTTGCCTTGCATGCTGCTACATCTGGGTCAGGGTCCCAGGGGTTAGTTAAGTCCTACAGAGAGGTACAGCTTGGCTCTGGAGTGTAACATCTTCACCTGAGGGGTCAGCGCAGGCCCACCTCCGAGTAAAACATCATATGCGGTGGGGTCCTGCTGTTAAGGCTCCACTATACCTGTGAGTGACAAGCAGAGGTTTGTTTCAGCGACATCTGTTCCAGTCACTGTAGCTGATATTGCCTGTCCATTTTTGAAGCTCTTTTCTGGATGTTTTAAGATCTGAAAGAAAAGACAGATTTCCACTTATTACCAGAAAAGGAGCTTTGCACAACTCTGACTGGTATTTCTCCTATGAAGCTTTACACTTTCTATACACATCTTTGATGTGTACACTTGACTGATAGCTCAGCATTGCTTCAATGGCTCTGCTATCCTGAGCCAAACTAGCTACCGGCATAGTACTTGCTTGTCAGTGAGAGGCAGTGATGCCTAAAGGGCAGAGCACTGGATTATGAGTTCACATGGATGTCAGAAGCATCTGCAGTCATTACTTGCAGCCATGTGCATGGAAAAAAAAATTTGTGTATCTTATCTGTAACGGCCTCTTACCTTGGTATTCAGAGACAGCAGCAGATGAGGAACTCTTCCTCGAATGTCAGGGGTGACTTCCACCTCCAGCCAATTTTTGAGGATGTTATACTGAGAAGACACCAAATAACCAGAGAAGGCAGCATGAGACCTTGGGGAAAAAAAACCTTCCCTGGTGGATTCGCTAATTTTTAAGGCTAGAAGGAACTACTCCAGTCTTGGATCTTGCACCAAGCAAAAATGGTGATTTGGCTTCTACTCTTACAAGCATAACACTGCTGTGGTTCACAGGCAAGTGCACGCAGGGGATCAGCAGTGAGCACACTTTGTGCTGGTGGCATACACAATTGCTCAAAGACCATTTTGCTAGATTGCAGGGTGGGAAGCATCTGCTGGCAACAAACAGGCATGTTGAAGAGGATGAGTCAGCTTGATTCCATCAAGTATAGAAAATGTGACTTCCTTCTCCTACTCTCTCCATAAGACACTGCACTTTGCATGGGCCACTCTCACAGTTAATGAAGACTAGTGTCAGTGTTTAGGTCTGAACTAAGGCCCCTGAGGTCACCCTCAATTGCTGCCTCCCCCAGCACTCTCACCTCACCTTTTTCACAAAACAGGTGACTGTCTGTCCAACATTGTACAGTCCAAGTTTCTTGAGGGCACTGTCTTCTTTAAGGTTCAGCATTGCTGTGACTTCCCCTTCTATTTCGCTTTTTACAAACAAAGAAAGAGGACATCAGTAAGACAGCTTTGGTCCTAATGATGAAGATAGGAGTTAGAAACCCAAGAGATTATGGTGAGCCAGTACTACTGTGACAATGCCTTTATGACATTCATCCCCATCCCCTCCTCAGCTGTATCCTTCTGCAGGGAATTAATTCTTCCCTGGGCTTAAGAGGGAATCCTTCCGATGTAAAGGGACATACCAGAATCCAGACTGGCAGAACCTGAAGCCAAAAGGACATTCAAAGGAAATCATGTGCTAGGAGAGCACTGTGAGGTTTAACACAGCTCCCAGACCCAAGTTAGTGTGAAAGAGGGAATAAGAGGCCTTGCCACACTGCATACATGTGGAGCTCCTTGCTCATGGCCAGCTCCTTCACAAATAGGAGGAACAAGGGAGGAAACCTACAAGGATACAAGGTCGATGAAGCATCTGCAGACAGCACAGAGGCTAACACTTACCTTGGTCGAATGCTGAGCTCTGGAATGGACCGTGTGAAGTGTGGATGGGTGATGGGCAGGTACCTAAAGAACAGGAAAAGGATTGAAGTTTCTCATGATCTCCCCAGGCCCCAGTCACCTGTAATCCCTCTGCATTGGCAAAAAAACAGGTGTAAGCCCTCGAAAACTACCAAAGCCTTTGAGTTCCAGTTCTTCCTAGTACTATTTCAGTGGCAATTTAGGTACCCAAAATACTCTGGCAAATTTAGCCCTTGCGGCCAAATCCTGCTTGCATTTAAAGACTTCCACTGGACCTTAAGAGTTTAGATAACTTTTTTTTCTGGCAGTCTATACTCAAGATAAATACAGTGACACAGGTAGAGAGCTAATTCACTGAAACTTGCATCTCAGAATATAATAGCAGATTTCCTCAGGACTCAACTACTCCAGCAAGGAGAGCTGTAACAGCATCTGGTGACAGAGGGAGCAGCCTAGATCATCTGAATTGAGTAACTGTTTCACCCCTTGCATTCCCCAAGAAGTAATATTATGAGCGTGTTTTCCCACCTGTGAGTATTCACATCTCTGCCTCCAATGACTCGAGCAGTCACCTTCTGTCCAGCTTTCAGAGTATACGTTGGAAACGAGCCTATGGGCACTTCATCCAGAATCCGGGATGCATGGATTGAACCTGTCAGCTTGTCATCAATAGCAACTGTGACATGAGTTGGTTTGACGGATTTAACAGTACCAGTAACAACATCCCCCAGGGAAAGCGAGTGTTTCACAGCAACAAGTATCTCTTCTAATGCTGTCTCAGATTCGTTTCGGACCCTTACAAAGACATTCTTCTTTGCAGGGCCTTGTACTGCTAATAAGACTCCGTGGTCATTCACCTTCACTACTTTTAAGGTTGCAGAGATTGTTTGTCCCACCTTCAGTTTTTCTGAGTCAAAGCGGAAGGTGTCGTTGAAGTGAGAGGCTATGGGGATAGCTGCCAGCTGGCCTGTTTCCAACAAAGACACGATGGCAAACTCTTCTGCTATGTGCTGCACGATGGCAGAGTGCTGGGAGTTCTCTTTGAGCTGCTAGACAGAAATGAAGATAGTGACTTACCCTGTTGAGATTTTGATTCCCTCCACTCTACCTCCCACAGTTCTGAAGGAAGAAACAGCACGCACACCCCCCGCCCTGGCCCTGCCCAAATTTATTAATCGCCTAGAGTTTGACAGACAAACAGAAACACACAGATCTAAAAACTGAACACATACTTGCTTGGCTCTTTGTTTTAACAGTTCTTCCCGAAGAGAAACATACACCTTGGATGTGAGGGCATCCACATAAAGAACCAATGCCTTGGTTTTCTCACCAGGAACAATACTTTTGTCTACAAACAAGAACAAGAAGATTTACTTCCTGATGACAGTGAAGAATTATGAGCAACTGAGCTAGTGGCACATGACAGACAGGAAGGATTGCCTGTGGTTCAGTTTACTTTCTGAAGACCACAGTGATAAAAAGACTGCTTAGTTACTAATTGTAACTATGTTACTGTAATGAAGTCAACTTAGTGGCCAGTTGCCTCTTTAAGAAGAGAACAGATTTGTCCAACATTAAAGGCAAGGAAAAAAAAAAAGGCTTTTTTATTCAGAAAAAGAGTCTGATACTTTTATGGAAGAACTAAATTGATTTTATGAAGATGCAACTCTTAAATAACGCAGACAATGCTCACTAAATTCGATCACAAATCACTTCACAAATTCGAAGTAATAAAGGTTTTGAAAAAGATTATGCTAACATTTGCACAAAAACATCATCAGTCTATCCGTTGCTGAGGAAACAAAGAAACTTCTGAATGCAGAAGTACTGGGATATTACTCACGCTGAAGTTAGCAGTTTATATTGGTTTCATTGGTTTATTCGTTATCTCAGCATGTACTTCTTTGGTTCTGCATACTACGGCACTTTTCTGCTTTAATTTTTGAATTGCAAAGTACTGCAATTGCAGTCCTGTTTTGAAGTCACATTGATTTAAAAGAAAAATTAACAGCAATTTCAGATAGAGCATGCTCAAAGGAACGTGTTTCTAAAGCAAGAAGAAAAACAAGTAAGCTGGAGCTTGTATTAATACTTTTGTCTATATACAGTATGCTTCAACTAAAGACCTCAGAACACAAACTAGACCTCACAGGATGCCCAATAGAATAGAATAGAATGGACTATTTCAGTTGGAAGGGACCTACAATGATCACCTAGTCCAACTGCCTGACCAATTTAGGGCTGACCAAAAGTTAAAGCACATTATTAAGGGCATTGTCCAAATGCCTCTTAAACACTGACAGGCATGGGACATCAACCACCTCTCTAGGAAGCCTGTTCCAGTGTTTGACCACCCTCTTGGTAAAGAAATGTTTCCTGATGTCCAATCTAAACCTCCCCTGGCGCAGCTTTGAACCATTCCCACGTGTCCTATCACTGGATAACCAGGGAGAAGAGATCAGCACCTCCCTCTCCACGTCCCCTCCTCAGGAAGCTGTAGAGAGCAATGAGGTTGCCCCTCAGCCTCCCCTTCTCCAAACTAGACAAACCCAAAGTCCTCAGCCGCTCCTCACAGGACATGCCTTCCAGCACTTTCACCAGCTTTGTTGCCCTCCTCTGGATGCATTCAAAGACCTTCATATCCTTCTTAAATTGTGGGGCCTAGAACTGCACACAGTACTCAAGGTGAGACCCCACCAATCGTGAATAGAGTGGGATAATCACCTCTTTTGACCGGCTGGTTATGCCGTGTTCGATGTACCCCAGGATGCAGTTTGCCGTTGTGGCTGCCAGGGCACCCTGCTGACTCATGCTGAGCCTGCCGTCGACCAGCACCCCTGGATCCCTTTCTGCAGGGCTGCTCTCCAGCCACTCCTCTCCCAATTTATACTCGTGCCTGGCGTTACTCCATCTTAGGTGCAGAATCTGGCACGTGGACGTGTTAAATTTCATCCCATTAATCATTGCCCAATGTTCCAGTCTATCTAGATCCCTCTGCAAGGCATCTTGTCCCTTAAGAGAGTCAACAGCGCCTTCCCAGTTTGGTATCATCAGCAAACGTGCTAATGGTACATTCAACTCCTGCATCCAGGTCATTGATAAATATATTGAACAGAACTGGCACTAGGATTGAGCTCTGAGGAACACCACTGGCGACTGGTTGACAGCCAGAAATGAGGCGTGACTAGGTCCAGTTTACAGATGGTGTAACAGAGGCACAGGTAGGTTTAAGTGATATCTTCTGAATCATGCAAATGGGTCAGCAACAGATCAGGAAACTAAACTAATCCTCAAGCCCACACCTAGTCTGATCAGACTCCTCCTATGTTAGTTCCTCAGCAGAATTAATTTCAGGACAGAGGTTTGAAAGTACACGAGTGAAAACCAAAGCAAGCAGTCAAACAAAAGACCTTCACCTCCCAAATGGTAGCGAGTGGCTGTCACAGTCAAGCCTGTGACACAGCTGCCACTGAACAGTGCTGAGCCATCCTCCTTCACATCCTGCACAACCAGTTGCAGCTCCTTCCCAGGCACCAATTCACAAAGGCCTTGTGCCACGCTGGACTCCCCTAAATAAAGGGAAGAAAAAGTGAGAAATCAGTTTTATCTATGCTGTTTCTTTGCAAAACAAAGACAGTTTTCACATTTGCTCAACAAAGTATGAAAAAGAATTTATATCCACCTTCATAACAGAAAACAGAGTTTAGGCTCCTGAATCTGTAGAAATACTAAGTAAATTCTAAGATTTAATCAAAGTAGAAACACTTTTGTGAAATTAAGGATCTGATAACCTTGGAGAGAACATTTTCCGATCTTGTACAAACACTGTGACACAGCACTGCTTATAGAAAAAGGTGAAAGCGAAATAGATTAATCCTAAAAACACAAAACAGACCTGTCACTTCACAATTACAGGAAACAAAACATTAAACATCACTGGATATAAAAAGAATCTAAAAATGCAAAGTTAAAATTTGATAAAAATAAACTGCAGTACATCCAGTATTTCTATCACTAGAAAAACAGCATGTGAGAAAACCTTTGCTGGAGGACTCGTTCAGCAAACCTGTAATACAAGTAGGCAAATCTATTTGTACAAACTCATCCCTCATGCGAGTACTATGTTTGGGTTATCACAAGCACTGGAGTGCCAGCATAATTATCCTTGTACTGAAGCTAGTAAAGGCATCACTATAGATTCTAGTTGAGCAGATCCTGGCTAAGGCTCAGGGTGGTTGAAAAATCCCGCTGTGAAAACCAGTTATCCCATGTACAAATAACAACAAAAAACAACTTGATCATCACAGCATGCACAAATGTGGATTTCTGTACCATAAGACAAGTAGGAGTAGTTCTTGACTACCAGTAAAAAGCAATGCTAGTGTCCTTCACTGTCATAGTTAAAAAAGCACTGTTAGATGAAGGTAGAAATGGTAATTTCTCATCAGTTGTGAGTTACCAGCAAATACAGTACGCACACAAATAATACATTGTTACTCTTGTCAATGATTCCTCTTTACTTTGATGGACAAAGCTAGTCCTATTTGCTGAAATGCAGTAAGAGCACCCGCTGCCTGCAGTGTGTAATAAGCAAGTAAGGAAATTCTTCTCAAATCAAAGTCTTCTCCTTTATTATTCTAACCCTCAAAAAGCATCATTCACTTTAAATAGGTGTACTGTTCTTCAGAAAGCACCAGGGGAAAAAAGATCACGGCTTTACCACCAGAGAGCTAACTTGCCCAGCCTTTCTGATGTCACAGCAAGTGACACTGATGCACTGACTCAGGCCACTTCTAGTTGTCTTCTGTCCTTCCATCAGTTCTGAGCATAGAGAATTGACATGATGTCCATTCTGACTCTTATGTGCCTATCACCCTAGTATCCAGACACCAGTGCCGTTTTTCCTAAACTAAGTAATTAGCAGGGGTAGGTCTTAAGATTCTGTTTCTAATACATGAGGTTACACACAAGAGCTTCTTATATTGCTTATCATCATTCTCTTTTCAGACATTTGGGGAAATGCAGGTTTGGGCATTGGGCAGTCTGTTTTGCTCCACTGGTGCTTTGTGGCAATTCACTAAGGCACACAGAAATAAATTCCTTCTGGACTTCCATAAGTCATTCTTCCACTAAAAAACAACAATAAAACCCAAACAAAAAAAACCCCCACAACAACAGAAAAACCATATGCCTAGACCTCTGTTGGCAAATTAGATGGGTTTCACAGGTTGGCCCAATATCCCTTATATCTGTAAGCTCTTTGGAGTTTAACATCTGTTCACTGACCAGAGAAACCAGGTCTGCAGACTAAAGCTCTTAAAATACAAGAGCAGAGAGTACTAAAAATTAACTATTGCCAGGTTCAAAATAAACAGATAGATCTCACCCTGGCCTTCCTTATTTTCACCTTCATAGGCCCTTCAAGGAACTCATCCTTTAGTACCATTTAGGTCCATATATCAGAAGAGGAAGGGAGATACACAGTTTGCCTATTTATTGCCTTATTTTTAATTCTCTAAGCTTCAACCTGAAATCAATGTAAGAAGCCTAGCAGTCTTCAACGAAAAGAGCAGCTTCTTCGGCTTCTTCCAGTGTTGTGGTTTAACCCCAGCCAGCAACTAAGCACCGCACAGCCACTCGCTCACCCCCCTCCCAGTGGGACGGGGGAGAGAATTGGAAAAAACCTCACGGGCTGAGATAAAGACAATTTAATAGAACAGCAAAGGAAGAGAGAATAATAATAATAATAATGACAAGAGAATATACAAAACAAGTGATGCACAATGCAATTGCTCACCACCTGCTGACCGATGCCCAGCCCATCCCCGAGCAGCGATCCCCCTCCGGCCAACTTCCCCCCAGTTTATATACTGAGCATGACATCATATAGTATGGAATATCCCTTTGGCCGGTTTGGGTCAGCTGTCCTGGCTGTGCCCCCTCCCAGCTTCTTGGGCACCTCCTCGCTGCCAGAGCATGCATAGGAAGCTGAAAAGTCCTTGACTTAGTATAAGCACTACTTAGCAACAACTAAAAACATCAGTGTGTTATCAACATTATTGTCGTACTAAATCCAAAACACAGCACCACACCAGCTACTAGGAAGAAAATTAACTCTCTCCCAGCCAAAACAAGTTCCAAAAAGCCTTCTTGTCAATGGCAGACACTGCACACACATCCTTCTTCTAATAAGCTCCTCTTGGAAGCCAAACGTTTGCTTGAACTGACCTTTCTTTCACTTAAAAGAAAACTATTTTCCCTTTTTGTTCCTCTGGAGCCCCTTTTTTGTGACATGATCCCCTTTAGCAAAACATGTGCAATCTTTTACCTCTTCTTCTCAACAAGTTCCTGATTTCTTTCATCTCCTTGAAATATTGATTCAGCAGGGCAAAGCTCTCTGCAGCAGAATCGCCAGAGCTGCACTCTGACACCTTCAGATTGAGGAGCACACGCTGCTTCTCCTCATCAATGCTCATCACCTTTGCGATCACAGTCTGTCCCACCACAAAGTGGTCCTTGGTGTCTGTCACAAACTTGTCACTCATGCTCTGTGCAAAGGAAACAAAGGTGTAAGGGTTACTGAGCACAGCTGCTAACTATCAACCACCTGCAGTGCTGTTCAGAAGAAGGGTTTGAGTTAACTTCTCTTATGCATTTTCATGAAGTCCTATCAAAGACTAACAAAAAGTCATCAATTAAAATGAATTACTGAAGTCACATGAAATCCTTGTTTGAAGCTTAAGCTCACTTGAATATCAAGTCCTTTATTTCATTTTGGAAGTAAATTAAAACACAGACCTAAAAGCAGCTTTTACCCTACTGGAGGAAGCTGTACAAATGCAGGATCCACAGCCCTATTGTTCCCTCCTCATTATTGTTCCTTTGCTAAAAGCCATGTTTCAAGCATGCCTGATTACACACATGCTGTTTACTGAAGTGAATGCATTGCTTACCACTTTGGGCGCCAGTCCTGTCACACCAAAAGGGAACTCCACAAACACTCCAAAGGGCATCACATTCCTCACGTAACCAGTCAACAGCATCCCAGGCTGGATTTCAGAGAAACTTTTCACAACTTGCTCCTCCTGTACAGCAGAAATCACTGCAGACTTTCTGCTCAAGATCTGAATAACCAGTTAGGAAAAACAGGAAAACATAAATGAAAGGAGCCTGATGGCAAGAAAATCTCTTGGTGCAGGCTAATCATTGGGCTAGAGCACTTTTTGCAGGTTAGACAGTACAGGAGCTCAAAATCCTGCGATTCCAATTACCATCTTGATCTCTCTACACTAAAATTTAGCAACCGGTGTCTCTCAAGCTGCTCAGCATTAAAGATGCATGCTTCACACTAGCAGAAATGTCAAATTCCTAATATTTAAGTTCTGATTTTTGGTATAAAAATAGCAAAATTTTTGCTAAGGTTGTGATATGATTAACAGTCCAGAAGCTGGTTGGGAAGATCGGTCAATTCACAACCAAGTCCTGGTTCTGATGGGATTCTAGCAGCAGCTGAGCCTCACTTTTAACACAAGCAAGTTATAATGACTCTTTGAAGCATCGCTAGCTTGACGGGCACTTCCGCTTCAACACGCTAACTAGTGTATCTTCTGTTTGTTGCAGATACTCTGGACTCCTGACAGATACCTCCTTCCCTCCCTGCCTTTGTTTGACTGTTTGAGGTGGCAAAGGATACAATACGCTCTCCCTTGTCACTTAGGCACATAACTCTGGGCAGGACATCTCCCTCTTGAAGACAATGCCACAAGAGCTTGCAGTTAGCAACAAAGTCAGAGAGGTGCACTGTGGGAATCGAGGCTACCACATTGCCTTCATCTTCTAAGATAGAAACCTCTAGCCCGTTATCTTTCTTCTTCAAGACTTTCACATCAACCATCTGAAAAGAGAGCAAATACAGTGATATAAAATTCCAAGTATCTTTGAAGTCATCCCTTTTGTTGCACAGGGTACCAAATGTTGTGCGGCAGGGGCTCTGACATGGCCTCCCAGCTGTATACAAGAAAATTTCACATCAACAGGCCTGAGCCTCAAAAGCATGCCGACATTGATAGTAAAATAAAAGTAATTCTCAGCTCCCAGAGAAATCAAGAGCTAGAAACATTCTCTTGGTTGTGACTTTCTATTTGAAAGGCGAAGGGAATAACTTAAACAAGATTAGAACTGTCCTGTTCCTGCATTAGCAATATCTGCAGTGTGTTGGAAACTGTGTTCATTCCAAAGACAACAGGGAAGCATTTCAAAATATTTCTCTGAAGTTATTTTTTTCCAGGGAGCAAAAGCAGCTGCTTTTGCAGTGAGAACATCAGCAGCATCCAGAAGAAAGAGGACTCCACCTAGGAGCAGGAGCACTAATTGGTACCTCCAGAAGGACTGTCCTGGGACTCCTTTATCCTGACCTCTGACAGCAGAGATCCTGGTTTTGATCCAGGAGGCCAACCACACAATAAGAAATGCACATTTAATGCTAGTTCCTGACCACCAATAGCTTTTCTTGAAGCAAAGTTGCTCAGAGTGATACCAAATTGTTTGGAAAAGAAGTAGGAAAAGGCAAAAAAGGGAGCAGTCACTGAATTCAATACCTCTCCTATCTGATAGTTCACTTCCTGTTTCTTTTGTGGAGTACATTCCTCTTTGTCCTCTGGGGCAGGCTTGCCTGATAACCTGAAGGACAACAAGAGTCTTTCCTGCTGGGGCTCACATTTTAAAACCATTACTTTAACAACCTGTAGCAAAAAAAAGATAGAACAAAAGTTTAATTCAGTTGACCCTCCTCCTCAGTGTGCTACCACCTACAAAATGAGACAGGGAAATGCATACACAGTAAGCTTTTTCTCTCCCACCAATGACTATAACTTAACAGGTTCAAGCAGAGACAAATGTCCTTCTGATCACACACATGGAAAACAAAAGTACATAATCATTAAATTACCTGTATGTGGCAAATCTGTAGCAGAGTTGAGAATAAAATTCAGATCTCCAGATCTGCAGTCAGAAATCTTGACTAGAAAATTACCCCTCTACTTAGCCACCCAACAAACAGCAGGATTAAAGACAAACAAAAGCACCAGAAAAAATAACGAAGAGGGCTGACATCTCTATAACCTTACCCACAACAAAGACCAGAACTTGGTGAACAGCACGGTTCCCAAAGTGCCTGGTTTAAGATGTGCAGGATTTGAAACAAACAGGAAAATCAGAATAACGTAGAGGCAGAAAACCTCATCTTTCTGATTCTGTAGCTAAGAGTTTTAACTTCCTTAGAAGAAACTGCAGCCTAGAACCCCAAACTTCTACTAAGATCTCAGTAACTCAACCAAGTGTAGTCCCTGTATCACATACCATGGTGTCTCCTGCACACCAGAACAGAGAGAGCCTAGAAACAAAGACAGCTCTGTGAAATACTCAAAGAAGAGCTGCCCCTTTCACAGCCTAATCTGTTTATACGGAGCACAACTATTACTTAAAGTGAAAGGACATGAACAGCTCTTGGTGCAGCTGTTTCCTCCAGGAAACCCATGCTGGAGCCAGCTCAACTGCAGATTTCTCTTTTGCATTCAAACACAAGGCATGGCATAGGTACATTCATTACCTGGCCTTCATGGAAGACTTTATCTGGACAAGATATGGGTTCTGAGCTCAGCTCATTCTTGGGCACCAGACCTTTGACATCATTGTAGAACTTCACAATGCAGCCAAACTCCCTTGCACACACCACAAAGCCATGTGTGATCAGACCTGGTTTTGCATCTTCATAACTGGAGAGGACTGGAAGCTTTGATTGGACAATACTTTTCTTTAGAGTAAGGATCAGCTTCTTTCCTGCAGGATTGCACTCTAGCACCTACAAGAATGGAGTACAAGAAGGTTCAAAAAGCATGTCTGCCATTGTCTGATCAATCCAGTTGCTAAGTACTCTGAACAAAACACTGCAAAGTAGCTGAAGACTCTGCCTGGCAGCTCTCACCCGACACCTGACTTCATCTCCTATGTTGTACTTCTTCTCAGGCTGCTTCAGGACCACATCAGCAAGATGCATGGATGGCACAAGCCCTTTAATCCCATCAGCCACTTTCACCTGCATCCCAATGGATTTCAATGCAAACACTTTGCCCTAGAACCCAAAATAGGGAAAAGGATCAGTAAATTCAGCATGAAAAGCAGACTGTGCACAGGTAGGAAACAGACAAGACATTGCACCACCTATTATCACCAAATCTAATCACTCTCCAAAAAATAAAGTCTTACTCCAACCCACACTCCACCCAACCAATCTGACCCATTAACTTTTATACATTACGTAAGGTTGTTTTACAGCCTCTTTTCCTTAAGCATAGGCTACTTCTGCAAAATCCCAAATGGCTCTGGCAAACTAGAATTGCTTCCAGAGACATATCCAATACAGTCATGACTCCAACATAAGAATGATCATAACTGAGTAACTTTCTGCCCATCAGCTGATTGTGATGGTCCATGATGGAGAGTTTCTTTCACTCAAGTCTTTCTAAAAATGTGTTCATGGCCATAAATAAATGATGGACTGTGGCTAAAATTACCATCGCCTTGGCAGCATCATGAATGAAAACCTGAACAAAATGGGGAAAGAGAAGTATCACATTCCATTAATTGAGTCCTGCAAGGAGAGGTTTTTCTTCTCACTTTCATCTCACTAGTCTGGATCAGAAGTTGAATATACATACTAGGCAGAGGAAATGCACATTAGCTAGATCATTATTCCAAGCATAACGGCCACACAGTACTGTGTCAGTCCTTCAGAAGCTCACCTGCACCACATCCCCTGTGTGGATATCTTGGTATTGCAGAAACCGCGCTTCAATAATCTGACTAGGAAAGAGACACAGCAAGAGATGACCAATCAGTCGACGGAAATCCAGGACCTTTGCCTTGTCCCAAATATCCATTATCCCACATACTCCCCGGCGCTCTACAACTTCGAAGTTCTGTGTTTTACTCCAACTGACCCGTCCCAAAACAGCTCTCTGGACATAAAGCTCAGGGAGGTTCACCAGGCTCCATTCCAGGTGACAGCCACACAGTTATGGCCACCAGCCATGGCTCCATGAAAGGGAGACCCATCATCTGCATTGCTTAAAGCCACATAGATGGAAATACTAAGAGGGAGAAGTCAAATGGGCTGGGACTTGGAAGACCAAGGTTCAATTTCCTCTTCAGCCACAGTCTTCTGACATGATCTCAGCAGAATTAATTTAACCTCCCTGTGCCTCCACCCACCGCCTATATTGATGGAGTCCCAACTCCCTATAGTATGGGGAGGATATGCAGGATGCCCAGACAACCTGACGTGAGACAACACAGATACAAGCCAAAAAACTCCAAATGGCAAGTTCCAGTCCAGCAAACCAATGTAGTATTTTCCACTCTTGACCAAACCCTTCTAATCCTTCAACCAATTTTCTGGAAGAGTCTATGAAACTTACTACTTCAGAGATACAATACACATCTCATCCATCAGGCTGTAGTCAATGATCCGACATTTATGTTTGCATCCTGTCTTAAACGCCCCAGGTTTAAAGGATTTTCTGGTTTTTGAAAGATGTTTCAACTAGAAAAAACAAATTATAATTTAGTGTTTGGAAAATGGAAGCACTGATATAGACCTTAGGTTGAAGTGGCAGCATCTGACCAAATTGTTCCTCTAACATATTCACTCTGTGCAACAGGTTTCACCAGTTCTTCCACAACAGCCCTCCTACATTCCCACCCGAATAAGGGGAGGTATGATTTGGCAAACACCTTCCACATTGTTCTAATTTTGTTGTATTTGTCTCACAAAGAACATAAAGGTAGAAAATAAAACCTCCTCCTAGCCTCGTTCCCCAGGAGGCAAAGGTAGCTATAGAGGACTGCTCTCACTGCCCTGGTACTTACCCGTGCAAATGCAAGAGTGCCATCATCAAACTCAAAGACAGCACCAAACTGCTTGTAGAAAGCTTTCACTGTCGACTCCTCCACCACTGCCCCCATGCGATCGTTGGAGAGCTGGTGTGGGGATCCCCCAGGGTGGACGAAGGATGGCCGCAGAGTAAGCCGCACCACCTTGGAGGTGGGGTGGATAGAAAGGATGCAAGCTTTCATCTGGGAGAAGATATGTTCATTAAACACAAGTTTATAAACAAAAGAGGAGAAAGGCACATTGCTCATGTTTTTAGACATTATGCTTGGTACCTGAACTCGCTGTCCATGTACAAGCACTTCTCAATATTGCTACTAAGACATCACTTCAGTTCTAACAGCTTCACAGACGAGGGATTTTTGCTTATCTGTTGTTTATGGGCTAGTCTGGTACGTGACCGCACAAGAAACATTCTATCACTTGCAAATCTGTCCTGCTTCCCAAATAAGTCGTCCATTACCCCAGGAATGACTTTGCTCTTCACAGCTTTAAAGCAGCCATGATAGTAATTCAAACAAAAGATGAGAAAGACAGCTATCATCAGTAAGATTTCAGTGATTATTCCACTGAAATGTTGGAGAAGATAAGAGATGTTGCAAGTGACATACCAACTCCAGCCATCCTTCACCCTCCTTACCACTTGATCTGGAGAATAGTTCATGGATTTCTCTTGGTCCATGTGCATGAAATCCACAATGCCAGTGAAGGAAGACAGAAAGCTCACTTTGAGCCCCAGTGGGGCCACCTAGAAAGGGGAAGGAAAAGCCCCCAAAAATTGCACTCAGTTTTCATGCAGCTCAGGAACAGAGAGAATTCACGCATTTCACAAAAAGGCACTGTCCGTGCTAATCAACAAGCACATCACAAGAGACAGGAAATCCGCTAACAATTCTGCTTTCCACATGGTTTTGCAAAAACAATCCTTTAGTTTCTCAGTAATGCTATGTTTACTTTGAAGACTACTGCTAACCTGTGGATTACTTTTCCTAGGCAAAGGCCAGAGAAGCACAAAACGGACCCTGTTCTGCTTCAAGCTTCATCACCAACTCCAGGCAGAAGCCTTTACACTCATGGCATCACAACCAGAACAGAGATGAGATCTTAGGTG
This sequence comes from Phoenicopterus ruber ruber, assembly GCA_009819775.1. Lineage (NCBI taxonomy): Eukaryota > Metazoa > Chordata > Aves > Phoenicopteriformes > Phoenicopteridae > Phoenicopterus > Phoenicopterus ruber. Next base: position 26,922,023 of record CM020221.1, on the reverse strand, counting down.
AATGAAGTGGAAGGACTGTCTAGCAGATAATGGTGCTTGCTGTTGTAAAGTAATTGAGCCCAAGCGCAAAATTTTCCAGGGTATAAACTTCCATCTCTACTTCACCTATCTCCCTACCTTCAGCAAGACTCAACCCCCCCGCCCCCCCAAATAAACAAACCCAAACCAGAGCTTACCTTCTGCACTCGAGCTTTCACCACCAGCCCTGGCAATAAATTAGAGAGCGTCCAGTTCTGTCGCTCTGTTGCGAGGGATGCAGCAACCTCTGATCGATCAATGGACAAACGGACCACTCTTCCCTCGTTCTTTACTTCCACAATGACACAGTTCAGGTTCTGGCCTATTTTCAAGTCAGACCCTACAAAGACAAGTCACAGCATAAAACCTCCACCAGGAACACTCAGGGATTCCCTTCCACTTTTTCCAAAACTTTTTCAGAGTTCCCTCTACTTTAAGAAGTTAGAACTCCTCTCAATCTAGGTGACGCCTACTGCCAGCAGGGATGGATAGGCTTGGAACAGTAACATAGTCTGTCAGAAAACAGGCTGAAATCCAACAACTTGTTGCAGACTAGCCACAAAACTGCTGTTTTCAGCAACTTGCAAAGACTTCACCTTGACCCAACTTCATTGAGGTGCACTAACACCACAGATATAACAATCTTTAATCCCTGCCATTCTTCACCTCCACTTTAACCCCAGCAACTCCTCCAGCACTACTACTTACCTCTCTTGACTGCTTTGATGTAATTTTGGGCTTTCTGACGAGGCAGAAAAGCATGAGTCCCACTGACTCCAATATCAATGAGGTAGCCATGGTCTTCCACGCTAGACACAAAGCCAGAGAGCAGCTGTTGGGAGGGAAGCACTGCAATTCAGTAACATGATGAAACAGCTGGGTCTTCAAAGAACACACCTCTAGTAAGAGATTCCCCACCAAATATTCACTTGTTTCAGGAGGACAGAGAGCTGAGTTTTCCAGAGCAGCAGAAAAAACACTACATTCTTTCTTATTACAGAGCTCATCTGGCAGTGGGGTCTCAACTCTACCCTTATCCAACTACGCACATATGGAGTTCACAAACCAATAGGGAAAAAAATTGGGATGCTCAAAATTAGCAGGTGCTCTAATTGCAGGCACATGCCTGCAACCATACAGCTGGAAACACAAAACCTAAACAACCGAGCACTTCTGCAAAGCAGGTTAAATGTTATCCTCTGCATAAATAACAACAAAACCTACTCAGAAATAAGTCATTAAATAACCTGTCCATATTGAATCAGAATCAGGTGAATGGATTACATGAGTGACAACCTGGAACCAAGACCCAATACTGCTCTCTCCTCCCAGGTCTCTTCTATGGTGGGAGCAGCTCCATGTTCTTCTCTGATCCCACGCAAGGACAAACTGAAATGTTCCCCTACGCACTGTGCAAGAAGCACCTCCAAAGCCTAGAGGCTGTGAAAGACCCAGAACACGTACCATGCCCGATGCTAGTGCTGAAGCGTTCAGACCCTTATTGACCTTTTTGGGGTCAATCGATAATTTGATACTCCGACGTCCGTCAGCACTTTTCTCAACACTGGTTACAATGCACCTGACCAGTGTTCCTGGAGAATACATGTCCGAGAGCGAATTCAAGTCCTGCCCAGCAAGATGATCAAGAGAAACATACAAATTTTACATAAGAAGGTGAGAATTTGTTACTGAAGTAGCTTTTGAAATCAAAATCCCATAGGAAAGTCCTGTTTCTCTGGCAACACTACAGTAAAAGACGGGAAATGTCACAAACACCAGGATTTCAGTATAGAGGCAGGGATGACATTACATGATGTTAGCAAGTCTAGTAGACTTTGCTTAAAAAGGAATAGTGTGTGGGCCGGAGTCAGGAGGTTGCAGCTGAGAAAACATGTCTACAGAGCCAACAGTGACCCTAACCTCACCTCCATCTTTAGCAGGGAAAACCACTACCACCAAAAGGCCAGCACACCTGGCAGAGAGCACATTCCTCACCACCTTGGAAAAATTTATGGAGCACTGACACCAAAGAGAAAGGATAACAGATTACTCCATCCTCGTTCTTTCTAGCAATCATCATTATCAGGAAATTGCAAAGTTTGCTTGGAAAAGACAGTTCCAAACCAGGGTCAGTCGACATTAGCACTATGCAGCAGCACGTTGCATGCAGCAACGCACAATGAAATTACAAGGACTGTGCGAATCCCCATGCCCTCACATCATCTTCCAACCACTTCCCTAACTTCTTCCCACCATTGCCTACAGCCAGGGATCAGTATTTAGCTTCAGTAGCAGACAGGCAGCACAAATCTCTTCGTGTTCAACAGGCTGTCCACAAAGTTCACAGACTATTTAGCCAGGGCTAAGGCACTGCAGGTGATCAAATTCAAGTCAGCTGCAAGACACCAGAAACCAGGCTCCTAAGCAAGACCCCAGGGTTGGTTCTGAGGTACTATTAACACTCCCTAGTTCCCAGGCACAAGTCACAGCCCCAAGCCAAGGTCTCACCTCCAGGAGCTCTCCTTGGGCCACCTGCTTGCTCAGCATTTTGCTGTAGGCATCGCTGATCTGCGTGACGGGCACAAATCCTGAAAGTCCATTGGGCAAGCTGATGACTAGCTCGTAGTCACTGACCTCTTTTATACAACCAAGGAGCAGCATCCCCTCACAGAGTGCCTGGGAAAGCAGGAAGAATAGCATACAGTGGATATCTTGGCAAGTCAGCGATAACAGGGTGGTATGCACACTTTTGTCCCGAATCACTGATGTATTTTACAGGTTTAGTGAGGAAGAACATGCCATGTTTATGTAGCCCAGAAGAGACATGCACACAAAATCAAACATTTATCCACAAACCTCAATTGTGAGTGGTTCAATACTCAGAACATTGTCTTTAGCAGCGGCTGTTTTGTCTGCCTTGAACTTTTTCTGCTTTCCTTGATCCCTTTGGCTCCTTTTTCTTTTCTGGGATTGTTCTTCATGGTGAACCTAAAGCAGATTATAAGCAGAGAGGAAAAAAATAAAAGTGGATAAAGAGATAAACTTTGCACTAAGGCAGAATTCTGCTTCCAAGAACAAAATCAGAAGAAAATGCTAGGATTGAAGAAAAAAAAAAAAGAGAATAACCTTGGTAACTGCTATATGTCTACATGCAAGTCTTCCAAATTATCTCCTTTTTGCCTGAGGCTGATCATTTATAAAACTGTGAATCTTGGGAATGGAAAAGCGTGGCACAAGTGATCTGCACCACACTCTACTAACAGAAAAAGACAGACCAAACTTAGTCTATATCCACTAACACTAGCCTCACTACACAAGCACCTCGGGATAAGATGCTTGTGGAATGTTTAAAAGCTAAAGCCTGATCAATAATGTTGATTGAACTTTTTCTGTCATCACATTCAACATGCATCAGACATTAGGGACCTTTAAGAGATCGGAAGAATGGTGGATGTCAGCAGTTATCTCTTTCTGGAAGTCCCTTTTATAGTTTACTATTCTGACAGTGGAAGAGCTCTGAGAAGAGTTAATCAAGAACGTGCAAACAACATACATCAAACAAATTGTCCCGCTCTAACTTTGAGTTGGGTGTTTTTCCCTCTGCGGGTTTTTTCTGGATACCCCCTCGAGGAAAGTTTTCTTCCATGGATGCCATGCTTGCACTTCTATAGGACAAATGACAAAACAGAGATTAAACGTGCAGTTGTTATGCTTGTTCCTCACAAACACTGAAGAGACATAAGAGTGAATTATCCCCAAAATAAGAAAGAATTCAGATAGCTACTTTAGTCAGCGACAAAACAGAAACTCATGTCCAAATGAATTTAACATTTGACTACACTGAAGCATTGCAATGGTCCATCTAAATATGTGTGTCCCTAACACTTTTTACTATTGCCCAATTCTACTAAAGTATTAATTTTTTTAAGGCATTTAGATGCACCACATAGATATTCATAAAACTGCTTCAGCCATAAGTTTCCTGAATAGGTCTTTATTATATTCCGTGGACAAGCCAAAATTACCAGCTTCAGTCATCAAGGAGAAAGTTGTGAGTGAAACACTAAGTAAGTTTGGACTGCATTTTTACTTTTTGGATACCACCCTTAAAGGTTAATATAATTTGATACATCTTTGTGTAAGCTGTAAGTATATTTATACATACATATTTAATAAATATGTTTAACCTTACTATGTTTCAATCAGTAAACAACACCTTATTTATTAGGTCATTATTTATATGCTATTTATTACTTTAATCAACAGTACTTCTACAGAAATTAGCACTGAAACACTATGTTGTCAAATTTAAAGCAGCCTGTTAGACACATAAAACTCCTTTAAACATGAAAGCACATAATAAGACTAAAGTTCATCAAGGCACGCTTCACCAAAGGGCTCGCTAAGCAACAGAGACACCTTCCGCGGCCGGTAACCGAGCCGGCTGCACCGGCCACGCCACGCAGTTGGACCAGACAGGGGTGGAGCTATGCCTGCAGGGGCCTTACCTCCGCCGGCCGCTACCGCTCCGGCCCCCGCAGCCCCTCACTCGCTGCCGCCGGGCCCTGGGCCGCTGCCAGAGGAGCCCGGGAAGGAGGAGCAGGGCCGGCAGCCGCACGCGGGGAGCACGGCGAGCCGACCAGAAGCAGTACGCGGGGCAAAGAGCAAAGGGCAAGCGGAAGCGGCGCGACTGCTTCTCAGCCAACCAGAAGGAAGGGGCGGGGAGAACCCGCTCCCTGCGGAGGTGCAGCCAATCCGCGGCCTGCGGCGGCTGCGCGCGGCGCTCGGCGGCCGCCATTTTGTGGGAGGGCGCTGGCGAAGGGCAGAGCGCAGCGGCGGGACGGCGGCGGCTGAGGTACTGCTGGGCGCCCGGGGGGAGGGTGCCCGCCCCGGCCGCAGGCCCTTGCCCTTGCCCTCACCTCCTCCTGTAGGGCTGCGCCTCCGGGCGGGAGCGCGGCTCGCTGCGGCGCCGAGCCGCGGCTGTCCCCTGGGGCGCCCACGACCTTCAGCCGCGGCGTCGCTCCCCTCCGAGTACCAGGCGCCGCCGCGGCCCTTCCCCTGGCCCGACGCGAGCTGAGGCGAGGGAGCGCCGGGGTCGCGGCTGTCTGCGCTAGCGAGATGGGCCCGGCTTCTGTGCGGGGCTGGGGCGAGCGCGGCAGGCGGTGGCGCCCGACGTCAGGGCAGCCGGCGGGGCGGGCCGCGCCTGGCAAGGGCACCGGGCTCTTCCGAAAAAGAAAACCTGTGTTGTGATGTCTGGGCTCTGAGCCGTCCTCAGAAGGACGCAGTGACTCTTCTCCAGGCTTTTGCGTCGGTCAGGCGTAAGAAAAGATGGCCTTGGCTTTCCAGGTTGTGTATGGCAAGTGTTTAGGGGGGTTGTTTTGTTAAGATTTTTAGCTATTACATAGTTGATCCAGTTACAGGCACACTTACCTGATTATACAGTAGAGGTATGTTACGTTTGCATAAGAGCTGTGTTAATGAACATAGCACCTACCATAGCAGTTTCTTGTATCACTTTTCTTCTGGAGTACTGGTGGCTACAGTGTGTGCCAGGTTTGGTGGGTAACCGTATGGCATGTGTGCTTCTTTTGGGGTGAGTTACAAGATAAATAACAAATATTTGTCCTAAACATAAAGCCCTCTTAAACATAAGAAGGATACGTCTCTAAATATTAAAAAGAAAACGCCTTTTATTGTAAGGGTGATAAAACACTGGAACAGGTTCCCCAGAGCAGTTGTGGAGTCTCCATCTCTGAAGATACTAAAAACCTGACTGGACATGTTCCTGAGTGACCTGCTGAAGCTGCCCCTGCTTAGAGCAGGCTGCGGTTGCACTGTGCGATCTCCAGAGGTGCCAACCTGAGCCATTCAGTGAATCTGCAAGTATGCTACTGTAGCTATGCCAGGCTTTGCATTAATGAACTTCTTACATTAGATCTGAAACTTTGGTCCAGACACAGACAAAATACAAAAGTGTACCCTCCTGTACTTAGTGTTTTTGTTGTTCCTCTGAAAGCACTTCTGAGGCTTTGTAGCTGGTTCAAGTAACTTGCTGATCTAGCTGAAAAATAAGTGGGGGGAAAAAAAGGTATATTTTTATCTAGATCTGTGAATACTAGGCTGGGCAAGTAAGATGCAATAGAAATGGGCACTGAGAGCCAGGCAGTTCTTACTAACAACGCTTGCACTCTAATATGGAGTAAAAGTTGTAAAGCGCATTTGAATCACAAAACAGAGTAGCGGTCTAGTCTGAATCTTGTCACCAACTTTTTGAGTATGTAATTGGAGCTGTTTCTTAGCTGAACTGGTGAAGATTTATCTTAATTAGGTATTGCAGATTTGTGAACAATTGGTAGAAATTTGCCTGTGTTGAATGGTTGTGTAGGCAGGACTGGCAGGTCTTAAGTGCTTTGAGGAATTTTCCCTTTTATCATCATCATCCTGACTTTTTTTTTCCCCCCATGTTTAAACTTGGTTGAATGAACTCTGAAAATCATAAATGTTCTTCCCTTCAGAACCCCTTGTTTGCCTATCTGCTCGCGTCACCTGTTTTGTACCTTAAGATACAGTGCTCTGAGTGTGCCTGCTCCTTACATATATCCACTGTCAGTTGAATGTCGTGAGAGTAGATTTAATAGCTGACAATGGTATAACTAAGTTCAGTGTAGAGATTAGTTTGATTTTGCTATTGATCCTATCCAACTGAATTTAAATTCGTTAACTGTCCTGTATTGCTTGTTAGGACAAGCAGCCATGGCTGGCCATGACTCGGGATCTCAACACCAGTTCACTGGATTTCAGAAGTACTTCAATTCCTATACCATCACAGGCAGGAGGAATGTATGTATTATGTATATTAATTTTTGTAGTCTAGTATAATTTTGTTTTCTGGGTTTTACACTGAAACTAAACTTAACTTTTATGTTTTCCAGTATGTAATAGCAACATACACAGGTGTTGCAATGCTCATCTTGTATTTCAAGCTTAGACCTAAAAAGAAAACTCCTGCTGTGGCAGATAAGTAAATGGTAAGTGGCTGGTGTTCTTCCAGGACCAAAATGCTTCAATGCCAGCCCAGGAAGAAAGAATGTCAAAGGACAAGTTGCTAATAGTACAATGTAATGAGAGAGAGAGAGAGAGAAAAACACAGGCATGCAAACTTTGTATTTATCCCTTTAAACCTCAACTAAACTATAGCATCAGCTTATTTGGGGGCATTCTGCATGAAGTAGGTTGTTAAAGGGGGATGCAGAAAGTATGGGATACCAGTGTTCTTTTTGTTCTTCTGACATGGTAAATGGGACTAGGGACAGCGTGCAGGGAGGAAGAGTAAGCAAGGAAGGAGGAATGGAAGGATGTTGCAGCTAGGTATATCAAGCTTTGCCTACAACTATTAGGTGCCTCTGGTCTGCCCTTTTGCTGTAAAATAGGGGTAACTCTTGCTTTGTAGGTTATTGAAATAATAAAGTAGTACTTGAGGACTTAGTTGTATTAGAGAATTCCAAGCAGAGATTAATGCAGTCTGTTCAAACCTTCCTTTGAACAAAGTAAAGGAGCACCATACAATGGAACTGTTACATTGCACACCTGATTATGCAAGGCCCACATAGAAGGGACTGGACTTGTTCTTGTATAGCAACAACCAAGTGTTACAAAGTTCTAGAGTCCCTTTTAAATACCAAATTTCCACTGAAATGGCATTTTGAAAAAACCTATGGGCTGTCCTCATAGTCTGCAAAAAGGGGTAGAAAACAATAAGCTTGAGCATCGTTGTTGTGTGTTAAAGGGACATCTGTCATTTCTTCCTGGGTGTGCTGAAATTTGCCTGCTCGTAACTAAAATTGGTTGGGCTTGGAGGAAGGGGATGCTCAGTTACTAGTACCACCGTGCAAGACTTGTTATGTGTGATCTCTCTTTTCTCGGCAGGTTGCTGGCATGTCTGAACCTCCAAGCTGTGTCAATGTAATGCAAGCTGATGACCTGTTGTGGCTAATAAAATATAAATAATTACTTGTTTTATTGGAAATATGAAATGGTGCAAAAAAGCATAAACGTGGCACTTTGCTTTTTTTTTCTCTGTCAAAAATAGTTATTCGTAGTGGAGATCGAGTAGCTGATTCGTGTCATTACTATCTTAACTAAACTCTTTTGCTGTTATAACACATCCTAAAGTGTTTCTGAGCACCTGGTAATAACCTAGGAAAGACCTCAGCAGCATGACGATACCGGCACAGAGCTTACAGCTGGTCAAAGCATCTCCACACTTCCATGTCACAGTGGGTAACAGTAAGCTTACGTGGTTTGCAGTTACCTGGTTGCTCCCATTTTCTGCATTCCAAGGTAGTAGCTTACACGGAAACAGCGACTTCTTTGCTATTATTAGTGCAATGCAGATTACAACTTCTGCCTCAGTTGTCTGTATTTTGCACAGAACCTGTTTGGTTTTGATGAAAAACCTCCCAAAACAGACTGATCAAATTATGGTATTTCAGCTTTTTCTGTTACTGCCCTCTCTTGCAGAGGTAACTGCCAGAAAGAAAATGACTTAATTTGCTCATGTTAAGCTCTTGTAACTCCACATGTTCATAAACAGTGGCTTAAATAGTTCAGCGCTTACTTTTCCTGGACATAGCCTCTTAATAAATGAAGTGTTCCTACCACAGTTAGATACATTCACCCCCTACCTGCCCAACACTAACACTTACCTATCACATTCTCCACAGTGTCTTTCTGTATCTCAGTTAAAACTCAGTGCCATCCTTAGATGTCACATTAGTGCTGATGTGTGAACGTGATTATACAGCACTGTGCTTCTTGGAAGGGTGCCAGCAGCAGGGGTTGAACCTGGGACTTCAGGTGCTGAAGCATGCAAATACACTTCCCAAGCTGAGGGCAGCAGGAGGTAGGCATGGTTGCTGGAAAAAAAGGAGGGATAAATGACAGGGTCTTTGTGCTCTCGCAGTCTAGTTCATGTATATTAAAGCCATTTGTACACGCTGGGCCTTCTGAATAAATCTAGTCATCTTCCTCTCCTATAAGTTTGTTTGCATAAATGGCCTCTGCTGTATACAACTTTCCAGATGAATAACTGTGGTTGTAACAGTTTAATGGAACTAATGAGCTAGAACCCATCACCTACCTAGAACGAGATTTACATGAAATGGCTAGTTGTCAACTTAACTGTTCCCAAATTACTTTGTTTCTCTTAGCACAGTGCTCACAGTTACAAGCACTGCTCTTGCTTCCATTGCAGCCACCAAGGGAAGAAAATAACCTTCGTGTAACATACAGACACAAACTATGTGGTTTTAGTATTTATTATAATATCAAAAGTATAAAACTGTACAAAATACAAAGGCAGAATGTGGCAGTGTTTTCTTTAAGCTGTCAAAACTGTACATGCTTTGTTTTAGGTAACTAGTTTAATTCACCATAATTGTACTTAAATCCAACTGGTCATATTGAGAGCTAGGAAATTGTGTTGAGGTACCATTACACAAAAAAAATCCATAATAATTTAGTTTTAACCTTTTTTCTTCAAAGAAAACTTCCAGGTGAGCTTCCTAATGAATTTTACACCCTTTATTTTGATGTATAATGCCTGTAATATACCTTTACTCCGAGAGTTAGAGAAGGGATGAGAGGGGAGGTAGTTCTCCATTTAGCTTAGAAATGTCAAGTCTTGTTTTTATTTTCACTAGAAAGCCAGTGGATTGTTCAAGTGTCCAGGCCCTTACTGGAAAGTCATGAGGAACACAAAACAGATTTCCCTGTATACAGCTTGTAAGAGATTTAAAAAAAAAAAAAATAAACAAAAAACGCAAAACAAAACCAAACCCAAAACCACACCAAACCGAGCGTGTCTGGTGGTGGTGTCTTCTGTTCGAAGACTCAGAAAGCAGTAATACTTCCTAGTGTTTTGCATGTTTTACTCTTCCTTAGAAATAAAGCACTGACCTTTATTGGTTGTCCAGGAGGACTTACTAGGGTACAATGTTTTTGTGGGTGGAAACTCTCACTTCAGCAGACAAGCTGGCATTTCAAAAGCAAACTGATAATACACTTAGGCCTGATTAATCTTTTTACTCTGCAGCAATGTTTCCATTTCTTGGCTAGATTTACATTTTGCTATATTAAACCTTATGCAGAAAGGACACAGGTTTTTAAAGTTCTTTTAGTTCTAATACAACATAAAAGGGTTTAACTGTGCTTTTTTAATAATGGGCAATTCAGTTGTGCCTCAGTGTTGCCCCCCCCCTTTTTTTTTTTTCATACAATAAAGTATGAAAGTAAATAAAGTTCACATTGCACTTCTGGTTGCTTGTCACACTTACAGCATTGGCTACCTGTGAAAACAGAATAACAAGATCTGCATTTCTGATACCTCAAAAGAGCACAGGAGTTGTTTGAAATCTTTTCAGGACTTAGTACTCGGATGCATAAAACCCATAATGCAACTTCACAGCAGCTCCCCACAGGGCCCTGCCTGTAGGCCCTTCTCTTTCAATGCCCTGTTTGTCGCTGTGATGCTCTCACCATACCTGTCGCCCAGCCCAGGCTATAGTGAATTAAACTACATTCTTCTTTTCTGAAACGGAACAGCTTTTGCTTGTGTCTGAGATCGATTAAACATTTGCTAACCATAAATTAAGTGCTTTAAAAAAATCATTTGAGAACACATACCAAGGCTGTTAACTTTCCACAAGTCTCAGCAGAGCTCAATACCATCTCTGAGAGGAGACAGCCATTTTCATATACATATATATAGATATATTTTTATCAAAAGCACCATGAACAATTCCTTTTTTTACAGCCACAATGTCTTGTCAATCTCCAGCATTTTCAAACTGTGGATAAATATGAAATAGCAGAACTGAGACAACGCTGCTTGCATTAGTTTACATAGTTTTGTTTTTCCTGCAACAGACTAGTGGGGTGCACCTGTACAAGACATTCCTCCTCGTCTCACGTCCTGAGGTCACTACTGCAATGACTTGGCACAGTCAGTCTTACAGCTTCCAGATTTACTGTGAACTGTAGGCTCCCGCAGCCAGCAGCAAGTTTCTGCGTGTAAAATGGAGGTGTACAACCGGGGTTGATTTGGTCATGTATGTACCTAGTAACAAGTCCTGTGAGTTTTCAGGCAAATTTATATGTCCAGTGGCTGTAGTAAAGTCATCGGTTTCTAAATCTTCAAATGCTTTCACAGCATCCCACAGACGAACCGTGTTATCCATTGAACCTAAAAAGAAAAAACAGCAACAGTTTAAAGTCTTTATTAATAAAAAAGTATATAAAAAGTTACTGGGGAGCAAGTTAACAAAATTAAAGCTCAAAAAGCAGGTTTGCTCATAAATGTAGACTCATGCCTTCATCCTGCAAGGAAACAGACTTTAACAAGCCTCTAACATACTGAATGCACCCATAAAAGCTACCAGGATTTCAGCTTTCCTCTACTCTAACCTGAATGCCCTGTGGATAAAGCACAAAGAACTACTCTCTCAAAACACTTGGGTTTGGATTGTATCACCTAGCACTGAAAAAGCAGGACCGCCCCGTGGGCTAGATGCCAATTCCAGGAAACACTTATCATTTTAAGTCACATAATAACGGTTTCTTTGTTTGATACAGGGAAGACAGCAGAATTTTGCAGGCCCAGTGGCCTGTGCTTTCACCGGAGCATTGGTAGATAAATTGAAGTAACCACCCTCCAGGCTGGATCAAACCTGTACCTGCTCTGTTAGCTTTCACTCCTGCAGTAGTGGCTCACTGAGGATTCTCACTGCACTGCATTTAGGAACATACTACTAAATAAATCTAGAGTATATCTAGCCTGGTTTCTTGAGGAAATTACCCTGATGTAATTACAGGGTCTGTCCATTGTTGCTTCTGTCAGTAACTTGAACTTGTTGGCTAATTTCAACCAGTTGACAGAACAAGTTTCAAATTCATTGAATTCCTATACATTTTAAGAAAACAGTTAACTAATCATGGAGAGACAAAACTTTATGCCTCCATGAAGGGAAAACTGGCAAAGGAGCTCCCTTATATTAGACACCAGAGAATCCATGTGGACAGGCAGGAAAAACAAACAGGCTTCACAAGTTCTGCTGCTCATAGACCTGATTGTTAATATTACACGCACATTTCTATATCAAAAATCTACCATGAAGAAATAGTAAGCATGTGGATAACTCATCTTCCTTTCTATCCCCTTCTCTCTCTTCTTTCTAGTCTGCTGCATGTCCCACTCCCATTCCAGTATCCTGTGCCTCTCTAGTCCAGCCTCTTCTTGTCTGCCCTAGTGTTACTTCTAACTTCAGATTCCACCCCCAACACCGTACACAGATCCCAACCTTCACTATCATCCAACTGCATAACACCTCTCCTTCAGTTCCCAGAACAGTGAGGTGTCATACTTCACAGTCCAGTGAAGTACTCGCCTTGTACCAGCAGTTTTAAGGTGCTGCTTTTGCTAAGCAAGTGATTCCACTTTGTCTTCTTCAATTTAAGGAACCAATTATATCATTCCTCTTCAGACTTACGGAACACAACAGCAACTTCACTGTTTCCAGAGAATTTTACCTGATGCTAAAATCTCCCCATCTCTACTGAATCTGAGCGCGTAGATAGTGTCGGTGTGCCCTTTCAATTCTCCAACCATTAAGCCATGTCCAATATCCCACAGCAGAACTCTTCCATCTGTTGCTCCAGTAGCCAGGAATCGTCCATTGGGAGAAAACGCCAATGAATGAATTGGTCCCTAAAACAGACATTGGGGGGGGGGGGACCAAACAAGTTAATTAAGTCTACTCACATTCAATCAGTCAAGCCATATTCATTCTGAACACTGCTCTTCAGAATCTCACCACAGAAATAAAATGACTTTCACACTGCGAGTGATATGCCTTTACCTTATGTCCAGTGAATATTCTTACACAATTCCCATTCAAAACATCCCAGAGCCGTACAGTCCTGTCTGCCGAGCCCGTGGCAATATAGTTAGAGTTTGGATGAAATCGGGTACACGTCACATCAGCAAGATGGCCAGCAAATATTCGTAAAGGCTGGTAGTGATCTGTTGCCCACAGACTGAAAAGAAAAGCTTTATTGATAAAAAGAACCCTAATGAAGTTCAGTATCTCTTGCACAATGAGGAATAAAAGGAAGTAATTATGCAGTGGTGACTTACTGGTCAGTTTATTGAATTAGCAGGATCTGTTTTGGAAAAGTATACTTTTCAGAAGGGAGAAAAAGAATGTTCTGTCAAGTTGTTAAACAACTGGAAGAGAATACTTATAATCAGATGGTCACATAAAAGGACACCATCTCTTTGGTCATGAGATAATCTGATGTGTGTTGAAAAGGAAAAAAAAACCCACACTGCATTAAAACATTTGTTTAGTATTTTAACTGACATGAAATAAAATTTATTTCCAGTAATAGAGTAGGCTAGAGTATATCAGCTAATCTCTTCCAGGGTTAATGCACAACAAACTGACCCAGAAAAGTAAATAACCCATCCAGTTTCTTACCGAGCCACTCTGTCGTGTCCCCCTGACACAAAGTAATAACCATAAGGAGAGAATTGTGTATCCCATACGGGATAGTTGTGTCCTTTATATCCCACCAAACATGTGAACGTTTGGAGACTCCACAGTCTGACAGTGCCATCCTCAGAACAGGACAACAGATAGTTCCTGTCACAGGAGAAAGTGTAGCATATTACATATCAAACTTACACACAGACTGCATAACCATTGCATAAACATTGTGAGATGTCTATGATAAGAACAACTGTCCACTGAACAGCACCTGTTCAGCATGTCACATATAAATCAGCATTTTGGTGGGGTAAGCAACAATAACCAATTCAAGCAGAATCCAGTCCTAGGCCTTTATGCAAAAAAAAAGAGATGATTGGGTGTTGGTGACTAATTCTGATGACACAGCAATACTGAGGGGAGGGGAAAAAAAATAATTAAAAAAAAAAACAACCACAGAGCTGGTCTTTACTCAGGAATTCCAGTTATATGAAAAAATGACCAGTAAACTGCTATACTATGTTTCTTAAAAAAAAAAAAAAAAAATCTTTTAATAGAACTCTAAACAAAATTTCAGGATTCTCTGAAAGAGAATTCATATCATGCATGTTCACATTCTCAATCCATAATTATAGACTCTACATTCATGTTCCACAAAAAGTTTACTTCTCAGCTGTTTCTGTGATGGTTGTTTCTGGACTAGACACATGCAAAAGCAAACCTTTAGACATTTAAACCTCCTTTCTACTGTCCAGACTCTCACAATTACATAGTGGTTTTAAATCTCTTATTTTAAAGATACCATTCCATGCATTTTGAAAATAAATTCTCAATAGAATGAGTAACTTGAAATGCAACAATATGCTACTCAGTCCGGTTTTATGTTTTGCAATACTGTAAGTGAAATCAATGCTGCAGTACTTTTCCTCTCTACAATTCAGTTAGTTAAAACCCAGCTTAAACTACAGTTTGCAAAACAGATGGTCTATTTTGCCATCTAAGTCCTGAACCTCAAAAAACGTGCTGGCATCCTCCGCTCCAGTTGATTTCAGTAATAGCTGACAGTGCCCAACACCCTGAGCATAACGAGCACTTATGCTCACACAGTTTCTTGTAAGCTGCATAAACAAGAATTGCTTTAACCTTTTGGAAAAAGCTGCATTAAGAACATGTTTGCATTCATTAGCATACAATCAAAACTCAAGACAAGCAAACTAGTTAGCTTGTAAATTTATTTTACCTATCAGGACTGAAGCTGGTGCCATAGACAGGTCCACTGTGACCATATAAAATCTTCAACTCACTTGCTGTTTTCTCATCCATGATCCTCTCCAAGACATCATCTGATTCTTTGTCGATGAGACTGAGGTCTGCAATATTTCAAAGTTCATGTATCATAATAACTGTCAGAAGTTCAAAGATAAATGCCATGAACAGGAAAACAAATAATATTCTCTCTAAAAGAGCTAAGTATGGTGTGAACAGGACAAAGTACCTGGGAATTGGTAAGTCTGAAACATACAATGGTATTTAAAGTATTTTTTACCATTGTAAAAGGTGAAAATAATGCTTTACATAAATAATCACTCTTTCTTAAGGCTTCACTAAGAGCTAAAATAAATTAATCCTGAGGTGTTATTTTTATACATATATTGTTCAGCCTCCAAACACAGTAACATCTTCTTGACAGAGATGCCAAATTTTCACACCTTTTCCCAGGAAGTTAATATGCCACAAACACGCTTTTCAGACATGTTTTGACAGCTGCACCCTACACACAACTTAAAATAACTTTTAGTCTGTAGGCTACTGTTTGCTGAACATCATGACCACATCTCTCTCAAATATACAGATTAAGAAATGTTTGCGTGGTATCTAGCTTCTACTGCAACACACTGTTACATAAACAGCAGAATTAAATAAGCCTGATTTCCATGAATTCGCATAGGTGTTGAGCTACAGGACATTTTCCTCCATCCTTCTTAGAGTTCCCTCCTGTAATTTCCCCCAGGGTACCTCTAGTCTCTCCACTAGATCACTTAAACCCAGCTGGCTACTACACCCTATAGTTACCATCCAGTTAAGAAGCAAGATGGCTAGTTCCACGCTAGTTACAGCTAGTTCCAAGCTTCGTGCACTGACCACCTCACAGTAGAATCATAGAATCATAGAATCGTTCTGGTTGGAAGAGACCTCCGAGATCATCGGGTCCAACCATTAACCTATCACTACCAAGTCCCCCACTAAATCATATCCCTTAGGGCCTCATCTAAACGCCTTTTGAATACCCCCAGAGATGGGGACTCCACCACCTCCCTGGGAAGCCTGTTCCAATGCCTGACAACCCTTTCGGTAAAGAAATTTTTACGAATGTCCAATCTAAACCTCCCCTGGCGCAACTTGAGGCCATTTCCTCTTGTTTTGTTGTCTGTTACTAGGGAGAAGAGTCCGACCCCCATCTCTCTACAACCTCCTTTCAGGTAGTTGTAGAGAGCAATAAGGTCTCCCCTCAGCCTCCTTTTCTCCAGACTAAACATCCCCAGTTCCCTCAGCCGCTCCTCATAGGACTTGTGTTCCAGACCCTTCACCAGCTTCGTTGCCCGTCTCTGGACACACTCCAGCACCTCAATGTCTTTCTTGTAGTGAGGGGCCCAAAACTGAACACAGTACTCAAGGTGCGGCCTCACCAGGGCCGAGTACAGGGGGACAATCACCTCCCTACTCCTGCTGGCCACACTATTCTGATACAAGCCAGGATGCCGTTGGCCTTCTTGGCCACCTGGGCACACTGCTGGCTCATATTCAGCCAGCCGTCAACCAACACCCCCAGGTCCTTTTCCGCCGGGCAGCTTTCCAGCCACTCCCCCCCAAAAGTAGGTGTACACAACCAGATTTCTCATTCCTTTAAAAACATTTCTAGTGGTAGTATACAAGATGTGATCACACATCTGTGCACATATCGCTTCTTCAAAGAGAAAGCACCTAACTGCTGAAGACAACTCTCCTGCCACAGACATATTTACCTGTTCATGCAAAACACAGCAGTCACAAGTAATGCATGCTCATACTAAGTGTTATCATCTTAATTACCTGCTGCTGTTTTCACACTACGTAGCTTTTTTGGAGTCACAGACCATACTCTGACGGTAGAGTCAGCAAAGCCTCCTACAATCATGCTAGAGTCATCTGTAATATCCACTGCAGTCAGACCCTATACACAAAATATCCATTTATATTGTTTGTATCTTTCATGATGCATTTCAAATATTATAAAATCCTAAGTACTAATAGGAAAATTAAGTTGACTTATTTACAAAAATAAGAGGGAATTACTCTAGGATAGACATAAACACATACATTCTTGCATCATTAAAAATAAAGCTATATGAATGAAGTACAGTCAATAGTGACAACACAGTACTGTTTTCCAGTATTTTGGTGCAAAACATCTAGTGTATTCTGTACAATACACTTAGAGCCCCACAGGAAAAGCAAAAGATGGACTTATGGCAAAATCAGAGCAAAATCAAGGAACATGGAAATTAAATAGTTCAAGGAGTCTTTAAAGAGAATTTTGGAGATTTTGGAACATAGGATTTGCAACGCTTATTCCAAATACTCCAATAACCCTTGCCAACTCT
This sequence comes from Phoenicopterus ruber ruber, assembly GCA_009819775.1. Classification (NCBI taxonomy): domain Eukaryota; kingdom Metazoa; phylum Chordata; class Aves; order Phoenicopteriformes; family Phoenicopteridae; genus Phoenicopterus; species Phoenicopterus ruber. The sequence continues at coordinate 26,904,820 of CM020221.1, read as the reverse complement.
GTTAAATCTTCCTTTTTTATTAAAAGTGATGTTTATAATTTTGATTCCCTTCTCCATATTACCCAAACTCTTCTTTTACCAACCTGGTAAGCATTAAGGAACGTGTAGAAACAGATAGAGGGTAGGCACTCCGGGCCAAGGCGCACACGCCTTGCAGCTTCCTTCATATTCATTACTTTATCCAGCTTGTCAGAGTCTTTGAGTTCAGGCAGAGGAATTCTACAAGAAGCACACATTTTTACGAACTAAAAGCACCTCCCATATTGTTAATCTAAACAAAGAAAGCGAAACCTTCGTATGCAACCCTATACTTCAATATTCAAATACAAAACAAGAATTAGAAAAAATGAAAGACTACATAAAAGATTAATTGATGAGAAAAAGAGCCAGTAGCTTTAAGAATTTCAGACAGGCAATGGAACAAGATAAACAATTGAGTATGACCTGAAAAGATTAGTGGGTAAAATTTTATCAAGGGAAATCTACATTGACTTGAAGGGCAAAGACAGAGGGTTATAGGCTGAGCTTTCCCTTAGAAGTCTTACAGCTAAAGCTCTATACAGCTGAAATGGCCAAAGAACTGAAAATGTCATGTGAACAGCGATGCAGATTTGGCTTGACAAGACTGGATTTAACAAGACTTCTCTACACACTGTTCCCTTGGTACCTGTTTTGGGGAGGAGCATTAGGGTCTTGTTTTTTACTTTTTGACCCTACACTATCTTTTTTAGGTTTTTTCTTCTTTGGCTTTCCTTCCTCATTTTCTCCTTCTTCATCTTCATCATCCAAAGGCACATCAAACTCCGGTTCTTTCAATAAGCCAAAGAAAACCTGCAAGCCAGTAAAACACAGGTGAGACAAAACACTAATTGCTGTTCTTACTGAAAACTAATTTTTTTAATGGAAACTTTTCAGTGTAATAGTACAAGCAATAGGGCTGCCCCTTCAAAACTGCTATGTTTATATTACTGTATACATTACTGGTTAGCCCATAACAAATGTAGTACGTGTTGTGCTGTTTTACCCAGCAACTGACCTGGACAACCATAAGTTCTCTCACCATCTCTTAGCACTTCCTTAAAGCAGAATCCCTACAGCTTACATAGTTTATCTGTATAGTACTGTGGTACTACACTATCAAGATCTACACAAACAGCCCTTGCAGTAACAACTGGTAGTAAGTAAGAATTACATCTGTCGTACAAGAGAGGAACCCAAACAGTCAGATGTCCATTTTAAAACCACAAAGTAATTCAGGAGTTAGTTTAAGCTTAGTTCAGTGGGCTGAATACAAGGTTGTCTCCCAAAGGGGTTCAACAATTTCTTCTACTAGACAGTGACATATCTTGATCTCTCTACTCCTGCCAACAACTATTTGTACAGTTCTCTTCTTTTGTTCTGTTCATGCTGTCTTTTAAGATCTCAAGTGATAATTGTCAGTCTATACCAAGGTATCTCCCTGAAAAACTAGGGAGAATTGTTCAATTATAAGAGTGCAACAATCTTTCCCTCCTACCTTTGCTTTATTAGCCTCTCGTTTTGCCTCCCCAGCCAAGCTTCCAACCATAGCATCTATCTGTTGTTTACTGCGAGGCATTCCATCAAAGATATCAATGTAAAGATGTTCCTGAACAATGTTCCAGATCTGATTGTTCTGCTTTTCCTGAAGATGCCTCTTCAAGAGTTGGTAAGAGTCACGGGAAATACGCAGCACAAACTTGCTTGTTCGGAAGTCCAGCATGGTCTCGTTACCTTTCATATGTTCTTTTTTCGTCAAGCTAGATAATACACGCAGGTCATCCTGGTAATAGCACTCCTGATCCCCATGAAATCTATTGAAACAATTTAAGAGATGATAAAAGATTTATTACAAAAACATTATCTCCTAAGTGCACGCTTCTTTACATTACTTTAACATGAAACATATATATAAGGACCTTTTGGAAGCTACTGACTACATATGGGATTATTTTTCCGCTGAAATAAATTTCACCCTGGGGAAGATACACTAGTGACTTACTGTATACAGTAAGAGCATTCAACAGTTAAAAACTGAGATGGAGAGAACACACAAACAGAACCTCACAGAATTTCATACACCCAAAGGGTTGTTGCCTGAAGTAAATAGTTACACTAACACGTTTATTTACAGAAATGAAACTCTAATTAGTGGTATCATAAAGTACAGGGCATTTTTTATTATGCAAGACTACTTGGATGTATTTATATCTGATTCATTATATGAATATGCACATTTCACAGTGAGTACGCTTCTCGCTCTCCACTTGCATTATATAATAGCTAACATATGTTTAGAGTTTACCATTTTTTTTCAAACCACGTTATAAAATAGTTCTGGCAGGGAACATTTTAACTATTTACAGAATCATTTTTGCTGACCATATTGGAGAGAGACAAAGTTATCCTTTTGGACTGAAATATTTCATAATTGGTCTGAATCCAGAAAACAAATTAAATGTCATTTTCTCAAGTGATAAAGAAGTGAAACATAGTACGAGCACAGAATATTGTAGATTAGCCATAAATTAATTCCTTTAATCTTATTTGAAGAATTTCAATATACATGCTATGACATTAGCAAATACTTATAGCGTACGTTACTTTGGCATCTCTCTGCAATTTTCCAGTGCTAAAAAATGACCCCACAATCTTTCTCTAAAGAAGCAGCATCTCTTCATTGATACTTTGCAGCAAGGAGCCAGTCAGCTCACCATAAAGATGGTTCAAAATCTGCACGTGTACAGTTCAAAAGCATGTAGTTTGCACATCCTTCTAACATAGGAGATTGGGAAAGGATTTAAGAACAGTTACTGTAACCCATGGCACTATCACTTCAGATTCCAAATCTCTTCAACATTAGAGAAGAAAAAGAATACATACATATATATGCGCCTATGCTACTATACATTACAGATTTAACCAAAGTAGCAAACACAAAATAATGCAAATGCACAAATGAAAATGAATTACCTTTCAAAAAAAGACTTGGCTTCACTCTCATGTTGATTGTAGACCAATTCCAAGTACATGTGCACAAAGAGAGGATAAAACAGCTGAGACAATTCCGCTCGATGACAGTCCAGGGAACACTCAATGAAGTGTTTTAATCCACTGTAGTACTCCTCGTACAGCGTCGGGTCCCCCTGCTGATTGTAGGCAGACAATACTGCACTCACATCTGGCTGATCTTCCACAACAACGCCTCCTCCAACTGCAAAAGCATTAGCAGATAACAAGAGCTTGTAAGACAGCCTGAAAGAGCTAGCAAATATACAGTGGCTAACAACTCCACTGGTAAGGTGAGGGGCTCTGAGCAAAACGTGACATTAAGTCTTGTGCTTGTTCAGCACTATGTTTAAATGATACAAGTGAGAGGGTGGTAGCACATCATAGCCCAGTAGCCAATTCTCCTAGCACCTTCAGCCATTTTTTGCGCTTTCCCTGCCAACAGTTGCCTATAAGGTATTTAACATAGTCCCTAATTCAGCTAGGATTATGAGTGTAAAGGAAGAAGCCACTAACATCACCAAAATAAGTTATCTTTACTGCTAAGGCTAGAAACTGTCAAATGAAGAGCAGAATCTTTCAAAGCCTGTAAGATATACCCACTATAATTATTCTGCTTCCAGTAAACAGGCAAATTAAGTTCATCAAGTGAACAATTCACCAAGACCACTACACAACCATTACAGGGCAGTGACTTTTTGTCACTTGCTAACACTCTGAGAGCTCTGTTCTCCATAGTAGTCATTAAATGTTTTCATTGTTTTATCTTCTATGTAAAAACAATCATATCAAGTGATACCAGGAACAAGCTGACTTTATACTGGAACTCAGACATATCGGTTCCTGAAATTGCATGATACTATTCTGTAAAGCTGCCCCACAGAACACCTTGATTAAAAATACTTAGACTCCAGTTATTCAAAGGACATCTCAAGTACCCAGCAACTTGATCCAGAAATGTATAAAGACTCCTCTACAAGTATCCTATGGCTCTTTCGTCAAAACGCAGCCTGTACATCAGGCCTCCGTTCTCATCCCTGCGGCCACATCTTGGACCATCACCTCTAACTACAAAGGAAACCTTCAGCCTCCTGTTACACTGTTAGTAGAGATGGGACACAAAGACAAGGGGAAGCACCTCTCACTTTGACAGTGCTCCCTGCAAATATGACAGATACCCTATCTTTGGTCCCTTGCTCCAGGGAGGGCACCCCCAGGAGATCCTGATCTCTCCCCAAGTTGTATGGGGGAATAACACACTCGGGGGTCCCCCTCCAGAAGGCCGGGGGAGACTCTCACCTCGCCCCCCAGGGAGGGCCACCCCAAGAGAGGCACGACCTGACACCGACCCTTGTGCCCCAGCATCATGGAGAGCCCCCGAGGCTGCGGGAGGCACAGGACCCCCCCAGTCCCCAGGGGTCCCGCCGGGAGGGGGCGGCCTCCCGCCCCGGGCAGCGACGCCGCAGCCCCCGCGCGGGCCCCACCTTTCCCCGGCGGCACAGCGGCTACCGCGGCCACCCCAGGGCTGGAAGAGGCGACAGTGGCGGCGCTGCCTCCTATCGTGATGGCGGCAGCGGCGGTAACCCGGCTGAGCAGCGCCTCGCTGCCGGTGGAGTCTGCATCGCCGCCGGGGGCTCCGAGAAGCCCGGCGCTGGCGGGGCTGAGAGCAGCAGCGCCGAGGTCGTCGCCGAGCAGGCGGGCTTCGCGGCGCAGGATCTCCTCGGACTCGCGAAGGTTGCTGCGCCGCAGGAACTGCAGTACGGCCACGAGTGTCTGCCGGTCCAGCGCCGCCGGGGAGGCGGCCGGGCCCGGTGCCGCAGGCTTAGGGGGAGCCGCCTCCCCACTGCTCCCCGCCGCCTCCCCCTCCGCCGCCGCGGCCGGGGGAGCGACGGGAGCGGCAGCAGCGGCTGGAGGTGCAGCAGGGGGCTGCGGCGGCGTCCCCGCCTCAGGGTCTGGCTTTACCGCCGCCACCTCCGCCGGCTCCTCAGGTAGTGCCGCCATCTTGCATCGCCCCCCATTCGCCGGCAGCGGGCGGCCGCCGCCAGGCGCGGACGCTCTTGCGACAGTCAGGGCAAAGGACGGGTACTGCTGCCGCTGCCTACCTAGGCACTCGCGGCTTCATTTTGCGACGCTGCCAGGAGCGCTTTATGGCAGCGGGAGTGGCATCAGTCTGGCGGAGCGGTTGTGAGGCGACTGCCGCGCTGAGAGCGTCCTGGCACTAAATAAGTGTGATTTTGGGTAGTGACTGTGCGGATATGAATCACAGAGCTCAGCAGTGCTTGCGGTGTGTGTACGCGAGAAGTCTTGTTCAGAAATGGATTGATTTGGTGTTAATAAGCCACTACCGGTGCCCTGCTTGGAGTAGACCAAGGATGGCCTTGGGACTGTGTGCCCTTACGGGCCTTGCTCCGAATTAAATTAATTACGGCTGAGTCACTTGGTTTTCCAGGCATTTCTAATATTGCTTCTTTTATCCGTGTTTGGTAAATACAGATTCGTTGATACTACAGAATTAAAACCTTTTTTTGAATGAAGCTGGTATCTTGACGTGCTTTCATGATAAGTTAAACATTTGCCTGTGCTTCATTAGCGAATCACTTAATTCTTAGCTGGAGAAGCGACGACTGTAAAAAGACCGTAAAAAAAGAAAGCCGCAGGCTATTAAAATTGCTAGCTGGTCGAGCCTCAGCGCATGCGCTATGGCGCGGCTCCGTGTCCGCTAAAACTACAACTCCCAGCATGCCCCCTGGCGTTATCGCGCACGCGCCCTAGCACGGCTGTACCGGCGGACTACCGCTCCCGCCGTCCCCCGCGGGCGGCCAGCAGACGGTCCCGCGTTTGCCCTGGTCCCCGCCTCCCACCCCGAGCCATGGACATGGAGGTGGACGTTGGCGCTGTGGTCTCGGGGCTGTCGGGCGGGGATGGAGCAGGCGCGGGCCCGGCCGATGAGGACCAGGAGATGGAGGGGGCTCCCAGCTGTTCGGGGTCGCGCTCGCTCCCCTTCGAGTTTGAGCGGAGCCGCTCGGAGTCCAGCGGCGATGAAGAAGACGACGAAGACGACGAGGAAGAGGAGATGGAGGAAGAGGAGCTCGAGGGGGATCCCGGGGCTCGGTTCGGGACGGACGACGGGGAGCTCGACTCGGACGACGACCGGGAGGTAAGGGCGAGGGGGCGGGGAACGTGCTCCGAGGCGAGGGCACGCACCGGCCGCCACCGCCGCAGCGGCTCCGTCGCGCGCCAGGCCCCACTCCCGGCGTGCCCCGCGCCGCCGGGGGGCGCGTGCGGCTTGAGGTGGGGGCGCGCGCTCCCTGCTGCCGCCATGGCGGGGTGGCCGGCGCCTGTGGAGGGGCCGGGATGGCGGGGGCGGCCCCGACCGGAGCGGCCCGCGGTCTCCAGCGCGGAGCAGGGCACCGCGGGGGCAGCTGTGAGGAGAGGGCGGGGGGTGTGAGCGTGAGGAGGGCACGAGGTGGCGGTCCGGGCAGCCTGCCCTGCTGCGGGGTGTGAAACGCAACGTCTGCAGGTGAGGCCTGGAGTCTGCAGAAGCCCGCGGTTTTCAGGCAGGTCCTGTAAGCTGTGGATGTCAATTTACGTGGTTTTGGGGACTTGTGAAAACTTCCAGGTGCAAATCTGGACCCCTGCTTAGGCAACGTAAGCCATATGGTAATAGGCTTTTTATTATTGCCCAAGTTCATTGTATCTGTCTTATTTAAATGAAGCCGTTACAAACTCTTGGCATAGCTGAGAGGGTGGTAAACGGTGGCATGTGGGCGAAATGAATGGTACCATTGAGGGAAAGAAAGCCCCTTCGTCTGGCTTTGAGACTAGAGGAAATGGAACATAAAAATCTAACGCGATACCTTTTTCAGACAGACCTCAGATTATTGCTATAGAAGAAATTTGTTCTTTTTTTAAATAGTAGATTTCTGACAGGGAAATAGTTGTGAAACTGCTTGTATGTGTTCCTGATAAATGTACTTCGTAACCAGAATTCAGAGTGGTGAAACTTCACTCTTTTCTTCCATATGTATTTGTATAATCCCTAACTGTGTGTAGAAAGAAGAGATGGCACTAGTTATATATGTTAATTGGGGGCCCCAACATGCTTACGGAGCGTTTTTCAAATAATGATATTATTTGCTACCAGTGTCCACTTCAAACTTGCTGGCTGATTATTTGAGACTCTGTTAAAGAGTTTATCCAAAAGAACTTTTCCCAAAAGGTTTGTTTTTAGTTTGCTTTTCAGATACAAAATTCATGAAACAAATTGGATTGCCATTCACAAAAAGGTCCATTTAGAAGGTTAGATGAAAGCCTTTAGAACAGTGCTGTATATGAGGAATGATTGACCTCTTAGGAAGACCTGTATCTGTAGTGTGTTGATCCAGATTTTTTTCATGGTTTAAGGCTGTGATATTTTGGAAGCTGCAATCGGGAAATTTCATGGCTTAGCCTCTGTGTTCAAACTCTTATAAACTGTCTTTGTTTGTAGCGTATGATAAACCTCGCAGAGTTGACCCCTTACATCCTGTGTTCCATCTGCAAAGGTTACTTTATTGATGCTACAACTATTACAGAATGTCTGCACACCTGTAAGTATCAGTATTGTCATTCTAGGAGTTTAGTTGCAAATTCAAACAAAAATCAGCTGTTGAGATGTTCTGGCTTCACAAAGATAATTCTCTGTTTGACGTGAATGTGGGTTGTGTTTATTCTGTTCCTTAAGGAAAATATATTTGTGGATATTATAAGCATCAGAAAATCATGAAATCAATCAATCATGAAGTCAGCTTCGTTTCTCAGGTTAAGAGGGAGGAAGATGTAGGGAAAGATAAAGCCCAAGTAAAATAAAACCAGAGCTACTGTATACATTTTTGTATTATTATTATTTTAAGTAGGCTCTAGGAATTGGAGTATGTAACAAGAAAAGAAAGTTGAGTGGCCCTGCTCATAATGGATTAGAGAGTTTCCTAAGCTGTTGCTGATACGAGCTTGTAAGTTCACAAAACTGGGTAAGTGGCTGTGTATCTGAACTGGTATTTCCACAGGAATGGTTATGTGCACCTGTGGAACAGTTAGTCTAAGAATAAAAATAGATAATAAAAAAACTGATTTCAGTGTTCTTGTCTTATTATTTTTCCCCTCAATACTTGTGTTAACAGTTTTTCCCTTGCTAACAGAACTATTTTCTTTCAAAGCTAATAAAACCCTTTCTGTGAAGCTGACTCTTCCAGCCACACCCATGTTCCCACCTGAATCCAAGAATCTCAGCTTCCTAGTCCTTCCAGCCACTAACACTACATAGAGGGAAAACGCTTCTCCCCCCCCCCCCCCCCCCCCCCCTTTCCTTCTCTCTCTCTCTCTCTCTTTTTGTTTGGGTTCCCCCCACCCTCCCTCTCCCTTTTAGGGGGCACTGCTTACTAGTTTGATGTGATTTAGGAAAATGCACAACTGTTAGTAAGGACAGCATAATGTTGCAAGTGCAACTGTGGTGATCTCTTAGAAGTTTCCTCATAAATGTCATGGAGAAGTTTGATGTGTTCAGGCTGATACGGAGCTGATTCAATAGTTAGTTATTCTAGATATTTCCATTCATTAGCTTTCCTTCCAAGTTTTTAAAGTACACGTAAAATACAATGAAAATGGCAGAATTATAATTTCTTACCTTGGTTCTTCTACTGAAACTGTTTGTAGGGTGCTTTTCAGCAAACCTTCTGTCTGCAGCAGTCAGTATTCTGTTGTCTTAGCTCTACTCTTGTTCTGGGTAACACAATTACAATATTGAACACCTACCGTTGTATCAGTTGGGTTAGGATTATTCGTAGGATTAATCCTAATTGAATATTCAAGAGTATTGTGTCCTGTACTGGCAGAGAGCTGCTATTTACTTGAGTTTGAAAGTTGAAAGACTTGCTTCATTTTGTCTCTGACAAATTTTATTTGAGAAGTCTGGGTGTAATTGCTCTTCTTGCTGAACAGATGGTATTGTATAGTGGACACGTGATTTTTATGGGGTTTCTTTTCTTTACAGTTTGTAAAAGCTGCATAGTGAGACATTTCTACTATAGCAACAGATGTCCAAAATGCAATATCGTTGTACATCAGACACAGCCCCTTTATAATATCAGGTAATAAGTTCATGCCATTTTTATGGGTATAATTTTTTTCAAGTTTTGCTGCTTGCTTTTAAATGTTTTGTTTTACAGACTTGTAGTGCTTTCCTGTTTCAAATGAAGGAACAGTGACAAGAAATACATTGTGTTTTTTCTTTATGTAAGCTTCATTTCAATAGTGAAGACAAAAATACTCAATTTCTTGTTTTATCTAGTTTGTATCCCTTTCCAGGGTTTGTTATGCTTCACCCTGGGCATTTTTATGCCTTTGCTCAGTGTTACAGGTGATACGAGATCTTAACTATTTGCTTTGATTTCCTTTTAGGCAAAGTTTTATCGGCATGGTATACTTATTACCTCTGAAAATAGAGTTTTAGTTTCTCAAACTGTTCATGAATTCTTGAAGGGTGGTGTTTTTAACTTTACATGGCTTCTTCTGTTGAAGCTCTGCTGTTAGGACATGAATTTAGACAGATATGGAGTTGCTGCTCTGTCACTATTCTCTTTATGTACGTCGTATTTCAACAGCGTATTCAGCATCTCTGTTACAATTTAATGAAAACCATTCTGTATTGCACCAAAGATGCTTTCATTTTTTTTCTCTTTAATAGACTGGACCGGCAACTGCAAGACATAGTCTATAAATTAGTTGTCAATTTGGAGGAAAGTAAGTCCCTTTCTTTATTTTATTACCATCTAGAGATTGAAAAGACTGAACAGATAATTCAAAGCCCCGTTTCTGCTGTGGGCTCTTCAAAATAGTTTTGTAACATTGGGTTATAGATCTTAATGAATTAGCTGTGCCAACTGGCATCTTTCTGGCTGCTAAATGCTATTATGGATAGCAATGTGTACCCTATCTCATGAAACACAGGCATCACTGTATCCAGATAAACATTCAGATAATATTTCATAGTCATGCCTCATATTTTTGTATAAGTACAGAAAATATCATTCCATCTAATAAGTCCACTTGCCTCAGTTGACAAAAAAGTTGCTAAGACTGATTCTCTAACATGCTTTTATTTTTTTCCTCACTGCTGCATTTATTTTTCTGGTTTTAGGTGTGTTCACTGTCACATGTCATTTACCTTGAATTTGGGGAGCCAATGAATCTGCACAATTCACTTGGGTGGACTGAGTGAAATATACTCATCTAGTGGATATATATGGACTATAGATGGTATAAAAATAGAGTCATGACAGTCAGAAGGATACTAGTTTTTGCAGCTATTTCAGTATGATTTATGACTGGTTTCTCTGATTTCTTCCCAGTTTTTACTAAAAAACTCTTAGTCTGGATAGCTTAAGTGTCTCAGCCTCGTATGGAATGCTAGTGATAGTGAAGGTCTGTAGGAACTTGGAAATGTTTTACTGCTCTGACCATTGGAAACTATGTGGATATTCTCAGCATTGGAAATAACATTCCAGTCTGTTCTGTATTGTGGTTTTTTTTCAGGAGAGAAAAAACAAATGCATGACTTCTATAAAGAAAGAGGATTAGAAGTCCCTAAACCAGGTGAGCTGTAATCACTTTAGAGCACACTGTTAAGGAAATATTTACTATACCATTTATTCTTAAGGGCTTTCCTTGAAATATTAGCTCGCAACTGAACATGATATGTAGTATTGGAAATATGGGATTCTTGGTTGTCTGATTACTGTGACTTGTCACAGTTCTTAAATTACAAAAACAGAAGATGGAACTGGCAGCACTTAAACCCAGATTGTGGTTGGATTTTTTTTAAACATTATATTTTGCCTGCAGCCAGCGGATATATATAAAATGTGCGTTAACTTTATTTTCTGGCCCTTAATAAATAATAGACGTTACAAAGGCATAAAAATAAGAACTTCAAAGTCCATTGACAGATGAGGGATTATTCTAATTATTTTTTGGTTTACTATCAAATAAACAGCTCTTTGGAGAGGTGCCACACTTAAAGCTAATAAAATGCTGATTCAGATACACAGCATGAAATAAAGAATAAAGATCTGATTTAGTCATAAAAAAAAAAAAAGGATGAATCGCATGGGCTCTTTTTCCTTATGAGCTCATCTGTTTTGCTTGGCGCATGTTAGCATCGTATGCTGCTTTTATTTCAAGTTGTGTTTGCATTTTGGCTATTTGAATATTTTAGCTGTCCCACAGCCAGTTCCAGTGAGCAGAGGAAGACCTCGAAAAGTTCTGGGCTCCGTGTTCCGGATCCCACCAGAACTTGACATCTCCATCCTTCTGGAGTTCATCGGGTGAGTTGTGGGCAAATGTAAGAGCGAGTGGCTGACATGAAGGTGCTGCTTGTGTGTGTTGGACCATTACTGGCTCTTAGTTGTCATTGAATGTGCGTTTCTTCCATCTCGAATAGCAGATGGGGAGCTGGTTTTAACTTACAGTGCAATAGTGACAGCCAGCTATGCATAGCTAGATGATGCAGATAATTAAATGTGTAAGGTGTCTTCCTATGAAAATAGCTTCCTAAGAAGTGTAGTTTTAAAACTTACATGTATTTCTTTTATTTTTGACAAATTAGTATAGTCTCAATAAACTGAATGATGAAATACCTGTCTCTTGCACTTCCTTAATCCCTGTAGGTGGCAGTACCATCAATGCTGACTATGTTAGGACTTGCTCATGTAACTCAGGACTGCAACTACAACCTGGGCAGCAAGGGCAGTGTTCCTGTCAATGTTCTAGGTGGGCGTAATAATGTGGTCTACTATTAAGTTTGCCTGACAGTTTCCCAGACTTCACTTCAGTGAATTACGCTGAAGCTTTTGTATCAGCAGTCACCTTTAGCCATGGATTGTGAGGGGGAAATCCAGTCCAAACACTTAAGTTGTTTTCAGGAATACAGGAAGGAGAAATTTTATCACTTTGGCCATGTGTAGATTTATATGTTAGTGATTGGGAGAGGGTAACTGAGAAAGGATTAAAAGTTGTAACTACTCTTGTAGCATCACACAGTGCAGAACCTCAATTGGGGGGGAAGCAGCTTGACTTTTGTAACTCTTACCCCTCTACCCAGATTGTGCCTGCTTTTGGCCTGACTTTGCCTGAACAAAATTTTCAGAGAACTCCAGTATGTAATCATAGCAAACTATTACACAAATGATGTAAAGTCAAGCCATCAGAAGTTGGGAAATTCTACCAGCAAAGCATACCGTCTTGACTCAGCCTCACTCTTTGTAGACATCATGTCCTAGTCTTTTCATATGTTATGTCCAGTGTTTCCACTGTGTCTCAATTTATTCAGAGTATACAACAAATTTCCTCCATGGGTAAATTTTGGTCAGGTAGGTGGTGGCGTGTGGTTTTTTGGTTTATTGGCTGTTTTAAGTGTTGCCCATCACACGGCTTCTTTATTTCTTTAAATGGATGAGAATTGGGATTGCAGGAAGAACAGAGAAGGTCTTCAAGCTAAACCTCTAGGGAACAATCCCTGACTGTTCTGTAGAATGTCCTTGTGAATCCACATACCTGCCTTAATTTCACTGTTTATTTTCTGTATGCCTGACTTGTGGAAGTGCTGAATGCTCACAAGCACAGCTGAAAGCAGTAGGAATCATGACTAAAACTGTAGTATCAAGTGTTCTGTAGACAAATCTAATCTTGGATGTCTCAAACCAAATTCTTGGTTACCTTTCAACACAGTCTGTATCGGGTTCCTCTTTTTAAACAAGGTGTTATACTGCCATTCTGCTGAGTAGGATAGTATGGAAATACATTCATGTGTTGAAGAAATGAGACCGAGGAAATTAATGCTTTTGCATTAGGAGCAGGATTCTCATAAGTAAAGCCAAGAGCCATGTGTTGAACAGGAGAGGAAAGCAAAGACATACAGCTGTTCAGCATGTGACCATTGTGTATTGTACACTCAAAACTTTATTTAAATTGTGTTTTTCATTGTACTTCTAAAGGCTTTTTTCCCTTCAATGAATGTGGTATAAAACACATGATGTAATTAGTACAGGGTCTCAGTGACCTGGTGCTCAGGCATGCTTTTTACCCCATTGGTAAATGTGATTAAACGGATATATACAGACATAAGGTAGAATGCTTTGACTGCAATCTCAGTAGAAAAGAGTACATCTAATGCTATTTACCCTACATTTATGTTGGGTTAGGAATGTATATGCTGTTATTTTATTGCCTTGGCTGTGACTGTATCTCATGAAGTTACCATCTAGATATGCGTTTGAAGGATGCCCATTCTGGGACCTGTGACGGGTACCAGCTGCTGCTGTGCTGGCCTGGCAGGTGGCAGAGGGAGCATATGGAGTGAAGGGACATAGGAGCGTGCTTTTATACCAACAGCTCCGTGTCTTTCTCAATGATAATTTCACTGTAAAATGACTTTAAAAAACAAGAACTAGATTTTAGTTCCAAGGATGCCCCTTTCAGATTAGAACACTTGGTGACTCTCTCTGTAGGAAAGCTTCCTTAGATTGTCTTGATTGCAGGAGTAGATACAGTTTGAACTCACTGTAGTGAAAGTATTGTGGCTTAGATCTCCACTGTGAAAGTCTCCTGGTTACTTCCCCCATCCTGTGATTCTCAGCAAGTACGTTTTTGTTTTTTCAAAGCAAGAGGAAGATGTCAGACAACTTAGACCTCAAAACTAGTAAACGTGTCTGTGAAACAAGATGACTTTTGAATCTATGTTGTTGTATTTGTTTTTCTGGTAGTTTTATTTCAAGCTTCCATTCCAGTGTTGGCAGCAAAGCAGGTAATATTGTGCAAATACCATCTATTTGCTATATCAAATGGTCAGTAGAAGTATAGTCGATTTATAGTGATGTTTGATTTTTGCCCTCTCCAGTGCAATGAAATACTGCATTTTTTCCTCTCTCATATGTACGTACTTGCTAATGCAATGCAAGACTAGTGAAATGTCATGAATTAGGCTTAATTGAGAAATTTATATGTTGCACTACAAGATGGAGGTGTGGAGTATAGATGATCAGTAGTAGATCACATGCTCAGACTGTGCAAATCAATGAACCTCTGTTGAAGCCAGCTGGGAATTTGATCATTTGCCACCTTTGTGTTTATTTCATCTTCCAGAGAAACACCTGCTGCTTTCCTGAGTTCCTAGATAGCATTAGCATTAATCCTGTGATATAAATAGTCTGGAAGGCCAACAACTGGCCCAGAAAGCCTCTTCAGTGGTTGGGCATGTTCTGTGAGCAACTTCTTAGGTACTGTTTGATAAAGTTCCAAATATCAAGGATGATGAAGTATGGATGTTTAAGCTGCGTTAATGCTACAACCTAATCCTATGAAAATGAATGTATGTTGGTTTAAAAATGGCTTTAGGCCGTGTTGGGTTTTTTCCATTTCATGTAGACAAACCTTAAAGTCATAAATAGCTGAATTCATAAGAAAAATGGAGTACCAAATAAAGGGTAGGAGAAAAAGATCTATAAATTCAGTCTAATATTATTTCATGTATTAGAGCTTAATGAAAGGAAGAGCCTGATTCAGAAAAGAAGCTTGATATGCCAGACTACTAAATCAATGTCACTATTATAATAAAGAGCTTGAGGGTGTTAATAACTGTTAACCTTAGCAATATTGACTGTGTTTACTCTTCTCTTGTTTTTCAGAGCTAACGAAGGCACAGGGAATTTTAAGGTGCAGATGTGATTTGAATTTTTCTCTTATGATTTACTTCAGAAATATGTATAACCTGAATGTATTTAATTTAGTTTGGTTTTCTTACACTGAGTGCACCCTGAACTTTCATCAGCATAGTAATAACAACCTTGCATTACAGTGTACTTTCAAGCCTATTATTGTATAGCATCACAGAAAGGAAAAGAATGCTTCTGAGACTACATAATTAAAGTTTTGGTGGGAGAATGGGAATGATACTAGGTGATTCTAGCTTGTTATTCTTGCATCTCTTCAAAAGGTGCCCTACTATGGCTTTTATTGGAATCCTAAACAAGTCGTAGACATTGTCTATGAAGAAGATTCTCTAACCTATGCAAGGTTTCCACTACAATTATTCAGAGAAAGCATAGCCTGAGGTATAACAATAGTATAATAAATTGCTACATGCTTAAATGTGTAACAAAAAAAAATACAAATTGTCTAGATGGCACACTGCACTTCCTTAGCCAGCAGAAACCTTACACTTTTCTCCATCCCTTCATAACAACGTTTGTTGTCTGAACAGTGGCTGTTCTGCTAAACAAGAAATAGCATTCCTGATCCTTGCTAAAGAATATGGCTCTTCCAATACACATCATCTTACTGAGCTGCTTCGGTACAAATTCATAGAGGAACTGCAAACATTTAGAAAACAAGACTATTCAAGGGCAAGAAGGAAATGTAATTTAAAATTACTCAGTATATGTTGCATTTAATCTTTCATTGTGTTGGAATTGTAGGACTCAAAAGATGGAATGGCACGGAATAATAGAATATGAGAGACACCTAACTGGTACAGTTAGCAGGAAAATTTTACTGTTGAAGAATTTGATAAAAAAGTGTGTTAGTGGTTTAAATATGAATTGTGCTGATTGTACCATTTTACTAATTTCCTTCATGTTTTCAGCTGAGTTGATTTCTAATCAATATATTTTCAGGCACAAATCTGAACTGTTAGATTTGATTGCAGTTATTCATACTATTTTTAATAGTAATTACATTTGTTATGGCAGAGCTTAGGAGGCAATTTCAAACTTTCAAATACAGAATTAAGAATTTTCACAAAGAGTTGAAATGTGAGTATAGTTTTATAAAACAAAATTGATCTGTGGAAGGGGGACAACGTTCCTGAAAATGTCTGCAGTCAATTTTCTTCATCTGTTACACCCCCTTACCTGCCCAGCATTTTTTCTTCTTGTAACGCTTACATTTCACGCTATTTTTTTCGTCTTGTATCACTTCCCATCCTTCCTGTCTTGTATTTGCCCTTCTTTCGGGTTTGTTTTTTATCCTGTTCATTTTGGACCACTCAAGAATGACTGTAGGGCAGTTCAACCATTTTATTAACTCATGTGGTGTAATATTAAAATTTGTGTCAGGCACTTACTTCCTCTGAAACTTGACATTCCAATGCAAGTAGTTTTGCCTTTTAAAAAAGGTACTTGGCTCGAACATCATTAAGGATTGTTTATGATTCAGGAAAGGGATTTTTTTGTGTGTATGTAAGTGTTTTTTGGTGGGGTGTTTTTTCCTTTTAAGCCATAAATATTCGTGCTCACTTTAACTCTAGCATTCTGAGGATGTTGAAGCTGAAAGGCTGCCCACTGTTACTCACAGTAAATAGTTCCATGCTACAAATAATCCTGCTATCCATAGACTAAAGTACCACTCAGCTTATGCGCATATTTAGAATTCTGTATCATCCATGTGAGTTTTAAGAAATACCACATCCGTTAACTGATATTTTTCTACAGCATTTTCAAATTCCTTGCTGTATGTTAACCCCTTGCTTCACTCTCTCTCTTCTTCCTTTCCGTTCTTATTTTCTTCACTACACTTTTATCTTCATGCTTTTTTATTCCGCTTCATGACCAAGAGGTTTACTCATCAACCTTCTAAATCCTCTTTCGCATCCACTTCTCACAAAACATACCCTGATCCATTTTTAGCATTGCTCTGTCTTCAGCTACTTGCTTATCTGTCTTATTTTTCTGAACTAGATGTTGAATTTCATATATGAAGGGTTTTCAACCTTTTTTTTTAAGTGGGGGTTGGGGGGAGAGAACAGGTTACAAGGTCCATGGCTATAAACTGTGATTTATACATGCAGCAAGCATAAATTTAGCATCATCAAGCTTGCAGCAGCATGGTTCCCTAGATCAGGTCTGACTGTAACTTCTAGCTCTCATACATGAATAAATCAAACTATTGTTCCAAAACCACAGTTATCCTGGATACATATTTAAATTCACGATTGAATTCAAGGGTAGTCCATGACCCTCTGACCCTTCTTTCAAATTGAAAGAATATGATGAACCTGGATAGTAAATCACAGCTGTTCAGAAGTCAACATAAAAATCCAATTAATTGACACAAAAGGTAATCCATTTATCACACTGAATGCAGTCATCTGCTCTGCCTTTGTGCCTCTTCGCTTACCCACCCGTGTAAGCAGTCAGCTGTTTAAAATTTTATCTGTAGAAGAGAAACCCATTAAAATTTTTGAGGCTGGCATAATAAATGGCTTGTCATTGCGGTCCTTACTGTGAAAGTATTTAGAAATGATACAAAAAGATTTCAGACCAATCTTGCCCTTGTATTCTGCATAGTAATATATTTTAATTGATTCTGGAATTTCATGGACTATTAAGTTGATTCCAGCCCAAGCCATAATACTTCTAGAATGCTAAAGGACTTACGCTCCTTGCATTATAAAATGACATGGTTTAATTATCTGAATCATGTTTGGTACACAAGCCTGATTTGGGGAAAATAAGGAAACTTTAGGACATAGTTCATGTGCTTCTGATGAGTAAATGCTTGTGAGGGGAGAAGTTCTTAAAATGCTGTATAATAGTAATTTCTATGCAGAATTAATAGCAAATATCATTCTCCAGTACTTCAATAGTGAAATAGGACTGAAGTCAGTAGCTGGTTATTTTTAAATGTTGTTTTAAACAGCAGGAAGTTTGAACCTGGAGTCTTAATACATAATTTAGTCCTTTCTCTATGAGGTAATCTGGAAGTAGACCAGAGAAGGGTCCAAAAATTTAAGCTGTCTCCCTCTGTTATTGGGCTTTCACTTGGGTTTGGGGTTTACACGGGATGATGACTGAAAATGTACATTGTCTTAAAATCTTACATTTATTCTTTGCAGCCTTTGGAAAAGAAGTTTGTGCGTGTTT
Organism: Phoenicopterus ruber ruber; assembly: GCA_009819775.1. Classification (NCBI taxonomy): domain Eukaryota; kingdom Metazoa; phylum Chordata; class Aves; order Phoenicopteriformes; family Phoenicopteridae; genus Phoenicopterus; species Phoenicopterus ruber. Next base: position 26,886,842 of record CM020221.1, on the reverse strand, counting down.
CAGGGGAGGCAACAATTGGACATGTGGAGAAATTCCTCAGAAGAAAAATGGCTCTGGACCCTACTTGTCAGGTATGCCACTTGTAGTGGCACTTACAAGTTCACTGTGATCAATGTAATGCCTGTGCTTCAGACAGAACATTTCCATTGTTCATTAGAGTCTAGAAGTAATGTTAGGTGTTTTAATGCAGTAAGGATTAAAAAATGAAATGTTTGAAATGTTGTGATCTGCAAGGAACACCTCTCCCAACTCATTTGCAACATGTTTAAATTGTCATTAAAATACTTTAGAAACTCTATACAAAGTGCCATGTAAGATTTCAGCAGGTGGAATTCAAAACCAAAAGATACTGCTGTTTCAAATGAGTATATAGACAGGAAAGTGTGCGAGTGTGGGAGGATATGAAGGCAGACAGGTACGAGCTGAATAACAGTAAAATTTAACTGAATGTTGAAGAAGCAAACAAGGGCTAAGAAAGAATGATACTGTGGATGGATATGTTGAAATGAAAGATATGAATGCAAATGTAGGCACGTGCCTCCAAATAATTCAAAGGAGCAGAATATGGTGCAAAAGCATTTAACTTCATATTTCTCAACCATTTTGATAGGAATTGCATGTCAAAACCAGTTTTCAATTCTTCAATACGTTTCAGTGACCATTCAGTTGAGAAGGTGCAGGAGTTCCGTAATGTGTAAACAATTCTTAAAACTGTCAATTATTGGTGAATCAAGTTGATACTGATGTGAATAGGCAGGTGGTGGAAGTTCAGTGCTGGCTTTAGAGTTAAGGCTGTGTTTTCATACAGCAGTAACTGAGACAATACAGCATGACTGTGTGCCTCAGTAATGAGTATTTATTCATGCCACTTACCTTTTCAGTGGTGACAAAGCAAATCAGATATAAATTATTCATCATTCTGAGGAAGTAATGTATTTTCATTTGCTGGTTTCCTCTCAGAGTTTCTGCAGCTTTCAGGTGGTGGTGACTTGATATTCTGAACAACTAAAAGTATCCTCAAAGTAAGGCTAGAGAAACTTCTTGCAGTAATTGAGTTGTTATTTATTTGAGGAGAAGGAATTGTTTTGTTTGGGTTTTCTTAAGGAGTACATCAGAATCTCAGTTTTCAGGAACACTGAGCATCCGTAATGGAAACTGCAGTTACCTATCTTTCAAAATCAAGCTAGGCCTGTGTTGGATATCTTTCAGATTTTGCAATCTTGAGATCGTCTAATAGAGAACTTGAGAATTTTTCCCCTATTAGTTATGTTCTGCTTGGACTTCACCAGGCAGGATATGATCCACTGTTAGGGGGGGTAAATGTTACTGTGTCACAAAAGCTGATGATTTCCTTTCTCAAGATGTTGCTTGATGCTGACCCAGTCACTTTTATCTCTGCTAGGATCCAGTTTGCCATTCTGGAGTAAGGCACAATCATTGGCTAGTTCTAATCTCTTGGTCTCTTCTGTGCAAGGCCTGCCTATCTGGAGGAAATGCTAAATCTGCTTTCTTTTACAGTCAGATCCTTTGGCTGCTTTTTTTCCCCTCTTAACTGGTCTGCTCCCGTTTTTTCTTTTTCAGCGAGTATTTTTTTTGGTCACTGAAAACCTGTAGTCGATTTTCATGCCACAAATCATGACTGATTTCTTGAAGATATTCAGGCTTATTTTTAAAAGATTAGGATATTATGGAAATGAAGCAAGAAGTATTTTTCCTGTTCTGATTGATCATTTCTTTGTTGTATGGGGACTTAAGATTAAAGGAGTGTGTACTGAGCTGTCACCTTCTCATTGTAGTTTGCAGAACTGAAGCTGATGTTTTGTTGGTAAACATGCAGAAAGCGAAATAGATGTCAGATTCATCACTGAAGATTAATAAGCCTAATGAATTGTGCCTTACTCCAACTTTCCAGGGTGGCTAATAAAACAGAAACAGCAAAACAAAATTAGGGAGAACCTGAATGTAAATTAGCACAGGCAGAAGAATTTAGGGAAATAGATTGTAAGCCATATGTGCAAAGAATACAAATGTAGAGGGTGCTTGGCTGCTTTTTTAGTTTGCTGTAGAAATTTGGAAGAGAGTTGAGGACTGCGGTAGTTCATTTCCTGTAGGCTTCCCCAAAGTATGTTAAAGAAGAAAAAGATATTAACTTAGGACAACAAGCTTTTCTTTCTAATACTGCTTTTTTAGTCTTGATTTCTAACTCTGTCCAGTTCTTCATTAGCTAAAATAATAAATTTTTATATAAAATGTCATGAGTTTGGTGCACTCAACTTGAGACTAGAGTCCAAGAACTAGATTCCCTTGGGAAGCTAGGAAATTTCTTTCAGAAATGCTTGTTTCAGGCACTATTGAGCTAAAATGCACTGCATTCGCAGTATTTTTTCCCACATTTATCTACAGAAAACGTACTGCCACAGTGTTCAATTGTGCCTTACCTGGGACTTGAAAAGATTTGACTGTAAGGAGGGCACAGAGTCTTTCTTCCTTTCTCTTCTCAGTATATCAGTTGCATTCTTGGTTTCATTGTTGAAACTTCTAGTAAGGATGCTAGGTGTGGTTATTTTGTGAATGCAGTCAGTTACTACTGAAGATCAGCTTAGTTTGACAGTCTGCAAAAGTATTATTTGAGAATGTTTTACTTATTCGCTGCTACAGCTGATTCAATGACCAAGTGATACAAAGTATGTTACCCATTCTCCTGAACTACTGACTGTACTTGGATCTCTTTGACTTAATTTGTTTGTGTGTAATATTAGCTAATATCTGCCCTTCTTCATTGACCTGCACAAGTGGGTTGGATTGAGGTTAATGAAAATGTGAAATGAGCCATCTGACTCATGTGACAGTATAAAGTCTAAAAAGCAGTTTTGAAGCCACTGCCTTTTTTCTTTTTTCCTAGTCTGAGGCCTGAAATTATTTTCAGACTTCTGTATTTGAGTTTGCAAATGGATTATGATTCAAATTTCCTAGATTATCTGAAAGATTAAGGCTTCGTTTACTTTTATCTACCACTTGAGCTGACAGGCTGTAGTTTACTCTTTCTGGTGCTTTGTTTTGATCTCTATGCTTTGGGCAAGGATTAATTTTCTGCATGTGTTTATGTATATTTCTAATTACGAGGTCTCTCTTGAATATTCTTGCTGGAATTTGTTGGAGGGGGGTGTGTAAATAATTTTTGAGCAACTGAAATTGCTAGCAATAGCTAAGTAGGTAATATTTAATTTGAGCTGAATACAGGCTATGGTGTTTGGAATCCATTAGGTACTTGGCTTCAACACCTGATGCGCATCGGTATGGTTTGTGTTCACCTGAAGAGTGGGGAGAAAATGAGATGTTTTCTTTAAAGTGTTATTTCCCTTGAGGTCATCCCGCTGCAGCATTATCCCTTCTTGCCATTCATTCTGTAAGGACAAGAGAGAGACTGCCGAAAAAACTTGCAGCTCAGCTGGTCTGAGTGCATTAATGTAGCTTATGGAATAGAAATGTTCCATAATCAGATGTGCGCTCCTTAAAGTGTGTGTGAACTGCAGCCTGGGGAAAGATTGGAAGAAAGTCTGTGCTCAGGCAGCGTACTTGTTGATGCAGTTTCTTTATGCCTGTCTTAGACCCTGGAATAGAAGTATCTGGTACCTTTGAAAAGTAAATAGCAGCTAGAAGAAATGGAAAGCTTTGCCAGTTTTTTGAATAACTAGACCAAATACTCCTGTCAATCTCTAAAACTTTGTGTTTTCCTTGTCCTTCCCTGGATAGTATGGGTTGGCATAGAAACCATTGATTGAGATCCACTGCTTTCTGCCAAATTCCCCCTTGGGATGTATCTTATGTGGGATGTCCCTTTCATGAAAGTTTTCCATTTTTATCTCTGTCTTACTTGGTAAGTATTGATTTATATTTGTCTGTTATCGTGGCTTTTAGAGAAATAGCTCTAATGACAATAAATGGCATAATGGAAGGGCTACTTTATTGTAATAAGCATTTTAACAGAAGAGACTGAGTATTCAGCAACTACACCTTCGTGTTTCCTTTCAGCAAAAGGTGAAACTATATTTACTGTTATCTCACTAGCTATCAGTACTAGCTGGCTTCAATTTTACCAGTCACTTGAAATTGTAGCAAATTCATAGCACTTGCTGGTGCCTCTTTTGTAATGGAATATATTAATTCCTGTATGGCACAAGGATTCCTCTGAGACACATCTTGCAACTGATTTTCATGCTGAACTGGGATTTTTTTCATTGTACTGATTTTTTCATTTGACTCTTGTCCTTATAGAGTGAATCCTAGCATAACAATTAGCAGGAAGAAATTCAGGCTTTGGTGCTGGAATGTGGAGATTAGGTATTTGGTATTCAGAGCACTCTAACACAGTGAATGTGAAAAACACTTCTCAGTTTATTAGAAGACACTGGATCTTTAATGACTACCATTTGAAACTGTAACAGCAGGATCAACTGTGGGATATTTTCAAACAAGCATTCTGATTCTGTTTTTCTATTTTGAAAGGTTGTCAGCAGTCATCACTATGTCTGTTTGCAATCCTATATCAGGCAAATAGATTAGATTTTCTGTTTCTGTAGAATAAAATGTGTATGTATATATGTTTCAGTAGGAGCAGGATTGAGTTTTCAGTGCCTTATGGTATAAAAATTATAAAAGTAAGCTTGTAAAGCAAAAGTAATTAAACTCATATATCATTGGAAAGCAAAGCAGACGTTTGTCTTCCTGCAGTAATAACTATAGAAGCTAGAATGCATGGGAAACGGCAGAAATAACTTTAACCAGCTTTCAGAAAAAAAAAAAAAAATTTCTTGGAGGTTTTGTGTTAAATACATCAAATGTTGATATTAATATATACACACGTGTGTATATATATAGATCGATATCTAATCAGTATTTAATGTTAAGTTTTTACTTGGTGGTTTCCTCCTAGAAGCAGAAGTAATACTAGGCAGTTTACATCTTCTGCATGTTAACATTCAACCTAATGTGAATGGAGTATTCTACAGCGTTCTCATACTATACAGATGGTGAAGCAAAGTAAATTAGCCCTTTTTGAGCCTCTAAGGAGTAGAATTCCTGTGTTCCTGACTCTCAGAACAATGTGGTCTGCCTGTGTGAAGCATAAATCTTCCTAAATCTTTTCATGAAGAGCAGGAGTGTGTCAGCGTGCAGAAGAGCACAAATCCAGGGGAACTGCATAGCTGCAGCAGAGAGTGCATCCTATAGTGGAAAGTGGCCATACGAGAGAATACGTAATGATATTGCAGTATGCTCCCTGACTACTGCAGTGGCAGAGCTTAGACATTTTCCTTGCAGAAGGCTGTGGGACAGCTCGTTCATTGTCAATGCTCTTAACTTTAATTTTGAGGTCTCGTCATTGTAATTCACAGATGAAAGCCCTCTCATTTCCATATCTAGAAATTGCTCATAAGGAAAATGTAACCAAGCTGCAGTTGAGAGAGACACAGTGCTGTGTTAGCTGCTCTAATTTGGAATGCTAGAGACTGGATTTACATTATGCACAGTAAATTCATAGTAACTTTATAAAGAAGCTTATTTTCCATAATAGTCAAGGCAGGGAATTCAGAATACCTCATTATGATCCCCCCCGCAAAAAATTACTGGTTTTGTGGGCAGTTACTTAACAAAAGTGCCTCCTCCGGAATTGCAGACATCATTGACATAGTTTAGCTGCAGTAGAGGACATTGCTTAGAATTGCTGAGTATGCCCTTCGCTTGCATCACAGAAGTATTGATTGCATTTTGAAGGACTGTGCGAAGTAATTGCTGACAGTGGCATACAGTGAGCTGTTCGTTTCTATTAAAACACTTCTTCCAAACAGTCATATTAAGTAGACTTATTCACGTGTTTTCTCACTCAAGATCAGAATAAGGGTGGCAATGGCTCATTTTCTGTCAGTGGCACAACCAACATGCCCTGTTTTGCAACTGATGAATCACTCTGTTTGTGGGATCGTTTTAATACATGATCTAAATTCCCATTAAATTCATCACAGCTATTACTAAGCAGCTTTTTTCAGCAGACGCACCAAACTGGGAGTGAAACAATAAGGTGTCCTGTCTGTTCCAGAAGTAAGCCCCAGGTCAGGGGCGTGGGGTGGGAGGCATTAGGGCAGTGCAGTAGTGCTGTGTGCGCTAAATACATTTGGACAACAAAGGTAAAGATGGCTTTAGTGTCTAATGTGCTAGAATTGAACGCTTCTAATCAAATTTAAAGGGCTTAGATACTGTTTTGCTAGTCCAAAGGTAGGTTGAACTTGACCATGTTTGTGTTCTTTCACAGGTAGATATAATATGTGGTGATCACCTGCTAGAACACTACCAGACGCTGAGGGAAATTCGTCAAGCCATAGGAGAGAGTGCAGTACAGGTAAGTGTGGCAGCTGGGGCTTTGTTCCAGGTTTTCTGTTTTAAAATAGACGACTTCTTTCTTAAGCTATCAAGTAGCACCAAGTTGTCTGAAGAAATCGCTTAGAAAATGTCTCCAGCTTATGCAAAATGTTTTTTATATAATAAGAGTTAAGAAATATACGATGTGCTAAGAGTGTTCTTGATGGTTTGATGATGTTCTGGATATGAGGTTTCTGTGGGGTTTTTCTTCTATTCTGAAACAAGTTGCTATCTTATCAGTGATAAATTATACCAGCCTTTCTTTCAATTAATGTTCCTTGTTTTCCTCCCTGGCAACTGCATCTCTGCAAGAAATCAAAGGACTGAAGCGTCCCAAATAAGGCTATCCTTGTGACTGGGTCAGGGGAATAAACTTGCCTCTAAAAGCACAAACCAAAGATACAAAGTAATGAATGCAATTAATATGCTTGATGCATATTATACTGGTCCTGGTCACAGCATGAGTGTATAGCCAACTATTTCTTGTTGATAACTTACTGTCATAAGTGCTGCTGGCTCTGCAAATAAGAAAGCATTTTTTATTTCTTTGGAAATCTTTTCAAGTATCTTTGTAATGGGAAGGGTCACACCATTTTAGAAGTGCAGCAAAAACAATGAAGTAGTCTGCCCAGTGCATAGCAAGATAGAGATGTAAAATCATGATGTATGGTAAACTGTATATTAATCTAAACTTTGAAGTCTGAAAAGTTAATGTTTAATACAGTGGGAAGAAATAGGATTTAGATTGGTG